>JADMNL010000022.1:259733750-261140625 GCA_016271365.2 Neoceratodus forsteri | reverse complement strand
ATAACTAAAGTATAGATTCCTGCAAATGAAACTGAAGACATCTATCCTGCCCTCCCTTGGTTCAGAGCTCTGGGATGCCACCAACAGTGACAAAAAGGCTACCCTCCCCTACAGAGCAGCTTACCTGCCCTCCCTCAGACCAGGGCTCTGGGATGCTGCTGACAGTGACAAAAAGGCTACCCCCACGATGAGCAGCTTACCTGCCTTCCCTCGGATCAGAGTTCCAGGACACCACCAACAGTGACGAAAAGGCTACCCCCGGAGCAGCTTACCTGCCCTCCCTCTGATCGACACTGCTGACAGTGACAAAAGGTATGGATACTGCAATAAATTGATGCAGAGAGTGCCCTGCTGTATTTCAGAGTTGGCACCTTTTTCTCCTCAATACGGAACAGTTGGCTACAAACTAGGACTGGCCTCAGAACACTAGAACTAGCAGTGCTCAAGCAGAGCAGCAGCTTTTTAATTTAATTTGCTGCTGTGCCCAAAGCTTAACTTAATTTTTAACAAATACATTTTTTCGCTTCTGCCCGATTTACACTGCTGCTGAGGCTGAAATAGGGAGTGCTTAGCTAGCCCAACTCCACTCAGCTCTTTGTATTTGCAGCTGGTGCTTTATATATAGCCTGTTTGTATATATTGCTTTTGTTTCTCTATTTTATTTAAACAATGTGTGCAGTTGCCTGGTGTAAAACAAGAATGCTTGGGAGGGACTAGCAGCCTGTAAATTAAGAGTGCTAGGGAGGAAACCAGAAGCTAATTCAAACTCAGAGTATTTTTGTTTTGAG
Source organism: Neoceratodus forsteri (assembly GCA_016271365.2). Taxonomy (NCBI): domain Eukaryota; kingdom Metazoa; phylum Chordata; order Ceratodontiformes; family Ceratodontidae; genus Neoceratodus; species Neoceratodus forsteri. The sequence continues at coordinate 261,139,837 of JADMNL010000022.1, read as the reverse complement.
TTTCCATGAGTCAGTCCTACAGTACAGGCCCTTTGCTAATTAAGAAATAAGTATGACAGGTGTGTGTTATTGTGTAATGACATCACTCCTGGGGTGGGTTGAAGCATGAGGTGAAGCCGAGTGCTTCCACCACCCCAGGACTAAGTGTTGTTATTACACAATAACACACACCCTGGAGTGCCTTATTGCTATTATACAATGGCTCATTTGTTAATTAAAAAACAAACAAAAAAATTGTATCTGTTTTTTTCTTTGATTTTTTGTGGGTGTAGGTACATCTTTAAAACAAAAAGTCCTGAATATTTATTTTACCACAAGGTGGAGCTGCTGCCAGCATGATGCTGCCTGTAGAGTCTCCCCTGCTCTGTGTTGTTTGACTGCCCTCTGCCCTTTCTGGCTGTTGAATTCAACATAATAGTGAGGGGTGCTTGAAGTGGAGTTTGTTTTTTCATTTTAAATTCATTCCCATTTTCCTGCAGCTGGCAAGTAGTTCGTTAAGAAGGCATTCACCGAGTGTACAGAGCGATCTAGTGTGCACGTGCTGACTTATCAGTGACGATGAAAACGGAGGACAATACACTAAAGAAGTGATTTTTGTTGCCAACTGTTTTCTGAAAGCAAAAGACACATTTTTTGTTTGTTTTAGATACTGTCGCTGCTCTATGCTTTTGGTGAGAAACGGACGATCAAGCTCATTCTCATACTGAAAGCCCTTAGCTGAAAGTAGCAGTGCTCTGGTGAAAAAATGTTATTTTTGGAAGAAAAATGTACCTGCCTTTTCAATTGCAGGAGAAAGGGACTAAAAGGAGAAGGATGTTGCTCTGTGAGATCTTACCTACTCTAAACAAAGGAAAAGAGGATGGATGTGTGTGGGAGGGCATAGCTCCTAGCTGAAGTGAGTTACAGCGGCATTTACTTGTGGAGGGAGTGGTGGGATGATTTTCATGTGTTAGGTAGTCGTGTGTGTCGATTTAATACAGTGATGTTATCATGAAATAACATCACTGTTCCAGGCACCCACTGACCAATCAACGAAGAGGAATTTTTCTTGCCATTGTAATAAGAAAATATATTTACTTAGTTTTCGGACCCAGGAGCCCACCTAAAGGAATGCTCCCTCCCCGGCCCCACCAGCATGAGGTAGTTAATCTGTTTTTTGGCCACCCGACTGCTTGTAATCCTGTTCTTCCCCCTTCTAGGCTACCCTCCCCCTCAGAGCAACTTACCTGCCTTCCCTCAGATCGGAGCTCCAGGACACCACTGACAGTGACAAAAAGGTGCAGAGAATGCAGGAGTTGATGCCGAGTGTTCCCTGCTGTATTTCAAACTTGATGCCTTTTTCTCATCGATACGAAACAGTCAGCTACAAAGTGGGACCGGCCTCAGAACACTTGAACTAGCATTGGTCAAGCAGAGCAACAGCTTTTTTTGATTTAATTTGCTGCTGTGCCCAAAAGCGTAACTTAATTATTAACAAATTAATTTGTTCACTACTGCCCATTCACACTGCTGCCTAGGCTGAAATAGAGGGGCTTATCTAGCCCAACTCACTTGGCTCTTCCTGCAGCCACTGCACACCCTACTCCCCACCATGCCCACCCTTTCCGCTGTAGATTTATAGTAGGTGGCAGTCAAGTGACTAACTCCCCACTTTCCCATCTGCAGCTTATAACAAGTCACCTATAGAGGGTGTCTGTTTGTAACTGGCACAGAAGCACCTTGCTCAACCAGTGACACTATTCTTGGGCACCACTGAAAACTAGGAAAGCTAGGGACCTAGTAAGAAATCGGAACAGGAGGCCACATTACAGCACAGGCAGGTAATCTGGTTGTGTTACCTCAGAATTTAAAGCACCATGGTGTCAAAAGATTTAAAGCAAATAACACCATGTTGTCTTATGGCTGTTACATTGCTAGTCTTATTAATCCTATGCGATGTGACTAGCCGTCTTCTTGTTAAAGACTGCTCCCCATATAACAATTACTTCCTCAAACGCCATAGTGGATCCCCTAGGAGCTCGGCCACTGTTTCTAAAGCACCCTATAGCAGCATTAGCATGCCTTGAAGATAAGGCAACTCGCACACTAGGCGCACTATTGATTGCCCCACCAGTCACAGCGTCGGGTTTGCCGGGTGTGGACAGTTTCTACCTATTACTCCTTGGCCTCTTGCTCCTAAGGTGTGGGGACATGGAGACAAACCCCCCCCCCCACACTCTTTCTCACAGTGGTCCTTCATGCAGGCATCAGAATAGCTCATATTAATGTTGGAAGCATTATATCAAAGATTCAGGAACTGGAAGCCTGGGTGTTGCTCCACAAATCCGCATTCTTGGTGTCAGCGAAACTTAGTCAATCCTACATCCCTGACACTCTATGCCTCATCTAAGGCTATAATATTTTAGAAATGACAGACCAGACCCTAAGAGAGGGGTGGGTTTATGAGCTATCTGAAGAACTACATAACCGGTTCCATCACTGCCTCCAGCTTAGCCCATGAGGTGGCCCCAGAATGGCTACTAATGGAAATTACCATTGGTGAAGTGCTCAAATTACACCTGGCTGTGTATATGACCTTCCACAGGAGGGATTGATGGACTAAGAAAATTATTACTGAAGTTGCTGGTCTCTCACCAGTAAGGACACTATCATTTTAGGTGACTTCAATCTAAACTGGCTCGACAACTGCTCAAAGAAACAAATCTAACACAGATCATTGAATCGCCTATGCGCCCACAACTCCAGAATACGCAATCATATGTTACTTGATTGGATCCTGACAAACAGTGCAGACATGGTCAGTATCACTGAGTCATATCAGACTCCATCAGTGACCACTCCCTACTTCCTGTACGTGGTCATTCCGAAACAACCCCCAAAGATCATCTTTTCAGGAACTTTGCTAAGGTAGACATGGATCGTTGAATAGAGATCTGGGTGGCATAGAATGATCCACCTTCTACATTAAAGGATGTGGACACAGCACTGGGATTCCTCACCGCTGCCTTAACCTCGGTACAAGACAAACACTGCCCTATGACTACTCATCACATAAAGGGAGGAAACACTAGATCGGTTACCAGGAAATAGTTGCCCTGATGAAACAGCAGCACAAGGCATGGGTAATCATAAGGTTGCACCTACCCCAGGGAACTGGGCTATGTACAGGCAACTGCAAAACCATTGCAAGCGAGACACTGAATTCGTAAATTCCTCATATTTCAAGGCTCAACAATCTCGGACCCTTAGTGATCCCTGTAGTTTCCGGGCAGCAGTTAACTCTGCCCTTAAACCAGCTAAACAACAAGGAGCTATCTCCCTAGCGAGTGACATAGGTCTTCAAATGGATCCTGAGACTGTGACAAACCTCATAAACAGCAAATTCTCAAACCTAGACTCTTGCCCAACCCAGCTTCCCACTGCGCCTCAGAGAACTGTCAAGCAGGATAAAACAACCATAACTCCCATTTTTATTTTAAAGTAACATCTCAGTCAGAGATATATCACCTCCTAAAGTCTATGCCCAACATGAGTAGCGAGGGAAGTGATGGGCTTACACCACAGTTCCTCAAGCTAGCATTGGCAGCTGTAGTGAAACCACTGTTGCACATATAATTAACCTTTCCTTGATCATCGCCAAGGTGCCAGCACTCTGGAAAGAAGCCAAAATAGTCCCCATATTTAAGGCTGGTGACCCGCACCTTCCTGATAACTACAGACCCATATCTACACTGTCCAACATGGGAAAAATACTTGAAAAAGTGGTCCACCATCAGTTATCAGAGCACATTGATAAAAACAGCCTGCTATCCAAGGACCAACATGGTTTCCATAGAGGCTTTAGCTCCACCACTGCAGTTACCAAATTTATGGACCATGTGCTCGGTGAAGCAAACAAAGGTAGCCTCACAGCCACTATATTTGTTGACCTATCAAAAGCCTTTGATATGGTTGACCATGCAATATTATTAAACACCCTATCTTCCCAACAACATCGCAAACTGGTTATGAAGCTACCTAGCTGGCAGGACCCAGCTAGTGAAAAATAGGGCATGCCCTATCAACCCCTCCAAGTGCTGGAGGGTGTACCACAGTGCTCCATACTAGTCCCTTACTGTTTTCTTTTTGTTAACCCCTTACTTGCCGAACTCTTAAACTGTAACAGAATAATGTACATGGATGGCCTCATTCTCTTCAAAAGCAGAAACAGCCTCCCTGGGTTAAACCTCTGTCTAAATACAGACTTTATGGCAACAGTACACTGGTTCACATAGCATAGGCTTCTCATAAACACCAAGAAAACAAAGTGTATGCTGTTTGGCTGCAAGTTGAAGCTTGCGAAGTGCACCCTCAACAGCACTAAAGCCTTCAACATACTAACCCCTGACAGTTCAATCCTCGAGCAGGTTAGAGACTTCAAATACCTGAGGGGTCTTGCTTGACCCTGCTCTTTACATTTGAGTACCAAATCAGGTATACAATAAAGAAGGTGAACGAGTAAATAGGAATGTGTTATAGACTTAGGCACCTCCTGCCCCATGAGGCAAGAGTAGTGACTGGGAGGGGTCACCTCCTCCCCATACTTGAATACTGCTCTCCAGTAATATTCCTTGCACCCCCTTCTGTACTACATTGCATGAACATAGCCTATAACAACATATGCAGATTTGTCACTCAAGCCCCATGCCGTACTCACCACTGTTACCTCTACCAATCTCTGGAATGCCCCCCCCCCATCAGGGAAACATTATGCTCAGAGCATGTATATCAAAAACTTTGCAAGAAGGGACAGGATCACCTCTGGTGGGGTTGCTGATGCTAAAAAGTAACAAATGTGAACTGAGGTCCTCAGGCTGCAGGCTACTGGAATGCCCTAGATATAATTCTGAGCTGGGAAGGAGACCTTCTCCTACGCAGCACACAAGCTGTGGAATTCCCTTCCTAACAAACTGCAGGCTTCGGTTTCACCTCTCACATTCAAACGGAACCTCCAGGAAGCTATTGTAGGTAGATCCTTATGTACATACTATACTAAGTGATGGTAAGTGTCTGCTGATCACCCTTTTTAAATCATATGGTTATTTCAAGTAACATACTGTAGATGCACTTATTGCCAAAAGTTGGATTCTAGAACAGCTAATGTCCTGTAGACAGTGATCAATTGACTCTGTATGTCTGCTTTACTACTACTGTATCTTCATTATCTGTGCTGTACCTTGGTGATTTTTCCTCTCCACTGTATTTGTAAAGTAACTGTGTATTTGTAATTGATGTGCCATCTAAGTGGCCTGGGTCATGCCTGAAAATGGTCCCTGGGATCAGAATACTCACCCGATAAACAAATAAATAAATATCCAACTGGATTGGCTGTCCATAGGCTGTCCATTAAAGTGTCCGTTTCTAGTTTATAATGCAGTTTAAATGCAAGAATATTATTTTCACGGTTCATGGAAAAGCTGTATGGCAATTTTAAAAGTTTGTTTTTTGCATAAACCTATTTTGTTTCAATAGCCACAGACAGCTTACAATGAGCATGTATTTGATGTGTGCTTCAAAGGTGATTTTGTCCTGCTTTGTTTGTGTGCATTTGGAAAACACAAAGATTTAAAAGCTGTAGCTACATGTCATTTCTAAATAAGCTGCACTTCAATGTTTTATTTGGAGTTTTGCTCCATATGTGTGTGTGTGTGTGTGTGTGTGTGTGTATATACATATATATGTACATATTCATGGCAAAAAACTCCATTAGTGCATCAGTTAGGGTTGTTACACAGTGACAAAAGCAGGGAAATTCAGTGTTAGGGTTCAAAACCCTAACTCTGCATTCCCCCCACCACCACCACACACACACACACATACATGCAAATAGGGGAAGGACTAAGGCAATTCAACCAATCACAGACAACTAACTGCAGGTCTATACATGTGTTACTGTAGCAAGTAGGAAAAAAAATTCAACTTCAGGTATCATATAGTATTTCTAAACTTGTTTCAGCAGGTTAGATCACCTAAAGGTGAACCAAGCTGCCAGTAGTGAAAACTCTGTACTTAGTTTAGTTTTCGACAGATGGGTGCTGAAAAGCGTGATGGGCACTGTAATGTTAGCCTATGGGAAATTGCTCAATTTTGGAACACTGTAACTTTGTGATCCTTAACTATTTTGGCACCAAACCAGCAAAAGGCACATCTGTGGGACCAGGGCTTGCCACCCTGCAAATTTCAGCCCAAAGGACCCTACCATTTGGTTGCAGGAGGATGGCAAAGATGTGCAGTTATCTTGAGCATAGTTTCACAAAATACTTTTGCAAACACGAAAGTGTCGCAAACACAAGACATGACACTTTTGCATTTGTGAAAGTATGTAAAGTGCTTTTGCAAAACAGTTTCACAAACATAAAAGTTTCACAAATGTAAAACATGAAACTTTCGCATTTGTGACAGTGTTTTGCTAAACAATTTTCAGAAAATGTAAAAATTGCTGTTTTGGGGCTTCTAAACCCCAAAAAAGCATATGTGTAGTCTGTGTTGTGTGTTGGTGGCAGCGTGGGACCCAAGCTGCCCAGTTGTCCGTAATGCTATGTGTTTGGTGGAGTGTGGAACTTCCAGGATGAGAGGACTGACGACCCCATGCCACACCCTGACATCTGTTGGTGTGTGGAAGATGGGAGCATGGGGGTGGGGTGTTGTGGTTTAGAGAGCTATATGCTATTTCTGTTACCTGCTGCTAGTTGTCTGTGATTGGTTGTGTTCCCTTGGTCCTTCCCCTACTTGCATGTGTGTGTGTGTGTGTGTGTGTGTGGTATTGGTGGGGTGAGGGGAATGCAGAGTTAGGGTTTTGAACCCTAACACTGAATTTCCCTGCTTTTGTCACTGTGTAACAACCTTAACTGATGCATTAAAAGAGTTTTTTGCCATGAATTTTCTTTCTTTTTGAGAATGTGAACTATAAATAGTGAATGGTATGTGTTGGGGGGCATGCATGGCCAAAAGGGCCCCATGCTCCCACCAACCTGCCCATTTCATCGTAATCACATGTGTTTATGGGAGTGCAGGCCCTCTGGGCCCTGCACTCCCATGTACACAGAAGCAGGACATCACAGTGCAGCCCTGTAGTGCAAGGATACCTTGTAACAGCGATTTGCCATGCTAAGGGTGACAGTAATGGTAACACTAATGCTAATGCTAACGATAATGGTAATGGCGACACTAATAGTAACAGAAATGCTAACACTAATGGTAGTGGTAATGGTAATGCTAATGGTAATGTCAATGCAAATGCTAATGGTAATGCTAATGCAAATGGAAACACAAATGCAAATGGTAATGTAAACAGAAACGCAAAGGGTAATGCAAACGGTAACGCAAATGCAAGTAGAAATGGGACACAACCAGTAACGGTAACATGAACAGTAATGGTAATGCAAATGCAAAAATGAACAGTAATGGAAATGCTAATGCAATTGCAAACACAAACGGTAATGGTAACAGTAACGGTACCGCAAATGCAAATAGTAATGGTAACGCTAACAGTAATGGTAACACTAACAATAACACTATCGGTAACGGTAATGTAAATGCAGATACAAATGCTAATGCAAATGCAAATGGTAACGCTGACAGTGATGGTAATGGTAATGCAAATGCAAGTGCAAATGGTAACGCAAACAGTAACGATAACACAAATGCAAATGCAAGCACAAACAGTAACGCAAATGGTAACACAAACATGCAAATGCAAACACAACTGCAAATGGTAACAGTAACACTAACAGTAGTGGTAATGGTAATGGTACCACAAATGCAATTGCTAATACTAACGCTAACAGTAACACTAACGCTAGCGCTAATCAGTAATGCTAACGTAAATGCAAAAGCAATCACTAATGCTAACACTAATGGTAATGCTAGCGCTGACGGTAATGGTGATGCAAAGGCAAACACATGTGCAAATGCAAACGGTAATGAAAATGATAAGGCAAATGAAAATGCAAGCGCAAATGCAAATGGTAATGATAACGTAAATGCAAGCGGAAATGGAAACGCAACCAGTAATGGTAACATGAATGGTAACGCAAATGCAAACATGAACGGTAATGGAAATGCTAACGCAAATGCAAATGCAAACAGTACCTGTAATGCTAACACTAACGGTAGCGGTAACTGTACCGCAAACGCAAACAGTAATGGTAATACTTCCAGTAACGATAATGGTAACGATAACACTATTGGTAATGGTAATGTAAATGCAAACGGTAACAGTAACACAAATGCTAATGGTAACACAAACAGTAATGGTAATGCTATCATTAACAATAACGGTAACGCAAATGTGAACACAAATGGTAACGGAAACGGTATCAAAAACAGTAATGCAAATGCAAACACAAACACTAACGGTAACGCAAATGCTAACACAAACACTAACAGTAATGCTAATGGTAATGGTCACGCAAACTCAAATGCAAACACAAGTGCAAATGGTAATGCAAACGGTAGCAAAAACCGTAATGCAAATGCAAACGGTAACAATAATGCAAATGTGAAAGCTAATGGTAACAGTAATGCTAATGGTAGTGGTAACGCAAATGCATGTGTACACTGTAATGCAAATGATAATGAAAAAGCAAACAGTAATGAAAACAACACTGTAAAAGCAAACACAAATGCAAATGATAATGCTAATGCTAATGGTAACTCAAACACAAATGCTAACAGTAACGCAAATGGTAATGCAAACGCGGATCTGTAACACGCATTGTGTGAGAGACAGGCGCATCAAAAAGGACAGTAAATACAAAGAATGTACCCATAATAGTGGGCCTTGGAAATGAAATTGAGCAATTGGAAGACTAAATTGCTAATATCTCATGAACCGTATGAGGTAGAAAACAAATTTAAATTTCACATTATTTATGGCTTCCGAGGTTAGTTCTACTAAGAATTTGTACAACAAAAGGTCCTTATCTCGAACTGTTTTCGAGACACGGGAACCAAAAGGTGTGGCAGATGCCATACTGTTATCCTATGGGAAAAATGGTGAACTTCAGAGTGCCGTAACTTTGGAGCCCTGTAATATTTTGGCACCAAACCACCAAAAGGCACATCTCTGGGATCTTGGCTTTCTGTCCTGCAAATTTCAGCCCAAAAGAAAAAAACTGTTGTCTTGTAGGAGCGTGGCAAAGATTTTCAGTTGTTCTCGCCATCTTTCGCAATTTACTTTTGTGATTTGTGACAGTTTTGTGAAAACAATCACGAAAGTTTCGCATTTGCGAAAGTATTTTGTGAAAGTATATTTTTCCAAAATTTGAAAAATACATTCCTGGGGGGGTTTAACCCTCCCAAAAAAGATTTACCTAGCATCCTCAGGACCCGACTAGGTGAACACAACAAGAATTGTGTTCCTATAGGGTCTTCAATTTTAAGTGCCAGGCATTTTTCTGAGCTCTAACTGAAAACAAAATGGCTGACTCATGAATGTAAAAGGACCATTTGCTACAGTAAAAACGGCCGTTTGTGAAAGTTTCGTGATTTTTGTTTACTTTCCTATTGACTATAATGGGAAACTTGTTTTCTGAATAACTTTTGAACCGTTTAATATTTTTTCACGAAATCTTCAAAAAGCACATCGGTGACCCTGGCTGCATGTTCCCTGAAATTTTTGGACCAGATGCTCAAACTGAGCGGCCTGTGGGCATGAACAAAGAAATGCACAAAAAGTCTGTTTTTTGTGTTCTTTTGCATTCTGTAGCTCCTCCACCGTACATCTGACCATAATGCAACTTGGCAGATCCAGCGATCTATGGTGTCAGACCGTGCATGCCAAATTTCAGGCACATCAGTCATACGGTGGCAAAGTTATTAAGGTTCAAAATTTGAGGTTTTGTATGAAAGTGGCTCCTCAACCCAAACTATAGTGGCATAACCGTGACACTATAATATGTGACAGAATTTGAAATTATTCTTATATGTGATCTTTGTTGGGAAAGGCAAAAAGGCTAACCCAAAATGCATTAAGATGGTTAAGCGTAGATGTGTGCCTAGTTACAGATGACAAAAAAATCTGCAATAGAGTAGACACACCAGGGGGGGGGGGCAGAAACAATGATGGAGGACCTGGGAAGTTGGAGGAATGGTCAGAAACTTGTCAATTGCAATTCAACACAAAGAAGTGCATAATCATGTACTTAGGACATAAAAACTTAAGGGCCACATATGAGCAGTCACGGTAACAAGACAGGAGAGGGACCCAGGGATTATCATGTTGGATTACCTAAAGGTGCAAAACAATGTGATAAGGCAGTAGGAAGGGCAACTCACATGTTGGGCTGAATAGGGAGGGGTATAACATTAGTGAAAGGAAAAAAATCCGGTGGGGATCTTGAGGCTAAAAGAGCAGAGAGACATTGTGCTGAAGAAGACACAGAAAAAGCAGAAATCCAGAACATACATTTTTGTTCTGTTTTTACTAAGGAGAGGGAAGGGGAGTTAGAGGCAGAAAACAAGGAGGAGTGGACAGCAATCCATTCACAGAGGAGAGAGTCATCAAGGAACTATCAAAGCTGAAAGGGCACAAGGCTATGGGACCAGATGGGATACATCCCAGAATACTGAAAGAACTTGGGAGAGAGCTGGCAGTAACACTGATGGCCTTGTTTAACAAAGCATTGGGAACAGGTGATGTTCCAGAAGACTAGAGAAGGGTGATTGTAGTCCCTATCCACAAAAGTAGGAGTAGGGAAGAGGCGGACAGCTATAGGCTGGTCAACTTGACCTCAATGGTAAGGAAACTGATGGAGTCATTGCTAAGAGAAAGGATTGTGGCATATCTTGAGGACAGTGGAATGCAGTATTCGAGTCAGCATGGATTCACATCAGGTTGGTCTTGTCAAACAAATCTGATAGATTTCTTTGACTGGGTGACAAAGGAGCTGGAATAGGGAGGGGTGGTGGATGTGACCTACCTTGACTTCAGCAAGGCCTTCAACACCATCCCACACAGGAGGCTCCTAAACAAGTTAGACAGCCTGGGGGTGGGATCCAAGGTAGTAAACTGGATCAGAAACTGGTTGAGTGAACAGATGCAGATAGTAGTGGTAAATGGGGCCCAATCCAATGAGAGGAAAGTGTCCAGCAGGGTTCAGTACTAGGGCCAGTTCTCTTTAATGTCTTCATAAGCAACATTGCAGTGGGGCTAGAGGGGAAAGTGTGCCACTTCACAGATGACACAAAAATATGCAACAGAGTGAACACTCCCTGAGGGGTGGAGAAAATGAAAAGGGACCTAGGCAGGCTGGAGGAATTGTCAAGGGTGTAGCAGCTGAGTTTCAATACCAAAAAATGTAAAATCATGTATTTGGGACACAGAAATCAAGGTGAGGAATTCATGATGGGGGTCAGGTTCCTGCAGCCATGGATCAAGAAAGGGACCCTGTGGTGATCATAATTGATGACATAAAGAGGTCCAGGCAGTGTGACGAGGCAGTAGGAAGAGCCAGCAGGATGCTGAGTTGTATAGAGTAAGGTATCACTAGCAGAAGGAGAGAGGTGGTGATGCCACTATACTGACAATTAGTGAAACCACATCTGGAATACCGTGTACAATTCCAGAGGTTGTATCTCAAGAAGGATATAGAAAGAATAGAGATGGTTCAGAGAAGGGCTACAAAGATGGTACAAGGGTTGCAGCAGATGACATTTGAGGAGAGACTGAGAGTCCTCAACATGTCTTTGATGGAGGAGAGAAGAGAAAGGAGAGATATGATAGAAACTTTCAAATACCTCAAGGGCAATAACAAAGTACAAGGAAGTAGCCTCTTCAAGATAAAATGAGGTTGGAGAACAAGAAGGCATGATATGAAGTTGGAGGGAGGCAGGCTCAGGAGTAATGTGAGGAAGTAATTTTTCAAGGAGAGGGTGATGGACAAGTGGAACAGCCTACCTGCAGAGGTAGTGGAGGTGAAGATGGTAAGGGCATTCAAGACGGCATGGGACAAACATAAAGGAATGCTATCAGCAAAGAACTAGGAGGAAGCTGCAGACCAAACGAGGTCTGAGATATTAACAATAGGTAAAAGAAAAACAGGCAGACTTGGTGGGCCAGGCGGTCCTTATCTGCCATCAGATTCTATGTTTCTATTACCAGCAGGCAGAGAGAAGTGATAATGCCCTTATATAAATCACTAGTGAGACCCCACCTTGAATAAACTGTGTAGTTCTGGAGGCCTCATCTCCAAAAGGATATTGACAGGTTATAGAGGGTGCAGAGGAGGGCAACCAAAGGGCCTGCATTAGAAGCCCTATGAGGAAAGGTTAAGGAGTTGATCTTTACTCCCAAGAGATCAGGAGGAAGAGGAGGAAAAAGATTGAGACATTTAAGTACCAAAAGGGGATAAACAGGGTACAGGAAGGGAGCATCTTTCAAAAACAGAGATGTCCCTCCAAAGAACAGAGGGCACAATATGAAACTGGGGAGGGGGGTATGTTCAGACAGAACAAGAGAAAGTGCTTCTTCACAGCAAGGGTGGTGTACCCCTGGAACAACCTCCCAGAGGAGGTGGGGGGCTAAAACAGTTATTGTATTTAAGAAAGCATGGGATAGACACATGGGCATCACCAGAACTGGTAGGGAAAAACTCAGAGCCCAAGCAGGACTGGCGACACCACTGGTAAGGGTAGGGGAGGGAGGAGGGAGGGCAGAGGCTGTGACCATTTAGAGTATGTGGGATTATATCAGTTAGGGAAAAGGTGGCAGATTGGATGGCCCGGACAGTCCTTTTCTGCCATCAGCTTCTATGTTTCTGTGTAAAATGTTGAAAAAGATTAAATTTTAAAAAGTTGTAAGTTGATAATGTCATTCGATTTATTAGTGTGGTTGATTCAGAGGGGTGTATTTGAGTAAGGATGTCATAACTTACAATTAAGTGGAGTTTATGGATTCTTAGCAAGAGGATAATATTGAGCGATGATGTCATTATTGATAAATTAGTAGTACTAATTGATTAACTAGGATTGATTTATTGGGTAGTAAACTTGCAGTTTTCCTATGTAGAACAATCCTACCCATAAATTTTAAAACCATAAAAAAACTGTTTAGTTTTACTCATTAATGTCCTTTGAGGGAATATCATTGTAATCTGTATTAAAGAACATCTGCACAGAACTTGATGATTACACATAAACTACAAAGGGGCTGTCTTTTCTACAAAGGTGGAGGTTATTCAACACCTTCTTACATCACAGACTCCAAGATCCAAGACCACAGTATACTGATATAGAACTATGGACTTTGATCTACATACTGTTATGTACCATTCAGCCACAATAAAAGAACGGAAGGAAAACAATTTAGATATTATATAAATCTCTCAACTTAATGTGCTTTACAATTCAGGAGAGGGACAAGAGGGAATGTTGTCACTGTTTTCAGTGCACAGGAAGATTCCAACATCAATGAGATAGTGTAGATTATAAAATGGGTAAGAGAAATACTGCACTGTGTCTGGTGGAATCCAGTCACATGACCATGCTGTTATCCCAGCACAGCAGCACAGATTAGAAATGCTTAACTTTCTAAACCTCATTAATTGGTCTAAAACCAAAAAAATCAGGGAAGCCATTTTATAAATGTAATAAGGCACTTCAGGGTGTGTGTAACTGAGGGATGACTACACTGCTTGGGTATGTAAAGCCCTCGGCTTCACCTCAGGCTTCACTTCCGGAGATGTGTCATTATCCCACAATAACATACCCCTGTCATGCATTATTGCTTAAATCGAACAGGACATTACAGCAAGGTTATGCACTGGGAGGTTAAGTGACTGGCTCAGGGCTACACAATAAGTAAGTGGCTGTCATGGAACTACAGATTGCAACTGCAAAAGTTAGATGTGTTTGCTTACTGAACAATCTACAGCTGGAGCACCCTTACTCTTTGCTATGGAATATCTGTAGCCCTGAAGGCACTCAAGTCAAGCTTCATCATGGCCAGTGCTCAGTACACAGTGTTAAAGCTTTTTGAACTTATAAAGTTATTGATTTCTTGCAATGTGATACTTTAATGTTGCCATTTTCTAGTGTTTCCCTTTTGTCTTAACAAAGAATAAGTATATGCACTGTGCTCATGTAAAAGAAGTACTTCTAATATGACCTGAACAACCATCTACTGTAACCTACAAAATGAAAAATCTGAGCATAACCGCTGTCAGTAATAAAAAGACACTGTGCTTACAAAAAATGGACCCTATGCACGATGCCAGTGCACCACGTACACTGGGCGCATTGGCATTGCTACGACTAAATGCTATGGAGCATGGTCCCATGGACCCTGTGCGGCATTCACAGAGGATGCGTGCTGCTGTTACACACCCAATCCCCTGGCTGCACAAACAGCAATGCACCAGGGGTGGGCAGGGGATGTGCCCGCACTCTGCACCATTCACAAAGATGTGGAATGCTGGGCATGGGGGTGCACCTTATGCTGGGTAACATCCAGCCATAAGGGATACACACACCCCCAGGAAGTCACCGCCAGCTCTGGCTCCAACATGGGGGCACTGCAGGACCCCCCCCAATTGCTGCCCCAGCCCATAGGACTCCAAGGAGGGCTGGGGTAGCCAACTGGGTACCCACATGCCCCAAGATGGTGGCACACATCATGCCTTCTAGTAACATCTGCACCCCATGGATGCAAGGGATCAATTAGTGGACCTGGTCCGAGCATCCCATTGGATGTGCGCCTGGTCCATGAAAATATCCTCCATACATCTGCACGCAGGGGGCAGGGCATGAACAGGTGCCCCATGGGTGCTTGTGTCAGTGCATACCATGCACTCTGCAGCTGTCCAGGGCTGCCAACCTATGCGGTAGGATACGCGCTTCTGGCACCTAATTCCCACCCGATTGTGCATAGGGCCCAATGCTTGCAAACCTTTATTAGGAAAATCCTTTTTGTGTTTCACTTTTATCCTAATACCTAACTCTTTGTCTGTTTCTTCATAGACTGTACTACAGCATGTCAGTGGAATGTCTGTATCTTGTTGCACTTCTCTCCTATATTGTAGCTCCCTTCAAGATGAGGGGCCCCATTCAGAAATTGATATGCAGGGCTTGTGTCAAGCCCTGTGTCAAACCCGATTTTTGGTACAACTGCACCAAACACTTCACTGCAAGATGTGCCTGATTCAAGAAGATTGAGTGCAGTTGTGACACTTTTCCTGATTTATGGCAATTTGTGCCAAATCATTGGCACATGCCCCGTAAAAATGGTACCCAAGATTGCCACAAGTTAGACAAAAAAAACATAGTCTAACTTGTGGCAATTGACTCACAGGATTGAGAATATTGATCGCTGGCCAGGGAATTCCACAAGCGCTGTGCACCATCTGTTCGTTGCACCAGGGGATTGCGGCATTCCCAGAACTTTTGTGACTCAGGCCCGAGATCTTAATAGGTTCTATCCTGGTGAACAATGTTTTAATACATCAATTATTTAAATGAACTAGTTAAATGTGTTTCTAACCAGCTTCTAGAAGCTGCAGATTGTCATTATACATGGGTATAGCATCCCAAATCCAGTTACGCTTAGATATGGTGTCATACCCATTTAGAATGGCATTTTTCAAATAGTGAAACAAGTGCCTGCTGTCATTTTCTTTTTTCTGCCCCATCTCCTGCCCCATTCCACTACAAATTCAACCTTAAAGTCATATCCCCATGCTAAATCCCCCACCCAGTTCTGGATCCCATATCTCTTGTGGTCTGTAAGTTTGATTTTGTAACACTAACTTATGTTTCTTTTTTAAACTTTGAAAAAAAAGGTTATATAAAATTAAATATGAGGCAGTGTCAACTAATCTTTTTACACACCCTTGTGATGAGCTTTTAAATATGAGTTTTGCTCCCTTTAGGAAGTCTTCACAAACCTCAGGTGTATAAATATACAGTACCTCATTATACACCCCATACATTACTCAAGATCTGAAATCCTTATTTGTGTCATCTGCATGCAGTGGCTGTTTACAGTGCTCATTAATGCACTGCTGATGACTCTTTAGAAGAGTTTAACAGCTGCACTTGAAAGACTGCAGAATTTGTACATCCAAAGGGCACTTTGAAGGTTATAGACCAATCACTTCTGATTATGTCTGAGGGCAGCATTCTCTGACGTTGATGATAATGCAGATACTTGTATCAAAAGATCACATTTGTTTCATCTAATCTCCAGGAGAACATCTGTCTCTTATTCATTTCTAACCAAAGTTTAGGATATATCTGAATAACTTATTCACTCACGATATGATTACTGTTTATAATATTACTTACTTACTTTACCCATCAGAACAGCATCAAAGGTCTTTAAATTTTCATCTAGGTCCCAGAGTAATGACCACCTCTGCTCCCTGTCTTTCCCCCCTGATTACATTAAGACTTCCTATACAGTAGTACTTTATGTGTATGTTTAACTATATAATAAGTAAGTACAATAAATTAGTAAGTAGGTACAGGTACGTTTCAAACACACAACATTTTCCATTCTGCCATGCTGCAGGAAAGGTCAACACATGACAAGCTGTGGTGTAGTACCATTAGCAAACCATTATCCAAACACTATAAACGATTGTATGAATATTGTTTTCACTAATGGGCTGCTGTAGCAGCAGTGATGGACATACCTGTACCACAGAATGGCTAAACGAAACATACTTCATGTTAGGACTGTAGTACTAATGTGTAACAACTTTGAAATCTCATGTAATATTACAGTGGTTGACCCCTATTGCCTGCTAATTTCAATGAAGGAAGGAACTGTAGTCGTAGTTCACACATTTTTCTTTCATGGTTCACACAGTATTCTCAGATGTGACATGACACTCATAGAAACATAGGGTCAGATTTTCAAAGCTCTGTTGCAAGCTGCGACAATGGCAGCTTGCACTAAGTGCCACTTGGTTGGGGACCTTGTGCCCAATTCCCATTGGACAGGGTCCAGGCACCTCAGTCCTGTAGGTTGTGACAACAGTGGCAGCATGCCCAATAGATGACACACCCACAAGGTCTGCTGGAACAGCTGCAGGGTGGTGGGGTGGCAGCTGCCCCCTGGGAAAAGAGCTCAGTAGTGGCTAGCACCTCCCTACCACCACTAATCTGCCGACAACCTACTTGTTTACAAACTCGAGTACCCTGGTGATCTAGCGGCACCCTCCCCGATCCTCAATATGCCTGTAATGTGCATTATTATAATAAAAGTCATATCCTGGTGATCTAGCAGCATCTCCCCATCCAATCTCTGCTATGCTCCCAATGTAAACTATTATAGTAAACAGGTCAGTCCCTAGTGAGCTGTCCATCTCTGGCCCTGGAATGCCGGTAATGCACAATACTATAGCATAACAGTCAGTTACCTGTGATCCAGGATCCCCAACCCCAGTCCCATATGCCCAAATATGAAAAGGCTGACGACATCCCATCCTGGTGGTCTAGTGGCCCCCTCACCCCACCCTGCCAGGCAGTGCCTACCACCCCACTCACCCCCTATCCCAAACCCCGATCGGGTGACTGGCACAGTCCTCCTTTACACCACCACAGATGGTCGCCAATGAACTTTCAGAGTGCGTGACTAAATAGAGTGGCACGCTCTGGCAGTCATTGGTGGCTGGCTGTGGTGGTGGAGGAGGGCTGTGCCAGTCACCAGATCGGGGTTTGAGATGGGGAG
This sequence comes from Neoceratodus forsteri, assembly GCA_016271365.2. Lineage (NCBI taxonomy): Eukaryota > Metazoa > Chordata > Ceratodontiformes > Ceratodontidae > Neoceratodus > Neoceratodus forsteri. Next base: position 261,122,127 of record JADMNL010000022.1, on the reverse strand, counting down.
CGTGGTGGGTACTACCTGTTGGGGTGGGGGCCACTAGACCACCAGGACTGGATGTTATCAGCCTTTCCATATTTGGGCATATGGGGCTGGGGGCCGGGACTCTGGATCACAGGTAACTGACTGTTGTGCTATAGTATTGTGCATTACCTGCATACCGGGGCCAGAGAGGTGGGACTAGCTCAACAGGGACTGACTTGTTTACTATAATAGTTTACATTGGGAGTACCTCATGGATTGGAGGGGGGAGCCACTAGATCACCAGGGTATGACTTTTATTATAATAATGTATATTATGGGCATATCGGGGATTGGGGGGGTTGCCGCTAGATCACCAGGGAATGACTTCACATTTATAATAACCTACATTACAGGAATATTGGGGTGGGGGGGACACAGTGGCTCCCATAGGATGTCTAAGCACCATATGACCAGCCCTTGGCTGGTCTAACTGTACTTAGACCTTTGCCCTTGGGGATGGTTTTGAGAATGCAACATTAGGGGATATAGCAGCCTGTGTCTGCCGCAAACCCCCTAGAGCCAAGCTGCAGTCCATTTTGTGGTGCACAGTTGGCACAAGCCCATTTTGGCGTATGCAACCTGTGTTTGATGCAGGCTGCTTTGCAAAATAGCTCCGGGTGCATCATTTGAAGCAAGGTGCCAGTTGCATCAGACATGTGTGACGCAAGCACCTTACGTCCCTCTCAAGGCTTTTAAAATCCGGCCCATAGAATGTAATGGCAGATAAGGATTGCTTGGCTGATCCAGTCTGCCCATTTCTCCCTACCTACACTATTACTGCAGACCATACCCAATCTACAGCTCTTTCTCCCTCCACCCTTCCTTCCGACTATGGATCCCTTGTGATTATCCCATGCATTCTTGAACCCACACTGTTTTTGCTGCCACCACCTCTGCTGGAAGGCTGTTCAAGGAATGCAGCACTCTTTCTGTGAAGAACTACTTGCTCCCATCTCTCCTGAATCCACCCCCTCCAGCTTCATAGCATGTCCCCTTGTTCTTGAGCACCTTTTCTTCTGAAAAATACTTCCCTCCTGTAGCTTATTTACCCCACTGAGATATTTAAAGGTCTCTGTCTTATCCCTACTCTGCCTCCTTTGTTCCAGGTGTATATATTGAGATCCTTTAGTCTCTCCTCATAGGGCTTTTTATGTAGATCCTGCACCATTTTAGTTGCCCTTCTCTGGACCACATCCACTCTGTCTATGTCCTTCTGAAGAGATGTGGCCTCCAGAACTGGACACAGTATTCTAGGTGGGGTCTTACCAGCAATCTATACAGATGAAACACCACCTCCCTCTTTCTGTTGGTGATATCCCTCCTTATGCACCCCAGCACCCTACTAGCCCTCCCTACTGTCTTGTCACACTGCCTGGCCACCTTTAGGTCATCTGACCTATCTGATATCATTACGCTCAGATCTCTTTCCTGCTTGGTGGTCATCAATACCACTCCACTCATTTTGTACTACACCCCTGTGTTTCTGTGCCCTAAGTGCATTATTTTGCACTTTTTTGAATTGACACCCAGCTGAAATACCATTTGCCATTCATTTAGTATTCTCCAGTTTCTGCTCATTCTTTCCACCCTCTGTGAAGTGTCCGCCCTATTGCAGATTTTGGAGTCATCCACAAAGATTCAGATCTTCCCTTCCAGCTCCTCTTCAGTGTCACTTATAAAGACATAAAAAAGAACTGGTCCCAATACTGATCCCTGAGGCACCCCACTTGTCACCCTCCCTTCCTCAGAGTAAACTCCATTTACCACCACCCTCTGTCGCCTATCTCCTAACCAATTTCTTATCCAGTTTACCACCTTTGGACCCACTCCTAGACTACCGAGCTTGCATACTAGTCTCCAATGAGGAATGGTGTTGAAAGCCTATCTAGGCAGGCCACATCCACCACTCCACCCTGATGCAAATCCTTTGTCACCCAGTCAATTAAATCTATCAGATTCTTTTGACATGACCTCCACCTTGTGAAACTACATGCTGCTGCGGGTCTTGTAACTTACTGTGTTCACGATATTCCACAATCCTTTCCTCAGCAATGATTCCATTAATTTTCCCACCACCAATCCCACCACATGAGTAACAATGTGTGAACTGTGAAAGTACCTGAATTCAAGTCTTAATACTTTACTAACCATGTAATAGAATCAGTAAAACATGGCTGTCTGTGAACAAAGTAATGATAATTTCATTTTGAGATGCTTGAGGTGTAAGACTCCTGACATTTCTGCTCCCAGCTTCAGTCAATGAAATTACCATCAAGTTGTTCATAGCCAAACTTGCTGTATTCTCTCTAGCTTAAAAGCATGTCAAAATAGATATTTACTGTATAATACTGTGATCACAGCTTGACATTATTCAGCTATTCAGGAATTCTACAAGGCAAGTGCAAAAGCTACCATGATTGCTCACTCTTAACATTTTTATTATTGATTGATGTTTATTGCAAGCAGTGAACAAGTACCTGACTGAACTTACAAATTTCAGCTAAAAGTTTAGTTCTGCTAAAGAATAAAACAAGTCAGACTTGACCTGTGCATTCTATTGCATGCCAACTCAAACTTTGAGTTTAAAAAAATGCATCAATGGGCTTCTTTGGGAATGGGATCCTCTTTGACATTCTGCCCAGTGCCACTTAGTGATGCTATGCAGACTGAGCTCCCCCCCACCCACTAGCCTGAGACTGACTAGCTGATCAGTCAGCTGATGGTGATGCAATGGAAGGTGGGACACAATGAGTAGGCAGGATAGGGATTGAAGCCCATTCTTCTCATCATGGGTCATGGAGAGGAGGGAGGGACAACATACACAACTTTTTTTTTTAACAAGGGTCGCCGAGCAGAGCTTGGTTAAAGATGGAAATTGATTTAAAGATGATGTTGGGTGGGGTGGGGGCAACTGAGTTGCCAAGATATACTGCTATTGCCCCCCAAATGGATTAGGGTAGAGGCCCAAGGGAAGCAGGTTAAGGAGTAGGGGAGAGTTATAATATATAGCATTGGGTGGGAGTAGGGATGAATAGATACCAGATTAGGCATTTCTGATTTTTGATTTTTTGCAGGAGCATCCAGGAGGGAGTAGGGATGGGGATGGGAGATTACTGGAGGGGGTGGAAATACACTTAGCCATCTGGGGGAGACGGAATGCTTTTTAAAACCTTTTTAAATTTGTTTCTGTCTGAACAATAAATAACAAATATTTCTGGACTCAAAGTATTCATAAAAAGTCATTGCCTTCACTGCCTTCTTAAACTTAATCATAAGAAGATCTCACATGCCTATATCTAACCATCAGAAATATGCTGCAACCGGCATCTGACCACAGGTTTCATTGTTCAAGCCCAACTACCGCAGCTGGCCCAGTGGTGTTATGGAGGTGCTGTGAGTCAGAGTGCACAGGCTAAAGGGAAAGAGATCTGTGGCTCCCACTACAACAGCACCTCCTATGGCACCTAACCTGGTATGGATGTCATGGATGACCACAAAATATTGGTCAGGTCCCACTCAAAGTATGCAGTGCTGCGAAGAGTCAATTGATGGGGCATAGGCAAGACCTGGGGAGAATAAGAAAAAAATAATCTGACCTGGTATTTTTCATGATGACTACCAAGTCCCACATGCCACACACTGCCCTCTAAAGCTCAGGGTGTACCTTCTAGTCACTGTCACAAAGATACAGGCACCTGCTCCTCTAGAGGCAACAGGGGAGCATCTCTTCACGGGATAGTTTAGGCCTTCATCAGTGGGGGACCTGGGATGCCTGATGGCAGTCACCTGAGGGCAGTAGAGTGAATCCAACAGGCAGCAAGCACTGGAGAACCAGAAGGAGGCAGGTAGCAGGCACCCTTGGGGAGAGGCCCATGGGGAGTAAACTACTGTAGAATACTAAATAAGTGCTGAAAAAATATTTTCACTACATTTGTGCACCAGACTGTACACACAAAAATATTTTGACAGCCCTCTTTCAGTTACGCACTTACTGGCCATGCTGACTGCATGCTGTGTCTATTCAGTGTGAACATTTGTTGAGTTTGCTCACATTCGGCAAAAGACATCTACAGTGGCAGCTAGTTTGCGGCAAAGTGCGGCCAAGTGTTGTTACAAAACAAGTCAGTGGGAGGGTGGCGGACCCCTCTGGCCCCTTATGTTGTACAGCACCATCCAGGGAAACATGGTTGGAGTGGAATACAAGATCAGGAGGCTCTGATAGCAGCCCAAATGGCAAACTAATATTCCACTAGAAGGAGCTGCATTCACTTGGAGGTTTGCCCATTTCATGTTCCCTCATGGGAGAAGTGTATAGCCCCTGGATATGACTGGGTCCAAAGAATGCCAACAAGAATAGCATTGACATGGTGCATGCAGTAAAATGGTGCAATCTTTTTTGTTGAGACCCCACCCAGACACCCCCATCTATAGGATTCTCACTCTGAGGGGGAGTGGATGCCAGGCAAAGTTAAAATTCGTGAGGCAGTTACGGCCCCATGTAAAAAAAAAATAAGTCCCGTGGTTTGCTGAAAGGTTGGAGACCAGGATTAGAACCCTAATCTGCACTGTTGCTGGCCAAGCTGTTCAATGCTCCAGCCCTCCACACCACAAGAGCAGCTCAGTCAGCATCCTGGATTCTGGTGCCCTTGTGTTTGATCAGCACCACGGACGGTGACCAGGAGAGCACTGACAACAAGTTCTGTAAAACCCCACTTGCTGTCCATGTGAGAGCTTACCAGACTAGCGCCGTATAGTGTGGCTCTATTCTGATAGCGCTTACTTGATGCAGTACTGGATATAAGTGTATGTGACAGATGAATTTCAGTGACGATGGCCACCGAATTAACTTGTGCTGTTTGATTTTATGCTGAGCAACTGCTGGAACTCTGTAGGCCGTCCCTTGTGAAGTGCAATATTTGCTTGTGTCTGTGACTGTGCTGCCACTTTTTAGACTGTGGGATAATTCTTTTTACTGAACTGCCAGAACGCTGTTTCTATAACAGTGTTTTCTGTCCCCTCGAGATGTGCAATAAGTACTGCTTGACTGTGCTGCTAAGTTAAAGTTTTAATTTGTTTTCTCTGCACTGTCACCTAGTATTGCTGGGTTTGGCCCTGACTGCGGTGTTCTACCATGCAGTGGACTGTTGCCTCACAACAATACACTCCCTCTGAGCCACTGCCCATGTTCCTAGCCGCACCCCCCTCCCCTCATTGGTGGTGGCAGCCTAATTAAGTGAGGTTGTGGGATTTAAATTCAGCAGCCCACTAGATGCAATGCCATCTACATTGATGGCTAGTTGGTGGCCAAGTGCTGCCAAGTGCTTTTACAAAGGGAGTCAGTGGGAGGGTGGCAGACCCCTCTGGACCTTTATGTTGTACAGCACCAACTGTGGAAACATCGTTGGAGTGGAATACAAGATCAGAAGAGTCTGACAGCAGCCCAAATGGCAGACTGATATTCCACTAGAAGGAATTGAATTCACTTGGAGGTTTGCCCATTTCATGTTCCCTCATGGGAGAAGTGTATAGCCCCTGGATATAAGTGCATGTGACAGTTGAATTTCAGTGTCGACGAACATCGTATTAACTTGTGCTGCTTGGGTTTACGCTGAGCATCTGCTGGAACATTGTGTGCTGTCCCTTGTGAAGTGCAATATTTGCTTGTGTCCATGACTGTGCTGCTGTTTTTTAGACTGTGGGATAATTTTTTTTACTGAACTGCCAGAATGCTGTTTCTACAATCGTGTTTGCTGCCCCCTTGAGATGTACAATAAGTACTGCTTGACTGTGCTGCTAAGCTAAAGTTTTAATTTGTTCTCTCTGCACTGTTACCCAGTATTGCTGGGTTTGGCCCTGACTGCGGTGTTCTACCATGCAGTGGACTGTTGCCTCGCAACAATATTCTCCCTCTGAGCCACTGTCCATATTCCTTGCTGCACCTCCCCAATTGGTGGTGGCAGCCTAATTATGTGAGGTTGTGAGATTTAAATCCAGCAGCCCACTAGACGCTGCAGCATCTACTGCGGCGGCTAGTTCTCACTACCATGCTGTCACCACTGCTTCTGTTTCTCTTGGCGCTGCAGGCTGCACTTGTGTACAGGGCTCCTGGCTGCATTGGCACCTTTGTCTGTCCACAAAGAAATCCGCAGCTGTCCCAATAGAGCTCCGTTGAGGTCGTTCAGTCTCTCTCTGTCACATGCTCATTCTGTTTGTCCTGGCACTGCAAGCAGCCCTTGTGTACGGGGCTCCTGCCTGCATTGGTGCCTTTTTCTGCCCACAAAGAAATCTGCAGCAGTCCTTATAGAGCTCTGTTGAGCTCACTTAGTCCCCCTGTCTCACTTATTCCTATTGTTTCTCCCACCACTGCAGGCAGTTCTTTTCTACTGGGCCCCGCTGCTTTGACCCCTTTTTCTGCCCACAAAGAAATCCGCAGCAGTCCTGACAGCACTCTCGTGAGTTCGCTCACTCCCCATCCCTCACTCGCTCTCTTGTTCTGTTTCTCCCAGTGCTGCAGGCTGCCCTTTTGTACTGGGCTCTTGCACTGGGGCCTTTTTCTGCCCACAAACAAATCTGCAGCAGTCCTGACAGAGTTCAGTTGAGCTTGGTCACTCCCCCCTCACTCGTTCGATCTTAATCTGTCCCGAACACTGATTTCCACAGCGACCATGTTATTCTGTGCCACAACTGTGAAACCACATTTCAGTCAGATGTCAAAATGACAGCTGTACTGCTCATAAGGAGGTGGGAAAAAATGCCACTGTTGAAAATCTGGCATGACAATATTACAAATCTGCGAAGTTACAAGGGTTTATGGAAAGTGTGCAACGCACACTTGTAACAGAGTCATTTGATGGGCTGTCATCACCAAATTTTCAACATAGGCATTTTAGGACCTCTGCTCATGAACAGTATCACTGTCATTTTCTTAATCTGTCCCGGACAGTGATTTCCCACAGCGACCGCTCTTTTCTGCGCCAGAAGTGCGAAAACACATCTCAGCCAGGATGGGAAAAATGACAGCTGCACTGTTCATAAGTAGGTGTGGGAAAATGGCAATGTTGAAAATCTGGAGTGAAAATATTATAAATTCACGAAGTTATGAGCGTGCGTGCAAACTGCGCAATGTGCGCTCATAACACAGTCATTTTATGGAGTATCATTACCAAATTTTCAACATAGCCATTTCAGGACCTCTACTGATGAACAGTGTCACTGTCATTTTCTTAATCTGTCCCGAACACTGATTTCCCACAGCAACTGCACTATTCTGCGCCGGAAGTGCAAAAACACATTTCCACCAGGATGTGAACAATGACAGCTGTACTGTTCAAAAGGAGGTGTGACAAAATGCCAGTGTTGAAAATCTGGCACAAAAATATCGCAAATTCACAAAGTTATGAGAGTGCATAGCAACTGCACAGTGCATACTTGTAAAACAATAATTTTTCGGATTTTTTCCACCAAATTTGCAACATAGGCTTTTTGAGAGCCCACCTCATGAACACTGGCACTGTTGTTTCATTAATTGGCCCCAAAAGGTGATTCCACGCTGTGACCGCAAAATCACCTTAAGGGGCCAATTAACTCCATGACAGTTCAAGAATTCACGAGATGGGGTCCCAAAAACCCCATGTTGAAAATTTGCTGCAAAAATTCCCCAAAATACCCAAGATATGCACGAAAGTTGAAAAAAACCCTATTTATTCCATTATACAGCTTACAGGCATTTCCTTAGTTTGTGGTTAGCTTTGGAGAGTACAGACGTGTTCCCGGTCCACCGAAGATCATCGTGCCAAGCTTCGGAGGTAAGTATGAGGTGAGGGGTGGGGAGGCAGGGTACAGTGGTGGGTGCGGTTGTGGGTGGAGGGCAGGGGGACTATGAGTGAACTGCTTTTTTTGCAGGGAAAAATGTTGCGGACTGTTTTCCCTTTACAGGGGCATGTGGCATGCTGGGGTGGGCCCCAGTGTGCCACCAGAGGCTTTCTTTGGGGGCAGTAGCCGATGGGGATTGGGCACCCTGTTGGCACACAGGGGGTATCATGCCGATGGGGATTGGGCACCTGTCGGCAGGAATAAAAGCGGGGAGGTTTACAGAATGCCAGTGGGGATTGGGGCCCTCCCGGCAAATAAACATGGTAGCTGATACAGGAACATGATGGCAAGCCACCGCCATGTTCACAAACAATATCAGTCTTTCTAGATCCCGCCTGCAATAACGGGTCACTCCCTCATTGCAGCGATGGCAGACGCTGCAATGATGAGGTGGCCCCTGATTGCAGCAGTGAAATTGTCACAAGTTGGTGCCAAGGTTCCAAACTTGTGTCAGCAGCAGCGTGCAAGGGGATTGGGGGACACAGGAAAAGCATTTGCAGGCTGTGGGGGCATTGGCCACAACAGTGCCATGCCTCCACAGCCTGCTTCTGAGAAAGCTGCCGTAATGTCTTTCTTGCGCTGCATGCAATCAACATAAAAGGAGACATGTTGAAAATCAAAAAATCAAAAGAATTTTCAAAGACTGTACCAGGGTGAAAAACATATATGTAACCCCTCACCCCTGCCTTTTTACTAAAACGACAGGTGGCATGCTGTTGGCGTTGTCAGCAATACCTGGTGGGGACCTGGGTTCGGGGAGGATGAGGTTACCTGGCACAAGGGACCTAGGTTTGGCTACTCTGCACAGGGGCACCCAAGTAAATCCAAACTACAGGAAGCAATAACTGTAATGTCCAGAACCAGGATTGGGATTTTCCAGTGTGGCTTTATTCAAAACTAGCTGAAACATGACAAAGCATTGATGGCCCCCAAGGGGCTACATTCACTGTATATGCAGATAGAGACTACAAGGAAGTCCATTTGAAGAATGAACACATTTCTACTATGGTCTGGCTCTGGACCCACCAGGCACTTAGCCCGGACTTGCATGCGCTTTGAATACACAGCCCGACTGGCCTGGCTACCCTGCCAGCCACTTGACTGACGGTCCATTTAAAGAATGAACCCAACTTTACTTGGAGAGACTCCCATCAAACAAGGAGTATATTCCCAAACTGTGGCTCCCCACACCACTTACAGTCTGTGACTCCTAGAGAGATTTTCAAGTTGCGACCCACGTCTGGGTATCCACCTCATCACTGGCCAAGTGCATGAGGCAAGTAGCAAATCACAGTAGAAATCCGTAGAGGTGGACCTGATTACTAAAGATGGGGGGGGGTGTTCCCACCTCCAGCTCCCACAGCCCATACCCGGCCATTTCTCTGGACAAACAGAAACTTAGAAACTTTGAAAATGTAGATTAAACGGTGGATGACCTGAAGCACCCCCTCTACAGCATTACTTGAAATCCATTTAAACTTTAGACTTTTTTTGACTGCTCTATTTGTTTGTCCTAGTAAAATAGTCCTCCCAAAATAGCAGTCCACATCCCAGATTTCTTTATATTTCCAAACTGATGAAAAAATTTGTTTGCCTCTTCAAATAGAGCAAAACACTCACCCTTTCGTTGCAGGTACCCCACAGGCGAAGTACCACTTCTTTCACTGTTATACAAGAACAGAAACTGTAAACAGGCAGCTTTCTTCTGTAGTGGAAAATAGGGGATTGCCCCTGGAATCCACAGAGGGATTTTTCTTCCACCCCCCCCCCATGAGGGAGGGGGCACTGAGACCTGGACAGCGGTTTCCACCACTTTAAACTGGAAAAACACTTTCTCCCAAGGAGGTAAACAGAAAAACACTTCCTTCTTGCTTTAAGACAAACAGAAGACTTCTTTTTTGCTTTAAGACAAACAGAAGACTTACTTTGAAAACTCCCAAAGTTCTAACTCACTCCCTCTACTGCAGATTCCAATGTGGCTTATGCAGCTGCAACAGTTCTATGGTGATGTCATCTCTCAAGTCTCAGCTGTGACTGAGAACAGAGTGAGACAGTGTGAAACCCATTTAACTGGAGTTTCACAAGCTGCCTTCCCTGCCTACCACTAGGTCTTACTGGGATTCTAGTAACCCCGGGTAACAAGGGGGTTACATATACATAGATTAAAACACCTAAATCTACAAAGTCTGGAACAAAGGAGGCCTGGAGGAGATATATTATTAATGTACAATCAAATACAAGATGAAACACCTTTAAATACCATGGGTATAACAATGAACAAAGTCAATCACAATCTTAGGGGACACGGTAAGCAAATAAAAGGATTGAGGTCCAGAACAGATAAAAGGAAGTTCTTCTTTTCACAAACAGAAATAGTTGGTTGCCATATTGGTCCATGTAAGAACAGATCCAGAAACAAATGGTTCAGTACCTTTTTTTTTGGGCCAGCATACTGTGGATGTAACAAAAGAAAACAGTGCTTAAGCTTTCGGACCAACCAAGTCCTTCCTCAGTAGCTTATGGCAGTTGTTTGGTAAATTACATACTCATATTGTATGTGATTTATCAAACAACTGCCATAAGCTTCTGAGGAAGGACTTGGTTGGTCCAAAAGCTTGAGCACCATTTTCTTACGTAACATCTATGTTGGTCCAATAAAAGGTATCAAACCATTTGTTTCTGGATCTCTTCTTTTCACAAAGAATCATTAGAATCTGGAATGTCCAACCTCAGACATTAATGACTGCAAAACAAAAGAAAACTTCAAACTCCATTTAGACACATTCATAGGTTTGAATAAAAATACCAACTCCCACTGAAAAGTAGAGGGTAGCCTAGATTGGTTTCAAAGCCTAATACTACCTCTGTTGGCATTTGCTTGGACACTAGTATTGACATTAAATGCATATATGCCCTAAAAGCACCTGATTTATTTTGGTTATACAATGGACACAAATATAATTTTATAATGAGTAAATATGTAATTCATGTTAATCATGCAGTCATAAGAAAATAAAGCATAGTCATGTGGTGTCTCAACCAATTAGATTACAGGATTTTATAGCCCATTTTATAATGTTTACAAGTACTAAACATTGGTAACTGTGTCTGAAACATGCAGCAGTTGCTGTAAATAGATGGAAAATCCAAATGTGATGCAAATTACTGTAGATTTTAAGAAAACTTGATTACAAATACTTCGGGATGTTCAAGAATTTTGCAGGAATAAATTAAAATCTCTTTCTCTTTTCAAATGCATAAGTGTAACATTTCCTTCCTTCCTTCCTTCCCCTCCCCCTCTCTTCCAAGGTCAGAACAAAGGAAGTTTATCCTAACACCCATATTCTTCTGGTTTCTTTTATGTGTTAAAGATTCTTTCATTTAAAATTTCTGACACTAAAAGTACACTCCTGGTTTTCATATGCTTAGTACAAATCAGAGCAGTAAGTTAAGGATGTGGGTTCCAGCATAATACTAGGTATTAAGGGTACTTCCCATAACTGACTCTGTAGTGCAGAACGAGAGGGTGCAGCACTGTTGAGATGCTGTCCTTCAGATGAGACGCTAAACTGAGGTCTCTTTTTGCCCACATCTGTCACTGTCCAGATGTAAGTTAGAGATTCCATGGCACTTATCAAAATGGAGTAGGGTACCATTCCCGGTGTCATGACCAACATTCCCTTATCAGTAAAACAGGTCCATATAAGTCCCCTTCCCACCTGTTGCAGCTTACTGTGTCTTTTCAGGTTAAACATCACAAATTAAATAAAATAATCAATTTCTCAAGAGAATGTGAGACAAAAATAAAACATTCCTGCCCCAATGTATCTATTAAAAAAACAATAAAAATGTTTTATAATCTCACCCAGCCATGCCAAATGCTGTTTAATACCAGCTCATCTCAGACAGTTTGGTGCTGATGCATCATTAAGGAAGCTATATAATCTGCTATAAATTATGCTCATTCACAGTTTAAATGTTATACATTTATCAGAATAAAGGGATCTGTGGTACTGCAATTGTCAACTGCTAGGTGAATGAATCTTGACCATTGTAGTTTAAAGTTTGGTATAAAATTAAATGCAGTATACTGAACTTCTTACTCCTGATAAAAAAAAAAAACAGGGTAGAACTGAAGTAATTTGAAGTACTTGCAGTGGTGAGCAGAACATAATTGCAGTTATTAACCACTGAACCAGCTGTAGTGTGTGTAGAAAAAAATACTGTATCATTTGCTTCCAGTTTTATTATCATTGTTCACCCCACACTCAGTTTTATATCTCTTTGATGCAGACTGCCACACAGCTATGTCTACTGGGAGTTGGGACAAACAACACTGTATTATGGCCATTATAGTGGTGTCTTCTCCAAGCTACTTCTACTCCATTATATGTAATTTGAACAGTGCTGGGTTAGTGTTTTATGTTATTTTCACTGCAGTTGTAACTGGGTTGCCTTGTAGATGTCAGTATCTTATTTGTGGTTGGTATGCCTGCCTTCTACTTCTGGAGGCTCTAAACAAGATTGAAGGGCCTTGGCTTGTACCTATTAAAAAAATACTAATATCTTCATCAGTGACATTGCAGAAGGGCTGGAAGGGAAGGTTTGCCTATTTGCAGATGACACCAAGATCTGCAACAGGGCAAACACCTCGGGGGGGGGTCAAGAAATTGAGGAAGAACCTAGGAAGGCTGGAAAAAATGGTCCCAAGTGTGGCAACTAAAATTTAAGGCAAATAAGTGCAAACTCATGCACCTGGGTTTCAGAAACCTGGAGGAGTGTTACATGATGGGGAGGGAGAGCTACTGATGGTCACCAGGGAAGAAAGGGACTTAAGGATAATCATCTCAGATGACTTATAGGTGGCCAAACAGTGCACAATGGCTGTTGGGGAGGGTCAGTGCTATGTTGGGGTGCATAGGAAGGGAGATCACTAGCAGAAGAAGGAAGGTGGTGATGCCACTGTACAAAACACTGGTGAGACCTCATCTGGAGTTCAATGTGCAGTTTTGGAGGCCACATCTACATAAGGACATAGACAGGGTAGAGGCAATTCAGAGAAGGGCAACTAGAATGGTGCAGGGATTGCACCAGAAGACATATGAGGAGAGATTAAAGGACTGCAATGTGTATACACTGGAAGATAGGTGGGAACAGGGAGATATGATAGAAACCTTTAAGTATCTTAAGGGCATAAATAAAGTGCAAGTGGGAGACATCTTACAGTATAGAAGATATGCAAGGACAAGGGGGTATGATACAAGATTGGAGGGAAGGGGGAATGTGAGAATGTTTTTTTTTCACTGAAAGGGTGGTGGATGTATGGAATAGCCTACCTCAGGGGGTGGTGGGAGCTAGCGCAGTGGGGGATTCAAACTTACATGGGATAGGCATAAGGAAACCTTAGAGGTGGGAAGGAAAGGCTAAAGAAGATGACAAAGTAGAGTCAGCGACCGCTGATGCAGGTAGGGAAACAGGGAGACTGGGTGAGCCTAGCGGTCCTTATCTGCTGTCAGTTTCTGTGTTTCTGTGTTTCTCAGACTGGGGTTTTGTTTCAGAAGTTAGTAGAAAATAGTGCCGTGCCTCCACCCAGAGAAAGATAAGTAGGCCAGGTCCAATGTACATTACTGCCCCCAGGATGCAGTACCAACATACTTCCTCATAGTTTAAGAACAGCACCCAGTGACCCACCAATTACAGTACCAATTAAACAAAAACACAGATTTGAACATAACTAATAATATGCTCATTAATAATATGCGCACACATGAAAAATAAGAAAATAGCAATACTTTATCAATAACTGCAACTGGTCCTATAGATGAAAATAGTGGATGAGAAATATGCAATAGTGATAGTTATGAACAATTCAGGCCCCTCTTATAGGAATAAGGCCTTCCCCTATACCATACAAAGGACCCCTCTGCTAACTACTGTACTGCAGATAATGTTCACTGTCCTTTAATTCAATGGTGTGCAATTACAGCTAATCATCAGGGCGCTAAAATCAACGAATGTGAATGTGCTGCAATGGATGAAAAAGCAAACTTATACTGCTAGCCCTGCTACCCACAATAATAACAGTCCCACAGTAAATTTAGGCTCCAGCAAAGGACATTAATGTTAACTAAATATTTTCTTCACTTTTAAATAATTACTGGATATCCAGGCTAACTTACAAGTTTCGGGCCTGATGATCATTGCCTAAGATTTTGTGTTGGTGCACTTCATAAGTCAAGGTACAAGATACAAACGTTTTTGTTGATCGACACAGATGTTTTTACAATATCACATTTTAAAATATATTTAAGATAACTACACAAATTACAAAGTTTCCAGCAAACCACAATTCATGTTATTAATACATGATAGTCAATTCACAGTTTTAGTCTTTTTAAAAAGTTCACTAATCATTGCAAAACATTATCTTCATTTGTAGTAAAAGGTCTCTGATAATTTGTGTCCTATCTTGAGGTGTATTGCATAACCTAAGAATGAGACCAAGCCAATATTTCCTCCGTCTTTCATAGTTTGAACAATATAAAATCACGTGTGCTAGATCATCCTCCAGCAAAGCACCACATACACAGAAGGGTGTAGTGACTCCATCTCTGTTTTGTTTATAAAAAATAATAATTTGCCTTGTATAACTCTAATTTAAACCTTGTTATCAACCTTCTTTCATCCGGTTGTGTTAATTTTATTAAATATGGATCCATTCCATGAGAAGTTTTAATGTATTTAAACCATTTATAATTTTTCAATTGCTTTATTCTGGCTTCATCTTTTTTAAAGGCGGAGTCACAGACCCTGTTAACAATAATTTTATTTATCTCAGAAAATCCGTAACAATAGATACCACACAGAAGATGTCCCAGACCCAAGGGAAATATCAAATCTTTAATTTCCCTTATTTCTGGGAATAAAAAACCTCTGTGAATGAGTTCAATAGCTTCCTCTAGATCGATTGTAGGTAAATGGTAGTCAGGAATTATAAACAATTTCAAGACATGTTTGATTCTCTGACTTTGTGCAAGTGAGACCAAGGAATACTGTCCTAGTTCCCTCCTCACCACCTTAAACTTCATCAGTCACTGCAAGCTTGTAATAATAAATCTCTCCCAAGTGACTTTTACTAGTAGATGATATAGCCACAGAAGTTGTATGCCAAAAGAAAGTTGCAATCTAACATAGACAAGTATAATCCAACAGGGAACCTTTAACTTGGGCTTGCAAACACTTGGGCTTCCAATTTGTTTTATATCTGGCTGACAAGACCAGTACTCACATGTCTCGATGACGGTGGTCTCACTGGCTGGGCAGGAACACAAGACTCACTCTCCAGTTGTCTGGATGGGCTTCAGGTGCAACCTTGCAATGATGATGCAGAAGCAAACAGGACCCTTAGGTGTCAGTTGGGTCAGTTCTCACTCACTGGGCAGCTGCCTTTCAGCACTCAAGATAGTGTATCAAGTTCCAGGTGAGGCTCAGAATGGGGTGCTTCCATGCCTCTACCCAGTGGGTCACATTTAGTTGAGGTACCAAAGGACCCACAACTGAAGTTCCCTGTTGTCACCCTTCCCTCTACCCCACTCACAGAGATGGAACAAAACAATTCTCCTGCCTTTTAAACTACAGCAGCAGTCCCTGGAAATTCTCTGTGGCCAACAATCTTTCATTAGAAAATGGGCTAAGAAATCTCCGGGCTCTGACTGGCTGATACCCCTGCCAAGGTGGGCATCTATCAGACAACAGAGCCCGGATAATAAAAGTGCCAGCCTAGTCTGCCCCATCACCAGTATCCTAGTGCCCAGCCTTCTTCCTAATTGACTGAAGCCACCTAATTTAAATTTCAAATTGCCACTATGTTTTTGTGTGGCTTAGCGAGAGATACTATCCATTGGGAGTTAGCTCTACCAGAGATGCACAACACAACCATGACCACAACTGGTTTGTCAAAATAAAAAAAATTCAGGTTTTTTAAAGTAGCAGTAAACCACCCATTATACCTGTCAGCAGCCCATGCCCCAGCCCCGTCCCATTAGTGATCCTCCACTAATTTGCACAAAACACCACCAAATGTTCTCAAATGTACCTGCTTTTTGCCAGCTTACGTTTTCATATTCCTGCTACCTTGCTCGGCCTCTGGCTCCTCCTGCAAAATATACGGATCATATTTTCAACAGTGTCAGCATTCCCACCCACCCACAACCTCCGTTCCTGTCTTAGTTTCTAGTGCATTCACTTCTGTAGTTGAACTTTTCAACAGTACTTTCATTTATAACAGACTGTGCCATTGCCAAGCAGCTCGAATGCAGGCGGTGGTGCTACCAGCGTTCTTTTAAATTTGTTGAGTACATGAAGGAAAAGAAACAACACACACTGCTCAGTAAAAAAAAAAAAAAAGAAAAGTTACTTGGCAGACTTTGTGGCAGTTGTATGTGAATACTGCTGATGTTATGTGAAGGCGGGGGGACAACTGTCGCGATGTAGTTCAAGCCATTTTTTTATCACTTAGCGAGTGAGTATGTTCACCCCCACCGACCACGAAATAGCAGTCAGAGTTTGGCAGACATATAATTTAAGTAAAGGAACAAAAAAACATTCTTTCTAAAAAACTCAGTTCTGGGCTCGACTGCACCACAACACATTGAGCACCAGTGCTGCTTCTGATGTTGGTTGCTCAGTTTTCCTCTCACACCTTCCTCTGCTGAACGAAACCCAATACGTGTAAATGGAGAATATTTATCAAACCAAAAGAAAAAAAAAACATTCCAGTATTAACCTGCGGTCAGGGTCAAAGACAAATCAATGTTTCCTCAACCGCGCTTATATTAAACAGTAACAGTCTCCTCACCCAGCTCTCTCACTCCATACTCCAAATGCCGCCCACCTGCTCTGCTGCTTAGCAAGCGACTCCCAATCCACCACCCACTTGGTTCTGTTATGTGATGACCATAAACCTCCCCTAAGCAGATTGCAATCTGATAAAGACACTATGTGGGTGGGGGGGGGGACAGACAAACAAACAAAAAGACTTGAGGGGAGGGCTAATGTCTTCAAGTACCAAGGAGGGACATACTGGACAGCAGTAAGAAAACAGTAAAGCAACTGTAAAATGATGCACTGGCCTCTACTGGTAAGTGCTGGTAAAGACACCAGTAGAGGGACTATTTCATTACTGACAAAACAACTATTAGTTCATTCTGGTCATTTTTTTTATTATTTGTTGTTAGTTCTTAAATTAAAAAAAAAAAACTTTACAGATTGCCCATTTGTTAAGCACAATAATATTTCTTTATTTATTTAGGAAATCGGAATTACAACCCATTGAGCCATAGACTCATTTCCAAAGGCGCCACATCAGAATAAAACATAGACATTCATACAGTACATACATAGAATAAATGTGGGTGAGCATATACCCTCCAGGGTGGGCAGTATGGGGAATATTGGACCTTCCAGGGGCTATAAGGCCCTCTGCCTGTGATGTCGGGCTTCATTATGCCCCTGGGTGGTCCAGTAATGCCCAATACCACCCACTTTATAGGTATTATTGCTTGCATAGTAGTACTGTAACAGTTTAGTTCAAATGGAACTTCAGCAGGTTTTGGCAATCAAACAGAAAACTTCCAGTCTGAATCAGAGAAGGACTTCCGCTTAGAAACATAGAATTTGGTGGCAGATGAGGCCCGCTTGGCCCACCTAGCCTGCCCATTTCCCTACCTAATGGATAAGCTGCAGATCTTAGTTAACTAACAGCCTATTTCTTCCTACCCCCCGCTAGAATTGTCTTATGTCTGTCCCATGCATTCTTGAATTCCCCCACTGTTTCTGACTTCACTACCTCCTCAGGAAGGCTGTTTCATGTACCCACAACCCTCTCAGTGAAAAATACTTCCTCACATTACCTCTGAGCCGTCCCCCCATTATCTTCAAATTGTGCCTCCTTGTTCTTGCACATCTCTTTTTCTGAAAGATGCTACTCTCTTGGACTTTGTTGATTCCTTTAAGTACTTGAAAGTTTCTATCATGTCCCTTTCTCCCTCCTCTCCTGGAGGGTATACATATTAAGCTCCTTTAATCTCTCTTCATATGTCTTCTTCTTCTGGTGTAGACCCTGCACCATTTTAGTTGCCCTTCTCTGGACAGCCTCCATCCTGTCTATGTCTTTGTGGAGATGGGGTCTCCAGAACTAGATGCAGTACTCCAGATGGGGTCTCACCAACTGTCTGTACAGAGGGATAACAACTTCCTGTTGCTACTGGTGATGTTTCTCCCAATGCATCCCAGTATCCTGCCAGCCCTCCTTTCTGCCTTCTCACATTCCTTGCCCACCTTAAGTTCTTGTGATATGACTACCCCCAGGTCCCTTTCCATTTTTGTTGTTAGTATCTCACCCCCCCCGTGTACTCTTCCCCTGGGTTTTTGTTTCCCAGGTACATTGCTTTGCACTTCTTTGCATTGAATCTAAGCTGCCATACATTTGACCATTCCTCCAACCTTGATCATTCCCTTCTTCCTCACAGCATGACTGTCTCCTCCACAAGCCTGGACAGGACTACATAAAACTCCTTCATGCATCATGAAAGAGTCAGCACTAGTCCCAAGCTTCCTGCCTCCTTATTGACTGTATCAGCCATTAATCACATAGAGGGGTACTATTTGACACATAATTGGTGTTGCTGAAGGTGACAAAATGCACTGCCACCATGTATCCCACAATACTTCTGGTAGTCGTTACTGTGACCCTCGGGCTCCTAATTGGCTATTCCTGGGTTCATCTATCTTCAAGATGACAACAATTGTATTGTTACAGGGACATTAGTCCAAAGTTACTTATTTAAGTAGATTCCTTGCCCAGAGCATTTGTGATCAGTTCATTAGAGTAACAGAAATGTCTGCTTCAGTCTACTTGGACATAGAAGAAGTTTCCATCTTCAGACCTGGAGTGCTTCTTTCGTGAGTGGCAACAGAGTCACTGACCAGGCACATGACACACCAAAGAAAACAGCCACACCTTTCTCATCTTCACTACCTGATCCTCAACACCTGTCCCACTCAAGAGGACCATCAGCAGCAACAGCAGGCCAGCCCTGAGCCTTCAGTGGCCCCGAGTCAAGTTCCACCATGGAGGAGGGTTACACAGTGTTGATTAGTGTCTCATCATAGGTGGTAATACTGCTGAGATAAGGAAAATGGTCACATCTTTTCAGGCAGCCTTACTCTTAAACTTCTTACAGTCTTGGGGTCATTTTGACAATATACACATAGAAATGTTAAATAAAAATTAGTGGGCAAACCAATGCCTCTTCTTTCATTATGTATTCTCAAAATACGATGAGGTCCACCGTTCTGCAATGGTTTTTATCATCAGTGTTTTTTGTATAGCAGATTGCTTCATTATTTATATTGTTTTTATTGTAATATGTTTATATTTTTTAGATACGTTTACACTTTCTGTGTTCATATTTTAAAATAAAATCATTATAGTGTGTTTTTGAAGTATGACATACAGTAAGTGAGGCAATTATGACCCCAAGATCTTTATTGTTAAGTGCATTTTGGGATCTTAGGAGGTTTAACTATTTGGTGATCCTGGGTCTGAAAGCATGATCTTTAGGTAGAAGGGGTCAGTGCTTGCATACAAGCTGCATCTAGTTGGTACAGAAGATGGGGATTCCACCGAGTTGGGCATTTGAAAGGGACAGTATATTGCAGGTAATCAGACAGCAGGACTTGCTTTTCCTTAGTTTACAAGAGAGTCCATACAAAGTCCACATTGGCAGGGTTTGGTAGTTTGAGGACGGACAGATTGCTCTGCATAAAGATATGATTATAGAGAACAAAATACATAGCAAATAAGGTCTATATGGGTTTTAACTACACTGTATGTCCCTCATTGTATACACACTGTATATTGCAATGACACACACAGTAATGGGGGAGATTTTGAAAAGGGTTGGAGGCAGACCCAAATGCATGCTGAACATGTGTTTGCATCCACCCACATGCATTCTGACAGCCTTATTGCTATTTTACTTGTCCATTTATGATAAAAAGTCACAATTTGCAGACACAGTTATGAGTTGAATTCAGTTTGGATATGACTGCATTTGTTTTTGGAATCAAACTTTGAATGCTGTTAGGATATCTTAAAGATGGTCTAGCAGGGTTTGGATGTATTTCTACTTTGAAAATAGGGGCAGCTGCATTGTGGGCAGATCTGTTTGAAAATTCTGACCATAGAGTATTTAGTTCATATGATGAGTTTACATGTTGTAAATCCCACACAGAAATCCGAAATTGTCTGCACACAGAGAATATTTTTTACAGCAACTTACATACTGTGAGCTATAAGAAAAAATTACTCACCTTAGTAATTGCTTTTCTTCTCATGGAGTCTTGCTGTATTAGGACTTAATGCAGTTAGCCACTGCACTCGAACTGCCCCAGAGAGGATAGCGTTAACTCCAGAGCAGTCTGGAGTTCCACAGCGCGAGGGCGCTGTTCAAAGCTCTATCTGGCTAGTTTCAAATGAAACTGCCAGGTTCTTTACGGTTAAACTAATATAGCAAGTCTGTGTGAAAAGCTCTACACTAGCCATTGGCTACCTACCAATAGTAGGACAACAAAAACACAACAACAATCATAGAATAATAACAAAATCACCTGTTATTGTTAGAATCACCCATGTCAAGACTAATAGGCCCCTCTCCCAAAAGACTCAAGTCCAGAGAGGAGCCACCTATCACTTAACAAAAACAGAATCACCTAGTTCCCAACCCAAATGAACAAAAGGGAGGGAACTAGAGAGAAATTGAAATGGCATGACAGTGCTTGCACTAATTTGACAACCCCATACTCAAGTAGGAGTTCTGAGTGGGGTAGGAGGAGGGTTGTCCTAATTCAGCAAGACTCCATGAGAAGAAAAGCAATTACTAAGGTGAGTAATTTTTCTTCAAACACCATGAAGTCTTGCTGCTATTAGGACTTAATGCAGATTATACAGCAGTACCTCCATGGAGGAGGGTCAGAACCTACTTGGGGAATAGGCTCTGAAGCACAGCTGTGCCAAACTGAGCATCTCTCCTGACTGGACATCCAGGAATAATGCTTGGTAAAGGTGTGGACTGATTTGCAGGTAGCAGCTTGCAAATTTCCAAATGGAATATCTCTAGCAGCCACTAGAGATGCAGCTGTACCCCAGGAATGAGCCCTCAGTCCTGAGGGAGGTTCTCACCTAGTTTTTGGTAACAGAACTGGATACAAGAGACAATCCACCTGTAATTGTCCTCTTAGTGGCAGGTCTCCTCTTGCCAACTTCTCCATAGGTAAGGAAGAGTTGGAGGGATTCGAACCTGTGACCCTGGGTGCTGCTCCAAATAGCAGCTTAGGCTCTTTTGACGTCCCAGACTGTGCAATCTCCTCTCCCTGAGGAGGAATGCTCAGTGAAAATACTGGAAGAGAGATGGATTGGTTGAGATGAAAATCTGAAACCACTTTAGGTAAAACTTTCTGTTAGT
Organism: Neoceratodus forsteri; assembly: GCA_016271365.2. NCBI lineage: Eukaryota > Metazoa > Chordata > Ceratodontiformes > Ceratodontidae > Neoceratodus > Neoceratodus forsteri. The sequence continues at coordinate 261,100,711 of JADMNL010000022.1, read as the reverse complement.
CCTAAGGACTACCTTATCTCTGTGAAAAGAAATAAAATCTTCTTCTACTGGCAAGGCCTGTAATTCACTTATACGTCTAGCAGAAGTGATAGCCACTAAAAAAACAGTCTTCCAAGTCAAAAACTTGAGGTCTGCCGAGGACAGAGGCTCAAGGGGGTTGCATTAGCTGAGCAATGCAAACATTCAGGTCCCATGCAGGAGCTGGTTCTCGAAAGGGGGTTAGTGTGAAGCAACCTCTAAAAAAACTTGGAAAATACAGGTGAGAAGAAAGGGAAGCAGGCTTCCCCGCTGACACAAAAGCAGAGACAGCTGCCAGATGAACCTTTACAGTAGCTGGCCTAAGGCCTAAGGAATTTAAATGGACCAAATAGTCCAGTAAATGGGCAGATTAGCAGATTCTGGGATAATCTGCTTCTCAGAACACCAAATGGAAAACCTCTTCCACTTAGAATTGTAAGTGGCTCTAGTGGAAGGTTTCCTGAAGCCTTTAAAATATCCAGGACACCTTGAGAAAGGTGTAAATCAGCAATTCTAGCTCCTCAAGAACCAGGCCTTGAGGTGGAGGGAATTGAGGTTCGATACCACACTCTCCCTGTGCACAGGTCAACAGGTCGTGGGTCCTGGGCAAGCTCAGGGAGGGTGGAATGTCAGGACAGGAGGAGAGGTACCAGGGCTGTCTGGCCCAGTCTGGAGCAATCAGAATCACTCTGCAGGGCTGAGTTCTGATTTTACTAGTACCCTGAAGAGGAGAGGAAGGGAAAAGCATACAAGAACTTCCCTTCCAATCCAACTGAAAGGCGTCCAGTGGGACTGATCCCAGAACTGAGGCCTGCAACAAAACAGGAAGTTGGTGGTTGTCTGGGGCTGTGAAAAGATCTATCTGAGGGGTGCCCCATCTGGCAAAGACTGACCCCAGCACCAGAGAATTCAGAGCCCATTTGTGATGGCCCTGAGAAATTCTGCTGAGGGCATCCGCCAGGACATTGTCCTTCCCTGGAAGGTGAACTGCTATCAGGAGGTGTTCAGGAGTAAGCCAGAGACCACGACTTCATTGCTTCAGTGCACAAGGCTGATGACCGAGTGCCCCTTGTTGTTGATGTACCACATTGTTGTGGTGTTGTCTGTCCTGACTTGGACTACCTTGTTCTGGACAGTAGTCGAAAAACCTGAGAGCTAAGAGAACAGCTCTGAGTTCCAAAAGGTTGATGTGGAGCAGAGATTCCTTCGGGACCACACTGCCTGAGTGGAAAGGTCGCCTAATGTGCCCCCCACCCTAACAGGGAGGCATCCGTGGTGAGGGTGAGGGAATGAAGAATGGGTAAGAAGGGACCCCTGAGTTAAATTGCTTGATCCTGCCACCACTGAAGGGCTAGGATCAGGGTTTTGGTCACTGGGATTAACTTGGATAGGGGTCCTTCCTTTGAGACCAGTAGGACCTCAAGTGGAACTGGATGTCTCTCATCTGAAATCTTGCTCCCTGCACGACAGCTGTGGAAGCAGCCATGTGTCCTAGGAGTTGCAAAAAGTGCCTTGCTGGTCGAGAGACCCGCAGGGTAAAGGAGGATGCCAGGGCAATGAGTCTGTCCACTCTTTCGGAGGGAAGAAATGCCCTGGCTGACTTTGTGTTCAATTCTGCACCTATGAAAGTTAGTACCTGAACTGGTTCCAGAACTGACTTTGGAAAATTCAACAGGAATCCCAGAGAAGTAAGAAGTTGCTGGGAGACTTGCAAGTGGGATTTTACCTGATCTGGAGACTGCCCACTATGAGCCAGTCGTCCAGGTAGGGAAACACAGCAACCCTTGCCTTCTTAAATGAGCCACTACTACAGCTAAACATTTTGTGAAAACCCTTGAGCAGAGGTAAGGTCAAGGGCATTGCTCTGAACTGGTAGTGGCCAGAGGGTAGTTCGAACCTGAGGTACTTTCGGTGAGAAGGCCTGATCAAAATATGAAAATAAGCGTCCTTGAGGTCCAGGGAAGCTAGCCAGTCCCCTGGCCTTAGGGAAGGCAGAATCATTGCCAGAGTTAACATTTTGAACTTTGGTTTCAAAAGATGCTTGTTCAGGAACCTTAAATCTAAGATGGGCCGCCACTCTCCTGTCTTTTTTGGGGTAAGAAAATACCTCGAGTACAGACCCTTGCCCTGATGGCAAGGAGGAACTCTTTCCACTGCCTTGCAGCCCAGCAGAGAAGAAACCTCTGCTTCCAAAGCAAGGGCTTCTGAAGGATTTGCAGGTGGAAAATGTCTGGCTCTCATCTTTGGGAACTGTTTGAAACTGAGAACCAGACCTTGGCTTACCACCTCCAGAACCCATTTGTCTGAAGTTAGGGACAACCAGTTCTGGCTGAAATAAGCCAACCTGCCCCCCACCGGTACAGGAGACTCGGCCCTGGGCACCCCATCAGGGTGCCTGCTTGGCAGCAGCTTTAGGCTGAGGAGAGGGAGATGGTCTGCCTGTGCCCTGCCTACCCCTGCCTCTGAAAACCTCTGTGCAAAGGCTGAAGAGGCCTGAACTTGATAAAGGGTCTGTGATAAGGCCTGCCCTTACCCCTGGGGCATGCCTTTGTGGAGTGGCATACCTCTCCTTAGCTTGGGCACTTTGTAGGTAGTTCTGTATTCATCCATTTTCTTCATGTAATTTTCTGTTTGATCCCCAAACAGAGAGTTTCTACTACAGGAAAACCTATAGCCTTTGCCTGAGTATCTTGGGACAGATTAGTGCATCTAAGCCATGCCAACCTACGGAGAGCTACAGAAGTGGCCTTGACCCTAGAGGAAACATCATTAACATCAACAGCAGTATGAAATTGAACTTTAGAGGCTTCAATGCCATCAGCAGCCACTTGTTCCAACTCACTAGCCAGCTGGCCCTGGGCCTGCTTGGCTAACTGCAAAATAGTGTCCCATCTAGATTTCTGATATCTAGCCACATAAGCCATATAATTAGCCTGCCTGAGTCCCAATGAAGCTGCCATATATTGCTTTTTTCGCCGTGCATCAATCTTCCTGGAATCCTTATCAGGAGGATGATGCCAGGGGAATATTAGCCTTGGTCACAGGCTGCAGCTTGAACAACACCTACATGACTACACTGCTCGGTGAGGAAGTCTGTATCAGGGCCTGATAAAGTATACCTTCTGTCCATTTTCTTATCTACAGGAGGAACGTAATGAGGATTTTTAAAATCTTTGTTGTTTGCTTCCTAAATGACTTATGCAAAGGAATAGACAACCTTCTAGACTCTGGAATATCCATCATTTCTACATAATCAGGCTCCTCTTGCTCATCCACAGCCTCCTCTAAAGGGAGCTGGAGGGTTTCTCCACCTTTTATAAAACATAAATGAGAAGGGGACTCAGACAGCAAAGGGGAGATTCTAAGGGTCTATCTGGAGAAATGCCCGTTCAATGGGCACGTCCAGACCTTCCCAGTCACAAATACACTGATCAAATTCCTCCTCCCCCTCCTGTGGTTCATAAAACTCCTCAACATCATAATCCTGAACCACTGGACCTGAATGAGCCACCCTTTTCCCAATTGTAGGGGCTCACAAGTCCCCGAGACAAAGACTGAACAATCTGAATGGCTTTTGTTATTTCTGCAGCAGTTGAGAGACAATTTGGACTCCAGACCTGCTGATTTCTTTGTCTTTGCAGGAGCTGGTTTCTCTGAACCAGCTTTTCTTTTGCCCGAGGAAGTCTCGCCTGGTCAGAGGGCACTCCTCTGGTCCAGTGGGTACTGGACCGGCTGGCCATCCGGATCAGTGGACTTTTGGCCTCGCTCCCTGAGCCGGCCCAATCTCTTTTCCAGGGTGGCTGCAGGAAAATTTTTACACACCTGGCAGTCTGACAGGAGGTGGTCAGCCCCCAGACAATAGACACAAGTGGTGTGTGGATCAGCCTTGGCAAAGGCTTCCCCACAGACATCACAGTGTTGAAACCCAGTGGGCCCGGTTTTTCTTTTGGGTTTCTCAGACATAATGCCAGCCTAACCAACAAACTTGCCCTTTACCAGATAGAGCTTTTGCCGAAAACACGGTAATTTTTAAACACTTGCCGGTTCAAATGAACCGAGTAAACTCGCTTGAACCGCTAAATGAACCGAGCTGAAGGAGCTGATCTCCGGAGCGACTGTTCAGTGAAAGCGGAGTAAAGAATCTAGCAGTTTCATTTGAAACTAGCCAGATAGAGCTTTGAACAGCGCCCTCGCGCTGTGGAACTCCAGACTGCTCTGGAGTTAACCCTATCCTCTCCGGGGCAGTTCGAGTGCAGTGGCTAACTGCATTAAGTCCTAATAGCAGCAAGACTTCATGGTGTTTGAACTATAGTGTTTATACTGTATGCATGCAGTTGCAAGGTGGTGGAGTGAGGTCAAAATGAGATGGTACCTAATGTAATGCGGTTGACTAAGTAAGTATGAAACAATCATGGTTGGAGTATCGCACTTGATCATTGCACTGGCATTCACCACTAAAAACCTTTGTTTCAGTCAAGGCCAAGCCACAAGAGAGAAGAGTAGGCGATTTCATCTTAGTCCAAATTGCAGACCTGTCCAAATGAGAAAATATGCCATATACAATTTAGCTGGGCTGGCAGTCTTTGCTTAAAAGATGCTGAGCACTAAGAAATTATTGATGTTTGGTCATGTGAGCTCTTACTATGAGACAAAGGTGATCCTCCCATACTGTATATGGGGGTGGGAAGGTATGGAGCATGGTACAAAGAGCTGAAAACGTCTCAACTATCCGTAGCATTTTGATAGACATAGGACTTCAGTCTCCAGTGACATCTGTTTCTTCTGTGACACTAAAAATTAACCATAAGTCACAAAATAGTTCAGTAACTGAACAAGACCTAAATCAGTGGGCTTGGCATCAGGATTTAGACTACATTGTTAACAGGTCAGCAGTGTCAGTAGTACCGATATAGAAAGCCCTAAATGGGGTTGCCATAACAGCACTTCCAATGCTGCATTTCTCGTGGTCTGAGGTAATATACAAAAGGAAAAAGCTAGAGCCATACATAATTTTTGAATTCTGCTGGAATTAAGTGGAATTTCAGAAATTCTGCTTAATTTCATGGAATTTCATCAGAAGGAGATAGAGATGTTGCAAAATATTATTCCACCTGCGAAACTGCTGAAAAATCAGCAATTTCACTTTACAAAATATTTCACAAAATTGCATCAAAATTGTGCAGTTTCGCCCATGATTTCACCAGCATATGCGCATCCTTATTATTTTATTTGTACCCTTCCCTGGTGTCTAGTGGTCCCCCCCAGCTGATCACCAGCTGAATTGAAGAACCCTCCCCACTGAATCACCCCAAGTTATGTTTCCCTCTCCAGCTATGACCCCTGCCCTCAATCTTAAAAAAATAATCCCCTGCTCTGTTCCTGGTGTCTAATGGACCCCCAGCCCCCACTCTGTCTTCAGTCAGATGGCGCCCCACCCCAGTACCTCGATTGGCCAGCTTTACAGCCCTCCACGACTGTAGCCGGCTAGAGCTTTCATTACCATGAGTACATGTTTGTACAAGCACATGCTCATTCATTGAAGCACTCAATCCAGCTGCCAGCTGTGGAGATGTGTGGAGGGCTGCCAGTGGCCAACCGGGGCACTGGGGAGCGGGGTAGGTACCATCTGACTTAAGAAAGGGTGGGGTCCCACTAGACACCAGGAATGGGGGGAGAGAGGACTGCCTTTTTTGTGAAGATTGGGGCCTGGGTCAAGGCTGTGGAGGGAAATAACCCAGGGTTACTCAAGGGGGTGAGGGTTCTTCAATTCGGCTGGTGATTGTCTGGGGGTCCACTAGACACCAGGGACAGGGAAGGGATTTTTTTAAAGATTGGAGTCTGAGGTCATGTCTGCGGAGGGGAAAATAATTCAGGGTGACTGGGGGGGGTTCTTCAGTTCGGCCAGTAATCAGCTGGCATGGGGGGTCCACTAGACACCGACGAGTCTCAGAAGCACCTGTGTCTGTCTACACTATGACTCCTCCTGCTCCTAACCATCTCTATTTGGGGCCCTCCCTCTGCAGCTGCCAAGGTAGACACACCACTGTATCTACAATAGTGGAAAAATTGTGAAATTTCACCTGCAGGTGGTGAAATTCCACCCGTGAGTAGCAAATGTTGCTGGTTTGAGGACTATATTTTGCCCACTCCGCAGGCAAAATTTCACATTTCGCCTCACAAAATGTTTCACAAAATGCACAATTTCTGTGAAATATTTAGCTGGGCAAAATTTTCCAATGTTACACAACACTAGAAAAAGAAATTCCGAAAGCAGAATGTCAATCGTGGAATCGTATTTCACAGTTTTTGTAAACTGTAGATCCATTTTTTGCAAACTACAGAATAATATTCCTTGGGTAATATAATCTGTGGACAATCATTCCATAATTTACATAGAAATACTTTTCAGATTTCATTAGAAATAAAAAGAAATTCAGAAAAACATTTCAGAAGCAGAATTGGCATTCCATACTAATTCTGCTGGCAGAATTCCACATTCCACACAGCTGTATAAAAATGTTGTGTGTAATTTGCCCTGCACTAAGTAAAAGCAGAGTTTATCTGCTTTTAGTGCCGTTTACAAATCTACACTTGAAAGTGGGTCACTAAAGCTAGGCTTACGTGACCACAAAATCTTCACCCACCCATCGCAGGTTCTCTGGATCTTTAATGATTTTAGATAGCAGAATTTTAGACTTTGATGAAAATATCTTGCATAATCTCAGGTGAAATAATTGTTTTCTGGCAGTGTTTTCTCCAACCAGAAGGGTAAAATGCATTTGTGAGGGCAGTGTTGACAGAATGCCACTTTATGTCTTGCTATCTAGAAGAAAAAAAAAACGAATATGTGCAAGTGATACCTTTTATTGGACTAACAGAAATTGGACTGACCTGACCTGAAGAAAAGAGCATTATCTTTTGAAAGATAGTCTCATAAATAATTTTTCTAGTCCAATAAAAGGTATCACCTGCAACATATTTGTTGTTTTTTTCTTCTACACAGCCAAAGACATGGTCAGATATTTCCTGAAATTTCTGTGATATTTCTAGAGAAATCTCCTGCTTTCTGCATTTCCACAGTAGGGGCAGCAGAGAGAAACTCTTTAGAAATTTTGTGAAATATCTGGAAACATCTGACCATGTCTGTACATACTACTGTACATTGTCGACTGAACTAACATGGCTACCTCATTTCTTATGTCTTGCTACAAACTAAGCCTAAGTAAATAGCAACGGTACTAGTTGGAAGTGCAGCATCTGCTTGAAAATGAAGGCACAGCAGAACAGTTTCTCAGATTCCTTGTTATGTGGTAAGGCTTTAGTGAATTCTTATGTCTTTATCACCTTGATAACCACGTAGAATGAAGAATAATGAACTGACAGCACTATGTACAACAGATATTCTGGCCTACTGTCCCTGATATGCAGCGTGTAGGGCCAGGATACTTGAATCACAGGTGTCCAATGGACAGCCATGGATGTACAAATGGAGTGCACTCACTGTGCATCCCTGCCCAAGGCCATCCATTGGCAATGTCGCACAACTGCCTGACCAGTCAGGGATGGGGGTGGGAAGTAGGCTTGCCCACGGAGGGCCAGCGGATTATGGAATACACAACATGCATGACACCCAGTACTCTCTGCCAAGCCAGTGTCTGGTGGGCTTTTTGTTATGCCAGTCAGAGGGCTGCTGTAACAGCTGAGTACCCCTTTGACTGGAGCTCACACTGCTGCATGGAGTGCTGTGTCTGACTGGAACTCCCTTCCTCCCTCCCTCCATTCTGTCATGCTCCACCCACCCTGAGTTCCAATCCAACTTGCTTTCTTTTCTATCTGCCTCTACACCGTGCTCCAACTTCTGGTGATATTAATCCCCAACCCCAACAGCTCTGTCTATTTCTCCTCTTTGCTCTTCCCTTAACCCTGGCTTCTTACCTTGCCCTCTGTGCTCACCTTTAAACATAACTGCTATTGGTTAGCCCTCTTGTATCAGATATCATTAGCTAACAATTATATACCGTAGTGCACGCTATTGAATGTGTCATGTATTTGTCGCAGTACTGTGTAACTTATCTGCTTATTATTTCATAAACCTGTGGTTGTATCTGTCTGTATCATAATCCTGTGGGTCACTGAACACTGGATATCAATTTTTCCATTGTAACTGTCATTACTATGTTAAAACACTGTACTGTATACATATTGCACTTCTGGGTTATCCCTAAAAAATGGACTGCAGTTGTCTCAGTGGACTTACCCGGTTAACAAAACTCAAATAACTAAATAAATAAATAAATAACTTGCACTGTTTATATAGGACATGTATGTGATATAGTACATATGTATTAATGTATTATATTGCTGTTGTATCATTCTAAAAATCATACACCAATTTAAATCAGACAAATAATGATGAAAATCATTGGCTGTTATAATCATAGTTAGCATATTTTGATTCAGCCATTGCTCCAAGATCTATAGTACAGTGCCATATTTTGCTCTCCTGTGAAAACATAATGATTTTAGAAAAGGGCAAACTGACATGAATATAAGGTGTGCATACAGTACACATCTGCTTACCAGGATGCGTCCTCATAACTTTTATGATATCACTCAAAAACTCTCTCATTTCCCCTGTTGTCCAAATGTAAAATTTGCAATTAGAGACATGCAAAATTTGAAAATTGAATTCGGAAAGCTATCCAAATTCATAAAGCGATGACTTCACAAACTTTTGGCAGACGAAGTAACAATTTTTTAAGCAAGGACGTGCATATTTGCTGGCAAAGTAGTAACTTCATCATGACTTCGCCTGACTTCACCACAAAACGTGCCATTACCATAAAAAAACAACTCATTGCAAAGCGGCAAAGTGGGATATTTGCAAAGTTCACAACTGTGCAGGAACTTTGTTGGTGAAGCAAAACTTTATATCTCTTTTTGAAGTACAGTATTACACTTGAATGAGACTTGAAACTAATTATTCTTTATATGTTGGAACTTTATAAGCCTTATTTGTCAGGCACCCAGCTAAATGAGTACTTTATGTCAAAGATTTGTTTTTATCTGGCTGAATAAAGAATGGGTTGACTGACAGACTGAGTGATTGATATATATATATATAATATGCTGCCATATTAGGGAATATCCTGCTAGGGACATCTATATATGCATAACATATAGTACAGAATATGCTACAGTATTAGGTCTATCTCTTTAGCTAACTATTTATTATGCTTCAACCTTAGCCGTATAGAAGACTTATGATAGTACTGGTTATATTATGTATAGTAGAAGCCAAGGCTCAGCACATTAGTATTAGACATATCAGTCATGGAACATTGTTCACTCCTATTGATTTGATCCAGATGTCTGACTTTTGCCACATTGGTTTTGGATTCTCTTCAACATCTTAAGCATCAAACAGTAAATTGCCATACAAAACATGCTTTCTGATTAGTTGGTTTGGTGAATGGGTTAAAAGCACATCGATGCCAACCATGACGCAATGCAGTATCTTGTAGTAAATGACATGTCACTAAATACTTATAAAGCAACAATGCATGACAGGGTATGTGTCTTGCTAGGATAATGTCACACCTCAGGTGGTTGGGCACAAGTCCGCATGCCGAGTGCTTCCAGCACCCAAGAAGTTATGTTATCATAGCACAACACATACCCTGGCATGCATTATCAATATTATACAATGGCTAATCTTTAAATAAAATAAAATTAAAAAATGTAAATACTTTTTTACTTGTTTTTTTTTTCCTGTGGAAGTATATTTATATAAAAAGATCATTTTTTCTGTTTATCCTCTAGGTGGAGCTGTCTGTGTAGTAGGTGGAATTTTCTTGTGTTTTTTACTTGCTTCCCAGTCCCAAATGTGGTTTCCTTTCCTTCACTCACCTCCCCACCCCCAGGTCCTGGTTGGGGTTCTTCCAGTACAGTTTGCTGCCATATTTAAATGTTGTACCAAGAGATTATCATAGTAGAATGACATTTTGAGTGAGCAAGCAGTGCTTAGGGCTCCTGCCCCATTGCCATTGCTGCTGCCCACTGCGACTGCTCTGAATTGGATATCTACCACGCAAGAGAAAAGGAGGTAGGAAGGTGGTAGAGAGAATGTGTTTTTATGTGTATTTAGTGATATTTCAGTGAAAGTCTTCAGGTTCACAACCATAGAATTAGAGAAGGACTTGCTTGTGAAGCCAGTTGCTCTGATAGCTTTCACCGAGGCAAATCTTTTTTTGCTTTTGAAAAGTGCTGCCAAGCGGGAACTATGAAGCCAATCGAAGTGACGACTTTGCTTTCATTTTGTAATGGGGGGGTTGGGAATTACAGTCATGAAAGCTATTAAACTAAAACTTGGGGGGGTCTGTGTACTTCTTTTGGTATGTGGGTTTTAATGTGAAAATGATTGCAGACTTGAGGCAGGATGTGGGAGGTGGAGTGATTCCTTTTTTTATAAAAAATATTTTGTGGTTGCTTGTGTGCTGGACCTTGATGCAGTGATGTTGTGCTGGCTAACATCACTATACAAAGTGACCACTGACCAATTAAATTAGTAGACTTTTCTTGCCATTGTATAATTGCCACTGATCTACACGGTTCCCTGCAGCATGCTGCAGCACTCCGCAGTTAAAATGCAGTAATATTATAAGGTGCTACATAGAATCCTGGCTAGTGCCACTGTAAGTGAAAACACACTGCAGGGTCTGTGTGATTATGCTGCAGTAATAACAAGGTCCAGATAGGCTGTGAGGCATGATGCAGATACAAGTGCTTGTAACCACTTGTGTAGTGTGTTTATTACAGCACAGCCTCACATTAAATAGCATAGAAACATAAAAACATAGAAGTTGACAGCAGATAAGGATCGCAAGGCCCATCCAGTCTGCCCATTTTTTCTACCTTGTGAACGTGCCGTAGGCCTTTACTCTGGCAATGGCCAGTCTATTCATACTCATCTGTATTACTCCCTTATGCCTATCCCATGCCTGTTTGAAGCCCTGCACTATATTCATATCCAACACTTCCTGAGGTATGCCGTTCCATGCATGCACCACCCTTTCTGTGAGAAAGAACTTCCTCGCATTACCCCTTAATTGGCCTCCCTCTAATCTCATGCTGTGTCCTCTTGTCCTGCTATTTTTATGTTTGCTTGCACGCATGTGCAAGAGACATAGTGCCACCATACGAGAATTCATAGGTGTGCCTCTCTACTTCCAATCCCCTGCTGCCTTTTGCAGGCATGGCCCCACCACGTCAATGAATGTAAGCGCTGTCTATGACAGCGTTTGCAAATGCAGTGGCATACAGTTGAAAGAACTAGCCACAGCGTGTAGGCAGTTTGCATAGTGCCACCATCGGCAGTATGGAAAATGCCTCCACGTCAGCATTGCAGTGTAAGAGCTGTCATGACAGCTCTACCCCCAACAAGTAGCACACTGGGAGCCCACCCCAGTGTGCTCAACCGTCCCCCACACACACGTATGGCTGACGGGCTGCCTAATCCAACCGCTGGTTCCAGTTCCCTCCCAAAGAAGCCTTCAAGGTGCCACGCTGGGGTTCACCCCAGCATGGCAATGTTTGCTTGGTGGCCCCCAAACACACTTCCAGGTACCATGCAGGAGTCCACCAGAGTGGCAAAGCTCTATGGCCAGTGGGGATGCCCAATCCCTCATCGGCTCTGCTGGCCCCCCAAAAAAAACTTCCAGCTGCCATGCTGGGAGCCCACCCCAGTGTGGCAAATATTCTGCATCATCTTCCTACAAGAAAAAAGAAACCAAGAAAGAACTGTCCCACGCAGACTGTCTTGACTCCCTCTCCCACCCGCCCCCACCCTCTGTGGCTACCCTGCCTCCCACACCCCCTCACTCCCATACTTACCTCCAGAGTCCAGTGCTATGATCTTTGGTGGACGCGAATATGTCTGCACTCTTCAAAGCTGACCGCGAACTGAGGAAATGCCAGTAAGCTCTATAATGGAATAAATAGGTTTTTTCAACCTTGATGCATATCTCAGGCATTTTTTGGAATTTTTTCACCAAATTTTCAACATGGGGTTTTTGGGACCCCATCTCATGAATGCTTGCACTGTCATTTTGTTATTCAGTCACAAAAGGTGATTTCACGGTCACTGCCAAAATCACCTTTCTGGACCGATGTACGAAACAACAGTGTCACAGTTCATGAGGTAGACCCCCAAAAACCCTATGTTGAAAATTTTGGGAAAAAATTCCCAAAAATGACTGTTTTACCAGCGTGCGATGTGCAGTTCATATGCACACTTGTAAGTTCATGAATTTTTAATATTTGCATGCCAGATTTTCAACATTGCTATTTTACCACACCTCCTTACGAGCAGTACAGCTGTCATTTTTCACATCTCCCCCAAAATGTGTTTCTGCGCATGTAGTGCACAATGGCAGAGTCAGTGTGCAAAATCAATGTTTGGGACAGATTAAGAAAATCACAGTGACACTGTTCATGAGCAGAGGTCCTAAAATGGCTATGTTGAAAAGTTGGTGAAAAAAATCCTAAAATTGACTGTTTTACAAGTGTGCATTGTGCAGTTCTTACGCACGCTCGTAAGTTCACAAATTTTTAATATTTGCACTCCAGATTTTCAACATTGCCATTTTACCACACCTCCTTATGAGCAGTACAGCTGTCATTTTTCACCTCTCCCCCAAAATGTGTTTCTGTGCATGTAGCGCAGAATGGCGCAGTCAGTGTGCAAAATCAACATTTGGGACAGATTAAGAAAATCACAGTGACACTGTTCATGAGCAGAGGTCTTAAAATGTCTATGTTGAACATTTGGTGACAAAAGTCCATACAATGACTGTGTTACGAGCGAACATTACGCTGTTTCCAACCACCCTCATAAGTTCATGAATTTGTAATATTTTCAGTCCAGATTTTCACCACTGACATTTTTCCACACTTCCTTATGAACAGTACAGCTGCAATTTTTCACAACATGGCCAAAATGTGTTTTCACACTTTCTGCGCAGAAATGCGTGGTCGCTGAGGGAAATCACTGTTCGGGACAGATTAAGAAAATCACAGTGACACTGTTCATGAGCGGAGGTCCCAAAATGCCTGTGCTGACTATCTGCTGTAAAAATTCCCCAAACTAATCATATTAAGGGTGTGCATTGCGCAGTTTCTATGCATGCTCATGACTTCACCATTTTTTTTACTATTTTCACTGCAGATTTTCAACATTGCCACTTTTTACACCTCCCCATGAACAGTACAGCTGTCATTTTTCACATTCTATTAGAAATGTGTTTTTGCACCTGTGGTGCCAAATGCCGTAGTCACTTTGCAAAATCAGCTTTCAGCTAATGAACTGATATTGCCACTGTTCATAAGGTGAGGGTCACAAAAAACCCATGTTGAAAATTTGGAGTGAAAATACCAACGAACGCCTGGGGCATTAGGGTTTCCGACCATAACGCACCACCCTGTAGAGACTGACAGGCATCAGGGGTGTGACTTGGGATTGTCACCTGTAATGCTCATACCATTCCACCCCCACCCACACCCTGCAGCCAGTGAGAGGCACCAAGGTGTATCTTGGACTCTTCGGCCCCAAAGTACACCCCATTCTCCTATACTGTACCCATCCCACCATATTCCCTGATGGAATGAGATGAGCTTAAGGGCCAAACACTCAAGGCACACCATGACACTTGTCGGTGTCTACAGGATAGGGTGTGGTGAAATGGCATGGCTGTTATACCTGATAACCCAAAGGCACACCCCACCATTGCCACTGCCAGCAAGAAAAATTCGGCACTGACAATTGCTTGTTCTTATATTGAAACATGTTGAACTCTTTCACCTTGTTAATGCCCTTAAGATGTCTGAATGTTTCGATCATATCACCTCTCTCCCTCCTTTGCTGTAGGGTATACATATTGAGCTCTGTTAATCTGTCTTCATATGTTTTCTGATGCAGTCCCTGCACCATTTTGGTTGCCCTTTTCTGGACTGCCTCCATTTTGTTAATGTCCTTGTGCAAGTGTGGCCTCCAGTACTGCATGCAGTACCCCAGATAGGGCCTAACCAGTGTCTTGTAAAGAGGGATTATTACCTCTCTCTTGTGACTTGTGATACTCCTACTAATACACCCCAACATCCCTCTAGCCTTACCTACTGCTTTAGTGGTCTGCTTGGATGATTTCAGGTCATCTGTGATGACAATGCCCAAACCTCTTTCTTACCTTGTGATTGCCAGCAACACCCCTCCCAACCTATAGATAGCTTTGGGTTTTTCTTCCCTATGTGCATGATCTTGCACTTCTTTGCATTAAACCCCAGTTGCCACTCTTCTGACTACTTTTCCAGTTTATCCAGATCTCTTCTCACTCTGCCCACCCCATCTGGATCATCTACTCTGTTGCAGATCTTGGTGTCATCTGCAAACAGACAAACCTTACCCTCCAGTCCATCTGCAATATCACTGATGAAGATATTGAAGAGGACTGGCCCCAGAACTGATCCCCGAGGTACCCCACTGGTGACTTGCATCTCTTCTGACTGTGTGCCTTTTACCACCACTCTGTTTTCTGCCTGCCAACCAGTTGGCTACCCAGTTGACCAACCTCTGACACACCCTGAGCCTACTCAGCTTATTAATCAATCTTCTATGTGGAACAGTATTGAAAGTTTTGCTGAAGTCAAGGTCGGTGACATCAACTGCACCCCCTTGGTCCACCACTCTGGCTACCCACTCAAAGAAATCTATGAGATTAGTTTGACAGGACCTTTCTGTTGTAAACCCATGCTGTCTTGGATCCTGTGCTCTTATGGATTCCAGGTGTTGCACTATCCTTTCCTTAAGAAGTACCTCCATAATCTTGCCCACTACTGGGGTAAGACTGACTGGTCTGTAGTTCCCTGCCTCCTCCCTGCTGTAACTCTTCTGGAGCAGGATCACATGAGCCCTTCTCCAGTCTTCTGGGACCTGTCCTGTGCTCAGAGAATCACTAAACAGTTCTGATAATGGCTCTGCTAGTTCCACCCTTAGCTTCTTTTGTACCCTGGGATATATGCCATCAGGTCCCATTGCTTTGTCCACCCTGAGCTTAGTGAGCTCTTGTAGGACCCTTTCTTTTGTGAAGGGACTTGTGCATACCTCCTTCCCCCCTGTGTCCATGATGCTGAACTGTGTGCCTTGCCCTACATTCTCCTCAGTAAATACTGAGCAGAAGTATCTATTTGGGATAGATGCTTTTCCTTGGTCCTCTTCCACACAGTCCCCCTTATCCCCTTTGATCTTAGCAATACCCCCTCTGGACTTTCTCCTTTCACTAATGCATCTATAGAAAGTCTTGTCCCCTTCTTTTACTGTTTGTGCTAGTGTTTCTTCAGTTTGGGACTTTACCTATCTTACTGCATTCCCTGCTTCCCTTACAGATGTTTGGTGTGCCTCCCCATCTTCATCCCACTGCATTCCTTTATATTTCCTGAAGGCCAACCTTTTGGCTCTGATTATTTCTGCAACTGTTTTTGAGAGTCAAAGTGGTTTCTTCCTTATTTTGCTCTTACTTTTCTCCCTAACACAATGAGATGTTGCTTCAAGTATTGCATCCTTAATGCTTGCCCACTTTGCCTTTGCCCCCTCATCTGTATTTTTTTCTTGTCAGGGCTAGCTTAATTCTGTTGGCCATATTATCAAAGTCAGCTCCTCTGAAGTCCCATATTTTTGCCTTGGAATGGGATGATTTAATTCTAGTAGCCAAATTGAACCATACCATGTGATGGTCACTGGCCCCCAGGTGACCTTCTACCTGGAGATCTGTGATCCTTTCCTCGTTAGTCAGTACTAGATCCTGGATAGCCCTGTCTCTTGTGGGTTGTTGTACTAGTTGTTTGAGGCCCTCTGCCTGCAGGGAATCCACTATGTGTCTAGTTCTGGCAGATGTTCCTGCTGGTGTTGACCAATCTGTATCTGGCATGTTGAAGACTCCCATTATCAGAACCTCCCCTTTAGCTGTCATGTTTTGTATGTCTTCTAACAGTAATGTGTCTATGTCCTCCCCCTGGTCTGGAGGCTTGTAGACAACACAAATTCATATGGCTGTCCAATTTCCTGTTTACAGGGTGACCCACAGTTCTTCTGGCATGTTGTCATGCTTATAAAATGGTGGGGAAAGCCCCCAAAACTGAAATGACCCATGCAGTTATAATGAGAACCACTTGGTTATGTGACCAGATTACACCAATCAGACTACAGAATTTTACTTACTCATCTTATAATGCAAAAATGAATTAACTGAGATGCTGTTGGGAGGAGGGAGAGCTTAGAAAAATCCTGCTAATATGTAATATATTTTCCTCGTTAAAAATCATACAAACAGTGCTTTTGTTTAGAAGCTGTGATGTCACCAGTATTTAGACCTCATAAAGTAATACTATGATTTATGACTGAGATTTACGATCCTTATTGTGTGGATTATAAACATGGCTGAAATTATTGAGGTTGTTTGTCTTGCCAAAGTTACAATAAGCCTGCTGAAATCCCTCAGAGGGATGGTGGTGCTGGCAGGGGATGGTCTGTTGCAGATGAAAAGAGTATTGATTGCCTTTCTTGATTTTT
This sequence comes from Neoceratodus forsteri, assembly GCA_016271365.2. Classification (NCBI taxonomy): domain Eukaryota; kingdom Metazoa; phylum Chordata; order Ceratodontiformes; family Ceratodontidae; genus Neoceratodus; species Neoceratodus forsteri. Next base: position 261,084,075 of record JADMNL010000022.1, on the reverse strand, counting down.
GACCAATCAGCAATTTTTTTTATTTAATCATGTTTAATTCCTTTTAGACTTCAAAGAACACTGGCAATGGAAACTAGATAAAGCCAGAGAGCTCTATCTCAAAATTACATATTATTTGTGGCACTCATCAGATAGATGACAATAGGGTGGAAAGAATCCTAGTGAAGTTAAAATATTTATTTTAGAAGCCAGTCAGAGAAATCTAAAGGCAAGGAAACCAACAAAAATAAAATATGTACATACTTAAAAAAATGTGCCTTCTGTTTTGACTAGAAAGTACTTGCAACTAAGTCATTGGAACACTACAAATGCAAGTAAAAAAAGGAACATGTGCCTCATTCGCAGGCATAATTGGTGAGTGCACAAAAATAGGGTGCAAACAGACTTCACCGTGTACCACTACCTATTTCTGCCATGTTCAAATGATGTACAAGTGAGTATGCCAGATGTTAGTAGGCCAGAGTGTTCACCCACTCACCTGATGGTGTATGATGCCTATGAAGGGCTCAATATGACATTTGTGCCAGTCACATGGTACTACGTCATGCTGAGAGTCCATGGGGAATCAACGTACTACCAAAAGCTTTCACCCACCGCATAAAGTGTCACTCGGTTCAGTTATGGGCCACTTAGATTTCTATTTATCCAGTCCACAGAGTTCATTCCAAGGTGTTCTTGGTCCCTCTACCTGCACCCTTGTATAATATACATTCCTCCTCTCCTGTGGAATCCCCCCCAGTCTTGTATCACTGCACTGCCATTATCAGCCTATAATACAACAATAAACTCTGTCCTTTGCCAGCTCCTCACAACTTTGCCAGAAAGTTGTGAACCACCTTACTCTGTTGTTATTTTGAATCCAAGATTCCTGAAATGAAATGGCTGTGGGTAACCACGACACAGCTTACTGTTATAGTATCTTTACCTTGTGGGTTACCAGGATACAGTTTCCTTTTACTGTATCTTTTTACTTTGTGCCTATAATAGCATTGCATGCAGGAGGGGGATTGCGAGATTGCAAAACTCTATGACCAAGTTTGCAAGGTCTACCATTCATTGTAAATGACCTGTGGGCTACTTGCATATCGATCCCCACCCCCTTCCGCAGCATGGTTGTAATATGTTTTGCAGAAGCCTTGCCATCCCTATCATGCATAGTACAAAGGAGTGTCATTCAGGTAATGGCACTGTTGCTAGATGGTTACTGTGACCACTTCGCCAAGTCTTTTGTGACTGTGTATGGAGCACAAGCAGTCCAACCCATTCATCTCTTGCTATCATGGCAGTTTCATGTTTTTATGTACACAAAAAAACTGCATGATTTGCTTAAATGTCTGTCTTTGTTTCTTTTTATGGACCCAGACATTAAAGGGAGAACAATCCAACAGCGGCAGAAACCCTGTGCATCAAAATGTACAATATGTAATATTATACAAATATTGTGTTGAGTTGAGGGATATATTGGGAAAAAATGACCCTGAGGTATGAACTAATAATTGATAATGGTTATAGTTGCTGAAGTCAAAAGCTGTGGAGGATATACTTATTTAGGCAGTTAAGGGTGGAAGTGCCCCATAGTGGTCAATCACTTATATCCCAATTGTTCATTTCTGCATCAAGATATTTTTGAAACTTGTATAGTGTTGGAGAATCAACAGTCAATTGTGATAAACTATTGCAATACTTAATCACTCTGTTTGTATAAAATGTCCTTTTTTATGAGTCCTGAATGGTTTTCACCACAATAGTTTGGTGTGAGGTTGGTATTATATTTGGACTTCTTAGATACTAAACAAAGTTCATGTATAAAATCTGTGTCATTAAAGCAACTGTAGAAGAGAATGAAGTCTTCCCTTACTCGTGTTCTTTATAGACTATGTAGACCAAGCTTTTCTAATCTGATGTTACAAGCTATTGATTTGCAGCCACTGATGATTTTAATAAAGTGTCTCTGACTTGTTCAACTGTTTTGATGTCTGCCTTATGATATGGGGACAAAACTTGGGAAAAATAACTCAGATATGGGCGTGCCAACAACTTGTACGTGGACAATATAACTGTGCTACTCCTACTCACAAAAGTGCACTTTATACAGACCCACATTTTTAGAGCTTTGACTGACATTGAAGAGCAATGTGATCTAAATGATAAATTACTTTGAATTGTCACACCAAAGTCTCTGTCCTCTGAGACAGATCTCAATTCAACACTGCGAAATCTATAGACTGATTTAACATTCCTGTTAGCCATGTGAATAACTACACACTTAAATGGATTGAAAATCATGTCCCAGTTCGTGGCCCATGCAGTAACTATGTCTACTATGGCTATTGAAAGTCAGTAGTGCATTCTATGGGGTCAGTAGTTTTTTTCACTATATCACAGAAATTCCTGTTAATATCAGTTTCATTGACCTGTGCCCCCTTCCAACATAAAAAAGCTTAAATTCCCATAAACATAGTTTAACTAAGTGACTTAGGACTTTATTAGTGAGCAAAAAGTGTAGTTGTTTCCTTTTTCAGCAGACTCAGCTGCCTACTTGCTCCCATACCAGGAGCTGTCTTTTAAAATAACCCACTAAAGCTATCCATACAGCTTTGGGGATGGCAGACTCTTTTAAACTAAGCCCACTAGGGCCATCCATACAGCTTTGCAAGTGGCAGCTGTCTTTTAAACTAAGCCCACTATCCATACAGCTTCAGGAGTGGAAACTGCCTTTTAAACTAAGAGCATTAGGGTTATCCATACGGCTTCGGGAGTGGCTTATATCAGTAGTTCTTTCTGCCTACTTAATGTGTCTCACAGCTGGGAGCTTCAGAGCTCACTTTGGCTTTCACTAAACAGAAATAAACCCTCCTGAGCATTCCTTTTTTTTGTTTAAATTTAATATACTTTATTAGGTTTTAGAAAAGCAACAATACATGCCAAGTTAAACAACAAGAACATTGAACAATAAACAGCATACATTTCAAGAAAAAAGAGAAAACCCAGACAAATCCTAAAAGGAAATTAAAATAAAACTCCCCCATTACCCAGAGCACCCCCCCAGACTGTAACCTACTGTAAAAGGAGGACAACAATGGGGCCCAAGCATTCAAAAAGGATGGAAAAAAAAGAAAAAAATTTAATTTGCAAGATGGGAATGCATTGAGGAATACCTGGAGAGAGTGAGTGAGGAGTCAAGGACTCAAGTCTGGGGCCTCACCAAACTCAAGAGAAGAGCATACTGGTGTTCCCATCTGTCATGGAATTGCTCTGTCCTATTATGCAGAACTGTAATTTCCACTGTCAGGGCTTGTAAAATGTCATGGTGCCATTCCTTATAAGAGGGAGTGGCATCATCCCTCCAGTGTTGTAAGATAACAATTTTAGCTATGGCAGCTATCAATGTTATATATGCTTTGCAATGTCCAAAAAGACTGGTAGGATAGCATCCAGTCAAACAAATATATGGAGTGAAATCCTCCTCCAGCCCTAACAGAGGGTCTAGAGAATTCTTGATAGTACTGCAAAAGGGGGTCACCTTTGGACAATCCCAGAGCATATGCTTAAGATGCCCTTCAGCCAGGCCACAATGACAACAAGCAGGGAAGAGGGTCTTACCCATCTTGCACAGCTTCTGAGCTGTATAATGCATATTATGCATTATGCGAAAGTAGGCTCAATGATACTGGTTTTGTTTAACATATTTATATACATTACGCCATATTTCCTGCAACTGCTTAGAATCAAAATGAAGGCTCAAGACTTGTTGCCAATAGTAGCAAATTCTCACTGGGCTCCCTGGATCTATTGCTTGGAAATAAGTATGACATTTAGAAATGGAGTGGGGTCATTCTGCCAAGGACAAAAAATGTGTAAGAATTGAATCTTCTTGAGAGATCCAAGGACCCGGGCCCAAGTAAGAAGCAATTACCTTTGTAAGCTGGAAGTACTTAAAGATATGAATTTGGGGAATGGAAAAATGAGTTTTGAGGATGCATATAGGAGCAAGCTTACCCTTATCCATAAGGGACGCAATGCTAGCACTTTGTAGTTGAGGACAGAAATTGATCGGGATCAGTTAGTCAGCAATTTGGATATTTGGGTTACCAAGCAACGGCTGAGCAAGATCCTTGAACCAGTCATATCTTAAATAGGTCCTGAGTTGCCAGTGTGCCTTTGGGGACCACATTAAGGGAATCATTTTAAGCTGGGGGGCAATCGAGACGGGTGTAAAAAAAAAAAGTAGGCTACTAAGCTGTAGCAACAGAACAAAATGGAAAACAGTGAGGAGAAGAAGCACTGTGGGTAAATTTGGAGACCGGCAATGGCACCACAATCCGCTCAGGGGTTGTATACAGAACCCCTTCTCAGGGGAAGGAAATGGACAAGGAAATGATAGAAAGAATACTTAGAATGGCAGAAAAGGGAGATATTACTGATGGTGATCTGAATATGCCAGATGTTAACTGGAATGCAGTTGCAGCAGCCACTTCAAAGAGTGGGTTATTCTAGATGCCCTACAAGGGCATGCCTTAGACAACTAGTATTGGAGCCCACTCGAGAGGGAGCAATCTTAGACCTGGTTCTCTCAAATGGAGATGAAGAGAATCACAGATGTAAAGTGGGTAGCCATCTGGAAGCTAGCGACCATCGAACAGTATGGTTCACAATAAACACAGCAATAGAGTCAAGCCATACAAAGGCAAAAGTACTGGACTTTAGGAGGCTGACTTTGCCAAAATGGGTGAGTGCCTAAGGAATGCACTAGAAATGGGCAGGAAGGAGGTGTGGAAGAACAATGGGGAATAATAAAAACTGCCATCACAGAGGTAGCAAGCCTTTGTGTGAAGCAAATTAACAAAACAAATCGATGTAAGAAATCACTATGGTTCTCAAAGGAAGTGGCAGTGAAGGTTCAAGAGAAAAAGAAAGCATTCAGGAAGTACAAGGAATCACAGAAGGAGCAGGACAGGGAACTGTATCAGTTAAAGCAAAAGGAAGCTGGAAAGGCAGTCAGAACAGCAAAGGCCCAAACCGAGGAAAAGATAGCCAACTCAGTTAAGAAGGGGGATAAAACCTTTATAGGTACATCAGGGAGCAAAGGAAGACCAAGGGAGGGCTAGTGAGGCTTAATAAAGAGGAGGGAGGGTGGGCAGAGGGTGACTGTGAAAAGCAGAGATACTAAACAGATAATTTGCTCAGTATTTACAAAGGAAGTGGGAGGTACCTAAAACAAACAGTAGAAACACTCTAGATACAGAAGTTGATACCAGCCCATTTACAGAAGAAAGGGTTCTGAAAGAACTCTTAAAACTGAAGGTGGACAAAGCAATGGGGTCTGATGGGATTCATCCCAGAATTCTAAAGAACTAAGGGTAGAACTAGTGACACCACTGACTACCCTCTTTAACAAATCATGGGAGGATGGGGTGGTACCGAGGACTGGAGAAGGACAGATGTGATTCCCCTCACAAAAGTGGGAGCAAGGCAGAAGCAGAAACTACAGACCTGTTAGTTTAACCTCAGTGGTAGGGAAAATGATGGAATCACTTCTGAAGGAAAGAATTGTTGAGTATCTAGAGGCCAGAGGGCTCAGGACCCAAGGCAGCATGGATTCACAGGAAGGTCATGCCAGACAAGTCTGATAGATTTCTTTGACTGGGTGACCAAAGTAGTAGATCAGGGAGGGCTGTGGACATGGCCTACCTAGACTTTAGCAAGGCATTTGACACAGTCCCACACAAAATTAATATACAAGTTAGCCAGCCTGGGAGTGGGTCCCAAGATAACAGCCTGGGTAAAGAATTGGCTGGAGAATAGGACACAGAGGGTAATAGTAAATGGAGTCCACTGTGAAGAAAGGGGGTTACTAGTGGGGTACCGCAGGGTTCAGTATTAGGACCGGTCCACTTCAATGTCTTTATAAGTGACATTGCAGAGGGACTGGAAGGAAAAGTATGTCTCTTTGCAGATGACACAAAGATCTGCAACAGAGTTGATGCACAAGGTGGGGTGGAAAGGATGAGAAGGGACTTAGCAAGGTTAGAGGAATGGTCAAATGTATGGCAGCTTAGATTCAATGCTAAGAAGTGCAAGGTAATGCACCTGGGAAACAAAAACCCAGGGGAAGAGTACACAATGGGGGGTGAGATACTAACAACAACAAAAATGGAAAGGGACCTTGGGGTAGTCATATCAGATGACCTAAAGGTGGGCAAGCAATGTGGAGGGCAGCAAGGAGGGCTGGGGGATACTGGGATGCATAGGGAGAGGCATCACCAGTAGAAAACAGGAAGTTATTATCCTCTGTACAGACAGTTGGTGAGACCCCATCTGGAGTACTGCATGCAGTTCTGGAGACCCAATCTCCGCAAGGACATAGACAGGATGGAGGCTGTCAATAGGAGGGCAACTAAAATGGTGCAGGGTATGCACCGGAAGACACATGAAGAGAGACTTAAGGAGCTGAATATGTATAGCCTAGAGGAAAGGAGGGAGAGGGGAGACATGATAGAAACTTTCAAGTATCTCAAGGGAATAAACAAAGTCCAAGAGGGTAGCATCTTTCAAAAAAAGAGGTGTGCAAGAACAAGGGGGCACAATTTGAAGATAGAAGGGGGGCTCAGAGGTAAATTAAGGAAATATTTTTTCACAGAGAGGGTTGTGGATGCATGTAACGGCCTTCCGGAGGAGGTTGTGGAGTCAAAAACAGTGGTGGAATTCAAGCATGCATGGGACAGTCATAAGGCAATTCTAGGGGGTGGGGGTAGGAAGAAGTAGGCTGCTGGTTAACTAGGATCTGCAGCTTATCCAATAGGTTGGGAAATGGGCAGACTGGGTGGGCCAAGCGGTCTTTATCTGCCGTCAAAATCTATGTTTCTATGTTTCTATGTTTCTATCTACTTACATAAATTGGATTTTAACGATAGCCATTAAGGGGAGTAGGGACACATCACAGAAACAATGCTTCAGCTAGTCCACAGGAAAAACTTACTGCTGTTTAAAGCACAATAATAATGAAAGAAATTGGGAAGCTGCAGACCGCCCCATTTCTTTTGTATTGTCATCTTGAAATAAGAGCGACAGAAATTTCCGTAGAAATTTTGTGAAGATACTCTGAAGTTGCTCAAACCAGGATTTAGGAAAGTAGATACTGAGCATACCCAGCAGATGTAATATGTGTGGCAGGACATTAACTTTAATAATACTAACAAGACCCCGGAGGATTATGGATAAGGCTGACCAATGCTGCAGAGCTCCATTCATCTGTTGGAGTAGAGGTGTAAAGTTCTCTTAAACTAAAGCAGTAGGAAACCGGAGTAAGCTAATACCCAGTAAAGTGAGAACCTTAGGTTCCCATAATAAACCAAGATCCAGAACCACCTGTTTGGAAACAAGAGTATTTAGAGGGAGAACCTTAGTCTTGTCCAGACTGAGGTTATAACTGGAATCAATGAAAATCATTGAAATTCAGCTGAAACTGCCAGAAGCGAGTCCAAGGGATCTTCTATATGTAGGAAAAGATCATCTGCATAACCAAATATCTTGTATCTGTCTCTACCAGCCAAAATCCATTTAATATCTACATTATGTTGCAAAGTAACAAGCAGGGGTTCCAGATATAAATTGAAAAGAAAAGAGGAAAGCCCTGATAAGTCCACTGTTGGAACTGCAATGGCAGAGATGAGATACCATTCATCTAATTTGAGCAATTGGGTTGCTGTACATCACCTTTACCCATGAACAACAATTTTGGGGGGGGGAACCAAATATTTGGAGCACCACAAAGAAGTAAGGCCAAGAAACATGGTTGAAGGCTTTTTTCATATCCAGGGAGACCAGCGCCACAGGATCCTTGCCCTCCCTGGATGTGGAAATCAAATGGAGTAACTTACACAAATGGTCACTTGATATGTGGCTAGCCATGAAACCCATCTGTAGGAAAGAAATGAAGCTTTACCTTGCCTTGCCATTTCTGTGGAATTTTATTCCGTGGAACTCAATATTTTTTGTGTAAATGTTTGCAGAAAGATTTTCCATGAAAAAAATGCTATTTTCAGTGGAAATGATTGTGGAATGATTGCCTGCAGAAAAACATGCTGCTCCATGGAATATTATTACACAGATCACAGCAGGTGTAATTCCACAGATGAACCAGTGAAATTCCAGTGGAAATTCCACTGGTGGAATGATCATTCCAAGCTAATTTCACTGGTGGAATTTCGCATTCTGCACAGCACTAACCAACACACTTATAAAAACATAGAAACATGCAGGCTGACAACAGATAAGGACCGCAAGGCCCATCCAGTCTGCCCATTTATTTTTCTACCTTATAAATGTGCCATCGGCTTTTGCTCTGTCAGTGGCCTATCTATTCATACTCATCTGTATTACTCCCTTATGCCTATCCCATGCCTATTTGAAGCCCTGCACTTTATCCATAGCCACCACTTCCTGAGGTAGGCCATTCCACGCATCCACCACTCTTTCTGTGAAAAAGAATTTCCTCACATTCACCCTTAATCAGCCTCCCTCTAATCTCATGCTGTGTCCTCTTGTCCTGCTTTTTTTCTTACATTTAAACCATGTTAGACTCTTACACCTTGTTAATGCCCTTAAGGTGTTTGAATGTTTCGATCATATCACCTCTCTCCCTCCATTGCTCAAGGGTATACATATTGAGCTCCATTAATCTGTCCTCATATGTCTTCTGATGCAGTCCCTGCATCATTTTGGTTACTCTTCTCTGGACTGCCTCAATTTGGTTAATGCCCTTGAGAAGGTGTGGCCTCAGTACTGCATGCAGTACTCAGATGGGAGCCTAACCAGTGTCTTGTGAGAGAGGATTATTACCTCCCTCTTACGACTTGTGATGCCCTACTAATGCACCTAACATCCCCTAGCCTTACCTACTGCTTTAGAGGTCTGCTTGGATGATTTCAGGTCATTGGTGATGATGATGCCCAAGTCTCTTTCTTCCTTTGTGACTGCTAGCAACTCCCCTCCCAGCCTATAGGTGGCTTCACGGTTTCTCTTCCCTATGTGCATGATCTTGCACTTCTTTGCATTAAATCCCAGTTGCCACTCTTCTGTCCATTTTGCTAGTTTATGTAGATCTTTTCTTATTCTGACCACCCCATCTGGATCATCTACTCTGTTGCAGATATTGGTGTCATCTGCAAACAGACATGCCTTACCCTCTAGTCCATCTGCAATGTCACTAATGAAGATACTGAAGTGGACTGGCCCCAGGAATGATCCCTGAGGTACCATACTTGTGACTTGCATCTCTTCTAACTGTATACCATTTACCACCACTCTCTGTTTTCTGCCTGTCAACCAGTTTGCCACCCAGTTGACCAACTTCTGACTCACCCCGAGCCTACCCAGCTTATTTATCAATCTTCTATGTGGAACAGAGTCGAAAGCTTTGCTGAAGTTGAGGTAGGTGACATCAACTGCTCCCCCTTGGTCCACCACTCTGGTTACCCAGTCAAAGAAATCTATGAGATTAGTTTGACAGGACCTTCCTTTTGTAAACCCATGCTGTCTTGGATCCTGTGCCCCTATGGATTCCAGGTGTTGCACTATCCTTTCCTTAAGGAGTCCCTCTATAATCTTGCCCACTACTGAGGTAAGACTGACTAGTCTGTAGTTCCCTGCCTCCTCCCTGCTACCACTCTTGTGGAGCGGGATCACATGATCCCTTCTCCAGTCTTCTGGGACCTCTCCTGTGCTCAGAGACTCACTAAACAGTTCTGCTAATGGTTCTGCTAGTTCCACCCTTAGCTTCTTAAGTACCCTGAGATGTATGCCATCAAGTCCCATTGCCGTGTCCACCCTGAGCTTAGCAAGCTCTTGTAGGACTCTTTCTTTTGTGAAGGGAGCAGTGCTCACCTTCCTCCCCCCGTGTACATGGTACTGAGCTGTGGGCCCTGCCCTACCTTCTCTTCAATAAGTACTGAGCAAAAAGTATCTATTTAGGATAGATGCTTTTACAGGTTCCTCCTCCTCATAAGCCCCCTTTTCTCCTTTGAGGTTAGCAATACCCCCTCTGGACTTTCTCCTTTCACTAATATATCTATAGAAAGTCTTGTCACCTTCTTTTACTGTTCGTGCTAGTGTTTCCTCAGTTTGGGACTTTGCCTGCCTTACTGCCTTCCCTGCTTCCCTTAAGACAATTTGGTATGCCTCCCTATCTTCATCCTGCTGTGTTCCCTTATATTTCCTGAAGGCCAGCCTTTTGGCTCTGACCTTTTCTGCTACTGTATTTGAGAACCAAGTGGTTTCCTTCACTTGATTGCTGATGCACTTGAGAAGAAGGTGGCCATATGACCACATTCTATGCTGTTGTGCTGCAGCAGTGACGTTGCTAATGCTGCAAAACAGCATGCTGATGTCACCACTGCAGTGCAACAACATAGTTCCAGGCATGGATTTCCATGCACAACAGCTTTCCACCACACACAATATAGTGTTTTTGTGTTAGATTAAGCGAGTTACTAAGAAGCTGTACTCCTTTCAGCCTGCTTCACTCTGTAAGATCTGACACCCTTTACTGGGCTGTAGTGACAAAATTCCATCTCCAGAGGAAATGCTGAAAAAAAAAAAAACAATCCGTGTACAGGAGCCAGCCTTAAAAATGTTGACTTTAAATGCTATCCATTTGTTTAGATGCTTATCCTAAACAGATTACTTTAAGCAGGAGGTTTTTCTTTTTCTCACTTTCTTGAGATTGGGTGCTGATTTTTACAAGTGCTTGAATAATATTACTGTGATTACTGAGGAAGACAAAAGCAGATGTGCTACTAGAGGTCCCAATGCATCCTGCATCGCTGAAGATGGCCAAGTGACAGTGCCACTGGAGATCCTGGTGCACATGGAAATGTTGATGAAGACAGAGTAGCAGTTCCACTGGTGATCTTGGTACACCAAGTATGGCTGAAAAAGACAGAGCAGCCATGCAGCTAGAGATCCAGTGCACCTGGAATTGCTGTTTAAAGCAAATGTTTCTGTGATTTCCCACATGCAGTAGCACTTTATCCCCCTTTAAACCTTAGGCACAATTCTGGATTTTGTTCACAATCCTTTCAACAACTGGACTGCAACAGTCTCACTCCAACTTGGGATAGTAAATTATTGTTTGACTGTGAAGGGATTGAGATCGATTTGAAACAAAGTATTTACAAACTGTCCATAAGCAAATAAAGTCAGAGCCTGATTTAAATAAACCAGTCACGCTTGTCCTGTGAAAATTAGATGGTGGGCAACCTTGGGAGATTTAAACTCTGAAGGGCATCAAGATCAAGTTAGACAATACACACTGCATGGCAGCGCACAAGTCCAAAGCTGGAGAGAGGTTGCCTCTTCAACAACTAGATCAAAACAGATTCACTTCCACTTGGACTAGTAAATACTGTATGACTGTGAGGACAGTAAGATCCAGCTGCAACACACTATTTACAAACTATTCAAAAAAACATATACTCAGAGCTGCATTTAAAGAAACAAGTCAAGTTTGGGTGGTGAAAGTGAGACAAAGGGGGCAAACCTGGGATATTTAAAATTCTGGAGGTTGCCAAGATCAAAGTAGACAGTGTGCACTGCATGGCAGCCCCAGAACCCAAAGGTGGAAAGAGACCATTATATCTTACCAGTAAGGTGATCTACAGCTGATCTCTAAGTGGCAATTTTAGGGGGTGTTTCACATCTGGTGGTGTTTTGGGGGGCTTTATAGGTTAAAACCAAAAACCAGACTCTCAAATTATTTTTAATATAATGTAGTGTTTTTGTAGCTTTAATTACTTTTAAATGCAATTTATTTCAGATACATTATATCAATACCATTTAGCAGCCATTGTGGTTCTGACCAGAACTTGCTTTTGTTTGAGTTTAATGACTGCTTTAGTGTGTATCACATTAACCAGGCTGTGTGAGGAAGTCTCTGAACTTTAAACTTCCATATATTGTTGGGCACTGGACAAAAGCACCTAAAACATTTCATTTATTGACTGAAATACCAAGGTGTAGTTCTGATTATAGTAGATCATGCATGCTTTGCTCTGTTGTGACTAACCAAGTTTTCATTATTACCAGGAAGTCAGTTTCATGGCTGAACAAGCTCCCAGGGATGTTTGGAAGTCAAGCATAGAATGGCCGCTGCACTCTGGTGAATTATGTATTATTCAATGTGGTGCATTTTACAAACAATTTAATATCATGTCACAGAGAGCATCTCCATCAAGTCAGTGTCAGAATGGATTGTGCTTGTCCCATTTCATAGCAATCTGTTTTACTACACATATTATTGACTATGTCATATAATATCATAATGGAAAGTATGGAGAAGTTGCAGAGCTACTTGGCTGTAATTGCTGCAGACCAAGGAAGCTTTTGTATTTACAATATCTAATGACTTCTGCAGATAATAATTAGGCTGAGTCTAAATTCATTACATTTAGGAAGTATGCAGAAACATTAGTGTGTCTGTTCTATACTATAGCTATGAAATTGTTTGCAGTGATGTTTATTGGATTATGCTTCTTCAAAAACTGTCTGCATGTACTAATTTGAAGATCTTAATTTCCTGATTAAAGTTTTTTTCAATAATTGGTGCATGTACTGTAGGCCGTCCTTCTAGCCTGGCCACCTAGGATACAGATTGTCTCTAATTTAATTACTCTACTCCTTTGCTGGTAGAGAAATGGAATTGCAGTACATTCAAGAATGTTGTGTGTGCCTGTGTTAGGGCTGGTAGCAGTCCCATTGTGCAAGAATAAGGTAAATGCCTTAGGATGCCTTGCAAACAATATTTTGCTGTCAATTAATTGTTTAATTGTTTATGTCTTGTAAGAACTGTAATAGTGAAAGGAAGCCATACCAAGAAAAACTGTTATGTGTGTACCTGATTACATAAAAAAAGATGTAGCCAGTCAGTAAAAATGTGTACACCGTGACCATGTTTATTGCCCTATCTGGCACTACAACCACAACTTCTGTGCAACACAGCAGTGTTTTTTACCCCTTCCCATGCACTGGTAAATGCAGTTGTCATACATTGTTCCTTTACATACCCTCATACCACCCCAGAACCTGTAATGCTATATGGTCCCTGGGGTCCAAAAACAATCTAAGTAGCCTTCCCTTCTAGTTTTGACTCCAAAAATGAAATTTCAGAATTAATCAGCTTGTACACCCATGCTCGTGAGTTTATGGACAACTGGGTTTTCTAGTCATATTTGACTGTCATTTTTCAAGCTGGCAGGTGAGATCACATTGTGTGTATTCTTTTTGTATGTAGTTACATATGCCAAATGGAATGCTTATATTATTGATGCCTTTGTGAAAACAGAGACCAATTTATGATGACAGGCTGAGAAAACTGAACCTATCCTCACACAAGAAAAGAAACCTGAAATGAGACATAATATTACCAGACGTAAGGGGCCATAGCAGAAACAGGGCATCAAGTCAAGAGGGAGATGAATGAACACTATTTAATCCAAAAGGTCTTAACAGTATGTGACAGCTTGCCCAAGGGAGTGGTGGGGCCAGCCTGTGTGGAATCATTCGAAGTCAAATTAGACAGGCAACAAAAAGAAAAGGGCATTTGGGATATGGCAGCTCAGCAATATTTGTTTACTGGGCAGTAATACAACTGCTGGCTAGTGTGGGAATCTACCAGAGGGACTGAGGTCTCCAATTTCTTCACTTCCTGTAGTATGTAATTAGAGATGTGCAAAGTTGGCAAACATTAGTTTGTGAAATCATTCGCGAAGTTTGCCAAATTAATGAAGTGGGAAGTGTCGATTTTGCAAAGTTTTTGGTGGGTGAAGTTGCACTTTTTCAGGAGAAGTTATACAGATTTGCTGGTGACATTGCATCTTCACCATAGCTTTGCCTGACTTCACCTGGAAAAAGTACTATTTTTTCAGGAAAGCTCAATATATAGGGGTAAAGTGACAACGTGGGCAATTCGCAAAGTTATTCATGATGGCAAATTTCACAGCTTTGTTGAACTTCTTTATATGTAATTCTAAGTAACTGAGCATTAGGAAGCAGTTACTATATACTGTAGTTTTTCATCTCATCAGGACTGACAGACTTACAGTTGAAAACCTAGAATGCAGTAGGATTAGTTCACTACTGTGACAAATATGTTAAAGTGCTACACCTGTCAGGGGCAGTATTTTATAGTTGTTTTGTTAAATACACGCAGTACATACTCAGTTAACAAGGTGATGTATCTAGAATGGTGTATTGCCTGACAAAAGTGTGCATGTGTGTAGGCCATGGCTTGATAATTCCCCCGCACACACCAAGGGGTGCTTTTATCTCAACAAACGCAGTACCTTGGAATGTGTTATTGCTCTTATAAAATGGCCTGCTATTAAAAAGAGAAAATAGCTTTATAAATATGAAAAAGATGTGTGAAAAATGTGGAAAGGAGGTTACTTGAAATGAATTATGTCTACTTCAGCCACATTAAATGACAAATCTTCTACCGTGTTTGAAATCTCAGTCTGAGCTGTTAGCAGTTACCATGTTCAGCTTTCAGGAGTTCTTATAACTTGGAGCTAGGTAAGCTTATCTGATTAATCTAGAAGACATAACGTTTGTTGTTAGTCTGTTTGTCTCAAAGTGGTAGAATTGAATTTGGTGCTTCTGTTTTTCACAGGGGGTGGTAACCAATTGACTTGCTTTGCTGGGTATGAAATGGCTTTGTAAACGGTAGTTGACAATACTGTGCGTCCAAATATGCTTGCTGTTCTATTCTTTTGGATGGGTAGTTGGGTTAGTAGTTCAACAGATTTTAGAAATGCTACTTTAATAGGGAGTACTGGTATGCAGAGCTACTGTAAATCTATTGTGCTGTACCTTTGACAGTGAAGTGACTCAAGCACTATATGTACTGTATGTACATACTAGGCATGATGAGTGACCTGGTTCATTGAATCAGACAGTAGCATCTGTGGTGATTATCTTATTAAATATATGTAGATTCTGTGTGCTACTAAGGGGTTAATAGATGAATTCTGCCTGGGTACTGCCTTTCTACCTTCTTGCCTGCCTGCCTGCCAGAGCCCTTGACATACAACTTGGGAAAGCCCAGTAGAGGTACAACTTGGGAAACCCCTGTAGAGGTAATACAAATGAGGGGGTTGGAGACATGTGCTAGACCATTCTAGCAGAGTCCAACACTGAGCAGAGAGCTAGAGATGGAGTGAGAGAGGCATACTGCCTGTCAGAAATGCACTTCTTTGTCCAGGGGCCTGTGTTTTTCAGAGTTTGAGGCTGCAGTATCACTGAAAGGTTGCTGAAGTGGCAGAATCCATAAGTAGAAACTCTTCTGGACTCATTGGATCAACCGTGTTTACTGGGGGAGTGTGTGCTTTAAAGTAATAAACCCAGTATAGCAATGGTGAGAGATATCAAGGGAGAGGATGGTTTCCATTGGGGTTTCTCGTAATAATGGCACTAAAGAGAAATGAAGCACTTAGAGACTAGAATGAGAAAGAACGAGAAATGTGAATTTAATATGAGAGACCCCTTTCATGATCCTCCCAAATCAACTGAAGTTAAAGCAGTGTGTCAGAGGCTCAGGGGCTTTTATTCTGATCTAGGGAGGATGCAGGCTGGTGCCCCATGGCATGGTATGACAGTATGGTTGAAAGACAAGGAGAAATTCTTCAACTGCCTGATGTACAGTATAAGTATGCCAGTGTGAGTCACACATGTGGCTGATTTCCACCAACATAAACTTTCTTCTTGCCGAGAGATTTTCAAGAACGTTCTTCTGCCTGGTAAACTGCAGATGAGGGTAGGGCACAGTAAAAAGGATCAGCTTTGAATCATTAAATGTATCACATGCCATGGTTGAAATGTAGCATGTTGCACTTTCTTCCCTATGATAGTAGTTCATAAAGGTAGAGGATGTTGTGAACATATTTAATAAACCACTGTTGCTTGACAGCAAAGTCTGTGGGGGGCAAAGAGTCTATGCATTTGGTTTAAAATGTTTTAGGTGCTCCAATTCCACCTTTGTTTTTGCCAGAGGTCCCTAACTCATTATACCCTGGGTGGCCATTTTGTATCAGTTTAATCAATGGATAGTTCAGACTTCATATGGAGCAATTGGATACAAATTAAGAGACCACAGAAACAAATGCTGGCTGGCCCACTCCTATGGTGTTGGACCTGGGTATATATTTTATTTAGTTAGTTTTTGTTGACCAAGAAAGGAGGGCTATGCAATCCTGCCTATTTTCAGCCTTGTCCCAGGGGAGTGGGGTACAGATGGACACCAAACTGACATTGAACCAGATTAAGCTGTTGGTAGTATTTTTAGTACACTGGGGGAATTTGGCCAGGACACTGGGGAAATTCCCCCTTCTGTTTTCGAGGAGTCCCATGGGATCTTTAATGTCCACCTGAACAACAACTAGAACAGGCAGATGGGAGCTTGGTTTAACATCTCGTATATAGGGGATATGCAACAGGTTGACTCAAAATATGCAATTTATCTTCACGTGTGAAGGGGCAGGATCATAACTCATGAGTGGCAAAGCCACAAGTGAATTATGAAAGTCCCTGCCCCACACAAGTGATGATAAATTGTGTATTTTGAGCCTGACCATTATATAGTTGAGTTATACATATCAGTTTACTAGTTATACTTTTTAAATTCACTCTTTGTATGAAGATCTGACTATTTCTGTTTGCTTTCAATTGCTGACTTCAGTGTTGCACTTGGCTATTTTGATGTCAGCAGCATTGTTAAAGCTGCACTCTGATTGGTTCAGTATGCATTGTGACTTACCCTACTTCATAAGATAAAATTATTGTGCTTTGTTGAGTCAAAATAATACTTATCTTGCTATTTATAAGTACACATATGTTCTAGAAATAAAAATATATACTGAGAAAACATCTGACACGTAAATGTGAGATATGAGGAAATCTCACCATTGTGGGGTCAAACAAGCCATAAAGCCTTGAGCCAAAAAGCAAGTGGCCTTTATGAGCTTCTTTGACCTTGAGATGATGATACTGTTAGACAGTACACATGCTCCATTTTCATTTTAAAGGACACGCACTCCCTGTCAGTCCATACGGTGGCTGGTCAAAGTGGTGAGAAGAGCTGTGCTGGTCAGTGTATTGGATCCGTGACACTGGCAATATTGGTATTGGGGTGGCAGGGGGGATTGCTCAGTACCAGCAGTGTGGGGGGGCACTAGACATGAGGGACCACTTATGCTTGTATGGGGACTGGGATCTGTGGGTAGGGGTGCCACTAGACACCAGGGAATATTTAACATAATATGAGGACAGTGATCGGGGGATGGGGGTGCCACTGAACACCAGGAAAGTGTACTGTAATATGGGGCCAGGGATTGGAGGAGGGTAAGCCACTGGGCTCCAAGGAAGTTCACTGTAATATGGGGTCAGGGATCAGGGGATGGGGTGCCACTAGACATCAGGGAATATTTAATATAATATGGGGACAGGGATCAGTGGGTGGGGGTGCCACTGGACACCACAGAATATTTAATATAATATGTGATTGGGGATCAGAGGGTGGGGGGTATCACTAGATACCAGGGAATGATCATTACTTAATCGAGATGGAGATCGGAGGGTAATAGGTACCACTGGACACAAGGGCATGTTTTTGCTGTTATGAGGATGGGGTTCAGAGGATGATGGGGTGCCACTAGACCAGGGTGCATGTGTGCTCCCCAAGCCACCAACTTGTTTGTTGGCTGCAGTGTCTCCGCTGGCTGCTAGGGTTGTCTGGATTAAGTCAACCTTTTTTCAGCAGTAATTGCACTGTGCAAAGTGACTAGCACTATTCCTTTTATACAGCACTAATGGGCTGAATATTGCACTGCACCCATATTCACATATCCCTGCCTCCCCCTTTGTACACTGATCCTTGTGTGCACTATCCTGTTTAGTGCACTCTCCTGGCCCCTTTGAATACTGTGCATGGGTGCAAACCCTGGGCAAATGACGGGTACTCACTTTCTTCACTTGGAAAAGCTTTGAATATTGGGCCCTAGATGATTTCTATATAATATAAAGTTGGTCTGTTGGGCTTTAAGAAAAATGTGTGCTGGTCTGACTTGAAAAATAAGCATTCTGGTTTGGGCTACATCATTTTGGCCATTTCCAGTTTCCATAGTATACGGCCTATAAAAGGAGATGTGGTTCCAGCATTTCTCCCTTTTGTGTTTTTAAGGATTGCAGTATGGAAGGGAGCAGTTACAATGTTTGGTAAGTGATTCAGATCACCTGTCTCCAAGTCAGCAAGTCAAAGCAGTCAGTAGGAATGTTAATCAAAAGTTAGATATTCTTTATAAGTTTTGGAAATGTTTTTCTTTATCAACCCGCAGGTCTGTTGCTAATGGTTCATTGTTGCCTCATTTAGAGTACAGTTGTATTTTGTATTATGGCCTTGGAAGTAAGGAAAGTCATATTTTGACTGTCACCTACAATAGCATTTGTTGCTTTATCCTTGGTTCATCATTGCACACTCATCATTGCCTACTTTATTTGAATTTGAAATGGTTTTCAATAGATTACAAATTTGCTTACTTTCTTTATTGCCAAAGTTTTCAGGCAATCCATGCAAAATCGTACTTTCCTTTATCCGATATGATTGTCATTAGATCTTGTTTGGAAAATTTGAGGTCAGCTTCTGGTGTGTTGTTAAACCTCCCATTGCATAAAACTAAATCAGGCATTCACTCCTTTTCTATTACAGCCCCACTTAGAATGGTTTACCTTGCAGGCTTCTTAAAAGCATGTCATTTAGTGTATTCAAATCAAATCTTAGCATTTATCTAAAGTCATTGGATATTTGTAAATGTTATTTGTAATTTGTGAATGTTTATTATGAGTTATATTTTTGTCTGTCTCTATGTTTGGGTCGAACCTGAAAAAGGACCTTTGGTCCACTGTTCCTACCCGTTTAACAAATAAAACAAAGAAAACAAACAATCAAAGGACACATCTGTGGGGCAAGGGCTTGCCACCCCGCAAATTTCAGCACAAAAGTCTCAACTGTTTTCTTGCTATGAAGTGGCAAAGAAACTGGATTTGGGGGCTGTTTTCCTGCTTTCACTTTCAGATCATACATTTTTTTCCCATATGCTATAATGGTAAACTTTAAAGTTTAATACATTTTGAACAGATTAATATTTTTTTCACCAAACCTTTAAAAGGCACATCTGAGGCAAAGGCTCTCTACTCTGAAAATTTCAGATGACAGCCTATAGCCATTTCTGAGATTCAGGTGGACAAAGAAATATTAAAAAACATGGATTTTTCAGTTTTTTTCACCACTCTATATCTCAGAAACCGCACAATGGATTCACATGAAATGTGGCAAATCAAGAGACCTGCCCCTAGACATTCTGCATGTCACATTTCATGCAAATCTGTTAAATGGTTTCAAAGTTATTAATGTTTAAAATTCAGGTTTTGGTTTTTTTAACTCTATTTCTGCATCTGTCTTGATGGAACTCTCTCAGGCGACATCCAGATCCCCAACTCTACCTCCTTGCCTGAGAGGTCTCCCATCTCTGGCACCAACCTGACTATCCCACCAACTCTACACCCTCCGAGGCAGGGCTGCCTTATTTGCCCAGGGCACTCTATCTTGGTTCGGGCCAGTCTGGGCTCAGCCCAGGGTAGGAGTACGACCAGCGGTGGAGTGTGGTCGGAAGGTGGATGCGCTGTTGCCTATCCTCTAGATGGGGGGTTTTCAAGTAGTTTTTCCCCTCGGGAGTACTGTGTGCAATGATATCCGTGCACGGCTTTCCTGCTGATGTCAGCCGCACTCCCACCTCCTTGTTTCGGCTGATGCTCCTGGTGTACTTCTGATCTTCATCGGGAGTTGCCCGGGCACCAAGCAGCCCCAAGATCCCTCCCCAGGGAGAGGAGAGCTGTCCTCCAGATGCTCGATCCTCTCCTCCCACCGACCCCTGACTCCCTGAGTCTGTCCCCGAACCTGGGTCACCAGAATGGCATGAAGTGTAGAGCCTCAACCCTCAGCGCCACTAGTCTGGTCAAAAATTCAGGTTTAGCATAGAAGTTACCTTTCACCCTAACTATACTGGCACTACCGTGCCAGTAAAATAAATATATATATATATATATATATATATAGATAGCAAGCTCTGGTCAGAACCAATGGAGCTGCTAATATGTTAACCAGCTAGGAGACACAGAATTATGCATGACTTAGTTGTAATTTACTAAATGCATTATTGTGATGTAAAAATCCCACGTTTACTAGATAATACAGAAAAAGCTTATGAGGCATGGAGTCTGCTGCAGTCCAGGAACTACTTGAAATGAGGGAGGGGTCAAACTGCTGGTGTGCGATGGTATTCATTCCTATACAACCTATAGCATTGCATTACAGCTCTGCTGTGGTCAGCACCCAACTGACTTTTTCCCATGAAGTGGTTAAAACAGCAAAGCTCACCTTTTTCATTGTTGGCCACAACCAGCAGAATGCTAGCAAGAAGTCTGCTTTTAATGTTGGAAATGGAAAGTATTCACTGATGGAACATGTCACCTGTGATCAAGTAGTGAACATATCTGTCAGGGTAGGGTCTAGGGATGCATATCTTCATTATATGTTGCATTTATTCATTTTATTTTGTCTGTTTTATGCCTTTGGGGTGTGTATTTTACATAGAATCAGCCATCCCTCATTTTACTCCTGAAACTGACTCAGACTTCTAATTTTTCTTCTGGAACTGAGTTCTCCCAGGTTCCTTTCCATTTCTACTACTGTCTGCTTTAAGGTTAACTAAGTACTGTAGCTTTACAAATGTGACAGAAGGATGGTATTGGGGTCTAGTGGTTAGATCACAGGCTTGGAAACCAGCAAGTTCAGGTTCAAATCCCACCATAGCCATTTACTCACTGTTATCCCGAGTAAGCTGCAGTAGCTAATAAAAGAGCAAGGTTTAAGATATATGGAATTAGTGTGCTGTTTTGCAACAGGTTAACTGGGATTTGCTCTGTTCCCATTAGGAAGCAGGTACTGAAGTGCACTTTCCAAAGAAACATATTGTACTCACCTTTTTATCCTTTCTTTACTACTCTCCAATCGCAACTAATTTCCGCACAAGGCAATGTATATAACAATGTGGATCTAACTTGGTTTATTCTGATGGAGAAATGTTACAGCTGTGTTAAGCCATGTTTACATGGCAGCATTTGCACCGCAGCAACCTAAGCACTTGGGTTGCAGCGGCGCAAATGCCGCCATGTGGACACTTACTGAATTGCAGTAAGCCACTCCCTTTGACACTTGGCAGTCCCAGAAAGTCTGGGGATGCATTTGGGAGTGAGCAGTTTAAATAGCCATGAGGACAGGCTACACTGCTCACTCTTCTTGCGTGCTTCTATCAGCTGACTGCCCCAGCTCCCAGCCCTCTCCAGCTCATCTTACATTGGCACTGAGGGGGCTATGTAACACATTAGCCAAGTGTCTTTGGGTCAGGCAGTTTCTACGTATGCTCCAAAGAAGGAGAGGAGGGCTAAATAAAATATGGCTATTGTCCAGTCTATGATGTAAGAAAAAAAATACAATGCAGGTGATACCTTTTTTTGGAATAACAAAATTGTTTTTGAGACTAATTTCAAGAGTTAAAAGTCCAATAAAAGGTATCACCCACCTGTAAGATACTATGTACTGTTTTTTTTTCCATCTACTGTATTCTGATACAAAGTAGTTTAATTACCTGTACTGTGATGTTGGATTTGTACAATTCCTTGGTGATCAGAGCAGTAGAGAAAAATTCAAACCAGAGCTCAGATTTAAGTTTACATTGCCATTCTCTACATCCCAATGTACTGTAAATTATAGTCATTTACTTAATGACAGACTGACTATCTCATACTCTCTTCCTTTTGTCTGTTCTCTCATAAATTACATGACATACTATGGAAGTAAAAAAACTGTTTCTGCTATGTCAGGACATTAGTTAATGATGGAGTTGTTCTTCTGTCACTTGCACCTGTTATGTTCAATACTGTGTGTAGTCAGCAACATTCTTCTAGCTTCAGAGGTGGCACAGAAAACAGAAAAAAGGTACCACAATAATGGATTTATGAATAAAGTAGATCTGAATGGAGGAAGGGGAGAGGGGATTAGGGTGGGGCACAGACAAACACAGAAGATCAGGGAACCCATGCATAACAATGAGGTGATAACATTCCACTGTGGAAGTAGAAGGTAAAGCATCAGTTATATATTTATATACATATATATAGACCAGGAGGGTGAGAGCTTTCTCAATAGGATAACCTGCGTTATTTCCACTGCAGTGAGGGTAAATCCTGATGATATCAGCAGAGTGAGGATATCGACATTTATCCATACTCTGCCGATGTCACCAGAGTGAGGATAAATGCACTGCAGCTTGCATTCTAAAGGAAACTGCTTCAGAAAAAGTTTCTCTTTGTCACTGAAGCTTCAACTTACTCAATTAGCTTTGCAAAAGACTCTCACCCATGTCCCATTGTATTTCTAACATTGCTAGCCCATTACTGTGCTGATCTCAGCTTCAAAACAACCTGAATTCTAAATGAATGTCTTTTACAAAGCAGGTTCTGTTTCTCAGTGCTACCTGCAGCAGTTTGTCTTTCTCACTGAGCCTCTGACTCACTCAGTTAGCTTTGCAAAACACACTCACCTGTGTTTCTGACTCCCAGTCCATTCAGAACACACATACACACACACTGACAGCACACACAGAATGAGCAGGAAACAGACAGACTCAGAAAAAATGTTCCTGCAGCTCTCACCCCTGTGGTATAAATTGCACACATGATATGCAGATCATGGCATATGGAAATTATTCTCACTCCTGCCTCGTGAGCTGTGTATTTTCACTCATGCCTTCGGCACTCGTGAGAATACACAGCTCACTCTGCAGGACTGAGAATATTTTCCATATCCCACTCCTCCCCATCATGTATCCCATATATGTATATATACAGTATATATATATATAGTCCCACAAAAAAGTTGCTCCTCTTGTCTAGCGCATATGCCATTTTTCCCTGAAATGTTTGGGAGCTCACACAGTACCACCAGTCAGCTGCAATGCTACAGTGTTAGCACGTTGTTTGTGATGCTGCTTCCATAGCAATGGACATGGCAATAGGCAAACTATAACATGTAGCACCATAACATCACCAAATAAACCCTCAAACTCACCTAAATAAGCAAAATAAATAAAAACTATTTCCAAAAAGAAATGATCACACAATGTGCAGGCCTACTGCACAAATGAAATATGCAGTGGGGAACTGGTGGGATAAAAGCTTTATGTAAGATTGTGCTATTTGACCTCAGCCACTTCATTTGTGGCTTATGACACTCTTGAGTTTATTTGATGTCAAACAGCACTTGTATGGATAAATCATTTATTCCACTGGTCCCCATTGCATATCCCTTATATACAGTACTGTACCAAATGATACCTGTCATATTGATACTGTATGTATTTTATTTTTATATGTGAAACTTCATATGTTTGACCTCTTAAGCTTGTATTGAACAAGACACAGTTGTAAGTTAGTGTATTTGCTCAATTGTTATTATCCTTAATATAATGCACTGATAGATTAAAAAAAAAAAACTTGTGAATTTTCCACTTACTGTATCTTTTGTACTTTTGCTAAATTGGACAAATAATTAACTCTTTGTTATTTTAGGTGGACTTCACCTCTGCAGATCCCTAGTGAGTCCTCACCTAGAGTACTGCACCCAGTTCTGGTGTCCTCACCTTAGAAAGGATAAGGATAGGTTGGAGACAGTGCAATGCAGAGTAACAAACATTGTTTCAGGCCAACAGGGCAGATCCTATGAGGAGCACCTCAAGGCACTAAATATGTACTCACTGGAGACCAGAAGGGAGAGAATATGATAGAGATCTGCAGGTTCATTAAAGGAATTAACAAAGTGAAATGCGGGGAACTATTTAGTCTGAATACCAATTTGCAGTCATGGGGACATGAATGGAAATTAACAGGCAGTAGGTTCAGGAGAGATGTGAGAAAGTACTACTTTATGGATAGTCTCTGCCTAGTGCCGAAGGTCATGGAGACTGTTTTCTTGGCAGTAAGGGAGAGTTGGTGGGAGCTAAACCAGTGCTGAACTTTGTTGAAATCAGCCTGAAGACTGGTAGTAACCTCCTTAGGGGTACGGCCAGAGGGAAAGAGGATGGTGTCATCTGCATACATGTGAAATGAGGTAGATGAGCAGGTTTGAGGCAGATCATTTAGGAGGATGGAAAAGAGGATAGGGCTGAGTACTGAGCCTTTGGGGACACCAGTAACTATTGGGAGTGAAGAAGAGGTGGAATCAGCAATTTTTACGGATTGAGTTCTCCCTTCCAGGTATGCTCTGAACCAGCTGGTGGCAGGCATGGATAGGCCAGCTTCAGAGAGGCAGGATAGCAGCAGGGGGTGGGAGACAGTGTCAAAAGTTTTGGCTAGGTCTAGGCAGATGGCTGCAGTAATGAGACCTTTGTCCATCCCCGAGAGGACTGTGTCGGAGAGACGTAGGAGAGAAGTGGCGGTAGAGTGGTTCTTTTTGAATCCAGACTGGAAGGGGGTGGAGAAGTTAGATTCCATGAGGAGCTGGAGAATTGAGAGAACACAAGGTGCTCCTGGAGTTTCGCTAAGGTGGGGAGGGGGGAGATAGGGTGGTAGTTGTCCGCAGAGGTGGGGTCTCCTCCTTTGGGAAGTGGAAGGACTATGGCATGCTTTTACTCCTCAGGAACTGATTCAGAGGCAAATGATAGGTTTAGCAGGGCAGCTAGGGGAGCTGCAATGGCAGGGGCAGATACATAGAGGAGTTTGGGGTCTAACCCAGCAGAGGACTTTCCCTTAGAAGGGTTTAGGGAGAGTTAGGGCATCAAGAGTTCCCGACGGGGAGATGGTCCCAAAGTGGAAGGTGTAAGAACTGGGGGAATAGCAGCTTCAGCATGGTGGGTAGGTGGAGCTGCAGCTGGTAGGAAGGCAAGGAGCGAAGTAGCACATGTGGTGAAGTATGAATTGAACTCGGAGGCAACTGCAAGTGGGTCAGAGAGAAAAGTACCATTAGTGAACAGAAGGGGGGTAGGATTTGTTGATGGGGGAAAGGGAGTGGATAACTTTCCAAAATTTAGATGGTTTACATAGGTTGGCATTGAAGGTGGAGTTAAAGTATTCAGCTTTGGCTAGCCGGGTGGCCTTGGTGCACTTGTTACGGAGCATATGGTAGGTGATGTTATCACCTGGGAGGAGTGTAGACTTGTAGGTTTTCCACACTTTGTCCTGAGCATTTTGGCACGCTATTAGTTCTGGGGAAATCCAAGGAAGGTGTGTCCCACGGACCCTGATCCAATGCATGGGGGCATGATTATCCCAGATGCTAAGGAAGGTATTCTAGAAATGTATCAGGGCATCATCTATATTATAATTACTATGGTGAGTACCCCAGTTTGCGTGAGCTAATTCATCCAGAAGAGGAGTAATGTTTAGAGATTTATAAGACCTTTGAACTAGAAATTTGGGAGGGGATTTAAGGCGATGGAGTTTGTGGACTATGTAAGTGATATGGTGGTCACTTATAGAGTCAGGAAGTCGGCCAGCTTTGAAGACTCGGCGAGGGTGGGAAGGGAGGGCCTAGTCAATCAGGGAGTGGTTGCCTGTCTTGTGGTTTGTGTGTGTTGGTTCTGAGATGTCCTGGGTAAGATTGAGGGCTGTGATCTCAGATCAAGCTTTGTTAAGGGGGGCAGATGGCCAGTTGTGATTAAAATCTCCCAAAATATAAAGTTCGCCAGATGGAGCTAGGGAGGCTAGGTGGCTTAGAAGTTCGGTGACAGTTGCGGCAGGGGTTCCAGGGTGGCAGTATACACCTGCAACAAAAATAGGGAGTGAGAAGGGGAGGTTCAGTTGGAGCATAAGTAGCTCAAAGGCTTGGGCTCTGATTTAGCAAGTATAACAGAGAAATGTAAGTCTGAGGCTGTGTATATTGCAACTCCTCCACCTCTGGTGAAGCAGTCTTGTCGAGTGACATTGAAACCTGGGATGGTGATAGATGCGTTCTGAAAGTTAGGGTTTAACCAGGTCTCCGATAGGATGATAATGTCAGAAGCATGCTGTACAGCTAGCACCTGGAGCAGATCAAGCTTGGGGGCTAGACTACGAATGTTTAGGTGGAGGACACACAGCCCTTGGGGAAACATAGAAACATAGAATTTGACAGCAGATAAGGACCGCTTGGCCCACCCAGTCTGCCCATTTCCCTACCTAATGGATAAGCTGCAGATCCTAGTTAACCAGCAGCCTACTTCTTTCTACCCCACCCCTAGAATTGCCTTATGGCTGTCCCATGCATGCTTGAATTCAGTCACTGTTTTGACTCCACAACCTCCTCCGAAGGCTGTCCATGCATCCACAGCCTCTCTGTGAAAAAATACTTCCTTACATTACCTCTGAGCCCCCTCTATCTTCAAATTGTGCCCTTGTTCTTGCACACCTCTTTTTTGAAAGATGCTACCTCTGGACTTTGTTGATCCCTTGAGGTACTTGAAAGTTTCTATCATGTCCCCTCTCCCTCCTTTCCTCGAGGCTATACATATTAAGCTCCTTTAGTCTCTCTTCATATGTCTTCCGTGCAGACCCTGCACCATTTTAGTTGCCCTCCTCTGGACAGCTTCCATCTTGTCTATGTCCTTGAGGAGATTGGGTCTCAGAACTGCACACAGTACTCCAGATGGGGTCTCACCAGCTGTCTGTACAGAGGGATAACAACTTCCTGTTTTCTACTGGTGATGCCTTCCTAGCATCCCAGTATCCCCCAGCCCTCTTTACTGCCCTCTCACATTGCTTGCCCACCTTTAAGTCATCTGATATGACTACCCCCAGGTCCCTTTCCATTTTTGTTGTTGTTAGTATCTCACCCCCCATTGTGTACTCTTCCCTTGGGTTTTTGTTTCCCAGGTGCATTACCTTGCACTTCTTAGCATTAAATCTAAGCTGCCATATATTTGACCATTCCTCTAACCTTGCCAAGTCCCTTCTCATCCTTTCCACCCCACCTTGTGCATCAACTCTGTTGCAGATCTTTGTGTCATCTGCAAAGAGACATACTTTTCCTTCCAGTCCGTCTGCAATGTCGCTTACAAAGACATTGAAGAGGACCGGTCCTAATACTGAACCCTGCGGCACCCCACTAGTAACCCCCCTTTCTTCAGAGTGGACTCCATTTACTATTACCCTCTGTGTCCTATTCTCCAGCCAATTCTTTACCCAGGCTATCATCTTGGGACCCACTCCCAGGCTGGCTAACTTGTATATTAATCTTTTGTGTGGGACTGAGTCAAATGCCTTGCTAAAGTCTAGGTAGACCATGTCCACAGCCCCTCCCTGATCTACTACTTTGGTCACCCAGTCAAAATCTATTAGATTTGTCTGGCATGACCTTCCTGCTGTGAATCCATGCTGCCTTGGGTCCTGTGCCCCTCTGGCCTCTAGGTACTGACAATTCTTTCCTTCAGAAGTGATTCCATCATTTTCCCTATCACTGAGGTTAAACTAACTGGTCTGTAGTTTCCGCTTCTACCCTGCTCCCACTTTTGTGAAGGGAATCACATCGCCCTCCTCCAGTCCTCAGGTACCACCCCATCCTCCCATGATTTGTTAAAGAGGGTAGTCAGTGGTGTCACTAGTTCTACCCTTAGTTCTTTTGAATTCTGGGATGAATCTTATCAGGCCCATGGCTTTGTCCACCTTCAGTTTTAAGAGTTCTTTCAAGACCCTTTCTTCTGTAAATGGGCTGGTATCAACTTCTGTATCCAGAGTGTTTCTGTTGTTTGTTTTAGGTACCCCTCTTCGTTTGTAAATACTGAGCAAAAATATTTGTTTAGTATCTCTGCCTTTCACAGTCACCCTCTGCCCACCCCTCCCTTTATTAAGCCTCACTATCCTCCCTTAGTCTTCCTTCTCCTGATGTACCTAAAAAGGTTTTATCCCTTCTTAACTGAGTTGGCTATCTTTCCTCAGTTTGGGCCTTTGCTGTTCTGACTGCCTTCCCAGTTCCCTTTTGCTTTAACTGATACACTTCTCTGTCCTGTTTCTTCTGTGATTCCTTGTACTTTCTGAATGCTTTCTTTTTCTCTTGAACCTTCACTGCCACCTCCTTTGAGAACCATAGTGCAGCCAGAAGCTATAGCAGTGGTGGCTAATTTAGGGGAGTTCATCATGGAGCTTAGTGGGTTTAGGGCCGGTGCAGGGCCAGGACTGGGGTGAATGTAACCCACTGCAAGGAGTAGTAAGATGAACGTTAGATAGTGAGAACATATATGATAGCACCAAGCTGTGGGCAAGCACCACCTAGGAGACACTTTAGGGCAGCCAGCATGAGATGAGTGGGAGGTAATTAGGTGGATGGTTGACCAAAGGTGGGCATAGGAGTAAAGGGAAGAGGAGGGGCAAAAAGGGTAGGGGGGGCCAGGTGGTGTCTGGAAGAGATAGAGTAGCGGGAGGGGGGGAATGCACAAGAATAGTTAGACTAACTGAGGAGGGGGAGGGTAGAAGGGCATCAGAGGTAAAAGGGAGGGTAGGCAGAAAGAAATGAAGGAGATTCTGTGTAGATTCCAGGCTCTTAGTGCCATGCTAGCTGTTTACAGGAGGCAGTAAACTGGGTTTTACACTTGTAGGTAGGAGCGGTGGAAGACCAGCCACATGGACCACTTGGGTGGCAGCTGTAGGCTGGGAGTGCAAGGGGGCAGGAGGCAGTAGGCGCCCATGGTGGTTAAGCAGGTCTTGCAGGCAGGGAAAGTAGCGGATTTAATAGGAGGCCTGGGAGGGGAGGGTGGGAGAAAAATCACAGCAGGACAGTCCAAAAGCCATAGGAATAGCTTGCCGCATTGTGGTACGAAGCAGGCTTTGAGGTGCACCAATTGGGACCTTGGTGCTACCCGCCGGACCAATCAGAGCCGCTGAGTCAGCAGGCGCACCAGTCAGAGAACCGCTGCAAGCTTGATGGCTCTGGAAGATTCTTAGCAGCAGTATTGTACCTGTTTGCGAGATCCGGGCAGCAGAACCAGGAGGGCAGCCTAGAAAAGTCCAGTATGTAGAGAAGTCAGACAGCCAAGGGACCAAGGGGTTGAAGATACAGAACAATAAGTAAGAATGGGCCACTCACAAAGAACAAGAGCAATCCCAGTTGGTAGTGGATTAGTGGCTATATCCATATACAAAGAAGTGATATTCAGAAAAGATACAGTAGGAGCAGAAACATACTAGAGCAGAGTTGGACAAAGTGTTATTCTTGGGGCTCTCAAATAGGTGGATTGTAGTCCTTTGACTTCTAATCACATCTTGCAAGCTGTGGCACTGTACTTGCATATATTTATCCCAAATGATCCAACACACATGGACCAGCTAATTTTTAGAGACATCTTTCTTCTATCTAGTTTTGAAGCTGAGAGGTTTTTAGTAAAAAGAGACTTGGCAGGAGCAGCAGCAACTAAAGGCATGGCTAGCCTTCTTACCCAATCTTTCAGAAAATTGGCAGGAAGGTTCAGACGTGAGCCCGGGTTGTCAGGGGTCAGCATGGGAGGGATAGGACTGAGATGTGGGTTGCTCTGCAGTGTCCCCTGGTGACACCTTAGAAGGAGTGATCAAGATGGAAGCTGACCTCAAGAAACTAGATGAATGGAGTGTGGCAGCTGAGATTTAATGCCAAAAAGTGCAAGGTCATGCACATAGGAAAAAAAATCTAAGAAAGGAGTATTACCTAGGAGGTGAAAGACTGGAGGTATAAAACCAGGAACGGGATCTGGAAATTATAATCTCAGATGACTTGAAGGTTAGTAAGCAGTGTGAGAAGGCAACATTGAAGGCTAACAGAATACTGGGCTGCATTGGGAGGGGAATCACGAGCAGGAGGAGAGAGGTGGTACTAAAACTGTATAGATCGCTGGTCAGGCCTCACCTGGAATATGGAGTCCAACTCTGGAGGCCTCACCTCAGGAAGGACATTGACCAGGTAGAAACAGTACAGAGAAATGTGACAAAAATGATTCAGAGTCTGCAGTACATGTCCTGTGAGGAAAGACTTAGGAAACTGAATATGTACTCCCTGGAGCAGAGCAGAGAAGAGAGAGAGGGGACTTGATTGAAACATTCAATAGGCATTAACAAAGTACAGGCACAGGAACCTTTTCACTTCAAGAAGGGCTCCAGGACCAGGGGACATGACCT
This sequence comes from Neoceratodus forsteri, assembly GCA_016271365.2. Classification (NCBI taxonomy): domain Eukaryota; kingdom Metazoa; phylum Chordata; order Ceratodontiformes; family Ceratodontidae; genus Neoceratodus; species Neoceratodus forsteri. Next base: position 261,053,799 of record JADMNL010000022.1, on the reverse strand, counting down.
CAGGCTGCAAGGAGGGAGGTTCTCTACCAACACCAGGAAGTTTTTCTTCACAGAAAGAGTGGTGGATGCCTGGAACAGCCTGTCTCAAGAGGCTGTGGGGGTCAACACTGTGGAGGAATTCAAGAATGCATGGGATAGACACAAAGGAGCCCTGACTACAAAGGGCAACTAGAGTGTCAAAATAGATCTAAAACAAATGGGCAGACTAGATGGACCTAGCGGTCTCTTCTGCCGTCAGCTTCTATGTTTCTATGTTTCTATAACAGAGTTGTGGTGTACTGAACATAAACACCGCAATTATAAAATGATCATACCAGGTTACATTCTGTTCAGGAGAGACAGAGTGAGGAGTAAAGGAGGTGGGTTGTATGTGAAGGTGAGTATTAACACTATAGAGATACAGGGGCACAAAGAGAAAAATGAGGGGTTGGCATTACTGCGGGTCAGCCTTGAGCCAGGCACTGGGTCTACTATTTATACTGAAGCAGTGTACAAACCTCCAGCACAGGGCAAGGATGAGCATAAGGCACTTGGAAAATACATCATCAGAATGGCAAGTAGGGGGGAGGTACAGCTAGTTGGCAACTTCATTGTGCCAGACGTGGAGTGGAGTCTTCCAACTGCAACTTCAACAAGAAGCAGGGCCATCCATGACTCCATGTGAGAGGCTTTTCTCAGGCAGTTAGTCAAATAACCCACTAGGGATGGGGCAATTCAGGACCTAGTGCTTACAAACAGGGACAGCATTGAAGACATCACAGTTGGTTGTGATCACGGTACAATGTCATTCAACATAAAATCCCAGGTTGCCCCTGAAAAAGGGACCTTCAGGGCTCAGTGGGCCTACCCGGTCACCAAATTTTAAATAAAAATATATAAAAATCAAGAGTAGAGGTGAACTACATGAAGAGGAGGGTTCTGGATTTAGAAGGGTGGATTTCAAAGAAATGGGTAACTACCTAGGAGGGATGGATGAGTGCCGGGCAGGAGTAGAGGCACAGTGGGATAGAATAAGGGAGGGCATATCTAAAGCAACCAACCTTTGTTCAAGGAAGTAAGCAAAAGGTGAAGGAAAATGAGACCATTATGGGTCTCCAAGGAAGTGGCAAGGGTCATAAAAGAAAAAAAGGGATGCATTCAAGAGGTATAAGGAAATGCAGATGGAGGAGAAAAGGAAGGTACACCTAGAAAAGCAGAAGGAAGCAGGTAGGGTGATGATGGGAGAAAAGGCACCGACAGAGGAAAGGATTGCCTAAAGGGTCACTACAAGAGATAAGACTTTCTTCAGTTGCATCATGAGAAGAGGAAAAGAAGATCGAGATAGTAAGAATTAGAAGGGTGGAAGGGAGAGACTGTGCAAGAGACCAAGAAAAAGCTGACATCTTAAACAGGTACTTCTGCCTAGTCTTCATAATGGAGGGTGGTGGGGAAGGGCCACCAGGGAGAAGCAGCAATAGGGTGGTGGGGGGGGGCACAGATCCATTTTCAGAGAAGAAATGCTAAAAGGATTTGCAACCTCGAAGGTGGACAAAACTATGAGCCTGATCGGGATTCACCCCAGGATACTAAAAGAACTTCGAAGTTCTAGCTGATCCACTGACAGATTTGTTCAACAACTTACTGGACACAGGAGTGGTTCCAAAGGACTAGAAAAGGGCTGATGTTGGCTCTCAACATAAGAGTGGCAGCAGGGAGGAGGCTAGAAACTACAGGTCAGCCAGTCTCACTTTAGTAGTGGGGAAATTGATGGAAACACTACTGAAAGAAAGGATGGCAAAGTATCTTGACTCCAGTGAGCTGCAAGCCCCAAAACAACATGGATTTACAGGGTAGGGGTGGGGTCATTCCAAATTAAGCTAATACAGTGGAATCCTGTTATAAGAACACCCTGAATGCCAGGCAAAAATGTTTTTATAACCGGGATGTTCTTATAAGAGGGCATCACTGAAAGCAGTTAATATCCATGTAAAATCTATAGTTAGCATGATAAAACTGGGCTCAAACTACCTTTTAGAGAACTCATTATTAAAAGTAATATAACGTAGCTTTTTAAAAGACCTTTTTATTTAGTGCTCAGACAGAGTATTGTAAAATTAATTCAGTATCTCACCTAACAGAAGGCATATGTGCTGCCTTCTTCATCTTTCACACATCCATTCTCTACTTAACTGACTGTTAATGAGGAAAGTAGATGGTGATTAAACCGAGGCTTAGCACATTCTGCATAGTTACCATCTACCACTATCTTTGGAAAAAAAATAGTTCTTATAAATGGACTTTACTGCCATTGAAAATAATGGGTTAAAGTTGGGACATCTAGAAAATGTTCTTATAAATGGGATGTTTTTACATCCAATGTTCTTGTAAATGGGCTCAACTGTAGATTCTTTTGATGGGGTGACCAGGGAACTTGATTAGGGGAGAGTAGTCAACATGGCCTGTTTAGGCTTTAGCTAGGCCTTTGACACATTGCTGCATAGAAGGCTGACTAGGAAGTTGAACAACCTAGGAGTGGGATCCAGAGTGGTAAACTGGTTTAGAAACTAGTTAAAGAGGACAGGAAATAATTTCTAATTGGCAGCTGCTTCTAATGTTCTCATTTGCAGAAATTACATTCATACCCCTAAATGACCCCTTCTCTGCATAACTGTACTTGAGTAAAAGGTGATGTGTAAAGCAGTATTTTGCCTTGTTTTGTTTTTATGGGCAGCATTCTGTTACAGTTCTCTTCATGGAATCAACGAGCTGACTATTCATGTTCATTGCCACAAATGTATGACATGAGAGCTGTTACCTGAAGTATATTAGGAAAAAAATAAATGATTCCTTAATTACAACAAAATTCAGGTTGTGTAATTGTATTGTAGTTATAAATGATCAGTTCTACTACAGCAGACATTTTAACATGTACTGTATACTATGATCAGTGTCAGATAACTAGTGCTTTTTTAATTTGCTTTACACACTGTTAAGTGACTACTTGATCTGGAGTTTTAGTTATGTCACAGTTTGTGTACAGAACTCTAAATAGGGTTCTGATAGGTCAAGAGCTCAGTCTTAGCAATCTGTACACAAACTGTGACATAGTAAACATTACAAATTACTGGTTCTGTGAAGGGAACTTTGAAGAATGCTGTCCATGAAAAGTAAACAACTGAAAACACAACGTTTATTCAACTACAGTTTACTATGGGCCATGTGGAGGTATGAATTTCATTTTTGTAACTATGAACATTACAAACTACTGCCAATTAACACAACTTTCCTGTTCCCTTTAAAGGATAGGAGGCAGAGGGTGGTGGTTAGTGGCACTTATTCTAAAGAGAGAGTGTGACATGTGGGGTATCATGCAGGGCTCAGTACGTCGACCAGTCCTATTCAGCATCTTTATAGGGGACATTGTTGAAGAGCTGGAAGGACGCCATACCTTTTTGCAGATTATACCAAAATCTGCAATCGGGCAGAAACTCAGGATGGGGTGGAAAAATATACAGGGATCTTGGGAAAACTGAGGAATTGTTAAGAACATGGCATTTGGGGTTCAGTGCCAAAAAATGCAAAATAGTGCACCTAGGACATAGAAACCCAGATGCTGTGTATATCATGGGGGAAGTACTAACAGTCACTAGGCAGGAAAAAGACCTCAGTGTTATCATATCTGAGGAGCTCAAGGTGGCAGGGCAGTGTGACAAGGCAGTGGGTAGGGCTAATGGAATGCTGGGTTAAAGAGAGAGAGATATATCCAACAGGAAGCGGGAGATGCTGTTGCTATTATATCACTCACTGGTGTGGCACACCTAGAGTACTATGTTCAAGTTTGTAGACTGCTTCTCAGAAAGGACATAGACAGAGCAGAGGCAGTGCAGAGGAGGGCAACTAAAATGGTGCATAGTTTGCACAAGAAGCACAATGAAGGGAGATGGTGGGATCTCAAAATGTACACCCTGGAAGAAAAGAGAAAGAGAAGGATATGACAGAGACCTACAAGTACCCTGAAGGTGAGAACAGGGAACAGGTGGGGAGTCTCTTTCAAGTGAGAACAAGCACCAGGACTGGAGAGCATGCATTGAAGCTGGGGAAGGGGGGATTCAGGAGTGATTTGAAGAAATCTTCATTGAACGGGCAGAGAATGCCTGGAATAGATTGCCAGTGGAAGTGACAGAGGCTAGAACAGTGGAGGGCTTCAAGCATGCATGGGATATACATGGAGTGAATTAGACAGGATGCAGGGGTGTGGGATGGTTAATGAATTTGTAGATGTCTATGGAAACAGAATAGGTAGGGAACATCAGGGCAGACTAGGTGCACCAAGCAGTCATTTTCAGCTGTCAAATTCTCTGTTTTTATGTTTGTATGGTAATGCCTTATCCGGTGCTAGAATGGGAACACTGCTCCATACGGAGCAGGAGATTCTGGAATATGGCAGTCCTCCAAGTATTGTTGTGTCCCTTACAGTGACCATGACTTAAAAAACATTTCCTCATAGCTCTGAGTCTTAATGCCAGCTCAAAGGGCTGTGAAGTGTAGTGGCAGACCAGGATGGGCATTGGGATGTTCCATTGAGACCAGGAGGAGCCTTACACAAAGGTTGGGCAGCTGTTATGACAACTGCCAGGTCATGTAACTCTGCTGCCTTCCACATCTCCTTACTAGTTTATGAAACATTTTGTGGGGTATGTGTCCCTGCCCCTGTGTCCACCTTATTCTGACCATACACACAGAGGCACAAGAATGGTGGGATTGGATGTTGTGGGCCAGTACAATCCAAGCTTTGGGTGCCCTGGAGTGCTTCCATGTGCAGAGTGGGAGATCTGCAGCTTTCGCTGGACCTCTGCATATAGTGAGTGTGGCCCCCTACACTTTGTGGAGCCAATCCTAAGTTTGTTCCTTTTATGATTTAAAGAGAGTACCACACACCACTGAGAACACAGTGAATATCAGAGAGCAGCAGGTGTGACTGACCTCTAGCACTGTTTCAATGACTAGTATGAAATACAGGATGATTACAAGCAGAATCTACATGTGGGAACCTGGTGTGCTCACCTACACATATCATGTGCTCATTCTGCTCAGTCCATCACCAGCTGACAAACACATTTGGCTATGTCCATTTCCCATACAATTTCTGTGATTTTGAAACTACCAGCATTCATTACTTACTGCATTTGTCTTTTGGGTCCACATGCATCCATAATTCCAATATCAATCATATCATTGTGTATTGAGCGTGAACACTTTTTGAAACATTTTTGACTCCAGGCTTGTGTAAAGGTAGTAAAGTACTGTAGGTCATTGCCACAAATGTATAACATGAGAACCATTACCTGAAGTATATGTTGAAAAAAGAAATGACTTCTTAATTACAACAAAATTCAGGTCATTTAATTGTATTGTAGTTGTAAATGATCAGTTTCACTACAGCTCACATTTTAACATGTACTGTTTAGTATGATCAGTGCCATATCATTAGTGCTTTGTTCGCTTTACACACTAAGTGACTACATATACAGGCATTGTATGTTGTTACTTACTGTACAGTATATACTTAGATGGGAATTAATGTACTTTATTATTACATGCAATTGTATAGTAACATTGTAATCACAGAATCATAGAATGCTGTCGGTAGAAAAGGATACCAGTGGCCCATTGAATCTGCCCTCCCCCCTTTTGTTACCTACCCACCCCTTCCTGCTCTACCCCCCATCTTCCCCCATCTAATCCCTTGAACCTGTCCCATGCCCTCTTGAATTCCCCCACTGTTTCCTCTCCACCACCTCCTCCAGTAGTCTGTTCCAGGAGTCCACCACCACCTTTGGTGAAATAATGTGGCCTTAAACTGCCCCAGGATCTTCCCCTTCCAACCTCAGACTGTGGCCCCTTGTTCTATCCATGCTTTTCCTCTTGAAGGGACTCCCTTCAATTATCCTGTTTATTCCTTTCACATACCTGAATGTTTCAATCATGTCCCCCCTCTCCCTTCTGGTCTCCAGTGAATACAGGTCCAGCTCTCTTAGCCTCTCCCCATAGGACAGCTGAAGCATGCCCTGCACCATCTTTGTTGCCCTCCTCTGAACCCTTTCCACTTTATCAATATCCTTATGTAGGTGTGGCCTCCAGAACTAAGCCCCATACTCCAGGTGCGGCCTCACCATGGACTTGTAGAGGGGCATGAGTACCTCCCTCCTCTTTCTGCTCATTATACCCCTCCCTATGCATGCCAGTATTCCATTTGCCTTGCCCATTGCTTTCCTGCACTGGGTCCCCACCTTGAGATCATCTGAAATTATAATCTCCACATCCCTCTCCTGCCTTGATGCTGTTATTTCCTCTCCCCCTAGCATGTACTTTGCCTGCGGGTTATTGTGCCCCATGTGCATCACTGTACATTTCTTGGCATTAATGCCCAGTTGCCATGCTTCCAACCACTCCTCTAACTTCTTCAGGTCCCCTCTCATTGCCTCCACCCCCCCATGGTATCCACCCTGTTGCAAATCTTCATATCGTCTACAAACAGGCACACCTTTCCTCTCAGTCCCTCCATTATGTCTGCAATAAATACATTGAACAATATGGGCCCCAGCACTGACCCCTGGGGCACCCTGCTCATCACCCTCCCCTCATTAGAGTATACCACATTTACTACCACCCTCTGACTTCTGTTCTGTAACCAATTTTCTACCCACTTTGTTAATTTTGGTCCCACCCCCATGCTTTCTAGCTTATTGATCAACCTTCTATGAGGCACTGAGTCAAAGGCCTTCCTGAAATCCAGGTAAACCACATCCACTGCCCCTCCCTGGTCCATCACCCTTGTTACCCAGTCAAAAAATTCTGAGGTTCATCTGGCACGACCTCCCTGCAGTGAAGTCATGCTGTAATCAATTCATTTTTGCAGTTCTGTACTGTAGGTACAGTAGCTGAACTGAGATGCAGCATCTCATTTTCAATATAAATAGATGCGAACATTTGGAAAGTGCAATAGCTTACAGTGCATGTTAGAGACTTTACAAGATCTTTTGTTTGCTGGTTCTGCTGTCATCCCAAGGCTAAGTACAGTCACATAGGACTGTACTTATCTTTAGGAGAACAGCAGGATCAGCAGACGTCTGTTCTGAGCTTATGAAAACTCCAACATGCACTGCAGGACTACTGAATCTCCCACTGCTGCAGTCCAATGTTGACATCACCTGCAGGGGACTCAGGGATTTCTGATTACAGCAAATGACAGGTTGGGAGTAAGCAGAGTCAGCCTGATACAATGGAGGTTGCCTCATAAAGGGTAACCTGGGTTGTCAGGGGTGCCCTGAAAGAAAGAAGCTTTGGAGAGGGGAAAATTAGAAGGGAAGAGGCGGAGCTATGATGGGGAAGTAAGGGGGCCATGAGGTAAGAAAGGGGAGGAGCTAGGCATTGTGAGTGGTAGGTAAACCAAGGGAGATTGATTGGACAGGTACCAAGCAGGGGAGGGGCAACAGGGGCTAGATAAGGGGCTGCAGAGAGCAGCAGACCCTCTCTTTTCTGCTGTTTATTCTTAAATCCCACCCACCCACCCAGCTTTCAGGCCAGTGAACAGAACGGGAAGGGGATGTCATGGGTTGCTGAATGAGGACAATGGGTGAATTTGCTGCAAGGATAAGGGTTGCTAAGTGAAGGCAACAAAAAAGGGGAGCTAGGGCATAACAGGGGGAATGACAGGGAGAAAAATGAGGCCTGGACCGGGGCAACAACTGTATGGGTGGAGGGGCCCCAGGACAGTAGGGCTGGGGATCAGGTGGGACACCTGACCCCAGGGAGAGATCCAGATAAAAAGGATAGGTGTTGGGATATACGCCCGAGCCAAAAAAGGAGACCAGGCAACAGCTATGCAATAGAAAATGTCATGTACAAGACTGTAAATAAAGGGACAACCCCCAAAAAGATCACGTAAATAAGTTTGAAAAATGTGTGATGTGCATTCTATGGCATATGTTTATGGTGGAGATGTATGTAAATATTTGTGAAGTTCTGCTCAGCAAATCAAAGGCCATTTCAACCCAAGAAATAGTGATGTGGTTGCTTTCAGGGAAATTCCAATGACAATCGACTATACTGCAACAATAATTAAAACACATTTTTTGATCTCTAAGTACAAATTGAGACCAGCTCCACATTTGGGTGTTGGGGTCTTAGTGCTGACTCTTTACCTTAAAGGCCTTTTACTTTCTTTTTGAATACTGTACTGGTGATTTTTTTCATATGTACCTTCTTTAAAATTAAAATTATCACACTGGATTTTAATTTTGATTTCTTATTTTATGTTGGTGTTTAAACAGAAGGCATTATTTTTAGATCTGCTCTAAAGTTTCTGGGCCATTTCAATGATTACTTAAAGATGTATTGAGCTTTTACATCATAATTTCTACTTCCTGCTAATAAAGTTTACTTGGGGGTTTTAATTCAAGCTAAATGTTAATGATGCAGAGTGGTAGATTTCACAGTATGAAATAAATGCCTCATATTTTAAGGGGTTGTTGCTAAATCATTTCCCTTACATCCATATGCTTTTGTGTCCCAAATGAAAATTTGTAACACCAGCCTCAGTGAGTTTTAGCTATGTCTCCTCTGGGTCATAAGGTCATGAGTTCTAGACCTAAGCTAGGACCTTGGTTTAAACGTGGTTCTGGCTGTACAACGCAGTACTAAGTTACTGTACTAAATGTTTCAACCATTAGCTGAGGTTCCCTTTAGTTTTCTTTGGTGCTTGTCCAAGTTAAATCTCCCATAGTACTATTGAAAAGTACTATAACGATAATAATGGTCTGGGTTTATGAGGTAATAACTGGACCAGGAGTAATAAATGCTAAGGCCGAGGTGCTTATTAATTTCCTGGTCCAGTTATTACCGAGGACACGCAGACCACTATAGTATTATCACTATTATACTGGAAACATTAAAAATTAAATAAAAGTTTAAAACTGCAAAAGCAGTGCACCGAGCTTCAGCGTGTCTATGAGAATGCAGAAACTGTTCCTCACAAAATCACTGTAGTGTTACTGGAGTCTCTGACTGGCTGCTGCTGTGTTGAAGTAAGAGGGCAAACTGGGCTTGCTCATTGATTGGCTAAGTACACACACAGCAGCCACTGATAATGCAGAGTCACTATCCCATTATTCAGTCTACTGTCTGGTTATCACAGAATAACTGGACAGTAACTCTGCATTCTGATTGACTAAGAGGGATCTTTTTCCAGTACAACAAGTGATAGCCACAAGGGTAGCATGAGTAATGAACATTAATTCCTATAACATTTCTATGCTACTTAAAAACTGCATGTTTGGCTTGCACAGTGCTTGTACATATTCCAATACACAAAATGTTGATGTTGCTGATGCCGTAGCTGCATTAAGACTCCTAGTGCCTCTGAACGCCTTTTACTGTTCCCATATTCTACTCTTCCTGTAAACTGCCACTCGAGTATGCTCAGTCTGAGTGACCTAAATCTGCTCTGCAATGTGAATTAGCATCTTGGAACTGAAAGTCAAGCCAGGACCGAAAAACGTATCAATGTGTAGAGGGGTATGAAGAATTCACACATCTCAGAGTTGGTACATCTTCCAGAAAGAAAAGGATACAAACCTGAAGTGCATTAAAAGGTTGCTGCAATGACAAAATCCCAGCTGTTGAACTTTTTCAAAATGGTCATCTGTAGACACGTGTAATTGGCAAAGAAACTTATCAGCCAAACCTCCCAAATATTAATAATTTAAACTTAATTACTGTACCCCTCAAGAATAAAAGCCCATGCCACAGAATTTCTCTTATATTTACCTATACATACTGAAGTGTTTGGCACGTTTACCATATTGTTGCAAATAAATATGTAAGCCTTGTATTATAATCCTACATACTAACATATTTCTGTAGTGGTGGTGGGGAACTATGGGCTGTCTTATCCAGACCTCTTCTGCATAGCAGCAAATATACCCCAACTGGAGCATTAGCACACAGCAAAAAATAACATATAGGATAAGTGTTTGCCTTATTGTGACAACCCACCTCTCCCTCTGGGCTAGAATAGCTTTCAGAGAGGTGTCTGTCCTCAGGTATTCACTGCCACAAGCTGGAAAGTCGCCCATCGCCGCCCTTCAAGTTTACAAACTTGAATAATTAATCATGCAATTGCACAAGTCAAAGTCTGGTAGTGTGTCTCTCTCTCGGGTGGCTACACAGAGTTTACCTCAGCCAGTGGAAACCAAACATTACCTTAGAAAAATGACATCGCAGTCACAACTGTTGAGCAAATAAATAGCTTTTACACAAGAGAATAACACTGATACAGGAAAAGTAAACATGTTTTTAAACAACAGATGGCAAAATAAAAAGGTTATAACTGCAATATGCTAGCATTAAACTTACACTTCCCTGTCCATACAAGAGAATACTGGACCCTATGCTAACTGCCAGCTCCCACGGACATAGCTAAAATGGTAGGCACCCAAGCTTAGATTCTTCCTCCAGCTTCAAAAGTAAGAAGAACACACTTCATTGTCTTTTAGCATCTTATATACTCTCTTGAGAATAGGTCATTCCTATTCTCCCTTTAAATGCACCAACCATCTAACATGTATGTATTTAATTGTCCCAATCAGACTGAACACCTATCAGTGGTGACCAATTATATTCCCTTTTAACCTTAAGTTTATATTTGAGTGAACCAATTCCTTTAAACTGGCCTGTGTGTGGACATGTCCACTTGAGATTTATGACTCAGCTCTTATCTAGCAGCTAGGGAGGATGGTACAAATTCCAGCCTGAGTGAGTGTTTTTTTTTTCCAGACTGCTAACAAAATGTGTTTGGAAAATCCAAACATGAATTCCTTCTTTACCATCTCTGTCACACCTTACCATTCACAACAGAGTTATTCTTTACTAGAGTGGTTACAACGATCACTGATGACCTCAAGATCGAAGCTCGAGAGGTCCTTCAGTCATCATAGTAATCATGAGGTTAAAGAGTAGCCCCGTTGTGAATTGTAAGGCATTCTATATAGTGTATGGCTGATCCTACCTTGAAAGTAACAGCACAGAAACAGAAGTTCATGGTAAGCATGTTTAAAATATTACTATTTAGCTACATTAGTTACATTACCCCACACTATATTACAACTTCTTCCTTGGGCCATGCCCTTCACATACCTTCTGTCAATTACACCTGGAGCTCAGCATAGCTCCCCAACCTCTAGTGTGGCATAACAACTAACTGCTGCCTCCATACACTGGTGTAATGGTACCCAGCTTACTTATGGGCCCTTTTGCCCACTCCACAGCTACATTACAGTAAATTCCAGGTCCAATCATTGAACTAAAGGGGTGCATTTGTTTATTACAGAAACACTGGATCTCTTGAAACCCTCCAGATCCCTAACCACCCCTGCAGGATCCCTGCAGCCCTGTTGCTCTCAAGACCATTTGTGCTGTGACACTCTTCCCAGGCAGGGTAAGCACTTACATGAGGGCAAATTGTGCCGGCATGTGTCTCAATGTGCCCAGAAGAACAACAAATAGAATTGTGTATTAGCATATGATATCACTACTAAGTGCATGGAGCATGGTTGGTCTGGTCTTGCGTGCCTCCCTTTGACATCTACTGATGGCTATAGTGGGCTAAAAACAAGACTGCCATGTCTGTCCTCTGAGATGGGAACTTACTGACCCAACCCTTGCTAGACCCCATCCTTCCTGACACTAATTATTTTGGCTACCTGCCAGGTGCTGAATTAAAAAAAAAAAAACATTTTTGGTGCAGATTTAGAAAAACCTTGCAGGTCCACAAGATTTTTCCACATTCGTGGTATATTCCATCATGGAGCTGTTTGTAACCATCTCCATGAGTTATGACAGCTAGCAGATTTTTCTGATGCAGTTGTGTAGCTGTGCCAAAATGCTATGCCTGGTGGTACCAGGCATAGCATCCCCCACAAGAGGGAAATGAGTCCTACAGGTACCACCACCCCCACTACGTATCATCTTCTTAATTCCTCAACAGACCTCAGAAGTGGACGCCCAGCCCCAGGTATGCTCCCATCACATTTAGAATGTGCCAAAAGGGGTTTATCCAGGGTGTCTCTCTAGGGCTAATTGAAGCCCCCACAGCTGCTCAGCCACCTGTGTGGAAAAAAGTAAATGCCACCAGTGTGGAGATTTTTTTTCTGCACTGGCAGCTGTGGAGTGGGACTTAGTCCCAAATGGTTTTGGAAATCTGGGGTTTACAATATGCACTGCCTAGGACTTTACACAATGAGCATTTCAGTTCAGCAACGTTAACTTACAGTTTGCACTAAACACAGACTGACTTCTCTCAATTTGTGTCACTACTGCTGGTAGTGAACCCACAAGGGTTCTGGTGACTTCCCTTGAGGTGTGGCTCACCATTCTTCCAAATGTGCCTTTCATGGCTGATGGTCTGTGCTCCTCTCAAGGTGAGTTCCTTGGGGCCTCCATCCTTCCAGCTGCTTCTGATGTTTTTCTTCTCTGGAGACCAGGCCAGAGGAAACCAGTGCCACCTGATCTCAGGGTCTCTACCACTATCCCTGGGACTGCAGACACCCACAGCCCATTTGCAGCCAGAGAAGCTGGACTGTTTCTCTCTCTCTCTCTCTCTCTCTCTCTGTCTCTGTCTCTCTCTCTCTCTCTCTCTCTCTCTCTCCACTCCCTCACTCTGACTTCACTGCCCTGATGCCTTCCTGTTACATAGGTTCTTGGGGAAGGGCACAATCATGCATACCCTTAGTAAAGTCAGACCACTCACAGAATGAACATCATGACAGCCTGACTCTGGGCAGTTTCCTCCCAGAGAAACCTTTCAGGGTTTGGCTTAACCCTTTGAGTGATCTCTTGTAATCTGCCTCGAGCCTGTTGAGAAGAGAGGCTGGTTATACTATGTTTCCCCATATCTTACCCCACCCCTATTTTGAGTGCATGCCATCTAGGTCTTCTCGAAGTCACCAGCTCCAATGGCTGTATATGCTCCACCCTATCTATCCCTTTAGCATTCAGAACACCATGATCATGCAGTGGATCTTCTATTCTCTAGACTCAATATTTTGAGTACATCAAGTCTTTCCTCATAACTCTTGCACCCTAAGCCCCTTAACAGCTTGGTGGCCCTGTGCTGGCCCCTCTAATCCTCTGTAGTGCTACTCCTGCTCTGCAATGGCCAGGACAAGATGCAGAACTCCAGATGTAGTTCAACTAAGGTCTTTCACTTGGGAAAGATCACCTCTCTTCACCTGCCTCTTAACTTCCTTTTACTGCATGACAACATTGCATTTGCTGTCTTGCCTGTGACAGTACACTGCCTGCCTAGCTTCAGCTTTCTGTACACATTTGTTCTCAAATTCGTATTTGGGCTGTCCAATGTTGCACTAGAGAGGGTGTGTTTATGTATCACCTGGATTCCTCACCCCTAGACTAAGTACCTTACACTTCCTATTTTTAAGCCTAAGCCCCATATTTGAGCCCACACCCAAGGTTCCCCCTTTCATAACCTCCATGGACCTGTCAACTCTTTTGATCAATTTACAGTAGAATTGTCAGTAAATGTTATCAGCCTGCTACTGATTCCTTCTCCTAGGTCACTGATGAATATGCAGCAGACCCAGTACTGACCTTCTTAAGACTCCATTCAGTATGTCCTTCCAGTCTGACTTACGTCCAACCAGTACCACTGTCTTTTTTTTACCTGGTTTCCAATTTACTATTCACTTTTCATATATTTTGTAGACCTCAAATTGCACTACTTATGTATGTTTTCCACGTGGTTACTGTGTTGTATGTCTTGCTGAAGGGCAAATAGAATATATCTACTGCATGGCTACATCAACCTACCTGGATGCCTCTTTTAAGAAAGCAATCAGGTATGTTCGGCAAGCTCTGCTTTTTATAAAACCATGTTGTATGTTAGAGAACAGTCAGTTTTCTTCCCTGTGCTCAGTCTCCACATTGTTTATGATTGACTCGGTTTGAACAGCACCAAGGTAAGGCCCACAGGTCTGTGTCCAACCTCACTTCCTTTGAATAGATGGGCACCACTGACTCTTTTCAAGTCATTTGGCAGTATCCCTATCTGTATGGCGTCCTGATTTATATTAGCAATTGGTCCAGTCAGAACCCCTTTCAGTTTAACTGTCGCCCTTGGGTGGATACCATCCAAATCCCTTTCCTAGCTAAACATCCTCTAGACACTTGCCCACTAATTCTTGCACGAACAACACTGCCCTTCTGTATGCCTTCTCATCTCCCCCAACTTCCATCCCCCCTGGTCTTGCCCATTAATCTGTATGCCTTCTCATCTTCCTCAACTTCCATCCCCCCTGGTCTTGCCCACTAACTTCCCGATTGGATACTGTCACAAAAGTAGTTACTCAGAGCCTCTGCCATTGCCCCTGCTTTCCTATCCCCATCTGATGATGTGGGTCTCCACCTTTTCCTTTACTCTCCTTTTGTTCCCTATGTATTGAAACAAGGTTTATAATTCCCCAAATTCATATGTGGGTAAATGCTTCTTGGAGACAGTAAACAATTCTTAACTCAGCCTGCACATTAAATGTGGAATTGGAAGGGAGCAATTCTAGACATTGTGTGGAACTGTCTGGGAGAAGCGTTGGAAGACTACACAGTAAAAAAGTCATTAAGAAGTAGCAATCTTAATATGTTACAGTACAGTCAGCAACAGAGACAGGTAAAACTAGATGCTTAGAAGTTCAGATCATCTATTTAAAAGACAAGAACTAAACAAATGGGACTGGTTCTTGGAATTTGAAGGAAAAAGTGTTGAAGAAAAGTGGATCACCTTTAAGGACAAGCTAAAATCATTAGAAAAAGAAAACATCCCATTACGGGCTAGGTATAACAAAGATCAGAGACATACAGCATGGTTAACTAGAAGAATCAAAAGAAAATTGAAGGTGAAACAAAAAACATATAAGACTTAAAAAGGGACAGGGGACAGAACACTGCATTTAAAAGGTGTAGCCACTAATGCCACAAGACACACATTAACTGAAGCAGAAACAAGAACCAGTGCACATTATAGGTTCATATTTACAGTAATTATTTATTAATGCATCATGTGCAAAATAAAGTGCATAGTGATAAATGCAGCAACAGTACAGACACACAATTGCTGGCTCAGAATGCAACCGACTCCCCCTACATATCAATGTGCTTTATATCATCCTCAAGGGCCCTTGGAGAGCGTTGTTAAGTACACTGTCTCCAGACTTCTGAGTTTCAAACCTTTTTTTTGATTTATGCTTAAACACCACTTGGAAGATATTTCAAAGTCCAGTCAGAAAGCATAACATCTAAATCCAAAATGACACAAAACTCAAATCCACAAAGTCTGGTCAGGTCACTGGTGTCATAGTTGCACTGATCCCAACTACGGTGATGCCTAGTGTCAGTTTTTCAACTGTTACAAGATATTCTGTCACTGCTGTCACAGTATCCTCAGTGATGACTAGTCATAATGGGCTGTATGCATGAAAGTGTGTAAACTATGCATCACAGGCACGTACCTTGCCCGCACAGCTCTGCACCCGCAGATAGGTGCACACTGGCTGGCATTCACTATTGCCAACCATCTGTTCATGGCCCCACCCCTACCATTGCACAGCCACATGTTGCTGGATTGGGGCTGTGCGGGGGCAGAATGCAGAACACAGGTGGGCATCCAATTGGATGTCTGTCCTGGGTCCCAGGGTGGATCTCTTATGCATGCAGGTTGGGGCTCCTGGGAAGGCACAGAACACCATGGAATTAAAGGGGCATCAGCAGCACCTGTCTGGGCTGGCCATAGGGTATGTGGTGCCCATAGGTGAGGATGAGAGTAGAGTTGCCCCCAGATCAACTGCTGTAACCTGTCCCTGTCTGCTCCCCCAAACAATTGATCCATTCTCTCTGGTACATGTACAGCTACTGTACTGGTACAGTGGGTGTACTGGTCAGGTGATAGTAGAGCAATGACCAGAACCGTTACACAACAGGGGAGGGAACAAACCTCAGAGTGAGTAGCAGAGGTGTCCAATATGACATGTCACTACTGTAAGGTCACTGTACCTGGCTCGACGCACAAACAGCATGGCCACTCACAAGTACCTTACTTGAGATATCAAGGTCAAGATCCAGAGCAGGCAAAAGATCAGTACTTCCTCTCCACCCTCCCTATGGAATATCCTCCCTGCTGCCATCCATGTCTGCTCCTCACTGGGGGGTTTCAAGAAAGGGCTTAAGACATTAATCATAGGGCAGAGTCACTGCACTTGTAATAGGTGACTTCTATCAACCTGATCTGAATTATTGTGCCCCTGTGTTATAACTTATGACGTGTCAGCATGTTTTCTGACTGTTGTAAATGATCATTGTTTGAAAACTCTGTAACCTTATGATTATGCCTCTATAATAACTGGCTCTGCCTTTTTCCCATAGGGAAACCGTGGTGTAATTTGGTGTTATAAAGGAGTGTTTATAACTGCAAACACGCACCATTTCCCTTCCTCCAGCATGCTCACAGCAGCATGACTAGCCCAGACCGCCACCGCCTGCCAGGTTAGGTAAACAGAACTGCCACAAGAACTCAGCAGTAAGTCCTTTCTTTTCTCCCCTTATACCCTGGAAACACAGAAGCACCTCAAGAAATGAAAAAAAAAAGCAGTTTAAAATACAAAAATCTCGGCACCAGACTAAAAGGACCAACCTTAGGATACACTGGGAGGGTACACAGAACTGTTTAGTTTATATAATTGCTGAGGCAAACAAGGGAAACCCAGCAATTATATAAAATAAAAAATGGGTTGGGGTGTAAAACTCAGTTTTACACAGACCCTCGTTGTGGGATGCTTTTCACAAACCTCTCGGGCTTCGCCCTCGGGGTTTATGTAGCATCCCACAACTCGGGTGTGTGTAAAATCTCGTTACACACCCCGACCCATACTTTATTCTATATGTTATTGTCATGACTTATATTACTTATTGACTTCATGCTTCCATGTAATTAATTCTGGGTCACCCTTAAAAAAGTAACTTTAGTCTCAGTGCGCCTAGCCAGTTATCAAAATTCAATAAATAAATAAATAAACAAACATGTTTTAATATATGTCTTATTAGATATGAATAAGTCTGCACTCCCAGTAAGCCTGATACCTCTTTTAAAGAAGAGTTCATTGGTTTCCAGAATTTAAGTGGTCTTGCAAACTTTAGATCTTCTTTAAGTCAAGACTGAACAAGCACAAGAGGGAAGAATTCTGAGCAATTGTAAACTACTGAGTACTTGGGGACTATATTTTGCTTTATTTATATTGGTCTATATTTTGTCTTTGTCTTCAGCTCCTATGCTTTTGTTTGCACTATCCAGAATACTCTTGCAAGATTTATGTATCCCATATGCATGGAAAAATAATAGGGATATTTATTATGATGCCCACAGTGAACTGTTTCATAAGGTAGAGTTCCCCCCTCCCCCCCAAAAAAACACATGAAAACCTAAAACCCAACGCACAGCTGATTTTTTTAACTTTATTTTTGACCTCAGTTATGGGGATTTTTTGAAGTACGAATTCCCTACTATAGTTATCTAATGTCTCTATATTTTATTGATAGCATTAGTTTTTTCTTTAGATTCTTTACCTGAGAATATAATCATTAGTAAAACCAAGAATGAATTTAAAAGATGACTGGATAATTTCATATTATCAGGTGGTAATTTTCAGTATTATACCTCTTGATTTACAGGAGTGGTTATGGGCATAACTTGCCTCCTTGCTCCTTATCTTTCCCTAGTATGATCCTTCGTATTTGTTTGCCAAATAGATCATCACTTCAGATTGCCTATTTTCCTAAGTCAGCGATAATATCTGAGAAGGTGTCTAGTCATGCAGACAATATGGGTGCCTCAGGTGCATTTACTTGAACAGTGTTATTTAATTTATAAAACATGCTTTAAACTGCAAAATTATAAAACTGATTTCTAAGAAAGACAACAAGGTCTCTGCTGTTCAGTCATGCATGTGGCATGAGATGGCCAACTAAACTGATCTTTTAAACAGACCTGTTTTACAAGTGAGATCTACAGTGGTAGCCAATGACAACATGATGCACAATAGCCATATACTGTATATCCTGATACAGCTTAGGAAATGAATTGGATCCTGATACATCACAGGAAATTTCCATTTATTTCTATTGGATTTCCTGTGGTATTTCATGCTATAGACAGGTATACAGAATGCTTTGTTATCAGTTAACACTGTCTGAACTTGAGTTGTATTTATCTTAGAAACACCCTATATAAATAAATAGTATAAACCAAACAACAACAAACAAGCATTTGTCAATGCCGAATGTTGATTGCGTTGGTCAATTGAGCTCGCTCACTGCTCCTCTATGACTCACTCATTCTGTTTCTCCCAGTGCTGCAGGCTCCTTTTTTGTACTGGACTCCTGCCTGCATTGGCACATTTTTCTGCCCATAAAGAAATCTGCAGCTGTCCCGACAGAGCTCCGTTGAGGTGGCTCACTCCCCCTCTCTCACTCACTCATTCTGTTTCTCCTGGTGCTGCAGGCTGCCCTTTTGTACTGGGCTCCTGCCTCTGTTGGCACCTTTTTCTGCCGACAAAGAAATATGCAGCAGTCCCGACACAGGTCCATTGAGCTTGCTCACTCCCCCTCTCTCACTGGCTTGTTCGGTTTCTGCTGGTGCTGCAGGCTGGCTTTTTGTACTGGGCTCCTGCCTGTGTTGCTGCCTTTTTGTGTCCACAAAAAAATCCACAGCAGTCATGATAGAGCTCCATTGAGGTCGCTCTCTCCCCCACTCTCACTCGCTCATTCTGTTTCTCCTGGCGCTGCAGGCTGCCTTTTTGTAGTGAGCTCCTGCCTGTGTTGGTGCCTTTTTCTGCCCCCAAAGAAATCTGCAGCAGTCCCAAAAGAGCCTCCATTGAGCTCGCTCACTCCCCCTCTCTCACTCGCTCATTCCATTTCTGCCAGCGCTGCAGGCTGCCTTTTGTAATGGGCTCCTGCATGCATTGCCGCCTTCTTCTGCCCACAAAGAAATCTGCAGCAGTCATGATAGAGCTCTGTTGAGGTCGCTCACTCACTACCCTCTCTCACTCATTCATTCTGTTTCTACCACCGCTGCAGGTTGCCCTTTTGTACTGGGCCCCTTCATGCATTGCTGCCTTTTTCTGCCCAGAAAGAAATCCGCAACAGTCCCAACAGTGCTCCGTTGAGCTCACTCACTCTCTCTCCTTCTTCACTCGCTTGTTCTGTGTCTCCCGCTTCTGCAGGCTGCCCTTTTGTACTGGGCTCCTACCTGTGTTTGCAGATTTTTCTGCCCACAAAGAAATCTGCAGCAGTCCCAACACAGCTCCGTTGCGGTCGCTCACTCCCCCTCTCTCACTTGGCTCATTCCGTTTCTGCCGGTGCTGCAGGCTGGCCTTTTGTACTGGACTCCTGCCTGCATTGCTGCCTTTTTCTGCCCACAAAGAAATCCACAGCAGTCACAATAGACCTCCATTGAGCTCACTCACTTCCCCTCTTTCACTGCCTGGTTCTGTTTCTCCCGGCGCTGCAGGCTGACTTTTTGTTCTGGGCTCCTGCTTGATTGGCATCTTTTTCTGCCCACAAAGAAATCTGCAGCTGTCCCAACAGAGCTCCGTTGAGGTCGCTCACTCCCCCGTCTCACTCGCTCATTCTCTTTTTCTCCTGGCGCTGCAGGCTGCCCTTTTGTACTGGACTCCTGCCTCTGTTGGCACCTTTTTCTGCCCACAAAGAAATCTGCAGCAGTCCTGACAGAGCTCTGTTGACCTCACTCACTCCCCCTCTCTCAGTTGCTCATTCTGTTTCTGCCAGCGCTGCAGGCTGCCCTTTTGTAGTGGGCTTCTGCCTGTGTTGGCACCTTTTTCTGCCCACAAAGAAATCTGCAGCAGTCCTGACAGAGCTCCACTGAGCTCGCTCACTCCCCCCCAACTCGCTCGTTCCATTTCTGCTGGTGCTGCAGTCTGCCCTTTTGTACTGGGCTCTGCCTGCGTTGCAGCCTTCTACTGCCCAGAGAGAAATCTGCAGCAGTCATGATAGAGCTCCGTTGAGCTCATTCACTCACTCCCCCTCACTCACTTGTTTGCTCTGTTTCTCCTGCCACTGCAGGCTGCCCTTTTGTACTGGGCTCCTGCCTGCGTTGGTGGCTTTTGCTGCCCACAAAGAAATCTGCAGCAGTCCTGACACAGCTCCGTTGAGGTCGCTCACTCCCCCTCTCACTCGCTCGATCCATTTCTGCAGGCGCTGCAGGCTGTCCTTTGTACTGGGCTCCGGCCTGCGTTGCTGCCTTTTCCTGCCCACAAACAAATCCACAGCAGTCAGACTAGACCTCCGTTGAGCTCGCTCACTCCCCCTCTCTCATTTACTCATTCTGTTTCACCCAGTGCTGCAGGCTGCCTTTTTGTACTCGGCTCCTGCCTGCGTTGGCACCTTTTTCGCCCACAAAGAAATCCCCAGCTGTCCCGACAGAGCTCCATTGAGATCACTCACTCCCCCTGTCTCACTCACTCATTCTGTTTCTCCTGGCACTGCAGGCTGCCCTTTTTTACTGGGCTCTAGCCTCTGTTGGCACCTTTTTCTGCCCACAAAGAAATCTGCAGCAGTCCTGACAGAGCTCCGTTGACCTCACTCACTCCCCCTCTCTCTCACTCGCTCATTCCATTTCTGCCAGTGCTGCAGGCTGCCCTTTTGTTCTGGGCTCCTGCCTACGTTGCTGCCTTTTTCTGCCCACAAAGAAATCTGCAGCAGTCCCAACAGAGCTCCGTTGAGCTCCTCCCTCCCTCCCTCCCTCACTTGCTCGTTCTGTGTCTCCCGCTGCTGCAGACTGCCTTTTTGTGCTGGGCTTCTGCCTGCGTTGTTGGCTTTTTCTGCCCACAAAGAAATCTGCAGCAGTCTTGACACAGCTTCATTGAGGTTGCTCACTCCCCCTCTCACTCGCTCGATCCATTTCTGCCGGTGTTGCAGGCTGGCCTTTTGTACTGGACTCCAGCCTGTGTTGCCGCCTTTTCCTGCCCACAAACAAATCCACAGCAGTCACAATAGACCTCCGTTGAACTCACTCACTCCCCCTCTCTCACTCGCTCATTCTGTTTCACCCAGTGCTGCAGGCTGCCCTTTGTACTCGGCTCCTGCCTGTGTTGGCACCTTTTCACCCACAAAGAAATCCGCAACTGTCCCGACAGAGCTCTGTTGAGGTCATTCACCCCGACTCACTCACTCATTCTGTTTCTCCTGGCGCTGCAGGCTGCCCTTTGTATTGGGCTCCTGCCTCTGTTGGCACCTTTTTCTGTCCACAAAGAAATCTGCAGCAGTCCCGACAGAGCTCCGCTGACCTCACTCACCCCCTGTCTCACTCACTGCGTTCCATTTCTGCCAGTGCTGCAGGCTCTCCTTTTGTTCTCAGCTCCTGCCTGTGTTGCTGTCCTTTCTGCCCGCAAAGTAATCTGCAGTAGTCACAATAGAGCTCTGTTGAGCTCACTCACTCCTCCTCTCTCACTCACTTGTTCTGTGTCTCCCGGCGCTGCAGGCTGCCCTTTTGTACTGGGCCCCTGTGTGCATTGCTGTCTTTTTCTGGCCACAAAGAAATCTGCAGCAGTCCCAGCAGAGCTCTGTTGAGCTCACTCACTCACTCACTCCCCGGCCCTCACCCGCTCGTTCTGTGTCTCCCGGTGCTGCAGGCTGCCCTTTTGTACTGGGCTCCTGCCTGCATTGGCACCTTTTCCTGCCCACAAAGACATCTGCAGCAGTCCCGACAGAGCTCAGTTGAGCTTGGTCACTCCTCCCCTCTCTCACTCGCTCAATCCTATTCTGTCCCAAACACTGATTTCCAACAGCGACTGCGGTATTCTGTGCCGGAAGCGTGAAAACACATTTTGGCTAGGATGTGAAAAATGACAGCTGTACTGTTCATAAGGAGGTGTGAAAAAATGGCAGTGTTGAAAATCTGGCGTGAAAATATTACTAGTTTGTGAACTTACAAGGGTGCATGGAAACTGCACAACGCATGCTCATAACACAGCTATTTTATGGAGTTTCATCACACAATTTTCAACATAGGCATTTTAGAACTTCTGCTCATGAACAGTGTCAGTGTGATTTTCTTCATGTGTCCCGAACACTGATTTCCCACAGCGACCACGCTATTGTGCGCCGGAAGAGCAAAAACACATTTCAGCCAGGATGTGAAAAATGACAGCTGCACTGATCATGAGGAGGTCTGGGAAAATGGCAATGCTGAAAATCTGGTGTGAAAATATTACAAAGTTGCGAAGGTACGAGGTGTGTGGAAAATGTGCAACACACGTTCGTAACACACTCATTTTATGGATGTTCATCACCAAATTTTCAACATAGGCATTTTAGGACCTCTGCTAATGAACAGTGTCATTATCATTTCCATAATGTATCCCAAACACGGATTTCCCACAGCAACTGCGCTATTCTGCGCAGGAACTGCGAAAACACATTTTGGCCAGGATGTGAAAAATGACAGCAATACTGTTCATAAGGAGGTGCAGAAGAATGGAAATGTTGAAAATCTGGAGTGAAAATATTATTAATTCGCGAAGTTATGAGCGTGGAAACTGCGCAATGCACGCTCATAACACGGTCATTTTATGTAGTATCGTCACCAAATTTTCAACATAGGCATTTTAGAACCTCTGCTCATGAACAGTGTCACTGTAATTTTCTCACTCTGTCCCAAACACTGATTTCCCACAGCAACCACGCTATTCTGTGCCAGAAGTGCGAAAACACATTTCGGCCAGGATGTGAAAAATGACGGCTGTAGTTTTCACAAGGAGGTGTGAAAAAATGCCAATGTTGAAAATATGGCTTGAAAATATTGCAAATTCGCAAAGTTCGAAGCATATGTAGCAACTGCGCAATGCATGCTCATAAAACATTTTTTGAATTTTTTCTGCCAAATTTGCAACATAGGCTTTTTGAGAGCCCACCTCATGAACTCTGGCACTGTCATTTCATTAATCAGTCCCGAAAAGGGATTCCAGGCAGTGACTGTGAAATCACCTTTTGGGGACGAATAATGCCATGATAGTGGCAGAATTCATGAGGAGGGGTCATAAAAACACCATTTTGAAAATTAGGTGTCAAAATTCCAAAAAATGCCTGAGATATGCATCAAAGTTGAAAAAGCCCTATTCATTCCATTATATAGCTTACAGGCATTTCCTCAGTTCACGGTCGGCTTTGCAGAGTGCAGACATGTTCCCGGTCCACCAAAGATCATCGTGCCAGACTCCGGAGGTAAGTATGGGGTGAGGGTGTGTGGGGAGGCAGGGTGTGCAGTGGGTGGGCGGGTTGTGTGGGGAGGAGTGAGGAGATCATGAGGGACCGTTTACAGGTTTAAAAACATTGCAGGGCTTTTTTTTTTCTTTACAGGGCATTGGGCACGCTGGGTGGGCTTCAGCGTGCCACTTGAATGTTTTGGGGGGTGCAGCTGATGGAGGATTGGGCACTCTATCGGCACAAAACCGAGGTGCACAAGAGCCGAGGGGATTGGGCGCCTCGGCACAACTCTCCCGCTACTCTTTCGGGGACCTGATGCCGATGGGGAGTGCCCCATCGGCATATCAAACAGGAGGGGGGTCATAATGCCAATGGGGAGTGGGATCCCCCTTCGGCAAGTCAACTAGCACCAGGGATGGAAGCCGACGGGGATTGGGGCCTCCATCAGCAAAAACACACTGCTGTGGGGAGGGGCACATGCTGCCGAGAAGGATTGGGCACCCCCTCAGCACTGGGGACAGATTAATATTTACAAACAATATTACAGTAGCAACGTTCCACCCAGCAATGACGGGTCACTCCCGCATTGCAGCAAATAGCTGATGCTGCAATGACGAGGTGGCCCCTGATTGCAGCGGCTGAAACATTTCAAGGTTGTGGCATGCTGGCTGAACTAGTGTCAGCAGCAGCATGCCACGGCACTGGGAAAAGTGGACCAAGACTTTACAGGCAGTGGGGGCATTGGTCACAACAGTGCCACGCCTCCAGAACCTGCTTCTGGAAAGCTGCCACAATATGTTTATCAGTTTATATATATGTATATTTTTTTTTATTAAGACCATATCCTGTGGCTGAACACTTTTGTACCATTATTATGTCCTCCCCTTAACATAAAATTCTATTGACTCCTCATCTGCTTTCACACCCAGTTCTGAAACTACCTTTTTTGTCTTCAGTATTCTCCATTAGCTTCTCCACCACCTACTCTCCCTCCTGTACTCCCTAGTCCTCTAATGCTGGGTTACTGTTTGTCCATCATATCATCTTCTCCACCACTCAATCAATCAATCAATCAATCAAAATCTTTATTTATTCAGGCGAACATCATTGAGCATAGCTCATTTACAAGATGGACCTGAGTGGTCATAACAATAAAAGGTTACAAATTGTACACAAAAACATGATACTGAATAAGCACAAATACAATCATTTATGAATGAGACAGATATACAAATATTTACATATATACAAGGCAAAATGACAATAAACCTAAAACCTATTAAAGGAGAGAAACAAACAGTTTAGTAGGGATAAGGCTTGGATAGTGGGACTTGGGTGGGCATATATGTATGAAGTTTGATGGAGAACGAGCTAGAGGAACGATAGAAGAATAGGGGAGCTTTTAAAAAGGGGTGGAGGAGAGAGGGGTGTGGAGGAGTGGGGTGTGGAGGACTAGGCCTTGTGGAAGCAGTTGCATGAATCTGGGAATAGGCTGGTGTACAGCTTTTGAAGGATGTTAAAGGAATCAGGGTATCCAGTTTCAATGTCTTTTGAAGAGAATTCCAGATAATGCTAGGAATAGCTGATTGCAGCTCTTCCATACCGGTGCGTAATAGGAATCTTCAGCATGATCAGTTTATTGATCCTCAGGGTGTAAGGCCTGGATGTGATCCGTTGAAGCAGTCTGAGATGTAGGAAGGAGTTTGTTTGTCAGAGCTTTGTAGATCCAGATAGCAGCATTTTTTTTCTTCTTTGTTGCAGGGATGTCCAACTGACTGCATTGTAGAGAGAGCAATGATGGGTGCTGGAGGGAAGGTCTGTAATGAATCTAATAGCTCTATGATACAAGGTGTCTAATTTGTTTAAATGGGAGAGGGAGCAATGACCATAGAGGAAGTCAGCATAATCAATGAGGGACAGGAATGATGCTAGGATTAATCTTTGTTTGGAATCTCTGGTCAGGTAGTGTTTGATCCTATAGAATAGACCAAGTCTTTGTCTTAGCTTTTCAGGAGCTCTTCAATGTGGGTAGTATAGTCAAGTTTATTGTCTATCCATACTCCAAGATATTTGAATTTGTCTATATATTCCAGATTTTCACCAAGGATGGTAGAGAGTTGTGGGAGGGTGAATGATGGGACAGTGGAAGAGCAGTTCTTGGTGGCAAAGAACATAGCTTTGGTTTTCTTGGCATTTAGTAGTAATTTCTTTTCTAATAGGTTGTGCTGAAGGAGGGAGAATTCAGACTGTAGAAGCTCACAGGCTTTGATGGTGAGGATTGCTGACATATAGTACAGTGTCATCTGCAAAAGGTGAATATTAGATTGTGAGAGATTGGAGTCAATATTGTTGATGTAAATGGCAAAAAGGATGGGACCCAGGATGGAGCCTTGCGGTACACCTCTTAGGAGTGGTTTAGAGGTAGATAGATCACCTTCATTTTTTACCAGTTGTAATCTTCCGGAGAGATAGCATCTGAACCATTTAAGAGAGAGTGAGTCAAGGCCTATGGAGTTCAGAGAGGAGATTAGAAGTTCATGATCCACAGTGTCAAAGGCTTTACTTAGATCCAGAAACACAGCACAGGTATTATTCTTTTTGTCTAAGGCAGTCTGCCAATCATTTGTGACTTTTGCTAATGCAGAGATGGTGCTGTGCATAGATCTAAACCCAGATTGAGCTGGATTAAGGAGATTGTTGGTATCAAGGTAGGCAGTTAACTGAGAGTTTACCAGCTTCTCAAGCATCTTGGATAGTACTGGTAAGATGGAAATGGGCCTATAATTGTTGAGGTCCATGGGATCACCTGCCTTAAGTAATGGAAACACTTGAGCTGTCTTCCATATTGAGGATAGAACCAGTGGCAAGTGACAGATTGAAGAGGTGGGTGAGGGGGCGGCTAAGGCATGCAGTGCTACTTTTAGAAAGTAGGGATCCAGGAGTCTGCACCTGCACTTTTAGTTGTATCAAGCTGGAGTAGAAGGTCGTCTACTTTTAAGAGTATTGATTTGAATGAGAATGTGGAAGCAACCTTTGTCCCTCAGTAGATTGTAGGTTTAGTGATGATCTTAATAGGTTTGCAGGTGAGGAGTCGAAGCCAGGCCAACTGTAGTGAAATGATCGTTAAGGCATTCAAGATATTTTGCTTGTCAGTGATTTCAATACTATTTAGGTGAATTTTGGGTGGTAAGATAGGGGTAGAAGTTTGACCTAGGATCCCCTTTATGGTACCACAGAACCTGGAAGGGTTGTGATAGGAGGCATCCAATTCAGCTGTGTAGAAGGCAGCCTTGGCATTTCTTACTTGTTTTGTGCAGGAGTTTCTGGCTTTTCTGAATTGAAGCCAATCATTTGGATCCTTTGTCTTTCTTGCCCTTTTCCAGAGTTTGTCTCTGGCAAGTCTGGATTTAAGGTCAGGCAGAGAACCAGCGACAGGATTTGAGTTTGGTTCTGACACTGGTGAGGGTGCATGTGAATTGAGGGCACTTATGATTATATCATTTAAGATTTGAAGAGCTGTCTCTATTGAGGCTGTGAGATAGAATTCTTGCCAACGGTGGTGTGGCACAGATCATGGAGATATCCTGAAATATTAAAGTTCTTTTGACCTTCGTGGAGGAATTTTGCAGGATTGGGTGGCTTGATTGTTGATCTAACGGCAGCTATGGGACAGTGGTCACTTATGTCACTGAATAGTACTCCAGCATGGGGATAATGAAGAGGCTTATTTACCAACATAATGTCCAGGAGTGTGCTGTTGAGATTATTCTTTGGGTTAATCCTTGTTGGTTCTTTGATTAATTGAGTGAATCCATAAGTATCACAGAAGGTTACTAGGAGTGCAGATGCATTAGTTAGCCAATTTAAGTTCAGGTCTCCTAAGATGATGGTGTCTTCAGGGCCTAGATTAAGTATAGATCCTAGGTGGGATAGGAGTTTGAGGCCTGCAGAGGGGGGCCTGTAGCAACCAATCAGTTGAAAGGATGATGTGTTGGGAAGAGTTATTTTAATTGACAAGCATTTGAATTCCTTTGGTTGTGATGTAGAATTGAGGCAGGATGCAGAGATGTTTGCTTTGACAAAGATGGCTACCCCACCGCCCCTGGATAGACGGTCAGATCTGAAGAGCTGGTAGTTGGGAAGGTTTATTTCACTGTCTTTTGTTGCAGATTTGAGCCATGTTTCAGATATAACCAGAAAGTCAGGTAGGGTGTGTGCAACCCAGGCCTGTATTAATGAGAACTTTTAGGAGGCTGCAGGCGTTGATGTGAAGAAAACTCAAGCCATTTATGGAGGCTAGGTCAGATGGAGAGATAGAGCTTTCAGTGGGGCCAAGGGTTGATTTCAACAGTGCCAACACAGATCAGCAGAAAGAAGATTAGCTTGATGAGGGCACCAAGCGATAGGAGTAATGAGTAGTCAGACAGTTTTTCTTCTTGCTTGGGATCCAATGTATAGTGGGTGATGATCCTGCTGCATGGTTATAGATTTTATCATAGAGTACAAGCTTAATGGACAGGCATAGGAGTAATAGTAGTGCCAGTAAGGTAGCAGGGGGATTGAGGAGTTCCGAACTGGTTGTGAGCCTTTTTGTGGGGTTCCCCAAGGATTATTATGCAGAAGCAGTAATATATGTATGTAGGGTTTAGGGGCATCCACTGGGGACAGTAGAGGGGGACAGTGTTGAGTGGTCGCCCTAAACACCATGGCATGGGTTCCAACAGTTATCTCTTCTGGATCCAAGGAAGGTGAGAGGCAAAGCAGCAATAGTAGGCGCAGTAGCATGGTGGAGGGTAGGAAAGGGTTAAAGAAACTAAGGTGATGTGAAGAAATGAGCTCGGGAATTGGCTAGGAGATTAGCTATGGGCGGGGATAAGAGATTCGGCGGGAAGGTGTGTATAAAACAACACCCTGGAGGGTGGGGGGGAGGCAAAATTTTGCGGCTTTCCCGTACCTTTCTGGCTGTCTCTCCCGGCCTCCTGGTTCCCTTCTCGGCTGTGCGGTGGCCGCCCGCCCGCTGGCGGCTCGGAGCCCCTACGGTCTCTGGGTGCTCGAGGGCAGGGCTGGCTAGAAAGGAGGGGACAGAGGAGAGGGCAGTCAGAAATAGCACTTGCAAGCAGTGGCTTGCAAGAGGTGCTAAAATATAAATTTGCACAACAAAGACTGGGGGTGGGGGGGATAGGCGCCTGAGCGCCTAGCCCAACACAAATCTTCCCACTGTCAGGAGGTCCTTCAACTTCTCTGCCCCTTTGTCTGGAATAACTTTTTCCCCCACTGTATCTCATAATTCACCCTCCCTCTTCAAATCCAGTCCATGACTCATATATTTTCCTTAACCTTTTAGTCTGTATTTTCCTGATGGCATCGTGACTCTAGTGTGCATTGAAAGTTTTCACCATGCTTTCCAATCTATTCTCAGTTTACAATGTTTTTTATATTAACTGTAATAATCTATGTTCTACTACTATTTCTGTGATTGTAGTCCACCTATTTTTTTGTATTTGATTACTATTTGTTCATCTCTTATGTACATGATGTTGTGACACATCTGTATGCACGTTAAGTAAAATAGCATTGTTTTGTACAGTATTTATAAGGTGTTTCTTTTCCCTAAAACTACACCAATAAATGTTCTTAAAGGTAATCAGTGTTAGTTCTGAGCTAATTACCCAGGGGTTATAGTATGCCTGAGTCTTTGAAATTCAGGTTGTTATGATAGAGTGGTGCTTGAACAGTGTATCACAGTAGAGACACTGACATTTTCTCATCC
Organism: Neoceratodus forsteri; assembly: GCA_016271365.2. Lineage (NCBI taxonomy): Eukaryota > Metazoa > Chordata > Ceratodontiformes > Ceratodontidae > Neoceratodus > Neoceratodus forsteri. The sequence continues at coordinate 261,024,710 of JADMNL010000022.1, read as the reverse complement.
ATCCATCATTTCTTCTTCAGCATGTGCTATACTTAAAGATTAAAAACATTTGAGATGTAATAAAATTGAAATATTAAGACTCCACTGCTTAAAACAGGATCCCTCATTCAGTATTCTGCTTTATTTATTTTATTTATTTATTTGAGTTTGATGACTGGGTAAGACCACTAAGACAACTACAGTTCCTTTTTCAGGTTTGACCCAGGGTTGTAGTAAACAGCAGTGAGACAGTGCAACAATACAGAGGAACAAATACAGGATGGCAAAAATTGAAATACAGCATGTAGGTATATACAAAAATCAACAAACAAGGAATAAATACTTCCATAAAAATATAATTTCAAGGCATATGCAATAGGAACTTAATGCAACAACTAAAGGCCAAGGGGAAAAAGAGGAGGATGGGGGGGGAGGAGCAAGGCAATGAGCAGGAGGGAATAGGAGGATAAGGACAGAATGCAGGGATTGAGGCAATGTACAAGGGTCAGGCAGGGTTAGGAGTAGGGTAGTGGGGAAGGGAGAGATGTATCATCAGTGAAAGCAGGAGCAAGATACAGAGGCTGAGAGAGAGGCATACAGATTTGATTGGAACATGGGGAGAGAACAGGACAAGACAGAAGGGGGAAAGGAGTTCCAGTCAGATGCCACCAAAAATTAGAAAGACCTTTGAGCAATGGCTAGGTATAGTTTAGGTTTAATGAGAAGGGGAAGTGAGGCAGATCAGAGGACACATGGAGCTTGTCTTAGTCATATAGTCTCACAAAGGCAAGGAGGCGTGAATTTGTGGACAAGTTTAAACATGAAGTTCAGGGAGGAATACCTCAATTTAGCTTTGTAAGGTAGCCAGCCCAGGGAAGAGAGGACATCACAGTGGTGAGAGTGGGGATTAGCCCCCAAGGCAAACCTTCCCACCCTATGGTAAGCCTGGGTTAGGAAAGACAGGGAGGAGGAATTTGTTGAGACCAGTAAAGGAGCATCATAAATTAAGACAGGAAGAAGAGACGAGCAGCAATCTTATGGCATGAGGCAGAGGAAAGAAAGGACAGATGTGATAGAGGAGTCCAAGTTTCTGGTTCAGAGATTTAGCGACGTTGGAGACATGCGAGCTAAAGGTGAGCATGGTGTCCAAATGATACACAGATATTTAAAGGAATGGACATACTCAAGAGTATCACCATTGAACGAGGTAATGCTAAGAAGGGGGAGAGCAGACTTGGTGGGGGGGTGGGGGGTGAATAGCATACTTTTATTTTATTTTTTTGTATTAAGGACAAGGTGATCGTGGCTGAACCAGCCCTCATAGGAAATGAAGTCAGATGCAAGTTCTCTAAAAACAGATTTCAGAAGTGTTGTTTTTCTTTAAATTTTATTTTAGATTTTGTGCAATAAATTTTGTGTATATGACTGAGAACAATTGTTGGCAATGGAAACTCTTTTTCCATACCCACTTACATTAATCACTTTAAGTAAATATCCAGTTCATTTTTATAGCAGCAGTATTTGTTAGTGAGTTTGAAAAAATGGTATGCCTTCAGAATGATTATTCAGATTAAGTGAGTGTTCTGGTTCTTAAAAATACTGAAATTGCAGCTGTCAAGGCATTCCTGAGTTTGTTTTTGAACTTCATTTAATTAATGACTCATGTCATTAAATATGTCAGCACCGGTGAAATCAGAAGTAAAAGAAGCCTGATGTGATGTTGCTGGATGTAGCATATTTACATATGCGCGTTCATAAGAATGATTGACAGCCTATTATCCAAACCACATGCTCTGTTTGGACCGTATCATTTTCATGATGACAGCTTGGTAGACACAAGGGGCATTATAAGAGCACTGGAGCAAATCTAGCTGGGTGGCTCAGTAAATCTACGAAGGCGGACATCTAGTAGAGCAACAAGAAAAAGATCACAAAAGAAAATAGACTCAACAGCTCAGAAATGCTGTTTTTGGTCAGGTATGGGGTGAGACTACAAAAAAGAGTGAGCAGGTGGAGGATTCAGAGAGATGTAAGCAGGTGGCTTAATTGATTCAAAAGTGAACACATACAGTGCTTCATATTATGCTGTACAATTGTAATGAGCTTTGATATAATTGTAGATAAACAGAGAATAATGCATATGCGCCTCAGTGTTATGAAGTTTTTTTACACACCCGAGATGTGTGATGACTTATAAACTGTGGGAGCAAAGCTTGAGAGGTTTATTAGGTCATCGCACACTGAGGGTATGTAAAAAAACTTCATAAACACCCAGGCACGTATGCATTATTTTTTATAATTACTGGGACATGAAGTGAATGCAAAGAAAATCCCTGAAGCACCAAGCAGTTCAGTTGCTGTCTTATGCAAAGAGAGAGACAGACCATTGCCGATCACACTCGAATTCGCTCTATCGCGGACCTGACAAGCAGCAGGATCAACCAGATAAGTTGTATGGGCAGAATCAACCAAGATAAATACTGAAAAAAAACAGCAATGACTTCCCTGTAAGGAGAGTGAAAGGCAAACGCTCCACATGGGTCCTCAGTAATGGAGAAACCGCAGCCATGTTTATTGATACATTCGGCCAGCCCACACAGGGAGTAAGAGCCAATGAGGTGGCATTCTACAGATGAGTGCCACAACTTATTATGGCATTTGAAACATGGCTCTAGTCCATGTATTAAAGGGGATCACAAGTAATTATATGTACTGTACCACAGCAGATGAAATTCCTGTACTGAGTGTGAGCAGTACTATCAATATTGTCAGCAGTGTTGATAACACGAAATGAAAAGTGACTTCATTTGAGAAAACCATGCAAATATGATAACAGTAGAGTGCATTCAATGTTACACTACATCCCTTACAGAAATATGTGTGTTGTGTACATGCAGAATGCATGCCACATGCTTAATTGTGCAATGTGTGCATGCAGTTCGCATACACAAACTGAACCTAAGCGAACCAAGTTTGTATGCTGCAAGCTTGTAATGTGTGCAGCAGGTAAGCTGGTGTGAACAACTTCTAAAAATTACACCAGGTTCATGTGTTGCATGCTTGATGTGAGTGCAGCAGTTAAGGTTGTGTGAACATCATTTAAAAATCACATCAGCTTCACATGCTGCACACTTGCCATGTGTGCGGCAGCTAAGCTGGTGCACTTCTCATCTAAGAAAGCACATCAGTTTCTATTTCTTATACTACTGCTAGCAATTAGAACCATTAAATGCATTTTCATTGAGTTCCCATTAAAATTAGGTAAACTCAGTAATTCTGATCCTTTTGCAAGTTGTTTAAGGGCTTTCGATTTTTGGCATTAAAGTCACCTTTAATTTGTAAAGTTTTGTTTGCTTACTGCATTAAATGCCTAGGATATACTCAGTCGACATCCCACATTTCAGATGTGCGAAGAGGGGCCTCTGTGTTGTGAAGTCTGACCTTTTTGTTTGGGCCATGCAAATTCCATTATGCATATGTAGTGCTACAAATGTGTTTCTCCATGACTGTTTAGGCTCACTTACTTTCCCTTTGTCATTCTGTATGGAGCATATACATTATGGTCAAGCACTCTTTGTGCTGAGTAGGGTCTTAGAAGCATGCACCATACCTCACATTTTGTCACCGAAATGAGGGACATGGACACTGAAAATGGGGGATAATGAGGGCCACTAACCCTGAAGATGATCAGAACACATCCTGAGACATGGAGATACAGTACCTCAGAACACAGTGGAAACTATTATATTTACTTGTACTGATATTAGTACACGAGAATTAATTTCTACCATAAAGCAGGGGTGCCATTTTGGTAGAGCAGAGGGGGGCAGTTGGCTCCCCTCCCACATTTGTGCCTAGGTTGTTCTTATGGTGTGGCAATAATAGCATTACATTTGGATTTAACCTTTTGCACAATAAGTGCCCCCCTGGCCTTTGTGCACTCATGCTGCAGGTGCACTCCTGATTCGACTGTGTCTGTATTGTGTTGTCCACTCTCTTCACCTATTAGTGGTGGCACCATCACACATAATGTGGAGGAGCTCCAGCCAAGCAAGAGCACATGAGTCATGCAAGTGTGACACTGTCTTTCTCATCACAGAGTAGACAGTCTGCACATTAAAGCTTTACAGCTTGGAGGACTCAGTGAGCACTGAACTCTCAATAGCAGTGTCGTGGTGGCATATTTTTGTTGGTCTAGTCTTAGTGAATCTCCATCTCCCCTGATGGCTGAAGGGGCAGAGGGTCAGCTAGAAGCTAACTTGAGACTAGGCTACCTACTTACTCTACTAGGCTTGCTTCATAAAAAAAAAAAAGCATAGACCCCCACGGTAGCAAGCTAGGCCCAGCAGCAGTGGTGACAGTGGTGTGGGTGGCCTTCATAGGCCTTGATCAGTGCAGTGCAGCAGCAGCCATGGCAGCAGCCAAGCAAGAAGCAAGCAACACAGGATGGGTGGGTTTGGTTGGTGAGGTGACTTGGTCGCGGACCACGTTGGGGAACTGGGATGGCTGGGTCTAGCATCCAGTTTCTGGCAGAAGGACAAAAGAGGAGAGGACTGAAAACTCGGCTGGTTGCACACTGGGCCAGGCTGCAGGTTCTGGCCAGATGGTTGGGTAAGTAGAAGTAAATACTTTTTTTTACAGGGGCATTGAGGAAGAGCTGAAATATTGATGTGTTTTTCACATTTCTGCACCTTTGGGTGGCTTCATGACCCATATGGGATGGGTATTGAATGGAATGGAGTTGTGGAGATTTATCAGTGGGCAACTTATTTTTTTGGGGGGGTCAGAATGTCAGCCAGAAAAAAAATGGTTAGTAACTAGGCGGATTTAAGTCCAAATCTGATGCACTGTTCCGAGGTATAGACAGATGAATCTTATACATTTGAATTTTTCCTGATTTGCATATGACTTTTCAGTCACAACAAATAAGTTTTATCTTTTAGAGATGTTCCAAACATTCTAGAGCTTGCAAACTAGCAGCTAACTTGCATTTGGCCTCCACTGGTTGTTGGCTGTCCTCTGCTGAAATCTGAAATGGCGCCCTTGCCATAAAGTCTAAATTTACAGAACATCCTCTGTGTGGGAAGCATGTTTTCCATGACGGATGGATGAGGAGTAGAGCAGGTTTCAGGGGTAACAGGAGGGCTGTCCCTTGCATTCAGAGACAGTTGAGCGGTATGGTATGCGCAGAATATTGTAGCCACACTATAGTCAGGCTTATGCCGCCCGCATGCGAAGCTGAGTTCCACATCCCCTTGCTCAGGCACATTATGACATAGGGCAAGAGAGACTGCAGGGGCATGCACCATCTAAACAAATGGGAATTTTTTTTATTACTATTTTATACATTATTGATGGAGAGTTGGACATTAATGAAGGCCACTTGACTAAAAACAAGGGCGTTGTTAGTATGACAGTGGCCTTCATTATTCTCCAACTCACCATCATAATGTATAAAATAGTAATACAAAATAACTCCATTCATTTCAAGGGGGTATGCCCCAGCACTCTGACCCATGGCCATTATCTCTTAAAGACTCCTGCTTCTGGCTTTCTAGTACTCAACTAAGAGAGTCTTGACTTATATCGATACTTGGTGAGTTGTCTGTAGCAGCATGGCCGCACTTGCTACAATGTGTGTGCATGGGGGGGGACTGGCCATGTGGGTGGGGCGTGTCAAGTTATTGCTACTTTTGTGTTTGCCCCTTACAGTTTGTTTGCATGGAAGCATTCAAAACTATGAAGAAAAAATAGTAGGAGTACAGGCCAGACAAAAATAATTAAGTAGTTTTGTGGATAAGTGTGTGTGTTGGGGATGGGAAGAACCACACGTGTTTCCACTGGTAAGTGTACTACAGATCAGCTGTGCAGCTGAGATGAGGTGAGGCAAGAAAATTAAAACATATAACAATGGCTATAAGCATGCTGCATTTGTGCAGATGAATTCAGATTTGTATTGAAGTACAAGCCAGCCATATGTGTGCAGGCAGTATAGCTTAGTGGTTAAAGGCACTGAACTGCAAACCAGGAGACTTGGAGACGTGAAGACGTGGGTTTAAATCTCTTCAGCCCCCAATTGTACAGTATATGGTGTGATCCTGAGCAAGTCAATTAACTTTAATGTGTACAGTTATCAGTGACCCCTTGCTTTTTGCCTGCATGCCATATGTATGCAGTCTGTTCCAACTGAATATTAAAAACATGCTTTCCACACTTGCTTGCTGCATGCATGACACATGCATGCAATCAGTTCCAATTTAACATTTAAATCATGCTTGCAGCACGCATATCATGTGTGTAGTTTAATGTGTGTAGCATGAAAAAATTTCATATACTTATTTCTGTAAGGGATGGCACATAAAATGTTATTAATAACACTACTTAGCAACCTAGAACTGCCCGTATTCCCTGAACCTGAGGAGGAGCCATTAGACTCCATTGCTTTCATGTTCACTGGTAAACAGAGATGTGCCAAAGTGTTAATTCACCAGTGAAGTTGCCACAAAGTGGGTGAAATTTGCATCCAGAGTTTTGTGAAGTTTTCCTTCCCCTCAGCAACTTCAACTTCGCCCAAAATTGTGAAGTTTTCCATGTGAACAGAGGAATTCTGCCCTCGAAGTGTAGAATTATGCCCCAAAATGGTGGTATGTCACCCACATATGGCAAAATTCTGCCACTTCGCAGTTGAAAATCTGCACTTCATAGGTGGAGTTCAGCACTTCGCAGATCGATTCGCACTTTACGAATTGCACTAAATTTGCAGAGCGAGTTTAGCCAACTTTGCCCATCTCTACTGGTAAACAACAGATGCGAGTGTGCATGCGGGTGATTGACAGTCTTCTCATATCCAATGTCAAACTACCTACAAAAAGTGTGCCCGCCCCTTGCAGTGTTTACTAGTGATGACAGACCGGGCAAGGGTATATGAAAGATGGAGCTTCAATCCATCAAAATCCACCTGGCAATTGATGGACCCAACTAAAAAAAAAAAAACGAAGCATGATTACAGAAGAATGTCTTAAGTGAATAACTGTAAAATCGCCTGTTTTTAGTAATGAATGCGACTACTCTACATATTTATTCAGTTCGTTTTTGAATATTATTTGAGCAAAGGCAGCGTTTTCTAGTTCTGGTTATCCATGGGGCCACCTGCAGTACACACTTATTCTGTAATATTTCTGAATACCACATTGTGAATTGCAACACCCAGCTGGCTTTGTAGAACTATGAAATTATCTTGCTTCCATTTGATTAAGACTCCATGTTGCTAAGGACAACCTTGAGGCTGATGGCCTTTTTTAAACTGTCAAAGTGGCTAGTATTTTGTAACTTTGACATTCATTATTTTCCTTTGTTTCTGTGAAGCAGCTGCAGAAAGCATCCTTCCCATGATTATAGGACAGGGATGCCTTTTCAGTTGCTTTAAAATGTATTCTATTTCTTTTAAATGTCCAGGTCTTTAATGACATAGCCTATTAGGAACTTATTTGTCGCCTGCCAGTTACGAGCTGGAAATGTTTTCTGTTGCATTTTAGGTAAGCAATACTTGATTTTATTGTCTGGCTTTTTTTGAATTGTCCAGAGATCCAGTGAAACAAAAAGCCTTTTATGAAGAGAATTCTGTAATGGTGCACTGAGGTTTCAGCTTTCTGCACTCACACTTTATGAACATTCTGTTACAAGGATGAACTGATCAAAGAACATGACGCGAGAACATTTTCAGCACCCTGTTTAGATCATCTCAAATTTGAACTGGAGAAGGGTAGAAAATGTTTTAAATTCTGAATGTCTTTTAGACATTTAGATACTACACTACATGACCCAGGAGATAACAAGTTAGCACCTTTACAGTATGAACAGAGATACAAGTATAGTACAGCTGATTACAATAGCAAGCGCAAACAATTTATGTAAACTACAAATTACAACAATATTCGGTATGCATAATTAAGCCAAATAACTTGCATATCTTTGAAACATAGAAGGTGTCACACATCCGGCCTCCTATCCCACCTAGTCTGCTCTATCTACCCTACCCATTTCCCATCTTCTCTATCTCTTTAACTTATTCTATCTCCAACCCCCACCCCACCCTACCCCACCCCACACACACACAACTAGGAACCCTTTGTGGTCTATCCCAAGATTTCTTGAATCGTATAATTGTTTCTAACCCCACCACCTCCTCTGGTAGACTGTTCCACTCATCCACCATTCTTTCAGTGAAGAAGTGCTTCCTTACATTTCCTCTGAACCTAACCCCTTCTAATTTCATAGCGTGACCCCTCGTTCTTGAGCATCTTTTCCTTTGGAAAATGCTACCTTCCTGTACCCTTGTTCTTCCCTGTGATGTATTTGTATGTTTCTATCATATCCCCCTCCTCCTCCTATCCTCCAGGGAGTATATGTTCAATTGCTTGAGTCTCTCCTCATAGGTTTTTTGATGCATGCCCTGCAATATTTTGGTTGCTGTCCTCTGAATCACCTGCACCTTAGTTATGTCCTTTTGGAGATAGGACCTCCAGAACTGGACACAATACTTGAGGAGTGGTCTCACCAATGATCTATATAGTGGTATTATCACTTCCCTCCTTCTACTGGTATTTCCCCTGCCTATGCATCCCAGCAACCTGCTAGTCTTACCCACTGCCTTGTCACACTGTTTTGCAACTTTTAAATCATCTGAAATAATCACCCCAAGGTTCCTTTCCTGCTCTGTGACTGCTAGTGTATATGTTGCCTTCTGGTTTTTGTGCCCCATATGCATTATTTTGCACTTTTTAGCATTGAAACCCAGCTGACAGTTCTTTTATCATTCTTTCAGTTTTTGCAGAGTGAAACTCATTCTATCCACCCCTCCTGGTGTTTCCACTCTGTTACAGAATTTCGTGTCATCCATAAAGAGGCACAGCTTTCCTTCCAGTCCTTCAGCAATTTCACTAATGAAGACATTGAAGAAGACCGGGCCCAGTACTGATTCCTGTGGTACCCCACTTGTCACCTTGCCTGCTCCTGAGTGGGTTCCATTCAGTACCACCCTTTGAGTTCTGTTGCTCAGCCAATTCTCCACCCATTTTACAACCTTAGTACCCACTCCTAGCCTCCCCAACTAGTTTATCAGTCTCCTTTGTGGAACAGTCAGAGGCTTTCCTGAAATCCAGGTAGGCCATGTCCACTGCCCCTCCCTGATCCACTGCTCTGGTTACCCAGTCAAATTATTCGATCAGGTTTAGAAGCATAGAAACATAGAATATGATGGCAGATAAGGACCAGCTGGTCCACCTAATCTGCCCATTTCCCTACTTGCTTAGGCAATCCGTATTCTTATTTAGACTGCCTTTCCCCTGCGCTACTGTATAGCAGGGTGCCTTTATGCTTATCCCATGCACTTTTGAATCCCTGTATGCTTTCATTTCTACCACCTCTGCTGGTAGGCTGTTCCATGGATCTACCATCTTCTCTGTGAAAAAATACTTCTTTGCATTCCCCCTAAGCCTCCAACCCTCCAGCCTCATGTTATGTCCCCTTGTCCTTGTGCACTTTCTTCTCTGAAATATGCTCCTCTCCTGTACCCTGTTTATTCCTCTAAGGTATTTGAAAGTCTCTATAATATCCCCTCTCCTTTCTCTCTTCCAGTGAATAGATGTTGAGTTCCTTGAGTCTTTCCTCATAAGACTTGTGGTGCAGTGCATGTGTCATTTTTGTTGCTCTTCTCTGGACTGCTTCCATTCTGTCTATGTCCTTCTTGAGATGCCATCTCCAGAATTGGACATAGTATTCCAAATGAGGCCTCACCAGTGAGCTATACAGTGGCATCACCACTTTGCTCCTACTACTGGTTATGCCCCTTCCTATGCATCCCAGCATTCTATTTGCTTCCCCACTGCTTTGTTTGCATTGTTTGGATGACTTCAGGTCACTGGCATGATAATCCCCAAGTCTCTCTCCTGACCTGTGGTGGCTAGAACCGCCCCCCATCCTGTATTCCTGTTTTGGGTTCCTGTGTCCCAGGTGCATTATCTTGCACTTCTAGTGTTGAAACCCAACTGCCAAACCCTTGACCATTCCTCAAGTTGTCTTAGGTAATTTCTCATTTTATCTAGCCCTCCTGTGTGTCAAATCTGTTGCAGATCTTGGTGTCATCTGTGAACAGGCATATTTTCCCCTCCAGTCCCTCTGCAATGTCACTTATGAAGACATTGAATAGCACTGGACCCAGCATCAATCCCTGTGGCACCCCGCTGGTAACCTCCCCCCCTTTGGATTTTATGCCATTTACTACCACCGCCTGGGTCCTGCCTTTTAGCATTTTCCAACCCATTTTACCCTTTTAGAGCACACACACAGATTCCCCAATTTTTTAAGCAACCTTCTATGTGGGCCAGTGTCGAAGGCCTTGCTGAAATCCAGGTAGGTCACATCCACTGCACCTCCCTGATCCACCACCCTGGTCACCCAGTCAAAGAAATCGATAAGATTAGTCTGACAGACCTTCCCTCATTAAATTCATGCTACCTTGGGTCTTTTGCACTGCTTGACTCCTGAAACTTCACTACCCTCTCCTTAAGCAGGGAATCTATCAGTTTCCCCACCACTGAGGTCAGGCTTACAGGTCTGTAATTGCCTGCCTCCTCCCTACTTCCACTCTTGTGCAGGGGGACCGCCTCTGCCCTCTTCCAGTCCCCAGGTATCTCCCCCATCTCTAGTGATTGGTTGAAGAGGGTTGTCAATGGACCTGCTAGGACTTCCCTGAGTTCCTTCAAAACTCTAGGGTGAATTCCATCTGGTCTCATTGCCTTATCTGTCTTTACTTTCCCTAGTTCCTCCAAACCTCTCTCCACCATAAATGGGCTGGTGTCCACCTCTCCCCCCCTGTAAATCTTTCTTCGTGAGTATTGACCCTTTCTCTGCCTCTTCCTTGGTAAATACTGAGCAAAAATACTTGTTTAGTATCTCAGCTTTTTCAAGGTCATCCTGCACCCACCCACCCACCTCTCCTTCTTTAGTCTAACAATACCATTTCTGGTTTTCTTCCTCACACTAATATAATGGAAGAAGGTCTTGTCTCCCTTCTTAGTGACCTCCCCGCCCATGAAACCATGTTGCCTTGGATCTTGCAGACCATTGGCAATGAGGTACTGACCAGTTCTTTCCTTTAACAGTGATTCATTGATTCCATTACCTTACCCACCATTGATGTCAAGCTGACTGGCCTGTAGTTTCCTGCCGTCTCCCTATTTCCAATTTTGTAGAGAGGGACCACATCTGCACTCCTCCAGTCCTCCAGTACCACCCCTTTTTCTAATGACAAGTTGAACAGGGATGTCAGAGGTGTTGTAGCTCTTCTCTGAGGTCCCTCGGTATCCCGGTATGCACCCCATCTGGCCCCTTTGCCTCATCCACAATTAGTGTTGTTAGTTCTTTAAGTACCCTTTCCACTTCTTTGCCTGCCCCCTGCCTTCATCCTTAATTCTTGGCCCTTTACCTGCCCCCTCTTCTGTAAATACTGAATAGAAGTATTTGTTTAATATGTTCGCCTTTTGGTGGTCCTCCCCTAAACTGCTCCCTTCTTCATCTTTTAGCCATACTATCCCTCCCTTTGTCTTTTCTCTTATATACCTAAAGAATGTTTTGTCCCCTATTGTCACTGTTTTGGCGATCTTTTCCTCTGTTTGTGCCTTTGCGCTCCTAATTGCCTTCCCTGCTTCTCTTTTCTTCTCCTGGTATCTCACCCTCTCTTCCTCCCTTTGTGTTGTCTTGTATCTACTAAATGCCATTTTGTTCTTTTGCTCTTACTTTCTTTGCTACCTCCTTTGTGAACCACTTCTTCCTTTTACCCTTGTTAACCTGCCTGACACAGATATTTGTAGCCTTTTCAATGCCCTCTTTTATTTTAGCCCACTGTTCCTCTACTGCCCCATTTACCTAACCCATTTAGGTTGTCCCGCAGGCATTCTCCCATTTTCTTGAAATCGGCCCTCCTGAAGTCCAGGACCCTCGTCCTCATGTGATTTGCTTTTGACCCAGCTTTAACATCAAACCACACAGTTTGGTGATCACTGTTCCACAGGTGGCCTCCAACTATGATCTCTGTGACACTGTCTCCATTTGTCAGCACCAGATCCCATAATGCTTCCTCCCAAGTGGGTTCCTTAACCAGTTGCGTGAGGAATACCCCTTGCAGAAAGACCAGGATGTTCCAACTCCTGGCTGATGCTGCAGTGGGGAAGCTCCAATCCATGTCTGGCAGATTGAAGTTCCCTACTAGGAATACTTCTCCCCTGCAAGCCATTTTTTGGATTGTTAGCATCATTTCCCTATCTACCTCCTCCCCCTAAGCTGGAGGTCTGTAGATCACTCCTGTGCAGATAGCTGCTCCAGTCCCCCTCTCCAGAGTGACCCACAGTGCCTCCTCCTATCCTTTCTCCCCCTGTATTTCTGTGGCTTTTATGTTGTCCGTTACATAAAGAGCCACTCCTACTCCCTTTCGGCCTACCCTGTCCCTCCTGGATAGAGTATATCCTGGAATGGTCATTTCCCAGTTCTGGATTTTGCTGCACAAGGTCTCTGTGATGGACACTATGTCAAGGTCTACCTATGCCATAGTGGTCTGTAGGTCAGCAATCTTGTTGCACAGACTTCGAGCATTTCAAACATGGCATTTCAGGTTGTGTTCTCACCTCCTCCTTCCCATTTGCCCACACCTAGCTTGGCTCTTATAATTTAAAGCCCCTGTCACATCTTCTTTCTTGCTATCAGTTTTATTTGATTCCTTCATTGGTTTGCTCCTCAATGTTCCCATTGCTGGCCTCTTAAACTGGGTGGAGCAGTTTTGCCTCCTTCCACCGCTTCCCTTGGTTAGTTTAAATGCCTGCCAGTGCAGCCTTTAAACTGTTCATTAAGTACTACAGTCCCCTCCCTAGAAGGATGTAGGCTGTCACGTTTGTATAGGCCCTCATCCCTCCAAGTGGGTCCCTAATGAAGCCAAACCCTTCCTCTCTGCACCAGTTTCTCAGCCATATGTTGAATTCCCTGGTGTGGAGATCCCTAGCCTCCCCATTGCCATGGACAGGTAGCACCTCTGAGAAGATCACAGAGCTTGTTCTCTTCATTAGGCCCCTCCCTAGCACCATAAACTCCTCCTGCACCCTTTCTAACCCTGCCTCAATCCTTGCAAGGTCATTTGTCCCCAAATGGACAATGACATCCAGCACCCCTCTCCTTGCTTCTGCCCTAGCAATCCTCTGAATCCTCTCTTCATCCATGTGAGCTGTGCCTCCAGGTAGGCACTTAACCTCCCTCTCAACCTCTGTTCCTGTCCCCAAATCCACTCTCTGGACTACAGAGTCCCCTGCCAAGATTTGCTTCCTTCTTCTCCTCTGCGGACCCCTGCCCCCCTCAGGAGGCTCCATTATGGAGGACCCACTCATCCCGACCCCGGTCACAACTGCTGGTGATACTGTGGAACCCTCCTGCTACTCCAATACAGTGTAGGAGTTCTTCAGTTGCACCAGGTGGGTGATTCGCCTCTGCTCCACCACCCTCACCCTCCCTGAGCCCAGTGTAGTCCAACCACCCCTCCTGCTAGGCAGCCTTGGAGTTAGTGGAGTCAGACTTGGTGGCCCCTGGGTGGGGCAAGAGGTTCCCTGAATCCTAGCCAATGTGGCCTGGAGACTAGAAACCTCTGCCATCAGCCCAGAAAGGTGCCTGCAGATGGGGCAGCAAAGTAGTATCCAGAAACTCCTCCTGTAGACTGCCACCCCACAGCAACTGTACTGCACCACTCCCAGCATCTTACTCTCTGTCTATCCTACCTCTAATCTGAGAACCCATCTTTTTTTTTTTATGTTTACTTTTCCCAACACAGCACAGAAGAAATATGAGAGTATGCACTTAAACCTAGTCCCAACACAAACACAGTCCATTTTAGAAGTGAAGGTGGGGTTTGGTTAAAACCTCCAGATCTGGCCAGGTTGTGCCTCCCTAATGAAAAGTAAAAATCTATATTTACTTATTTATTTATTTTTGTTATTTATTGATGGTCTAGGAATTACAACCCTTTGAGTCAGAGACTCATTTGCAAAGGCTCCACATCTTACATAATATAGATTGGTACACAGTATAACACGGAATACATAATACAGACTGCTGCTCTGATACAGAAAATGATGCTAACTACAGAGGTGAAAAGAGTACATAACACTCACGTTGGAACATCAGTGATGTGAAATCATGATGCATATACAGGAGCAAATACTGCAGTAAAATTTTTTTTTTTAGCAAAGTTTCATTTGCAGTGGCAGTGGGAGTTGGACATAATGTGGCTCAGTAACTCAGGTTTAAAAGGCCCTAGCATGGGGATTGATAAGATAGAGTCAGGGATTGAGTTCATCCAGAGTGGGGCCCTGTAGCAAAAAGACCTTTTGCCAGCAGTGGTCTTCACAAAGGGGATATGGAATGCTGCAGTGTCAGAGTGTCTAGTGGTGCAAGCTGGCAGGCTCTTTTGGAGGAGCTGGAGACAGCCAGGGGGGACTAGGCCCAACTGGATGTTTTTGGCTAGTAAGCAGGTCTGGTAAAAAAGTCACCCCTGGAAGTTTAGCCATGATGACCGTAGGTAGAGGTCACAGGATGCATGAGTCAATCACAGCCTGTGGCCAATCTGCAGGCTTTGTTTATGGTGCATTTAATGCTGGTCAGTGCCGTGTCAGAGGTGGCACCATAGAGAATTACACCGTAGTCTACCAGGGAAAGGATGGAGCTAGAGATAGCTAACTGTAGAGCCTTAGGAGGTAGACATGGTCTAAGCCTATAGAGGAGACCAATTCTCCTATTTATTTCAGTGCAAATCGATGCGATATGCTAACGATAGGTAAGGGTGGAGTCTAGGGTAACCCCTAGATATTTAAAATTGAAAACAGGTTCCTGCAAGGTGCCCATCATGTTATGTATAGATAATTTTGTCACGCTGTGTTTATGTTGTGGGTGGGCGAATAGCATGACTTTCGTCTTTCTTTGTGTTGAGTACAAGCTTGTGTGAGGAAAACCAGGCTTCAATTTGTGTGAAGGAGCCCTGCAAGGATTTTTGGAGCTGTGTAGGGTCAGGGTGCCGACTGAAAATCACAACATCATCTGCGTAAAGGAGGAGACGCCCTGAGGAGGCCAGAGGTAAGGAGTTCGAGTATAGAGAGAAAAGGAGCGTACCAAGGATGGACCCTTGGGAGACACTCGACTGGATGGGAAGGTTAGTGGAGAGGGTGCTTTTTATCTTCACTTGTTGAGTGCGGCCAGAGAGATAGTTGGGGAACCAGCCAGCAGTTTCTTTGGATACGCCAACAGAGAGGAGGGGGTTTATGAGCATGGTGTGATTGTCAGTATCAAATGCCTTGGAGAGATCAATATAAACTGATCCAGCCAGGTCTCCATGGTCAAGAGCGTCATGAATAAAGGAGGTGAATTCTAGTAGGGCAGTGGTGGTGCTGTGACCTTTCCTGAAACCGTTGTTGTTGGCATATTAGGTGGTGCGAATCTAGATAGTCAGTAGTTGATCAGCCACTATTTTCTCCAGTGCTTTTAGAGGGAGGGAATATGTAAATGGGCCTATAGTTACTACTTGAGGTACGGGCAAAATTTTTATGAACTGGTGTAATCACCGCCTTTTTCCACAAAGATGGGAACTGCCCTAGGCACAGGGACATGTTGAGTATTTTAGTGAGGGTATTAGGACAGCATCAAGGGTTAAGGATAACAGTTTTGCATCTAGTGAGTCACCACTATGCCTATTATTCAGTTTCTGTGAGTTAATGTTATATAATATCAGTTTTAAGGGAAATAAAAGAATGCTTATTTTAATTTAATGAACTGTTTATTTTAAAATAATCTAACATAGAGTCTCCTTATAGCTGTTTCAGTCATGGTTATGAATATAGTAATTATTTATTTGAAAGTGGAGTTAAGCACAGCCTAGATTCAGCCATCCCATTACATAAAGTATTTATATACAGTGGTGTGACTTGAATAACTTTATACAGTGCACTGGATTTCAGATTCAAACTGTCAGTAGCAGTACTGTGAGAAGTGATTAGTCATGAAAGTCTTAGCACTGAGTGATTCTTGACTGAATACTTCATCGTGTTGATCTGGTTTATGCAATGCTAGTGCACTTATGTAGCATGTTCACAGCAATAATGTAAGAAATACAGTAGAGGCTGAGGTAGGCAGCTAAGGGGATAGGGATTTCTGAGTTTCGATATAATAAACCACAAAGGGATGTGCTGTAATTTCATCAGCAGATGGTACTGTAAAAGCAGACATTGAAAGTTACTGTATAAATCATCACTGGATAAGAAGAGCCATAGACATAATCTATCTGGACTTCTCAAGACCATTGACACTGTGGCGCATGGCAAGCTTCTCGGCAGAGTACACCACTGTGGTATACACTAGATAGATTACTAAATGGTTTGTGGCAGCAAGCAGAGGGTTGACATGAACAACCACTACTCCAAATGGAGAGGGGAGTTAAGCTGCATATCTTAATTATCTGTGCTGTGGCCACTGCTGTTCAACATTTTCCTCAGCGATCTGGAAGACAGTGTGTACATCAGGCTGCCTACATTTGCTAATGATCCTATGCTGTCCAGGGTGCTGAACTCAATTGAGGATGGGGACAAATGTCAGGAGAACCTGAGCAAGCAAGATAATTGATTAGATACATGGAGTCTCAAATTTAATGTAACCAAATGTAAGGTACAGCATTTGAGAAGGAAATTTTGAGGTAGGACCTGCACACTGTGTGGGGCTACCCTTACTGCAGTGGAGGAGGAAAGAAACTAGAGGTTATATAAACAAGGAGTTGGAGCTGAGGCATGACAAGTAGTGAGTGGCCACTGTCAAGAAGGCTTTCATAATACTGTGGCGCATTAAAGGGGTGGGGACAAGAAGAGTGGGGAAGCAAACCTGCCATTTTACAATTCCTTGGTCAGGACCCTCCTGGAGTACTGTATGCTGTTCTGAGCTCCTAAAGGACATGGAGGAAGGTGTGGGAGTGCAATCCAGGGTCATCAACATTATCAGGGATTTGGGGACCAAAGCTATGACAAGAAGCTTGCAACCCTTAACATGCTTACGTTCGAGAAAAGGAGTCTGAGAAGGGACATGATCTTCATCTTCCACAAACTCAAGATATTAACAAGATTGACCAGGCAGAGGTTAGTCTGGTGCCTTCAGGGAGGATGTGGGGCCATGCCCTGAAGCTCAGTAGTAATGTTAGGAGGCAGCTCTTCTTGCAGAGGGTGGTGAGCCTATGGAACAAGCAGTATCTAGTGCACCGACGTCCTGAATACTATTCAATCTGTTCTCTTACTCTCTTTCTTCTTTCCATGATTGCAAAAGGGGTTTTTAGTTTCATAAGTCAGCCAAGCTTTGACAAACCTGACCACTAACAACAAGGTGACCCCCTCATAGGTTAACAAAGAACACAGGAACCGCACATTTATATACCTTCAGCGGGTGCAATAACAAAGCTCTAGGCTGCAAAAATGGATATAGGAGAAACTGCACTCAAGGTAGAAATGTACAAAATATATTGGTGAAAATACCAAAAGTAAATTACAAACAGGGTGGTGACTGCAAGAAGTTATTTTATTGAGCTAGCAACTCAGATGTTGGTGGCATCAAAAACCTTGGTGCTTCGGGACTAGCAAGTTTCTTCGTCAGTGGGCCTTAGCTCAAGCAGCTACTCTTTCAATTTTAACATGAAAACAAAAGCTGTGAGTCTGCTGTTTTCTCCATCCTATGTGAAGACCACTCACTTTCTTCATTTTTTGAATAAAGTGTTGGCTCACAAAAGGCTCATAGGTGGCCTGTAGGGAGCATGCTGAATAAAAGATGGAAACACCTGCTTATTTGGTTATCAAGGACATAGCAATTTCACCCCTGGCTGATCCACTTAGTTTTTATCATAAATGTGTATATATGTTGTTTTTCTTTGTAAGGGTTGCACTGTTGTATGACCAATAGCAGAAACAAACAGTATCCAACTCATCCCCCAAGTGCTTCTCAAAGGAGTCTGCAAATCATGTTAAAGTTTTTCTATATTAGAACTTGCTGAGCCTGATTCTCAAAACTTGGTGTAAGCCATGCCAAAGGCAACTTGTGCCTATTGCTGGTGTTTCAGGGACCCTGCACCCGATTCTGTATTGGGTAGGGTCCTGGCGGCAAAGTCATGGGTTTGTGGCAACTGTGGCTGTATGCCAAACAGATGGTGCACATGGATGGATTGCTGCAACTTGCTGGCAGCTGTGCACCACTCCGTCATGTCACTGATGATCTAGCAGACCCACCCAACCTGCCCGAGTATTAAAATATACATTCCTTAGTGGTCTAGTGGGTCTCCCCAGCCTCGATCCCCTTCCCTGTAAATTATTCAGGTTCCTGGTGGTCTAACAGCCTCCTCCATCTGCCTGAATATTAAAATATTCATTCCCTGGTGGTCTAGTGGACCACCAACTCTGGCAGACAGTGCCCCACCACCCCGCTCTCCCATCCCCCCCAGCCAGTGACTGGCACAGCCCTCCACTCACCACCATGGCCAGCCACTGACTGAACCACAAGGAGCACATACTGTATATAGTACATGCTCATTGACTGACAGAGCTGTCAGTTAATGAGCGCGTACTGTACACAGTATATGCCCTTGCAGTTCAGTCGGTTGCTGGGCCATGGTAGTGAGTGGAAGGCCGTGCCAGTTGCCGGCCTCAGAAAAGGGATGGGGAGCAGGGTGTGGGCACTGCGTACAGGTAGTGGGGTGGGGGCCCACTAGACCACCTGGAAAAAAATATATATATATATATATATATATATATAGGCTGCTCAGGGATAGGGAGGGGGTCTGCTAGACCACCAGGGACAGCATATCTTATTATTCAGGTAGATTGGGGTGAGGGATCCACTAGACCACTAGGGACCTGATTAATTTACTAGTAAGGGATCAGGGCTGGGGGTCTGCTAGGTCACCAGGGACTTGATTATTGTACTCAAAGGGTGACTGGGGCTGGGGAGGGGGGAACCATGACACAGTGCCACAAGTTGATCAGTTCTTCCAGAGGGCAATTTCAGTGTCATTAGACCAGCCCTGGCTGGTCTAATGGTACTTAGAAATTTGCCTTCTGGGGAGTTTTGAGAACTCAATTAGGGATTGGCAGTCTGCATCTGCTGTGAACCTCCCTAGTGCTATGTCATAGTCCATTTTGGCCGCACGGAAGGTGTAAGTCCCTTTGAGGAATGCAGCCTGCAGTTGATGCAGGCTGCATTTGAGAATCACTCCCGGCACATCTTTTGGAGCAAGAGGCACTTCACGCCATTCCTTGTGGTACAAGCCCCTTGTGCCTTTCTTCATTCCATGATTGTAAAAAGGGTTCTTGGAGGGTACATGATTGATGGAGTTTTTTCTAACCTTACATTACCATGTTACAATGTTATACCAATTCACAGCCAGTAAATGTTAGTTAATACTAGTACTACGAGGGCATAGGGAGTCTTTTCAACCACCTATGCTTCATCAGTTTTCCAGGCCTTGTTTATGTTTACATATCCATTTTATTTTGATGATGGGGATTCATGTTGTAGAACTGGTGGCCAGCTGGGTCAGAACTTAACATAATAGCAAGTTTCTGGATCCTAATACATCTGGCTGGAAGCTCTGTCCTGGGAGCTAGTCTAAGCAGCTAATGGCATGGTAGACACTGTCATGAAGATGCTTCAAACATTGCCATGGCCCGGCTGCTACCAGTGAGAGCTGTCAGGTAAAAACAAAACAGAAAGCAGGGAGTATTTGTGAATAGTAAAATGGAAAAGGTAGAAACATTAGGAAGAAACCAACTAATATCTTTCATGTTCAAGGCTTGAAGCAGCAGTACCAAAAGCCCCTTTATAGTTTACTCACCTCTTGTGCTCTACTCACAACTCAGGCTTTGTAACTCTATTAGCTAGTTGTGTTTAAATATGTATGTTTTGATGTTGCTTCTAATCATAACTGACTATATAATGTGTTTTTAAAATCCATGTTCTCTAAAGTGTTATGCAAATGAAACTGACTTGACTTGACAGTCTAGTCTTATAGCGAGTCATTTTCTACTTCACACAGTTAAGCCGCCCACATGTGCATCTGCATGAGAATGTTCTGTTGTACAAGTCTGAGTTTCATGTGGGATTCATTCTTCCTTGTATTGATACTCTGCAGGATAAAATTCCACCTGGCATTTTTGGCTTCTGTATTTTCTCCAAAGCTAAATTTTCAGCCAATAGTTAGCTATAGGGCATGTCAGTTCCTCCTGTTGGGTGTGGATGGGGTCAATCTAAAATCCTAACTGGCAGGTTTCGCATGCCATTGGAAAAATTATTTCATGCTATAACTGCTTGTAAGAAAGGGATGCTTAATACTGATGCAGCAAGGTAGAGTAAAATATTTTTAGGTGTCAGAAAGGACCCATGAAATTTCTTTAATTACTAGAAAAGATGGAGCACTGTAAACATTGTCTAAGGCTCC
Organism: Neoceratodus forsteri; assembly: GCA_016271365.2. Classification (NCBI taxonomy): domain Eukaryota; kingdom Metazoa; phylum Chordata; order Ceratodontiformes; family Ceratodontidae; genus Neoceratodus; species Neoceratodus forsteri. Next base: position 261,004,186 of record JADMNL010000022.1, on the reverse strand, counting down.
AAAGAGCTTTAAAGGTTCAAGAGGTTATCTGAACTTTTTTTTGATTTTTGTGTGCAGTATGTAGTTTCTCGTGTTTCTACTTTTCAGACACTATGGTTATCTTCCCCCCAGTCATAGATACAGTCTGAAGTCTGACTGGCCTTCATAATAGAAAAACACAGTACTGCTTTGCCTATACTATTTTTCATGAGTTTCAGTCCCAGTAATGCACAAGAACCTTTGCAACATCATAGTGAGTGGGCCAGCCCATGTTGCAAGCAGTGGTGTTTGTAATTGACTCACCCACAACCTGAGTCCCAGACTTTGGTTCTGACATGGATTGTTGGGACATTGAGTAGTAGGGTTATATTCTCCACTGCACATGTACCCCTTTGTGACCCAGTAGTAGTGGAAGTTAATAGCAAAGACACCATGACCAATTGCCTAAAACGGTATTGCGTATAGAACAGAACTGCAATGATGTTTTCAAGGAGTCAGGATAAGGATCATCTGTGTACTGATTGTGTGGATTTTGGATAAGGAATGATCTGTGAACTGGAGGTGGGGGAGTATGGGCATGTATCAGTCTGCACTGGTCAAGGCATGCAATGAGGAGAGGGGAGAGATGGGTTTCTCCTCCAACATGGCTGACAAGAGAAGACCAACACATAGCATCGGCTCTACATTCTCAGCCCCTTCATAAACCCCCAAAGTGAGGCTGCAATTTGTAAGAAAACAACAGGAAGTGCCAAGGGATGTAGGGGAGGTACAGTTGAAAGAAAAACACCCCATAAGTGGGAAGCACACCATCCAAAGCCATCTACATCAAACTACAGATCAGTAGTAAGTCAGAACAGATAAGGTAGAAGTGAGAACTAGAAAGTAAGAAAAAAACATATAGTAGTGATAACAGTGAGGAACTTTGTTACATATTTTTCAAACTTTCAACACCTAAATGCAAGGCACTGTTCCTCAAAATGTAGGAGAAAGATGAAACGTGCAATCTCAAATTTTTGAGACATATCTCCAAATACTCCAGATGAGTGATGCAAAGGATTGTTCAATGTCTTGGTGTACACCAAGGTTCCTGACAAACATGCTGAGATCATGATCGGAACCTAAGAGTGTGGGCATTGCAAATTTATAATTAGCCTGCTATGCAGAGCATTTGCATAGTACGCACTATGCAATTTGCTGCTATTGCAGTGAAGTTAACTATGTGAATTGAACACCACACTTTGCAGTGAAATTTGCTGCAAAGCATGTCGATTCATGTAGTTAAATTTGCTCCAGCTGCACAGTGTGAGTATTGCAGCAATTTACATAGTAAAATGTGTGCACTTAGTACTATGCTCCACACAAAGCAAACTGCAGAATTGTTTTACTTTTTTTTAATTCTTTGGCAACCAGATAGGACCTCTTAGGCATATTTTCAAGGGTGATTCAGAAGCACTGGGATAGATTAAGTGACCTGCTCAGGATCACACTTTATGCAAGTGGTGGCTGTGGGAATCAAACCCAGGTCTGCTGGCTGTACCAGGCTTATTCACAGCTCATTACTCTAACCTTTAGGCTATGCTTTGCTCATATCTACCTAAGAGTGGGAAAGAGGAGAGGGGATATAAAATCATTTGGTACCAGGTGACGCATGAAAGATGCTGTTGCCATTGTGTAGCATGTGTACATAATACCCTGGGTCTCTCGGGCAAATTCCCTCAACAAAGATGTTTAGGCACAGCAATTGTGACCTTTTTAGATCCCACAGTATATGTTACTCAGACATTCATTCATTCATTCATCCTAGCATAGGGTGCACTGCCAAATTTCCAGCAGCCTTATTTATTTATTTTTATTTATTTATTAGCTTTTGGTTACCAGGTAAGTACATTAGGCAAAAGACCTGCCTATTTTCGAGCATGACCCAGGAGTGTACAACATGCAGTAGTCAAAATACAGAGGACAAGTCAGGCATTAGCACAGAAACACAGGACCACCACGCAGGGTGGACTAACAAAAATACAGAGTAAAAACACCCATGTATGGGTGGGTAACAACAAAACATCCAGGAGATTACATAGAGAGAAGTATGAGTACATAAACAATGTTAGACTTAGGTGAGCAGAAGAACCCGAATGGAAATTAGGGGCAACTACAGACACCAGGAGAGCTCAAGTATGAAAAAAGTGCTTTTTTGAAAGAGTGGTGAGATGGGGAATGTTTAATGTCATAAGGAAGAGAGTGCCAGTATTTGGGATTGAAGTGTGAGAAAGCTTGCTCACCCATTTTTGTAGAGCAGTGAGGAACGGCGGGCAGGGGAGCAGTCGAAGACCTAAGGAGACGAGCTGGGGTAATAGGTTGAAGCATAGCAGCAAGTGCGTCAGGACGCGGTGGACGTGATAAGGAATCAATAAGGTTACCCAGAGTGTAGGAACGGATGCCACCAAGAGACAACCAGTTTAATGTAAAGTAGAGATGGCAGTGATGGGTGAGCCAGGGAGCAGCCAGAGCGAATCTGCAAATGTTATTGTATGTGATGTCCTATTTATGTAAGTCTGCTACTTTGGCCTGAGAGAAGACAGGAAGAGCATATGTCAGCCCCGGAAGCAAGACCCCCTGATCTACAGAGACACGGGCAGAAGCAGTAAGTGAGTGATGAACCCTGTAAGCAGCTCCAATCTTTGAGTTGATGTGTTGACAAATCCCTTTGATATGTTAGGAGAAGTGGAGTTGAGGGTCAAGAGTCACCCCTAAATATTTAAAGGTCATTGTGTTGGTGAGTACAGATCCATCTGGGCAATGTACCCTCAGGTGTTGGGATTATACATTGAACTTCCTTAGGGACCCAAAGAGCATAGCATGGGTTTTAGGTAGATTGAGAATTAATTGGTTAGAGGAGAGCCAGGCCATGATCTGACTAAAGGAGGATGATAGGTGGTCATTGATATCACTGATAGATGCAGAGGTGGTATAAAGTAGCAGGTCATCAGCATACAAGATAGACTTACAGTGGGTAGTGGAGGTAGGAATAGAATTGACAAAGATGGAGAATAGCAATGGACCTAGTATTGAACCCTGAGGAACACTACGGGAGATGGCAGAGGGAGATGATTGGGCTTTGCAGAAGGAGGTAGTTTGGCATCGACAGTCTAGATAGCTTTTGAATCAGGACAAGGTGGGATGGGTAGCTCCAAGGTCCTGAAGTTTGCACAGCAGAAGGGGATGGCTCACCAGGTCAAATGCTTTTGTAAGATCAATAAATACAGCACCGGTGAGTTGCCCATTATCCATGTTAGTCTTAACATCACTGGTAAATAGGGTAAGAGCTATTGTGGTACTGTGTCCAGGCTGAAACCATGCTGGACAGAAGATTGAACTTGGTCAGTTGGGAGATGAGCTGGTTGTGGATTGATTTTTCAAGCAGTTTGCTTGGGGTAGGTAGTAAAGCAATAGGCCTGTAATGAGTTAGTCTACTAGGATCACCTTTTTTGAACACAGGAATAATCCTGGCTGATTTCCATATAACGGGACCTGCTGAGGTGGAGATAGAGAGGTTGAATAGTCTAGTTACGGGGCTTGCTAATAGAGTGGCCGCCAGTCAAAGGATCCTGGGTTCTAGACCATCTGTACCCATGCTACCATGAAGAGAGATGGAACTGAGGAGTTTTAAGACTTCAGCTCTAGTGACAGGAGTAAGCTTCATAGGTGTTGATGCCAGAGGGGAATTGCAGGGGGAAGTAGGAGAGCCAAGAGGAGAGGCATGGGTGAAGGTAGGGACTGCTGTGAAAATAGAGTTAAAAGCTTTGGCAATGGTAGAGGGGTGGTTACAGATGACCTCGTTTACCAATATTTCCCTCGGAGTCTGCAGCCTGTTGCCATGGGGAAGATGTGGCTGTTCTGCAAAACGTGGGACCCCTTCCTCACCTCACACCTCTGTTCTGCTCCTCTGCCCCAGCCATGTTACCCTTCTCCCCACATCTGCACAATAGTAGAGTTAACCTTCTCAAACTTCAATCTCTCTATACCCTTCTTCCTTCTAATATAGAACTTAGTTGAATCGTGATATTCCTTTTCTATTATAAGTCTATCCTACTGTTGTTGTAAGTGTATAGACAAACCTGCCTACACTGATGCAGCAACATTCTGGGCATGTTACTATATGGCTTAAGTAATGCTTTAGACCCCCATTTGAGATATCTGTTGTGTAATTTGTGCCACTGATGAGTCCTCCTTTATATGCTGTTATAGAAGTTACAGTGGACTTAGCATTGTTCCAGTCAGCTGTTGCATAGATTGGAGAGATGTTCAAAGCAAGCAATAATACCCAATAGGGTGGGTGGTATTCATCAGTACCGGACTACCCAGTTGCATAATGAGGCCTGACACCACAGGTAGAGGGTCTTATAGCCCCTGGAAGGTTGGGTATTGACCATACCACCCACCCTGGAGGGTATTATTGCACTTAGAAAATGGTCGCTGTAGAACAAAATAAGTTTTGTAAAAAGAATGTTGTCAAAAATTAGTTTTGAAATAAAATAGTTTCTCTGCTAATACTATCCAACAGCCTCAGTAGTTGAAGGATTTGGTTCTGGTTGTCATGGTTACTCCCCCTCCCCCCCACCGTAGGAACAGAGCACAGTATCACCACTAGAACTGCTGCGGGAGCAAGTGTATATGATATCAGGTGAACAGTAAAAGTGTGTTCCATTCCTTGTGGTTTCTTCCTTTGTTTTTTTTTACCTACCCCTGCTAGAGTTGTGGTAGTGGGAAGACCACGAGTGCACTGAGAGGAATGAGGGAGCGGAACATCGGGAGCTCACCAGTGATCATCTACTGAGGTGCGAGTTTCTAATTTTAACTTAACAGACAGGCAGGGGAATAATGTGGGAGAAGGCTGAGAGGGCCAGTGGCTTTGCCAAGCATGGTTGGGAAGTGGAGAGCACTCACAGAGCCCTCTGATAAGCGAACAGTGGCAACATGGGTTTGATGAACAAAAAAAGACTGGCTAAGTTGCATAAAAAACATTGAAGGCAGGTACACGGCTTTCTTTTTGGGACTTTACACTGAATTACTGGGCTGTGACTTGTGTGAATGGGGCTACCTTAGTGTCAGTTAAGGTACAGGGAAAAAAATGCTGAGATTTAAAATACAGATGGGCACTGGAGCATTGGGGCCACTATCTCTTGCTTAGCGAGAAAAAAATGGCGGAGAGTTGAAATCCAAATTGGGGGAGGGGTTGCCAATTACGTAGCAGGGTGGGCTCTAGGATACATCAGTGGGTTGGCATAGCTGGCAGTTGTTATTTAGAGGGCTCTCACTATAGGTTAACGTACACCTGCCAGCCAATGACATTTCTTATAATTTTAAGCCCATTTTATCACTTGTTATATATTAGCTCTTTGTTCTAAAACTATTCAATAAAATCTTTCATGTTAAAAAAAAAGAATCTTTTATAACAAGAGAAAGTTATTGATTTTGTGGATTTACCAGTGACTCACATTGATTATCCCTACTTCCCCTGGCATTATCACCGTTCAGCAAAATTTATTTACACCTTTATGATTCCTGACACTACCTAGTAATTTCAGAAAACCTCATTGCATGTATAGTGTTAATGTAAGATGTATTTGATTTGTGTTGGAGTAAATTTATCATGTTCTATGCAGTATCTAAAGACACTCTAAAGCAGGACTTTTGACTTTTTCTAGGTTCTGCAGCCAAATTAGTGGTAATCATGAGCTAGGACTGCTCCTTGGTTTTTATTTCAGTTGGCTTGATGGAAAATATTTGAGCATGCATGACATGGTGGCAAAGGAGTATCTTACTCAGGTCATTACTATACCAACTCATTTTAACTATTAAAACAATATCCATCTATCCAGCTCAGTGGCATGGAGGGCTGAGGCGCTGGCTGCCTTACCTCCTGCCACACTGGTGACCCGGGGTTGGGAACAGACTCAGGTTGCTTGTGGGCCAGTGAAGACAGAAAGCAGTAGCACGTAATAATGGCTTTGACAAAATGGCGATGTCAGAACAGTGACTCAATAAGGGCGAACACAACTACGGTGACCATGAAATAATGGCGAACATGAATTAATGGAAATTACATAAGAATGGCAATCGTGGTAGTCCAAGTGTGACTCAGAGTAGGTTATTTATAAATGGGGGGGTTGGGGGCACTGCCCCCGTGGGGGGGTGTAGCCCCCTGCATTGATACAGATAAAGGTGTGGTAGTATACGGATGTGAGGAAGATGAGAGGAATGGTAGCATAGTAAAATAGACATTTTACTCACATTGACTGTCTCCGAACTTCCATGGTACAGGTAGGGAAGGAACAGCATAACCAGTTACTGCAGGGAAAAATTTGTCATTATTTACATTAGCTGTAATTTTATATCGCCGTTGTTGTAGTCGCCTTAGTTGAGTCACCATTTTGATGATTGCCATTATAGATTCGGCTATGACATGGAACCCAGGAAGGATTGAGCATCCCAGGATGGCTCTCCTTCCTTGGGAAGGGGGTTCATGTGGCATGCTGCTTAACTAACACTCAGCGATAGCTAGATGGTATCATATACATGTCACCACTTAAGGGAAGGGTAACCCGCGATCAGGATGCCAGGGTCATCTCTGTTGAGGTGAAGCTTTGACACTGCATTCATTGCACGTCCATGGGCCCCAAGGGAGAAAAACTGGTGAAAGAAATCTAGAGGCTCAGCTTAATGAAGCCCCCTGAGAGCACTAATGGCCCGCTTGGTCCCCGGAGGTGGAAAGGGTTCGGGACAGCCCATGACCATGGGATGAGCTGATACAGCTACCCAGCCTGCCAGGGAGCTGAAAAAACCTATATAAAAAAAAAATAAAACAATACCTGGTCTGTGATTAACTGGGCCTTAGATTCATGTCTTAGTATTGTAAAATTAAAAACCTTGGCATCTGGCCTACTGTACTCAGTGACCACTGCCAAATGTCTACCTGGAGTGCTAAGAAGCTGTGCCTTCAACCAACAGTTACTAATGTTAAGAATTTGTCTAAAACAGATGTAACAACCTTCAAACATGAAATCTCTTGTACTGACTGACCTTGCCTTGATGATATTCCCTAATTTGATCTCCACTGGATTTTGTTTGTGTCTGAGTTTGGTAAAATTTGAGCCAAGAATGCTCTTAAAAGGAAAATTGGATTATAGGATGATTTTACATATGAACATATTAATCTGCCAGCAGAATCAGAACACCCGGTCTATCAATCTCTGCCTGAGTGTGCAGCTAACCCAATAGATTGCCGCTGCCTCAACCCCCTCCCCATCTGTCATTCCCATGATGGCCTCAGCCCCCTCCACCCAGACCCTCCTTTGTGCTCTGTCCCACTCCCCCTTAAAACTTCCCACTTTCTTACATGATACCACCCCTCTGGTAGAGCGTTCCATTTAGACACCACCCTCTCCATGAAGTAGTGCCTCCTCATCTCTCTCCTAAATCTTCCACCCTCCAATCTTAGTCTGTGCCTCCTCATGTCCGTACCTTTCCTCAATTTAAACACCCCTTCAGTGCTGACTTTGTTTATCCCCCTCAAATACTTGAATGTTTCAATCATATCCCCCATCCCTCATCTCCTCCAGTGTGTATCTATTCAGCTCATTCAGCCTGTCCTCATAGGCCTTGCCCTCTACCCCATAACATTTTTGTTGCCCTCCATTGCACACCTTCCAGTAAATTAATATCCCTCTTCAGATATGGTTGCCAGTACTGCACACAGTACTCCAAGTGTGGCCTGACCAAAGATCTGTAGAGGGGCAGGATCACCTCCGTATGCCTGTATGAGAAACCTCTTGCGATACAGCCCAGCATCCTGTTCACCTTAGCTACTGCTTTCCTGCATTGGACAGAGTTGTTCATGCTCCCTGTTACCAACACCCCTAGGTCCTTCTCTTTCTCAGTGATTTTCAGCAATGCGTTACTCCTGATTTACTTAAGATCATAAAAAAGTGAAGATTACTTGTGGCAACAATATATTAAGACTATGGCTCAGGATACTGTGATTACATACTGCATAACGAGGTGTGCAATAAAAGTAAAACAAGGATCTGGCAAGCCAAATAAAGTTTCTTTAAAGAAAAGCGTTGAGATAATTAGATGAATCCTTCTAAACTCTGGCAAATATTACGCCATGTGCGGAAGAACTGCAGATTCTAGTCCCCATTTTCTTAATGCCCAAGATAACATACTCAGTACTACCCTATTGTTTTACTGAGCATTACACAAGTATAGTCAGTCTTGCCCCATCTAACTCTTAAAGTTCTGCACAATCAGAGGGTAATGAGTTATATATCTTGTGCATGATAGAAGACTTGCAAGGTAGAAGACTTGGTTTGCTGGCCAAGGCACCTAGCTTCACCGGAGCTCTTTCCTTCTAAGACTGCTTGAAAGGCAGAGTAGAGAAACTTACCAGAGCAAGGGAGAAGGATTAAGACTTAGTTTGGCTAAGCAGATTTACTGTGTGGTGGTGTTTTATTTTTACTCACAGGGATTGCTACTGTTTGTTGCTAACATTTCATTGCTTTATTTTTTCTCTGATTCAAATTGTTGTTGCTGGTATACCTTCTTCTGCATTATTACAAGGTGTGCCTACAGGTTGTGCTAACAGATTACTGCTGTAATCTTCTGAGTCAAATTGTCTTTTGCAAGGTATATCTTCTGTTACTGCTTTATTTTTCTCTGGAGCAAAGTGTTTCTTACAGGGTATATCTTCTCTGAAATTACTGTATTACAGGTGGAGCTTACATTTTGTGACTTTTATCATTGGGCTAAGCAAAATTACTGTTTGACACTGTGTTTTATTTTATTCTTGTTTGTTGAAAAGGTTTGTTGTCTCAGAGGTGTTTCAGTCTCCTTCTCACATTGAAGGAGCTAATTGCTTTTCCTCCCACAGCTCTTCCAAAGGATTAGGTGTGTATGTGGGGTGGAGCTGGCAAACTGTCAGTAATTTCCAACAGAAAGAAGGGTTAAAAGTCAGGTTAGTTGATATCTTGGAGGTAGAAGACTTGGTTTGCTGGCCAAGGCACCTAGCTTCACCTGAGCTCTTTCCTTCTAAGACTGCTTGAAAGGCAGAGTAGAGAAACTTACCAGAGCAAGGGAGAAGGATTAAGACTTAGTTTGGCTACAGATTTACTGTGTGGTGGTGTTTTTATTTTTACCACAGGATTGCTACTGTTTGTTGCTAACATTTCATTGCTTTATTTTTTTCTCTGATTCAAATTGTTGTTGCTGGTATACCTTCTTCTGCATTATTACAAGGTGTGCCTACAGGTGTGTGCTAACAGATTACTGCTGTAATCTTCTGAGTCAAATTGTCTTTTGCAAGGTATATCTTCTGTTACTGCTTTATTTTTCTCTGGAGCAAAGTGTTTCTTACAGGGTATATCTTCTCTGAAATTATTACAGGTGGTGCTTTACAGGTTTTACAGTTTTATCTAACATTAGGATAAGCTTTCAGGGTTACTGCATTTGTTGTTGACTGATTGTTTCTGCTCTTACCTCCTTGTTCTTTCGTCCGTGGTTCTTTTTAGGCAGGGGAAGGGCCCAGCCACCCACCCCCATCCCCAACCACCCCACGCTACACTCCTTTTATAGGGTACCACAGTTGTGACATTTCCTGTGGCAGAGCAGGAAGGGGCGGATCAGTGGGGCCTCCACAAGGTGATCTCATTTACAGGGCACTAGTAATTTAACTTGTTATAACAAGTTAAGCAAAGCACAATTAAACCATTACTTGCATTTTTTTTCCTTCTAATTACTCTGACTAGGTTACAAACCCAGCAACTTATTTGGAATGGATTTCATTAACTGCAGGTACTGTGGAACAATTTTCAGAAGGACAGTCTTACAAGATTTAGGACACTGTCCTACATGCTGGGCCTTTGGAGATCTTAGGTCTCAGCTCCAGGCAGCATGGGCAGAGATTGCACGCCTCAAATTTCATATTGAAGAGGAAATACATTATAAGAACCACCCGCCATTTCCCCAGCATCCAACAGAAAAACTCGACTCGCAGAGGGTAGTTGGTCCAGGAGGTTGGCAGGTGGTTAGGAGGAGCAAATCAGGTGCCCCATCACTCTCTCTCCAACACATTACCTCCAAAACCATATAAACACTACAAACAGGTATCTGCCTCTATCTCTGAAATCAAATAAAGAGGCAGAAGACACTGCAGAGCAGGACACTGTGGCACAGGAGCTAGCACAACAATACTCACCCAAATCAGGAACCAAAACTAAACAAGCACAAAGGAAATCCAAAAAACTTCTGATCATAGGAGACTCCATGATTCGGGGAGTTGATACCCATCTCCAGCCAGGGGTGATGGTCAGATGTCTCCCAGGTACATCAGCATGGAGAGACACTGACCGCATTGCTAAAATTGTTCACAAAGCAGGAGAAAACATTGATGTCCTAGTACACATAGGGACTAATGATCTCGCCAGCCGGTCAGTTGTGGAGACCAAGGAACACCTGACTAGGCTGGGTGACAAACTATCATCTATTTCGTCCGGCATCTCCTTCTCTGAGATCCTGCCAGTCTGGGAGAAGGGAGCAGATGGACGGAAGGTCAGAGAAGGGGAGATAGGGGAGCTAAACACGTGGCTCAAGGACTGGTGCCAGGAAAAAGGACACAGATTTGTAGGGAACTGGCAACAGTTCTGGGAGCGAAAGTTCTTCAAATTTGATGGACTGCATCTGACTAAAGAGGGAGTCAGTGCATTGGGGCAGAAGTTTGACGTCTTTGCAGAATATTTAAACTAGCAAATGGGGAGAGGGGTGCAGCATCCCATACGTCAAATGGGAAGAACACCCTTCCCCCCTCAGCTAGTGGTCAAACAGGAATTCAGCGTGTTTGCCATTCATTTGCATCACCAGGTAAGAAAAAAGGTTTGTCTCCCCATACGATGCACAGGGGTAATGCCAAACTTCACCCAACAACTAACACACCAAAATCTGGCCAATGGAAAATCATGTACACAAATGCTCACAGCCTGGGAAATAAGATCCCAGACCTGCAGGCAATTATGTCAGAGGCTAAAATAGACATAGTAGCAATTAGTGAGACGTGGTTTACCAGTAACCACACTTGGGAGACTTCAGTACCTGGCTATGTATTGTTCAGAAGAGACCGAGGTGCAAAAAGGGGGGGAGGGGTGGCCCTGTATGTTAATAAAAATATCAAAGCTACAGAAATTCAGAATACACATAAGGAGCCAGAAGAACTGTGGGTCACCCTGGGAAACAGGAAATGGGACAGCCATAAGAACTGGGGTTGTCTACAGGCCCCCAGACCAGAGGGAGGACATAGACACATTACTGTTAGAAGATATACAAAACATGACAGCTAAAGGGGAGGTTCTGATAATGGGAGACTTCAACATGCCAGATACAGATTGGTCAATACCAGCAGGAACATCTGCCAGAACTAGACTCATAGTGGATTTCCTGCAGGGGGAGGGCCTCAAACAACTGGTACAGCAACCCACAAGAGACAGGGCTATCCTAGATCTAGTACTGACTAACAAAGAAGGGATCACAGATCTCCAGGTAGAAGGTCACCTGGGGCCAGTGACCATCACATGGTATGGTTCAATTTGGCTACTACATCTAAATCATCCCATTCCAAAGCAAAATATGGGACTTCAGAGGAGCTGACTTTGATAAGATGGCCAACAGAGTTAAGCTAGCCCTGGCAAAAGAAACACAGGTGAGGAGGTACAGGCAAAGTGGGCAAGCATTAAGGATACAATACTTGAAGCAACATCCCATTGTGTTAGACAGAAAAGGAAGTGCAAAGAAGAAGGAAACCACTTTGGTTCTCAAATACAGTAGCAGAAAAGGTCAGAGCCAAAAGGCTGGCCTTCAGAAAATATAAGGGAACACAGCGGATGAAGATAGAGGCATACCAAACTGCCCTAAGGGAAGCAGGTAAGGCAGTAAGGCAGGCAAAGTCCCAAACTGAGGAAACACTAGCACGAACAGTAAAGAAGGTGACAAGACTTTCTATAGATACATTAGTGAAAGGAGAAAGTCCAGAGGGGTATTGCTAAGTTTAATGGAGAAAAGGGAGCATGTGAGGAGGAGGACCCTGTAAAGGCATCTATCCTAAATAGATACTTTTGCTCAGTATTTACTGAAGAGAAGGTAGGCAGGGCCCACAGCTCAGCATCATGGACACAGGGGGAGGAGGTGAGCACTACTCCCTTCACAAAAGAAAGGGTCCTACAAGAGCTTCTAAGCTCAGGGTGGATAAGGCAATGGGACCTGATGGCATACATCCCAGGGTACTTAAGGAGCTAAAGGAGGAACTAGCAGAGCCATTAGCAGAATTGTTTAGTGAGTCTCTGAGCACAGGAGAGGTCCCAGAAGACTGGAGAAGGGCTCATGTGATCCCACTCCACAAGAGTGGTAGCAGGGAGGAGGTGGGGAACTACAGACCGGTCAGTCTTACCTCAGTAGTGGGCAAGATTATGGAGGCACTCCTTAAGGAAAGGATAGTGCAACACCTGGAATCCATAGGGGCACAGGATCCAAGACAGCATGGGTTTACTAAAGGAAGGTCCTGTCAAACTAATCTCATAGATTTCTTTGACTGGGTAACCAGAGTGGTGGACCAAGGGGGAGCAGTTGATGTCGCCACCTTGACTTCAGCAAAGCTTTTGACACTGTTCCACATAGAAGATTGATAATAAGCTAGGTAGGCTCGGGTGGGTCAGAAGTTGGTCAACTGGGTGGCAAACTGGTTGACTGGCAGAAAACAGAGAGTGGTGGTAAATGGTATACAGTCAGAAGAGATGCAAGTCACAAGTGGGGTACCTCAGGGATCAGTCCTGGGGCCAGTCCTATTCAACATCTTCATTAGTGACCTCGCAGATGGACTAGAGGGTAAGGCTTGTCTGTTTGCAGATGACACCAAGATCTGCAACAGAGTAGATGATCCAGATGGGTGGGCAGAATGAGAAGAGATCTGAAAACTAGCAGAATGGTCAGGAAGAGTGGCAACTGGGATTTAATGCAAAGAAGTGCAAAATCATGCACATAGGGAAGAGAAACCCTGAAGCCACTTATAGGCTGGGAGGGAGTTGCTAGCAGTCACAAAGGAAGAAAGAGACTTGGGCATCATCATCACTGATGACCTAAAATCATCCAAGCAGACCTCTAAAGCAGTAGGTAAGGCTAGGGGGTGTTAGGGTGTATTAGTAGGGTATCACAAGTCGTGAAGAGGGAGGTAATAATCCTCTGTACAAGACATTGGTTAGGCCCCATCTGAGTACTGCGTGCAGTATTGGAGGCCACACCTTCACAAGGACATTAACCAAATTGAGGCAGTCCAGAGAAGGGCAACCAAAATGGTGCAGGGACTGCATCAGAAGACATATGAGGACAGATTAATGGAGCTCAATATGTATACCCTTGAGCAAAGGAGGAGAGAGGTGATATGATCGAGACATTTAAACACCTTAAGGGCATAAACAAGGTGAAAGAGTCTAACATGTTTAAATATAAGAAAAATAGCAGGACAAGAGGACACAGCATGAGATTAGAGGGAGGCCGATTAAGGGGAATGTAGGAAATTTTTCACAGAAAGGGTGGTAGATGCATGGAATGGCTTACCACAAGAAGTGGTGGCTATGAATACAGTGCAGGGCTTCAAACAGGCATGGGATAGGCATAAGGGAGCAATACAAATGACTATGAATAGATAGGTCACTGACAGAGCAAAGGCCGATGGCACATTTATAAGGTAGAAAAAGAAATGGGCAGACTGGATGGGCCTTGCGGTCCTTATCTGCCGTCAACTTCTATGTTTCTATGTTTCTATGATGGAAGAGCTCATATTTTACTTTAAATGTCTTAAAGTGACTAAAGTCTTAAATTATCTATAGGGTGATAGGAAATTATTTTTACACAATTAACTGCCCTCAAATTTTCCTTTCTATGCCAGATATGTATTCTTAAATGCTTTGACCAGTTTTTGTAAATAAATTATCTAGCCCCGGGGTGTCCTCGGATCTATGTCGAGTTCCACTCTTCTTACCAGCTACAGCACTGTGTTTTCATCTCTATAAGACATTCCATGACTTTGATCATAAAGCTTAGGAACAGACTACTGTTGTACTTGTTTTAAGAGGGTAGCAATTGGTCTATATATCCCTGCTCTCATTTTTGTCTAACTGTTGGAAAGAGTAGTTTTTGGCTAACTCTTTTTTCTTACTAAGTAAATACGTTTTGACATAATCACAACATGTATATTCATGCTATCTACTTTACACAAACGGCATTATGAAAGCAATAAGACACAAGGGGTTGTGGGCTGTTGTCTGATAAATGCACACCTTAGCTACATAGTCGGGCACGAGGCACTTGCACCAGGTGCTTTCAGCACCAGGGAAGTGCATTCATCAGACAACAACTCACAACCCTGGAGTGTCTTATTGTACTCATACAATGGGTTCAACAAAAAAAAGTAAAAAAATAATAAATTTTGAATATAAATAAAATATTTGAAAAGCATGTTTGATATATTTATTACTAAATAGTTCACTTTATATTGTGTGTACACACCAGCAGAGGATTCTTCACAATAACATAAGTAACTTTCTTTCCCTTCCCTTCGTACACCTCCCACCCCCACTTAGGTAGATAGCATTGTTCTTTGTTTTTGTTTTGTTTTGTATTGTTTTGCATGGGGTGATGATTTTTTAAAGGTCTGAGGAGCCAGCTGATTGTGTTGTCAAAGTCTTGAGTAGAAGAGCTAAAAGCCAGTGGCAGCATAGGTAAGTTTCAGATATTGAAAACAGGCTGAAGTAGAGAGTAAGGAGAACTCAAGGGGAGAGGCATCCATCAGGGTGCAAATTAATAAAGGAAGCAGGGTGGTAGCAAGAAACAGGGAATGGAATGGGAGCATTAAAAACAGAGGGGGATGGAAGAGGGAGAGCATAAAGGACAAAAGGATTGCAACAAGAAAAGTAGAAACAAATGTGGAAGGCCATGTGTGAATGCTAGAAGTCTAGGAAATAACATTCTAGACCTGGAAGTCATCATGGCAGAGGTCAGTCTGGCTATTGTGCCCATTACCGAGTCATGGCACACTGAAAACCATGACTGAGACATGGCCATACAAGGCTGTATGCTTCTCAGGAAGGACCGGGTGGGAAGGAAAGTAGGAGGTGTGGTGCTTTATTTGAGGGAAAACATAAAAGCAATGGAGATACAGGGAATACACAGGGAGGCATAGGTACTGTGTCTCACCCTGGAGGCAGGATTAGAGCCACTAGTCACACTGGAGTGATCTACAGACCTCCAGCACTGGGTGAGAAATTAGATAAGGTATTGGAGGAAGCCATCGGCAAGATGACAGAAAAGAGGGTGGTGGTGCTGCTGTTGGGGGACTTCAGTCTGCCAGATGTAGATTGAAGCCTCCCAGCAGTGGCTTCAGATAGATACAGGGACATCCTGGACTCTCTGCAGGGGGTGTTCCTCATGCAGCTAGTCAGTGAACCTACTCATGATGGACAATACTGGACCATGGACCCACTAACAAGGATAGTGTTGCAGATGTCAGGGTGGGAGGCCTCTTGAAGACGAGTGATCATCGTTTGGTGTTGTTCAATATAAGGATGGCTGCAGAACTGAACCACACAAGAGTTAGGGTCCCTGACTTCAGGAAGGCAGATTTTATAAAGATGTGTGAATGTGTCAGAGATGTCCTGGCAGGGAGTTGGCCTGGGTGGGGTGGAGGAACAATGTGCAAATATAAATGAAAGCATAGTAAAGGCAACAAATGTCTGCATCAAACAAGTGAGCAAAAGCAAGAGGAAAAAGAGACCACCATGGTTCTCAAAGAGGTGGCTGAAAAGTTAAAGGCTAAAAAGTAGCATTCAGAAGGTATTAGGAGATGGAGAGGGAAAGCAGTAAGGAGTGCAAAGGCACACATGGAAGAGAGAATAGCCCAGGAGGTAACAAAAGGGACAATATATTTTCAAGTATGTCAGTGAAAAGAGAAAGACTGGGATTGGGATTATAAGGTTATAAAGGGAAGGTGGAGACTGTGCAGAGAGGGACCAGGATAAGGCAGACATCCTGAACAAATACTTTGTTCTGTGTTCACAGAGGAAGGAAAAGGAGGGGCCACAAAAAGTAACAAGCTTTGAGGGAGGAGCTGGATACTAGTTCCTTTTAAAGACAAGAGTCCTGAGGGAATTTGCTAATCTGAAGGTGCACAAAGCAATTGGGCCAGATGGGGTGCATCCAGGGGTATTGAGGGAGCTCAGGAAATACTGGCTGTACCTCTGACAGTTCAGTTTAACAGCTGACTGGAAATAGGAGTGGTTCTGGAGGACCGAAGAGGCGGATGTAGTCCTACTACACAAAGCCAGTTAGCATGACATCAGTGATGGGAAGTTAATGGAATCATTGCTGAAGGAAAGGATTATGGAATATCTTGAATTCAATGGGTTACAAGGCTCGAAGCAGCATGGTTTCACAGAGGGGAGGTCATGCCAAAAGAATCTGATAGATTTTGTTTGACTGGGTGGCAAAGGATTTAGATCAGAGTGGAGTGGTGGATATGGACTACTTAGATTTTAATAAGGCTTTTGACACTGTTTCACATAGGAGACTAGCAAGCAAGCTGGGTAGCTTAGGAAAGGGTCCAAAGGTGGTAAACTGTATAAGAAATTAGAGGACAAGGAACAGAGGATGATGGCAAATGGAGTTCACTCTAATGAAGGGAAGGTGACCAGCACAGTGCATCAGGGATCAGTTCTGGGATGGGTCCTCTTTAGTGCAGTTATAAGTGACATTGCAGTGGAGCTGTAAGAGAGGGTCTCCCTCTTTTCTGACAACACCGAAATCTGCAGTAGGGTGGAGGCTCCAGGTGGGTGGGATGGGGGGTTGAAAGGATGAGCACAGACCTGAGAAAACTAGAGGAGTGGTCAAGACTATGGTTGCTGGGATTCAATGCAAAAAGTGCAAAATAATGCACTTAGGGTACAGAAACCCAGGGGTGGAGTACAGCATGGGTGATGTGGTATTGCCAACCACCAAGCAGGAAAAAGTCCTAAGGGGTAATCATATTGGATGACCTAAAGATGGCCAAGCAGTGTGACAAGGCAGTAGGGATGGCCAGTGGAATACTGGGTATGCATAGGGAGGGTGTCACCAGCAGAAATAGGGAGGTGGTGTTGCTTCTGTATAGATTTCTGGTAAGACCCCACCTAGAGTGCTATGTCCAGTTCTGGAGACCACATCTCTGGAAGGACATAGACAGCATGGAGGTAGTCCAGAGGAGGACCACTAAAATGGTACAGGGTCTGCTTCAAAAGCCATATGAGGAGAGACTAAAGGACCTCAATATGTACACCCTTGGAACAGAGTAGGGAGAGGGTGGATGTGACGGAGACCTTTAAATACCTGACGGGGTATAGGTGGGAAGTATTTTTCAGAAGATAAGGTGCTCAACAACAGGGGGACATGCTGTGAAACTGGAGAGGGTAGATTCAGGAGAGATGTGAAGGAGTACTTCTTCACAGAAAGAATGATGGATTCCTGGAACAGTCTTCCAGCAGAGGTGGTGGGCCAAAAACAGTGGTAGGCTTCCAGAATGCATGGGATAAGCACAAGGGAATCACAGTGGAAAATAAAAGAATGGGGAGGGAGAAAGAGCTGTAGATTGGGCATGGTGTATGGTAATAATGTAGGTAGAGAGAAATGAGCAGAATGGATGTGCCAAGCAGTCCTTATCTGCTGTCAGATTCTATGTTTCTATGTTTCTCTGATTGTATGACAGTACCTGTCCAAGATGCATCTTTAGTTTTTTAGAAGAGGGCTTCAGGGCATTAAGTTTCTTATTCACACTTCTGGGAAAACTATCCTGAGCAGCAGGAGGGTATTGTTGGTGCTTTGCATACCAGTGTTGTGGTTTGGAGGATGGTATGTAAGCTATGGAGTTTGCAGCATGGGTGATCAGAGAATGAGCTGCCTGACCTGTGGGAGGGACTGCAGAGTGAGTGATGATAGGCATGAGAGGTGGCTCAATGACCATGGACTACAATAGTAGGTGTAAAGTTATTTAGTTTACTAACATGGCTGCTAAAATGTTTTTTTTTCAGATATTTCTGGGAGGCATGGATGTGTGGGATGCACTGTGTCCTGCTTGCCATAAAAGAACCAGCTGCAGGATTTTGTTTTCTGATGACACGGGTCCTGTCTAAATTAGGACACAGGATTTTCTATACCCAAGTTGTAATAGGTTTTACTGACTATGTGCACAATGCCTTAGATTTTGGTGCTTTCACTGTGGCTATCTTTATTGATATGGCAAACACTTTTGATTTGGTAGAACACTAGAGCCTATTGTTAAAATTTCATCAGCTTGGTTTGTCTTATAATGCTGTGGTATAGTTTCTGGATAATTTACATGAGACAGAAGCAAAGTCAAAATTGAATATGACTTACTCCTCTCTCAGACCAAGAAACATGAGGCCAAGAAACATGAGTTCCCCAAGATTCTAACCTGAGGCCACTTTTGTTTAGTTTGTTTTTTAATGAACTTCCCCAAGTTTATACCAGTATTGAAATTTTATTCTGTGATGATCATGCGATTTTTAAAAAAAAGATAAGACCATCCCTCTCCTTGCTAGGCACTTTCAATAAGACTTTAATAATCTGTAAGTTTGGTTACTAGACAATCATTTGATTTTAAATTTAGGAGACAAAGTCAATGATCTTTCACTCTGAAAATTGGGTTGTATTAGCTTTCCTTTGGAACGTATCTCTTGGATAATATATCTATGGAAACCATGCAATCTTCAAGTATTAAGGTCTAACCCTTTATGGTGCACTGACCCTCATGACCATAATGAGCATTTGATTAAGCTACACAATTGTGTTTATGATTATTGTATAACAGAAACAACGATACACTTGAAACAAAGAATGTGGCAATTCAAAATTCAGTACTTCTTTAATAGATTACGGGATTTTGATTTACTTTTGTATGCCTCTGACAGTGTGCTATCGAGGGTAATGTGGTACATAACAGAGCCTGCACTTTGTGCTAGAGATTGACTTACATATACCTCATTATAACTTATATAATAATTTTAGCTGGATGCCCTTTTCTAACTTATTGTAAATAGTTTAGGGATATTATGACTTGAAAAGTAAATTGTACTGTGGCTCCTCCCCCATTGCTACACATGTTTTCTCCTTGTTTGCTTCTCATTGCACATAACCTTCCCCTAAGTTAAATTTTGTTTTGCCATGTCAAAAGACAGTCCACACCAATTGTACTTTTTTCTTCTTGGCTGTCAAGCTGAGGAACTATTTTCTGTAGAATTTACTGGAATGTGGATCTAAATAGCTGTAGAAATATACCTGAATTCATTGTATGGATGCCAGTGTTTTAATTATCTGAGTCAATAATGCTTGTTACTCTTAATTTTTTAATTTTTCTATTCCATTTTTATTCCCCCATCCAGGTCAACGCATGCTCTTACCGACCCCTCAGCTCTGTCCATTGACGTCGCATGTCTGGCTCCCTTCTTCCCCCATGGCTTACCCTCCATGGCAGGGTGGTAGGGATCACTAACCTTCCAAGTGAGGATCCAGTTCAGGGAGAGATTGCATGTATTGGGGGCAGAGCCTGCGAGGGTTGGCAGTCATCCGACTCAATGGGGAGCTTTTCTCCTTTGAGTTTTTCAGCCAATTCCCAAGTGCAGCTGTGGCAGCATGTAATGATGCCAGTGGCCAAGCTGTGCATGCTTCTGCATGTAGCATGCTGGGCATCTGCTCAGTCTCCACACCTCTCTCTAAGATGCCTGTCATGCCAGCCCCAGCCACTGCTAGAGCCAGGCAAGCACCAGCATCTGATCCCTCCACTCCCAAGGAAAGGAGAGCTGCCATCCGGATGCTTGATCCTTCTCCTCCCCGCCGACTCCCGTGACCTGCTTGCACCATGAATATGGTTGCTGGTGGCAGGTGGTAAGGCATTGATGCCTTAGCCCTCCACACCACTGGGCGGCTTTACTCTTTTTTTTTTGTATTGCTTATTACATGTTTACTCCCAAGTTACTCTTGTAAATGGTTATCTGTTGTGCAAGGGTCTTCCCAATTTTCAAATAATAAACAATTACATTTGGATGTTTTATCTTACTTTATACTCCCTAGGAAACCAGCATCCTAAAGAGACTGTCCACCTTGTCCAAATTTTAATGACTAAAATCAGATATGGATTCCAATTTATCTTTTAGCACTATTAATGTGGTTCATAACTGCAAAGTTTTTATTAAAAAAAAAGCTGAAGATAAAAATAATTTAGGTAGACATGTAAAACACAAGGAAAGGCAAGCTTGGTGCCCAACTTCATGACGGATGGTAAATCTATATAATATCCCTCCAAGGCTGTAAATGTGCCTTTATCTTAATTGGTTGTAAAATCCATATTCTGCAAACTACTAGTTCCAGGTCATGTAGTGTCAGCTGTGTTTCTATCAAAAGATAAATAGGCCCTTAGAGTCAACCAGCATGTACAGGGTTTAGATGCCAGATCTCTCAATCAAACCATCCACACAGTCCAAGTGTGGGGGAGTAATCAATACTAATGTAAAAGCCAATCTATGCTTATTCAGAAAGCAGATGAGAGTTTTTGGGTTGTCTGCAGCCCTCTTTGTAGTAAACATCTTTTACCAGTCACAGTTCTATTGAATGGCTGACGGCACAGCCATCTTTGCTGGACTCATTGACACAAGAGGTTAAAACATTAGACTTCATTATGCAAATTCCATGTGCACATGTTCTTGTGCAACATGTACATACTCACGCTTACAATACTAATAAGTCACAGCTTAGTTTACTAATTTTGTGATTTATTCATTCATTGTAGTACCATACAGTGACAATGTACTGTATGGGATGGAAACTAGTAGAATACAAACACTAAACTGTAAGGTACCCTTCAAATTATTTTCATCACAGATAGCATAGTAGTGGTAATGTAATAATGACACAGTAGAAACAATGAAATACAAGTACTGAAATAAATATACATCAACAAAAGACAGACAGTTAAAAAGCATGCTGTAAACAGCATTAACACTGGGTGTTGGTAGAGTACTGAAGTACTCTTTACAGTGACAACAGGCAATGCTGGGAAAGACTGACATGTTCCCCATTGTTGCTCATGTCTGCATAAAGGCATTGCTTACATAGAGCTCTTCTAGCAGTGTTGTGAAGTAAAAATGCTACATGGATTCATCAACAGAATAGTATGGAACTTTACAGAGACTGCATGCTGGAGTTTAAATACCTTGCTAGAGTAATAGGTTTTAAAAAGCCATATCCCTTCTCCTAGTTGCCCATGGCTTGTCCTATACCCATCTCCCCCTTAAGGTATCTCCCACACTCCAACCCCTCTGCAGTTTAATATAGACATATAGATCACATAGAAGTGCAGCTGGCACAGTGCCAGCTCCCATATATATCTTTCCATTGGCTTCTGCAACTACCAGTAGTTTGTGTTCTCTCTGAGACATTTTTACTGTAATTAAAAATGATATGTAAACAAAGCAAGTATTATCATGTTATACATTTTTATTCAAGGAATTATGTACTTGCAGCAGTCAAGAGATATTGAGGCTAAATCTATCCTATATGACTATTACATTTAAAATCTTGTGACATCACTGAGAGTGAATGTGCACCTAACCATTTTTTGAGTAACCCCCCTGTTGGGGGCTTACATGCTTGCCCTCGAGGCTGCCCCGTTCTCCTGTTTCCCCTATTTCAGTCTTCCACCTGGCCAGAGTCCCTTGATCCCCAATCCACCATCTGGCCCTGCATTTGATTTTGGCCCAGAAAGGAGCTGGAGGAGCTAAACAGTAGAGATGTCATATTTGGGTCTGCACTTCTGTGCTGCATGGCTTGCACATGCGCAGGAGCTCATTGATGGTTTTCGCCATTCCTGCAGCTGAAAGCGCATCTCCAGTGGTTCCCATCCTGAAATTTAGCTAATCAGGAACCAGAGACCAAGAGAAGGTGCTTAAGCCACAAAATGTTTTATTTAGGAGCGCTTATTGTGGGGCAAAGTAGCCTCATGAATATTAATGATGTACATTGCATAATAATGGGAGAGCCTGCCTAGTGCCTGGGGCTATGAGAAATGGCACTAGCGACAGGCTGGGGCTAAACTAAAACACTAAACTGGGCAATGGTGTAGAAAGGGCAGGGGCTGCTACAATTCAGTTGGGCAATAAATTAGTAAGAATGTTTCTTTTGGCTGCATCAGGACAGAAAAGTTGGGACTGTTGAAATTGCTGTGCTGGATTGTATTCTACGCAGCCATCTTTGAGGTTATGACCCCCAGTGCCAGCCAATCATAGACTTAGGCACCGAAAAGCTTGCTGAAATGACTTACTGGAGGGGTGTGAATAAATTCTAGGTGCCAAAGACCTTTACCAATCAATAATCAAACTGGGCAAATGACTATTAATATTTGTGATTGACAGCAAGAATCAAACAATCAGAAGCGGGCATTTTTGGTTAAAACCCCAGGGACTTTGGGCAGTTTGGGCAGTCTAACCTGTGTTCTTACTGAGTCAAGAGAGACCCAGTGCTGTGTGTCAAAAAGACAGGAGGCCTTTTAGAGGACTCAAATGATCAAATGGAGAATTGTCTTGAGGATTGCAATAATGGATTTTCCTGGTTGAAGGAACTGTGTCTGAGGATTGGAATAATGGATTTTTTCTGATGAAAAGAACCGTGGTGTTGCAGCTGAACGTTTAAGGTATCTGGTGAAAGCTCTTGGTGTTTTGAAGATTTGGTGTTGCAGTGAGCCTCCATCAATTGGAACCGTGAATGACCCTGATCTGTGAAAAGGGAGAATTAGAACTGTGACGGCCAGAGCTGAAGTGGGCACGTCGCCCTGAGGACATTGGAAAGAAACAGTTTGTAGGTATCCAGAGGTGGAGAACCTGTTGTTTTGCTGAAAGCCAGTTGTGGAAAGGCAGAGGTCAAAATCAGAGATTGCAAGTCACTAGCCAAAACGCCACTGCAGAGGTGGAATTTGAAGAACTGCTGTTGGAGCTGTTAGTTCCTTCCCATGAGAAAGGTGAAAATTGAAAATCCTTACAGCTGCAACTGGGAGCTAGGTAGGGAAACTGCAAACCCCTACAGAGTGGGGCAGGCTTGTCTGCAGGGGGCCACAGGCACATGCCTGAATGTTAGGGCACTCTGGATCCATTAGGGAAACAGGACCATGGTGTCACCTCCTTGGCCTTTGTTTCTTGTGGCCTTGAAGGCCTTGCTTTTGGGCTCCATAATCTGGCCTCCTTGGTGGGCTGAAGGTGACAAGCTGTGAGAATCTTCAAGAAAGTCAGAAGGTTACAAACTGCAAGAGTCTTCAGGAAGTCCAAGGTCGACCAGCATTCCACTGCCCCAGCTTCTTGTCGACCCTCTGGCGCGATTGAGTGATTGATTCCTGGACTGCCAGAGCCTACAGTCCCAGTAGCTGAATCCCAGAGCAGTAGGATCATGAGTAACCCAAGGCTTCCCTGTCAAAAAGGGGAGCAAAAAGATTAAAAGTGTTAGCAGCCTAGAAGAGTTACTTCCAAGGGCCCCAACGCCAACCAATCTGTGGAATCTAGCAGGCCTGCATTAAGTCTGGGTACCCAGCTAGTACTGACAGGACATAGGGGTTTGCACTGGTACCAGTGGAGGGGCATTGGTGTCTCTGGCCTACAAGCCCAGTTAAACATATTAATCTGCATCTGACCGGAGGGGAACCTGGATCCTAGGTGATAGGTTTAAATGCTTCATTGGCAAGCATTTAAACTAGCCAAGGGGGGAGGCACTGAAGAGAAGTAGGGAAATCCTAGTCCCCCCCAACAAAACAGGGTAGTTAGTGAAGTAAACACAAAGGTAGAGAAGTCAATAGGGAGCAGGACAGGGGTAAATCCAGAAAAAGGAAAAGGCAGTAAAGACTGGGATGGGCCTAAAAGGGGTAAGGCCATCAAAAAATGGAGGGCGATGAGTACCAATGCCCATTGTCTGTGTAACAAGCTCCCTGAACTAATGGCATTGATGGAAGAGGGATGCCTGGATATTGTGGCAGTCACAGAAACATGGTACACAAAAAATCATGACTGGGATGTCAACATACCAGGGTACACAATCTATAGGAGGGATAGGTAGGATAAAAGAGGAGGAGAAGAAGCTCTCTACATAAGGGAAGGAATCAAAGCAACAGAACTAAAGGAGGGGATGAGGCACTGTGGGTCACCCTGGAGACAGAAAATAGCACCACAATCTGCACAGGAGTTGTTTATGGACCCCTGTCTCAGGGGGAGGCAGTGGACAAGGAATGATAGAAGAAACCCTTAGAATGGCAGAAAAAGGAGAGAGAGATATTGTTGACGGGGGACCTGAATATGCCAGATGTTAACTGAAGCACCTTTACTGCAGCCACATCCAAGAGCAGGGTCATTGTCGATGCCCTACAGGGGGCATGCCTCAGACTGCTAATCTTGGAAACCACCTGGGAGGGAGCAATCTTAGACCTGGTACTCACAAATGGGGATTGAGAGAGGATCTCAGATTTAGAAGTGGGTAGCCATCTGGTAACAAGCCAACACCAAACAGTGTGGTTCACAATAAGCACAGCTATAGAATCAAGTCATACAAAAGCAAGGGTGTTGTACTTTAGGAGGGCTGACTTTCGGCAAAATGGGAGAGTGCCTCACAAAAGCACTAGCAAACAGGCAAAAAGGAGGGGTGGAAGAACAATGGGGAAAAATCAGAACCGCCATCACAGAGGCAACAAGCCTTTGTGTAAAGCAAATCCACAAAACAAAGGAAAAAGCAGCTGTGGTTCTCAAAAGAGGTGGCAGGGAAGGCTAAGGAGAAAAGGATAGCATTCAGGAAATATAAGGAAATACAGAAGGAGCAGGACAGAGAACTATATCAGTTACAGCAAAATGAGGCAGGAAAGGCAGTCAGAATAGCAAAGGCCCAAACTGAGGAAACCATAGCCAACTCTGTTAAGAAGGGAGATAACAAATTTTATAAGTACATTAGGGAGTGTAGAAAGACCAAGGGAGGGATACTGAGGCTTAATAAAGAGGAGGGAATGTGGGCAGAGGGTGACAGTTAAAAAGCAGGGATACTGAATGAATACTTCTGCTCAGTATTCACAAAAGATGAGGAGGGGGAGGTATCTAACCAAACAATAGAAACACTCTGGATAGGGGTGTTAATACCAGGCCATTCGCAGAAGAAAGGGTTCTGAAAGAAGTCTTAAAACTGAATGTGGCCAAAGCAAATGAGGCCTGATGGGGTTCAATTGGTGAATTTAAAAGAACTAAGGGAGAACCAGGACACCACTGATTACTCTCTTTAACAAATCATGGGGAGAATGGAGTGGCATCTGAGGACTGGAGGAGGGTGGATGTGATTCACTTCACAAAAGTGGGAGCAAGAGGCAGAAAACTACTGACCTATCAGTTTGACCTCAGTGGTAGGTAAAATGATGGAATCACTTGAAGGAAAGAATTGTTTAGTACCTAGAGGCCAGCGGGGCACAAGACCCAAGGCAGCATGGATTCACAGTGGGAAGGTCATGCCAGATGAATCTAATAGATTTCTTTGACTGGGTGACCAAAGTAGTAGACCAGGGAGGGGCTGTGGACAAGGCCTACCCAGACTTTAGCAAGGCAGTTGACACAGTCCCACACAAAACAAGTTAGGCAGCCTTGGAGTTGGTCCCAAGGTGGTAGCCTGGGTAAAAAATTGGTTGGACAACAGGATGCGGAGGGTAATAGTAAACGTGGTTCAGTACTGGGACCAGTCCTCTTTAATGTCTTTATAAGTGACATTGTGGAAGGACAGGAAGAAAAGTATGTCTCTTTGCAGACGACACAAAGATCTGCAACAGGGTTGATGCACAAGGTGGGGTGGAAAGGATGAGAAGGGACTGGCAAGGTTGGAAGAATGGTCAAATGTATGGCAGCTTAGATTCAACACAAAGAAGTGCAAAGTAATGCATCTTGGAAACAAAAACCCAAGGGAAGAGTACACAATGGTGGGTGAGATACTAACAACAACAAAAATGGAAAGGGACTTGGGGGTGGTCATATCAGATGACCTAAAGGTGGGCAAGCAATGTGAGAAGGCAATAAGGAGAGCTGGGGGGATACTGGGATGCATAGGGAGAGGCATCACTAGTAGAAAACAGGAAGCTGTTATCCCTCTGTACAGACAGTTGAAGAGACTCCATTTAGAGTATTGCATGTAGTTCTGGAGATCACATCTCTGCAAGGACAAAGATAGAATGGAAGCTGTCCAGAGGAGGGCAGCTAAAATTGTGCAGGGTCTGCAATAGAAGCCATACGAAGAGAGACTAAAGGAGCTTAACGTGTATACCCTCGAGGAAAGGAGGGAGAGAGGGGACATGATAGAAACTTTCAAGTACCTCAAGGGAATCAACAAAGTCCAAGAGGGTAGCATCTTTCAGAAAAAGAGATGTGCAAGAACAAGGGAGAACAATTTGAAGATAGAGAGGGAATGGCTCAGAGGTAATGTGAGTAAGTATTTTTTTTCATGGAGAGGGTTGTGGATGCATGGAACAGCCTTGCTCCGGAAGTCATGGAGTCAAAAACAGTGGGGAAATTCAAGAATGCATGGGACAGACATAAGGTAATTCTAGTTGGGGGGTAGAAGGAAGAAGGCTGTTGGTTAACTAGGATTTGCAGCTTATCCATTAGGTAGTGAAATGGGCAGACTGGGTGGGTCAAGTGGTCCTTATCTGCCACCAAATTCTATGTTTCTGTGTTAGTCTAATTTTCTCTTCTACAACAATCCTGTTCCCGGTACCCC
This sequence comes from Neoceratodus forsteri, assembly GCA_016271365.2. Taxonomy (NCBI): domain Eukaryota; kingdom Metazoa; phylum Chordata; order Ceratodontiformes; family Ceratodontidae; genus Neoceratodus; species Neoceratodus forsteri. The sequence goes on along the minus strand of JADMNL010000022.1, from coordinate 260,977,297 downwards.
CTCTTCTAGCCCTTCCCCCAAAATAAAGCAGTGGTTTGTTTGTTGCAATTCCTGTGTTGTGAGCAATTTATTGATATTAGCTGTAAAGTATTTTTGTTTTACAGTTTGGTGCACCACAAGGTATCCAGTGTCGGGTGTTTGGAGGGGGGGTGGATAGGTACAGCATACCAGGGGGTTGTACTAACCAAACACCTGTTCCACTGTTACTTTACTCAGGGTGGAGGCACTGCACTATTTTCTCACCATTCTGGGATAGAAATCCCAATCACCACTGCAACAAAACCCTGTTCCCTTAACCCGTGTGGTAGTCAACCGGTAAGGGTAGTAGCCCACTGGCACAGGGCACCTGGGCTACATAAGATAATGACAGCTTCACACTCACTAACATCACAGGGTTCAAAAATTGGTGGTTGTAACAGAGTATCAATATAGGGCAGTCTTAATCATCGATATCTCAAGACTGCTTCCAGCGGCAGGTGAGACAAATATATCCTTTTTTGAAAGAGCATTTTTATTGGGTTTCAAACTATAATGGTTTTTCTTATGTGTTCCTATTTAATAATATCTAGCTTAGCTTTAAGCAGAACTATAAGGTTAGGTCTCACAAACAACCTGCAAAAGTTGAAATGAAAAAAAACATAGACACATGTTTCATTATTCAGTATGCCTTCCTCTCAAGTGTTTCTAAAAATCACAATATAGCAGATACCAATTCTGTTTATTTAGGTATGACACTGCATTAATATTTCTCTATCAGCTAAGGCACTGTAAACAATAGGACTGTTAAACCAATATAACTCTTTGAAAATAATTCAGAAGTGTGGTGTACAGACTGTAGCATGCTAAAAGCAGTGCTACAGTCCATGTACTAGAACCATGTTCTAACCCTGCTTGAATGTAGGCAAGGGCACAGTTTTAAAGCAACATGGTTGCCTTAATCTGAACTAACAGCAGTGAGCATGATCCGTGTTATAACTTGTGCTAAGGTGGACCACATAACCTGTAGTATAGTCTTGTGGCTGTTCAAAGACAAAAAACTATTGGAAACATAGAAGTTCCGAATTTATCAGCAGACATTGACTGCTTGGCCCACATGGTCTGTCCAGATGTTCCCTGTCTAACCTGTCTCCACAGACCCTAACTGGTCTCTGGTGACCCTCCCTCCTCCCTGCCTAATTATTAATATTTGCTTATGTTTATCCTGTACATGCTTGAAGTTCCCTCTGTTTTTGACTCCATCACTACTGCTGGCAGTCTGTTCCAAGCGTCTGCTTCTGTTTCAGTGAAGCAGTATTTCCTCACATCCCTCTTAAACTTAACCCCCATCAGCTTCATTGCATGCTCCCTTGTCCTGGTGCTCTGGTATCATCAGCAAAAATGCATACCTTCCCTCTAGTTCTTCTGCAGTAAAACTTATGAAGACATTACAAAGTACTGGTCCCAGTACTGAGCCTTGTGGCACCCCTGTTTGTCACTTTTATTGAAACATAGTCAAAAAAAGAATAAGGGTCCATTTTGTCTGCCTGTAGTTCCCTATCTACCCTGGGATCTATTGTCCATAGGAGTTCTATCCCTCTCTGTCCACACCAATACCCCTCCCTACTGTTACTGACCTCAGTAACTGTCAAGTTCTTCACTATTTCCCATTCATTCTTGTAATCATTTATGGTCTTGGCACCCACCACATCCACTGGTAGTGTTCATAGTTATTGCATAACTGAAACAACGATACACTAGAAACAAGGAAAGAGGCAGTTGAAAATTCAATATTTCTTTATTAGATCACAGTATTTTCATTTACTTATTTACCTCTAACAGTGTGCTGTCAAGGGTAATGTGGTTCATAACAGAGCCTCTTCCACAGTCCCACCACCCTTTCCATAAAATAGACATTCTCACATCCCTTGCCTCCACCGGATTCCACTCATGACTTCAGGTTCTTGAATCTTTACTCCTGCTATATAGTTTCCCACAGTTCACCTTGTTTATTCCCTTCAGGAACTTGAAGGTATCTATCATATCCTCCCTCACATAGTCTCCAGTGAGTACCTGTTTAGTGCCTTGAGAAGACCTTCATAAGATCTACCCCGTTGGCCCTGAATCATCTTGGTTTCCCTGTGTTGCACTGTCTCCAGCCTGTCCCTGTCCCTGAGGACTCCAGAACTGAGCACAGTATTCCAGATGCAGCCTCACCAATGACAGCTATAGAGGTAGTAATGCCTATTTTTTCTTGCTGTCAGTACCACTTCCAATACACCCCAGCATCCAATTAGCCTTACTATAGGCCTTGTTACACTGGCCTGATTGTTTTAATGAGTGACTAATGACACCTTTCAGGTCCCTCTTCTGCCATAGTACTCTAGTTTGGCCCTCCCACCTAGTACTCTGTTTTGGAGTTTTTGTTCCCTAGGTGAATAACCTTGCACTTTCTGTCATTGAATTTCAATTGCCAAACTATAGACCACCTCTCTAGCCTTTGTAGATCCCTCTGCATCTCTCTGATCCCTTTGCTGATATCTCCATTAGCAAGAGCTTCGTGCCATTTTGTGAAAACACACTTGCACCAGATGCCCTCTCCAATGTTGCTGATAAGCATATTGAAAATGACAGGACCCAGGACAGATCACTGCAGCACCCCACTCATGACCTCTTCTTCTGATCTGACCCATTTGCCACCACCCTTTACTGTCTCTCTTTCTACCAGTTTCTGATCCATTTCACTATGTCCCTAGCCATGCCCAGGTTCTCAGCTTCCTCAGCAGTTTTGTTTGTGGCACTGAATTAAATGCCCTGCTGAAACTGAAGTAGAATAAATCCACAGCATGGCCCTTATTTACTGCCTTTGTTACCCAGTCAAAGAAAACAATGAGGTTGTCCTTCAGTCATTGGAGTGAGTGCTGTTAAAGGGCACCTTTCTTGGGGTGGCACACAAACAAGAAGAGCCTTGCTAGTTTGGAATCCATGCAAGATCCTGATTCTGAAAATCCTGATGCAGAAATGCCTAACGTAGGAAGTCTGACAAGTTTAAAATTCCGACATTTATAATGCTTGCTCTGTGAATCCCGACTCTGTAAATCCCGACAAATCCATAGACAGTCAGTGATTTCAGACTAGTCATGCTTCCAGTGTCGGAGAGTCAGGGGTGCCCCCCCACCCCATGGGTCAGGCAGCAATTAATTTCAACACTACATGCTTCTGATGTCACTGCCCACATTCAATACTGATGCAGCTTATCTCAAAAATATTGTATGCAGTTCAGTGAGATGCGTGGATCACAACTGATCAGCTGAACACACTACAAAATCTAAAGCCGAATAATGAATCTGGTGCACTGCATTATTCATAATGTATTACAAAAAGCTCCATACCTTAATTTCACAGCTGTCTTCAGCTAATGCACCACTAAATCTAAAGCTGAATAATGAATCGAGTGAACTGCATTATTCATAATGTATTACAAAAAGCTCATTGATGATTTTGGCAGTCAGCAGTGAGGTTACGTTTCTGGATGGAAACACTAGCAACACCGAGTTTCATTAGTCCCTGGAAGGCAGGTGATGTGAGGGATGTCAGGTCTTTCAAACTGCAGCTACATAGGTCCACATAAGACAGGTAAACGATTTCACCCATGTACCACAATGTCACACGTTTCAAAACATTGCTAAAATAGACTGCAAACTTTAAAAGCAATCTTTAATACTTTAAAAAAAAAAAAAAGTGTTCTTTAAAAACAAGTGATGTCCATGTCTCAAAGTGTCATAGGTGCATATTATGGGTGATGCCATGAATGTAATCTTTAGCTTGTCTATGGTCTTTGTTATTTACTATCTTGCTTATTTTCTCCTCTCCCTGAGCATAACACTTCTCAAGTGGTGACTTAGGAAGCCTTCTTTTAATTTTTTCTACCGTGCTCTCTGTCACCATCTGCTCCTTTTTGAGTTCCTCCACAAGCGATGTATTCCAACATGGGCTGCACCTATCAAGGCGCTCAGCCACGGGTCCAGGCCCTGCATTGATCTGGTGCGGGATGCCGCATGTCATCTGAGCATGCAATCAGAACTCGGGAAAATAGTGGTGGGCTTCTTATTGTAATATTGTTATGTATACATCTCTTTATTCTGCCTAAGATACTGTATATGTTTCCTCAAACCACTCGAGTACTGCAGTGCTTGAAATGGGCATTTCTGGTTTCAGCTCTTGATAAACAGCTGTTATCTTCAGCGGCAGGAATGCCAATGCTTGCAGTTGTCGATTTGCAGGCTGAAGTCAGGGTCAGTCCCATATTCTGTTGTAGGTACTACCTCTATATTTTGTGCCAAATAATTTGCCCAAAATGGAACAGGCATCCTTTATTTTCTGAAGTGGGAATTCCAGTTTGCAAGCATTTATAGCGGCCTGTTCAAATCTGTTATGATAACCCGGGACATAGATTGTACCCTTTTCTGATCAGCTATATCATGGATGCCCTGAAACAGGTGAATAGCAGCATTCATGTGATCTAGCAGACATGAGGGTATGCAAGGGGAACTACACAGCATGTATCAGCACTGCCCACGGTGCATGAATTGAATATACAGTTATCGAAACAGTGTTGGCACTGTTTTAAATGTGCCCTCCATTATCCAGTATTCAGCACAAGTTAGCTTTTCTATGTTTTGTTTGGTATTGAAAAGCAAGATGATTTCCTCACCACAGATGGACTCTTTGGCTAGAAATAAATTTCCATTGATGTGCTTTACTCCTCTGAAAGGTTTAGCTCCTCCAGTGTCCTGGGTTTAGGGGCATATTTTCTCTACGTGCTCTTTCAATAACCTGTTGGAGTGCATGCCTGCTAGGTGTGTTCTGTCTAACCTCAGATGAAACACTGGGGAATTCTGCCTGAATCAATTGTGCTGGTATGTCATGGACAGAAACTGCATGCTGCTTAAGGGAAGTCATTGCTGTGGCAATTCATGCATCACTGGTTTCTGGTGAGTAGTTATGTTCTGTCTGCTTCTGTAAGTGCTGCTCACCATCAACTTTCACAGTGCTTGCACGTCCATGACAGCCTGTAGTTTTCCTGTTCTGGCAGCACCAGTAATACAAATCCCCTCTGTTTCTTTCTTTAGCATAAAGGTACCCCCCAATACTTAATTTTTCCTTGCCTTTTTGGGAAAGAACAAGTTGGCATGGCTCCTGCATAAACGTCGCCATTACTGTGCAAAGGAGTGTGTCAGCTTGGGGCTGAGGGCTTGATAGTACCCATGTTTATAAGCTGACATCAGTTAGCAGCACTGAACATCAATCAGTAGGTTATGCCTGTCTACTGTAGCCTGTTGAACTTAATCAGGGTAATTAGTGTTGGTTTATGGTACTTGGGTAATTAGCGTTGTTTTATGGAACTTGGGTCAATTACCATGATTCTGTATACCGCTTAGTTTTGAGTGTTACAACAGAATTCAATCTACTGTATTTGACTCTGATCCTAATAGTGCCAAACATTGTGCCTAACATTTGTGCTAAACATTATTGGGATGCTAAGCTGTGTGTTTATTTCCACTAATGAAGTAGAGCTGGATGTTTTCGATGTGCTTTGAGTTGCTCTAGTAAGGGAGGGTGAATGTTTTATTGGGCTTGGCTCCTTCAGGCATACATATCTAGAGAGAAGCATGTAGTGCGTTGAAATTAAGAGCTGCTTGACCCGTTGGGGGGGGGGGGCACAGCTGAATGTTTGACATCAGATGCATGACAAGTTTCTATGGTTTCATAGGGATTTACAGAGTTGGTGTTATAAATGTCTGGATTTTAAACTTGTCAGGCTTCTGCTGTCGGGCATTCATGTGTTAGGATTGTGAGTGTCGGGATTTCATACCAGACCTGCTAGTTTAACCCTGACTCTGATTTTACTAAAAGGGCTGAAAACTCTGTTTGCATATCATGCTCCACAGACTTGAGTGGCGTGCACCCCTGCTCTTTCCCTATACATATGTCATAGAACATTGGAGCATGGGGGCGTAGCAAGCGACCAGGAAGGGAAAGGGATTGAGCAGCTAGTCCCTCAGAGGCAATTAACAATCCATTCTTTCCCTTCAAGAATATGAAAAAACATGCTACTACCACAAAAGAGCACCCATGGAGGCAAGGAAGTTTCCTCTTAATTGTTTTCCCTTTTCAAAAATAGCAGGAAAAATTTGCTTTAACCACCGCCATCTGATGCCTATCTGTTAACCAGTTTCTAACCCAATTCACAACTTTGCACCCCACACCCAGGCTGCTTAGTTTCTTAATTAGTGTCCTGTGGCACAACGTCAGTGGCTTTGCTAAAGTTCAGATAGGTCACATCCACTGCCTCCCTGATCTATTTCTCTGGTCACCCAGTCAAAGAAATCAATCAGATTCATCTGGCATGATCTCCCACCTTTAAATCCAAGCTGCTTATGGTCTTGCAGCCAGTGGATTCAAGATACTCTGCCATTTGTTCCTTTAGTAGGGTTTCCATTAATTTCCCCATCACTGAAGCAAGGCTGACAGGTCTACAGTTGCTAGCCTCCTCCTGCTGTCGCTGTTATGTAGAGTGATCATGTCTTCTTTCTTCCAGTCCTCTGGAACTGCACCTGTTTCCAGTGAACTGTTGAATAAGGCCATCAGTGAGGCAGCTGGCATCTCCATTAGTTCCTTCAGTACACTTAGGTGTATTCCATCTGGTTCCATAGTCTTGTCCACCTTCAGAGCTGCAAATCCCTTCAGGACTCTTTCGTCTGAAAATGTATTTAGACATAGAAACATAGAATCACAGACTTTGAAGGCAGATAAGGACCACTTGGCCCACCCAGTCTGCCCATTTCCCTACCTATTGGATAAGGTGCAGATCCTAGTTAACCAATAGCCTATTTCTTCCTAACCCCCACCAGAATTGCCTTATGTCTGTCCCATGCATTCTGGAATTCACCCACTGTTTTTGACCCCATGACCTTCTCAGGAAGGCCATTCCATATGTCCATCACCCTGTCCATGAAAAAATACTTCCTCATGTTGCCCCTGAGCTGTCCTCCCTCTATCTTCAAATTGTGTCCCCTTGGTCTTGCACAACTCTTTTTCTGAAAGATGTTCCCCTCTTGGACTTTGTTAATTCCCTTGAGGTACTTGAAAGTTTCTATCACATCCCCCCTCTCCCTCCTTTCCTCGAGGGTATACATATTAGGCTCCTTTAGTCTCTCTTCGTATGGCTTCTGGTGCAGACCCAGCACCATTTTAATTGAACTCCTCTGGACAGCCCCCATCCTGTCTATATCCTTGTGGAGATGGGGTCTCCAGAACTGTATGCAGTACTCCAAATGTGGTCTCACCAACTGTCTGTACAGATCTAACAACTTCCTGTTTCTACTGATGATGCTTCTCCTTATAAATCCCAGTATCCCCCAGCCCTCCTTACTGCCTTCTCACATTGCTTTCTTACCTTTAGGCCATCAGATATGACTACCCTCAGGTCCCTTTCTATTTTTGTTGTTGTTACTACTACCACTCCCCCTATTGTGTAATCTTCCCCTGGGTTTTTGTTTCCCAGGTGCATTACTTTGCACTTTTTTGCGTTGAATCTAAGCTGCCATACATTTGACCATTTCTCCAACCTTGCCAAGTCCCTTCTCATCCTTTCCACCACCCCCTTGTGTATCAACCCTGTTTCAGATCTTTGTGTCATCTGCAAAGAGGCATACTTTTCCTTCCAGTCCCTCTGCAATGTCACTTATAAAGACATTAAAAAGGACTAGTCCCAGTACTGAACCCTTCGGTACCCTGCTAGTAACCCCCCCTTTCTTCAGAGTGGACTCTGTTTACTATTACCCTCTGCTTCCTGTTGTTCAGCCCATTTTTCTACCCAGGCTACCACACTGGGACCCACTCCCAGGCTGGTTAACTTGTTTATTAATCTGTTGTGTGGACTGTGTCAAATGCCTTGTAAAGTCTAGGTAGGCCATGTCCACAGCCCCTCCCTGGTCTACTACTTTGGTCACCCAGTCAAAGAAATTGATGAGATTTATCTGACATGACCTGCCCGCTGTGAATCCATGTTGTCTTTGGTCCTGTGCCCCGCTGGCCTCTAGGTACTCAATAATTCTTTCTTTCAGAAGTGATTCCATCATTTTCCCTACCACTAGGGTCAAACTGACAGGTCTGTAGTTTCCTGTCTCTGCTCTGCTCCCACTTTTGTGAAGGAGAATGACATCCACCCTCCTCCAGTCCTCAGGTACCACACCATCCTCCCATGATCTGTTAAAAGGGGTAATCAGTGGCGTCATTAGTTCTCCCCTTAGTTCTTTTAGACTTCTGGGGTGAATCCTGTCAGGTCCCATTGCTTTGTTCACCTTCAGCTTCAGGAGTTCTTTCAGAACCCTTTCTTCTGTGAATGGACTGGTATCGACCCCCTCATCCCCTTGTGTCCAAACTCCCACCTTTTGTTTCTGCTTCTCCCTCCTAATCTGTTCCTCCTCCTCCCTCCACTGTGAAGCCTGAGCTGAAGTACCTATTCAGGATGACAGCTTTTTCTTGGTCCACTTCTGCACAGTCTTTCCCTGCTGCCCCGCTTCTCCTTATTGCTGCTCCACTTGTTTGCCTCTTCTCTTATGTTTCTATTTTAATAAGATTACTCTGCTCACAATGAGCAAATGAACTCTTGTATTCTGCTCCTCATCTGATTGTGAGTATACAGGCATACAGTGTGGTACCCACAACACTTTGTGCTGGCTCAGCAATGATGCCAGGGAACTCATTGAGGCTAGCACTGTGCCACAGCAGCATTTGGATCCTCTGAAAACAGTGTTTTATTACTGCTAATATAACAACTGGTAGAACATTTTTAAAAGCACTATCAGTGTGTACAAGCTCAGTATAACCAGCATGTATATTGTTAGCTACAGACTAGAAGTCAAAGGTCTCCAATTCGGAAGTTTAATCTTGTCTTATGTACATTGACCACCTCTAGCGAAACTGTTGTACTTTGTCCCATAATGAACACTGCTCCTTCCTGAATGTGTTACCGCAAAGTTTATTTTGTCTGTATATTTTTGTAGCCTGATTTCAGTCAGCAAAAATAGCCTCTTCCTTTCAAACATGGTAAAAACAGGCTTGCCCCAAAATATTTAATAATCTTACCCTAATTAGTTTCTAAACTTTATGATGCTGTATTAGTGCGTAAAGGCCACATTTTCAGTACCATATTAATTTGCATTATTTGTGTCAAAAATAGTGGTGCTAAAATTCAGTACAGTAACCACTGTACATCAGAAACGCAATTCACCATGTCCTATTTCCTAGATCCCTTTATAAAACAGACATAGCTGTTTATATGTGAGCTGACATAACAAAGCATGTGGTGTTTACAGCTTGTTCAATTAAAGCTTTTACTGGCAAATGTTTGTGCAATAGCATAGTATTGTCTGGAGAACAAACAAGATGTGGAGTTCAAAAGTACTATTTCTGAACTATTTTTACACATACTACATATTGTTTTGTATTCAGTAAATCTATGTAATCCATTTTTAATAAAGCATTTTGATAACCTGTAGTGAAAAAAACTCTGTTTGGAATCATATCTATTTTTTTATTTATGTATTTTTATTTACCAAGTAGGACTGTTTAATATTTAAAAAATGTGCAGTGCTGTACTATTCTACAGCGTGGAAAGCAATTGCAGTTGTCAGATTCAATAGTGTAATTTGAGAAAATGTCAGACTAAAGGTCTTCTAAAATTACAAGAAACTGCATGCAAAATAATGGTTTCATATGTGTGAAAGTGGTCAGAAATTCTCTGGAATTAGTCTGGACGCTTTTAAAGAATCTACATTTGTGGGGCACATTGAATATAGCTCTCTGGTTAAACACAACTGCTTTATTTAGTAGAAAACTGAAGCAGTATCTAATTGCAGTTGGAAAAATGCTTTTTACATGCTACATTCTCTCAGCAACAGACCACACTAATGCAGTACAAAGTCAACATTATTCTGGGGACTGTGTGCATTTAAGAAAAGGGGACTGTGAGTTGCAAGATTGACATAAACTGTTCAGTGTTACTGCATTATAAGGTGTAAAGCATGTCACACTATATTAACAGTAGTTAATAGAAGACAACAGACAATATTAAGCCCTATCATATATTCATATAATAATATATACTAGATAGCCAGTTCATCCCATTCTTTGTTAGACCAAACATTGGTGTCCAATTGTGAGATGATTAGCTGACTGCCCAAGATTTCTCACCCCAGTGCCACCTCTCTAGATCTTTTTGTATATTTGGCTTGCCGCGCATGCTAGTCAACATCTTGCGGTAGTGCGGAGTTGGGGTGCACGGCCGCTGTTGGGCTGAATGCAGGGCACGCATCAGTAGGTGCGTCCCTCATTCCCCAATCAGCCTGCATGCCTGGCGCCACACCATGCATACATAATGGGGCGAGCACATCTAAGCAAAGGTCTGCTGCAATCCGAGCAAAGCTCGTCATACGCAGCAGTCCTTTGCTTGCCATGCTCACCGCCATTATGAGCATGGTCAGCATGCGGCAGTCACTCACTGCTTGCCGACATTGGGGGTGCCAATATCCCTGTCATTCACCCCCTGCTGTCTTTGTGTTCCAACAGAGGAGCTCACTCCCGTCGGCATCACCCCAATTGTTGAATGCCAAGGAGTGGCCAATCCCCTCGACTAAGTGCCTCCCCACTTTTGTGTTTGCCGGCAGGGTGCCCAATCCCGTTGGCAATACTATCTCTCCTCCCGTGTTGTGTGCGGCGAGGGTGCCCAATCCCCGTCGGCTACAGCACCCCAAACAATTAGGTGGCATGCTGAAACCCACCCCAGCATGCCAACGTTCTGAAAAAAAAACTGTCCTGCAATGGTTGTCCCTGGGTTTTTTTTCACCCTGTAAATCAAAACTATCCTCGTAGTCTTGATGCCCCTTCCCCCACCTGCACCCACCTACTGTGCACCCTGCCTCCCCTCACCCCCCCTCACCCCATACTTACCTCCGGAGTCCAGTGTGATGATCTTTGGTGGACTGGGAACACGTCTGCACTCTTCAAAGCCGACCACGAACTGAGGAAATGCCAGTAAGCTGTATAATGGAATGAATAGGGTTTTTTCAACTTTTCTGCATATCTCAGGCATTTCTTGGAATTTTGGCACCAAATTTTCAACATGGGATTTTTGGGGCCCCTCCTCATTGAATTCTATCACTGTCATGGCGTTAATCGGCCTCGAAGGTGATTTTGCAGTCACTGCACAAATCACCTTTCAGGACCCATTAACGAAATGACAGTGCCAATGTTCATGAGGTGGCCTCTCAAAAGGCCTATGTTCCAAATTTGGTGGAAAAAATCCAACAAATGCCAGTTTTATGAGCATGCGTTTCGCAGTTGCTACGCAAGCTCGTAACTTCGTGCATTTGCGATATTTTAATGCCAGATTTTCAGCATTGTCATTTTTGTACATGTCCTTGTGAACAGTACAGCTGTCATTTTCCACATCCTGCCTGAAATGTATTTCCGCAAGTCCGGTGCACAATAGCGCAGATGCTGTGGGAAATCAGTGTTTGGGCCAGATTATGAAAATGACAGTGACACAGTTCATGAGCAGAGGTCCTAAAATGCTATGTTGAAAATTTGGTGATGATACCCCATAAAATGACTGTGTTATGAGCGTGCGTTGGCAGATTGCATGCACGCTCGTACTGTCTGAATTTTCACCATTGCCATTTTTCCACACCTCTTGATGAACAGTACAGCTGTCATTTCACATATCCTGCCCAAAATGTGTTTTCGCACTTCTGGCGCAGAATAGCGTGGTCGCTATGCAAAATCACTTCTTGGGACACTTTGAGGAAATAACAGTGACACTGTACATGAGCAGAGGTGCTAAAATGCCTTTGTTGAAAATTTGGTGCTGAACGCCCATAAAATGGCAGTGTTGCAAGCGTGCATTGCATATTTCCCATGCACCCTTGTAACTTCGCAAATTTGATATATTTACATGCCACATTTTCAACACTGCCATTTTTTACACCTCTTTATGAACTGTGCAGCTGTCATTTTTCACATTCTGCCCAACATGTTTTCCCGCACTGCACTACCAAACATCCAAAGGGACACCCTAATGCCTGTCACTGTCTGCAGGGTGGGGGTGGGTTGGCATCAGTTCAATACTTCACTGCCATTCCTATGATGCATCTCTCTAACTCCTGCACTGCCAATGCCAGCAAGCCAACATTCGGCATTGACAAATGCTTGTTTATAACTTCTGAGTGGTGAAAAATGAAACAAATCACTATGCCAAAGAGGTTGCAAAGGGGTGAATAAATAACCACTCATGTATCCATCAGTAAGCCTCAAAGATGAGAAGTAGGTATCACATGAAAAGTGATTGCAAGGCAAAGCAACAGGTCAATGGTGGCACACCATGCTAGAAAGTACAAGGTAGCAGGAAAGCAAAAAATGGTATGAGAAGATACAGCACTGGAGATCATGGAGTAAGCTGACCAAGGGCAAAGTTAAGAACAGGTGTGTGGAAATACTTCTTAATGGAAAGGATAGTGGATGACTGGAACAGCCTACCACAGGAGGTAGAGGGGCAAAGATGGTGGGGAGCTTTGAGAATGTGTGGGATAGGCACAGGGGCATATTAGGTAGAGGAATGTGGGAGGGAGTGACGTCTATGACTAACTAGAGTCAGTGGTGATGGAATAGGTAGGGAAAAGAGTCAGACTGGATGGGCCTAAAGGTCCTTTTCTGCTGACAAAATCTATGTTTATATGGCATAGCAAATGGAACTGTTTGATTTAACCATTCATTATGTGGGACACATTATAGCAAGTCCTCAATTACATTTTATGTGACTTATAAAAACAAGTACCAACTGTGATAAAAGAAAAACGCATATAATCCTTACAGTTATAATAATTTTATTAAATTTATTATTGATTTTGTGTTTGTTAGATTATAGGTTTTATTGCTATTTTTATATAAACTTGTGCTTATTATTACACTAAGTATGAAAAAAAAAATACTCCCAATTACCCTGTCCATAACACTCAAGTGAAATACTGCATCAAACTTAATACAAAAGCAAATCTCAGGAGTCTTTCTTCCCATTGGCCTGATTATCAAAAGCCCTGAGAATGCCAAAAGTCCCTGGTGCGTCAATTACACAGCACAGAGGTCTTGTGGCATTTTCTCTGCACCAGTCTGGATTTTCATTCCTGAGTGCCAAATGCTACAAGTTAGACCAGCTTCCCGATCAAGTGCCATCAAGGCATAGGGCAGGAAGCATAGAAAGACCAGGAACAATTGTAAAATTCACAAGTAATGTTCAATATTATCAATAACAGTAAAATAAAAAATAAAAATTGTTCAGTATAAGTATCTACAAAGGCAATACAAACAGAGAAAACAAAGTAATTCATCTGAGGGTATCTCTAATTCCTAGTGTCAGTCTCTGTCTCTCACTCTCTAGCAGAAGCATTGTTGCTCTTTTTATAAATCTTTGCCAGGGAACCCATTAAGAGACATCCTGTTTTTCTCAAAATGTTCTTGTCAGTTTCCTTGCAGGTGCAACACATAGAACAGTGTCCTGAGGTGGCCTCTTGCTGACAGCTCTGCAAAACAGTTTGTAAACAAGCCTGAGAGGAGCTCAAACTTCATCTCAGGTTAACCCCCTGAATTCCAAATAACTTTTTGCAATCATTGCATCAGTATAATTATACACATTTCAAACCAAGGGATCTCAATTTCTCATACAGATTCACATACAGTTTTTATAGCTGCAGATATGCAAGGGGAAAGAAACAGAAACAGCAAGTGAAGGCAGAGAGATAGTGAGAGGCAGAGAATCGTAAGACCATCAGGGTGATCAGTTCCTAGGTCTCACGAGAACATTTGGTTGCACGACCATACAGATAAGAGACAGAAAAAGGATAGAACAGATCCTTGTATTTCACTCTTTCTGCATAATAAATGGGCCAGGGTCTTAGTCAACCCTGTCACATACCCCCTCATTAAGAGGGAACCTGTTTTAAAAGACAAGTTTCCAAAACCTTCTAATACTTCTTTTCTAACATAAGCTTCTAACCTTTACAGTTCAGTGCATATGCAGGATAGCAAACAGAGAAGCTTAAACTCATCAGCATTGACATTCTCTTTCCTAGATTTCTGCATCACTTTAAATTTAAATGACTGTTGTGCCAGGTACCACTGTGTGATTCAGAAATTTTTATTCTTCATTGCATTAGGCCAACAGAGAGGATTGTGATCAATTATAAGTACAAAGTCAGATCCAAGAAAGTAAAACTTAAGGGACTCCATGGCCCACTTTGCTGCAAGGCATTCCTTTTCAATGGTGGGGTACCTCTTCTATCTGTCATGGCACTTCCTACTGATATATAGAATAGGATATTCCTTCCCATCTATATACTGACTCAAGACTGCACCAATGCCTACCTCTGATGCATCTGTCTGTAACAAAAATGGCTTCTTAAAGTCTGGGTTTCATAAAACAGGGTCTAAACATAATGTAGCCTTGATGGCCTGAAAAGCTTCATCACACTCTGGAGTCCATTTCACATTATTTGGGCACTATTTCTTTGTGAGTTCAGTGAGGGGAGTAGCTAGCTGGGCAAAGTTGAGAACAAGTCTCCGATAATAATCAGCCAGCCCTAGAAATGACCTGACGATATTTGTTTAGGGACAGGACTGTTAGCTACAGCTTCTATCTTAGAACTCTCTGGCTTTACTTCTCCATTTCCCAAAACATAGGCCAAATATCTGGTTTCCTGCATGTTTGTTCTTAACCACTGTGGTAATCTGCATGTCTTTGTCTGATAGGGCATGCATTCCTGTCACTATTATGTGCTTGACCCTTTTGTTCAGCCTGGCACTGAGGTAAAATACTGTTAAATGTCTTTAGCAAGTTATGAATTTCTGTGGATTGTTCGTGGTTAAGGAAACATTCACCTTTACAGCATCAGCAGTTACAGTTTGCTCCAGTCTGTCATAAGCTGTATCAATATCTTCTTTATCAGTTTCTGGTAAAATTAACAAACTAATTAACTTTTTCTTCAGGAGGTTAGCATGGTATATCTTAGTAGGATTTTTTCCTGTCAGGGGTCTCAGTCTCATAATTAACTGCGCCAGTACATCTAAGCACCTTATAAGGCCCTTTCCATTTCATTAACAGTTTATTTTCTACAGTGGCTAATGGCAGCAACACCTTTTCAGCTGGCTCAAAAACTTTTTCTTTTACTCCATGGTCATAATGTGCATTCTGCTGGTTTTGGTCCTCTTCCTATTTGCTATGGGCAATTTCAACATATCTTGCCAGCTTCTTTCTCAGGGCACACATATAAGATGTAATACATTTTTTGACTGGGGTTATCTTCCCATGTTTCTTTAATTACATCTAGTGGCCCTCTGGGTTGTCTACCATACATCATTTCAAATGGTGAAAAACCTGTTGATGTCTGTGGCACTTCTCTGTAAGCAAAATGCATGTAAGGTAACTATTGCTACCCAATCTTTCCCTTCCCCTTTTAAAAACCTTTTTAACAGGTGTTATAAGGTTTGATTGAAATGCTCAACAAGACCATCTGTCTGACGATGATAAGGGTTGGTTCTTATGGCAGTGATATCTAGTAGTCAGTACAGCTCCTTCAGTAATGCAGCACCAGCATTACTACCCTGATCAGTAATAATCTCTTTAGGTATGCCCACCCTACTGAAACATAGAAACATAGAAGTTGTCAGCAGATAAGGACCGCAAGGCCCATCCAGTCTGCCCATTTCTTTCTCTACCTTATGAATGTGCCATAGGCCTTTGCTCTGTCAATGGCCTATCTAGTCATACTCATCTGTATTGCTCCCTAATGCCCTGCACTGTATTCATATCCACCACTCCCTGAGGTAGGCCATTCCATGCATCCACCACCCTTTCTGTGAAAAAAGAACTTCCTCACATTACCCCTTAATCGGCCTCCCTCTAATCTCATGCTGTGTCCTCTTGTTTTGCTATTTTTCTTATATTGAAACATGTTGGACTCTTTCACCTTGATAATGCCCTTAAGGTGTTTGAATGTTTCGATCATATCACCTCTCTCCTTCCTTTGCTCTAAGGTATACATATTGAGCTCCGTTAATCTGTCCTCATACGTTTTCTGATGCAGTCCCTGCACCATTTGGGTTGACCTTCTCTGGACTGCCTCAATTTGGTTAATGTCCTTGTGAAGGTGTGGCCTCCAGTACTGCTTGTAGTACTCCAGATGGGGCCTAACCAGTGTCTTGTAAAGAGGGATTGTTACCTCCCTCTTCTGACTTGTGATACCCCCTACTAATACACCCCAACATCCCCCTAGCCTTACCTACTGCTTTAGTGGTCTGCTTGGATGATTTCAGGTCATCGGTGATGATGATGCCCAAGTATCTTTCTTCCCTTGTGACTGCCAGCAACTCCCCTCCCAGCCTATAGGTGGCTTCAGGGTTTCTCTTCCCTATGTGCATGATCTTGCACTTCTTTGCATTAAACCCCAGTTGCCACTCTTCTGACCATTTTGCTAGTTTATTCAGATCTCTTCTCTTCTGCCCACCCCATCTGAATCATCTACTCTGTTAAGATCTTGGTGTCATCTGCAAACAGACAAACCTTACCCTCCAGTCCATCTGCAATGTCACTGCTGAAGATATTGAAGAGGTTGTCCCCAGGACTGGTCCCTGAGGTACCCCACTTGTGAATCAATTACCCTTTTTACTTTTGTCTAAGGGGCCAACCACATCCTTTGCAATTCTCTCAAAAAGACACATCTATCAAGAAGAGGGGCACCAGGGGCATCTTGTCTTTTTTTAGTCACTGGGGCTACTTGGCTACTTTCTGACACTAAGCACAGGAACTGCAATAGGTAGCAACATTTCATGAGTTCCAGGCCAATAAAATATGTACAGCAATCTGGCAAGGTGCAATCCTCTCCAGAGTGACCAGACATATAGGAATACCGTGTGCTATCTGTAACAACTCAGATCTATACTTTGTGGTATAACCAATTGTTCTGTCTCATCCTGTGTCTGAAGTTTAACCCAAACTCTGTACAGTAACCCATTACTTTTTTAAACATTGGTTCACCCATGTTTTGGTTTAACCCCAGCTGCTTAAAATAACCCTGAAGAGAAACATCGTTAGCTTGCTCTGAAACAAAATCATAATCAGTTATCAGCTTAGTTTCAGCAGTTTCATATATTAACCCCTTATGTCCATTAGTCTGTTGTTGCCACTGTTTCTTCAGGTTTCTTCTTTCTTTCCTGGACTTCTGGATCTTGGAGCTATGCTCAAATATGTCTGAATCAAAATCACTGAAAGGAAAAGTGTCCCCACTATGTGAGATTTTCTGTGCCTATGCTGTTGTCATCACAGCTGCTGAAACATCAGGATTTACTCCTCTGTGATTAACTTGATAAATCCTGGAAAGTCATTTCCATTATTCACAGGTACAGGTAGCTTTGGTATTACCTGACTTTCATTTGGTGCTACACTCCATTAATATTCAGAGTCACTTGGGTGATGGAATAGTATTGAGTGTCCACATGGATGCAGATGACACCAGTACCTGGTCCTTTTGCACAGTTCTTTTTGAGAACTTCAGCATGCACTAGGGTCTGTCTGCCTCCTGAATCAATAAGTCCCTTCACAGTTTTGTCTCCCACCTTGACATCTATTAAGTATTTGCCCCAATTTGCTAAGGACAAATCTGCTCCAGTGTTACCCTCCTTATTATTGTAGTTTCTTGCAATGTGGCTCTGGCTTATTACAGTTACAGCAAATAAAGTCTTTGGGTGCAGATTTGTTACCCTACCAGAGTTCATATCAGACATGTAGTTCAGTTAGGAAAAAGAGGGTCTTGGCTGTTACCTCACTGCTGTGATGTCTGTCTGTCCATCTGATGGTCTTCAGCCAAAGAAACGGCCTTTTCCCCACTTTCTGGTCAGTGTTCTTTACCCAAAGCTGTACGTCCTGCAGGCAGGATGTTGATAAACTGCTCCATTGTGTGTCGATGATCTGTGGGACTGTTTTGCCTTCTGGTTGGATTTACTTAATAAGGAGTTCTATTAGTCAGGTGAAGACTTCTCAAGGATTGTCAACTGAATGATGCTTCAGGGATTGGAATCTTTGCCTGTAGGTCTCTCCTTTTATGTCATACCTTTTCAGGAGTTCTCTTTTCACCAGCTCATAGTTTTCTGGCTGTGCAGTGTCCATATTGCTGTGAAGCCGGTTGAACTGCCTGTCAGGTAAGGTACTAACCTGATTGGTCATTGCTGTTTTGGCCATTGGCAGGCTGTGGCAACCCTTTCAAAGTTGTCAGGTATGCTTCAATATCATCCAAGGGACACAGCTTTGTAAGTTTAATGTCTTTAAAGTTGTTTGTGACTTTTTGCTCTGACTAGACAATGTCAGATCTGCCAGCTTTGATAGCTTGCAAGGCCCCAGCCATCGCTGCTCTGTTGCTGCATTCTTCTTTCTGTGCCTTTAAATGCTGAATTTCTTTTCTTTCTGTTGTATCTCCTCTCTTATCTTTTCTCTGTCTCTTTTGTTGTATAACCCACCATTGAGGGTATCTCTAATTCCAAGTTTCAGTCTCTGTCTCTCACTCTCTAGCAAAAACATTGCTGCTCCTTTTAGAAATCTTTGCCTGGAAACTGGTTACGATACATCTATTTTTTTTTTAAATGCTCTTGTCAGTTTCCTTGCAGGTACAACAAATAGAACAGTGTTCCAAGCTGGCCTCCTGCTGACAACTCTGCAAAAGAGTTTGTAGATAAGCCTGAGTGGAGCTCAAACTGCATCTCAGATTAATCCCCTAAATTCCAAATAGCATTTTGCAATGATTTCAACAGTATGAGTATATACATTTCAAACCAAGGGATCCCAATTTCACATATAGATGTGCATACATTTTTATAACTGCAGATATGCAAGGAAGAAAAGATAGAAACAGCAAGTGAAGGCATAGAGATAGTGAGAGGCAGAGAATAGCAAGACCATCATAGTGATCAGTTCCTAGGTCTCACAAGAACATTTGATTGCACAACCAGATAGACAAGAGATAGAAAAGGAGAGAATAGAACAGATCATTGCATTTAATTTTTCTGCATAATAAATGGGACAGGGTCTTATTCAACCCTGTCACAGAGTATGTAATTAGTTCAAATACATTTTAGAAAATCTCACCTCCATTTTCAGTGTGAGAGGTGTCATGTTCATAAGACTTTACTTTCAGACCTTTTCCCCACAGGGTTCACAGTCCCAAAAGCCTGATGATGTCACCCCAGGAACTGCTGTTTACACACTATGAAAGTAACACTACATGTTGTACAGTAGACGTTTAAAGCATAGGAGTTGAAGTATTTGTGCTGGATTTCCTAAAGTATGTCTCCTTGTAATAGTCCTTTGTCTGCTGGTTGTTGTCCTATTTTTTGAGAAATATTTTTTCTTAAAGTTATTTTCTTTTTTACACATCACTGTGTATACAGACATCAAAATCCCTCTCCTCTTCTACCCCTTACATGCACCCCCATACTAACAAGGTGTTGCTACATTGGCACATGTAACACTTAGACCAATACATACTATAGGAGTGCCATGAGTGTTAAACTTCCTTGGGCACAAACATATGTCACAGCCATTATCACAGAGTGTCATATTTGCTGATTTACCTGGCCTCCTCATAGGTGTTGGTCTATCTGGTTTCAACTTCCAGATCCCATAAGATAAGATACATGCAAACACATTGTCAAATTGAATCCAAAACCCAAACCAAACCAAACTAAAACAGGTGAGGAAAGATATTTTGTCAATTGCAGCATCATTATTACTTATTTTCTCCTGCCCAAAGGGAAGTAGTGATGCCACATATGGATGTATCTCATGCCTGCTCAGAGGGTGGACTTAGCTGTCATATTTATTTGTTTTCCACTGTTCCAAGAGGTTGTTACTACCACCCTAAGATTTATTCATTTGTGAGATAAAAAGTAGCACCTTATTTATTGCTTAACAGTCTGTCTACATTGATAACTTATTCATTCTAAATGAGCTACTATAGGACTAGCGTATGGTTTGTCCAAGACTGGAGGGGAGAGTATAGTTTATCCTTTCAGGTTTTCATAATACTTTTTTGGCCACCAAGAGGGCCTTGAACTCCCATGGTCTATGAGATACCAGTGAGCAGTGTCTCACAGTGATCCTAAAATGTGGGATCCAAATGTGCCAGTAGCTGTGTTATGTCCCCAGTGCTGGTTGTGATTCTTTAATGTGCTTATTTCCCTACTGATCTTGTCCATACTGTATTTACTTTTGTCTGTGTAATCAGACGTGTCAGTACATTTACATCACAGGCTAACACTGATGATCTGGGGATTCCTTTTCTACATACTGCCTTGAGTCTCACTTTTTTGTATTGAGCCGAGCCTAGCTGTAAGGCTTTTCAAGTTGTAGTGTGTCAGCTACTATATTTATAGTAATTTTCTAAGTAGCTTGATAGTGCTGGTTGCTGTAGTTGTTACGGTTTCTATCCCTCCTCCAGTTTACAATCTATGCAATGCTTTAATTACTCAGATCACCCAAAGACTGTTTCTAGCTTGTCTACTAAAAAATACTTGGTAGTAATAAGCAGTGAGGAAAAGATACAGAAACATGTTTCATATAAATGTGTCATGAAGTGACACTTCCAAATGCACTAAAACCATCACTGGAGTGGAATGACATCATAGACTCTTTGGAATTGATGTATTGTTGGAAATGGAATGAAAGAGCTGAAGGAAAAGAAATCACATTAACATGGTAACCTCCTCCACACATTCAAGGAGATGATATCTTTTAGAAATGTGCTTGAACTAGTTACACATTCTAAAACACAGTAATATTGTCAAATAGTTAAGAATAATTTCAAAATATCTGTCTTTTTATTATTTATCTGTAGTGTTCCTTTAATTGTTCAAAACCGGGCCCCCTAGGCTCCTCCCAGGTGCTAACATTACCATTTCTGTTTCTTGAGGGTGACTGTCATCATTAAGAATCCCAAATGATTGAAGTCATTAGGACAGAAGGCAGTCAAGACTGCAGAAATTCAGCCAGCCCACTGGCACAGCAGTTGGATTTCCATTTCAGACACCAATGACCCTGGTTCGGAAACAGACCCAGGAGTTGGAGAGCGGGCTGGAGAAGGATCACACATCCTGAGGATTGATCTCCTTCTCTGGGGGGTGAGAAGCGTGTCCAGCTATTTACAGACCTCTGACAGAGGCTGGGGGTCCACTGTGGCTGGCGCTGTCACCTTAGAGGGGAGGGGTGGATGCTAGATCTCATTGCACATACCCACCCCCAGGGATCCAGCAAAAAGCTGGCCCCCTGGCATAATGACCTGCTGTGTTGCCATCTCCACTGACTTTGACGTCTGCCGGGGGGGTCCTGCTCTCGTGACCCTGACCAGGGGGTAAGCCGGGGCATGCCTACAGTGTCCATTGTGAGGGGTAGCCCTCCAAGCGGCCCTGACCAGGAGGGTAAGCCAGGGCATGGAGGGGACAAGAGGTAGGGCAGGTCTGACCTCCAAATTGAGGATTGGGGGACCCGGGACCAAAAAAAAAACCTGCAGAAATTCTTCAAAGGAAATCTAAAGAGACTAAAAGATAAGAAGCAAGTTCCAGGGGTACGAAGGTCCACTATACTCCTGATGAAGCCCAGATGTGTAAAACATCAAAATTGGTATCTGTAAAGTATGAAATAAACATTAGAAGGGACATTGAGGGTAAATATGAGATCTAAAAACTTTGTAGTTTATGGTCAGAGTCAGTATCTATTATTACATTCGTGTTTATGTTTGTCATAAATTAGAAAATAAAATAACTGTTTACACTGTGAGCCCTACGACAGCTGTTTATGTAATTTTTAAATCCATACTTCCTTGTGTAGCAGAAAGAAAGTACAGTTTATCTCAAAGTGATGATGTTTTAGCATGTTAGCAGGTGTCCCTACACAGAAACACACACACACACACACACACACAGTTACAGTAAATTGTTAATATTTAGATTTATTTATTTATTTAGTTTTTGTTAACTGGGTAGGTGCACTAGCCATGAAATGACTACTTTCAGGCATGACCTGGGAGAGTACAACAATCAAAGACAGGTACATAGCATGAGTACAATGAAATTACAATAACATAGGCCAAAACAGTTAGTAATAATGAATACATGCAGCCAGAACAATAACAATCAATACAATTCACATAGAATTTTTGGCAGAGAAAACCTACACAGTATAGGAAGGAACCACAACATAGCAGCAAGAAATATTGTTAAAATTAGTCATACCAGTGAAGATTCAAATAGGCAGCAAACAAGGCAAGGCAAATTCCTGACTGGGTGGGATGCATTATCATGGCCTCTGAAACAAGGCTCAGGTGTATGTGTGTGTGGGGAGTTGGGGTAGATTAGCTGTCAGGATAGTAAGGGTAAGAAGTGTTATGAGGTAGAAAGGTTAAAGTTAGGCCAGGCAGCATCTGGCGGGTGAGTGGATTAGGAGGATTAAAACAAGTGCAGAGATCAGCAAGGGATAGATGGAAGTGCAGCTCCTTTTGAAGCTATCATGGGATCCAGATATTCGAAGTGCTTGGGGGAGAGAGTTCCAAAGCTTAGAAGAAGAGTGATTGAAGGCAACAGAGCCGTTTGATGTTTTACATCTAGGTACATTCAACAGGGATTTATCTACCGATTGCAGTCTATAGGAGGATGTTTGAGGTACCAGCAATGTTGCAAGCACTGAAGGGGTCTGGTTTCTGAGTATAGAGTCAATCAGGGAGCCCAGAGAGTATTGACAGCAAGCTGACAGGGATAACCAGCCCATGTCCCTGTACAGTTGGCAGTGGTGCTTAAGCCGTGGTGATGAGGAGGTGTATCAACAGATATTATTATAAGTGACATCCCACTTATGAAGGATGGTTTTGTGTGTGGCAGCAAAGGTCGGCATGCCATAGGGGAGGGCAGGGAGTAATATGTCTCTGGCAATAGCAAGTTTAGCAGAAGGAGTCAACATGAAACTGGACTTGTAAGCAACCCCAGTTTAGCATTCACTGCCTTGCAGGCAGATTGTATATGCAGGCTGAAGTCCAGGGATTGGTCCAGAAGAATTCAAGGTACTTAAGATGTAACGATTCTATTGGTGTGCCACTGCGGTCTTGCACCAGTAGAGGAGTTTGACATGTCCTAAGTTTAGGGCAGATCCAAGTAATATTGCTTGGGCTTTCTTAGCATTAAGTACAAGCTTATGTGCAGAAAGCCAATTTTGGACATTTGTGAAATCTGAAGAAAGGGATGCATTTATGCTGGCGACCTTATCAGAGTTTGAATACAGTTCAAGATCATCTGCATAGAGAATAGATAGGTATGAAACTGATGTCATCTCCAGGTGGTGGAACCCTCCTATAATATTCAATGATGAAAAAGATGACAGGAGCAGAACTCATACATTTCAATAAGTGGTGGTGGTGGTGGGGGGGAAATTAGTTCCTGTCCAATTTAACCCATGCACCCACACATGTTATTTAGCTACCTCAATCTGCAGCTGCTTTTGACAAAATAATTATTAGTGTTGCACAGATACCACTCTGCAGGATCTGACTACCCTCTGATGGATAGCTGTGAATTCCAGCCACCTCATCCGAACCCCATCTAACCAAGCCTGTATGTTGGATCTCCAGATGGATGGGTTTAGATGTCTTAATCCAACCATTGGGTCCCTCATCGGACCATCAAATCCATCAGATCCCATGCCCCCGGATCAGATCCATTTATGCCATCCATATTTAATAGTACCCAACATCCAGGGAATACGGTGGTATATGCTGGGATTGGAACCTGGCGGATACTATTTAAGCACCACTAATAATTATGGATTAATCAGTTGGCAACGGCTCAATTAAGAAAATCTGGCCAGTTTCCTGTCAGCCAGTTGCCTTTTAAAAAATACTTTTAAAATGTATTCTACACTTCATTGCAGGCATCATTTCTTCACATAGACAAACTGTAAAAGATTAAAATGGGTAGTGTTCAATTCTGGAGTTCTAATGCCATAAGTATTTGGACCCAGTGGCTCTGTATTGTCAGTACTGCAAAAATTACAACAATCAGAAATATTTCAAATGTTCTAGAAACCATACAAGTCATAAATGGAAAAGTCTGTGGGGTCACTGGATTTTCTCCATCCCTAGTCTCACTGGCTAGTGGTTACAAAATTTTAATTTCGATCCCTGACAGATCATATCAAAGAAGAAAAAAACAACAAATATGTTGCAGGTGATACCTTTTACTGGACTAACAAAATAGTTTTTGAGACTAACTTTCAAGAGTTGCACTCATTTCCTCAGGCCAGGCTGACCTGAAGCAAAAAGTATATCTCTCAAAACCAAGCCTCAAAAACAGTTTTGTTAGTCCATTGAAAGGTATCACCTGCAAAATATTATTATTTTTTTTTCTTCTTCATCATTGACTGGACTAACATGACTACCACAGTTCTTTGACTGATCATAAAAAAATGTCACGGTACTAGGATAGCATAGTACTGATGCTGTGAAACTTTGGAGGAAATAGGTAAACAAGTGAAATGGAATGTAAATGCCAGTGTGGCATACCCTAAACAGCAGGGCAGTCATGTCCAAAGAGTCTGGGGGAGGCACATGCCCCCTAAATTCCCATCTAAATACTGCTTTTTGAATGGAGGAAGGGCTGTAAAAGAGTAATTTAATGCTGTACCTTGATTCAATTTGAATTGTGTGCCACACACCAGAAATTTTCTTGGCATGGCATCCATGCTAAACAAATGTCCTGATAATCATTTTTAAAAATGTGACAATTTGGCAGTGTAGGCATACATGTACAGTAGACAGGCTAGCATATAGAGTCAGTACTGCTGGAGATTAAAACATATATAAAATTCCACAGTTTCAGTTCTATATATATCGGTGACTGAAAGTTGCATAATCAATAGTGAATCTGCTCACTGTCTGTATTGATTATATAGAGAATAATGTATCAGCAACCATACACAGCAAGGCTGTGTGTTTCCATCGAGGGTTGAGATGACAGCTTATGAACGCCGAGAGCTGAGCTCGAGAGGTTCATGTTGTCATCTTAACCCCACCAATCAATCAAGCAATCAATCAAAATCTTTATTTATTCAGGTGAAACATCGTTGAGCAAGCTCATTTGAAAGGTGGACCTGATACATAGACATTCAAATTACAGTGCAGTAACTCCAGACAACAGGTAAGTCCCTCCCTTGCGTGGTTTGCCTTGACTGGCCAGTTGCTCCCCTTGTTCCTGCTACTGCTGCTATAGCTTTGTTACAGTGATATCAACCAGAGCTCTCTAATAATCAACTGGAGTGCCATAATAACCAGGTAACCAGTTGATATCTCTTCAGTTAGTTATTATGGCTTTTCTAAGACATGGTTTGCAAAACAGCATTGATAAATGCTGTGACCAGTTATTATATTACACTTACAACTATGCCACAAGTACACAATTCACATAACATGGGAAGCAAGGTTTGCCTCTGTTTGTCCCTGAAGGCTTCCAGAACCCTGTCCCAAGGCAGAAAAAAAGTCTTGGAGGTAGTCATATCTGATGAGCTAACGGTGGCCAGGCAGTACGCCGAGGCAGTAAGGAGGGCTAGTGAGATGCTGGGGTGCATGTGGAGGGGTATCACCAGCTGAAAGAGGGAGGTGGTTTTGCCTCTGTATAGATCTCTGGTAAGACCCCACCTAGAGTACTGTGTCCAGTTCTGGAGTCCATGGGCTTGATTTTCAAAGCAGGGTGCAGGGCTTGCACCAAGTCCAGTGCCACAACACTTAGGTTCCAGTGGTTCACTGAACCCTTTTGCCACAATTGCACCTGATTCTCAAATCTCAGACACATTTGTGACAGTTTCCATGTTTTACAGCAGCTTGCACTGAATATCTGGTACAAGCTCCAAATAAACAGAGCCCAGGAATGCCACAAGCTAGCCCAGACAAAGTTGATCTAATTTACGGCACCTGGCACACGGATTGCAACTCCTGATCACCTGCCTGGAGATTGCCGCAAGCCCTGGTGCACCCAGAGCTTGTGGCAACTGGGGGCTTTGAAAATTGAGCCCCACATCTCTGAAAGGACATACACAGAGTGGAGGTGGTCCAGAGGAGGGCAACTAAAATAGTGCAAGGTCTGCATCAAAAGACCTATGAGGAAAGACTAAGACCTCAATATGTACACCCTGAATCAGAGGAGAGAGAGGAGGGGATATGATAGAGATCTTTAAATACCTTATGGGTATAAATACAGTACAGGAGGGGAGTATTTTTTAGAAGAAAAGGTGCTCAAGAAGAATGGGACATGCTCTGAAGGTGAAGGGGGTTAGATTCAGGAGAGATGTGAGAATATACTTCTTCATAGAATGAGTGGTGGATTCCTTTAACAGCCTTCCAGCAGAGGTGGTGGGGGTGAAAACAGTGGTGGAATTCAGAATGAATGGGATAAGCACAAGGGAATGACAGTGGACAGGAAGGGGAGAGGGAGAAACAGCTCTAGATCGGGCATGGTCTATGGTAATTGTGTAGGTAGGGAAACTGGCAGACTGGATGAGCCCAGCAATCCTTATGTGCCATCAAATTTTATGTTTGTATGTTTTAAATTAAAAAGTAGGCTGAGTGGGTAAACAGTGCAAAGTATAGAATATACTTTAAACTTCTATTTATAAGATAAACTGGCTGGGTTATTATAACCGAAACCCAAGGGATAAAGTTATTGTCAACTAATTATTTTATAACTAACTCTTCTGCTAGTTGTTGAATGAAGGTGTCAGAACAGGGTAGTGTGAGTAGGGGTTATCTTGGGCAGTAACTCAGTTCCTCAACTCTTATAAAATCGCATGGGAATTTCTACACCTTGGTCCTCTTTTTTCACTGAATGCTATAGAAGAGTTCCACAATTGGAGATAACAGTAGTTCCACACCTACAAATCTAGAGGTAAGCCCCACCCAAAAGAAACATTTCCAATTTAAACACTGTTTGTATGTGTCTGTGTGTGTGGGGAGGGGCTGCCTATGTGCTGAAAGAGCATCACCCTGAAATAAAATGTACTTCTTTCTGCTACAGAAATGCAGTATGGCTCATCAGACTACATAAACAGCCATTTTTACACTTACTGTACAGTGTGGACCACAGTTGTTGTTTCGTGATAACATGGAAACAGAAATTCTTATGTGATGAAACATACCAGCTCTTATTACAAGCTGGCATATACTACAAAGTTGTTAAATCTAATTTCTACCTCCCCTGTCCCCTTTAAACTACATTTTAATTAATTGATAATTGAGTGGCTGATTCCTGTCTTCACACCATACCTGTTTTATTGACCAGTTCCCCCACCCTACACTTTATTTGTCCCTGCTAGGGTAGGATTACAAGGAAACCACATATTGCTACAAACTTTCAGTAAAACAGCATGGGTTATATACGTTATCTCACGTACTGTGCTAGCAGTATGGGATGTATGTCCAAAACTCTCAAGTGACAGTAACAATCTTTGGGCTTTTGTTTGAGGTTTCAATACCTACTGGTTACTATGTTTTTTGATTTGTGGCTCATCTTGTTGGTTAGACCAATGGTCTTTTTCTGCTGACAGTGTCTATGTTTTATGTTTTTATAACCTTCAAGTGAAAAACAAAACGGGAAACTGGACAATAAAATGAACTAAAACTTGCAATACTGAGTAGTTACATCATGCCATTGTGGCATCAAGAAAAGGTTTTCCTCAGATGCATGGGCAAGCATTTCTTTCTCTAATAATTCCAAATAGGGAGAATGCTGTTACATAACAAAGTACTATAAAGTTGTAAGAATCTCTAAGTATATAATGTTGCCCCCCACACCAATTTTAGAAGTAGGATGAACAAATATGCTGTGCAAACATATACTAATTAAGAGGGATTTACCTTCTGAATACTACCCAGGGTATCCTTTGATTCCTTTGGTACTGCAAGCATAAATCGGTTCTTCCAGAACATAACAGCTTGTGCAATCCTCATATCCACTCACTTTACTGATAGGCTGTTCTATAGCACCCCTTCCAGAGCAAAGAGTCTTAATGTTTTCCATAATTTACCTCATCTGGTGTCCTGCTGGAGGACACCAAATCAACTGTTTTCATCTCTTTGATGTTGTCAGTACTGTTGAGTATGCTGCAGACTGGTATACATCCCCAACATCGACATGTCGACAGCGGAGTCCCTTACAGCAACAACAGTGCCACGTCATTGTAGGGAACCCACTGGAATCTGGCACTGTCTGTCGGGGGTCCAGCACCCCCTGAATCAGCTCCGACTCAGTGTTGAGAATCCTAAGGGGGGTGGAGGGGACACAGCCCCCTGATTGGGGGGTTTTGGGGGGAAAAGCCCTCCAAAGAAAACACTTGTGGCTTTTGCAAACCAGTAGCTGACTGCAAAATGCAGTCAACCTGCCGGTTCCTATCGGGTCATTCAACAAATATTTTGTCGATGACCCATCGTGGATCCCTGAAGACTGACATTGTGTCCCATCTCAGCCTCCTTTTCTGCAAAGTGAACAAGTTAGTTATAGCTTTTGCCCCAACACCCCTGATCATTTAGTGGGCCTTTGTTGCACAGTCTTGATTGACTCAGTGTCCTCTTTTTATTGGGGAGCCCAGAACAGTTCACAGTGCTCCAGATGAATCCTGACCAGGGCTCTGCAAGTAGCAAGATTACTGTACTTCCCTACCCTGATGATCATCCCCCTCCCCAAGGCACTCAGCATTCTGCAGGCCCTCTTGACAGTGGCCTAACACTGAGTGTCATGCTTCATCCCTATGTCTAATAAGGCCCTCATGTCACTTAGGTGTTCTCACTATACATGACCTGTAGTTAAATGAGTTTCAGTTTACAAGCCACCAATCTCTCACCTTTTACTGCAGTAAATTAAATCACCAAATGGTTGCATAATGGAACAGTATTCTGTCTTTTTTGTTATAATAGTGAGGTAGATGTTGAGACAACAGGAACTTCCCCCACAATTACACACAAACAATAAAAAAAACAAAAAAAAAACAGGTAAATTAATACATCCTGAACATAGTCAGCATGGTTGCTATACTGTAATTAGATGCCCTGCCAATTGCTGTAAAGGTTCATACCACTTGTATATGTCTATCCTAGGAAAATTCACAAAACACATATATATATTTATAAAGTCATCTACCTAGTGTACTGTATCTTCTTGGACTCCTATCTCTGAAATATCTAAAAGGTATTTTATGCCTTGAAATAAATAGATGTTTTCACATATATTTTGACTGAGTGTTTCATGCCAGTTAAGGACTGAAATTTAGTGTTTTGAATTTTTAACTAAAGACAAGGATCTTTTTCAAAGAATTCATAAAATGGAATGCCCCTGTACTTTAAATCCGTCATTATGTTACCATCGGCCAATCCCAGTCAGTAATTGATACTTTCATGATTAAGAAGTGTTCTTTATCAAGGTGTAAGAAAGAAATGTGTCACACTCATCAATAGTTGATTCATTTTGTGGAATTTACAGCACTGATGTTGCTCCTCGAGTTTCAGTTCCTCGACATCTTTACGGCAGCAATTGTTTTTGTTTAACGTTGCTTCACAACAACGTCTGTCCCTGTCAGACAACAGTTTCTAAAGAGGAGAGAACTATGGTCAATATATCATTGATATTCTCCTGTTTTGTTTAAAATTCAAAAACTAGCAGTCTTAACTCATGAGACTGAGTCTGCTTATTCTCTGGCCTTTTCTTAATTCTATGGGGATATCATAGAAATTTCATAACTATTCTTCAGTATTCAAGACCACATAGCCATCAGAAAGAGTGGTGGATTTGTGAATTAGAATTTCATCAAAATTGTAGTATTGATTGAATCAGCCCATTTAAAGTAGAGCTAAATAAGTATCTAGAAAAAAAAAGAAAAATGGTTCAATACTCATTTTATTGGTTGGGGAAGAACCCAAATGAATAAAATATTCTTTTTCCTCCTGTTTCTCTGTGATTGTATATATCAGTAGTAGATTACAAAGGGCTACCCTCTTCTGTAAGCAATCCTATTTATATCAAGTCATTTACACTGAAGTTACAGTTCTTAAATGCCTGTATCTATGTTGGTGACACAGTTTTACTGCAGTCCTGCCTACATCAGAGCTGTCTAACAGATGCTGCAATATGACTTCAATACACTCCAGTAATATTTATTAATGAATAAGCTAGTGGTAAATTCTCATAAGACCAAATCAGTACTCATTAGCTCAGAGCCTAAACATAAGCCCTGCATTTCCAATTTGAATATTGTGACAAATATGGCAAAGTACTGAAGCAGGTGTTCAATTACAGGTTATTGGGCATCTTATTCCATTTTAAAATGGTATACCCATATTCATCAACTTATGGGTAAACTGGGGCCACATATTGGGTACCTCTATAGAAAAGAAATTGCTTAACCCATGTAGCATGACTTCAGATTATAAATTCAAGCATCCTGCCCTTTCTGGAATATGATGACTTTATTTATACTGTAAAAATGCTGCACGTGTTCATCTAGCTCAACTTGAAGTAGCCTTAAATTGTTTGCTGCAATTCATAGTATTAGCCCCTATGGAATCCTATCACTTTGAATGACTTTAAGCTAGGGTAGGTCTCCTCAGTAAGTATAGAGATGCCACTTAATTAAGTTCATGTACAAGTATGTGAAACAGATTTTTCCTCAGTCTATATCTGACCTTCTTCCATCTAAACTCAGTATACCTGGCATAAGATCTTCCACTGGTACTGAATTTGTCTCCCATTCTGCAAACAGTGCCAAGGGTGAGCACAGTCTTGTCATTAACAGGCCTCATTGCTTGAACTCATTGTCAATTACATGGAGACCTTGTCAAGACCTCTTGTCATCAGTTAAGTCCATTACATCTTGGTTTTCCGAGAGATTCTGTGCACAACTAAAGGTGTGTTATGCTAATGTTTAATGTATACTGTTTGCAATTTTGTATTGGCAGCTCTGTATTTGTATTACTGAAAAAATATGTCTGTAATAATTCATGTACTTCCAAGGGATATGTGTGTGTGTGTGTGTGTGTGTGTTGATCAAATACAACCCACAGGTCCTGGAGTGTGCTTTTGTGCTTTAAAATATCTAGTAATAACAGACAAAATATTTTTGTCTGGAATCGTTTATTATTACATTTTATGACAAAGTGTTCAAAATAGCCATGGATGTCCTGTAACATTATTTGTATAAACACGTCACATGACCATTGCTAGTTCTGTAATGA
This sequence comes from Neoceratodus forsteri, assembly GCA_016271365.2. Classification (NCBI taxonomy): domain Eukaryota; kingdom Metazoa; phylum Chordata; order Ceratodontiformes; family Ceratodontidae; genus Neoceratodus; species Neoceratodus forsteri. The sequence goes on along the minus strand of JADMNL010000022.1, from coordinate 260,945,909 downwards.
CTGCATACATTATCTAAACTACATATTTTTACAACAAACACCCATTATCTATGTGGGATAACTCACTGCAGGATGTGCATTCATAAGGCAACAAATGCCCTTCTCAGGTAGTTGCACACTTGGCTATGCCTTGTGCCTAACAACCACCTAAGGCATGTATTATTCCCTTACAGTCTCATGCCCTGTCATATATTGTCTCTTACACAGACACCCTTAGTAGAAAAAGTTGTTTTCCAATGGAACTCAGCATTTGATGATGCTAAGGCTGTTGTCATGATATGACATTCTTATTCATACAAGCTGTGCTGGATTGCATAGACCAGAGTGTTGTTCTAGATGATATGACTCATTGGTCAACAAGATTGTTCCAGTTTCACACTAACACACTGTTATGCATTGATCGCCCCATTCCAGTAAAAGCAAAGAAGTGAAATTATCCACATATCATTTACTAGGCCATCAGCCCACTGACCCTATCTTCATATATCATTAAGCCTTTACCCCCTGCCATGCCTAATCTAGCACCCACAGATGGTGGAGGAGTTGCTGAGTTGGTTCCCTACCTGCCACTATTGTTGCTAGTGGCAGTTTCATTATATGTACCATTTCAGTGGTACCACTAACATGCACCTGGCTCCCTCAGGTTTTACCCTTCACAGGTACATGTATTTCAGAGAGAAACTCCTTTTGGTCTACAGTATTTACTGTATATTCTGAAATCTACTGGGATACTTTAGGCTTGAAACTTCTATGTCCAGTGGTGCCAGCACTCAAATTCAGACTGTAGCTGGACACATCTACACAACATACAACAGCTACTGTATGTCCAGTCTTTAGTCATTTATTTTAAAAATGGTCTTGTTTGACAATGTATTTACCCAGGATAGCTCATCTGAGATGCACTCTCATGTGTACTGTGGAGTCCTACCTGCGCCTGATGCTGGGTAGACAAAAATAAAGGGAGGTCGGATGACATGCTCAAGATCAAGATGATTGCATAGTAAACCAGTCTCTTTTTGGAGTCAAACCTAGAATTTCAGAGTTCAGAGTTCTGTGCTTTAACCACCAGGGCACACTGACTCACCAGCATGGTGTGTAGCATTCAGTGCTCAGGCAGGAGACAGCGGTTATTGGACAGAATTAAGAAATTGAGTGAAGTTAGTGTCTGCATTTTTAAAATAATTATGAGACAATGGCCATCCATACATTTATCGGGCCTCAGGCCAAAAAATATAAAACAAAATCTCAGATACAAAATTAATGAGACAGTCATTTAAAATTATGAAATTTGTCAGTTGGGCAGTGAACCCAAATGATGATCACTAAATAAATGATACCAGAATAACATTACTTGATTAAATTTACAATGAAGTTAAAATCTGACTTTTGGAAAATATTATAAATCATGATATCATTCTTGGGCAGTTATGATTGTTTATTTCTAAATATTCCAAGTACCTTTTATTTTCCACAAGAGAGTGTCTCATGTAAACAGTTCCTCTAAAATTGTACAGTTCTAAGTTCCATTAGCATAGTCTATTTAATCACATGTAGACTTCTCTAATTTTCAACAAAGTTAGATTGTTTATTTTAAATTCAAGTTGCATTTTAAAATAGAACTCTTCCAAACAATTTGAAATAAGTTTATATGTACTGTCCCTGTATCTTTTTGGCTATAACTCAAGTTCATTGTGTGCCAGAACTGTTTAGCTTTGCTTCACATTTCTCTCACCCAAAAAACTCTAGAATGCTCTCTTATAACCTCAAGAGTTGCCAACTGTACATATAGAAATATAAAGTAAGCAAATCTTAGGGATTTGCATTGAACTGGCTGAAATTTGAATAGCTCAGTTCTGGTACAGTACAATTATAATTCTTTGAAAGGTTCAGAAACTGCACCGCATATAGCATGAAAAGCAGATGAGACATCTCTGATGTCAAGTTTATGTCAAGGAAACTGCTAAACTCAACAGTTTCAGCAAAAGGGAGTTAGTAAGATGTAAACCTTATTCAAAACAAAGAAAGTATACATAGTTTTTTTTTTTTTTTTAATTATTTAACCAGGTGAGACACACTAAGCTGAAAGTTTTTTTACAGGTGCAACCTGGGAACACAGGGAAGTTAAGTGACTTGTTCAGGGTTACACAGCATGCAAGTGGAGGTTGTGGGATTCAAACCCAGGTCTGGTCTGCCGGATGTCACCAGATTTGCAGCTCAGAGCCTTAAACCACTGCATTATACTGCCTCTTCTCTGAACTCACAGTTGATTGGAGTTAACACGGACAGCCAGTCTCCTGTGTTAACTCTACAAACAGCATTTTTCTGCATTTTTCCTGGCACAGCATAGTACTTTTATCACTTTGCATCTTGAAAATTCAGACTGGTAGAGGGCAATGGATCCTGCTGCTGTTCCAGTCAATAACAACTGGGATATAAATGTTTCCAGTGACTGTCCAAACACATATTCTACAGTAAATTTAGTTTTAATTTTCATAAGTCATTTAAAGGGGATGGGAATTCATCCTAATTGGCAGGAATTAGTAATTTTCCTGTTTTCAGAAATGAAATGCATATCTCAAAATGACCCATAGTGAATTGTACCTGAATAAACACTAATAAGAAAAACTGCATTTCCAATTGCTTTCTTCTTAAGGACCACATTATGAACTATACTGTTCATGGAACCATTAATCTGGAGTTTTGACTATGTCATGGCTTGTGTGAAGAATGCTAAGCATGAGCTATTGTCCTATCAGAACCATGCTCAGAGTTTTGTGCACAAACTGTGACACAGTTAAAACTCCAAGGGCCTGATATTCAAAAGTTTGTGTGGACGCTAACTGGTGTTTGCCCATGCAAACCAGGTTTTTGTGGGAACGCAATATTCAAAAGGGTCGGTTGCACTGGCAAACAGGGTTAGCATCTATGCAAACCACAATAGGTGGGAGTATGCAAATGGGGAGGCAGGGACAGGATTGTTAACACAAGTCAATATTTAACAGATCTGCACCATGCAAATGGGTTTAGTGTGGTCCTTTTGTGCAATACAAATACCACCGAACCAAACCCCTTCTTACTCCGTGCAACCCTAGCAGTTGCTGGAGGTAAAGCAGCCAACTAGCGGTTCACTGCTGGGGGGACACCTTCCCTTGTGATCTGTGGCATCCCCCCTTTCAATCACAAGCATGTAGTGAAGTAAAAATAAAGTCCCTGGTGCTAGTGGTCCACCTTCGATTGCCAGCCTGTAGTAAACAATAAAACCTCTCTGGTGCTAGTGGTTCCCCGTCACTAGCCCATAGTAAAACTAAAACCCTCCCTGGTGCTAGTGGCCCCCTCCCTCCAATCACAAGCCCATGGGAAAACTTATAACTCTCCCTGGCATCCAGTGAACCCTCAGGGCACTGATCCAAGGTACCACCAGACACAAGTCCATAATCCCTGGTGTCTAGTGCCCCCTCCACCGCAGCTTCAAACAACCACCCCTGAGTCACTTTACCAGTATCCTCAGTGCTGTGGGTGTGCATACACTGACCAGTGCAGCCCTCCTCACACCTCCTTGGCCAGCCACCTTATGTCCAGGCAGAGAGCACGCATCTTATTTATAGGGCAGGGCACGTCACCCTGTCCTACAAATAAGATTTATGTTCCATGTCTGGATATATGGCAACTGGCCAAGGAGGTGTGAGGAGAGCTGTACCAGTTGCTGTATGTGCACCCACGGCACCGAGGATACTGATAAGGTGACTGAAGGTGGGTGCCGATGCCATGGTGGAAGGGCTGCTGGACACCAGGGATTATGGAACTGTGACTGGTAGTACCTTTGATAGATGCCCAGAGGGACCACTGGATGCCAGGTAGGGTTGTAAGATTTCTATGGCTAGCGATTGGGGAGCACTAGCACCAGAGATATCACATGTGTCTTGTACCAGCGGAAGGAGGAAACTGCCATGCTAACCTTCCTCTGCTACCCATGCAAATGGGACCATAACAGGTATGCAAATGGCACATTAGTGCATTGCATTGCCAATGAACTCATTTGCATTGGTCCCATTAAAATTGCAGATAGCGCTCCCGACGCTATCCACTCTTGAGGCCCACTCTCAGAAGTTTCATGTCCAGCTTGTTACTTGGACTTAGTACTGCACTGACATGGCCTTATATTCAGTCGGATAGTGCTGGTGCAGTATCTAACTGCATATAGCATCCTTGGACCCCTGGACTCTTGGACTTTTGCGCTTTTCGAATATTGGGCCCCAGTTTACTAGTTCCATGAAGAAAACTGTAACAGAATGTGGCCCATATAAAACAAAAAATGCTGTTTTTAAATCACTTTTATTCAGGTTCAGTTACATATGGGTCATTTAGAGTATGACCATCATTTCTGTAAATGTGAACATTATAAATAGCTGCTAATTTGAAATAATGCATTGTTCACTTGAAACAAATTTGTCATGAACACAAGGTATTAGATTTCAAAGGGATCTTTTAAAATGATTTTACTCATATCAGACTCGCGGTCTAGGGACCACCACTTTACTGAGTAATGTGGCAAAGCTTTACAGACTATCCATTCAGGACAGCAAATAGTAGCTGTTTTAGTCTTAGCAGTTCAGAGGTATGCCAGGGAGAAGCACATTGCACATCAGCCTGCTGATTGTCGGAGAACAGGTCAGCTGTCTTGTTGACCTGGTGCCATGAGAGGGGCTGTTAGACAGACCACCGTCTAGCATGCCTGGCCAGTTCAATCCCCTTTTCCATTTTCAAGGTCCAGCAATGGGTTGTCTGAAAATTTAGAGATTATTCCATGGTTATAGAAATCCCCTCTCCCCACAAATGGAAACAAATTGTATATTTTTATGCCACCATTGTATCTTTGACTTATACAATTTAGGGCTCATTAATTTTGCTTAGATTGAGGTATCTGTGATGTGTTAGGTTTTATAGCAATTTTTTGGTGCTGGTGTTGTATTTTACCTCTCCCATCCCTCCTCCTTGTTTCTGTTCAGATCCACCTGGTGCTTTTGGTTTAGCAAGATAGCTTTTTAGTGCAAGTAACAATGCTGGTGAGGCTAGAAATTTTGAGTTGTTTGTTTTTCAGCAGTGATTTTCACAAGCTACCAATCAAAATGCAGGAAATTGTGACATCACTAGTAACCAGGAGAGCCAGTCCCTGCAGCTTCATGTGAAAATGCAACCTGGCAGTGAGAAATGGTTCTCATTGGTTACTAGTGATGTCATAGTCAGTGTGGTCTCAGTGTTGCTATAGTGGGAGGAATAGACCTGACTTTTTTTCCTCCAAACAGTGTGCTGCTCCACACAGCCCCTCAGTACTGCCAAGTGGAAAATCTTCTAATTAGCAAACAGAAAGGAAAAAAATACTTGAGATATAAGAAGTGATAGCTGACTACATCTGAAAGCTACATTTCATTGCAGACATTTTCCAGGCAGTACACTAGCTCTTTAATATGAAATAAAGGATTGACCCCAGTATCACGCACATCATGGATCACTTCAGTGATGGTAGATGTGGAAGCACTTATCTTTTATTATTTGCATTCTTATTTTCAGATAATTAATGAACCATCCAACGTGTGGTACCATACCCACATTTCTTAAATACTAACATACTAAAATGCCAGCAGAATAGGCTAACGGTCTTTCGTCTGCTCGCTTGGTCAGTCCCCAGCCTGGGTGCTGACCTTGCTGTCCCTCTCACCTTCTCTGGCTTCTCCTTCCCAGTTCGGATATTCTTGCTGCATTGGTTTTGCTTCCAGAACCCTTTCCTGTACCTGTCCCACCCCTCTTGAACCCCTCCACTGTCTCTGCCTCCACTAGCCCCTAGGCAGTGCATTCCATGGCTCCACCACCCTCTTAGTGAAGTAGCACCTCCTCCTTTCTCCCTGAATCTTCCCCTCCAGCTTCCACCATGCCCTCTAGTGGCCCTTCCTCCTTCCTTGAAGCACCCGACTGTTCCTCCCTATTTATCCTCTTCATGTACCTAAAGACCTCTATCATGTCCCCGGTCCCTTCTCTCTTCCAATGTGCATATTTAGCTCTTGAGCCTCTCCTCATAGGTCCTGTCCCCAAGCCCCAAATCATTTTGGTTGCCCTCCTCTGGACCCTCTCCAGGAGGTTTATGTCCCGCTTAAGTGTGGCCTCCAAAACTGCACGCAGTACTCAGGTGTGGCCTCACCAAGCAGTTATACAGAGGGAGTATCACTTCCCTCCTTCTGGAGGTGATCCCCCTAGCGATGCATCCCAGCATCCTGTTGGCCTTGGCTGCTGCCCTCCTACAAGTCTCAGAGTTGTTCATCTTGACATCCACCACCACCCCCAGGTCCCTCTCAGCCATCGAGACTTGTAGCATTTCCTCCCCCAGGGTGTACACTTGGCCTGGGTTTCTGGCCCCCAGGTGGAGTACCTTGCATTTCCCTGCATTGAACCTCAGCTTCCACTTTCTAGACCATCTTTCCAGAGCCTCCAGGTCCCCCTGTAGGGCCACCCTCCCCTCCTCCCCATCCACCACCGCCCCCAGTTTCGAGTCATCTGCAAAGAGACTCATCTCACTCCTGATTCCTGTCCTTATGTCAGATACGTAGGCGTTGAACAGAAGGGGCCCAAGGACTGATCCCTGTGGGACCCCACTAATGACCCTCCTTGGGGATGAGACTTTCCCACCAACTACGACCCTCTGGGTCCGGTCCTGGAGCCAATTGCCTATACATCTGATCATCTGGTTCCCCACCCCCATTTCTCCCAGCTTATCCAACAGACCCATGTGAGGAACAGAGTCAAATGCCTTGCTGAAGTCTAGAAAGAGAACATCCACTGGTCTACCCAGGTCCAAGGCACTTGTCGCCCAGTCATAGAACTCCACCAGGTTTGTCTGACACGATTTCCCCAGGATGAATCCATGCTGTCTATCGTCCAGGCACCCTGACTTATCCAGGTCCCCCCCTAGCCTCTCCTTGACAATGCCCTCCATCACCTTGCCCACCACCAGGTCAGGCTGACAGGCCTGTAGTTCCTGCCACCTCCCTTGATCCCCCCTTGTGGATAGGCACTATATGCGCCACCTTCCAGTCTTGGGGCACCCACCCTGTCCTCAGAGAGATGGTGAAAAGCTCTGCCAGGGGTTTTGCCAGGACATCTGCAAGTTCCTTCAGCACTCTGGGATGTAATTTATCCGGTCCCGGTGCTTTCTCCGTCTTAAGGGAGCTGAGGGCTTCCCTCACTCTCTCTGCTGTGATTTCCACTTCCGGTACCCCTTCTCCCTGCTTAGCCCTCCCCCCACCTGCCAGTGATGCCTCCCCCTCTCCCCAGACCTGCCGATCGGTGAGGGTCCCCCCTCCTCAGTATCTCTGTCTCCTCCCATGTATGATGCAGCACCCCCATTTTCCCTGGTGAAAACTGAGGTGAAGTACTCATTTAGTACCTCAGCCTGCTCCCCGGGTCTTGTGCCCATCTCTCCCTGATTTAATCCTGCTAATCTGCCCCTCACCTTCATTTTTCCCCAGTGTATCTAAAGAACCCTTGTTCCCTCTCCTAATTTCCTGGCCAGGTTCTGCTCCTTCCTTGCCTTAGCCGCCCTCACCACTCTAGTGGTCCTTCTAGCCATCAGCTTGTACTCCCCTGATCCCTTTCACTCCTTGAGCACTTGAATTGCTTATAGGCTGCTTTCTTTCCCACACCACCTCCTGGACCTCCCTGGTCCACCAACAGGGTTTTGGGTCCCACCGCATTTTGTCTTACTCTTGCACAGGTGCTGGTAGCATCCTGCACCCTCTCCTGATGATTTCCCACCTACTATCAGCGTCCATGTCTGACCCAATCCCATCCAAATGCTCCTTAAGGATCCTTCCCATTTCCTTAAAATCTGCCCCCTGAAGTCGGTTACTTCCGTCTTTGTGCAGCCTTCTACCCTCCTAGGTCCAGGCAGAACCAGACCATGGCATGGTCACTCCCATGCAATGGGTCCCTTACCTCCAGGCCCCCAATCTGGTCACTGTCTGCCAGGACCACATCCAGTACCTGCCTCCCTGGTCGGTTCCCTCACCTGCTGAGTTAGAGCAGCGTCTTGAAAGACATCCAACAACCTCTGTTCCCTGGTCACAGAGGATGTCATAGTCTCCCAGTCTGTTCCTGGCACGTTTAAGTCCCCAACACCACCACCGTTCCTCTGCCCAGTCTGCAGTGTCTCCCAACATCTGCCACCAGACTGTCCTCCAGCTCCTCCGCCAGGGTGGGGATCTATACACCACTCCTATTTTTACTCTTTGCCCCCTTGTTATCAAGGTGACCAAATCGCCTCCACGGTTCCCTCCGCCTCCTCACTCCCCTATACCAATGCAGTTTTGACTATCATTGCTACCCCTTCTCCCTTCCCTCCCCCTGTCCTTCCTGAACATAGTGTATCCTCCAGGTTCAGGTCCCAGTCATGTCTTGCAGTGGCCCAAGTCTCAGTGACTGCTGCCACATCCACTGCTCCCTCAGTTAGCATCACCTGGAGCTCAGGCATTTTATTGCCCAAGCTCCTGGCATTTAGCAGGACTACCTTCCACCCTTTCCCCATAGTTCCATTTCCCTGCTCGTGTTCCCATGGGATTCTGTTTTCCCTGGTCTGCACTTTGCCAGTTGGCCTTTCCTGCAATCCTCCTGGTCCCCAGGGGTGGAGACAAGTCCCTCCTTTATCGGCACCCCTTGACAGCCTTTTCTCCCATCCCACCCACCTTCACAAGTTTAAACCCCACTTTTCACCAATGAACCTCTATTTTCAACTTAAGGATCTCCTCCCTCCAAATTGAGATGTAGTCTGTCTCAGCATACAGCTCCTTATCCTCCCAGGTCTCCCCCCAATCCCCCATCAACCCATACCCTCTGGCCTCACACCACTCCCTGAGCCACTGGTTTATCTCCCTAATTTTCCTTTTGTGTTCCCCACTAGCCCTTGGCACTGGCAGGATTTCTGAGAAGGAAACTGTGCATCCTATGTCATGACAGACCCTGGCGAGCTCCCTGAATCTTGCCTGTATCTCTAGCTCGCTATTTCCCTCAATGTCATTTGTACCCAGGTGGACCAGTATGTCTGGGGAACCCCCACAATCCTTTTCCAGCTGATATACCTCATGCTTAGCCCTGTGCACCGTTAGTCCAGGAAGCATCTTGTTCTAACTGGCCAGGCTTCCTCCCTATCCCATTTGATACCCCTGATCATAGAATCCCCAGCAGGAGCACTCTGACCACCTCTTTCCTCCATTCCTCCCTTCCATGTCCTCATCCTTTCTACAGGCCCCTCCACCCAGCTGGCTCCGTGTTCCTCCCCTTTCTGGGTGCCACATGCCACCCCTCCTTATTTACCCATGGCCACCCCTCCCTCCAATCCTATGCCTCCTCCTCCTGAGTATCCTTCTGTTCCTTCACCCCCCTCACTGCTCACAACTGGTCCTTCTCCCCATCTGCTAAACTAGCCTGGCTTATCCTCCCTTCCTTCCTGTCTCCATTTAGTTCCTCCTTGCTAGTCGTGCTCCCTGGCCTAAACCCTCAGCTCCCTTCACTGAATCCTCCTTGTACTTCTGGTCCTTCTCCTTACCTTTCCTCCCAACTGGTCCTTCTCTTGCGCTTTCCTCCCTCTTCCCCTGCCCCTCCTGCTCTGATTCACTGCTCCCCCATTCTCCTGCATTCCAGGTCCCCCTGTTCTTCCTGCTATCTGGCCCTGCCTTCTGCCTCCCACTCCCTCCCTTTCCATCTCTAACTACCCTGTCATGGCTACATCATCCCTGTCCTTGAGCAGAAGAAGAATTGAAGCGGTTACTGAGTGTAAGGTCTGATCCACCTCCCGCCTTGCTTCCTCTGTCCAGCCCTGGCCATCTGCCTACTTCCCTGAGAATGTTGTCCCTCCGTCCCCTCTTTGTGGGCCCCAGTTACCTGCCTGCTTCCTTGGTAGTGTCCCTTGTACCCCTCTGCCAGGTTCCCTTTAGACCCCTGAGTATTCTCCTGCACTCCTTTCCCTATGCCCCCACCCCAGTGCTTGGTGCAACCCTGTGGGAGATTCCCAGCCCTTCCCCAACCATACCACCCCCTTCCCCACCTTTCTCCTAATCCCGCAACCTCCTCCCTAGCTGTGCTAGCTGGTAGCACACTGGGCAATCACCGAACTTCCAAGCCCAGTACAGTATCATGGCTGCTCCACACCTGTGCACCCCACCACCCTCCCAAAGATGCGGCCCTAATGATGTGTGGTTCCATCCCTTCCAAATAGGTTTCTTGGGTGAGCCACCAGGTTCCCCTAGTCCAAGATACCCCTACTGCCTAATCAGGTCACCCACTAATCTTACAGACAGTCCCACTGTACACCAGTAACCCTGTTACTGGGTGCAGTACAACACATTAAACTTATAAGGGAAATGAACAACTCCCAAAGCTCCTCTCTCCCAGCCTTTAAATCCTACCCCAGTGGCTAGAATCACATGAGCTGCACCTGCAGCCTTTTCCTCCAACTGCAGGGCAGGTGTTCCCTATAAATCCGAGACTTCTGGGGATGGAGGTGGGGAGGGCGGGTATTGGGCAGACACCTGACTCAAGAGAGAGTGTATCAGCCCTGTGTCTCCCTCCAAGCCCAGCAGCCAAAGAACCAGGCCCAAGCAAATCCCACCAAATAGGTTTTAAATCAGAAGAAATAGGCCTCTACCAGCTTCTGTTACACAGTGAAACATCCACAAAATGAGCCCCACTTACAGCCACCAAATCAGTTTACAAACATCCAGCATCACCCAAAACACTACCCTGCTAGCCCCTTAGAAGTAAGAAAGACAATAACTAACCTACCAAATAAAATCCACAAAAACCCTGTGAAAACAACAGCAGCAGCTACTGTCCTGGAACACAACTGATCCTGTCCCTTCCAGTTCTTTCTGAGAAGACAAAGCAGCTAACACTCAATCTGATTCAGCTCTCACTCCAGTCAATTGGCTGAGTGAGACCTGGCCAGACCATTAACACCCCTCCCCCACTATGCAGTAACCTTTACAGCTAATGGAGTCAGCCCAAGGAATCAAAATTCAAGTCAAAGCCCCCAAAATATGTTTGCTGCCAAAGGAAACAGGACTCCAGTTTAATCAGCTTCACTAACACATCAAAATAGGCTTGAAATTAACAGATATAGGTCTCCAATTCAAATAACCATCTCCAAGCAAATCCCACCAAATAGGTTTTAAATCAGAAGAAATAGGCCTCTACCAGCGAACCTGTTACACAGTGAAACATCCACAAAATGAGCCCCACTTACAGCCACCAAATCAGTTTACAAACATCCATCACCCAAAACACTACCCTGCTAGCCCTTAGAAGTAAGAAAGACAATAACTAACCTACCAAATAAAATCCACAAGAACCCTGTGAAAACAACAGCAGCAGCTACTGTCCTGGAACACAACTGATCCTGTCCCCTTCCAGTTCTTTCTGGCTTTTTTAGTTTCTGTACTACCAGGTTATGGCAGATTAGGTCAAAGGACTTGAAAATAAAAAGAAAGAAAAATAAAATAAATGGTTTTGAGGTTCTCAACTGAAAAAAATAAATGTTGGGTACCTAGGAGCAAATATATCCCACATTTTTGGAGTTACAGCATTTGGGAACATAGAACGAAAGAGAGAGCAAGAGAGATATGTCAAAAATAACACACACTAGGATGTCTGGTTGGTCTGAGATAGTAGAACACTTCAATGCGTTGTGAAGCAAAAGGCACAGTTGATTGCTTTCAACCACTCCAAATTTCCATGTATCTAATACAACAGGACACTATGAAATGTGTATTCCTCTTATAAAATAGTCCTAAAAATGTTAAAAATTCACATATTTAGTGAAAAACCTAGAATGCAATCTGAGATGTCTGACTGTGCTGTGGTAACAAAACTGTCACATGGAGGTCTTGGCCGCTTAGCTTGCTAGCATTTGTTCACTTATTTAGTATACAGTATCTATCATTTATATATAAGATACATAATGGTCTGACACTGAATGTGCCATTTACCTTCACAAGTGAGAGGGCTGGACAATAACTCATAAGTGGTAGAACCACAATTATACAACGGGCAAAAAAAAAAGAGAGAATACTGCATTTTGATTGGCTGGCTGGCACCTTTCCAGCATTGTAAATCCTCCAGAGTACCCACTGAAAAGGTGCCAGCCACCACTTAGCGGCATCAGGAACTCCCTGGCAACTCCCTTCGCTCGCAAAACACACCACTGCCAAACACACAGATGACAGCGATTACCTTGTCCTTCACCCCACATCCCATAGTCTGTCAATAGCCTGAAAAGTTCAGAAAAACTGCCGCACCATTCCAAAAAGCGGCACGGAAAGAAAAAAAGAAAGAAAATGCAGTTCATTCTCTCCAAAGCAAAGAAGCTGAAAAAAATTCAGAACAGTGGCGGTTGAAATCTGCGATCCTCTGGCACATGCGCAGAACTTGCAAAGAAAATCCGAGCAGTACTGCTGCAGTGAAAAACAAATGAGTAGCAACTTTTAAAACAAATGGACGTTTTAAATTGTTTGTTTTTTTTGTGAAAAAAACAAGTGGGGCCTTTGTATAATTGCAATATACCCCTCCAGGGAGTGGGTATACTGGAGGATTTACCACTACTTGTGTGGTTAAGTCCCTTGGCTGTGCCTCGGGACCGATCCACACCAGCCGTGGTAAATCCTCTAGTATACCCACACCCTGTCGGGGTATGTTGCTTAAGTGACTTATGTAAATCCTACCCTCTCAATGAATGACATACAGTATGTGGCATACATGAGCAGGCCATATCTAAATAATATAATGTATTTTAAATTTTAAGGTTTTTGAATTTATTCTTTTTATGAAGATTCAGCTGTTTCTGTATGATCTGACTGCTCGGCTTTTAGTGCAGCCATGTCACTGGTATGTCATCAAGCATTATGAAAGCTGCTCTCCCATTGGTTATGGGTTCCTTTGTGACCTGTCCAAAGTGAAGATAAATAGCTAAAAATTAAGATAAATAAATGATATTAAGTTTGAATGCTAAAATAAGCCATTTATCTGTGAGGGTTTATTCTCACTTACATGGTATGAATTGGGATTCCATAAGGCATGCAAAAATATGCTTTTCATTCACTTTGGAATGTTGCTAACAACACCTAGCAATGAGCGGTGGAGCCTGGTGGAGCCCCAAGTTCTAGGTCAGCATTGTCTGCAATATTCCAGATTGAATAAAAAAGCTTATTTCTGGATGTCCTGTGGAATGTCTTATTGTACCATGGAGCACTGAATGCCACTGTGATAAGACTACAGGGAAAATAACATGGATTGTTGGGAGAATAACATGTTATTCACTTTGTAGATGAATAAATGTTTAAAACATTTCATTCTTTAATTTTGTTCTTCATTCTCACAGTGTAAATATATCTATCTATCTATCTATCTAGCTATCTATCTATCTATCTATCTGTCTATCTATCTATCTCTCTCTCTCTCTGTCTATTAATCTATCTGTTTATTTTCTATCTGTCTATTTTCTATCTGTCTGTCTGTTATACATGAGGATAGATAGATAGATAGATATAGATAGACAGACAGACAGACAGACAGACAATGTTGTCTGGCAAATCTTCCACCTCTTTTGTTGACAGCCAGTTAGAGTCTCCTTATACAGATACTGTAAGTCCTTGCTAAAGCTATGCTATATGCAGTATAACCATTCCAGTACTTCATCTCAGAACTTAGAATGTACACATTTAGCTGGACCTGCTTAAGCTACTGTCTCAGTAGCACTAACCTGACATTCTTGTCATCTCTGAATCCCGACTCTCTGCCAGGATCAATGATCTAGATATCTCTATTGCTGGTTACACTGTCCACAAGAAGTACTATGGCAAGAGAAGTGGGGGTGTGGCTATGTATATTCATCTCAGCCTCAACTGTGATATCATACATTGGTCAGGAGTTCCCTCTTCACATGAACTCCTCCTCCTGGCAGAAGTCCTAGCAGGGCCCCTTGGCAGATCTGTTCAGTGCCTTATTGGACTTGGGGTGTGTACCTCAGGATTGGAGGATGGCTCACATGGTACCCCTTCATAAGAGTGGCCCCAAGGATGAACCGGGGAACTATAGGCCAGTGAGCCTCACATCCATCATGGGGAAGCTGATGGAGACAATCCTGAAGGAGAGGCTGGTGTCTTATCTGAAGACCAGTGGGATGCAGGACAGCAGGCAGCATGGCTTAATCACTGGCAGATCCTGTCAGACCAACCTGGTAGAATATTATGATTGGATAACTAGTCAGTTGGACAAGGACCATGCAGTGGGTGTCCGGTATCTGGACTTCAGCAAGGCATTTGATTCTGTGCCACATGGGAGGCTAGGAAGTAAGCTAGAAGGCACAGGGGTGAGTGCTAAGATAGTGGGTTGGGTAGGGAACTGGCTAAGTGTAGGCAACAGAGGGTGGTGGTGGATGGGGAGCTCTCATCACCTATGGCGGTGACAAGCGGAGTACCACAGGGTTCTGTGTTGTGACCAGTGTTAGCGGGGATATTCATAGCGGACATTTCTGTGGGTATCAGGAGCAAGATCAGTCTGTTTGTGGATGACACCAAGATGGGGGCAGTGGTGGATGACCTGGGGGTTGGCAGGGATTGCAGGAGGATCTGACAAGGCTGGAGACCTGATCAGACACCTGAAAATTGGGGTTCAGCACCAAAGGTGCAGGGTGCTGCAGTTTGGAAAAAGACCCAAAAAGGGACTCCAGCTGGGTGGGGTGAAGCTTGCAGAGACTGAGGAACAAAAGGATCTGGGGTACTCATAATGGGGTCAATGAACAACTCAGCTCAATGTAGGAAAGTGGCTGCAAGGCCAATAAAATGTTGGATTGCATTGCCGGGTGCATATCAACAAGGAGGGAGGTCATTCTGCCTTGGTATAGATTGCTGGTTAGGCCACACTGGAGTGCTATTGTTGCAGTACTGGCACCCATACCTGAAGAAAGACATTAAGTTACTGGAGGGGGTGCAAAGCAGGGCAGCAAAGATGATCCACTGATTGGAGGATTTACCATGTGAGAGCAGACTGAGAGAATTTAACATATACTCGCTGGAGGAGAGGAGGGACGGGGGGCCATGATCAAGACCTTCAAGTACATGAAAGGTATGAACAGGTCTGGGACAGAGGGGATATTCAAAGAAAGGGAAGGGAGGGATACCAGAGGCCATGCAATGAGATTGAAGAGGGTAGATTCAGGAGGGAGATGAGAAAACACTTTTTTATGGAGAAGGAGGTGGCTGAGCGGAACGCATTTCCAGCAGAGGTGGTATCCTGCAGAACAGTGAGATGCTTCAAAAAGGGCTGGAACAACATAAGAGGGAGGGTGACAGGAGGGGGGAAGGGAGGGAGGGGCAGCTACGAAGTAGGGTGGCTAGCTGCAAAATCGAGCAGACTTGATAGACTGACTGGCCTTTATCTGCTGGCAAATGTCATATGTTTGTATGTTCCTGGCACTGGGGATTCAAATATCACTGTTAAAATATACTACTGTGGCTTTTTAGAAAGGAAGAAGTCATGAAAGAAGATGCAGGTACTTTTTCAAGAAAATATATACTTTAGTAGGGAAGGAAGTGCTCAGCTGGGTGGTCATGGTTATAAGGAGAGTGAATTTTACAGATCTGATAAAAAAACATAATACACTGTGAAAAAATGGAGTGGGGAGAGGGGAGCAACAAGCAAAGAAAAAAGATTTACTAGTACTTGGGGGAGATTTAAAAGATTGTCTCATCCACAGCATTCTAACTCACAATATCATCACTCTTATATCACCACAAAGGTATTGTGACTTTCTGATGTCAGAATGATGATACAGTACTACAGTATACGTTCTTGATGTCACCAGCTACCTGTGGAAAAAGTGACCACAATATATGACTTATATAATATCTATCAGGTGTCACATTAATTGATGCTTTAACAAGCATGAGCCATTGGCTGTAGTGCCCAGTATTCCAGGGACTATCCAAAATGTACTAGTGTACCCCAAGCAATAGAACTTGGCAGCATGTGAGTGTAGGGAGGCAATGTAGTGAGCACCCAGGAGGGTCAAGGAGGTCAAGTCAAGAAGGCAAACTTAAGCATTTGCTCACTGTAAAAGCTACATGGACTGCTTTTTGTTTTATTTTATTCCTCCTGCCAGTTTCCCATAGAATCTTCCCCATGCCGCAGTGTGAAATGCAGGCAGATGCCACCCACTTGGAGTATTGTAGTGTTCTCCTAAAATGAACTTTATTTTTATTAATGTGGGCAGTTGTTGGCTTAAATACTATATGCATTCCAACTAAAACCTGTGGCCAATGAGTCTGGGAGTTGTCTGTTGGAAAGGGAATCAGTGGTGGCAGGACGTGGCTGCTTTAGAGAGGTCAACAGAACCAATGAGAAAAGAAAGCATCTGTTGTGATCTATGTGACTCTCTGGGTCTGATTATATAGTCTTCTGGTCACCGCAGGGGACTTGCGACAGGGTGTGTGACACAAGTGGTGAAATGTATCACACATGTGGCAAGCAGGATTTTAAAAGTAGTTTGCTGCAAACACCCTGCTGCAAGTCTGGAAAGCAGGATGCAGGGAGTTAGAGCAGGTTCTCCTTGGTCTAACTTTGCATCCATGGGGAACCCCCTTTTATGGGATTTGCACCAAACCTTTGGTGCAAGGTGCTGTAAAGTGTGAAAACTGTTGCAACTGTGTCAGCCCTTCTAAAATCAGACTGTGTTGTGTCCAAGGGGCTTTGGCACAACTGCATCCCACTTTGTGGCAGACACAGGGCTTGACACAAGCCCTGCGGCCACTTTCTAAAATCAGGCCCTCTGTGTCCATCCTTTTTCCCCCTTATAAGCAGCAATGCCTCTGTCATGGTGTTGAGTCCATCAGGAGTGCAGAACAGCTTGTCTGGCCGTAAAGAGACAGTGACAGTGTGCTCAGCAAGGAAGTCTTTAAAGAAGGGGAACTAATTAGTCATTGGTCCTGTATCTATCAGCCATAGTCCAGAAGTAGCAGCAAATACTTGTAGGGCTAAAGCAGGCAGTCAAATACAAGAGCTGTCCACAGAGAGTGGAATTGATTGTGATGGTACTGGAGGTGGATGCCAACTGCTGAGTTTAAAGTTTTATATTTTATTTGCTAATTGCCAATTGGCACTTCCAAGCTGTGATGCCACAAGAGTTGGGGAGGGTCTAGCAGGCCCTGGACCATCCATAGGATGGACTTCTTAAATTTTCTCCAGGTGATAGCAGGAATAAGGGCCTAGAAGACCCAGGGCTCCCTCTCATGATGTAGCTAACGGGGCTCCACATGAAAATATATTGAGGGCAGGCAGACCCTGAAGTCAGGACTGCTAATAGGAAGGGATTATCGCCGCCCCTTCGGGATCAGTAAAATGGGACAGGGCTCAGGCACATGCATGTTCATTTATGAAAAGCACCTTTTTCATTTTACCAGAGACAAGCAATTTAAGTCACTCTGCAAACTTGTAAGAGATTGCCTATTTATTGCAGCCCACTAAGAAGCTGCCAATTTGCTGCAATTTTTTAAAGACTGTCTACTTTTTGCCAGCTATTTAAGAGACTGACTGCATATTGAATCACGGAACCATAGAAATTGTTGGCAGGAAGTGGCCCATTGGCTCAACTTGTCTGCCCAGTTTTACCGAGCTAATGTGGAATTTGAGAGCCCTAGTAGCATTACACTTTTTCTCCTTGCAAGCTTTTAAGAGATTATCTATGTATTGCAACCCACTATGAGATTGCCAATTTAATGCAGTTTATTTAGAGACTGCTTATTTTAATGCAAGCTACCTAGGAGACTGCTTATTTATTTCAGGTTATTCAAGAGACTGCCTATTTAACACAAACTACCAAAGAGGCTGCCTATTTTATTGCAAGGGATTTAAGAGACTGACTATTTTAATACTAGCTACCCAAGGACATTGCATATTAGGCGTAAGCTATTTAAGAGACTGCCTGTTTATTGTAGTCAACTAAAACACTGCCTACTTGAGTCATATGAGTCAAAATATTCTGGGATCAATTCTCAAAGCCCTTTAGAATGACACAAGGTTCCTGCATCAAAGATGACAGACATAAGTGGGAGTCAAGTGATGTCCTCGAGCTAAACAGATGTCTCTAGCTCAGCGCTGCATGCTTGTTCTGAATTTAGCTTTATTTTTGAATTATAACACCCATTTTTTTTTTACTCTATTCCTTATCCATTTTCAACCCATGCCTATGGAGGACCTGGGAAACCAAATTTATGAAATGGAGCTTGCTTTGGAGCAACAAAACACTGACCAGCCCAAAACTGCATCAGCAGTGCAGTCGCGGCCCAAACCACCAAGAAAAAAGACCAACCCCAGATTCCCCATACCCTGGCACAGAACTGGACTAATTGGACCTTATTCTAGCCAACATGGCCAGCATAAAGCTCCCCTTAGCCAAAGTGGTGGAAGACCTCCAGTTGCTGAAACAGACACTGGAATCTTTTCATCTGCCCTTAGAAAATGCGGAGGTAAGATTTAGTGCCATTGAAGATAACACAGGCCCGAGAAGAAAAAACTTCCAGGAACATAGAAAGCATGTTATAAAACTTGAGCTTAAGGCAGATGACTTAGAGGTTAGAAGTCGACACAACAATCTGGTCATGGGAATCCCTGAGCAGGTTGAGGGTTCAAATATCCTGTCAATTGTTCAAGGCATCTTGAAAGAAATTGCAGGTCCTCCAGTGATGGGCTCAGATTATTACATTGAGCTGGTGCACCTCTCCTTACAGCCTCAACCCCCCATGGCAAATCCAGGGCAATTATACTGAGGTGCTTAAACTTTCAAGACAAAATGCTAGACTAGTGGACTCCATCCCCCCACCAGGCAGTGTCCTACCATCCTACTCCCTCAACCCATAATCCAACCAGTGACTAGCACAGTCCACCACTCACTACCACGGCCAGCTGCTGACTGAGCTATGCATGAGCATGTACTGTACATAGTACATGCGCAGTGATTGCAATGGTGGGTGGGGTCCACTAGATCACCAGGTATGTTGCTTATGTATGTAATGGGGATTGGGCTTGGGGATCCACTGACCATCAATGAATATTGCAGTTGGCAAACGGTGATTGGGGCTTGGTGGGTCCACTAGCCCACCGGGCAATTGAAATATTATGATCGGGAGTAATAATAGATCCGGCTTAGCCCACTAGGCAATATAATTAATATTATTGGAGATCAAGGTAAGGGGCGCTTAGCCAACCAACGATTGACATGGCATGATTGGGAATCGGGCTGGGTGGGTGCTTCCTCTGTGCACTGTTGTGAGGCTAGCGTACCTGTCCAGGTGTGCTCTGTTTGGCACACAGTTAGGTTGCCACAAGCCACAGGACTTTGCCACTGGGATCCTGCCCAATACAGAATTGGGTGTAGGGTTTCTGCACATTGGCAATCAGCAAAGTCACCTTTGTGAGGCTTGAGCCACCCTTTGAGAATCGACCCCTCTGTGCTTAACCTTATTCAAAATGACTGCCTTGAGCTGAATGTGCTTTAAGACACTATCTATTTCAGACTTTTAATTTATGAAGCAAACAATTTAAACATTGTATTCTAAAGGCATAATTTGATTAAGGACTTTCTGTGAAGTATGTAAGTGCACCCATCCTAGAGTTTTACTGATTTAAGACTTTCTGCATCCAGTATTCCTTTGCATTCAAAGCAGCTGATACTGTGGTCCAACATATTTTGAATTTGTGGCATCTAACTGCTAAAGACAAGGACTTTCATATAGCTAGAGTTAGGGTAGTGTTATTCCAAGTAATTTCACCTCAGCAGCCCCATAAGTGAGTTCGTGAGGACAGGAACTGCACTGATTCACAGGTTAGAGTCACTGTTAACAGTTGAGAGGATTCTAAGTATATTTAGAAGAGTGGACTCATTAACATACTACAAAATAGGATTCCTCAGTATCTTTACATAGGAAGATATATCAGCATTGCTGCAGAAGAGGACTCATCAGCATCACTAAAAGAGGACTTTTCAACATTGCTACAGAAGATTCATCTGCATTGCTACAGAAGAAGATTTGCCAGCATCACTCCACAAGAAAACTAATCAGCATTATTACAGAAAAGGATTCATCTGCAGTGATACAGTGAGGGTTCATCACCCCTGCTGCAGAAGAAGATTCATCAGCATAACTACAGCAGAGGATTGTGCCAGTTCTTTAGTTCTTCAGTTCTTTTTGAGATCTTGTCTGGTGGTTCACTTGTAACCTGCAGACTAGTGCTAATGGATTCTGCTAGTTCTTCATTTCTTGTGATCCTGTTCTGAGGTCCAGGAGTTACCCACAGTCTGGTCCTAGAGGTTTCCTTCAGTTCTTCTATTTTTTTTTAACCAGCCCCCAGAGGCTCAGTCCAGCTCCTCTGGCTGCTCCTGCATGCCCTGGCTTGCCCTTCTGGGGCGGGCCACTGGGCGGCACTCCCCTCCCAATGGACACTGGGGTAGGTGAGACCTGGCTTGCACCCCGGGTCGGGGCCATGGGAGTGGGACCCTCTGGGCAGACATGGGTAGGCAGCAGGATGGCAGCTGGGCCAGCATCATGATCAGGGGCAGGCATTTTCTTTTTCTGCTGGGATCCTGGTTGTGGGGACCTGCAATGATGACCAGAATCTGCCCCCGCCACCCTAACATGTGGCGCCAGCTGCAGCTGCACCCCCAGCCTCTGCCAGAGGTCCGCAATGCACCGGACACTCAACTCCCCTCCTCCGGAGAAGGAGAGCAGTTCCTATGACACTCAGTCCTTCTCCCCCTGGCTGGCCCTCCAACTCCCAAGTCCGTCTCTGAACCCAGGATGTTGGTGCTGCAAGTGGACCCCTTGCCGCTGCACTGGCGGGCTGGTTCTTCAATTCTTCTTGTGATCCAGTCCAGTGCTCCTGGTGTGACCCACAGATTAGTGCTTGAGGATTCTGTCAGTTCTACAGTTATTCTTAAGATCTTGTACTGTGGTCCAAGTGTGACCCACAGACCAGCACCAGAGGGTTTTGTTCAGCATATTGTTTACAAATTTATCCATCTTCTCATCAGTCTTGGACTAGTATAGACAATTAACAGAATTGTAAGCATTCCTAGCATCTTAAGACACTATAAATTCATAAACATTCATACAGTTACAACCATTGATACAGTCATAAGCATTTATAGATTTCTAAGCATTCAGAGTCCTAAGCATTCATAGGGATCTAAGCATTCAGAGTATTACACATTGATATAGTTCTGAGCATTGGTAGAGTCTTCAGCATTCAAAGTCTTAATCAGTTATAGAGTCATAAACTTTCACAAAGTATCCTGCATTCATAGAGTCTGAAACATTCATATAATCTTAAACCATTATAGAGCCCTAATCATTCATAGAGTACCACATATTCATATAGTCTTAAATATCCATAGAATGCTAAGTGGGATCCCATATAGTGCTAAGAAAAGCCATAAAGACTAATGAGTAGAGCTCTAGGGAGGTGTACCTTGAGTGTCCAAGGGAAGCAGAGTGCAAACGGAAAATGGATTAGCGCAGACAGTGAAAAAAGGGGACAAGACATTCTATACGTACATCAGCGAAAGAAGAAAAAACAGGGGAGGGATTGTAAGGCTTAGAGGGGATGAGGGAGAGTGTAAGGAGGAAGACCTGGATAAAGCAGAAATACTGAAGTACTTCTGTTCAGTATTCACTAAGGAGGGGTAGAGTCAGTCACCACAGATGGGTAACAGATGTGAAGAGGGGGGAGTGGACACTAGTCCATTCACAGTGGAGATAGTTCTGGAAGAACTCACAAAGCCGAAAGTGGACAAAGCCATGGGGTCAGATGGCATACGCTTGAGGATACAAAGGGAGGTGAGAAGGGAACTAGCAGCACCTCTGGCAACCATGTTCATTGAGTCACTCAACACAGGAGTAGTTCTAGAGGATTGGGGGAGTGCACATGTAGTCCCTCTGCATAAAAGCAGCAGTAGAGAGGAAGTGGGGGGCCAGTCAGCCCCACCTCTGTGGTGGGGAAGATCATGAAGATACTGCTGAAGGAAAGAATAGTGGCACACCTGGAATCCAGTGGTGCCCAGGATCTGAGGCAACATGGATTCACAGCAGGAAGATCATGTCTAATGAATCTCATAGATTTTTTGATTGGGTGACAAAGGAAGTAAATCAGGAAGAGGCGGTGGACACTACCTACCTCAATTTTAGCAAAGTCTTTAACCCGACCTATGCAGAAAGCTGGTTAACAAGATGGGTAGCCTGGGCATGGGGCTGAGGTGATACACTGGGTTACTAATTGGCTGACAGACAAGAGGCAGAGGAGGTGGTAAATAAAATCCAATCAGGGAGAGAGAGGTGATCAGTGGGGCACCTCAGGGATCAGTCCTAGGGCCAGTCTTGTTCAATGTATTCATTAGTGACATTGCAGAAGGGCTGGAAGGAAACATCTGCCTATTTGCAGATGACACAAAGACTTGCAACTTCAGAAGAGGTGGAGAAAATGAAGAGGGACCTGGGGAATCTCAAAAAATGGTCAGAGGTGTGGCAACTAAGGTTCAATGCTAAGAAGTGCAAGATAATGCACCTGGGAAGAGGGAACCCTGGGGAGAACTACAGGATGGGGGGTGCTTATAGTCATCAGAGGAAAGGGACCTAGGGGTTATCATTTCTGATGACCTTAAGGTATCAAAGCAGAGCACAAAGGCGGCAGGGAGGGCCAGTGGCATGCTGCAGTGCATAGGCAGAGGGATTACTAGCAGAAAGTGGGAGGTGGTAGTGCCATTGTATAAAACACTGGTAAAGCCTCGCCAGGAGTGCTGTGTGAAGTTCTGGAGGCCACACCTGCTCAAAGACATTGACCGAGTGGAGGCGGTCCAGAGGAGGGTGATGATGATGGCACATGGCTTGCACCATAAAACATAAGGAGGAGATTTAAGGTCCTAAATATGTATTCACTGGAGGAAAGGAGGGAAGCAGGGGGACATGGTAGAAAGTTTAAAGTACCTCAAAGGCATGAACAAGGTGCAGGGGGAGATCTCTTCCAATGTAGAAGGAGTACAAGAACGAGGGGGCATGATATGAAATTGGAGGGGGGGTAGATTGAGGGGAAATGTAAGAAAATGTTTCTTTACAGAAAGGGTGGTGGACGCATGGAATGGTCTGTCATAGGAGGTGGTGTGAGCGAGCATAGTGGAGGGATTTAAATATGCCTGGGACAGGCATAAGGGAACATTGGCGGGGGGGAGAGTGATGAAAAGCAACTGACCAGATAGGGTTGGAGGCTGCAAACAAGTATAGCGTTATGGGCAGACTGGATGGGCCTAGTGGTCCTTATCTGCCAACAATTTCTATGTTTTTCTAAATTCTTACTGCAATCTAATTGTCTGTTATAGTTTCATGACCAAGAAGACCATTAGCATTGGTCTTGCTGCAAAGTCCCTTAAAATTTTTAGGCTGCTGTTGAATATACTAAGGTTCAGGGTTTCAGAATCTAATTATGACTGGCAGAAATCATGTACTGCTGAAGTTACAGTGCTATTCTAAATTTAGTCATATCACCCCAGTGCTGTGTGCACTGCATTGGCTGCCAGTGCACTGGCGCATCACTTTTAGGGTAGGCCTTTTGACCTTCAAGGCCCTACATGGATTGGGTCTGGGCTACCTGAAGGATCTCCTGTATCTCTACGTTCTGTCTTGCCACCTCAGATCAGCTATGGGTGCTTTTCTGGAGATCCCCAGAGTGAATTTAAAGAGCTCTGGGGCGCGGGCATTTGAGGTTGCTGCCCCGGCTCTATGGAATTTGATGATGGGGCATCTCCGTGAGGCCCTGTCTGTTGCAGTCTTTAAGCGACAATTGAAAACCTTTTTATTTGCACAGGCCTTTGGGGTTTGAGGTGGGTGTTTTTGAATAATTTGAACAGTTTCAGTTGTTTTTAACTGTGTTCTGAGGTTTTTACATGTTAACTGGTTCTTGTCTTGTATTTATGTATTTGCAGTGTTGTTGTAAGGGCGCCCTGAGCCTTGGGGAAGGGTTCTCTAAACAAATAAAATCTACCACTACTACTACAATTATCTGTTAGATTAATTGCTTGATGTATCCTGTAGTAGTAGTAAATAAATTATATTTGTCTTGCATCAGGATGCAGCACCTGCCTCTCCTTGCACTATAGAAAATTAGTGAATAGAAAATTCCCCATTGGTGATTGGTGTAGTTGGAAACACTTACTAGCCTCTGAAGGTCACTGGACCCAGTTCCTTATCCACCCTGTGACAGTTCTGCTTAAAACAGCTGAGTCATTGGAATGTCTTCAAACTAAGCTCCTCCTACATCCTGGGTGGTATATCCTCCAGCTCCACCTAGTGATGTCAGATCTTTACTTCCACTGGAAGGGACAGGTCTCCTGCTTCACAGCTCTGCAGCATTGAAGGACTTTTGCATTTCAAGTGCTTTTTTTCAGGTAAATCTTGAACTGTTTCAGTCTGCATTCAACATAAAATGTGTTTGCATGCATTCTGGCTCCACTTTAAGATTCTGGTCTATGATGAAGAGCAAGAAACCAGGTTTTAAATTCTGCACTTGGTGTAGGCAGAAATTATTGGCCACAGATCTGTGTAACATTTTTTTACACTACCTGGGTGATCATGATGATATCAAGGGATGCAGTTTTACCAGGCCGCACTGTCAGTGTCCATCAAAGACCTGGAGGCTTGACCCATCCTGGATGGCTGAAAACTGCAGAAGGGCCTTGGCATTAGTCCAGCTGCTCAGCTTCTGGTCATCCTGGGAGTCCTGCTGGAGCTCTTTGCAGTGCATCAGACCTAATGGAATTCACTCCATTGATCCTGGTCAGGTCATTCAGGTCCAGATGGACAACACAACTACCATGCTTTACCTGAACAGGCAAGGCAGGATGCTCTCCCTTTCATTGTGTCTTGGGGCATTTTTCCCCTGTTCTCTAATGCATAACCTAGGTGCAAATCATCTGGAAATCCATGTCCTGAGAGAAAACAGGTCCAAGAAAGGTCACAAGAGTTGTCCCTGCATCAGGATGTGGTAGACCAATTGTTCCCGCAGTGGGGCACCCTACTGGTGGACCTGTTTGCCTCATGGGAGAACAGAAAACAGAGACTGTTCTGTGCCTGTTCTCACAGTCTGAGACACCGTTTGGGGATGCTTTCACAAAGTCCTGGAGTCTAAATCTTCTGTATGCCTTTCCTCCTTTCCCCTTGTTCCACAAGGTCATGGTTGTAGCATAGAATGACAAGGCAAAGATGATCATAATAGCCCAAAACTGGCCCAGGCTGTTCTGGAATATGGATCTCATCAGCCTCAGCAGCAGGCCTATGTAGAGGTTGCCACTCCACCCAGATCTGCTGACCAGACAACAGTGGAAGGTCCTACACCCTGACCTTCAATCCTTGCACATCTCAGGCTAGTTCATCAGCAGTTAGAATTCCAAACTCTGAGCCTTTCAGAAGATGTCCTCCACGTTGTGGAGACATACCTGTAAGTAGTTGACATAAATGTTATGCATTTAAGTGGAATATGTTCTCAATCTGATGTTAGGGTAAGGAGCTTGATTTACTTACATGCCCCCCAACATCCTTGACTACCTGTCGTCCCTCTCTCAGTTGGGAGTGTGAGGAACACCCTCAAAGTACACCTGGCAGCTATCTCGTATACTGGGTGCAGGCTGGTATGCTGACAGTAGCCCATAGGAGGTGACCAAGTGCTTTTTCAAAGGTTCAGATCACTTGTCCCTCCAGAGTACAAACCTCTGCCTCCATGGGACCTACTGCTGTCATTGGCAATGTTCATGGGCAATTCATTTGTGTCAATGCAAAAATATGAGATGTCACATTTGCAGTGGAAGATTGCTTTCCTGGTGGCCATCACATCAGCCAGAAGGATCAGTTATCTCCCAGCATTCTCAGTGGAGTATTCTTATCTGGTCTTCCACAAGGACAAGGTCATCCTTGCTCCCACCAGAGTTCCTCCTGGAGGTTGTATCAGAGTGTCTCCTAAACCAGGTGGTTAACCTACCTTTATACTTTACCAGCCTGACCTATATGCCTATCTCAGGCTTCATACCCTGGACCTGTGGAGAACGACATGTGTAGGGGAGCTTATATAATTGTGCCCATGTTTTTTAAATAAGGCATACGCCTCACTCAAATGGTAGTGGGGATCCAATAAATTGACTGGAAATGCATTCTTCCTAGAATATGGAAAAGCATTTAACACAACACAATATCACAGGAGCATTGCTCTACTTATTGGATATTTTAAGCCACATATTTTGATACAACCTTACATATCGATGGCTGATATCTCAAGAGGCAGGAGTGCACATTGAAATGTGCTTAATGTGGTGGTCGACTTGCAGTGCATACTTTATAGAAACCTTTATTTTTCACACAGTCAAAAGGCAATTGCTGGCAAAGCTATCTCCATGAAAAAAATTATGATTTGCTAATAATTTTGAGGGCAGTTCAGGATTTGTTTTATTTTAAGAACATGAGCACAGCCTGAGAAATAGTTTTAAATTTAGGAAGGGGCAGAGTTGTAAAAGGTTGCTAATAGTATGCAGCATAAGGTGTTACCACACGGCTGATAGAAAACAGAACAATGACTAATCACTTGTGGGGTTCAGTATTTATATTTGCACAAAGGTAATGAGGAATTTTTTTTAGTCACTCTGCCTTTCCTCCTCTCTTCTGTTTTCCCAATTTCAACACAGGATTTGTGACTGTGAAGCAGGCGGTTCAGTGTGAAGTAAATCATTGCTTGCCTAGCAAGCTCCTTATGGTTCTAGGCTATAATTCCAGTAACAGCTGACATGCTAGCCTTCTGTGGTGAAACTGGGGGTGGCAGGTTGCCACCCCAGTGGTGTTTACCATCTCAGGCTATTTTTTTAACATGCCAGTCTGCAGTTTTTAATAAAAACAAATTCTGGTCAAGTCATGGACTGGTCTGAGAAAAGGTGTTTATGTTTGTTGGTGGGCAGTTGGGTTGGGTAGGTCTGGGTTGCATGGGCATTATGGACTGTGGAATGAAGTGTGTGTCAAAAAGAGACTCAGGGCCTGAACTGTAAGTGATTCAAGAGTCCTACGGGAGCACCTGCCAGTGAGTTTTAAGGTCAGTTTACATTACCACATTTGCACCGCATCACCCCAAATATTCAGGTTGCTGAGGTGCAAATGTGGCAATGTGGACATTTATCTAATCATGGTAAGTAATTTCTTTTGCCTCTCTTTGAGCCACTGAAGAGTTTGAAGTGCATTTAGGAGCAGTGGTGTAAGCAACCATATATGCAAGCAACACCACTCAATCTGATGCAGAAGAGACAATTCCACACCATCGTCCTCTGCTCTAACTTAAAAATCTACTGGGCGGGGGACCTCTTGTGCCTGAATGTATTTTGTACATATCTGTTCCATATATACATCCAAGCCCATACACAGAACTCTGGTTTTGTACTTCAGTTTTTGGAACAGTCTCAGATGCCAAAGCCGCAACTTTGAAAAGCATGAAAAGCACTTAGCCCAGAAACAGGGAATTCTTTTGCATCCTCGGTTTCTGTGCAAGTACATTCTTTACATGCTTTTTATATCCAGGGCATGTAAGCAATCAAATGTTGGGAATAAGAACGGGGTGGTAATGTTTTGCTGGACTCTTGCTTCATCCGATATTGCTGAGCAGCCAACATCCCCTGTCATGAATGTCTTCAGTGCCACTTTCATCAGCACTGAGAGAACCATTGCTACATTGGCACAGGAGGTGGGGGCAGCATTGAAGTGGACCACTAGGAAGACCAGTGTGGAAGTGTGAATATACCTTTAGAGTAAGTAAAGTAAGTAAGTAAGTAAGTAAGTAAAAATTTATTTTTTAAGCGCTTTTCAAAACCAAAGCGCTGTACAAATAAAACAATTAAAATACATACATATAACATAAAATAACAACAATAATAATATAATCACAATAAAATCAATCTCCATATACCTGTTTAAATAAATAGGTTTTTAGTTCTAACTTAAAACTCTCAACGGTCAGGCAGCTTCGTATCCGGCGAGGTAGAGAATTCCACAGGGTAGGGGCAGCATAAGAAAATGCCTGAGCTCCAGAAGTTTTTAAGCGAACCCTGGGAACCTCTAGCAATCCCTCGTCGGTGGAGCGGAGTGAGCGAAAGGGACAGTAGGGAATAAGGAGATCTTGAAGATACCGAGGTCCCTGTTCATGTAGGGCTTTGTAGGTCAGTAACCCGACCTTAAAGGTGATCCGCCACTGAACCGGCAGCCAGTGCAGTTCACGCAGCACAGGTGTAATATGACTTCTCATAGATGTCCCAGTCAAAAGCCTGGCTGCTGCGTTTCTGCACCAGCTGCAAGTGGCGGATATCAACTAGTAGCCCTAGGTACAGGGCATTGTAATATCAGGCGAGGTAACAAAGGCATGGACCAATACTGGAAGGTCAGCCGGAGGAACTAGATGTTTCACCCGAGCGATATTCCTAAGATGATAAAAGGAAGATTTGACAATGGATGACACCTGAAATTTCAGGGTCAAACCATCGTCAATAATAACGCCCAGGTTACGCACCCGGTCTGAGGTTGAGAGCTGGGCACCATCGATCCATATGCCTGAAGGAAGCCCAGCCCTACAACCCGCCTCAAGGCGACCTGGGTCCACCACCAACACCTCAGTCTTATCCGGGTTTAACCTTAGCCAGCTGGCACTCATCCAGTCCTTGATCTCGGATAGACAGCTGTTAAGTATAGAGACTGCATCTTCCTGTCCGGGACTAAAAGACAAATACAGCTGGGTATCATCTGCGTAGCAGTGAAAACCCAAGCTGTATTGCCTAATAATGTCTCCCAATGGCAGCGTATAGACAGCGAACAACATGGGTGCTAAAATGGAGCTCTGCGGAACCCCACAGGGCAAGAGTAAGGTATCAGAGGAATAAATTCCGGTGATAACCCTCTGTCTCCGCCTCGTGAGAAAAGATTGAAACCACTGCAGAACTGTACCAGACAGTCTGCAGTAGAACCACAGGCATTCCAAAAGCACACCATGGTCCACAGTGTCGAATGCTGCAGAGAGATCAAGAAGGACTAGAATAGTACAAGCCTTTCGATCTCTCGCTATCAGGAGATCATTTAGAACTCAGACCAGGGCAGTCTCAGCACTTTGTCTTTTCCTAAATCCTGATTGTAGGGTATCATAGACATTGTGATTTGTAATATGGTCGTCCAGTTGCAGTGCAACCACCTTTTCAATAACCTTGCCCAAAAAGGGCAGGTTAGAGACAGGTCTGTAGTTAGCTGGACAGTTCGGGTTCAATGAAGGTTTTTTTAGGAGTGGTCGAATGACCGCCTCCTTTAGGGGATCAGGAAAGATCCCCTGCTCCAGAGATTTCCAAACAATTTCAGCAATGGTCGGACAGATAGTATCTATGCAACTTAATAATAGAGGCGTAGGGCCCAGATCCAAACTTCAACTGGTTGGACGTACAGTCTGGACAATCCTCACAATATCCATGAATTCCGGCCTACCAAAGTCAAACCAGGTAACACAGGTGTTTGTTTCCCCCTGCCGATCACTGCAAACCCTTGAAGAGTGAGCCTGGCCGATATCCAGCCTAATGCTGGCAATCTTATCAGCGAAAAACCGAGCAAGCTCATCACACTTTATTTGTGAAAAATCTCTTCCAGACTGTAGACAGAGTGGATTGCACAGTCTGTCAACAGTCTGAAAGAGTTGGGCTGGTCAGTTCCGTGCAGCAGCAATCTCCTTGGACAGGAATTCTGCCTCCTTACGGGTTATTGCTGATTGATAGATAAAATAGTGATCCATCAATCTAAGTTTGTCAGCATCCAAGCCAGATTTCCGCCAGGCCCTCTCTAGCCTTCGCCCTACTCTCCTCAGTTCCTTCAAAGACTCATCAAACCATGGAGTCTTTGGGCCCTGGGTGAGTGGGCGAACACGAACAGGAGCAATTTGGTCCAAGGCCCTGCTCACTGCCTTATTATAGACAAGAACAAGGTCTCCTGGACTCATGCTCTCACCCAAAACACCCGATAGGTCCAGTACCGCTGATAGAGCCTCTGGGTTTACTCCCCTTAAAGAGCGATACTGGACCATCTCCATAGAGGCAGACCTATTAGGGGGTGCCCCAAAACTGAATCTTATGGTGTGATGGTCTGTCCACACATTTGGTTCCACCCCCAGATGCGTAACATCCAAATCCAGGAACACCAGGTCTAATGAGTGACCTCATATGGGTAGCAAAGGTAACTACCTGTGACAGGCCCAACATAGACATAAGTTGGAGGAAATTCTTTCCAAAGTGCGAGAGTTCATCGACCCAGGCATTGAAGTCACCCAGTATTAGCCATCTGGGCGACTCCAATGCCATGTCAACGATGAAGTCCACGAATTCCTTCAGGAATTCTCCACCATCACCGGGGTGGACGGTAGATGAGGAAAATCCTAAACTCTGCACCTGCTGCCAGGATACACTCAAAAGACCTGGTGTTACCCACCGGCACCTCCACAAGACTCAGATCTGATCTAAAAAAGATGGCCACTCCCCCGCCCCTACG
Organism: Neoceratodus forsteri; assembly: GCA_016271365.2. Taxonomy (NCBI): domain Eukaryota; kingdom Metazoa; phylum Chordata; order Ceratodontiformes; family Ceratodontidae; genus Neoceratodus; species Neoceratodus forsteri. The sequence goes on along the minus strand of JADMNL010000022.1, from coordinate 260,915,241 downwards.
ATCCAGTCTCGGACGGTGCATCACCGAGAACCCAGCCGGAGCAGCAGAGTCTAAAATAGGACCTGCATTCTCATCCAGCCAGGTCTCGGTGATACATGCCAGGTCAGATGTTGCAACAAGATCTGCGATAATAGCAGTCTTGTTCCTAATAGACCTGGCATTACATAGCACCGCCCGAGTTGGATGGGTTTTTGGAGAGGAACGCAGTACCTGCCCACAATCTGTGGAGCCCTTGGGTATGGGAATCAGGCAAGGAGGACCCCTCTTCTGATCCCATTTCACCCCAGGGCATCTCCTCGACCCAACTACCCCTATCTGCCCACCCCCCTCCAATCTCCCACTCTGTCTGGCCCACCCATCCCTTAGGCGCCTTCTCACTATACCTGCTATATGGCAGTTATTAAGGATGTCATTAGACAACCCGGGACAGTAAAAGGGATGGAGGTCCCGGAGCAGAGTGGGAGAATAGCACCTGACCGTTGTAAACCCCATTAAGCACATCTTTAACAACAATTATCTAATAAATTAGCTCAAATAAACACACTTATCAAATAAGCTATCAAATAAGCTCTCCTTTTTCTCTCACAAAAAGGAGGCAAAATATACATAAAACTAAAATAAATCCCAACTCAAAACTAACCCTAAACAATGAAATACCTAAAACAATTTTATATTTTTAAACACTGAAGCACCTCTCATGTGCAGCAGTGCAATAGGTGTTATAAAATCTCCCAAAACTACCTCTCACATAGTAGGGGACCAAATTACTAAATCAAATTTAATAATTATACACACTAAAATTTAAAATAGTATAAAATGTATATCCCTCTCACCACCCTCAAAATTCATAAAAAGCAAAGCAATTTTCAGAATGTTCAAAGCAAAATAATCAAAAAGTCCAAATAAATAATATTTCACAAAAGAATCCAATAATAGGGATCCAAATCCAATCCCCAACAAAGAAACCTGAAAGAGTCCACAAATCCAGAAGCGACTGTACTTCAAGGACCAAACTCCAAACAGTCAATTTTCAAAGAACAGGTAGATCAGGGCAAAATGTGTTACCTCTCATGGGTAAAATAATTCAGAGTGAACATATTGCAGTTTGCTCCAGATGCTAAGAATCCAGTTCCCAAATGATCTCTCACCTTCAAAAGAAAACGACAAATTCCAAAATAAAATCTTAGATTAAGCAAACTGCAAAAACTCACGATTAAACCAAGTTGGAGACCAGGAGGCAAAGCAGAGTTAATCCAGAGCACACCAGGAACCAAATATTCAGTTCCTTCACTTTATTGGATAGTTGACAAGCGGGCAGTAATTCTTCAGCGTTGCAATTCCACTTGAAAGACAGCTTCAGGAGAGTCCTCGCCTAACTCCTGATACCTCCTTCCAACCCCGCTCCCTGCTATGGCAGCCCACCGGCTACCGAGCAGTGGAGAATGGATGAGCTGCACATACAGCTGCCCTACGGCAGCGGCACAACAGCACACCATTGGTTTGAGGTCAGGACCAGGAAAGTCTTTCTCCCGACAACTGCCTAACTCTTCGGACCTCGATTTTAGCTTCTGACTTCGTCGCTGGCCAACCACTCCTCTCTGTTCACCCAAAAGTACTCCACATTTCAGGTAACACCACACTTCACACTAATCCACTTCTGGGACTCCAAAATCCACTTATCACACACCTACAGTGTTGGATGTTCCACAGGTAGATATTCCCTCGGTGACCAGTACGCAGCTCAAATTATCCGAGCACAGTTCATGACTCGATCCAAAACAATGACGCAAACACAACTGAAGAAGAAACGAAAAACAAGATAACAAAATAACAAACAAATAACTAAAATTAAGTTAAATTAAAATTAGGGTCAAAGCGATAACTAACGCTTCGATAGAACTCAAACTTCAGCTCCTATTTCTTGTGGCTAGCCCAGCGTGGCCGCCATCTTGCCATCTAGAGCCATGTAATGCACCTAAATCACCAACATTTTTCTGCTGAGGCAGACTCAGCTGTCAGTCTCAGTTTCATATTACATTGCTGTACAGAGTGGTGGAAGACAGGTGCACAAATGAGTCACTGATGGACGGAAGTGCATGAGGGACTGGGAGGATGGAACCAGCTGTACAAAAAAACTATGAGAAAAGAAGCTTTGCCACAGCCCTGCCTTTCTTCCATTTTATGCCTTTTTTTAATTACTGCCTACTGACTCCTGACCTGCTAGGAGGCCAAAAAAGAACAGTCAGAACTTGGAAACAGAAGACTGTGAAACACAAGAGTTGGGGTGGCCTCAGAGGAGCAAAATACTTAATTACCTAGTGTTCCTACTTGTGGCAATGGAAATTATTTAAAACTAATGTTGTACATGCTTACCTAAGGCAAGACGAGCCTTCAGGGCTTTAACTGCTACTGGTCTAAGGATGTAGGCTGGGGAAGTAGGAGATAGCATGGAGGTAGTGTCGTCTACTGGTACCATACCGAGCTGTGACCTTATAGCTGTGTGGAATTTCCAAATTCTACTTCCATCAGAATTCCGTTGAGTTTCAGAAATTCTGCCAACTTCGGTGGAATGTTATTGGATGTCTGAAATTATGAAATGTTATTTTTTTCAAACTTTGGATAAGTAATCTGTAGTTTATGTAAATTGCAGAATAGTAGTTAGCGGTTTATATCAACTGCTGATTTATTTGCCACAATCTGTGGAATAATATTCCTCAGGTTACATAATTCTTAGAATATTATCCCACAGTTTGCATAACAGTACTTTTGGAATTCTGCAGATTTAAAACAATTCCCCAAAAATTGAAGTAGAATTTTATTCCACTAGAATTCCACTGGGAGAATTCACATTCCACACAGCTCTACTGGAGACACAGGGTGGCATCTGACAGCTAAAACTTACTTACTGTGAAACCCTGAGCAAGTCATTCAACCTCACTGCACTTAACCTCTTTGTAAGCTCGCTAGAATTGATCTCTGTAATGCTTGAATGTCTCTGTATACTGAAAATGGCAGCAGCATTCTCTGCTCTCCTCTCCTGTGTTGTGAAACACTTTGAGATTCAGTGTACAAAGAGAGCTATATAAAACCAGAGTTCTTTCCTTTTCTAAGGAGAGGTGCTCTAACCCATGCTCATGATCGTAATGCTCAGCTGCCTTAGCCCAAACTAGTCCTGTGTTTGTCACCTCCGGGCTCGCAAACTGCAATTTATAGCAGGCTGTCCAGAAAAGACTGCCTGTAGCAGCCACCCTGGCCTTGCCTAGCCCTATGTATTTTCTTACCTCTGTACACAGCACAGCAGTCATCACAGTGATGGGATGCTGTCACAGATCTCAGCCACACACTATGGCAAACTATACACCACCTCACTGCAGTTGTCATTGCCTGACAGGGTCTCTGTGGTAGAACAGCCCAAATACAAGGGCTGAGCATAGAAGTGCTAAGAGCAATAGCAGGAAGGAGCAAAGTAATCCCAGAGAAGTTGCTTAGGAGCAGAGAAGGAGAGGGAGAGGCAAAGTGTGTAGGAAGGTTATTTTATATAGAGAGAAAGCAGTCTGACCCATGAAGGTACTGCAACAAGGGGTAACAATGGTTCAAAAATGAAAATAGCGGACCAAGTAGGCTGACCTGTGGGGGTGCATACAATAAGCTGAATAATATTTGTTTATTTTATTTATTTGTTATTCAGATAACACCTTTGAGCACAGGAGCTCTTTTCAAAGGTCCCACATCAGTATAAAACAAAGAGCTGAATGTGAGCCAAGTACTCAAAAGGGTTTACATTTATTCATGGTGTACTGCACAAAGTACAATATGTTATTTTTCTTTGGGGAGGCCCAAGATTATTTCAGCTTTTGGGGAGGCTCAAAATCTTTTCCATGGATTTGGGGAGGCTCACTGTGACAAAGTCTAAGAACTATTGCTCTAACGTGCACTTCTATAGTGAAAACCCAGTATTAAGGAATGCTAGCCAGCCTGTGGCACAGCAGTAGTGCTACTACTTGTGATGCTGGTACCTGGATTTAGGAACAGACCGGGGTTTCTACATGGCAGGCGGTGGGGTGATGGATTAAGAGGCCCTTGCAAGCTGGGTAGTGTCCCCAGTGCAGGGCTCCTGGGTGACCACAGGATAGCCTGCCATTGATGGTCCAGGTGAACATGAGGCATGCCAGACACATGGCATATTCATACCATAGCATCATTGCATGCCACACCTCCCTCAATTACTTTGGATTACTTTGGATGATTGAAGACAAAGTAGGCCAAAAGCCCATTTAATTGTCTCTCACACCATAGTTGGGTAAATTATGGTTTGGGAGACAATTAAAACCTTTAACCTACTTAACATACTACTACAGACACCTAGCCAGACAAGCTGAATGCTGCCCACCTCATGTTGCTGCCACTGTATAGCCAAACAGGGGATGGCTCCCTGGGCACTGAATGTGGTGTCTGAAGGGGTAACGAGGGAGACTCCAGAGGCCCCGCCCTGGGGGGTTAGCCAGGGAGGAACACCAGGTGAGGTGAGCCTCAGTTTCACGAATGATGCTGATCACACCTGCAGGTAGGGCTGATGTGGAGCCATGCAGGCCATAGAAAGTATACCAAGTTAAAAAAAAAAGAATGCTATATCTGGATCCCAGAAAAAGTTGCCATCAGCTATAGCAGGTGAAGGACATCAATGAGAGTGTACTGTTTATATAAGGGAGCAGTTTGCTTCTTGTCTGCAGCAAATGCCGGTATCCTGAGTGGATGTGCTGCTGAATACTGCATCTGAAAACTCTGCCTGCTTCTGGATTTTGAGTAGCTTGGTAGAGGTAACACTCATGCAACAAATAATGCCCTTCATGACTGCCTGGTTCCTTTGTACTAGCAGAGAAGGAACGGAAGCGGTTGGACCACCTTACTAGCCATCCCTAGCATGTCTAATCAGCTCCTGGAGTCAGTCAGCACCATTTTCGATCACAAACAATTACCCCCCAGCTCAGCAAGTTTGTTTCTCTTACTGTCAGTTACTGGATGCACAGGCTCTCACCAAACTACATGCCACTGTTTCTCTCCAGATCAGATCCAGGTCAACCAGATCTTTCTTATAATACAGTTCTTTGTTTCTGTTGAAATATTTTGTCAGCAAGATAGTACTGTAGTAAAACATAGAGTGGGAGTGAGTGGGTTGGATGTCTGATCATTTGAAAGTACTGTATATATCAGATGTGCTGGCAGATACTGTAGTACACTTACATGTCCCTTGACATAATGAATGGGGGGGGGGCTATAACAAACACATGTCATGGCCCTCAATTTGTCCATTATAGCAAGAGAGCACTATATCTGTAAAGTAATAACAGCCTGAGCCTAGTGTGAGTGGTGTGCCCTTCAAAAATGAAAATGAAACTAAATCAACATGAAAAGGAAAAAGGTTGAGGGGGCAGGGCAACTAAAACTTGGGCCATAACTGTTATGTGGGCAAGAGTGAAGAAACACAATTTTTAAAGAAATAAAAGGAAAGGGGTTTGGGGCAAATGACATATCTGAAACATGGACATATAACATCTTGCTAGGCTGCTTACATTTAGCGCAGTGCAGAACTGCAAAATTCAGCTTCTACCAGAATTTTGCAGAATTTCCAGAATTCCACAGAATTGCAGAATAGACCCTTCCACTGTAAAAAAAAAATGTGGAAAATGGGGAATTTTACCAACTGATGCAAAATTTATAAGCTGTCACAAAATTCTGCAGATTCCGCAGTTTTTCTGCTAAACGTGTTTCTGCAAGTTAACAAACAAAGTAATGGTCCACACTGAAAACCTGCAGTTTGCTTCTTAAAAAACACACACATACACACACACACACACACACACACACACACAGTTGACCTAGTGGAAATCTACTGAATTCACTACAAAATCTTTTTGACAGCAGAATTGGGATTCCAGTGGAATTCCACCAGCAAAATGTTGAAATCTAGATTTAGTAGTTGCCGTATTGGTCCTTGCAAGAATAGATCCAGAAGCAAATGATTTGATACCTTTTAATGGACCAACATAGATGTAACAACAAGAACAAAGTGCTCTAGCTTTCGGACCAACCAGTCCTTCTTCAGAAGCTCATGGCAGTTGTTTAGAAAATACAATACTTATAACAGCTAGATAATGCAGAGAAAAACAGAAAAAATTCCCCATTGGTTTAAAATACTTATTTAAAAAAACCAGAAGATGAAGTTAGAGAAGTTTAACAGTACAATACTGTCCTCAGTCCGAATGAACCTTGGGTTCAGATGTGCATGGTGCAACACACATGCAAAGAATCCTACTGCACATAAATTTAATTTAATTTAGTCTCAGATATGTCAGTAATGGTCTTAAAAGGAAATCTCAAAAACACACAACAGAGACGAGCTTTTGAGATTAAACTTATTTTACATCTCAATATGGTAGCAGATGGGATGAACTTGGATATTGGCTTTATGGGACACTACAGAAACTAACATCCACAGACCTTTTCTTCTTCAAACTGACATATTATAGGACTTCAGCATGTGTGAGATGTGGATGCGTGTGTGTATGTATGTGTGTGGGTATGTGTTGTGAGGTATGTGATATAACAGATGTGGGACTTGCTGTCACTTTGAGGTAAGTCTCTATTTAGCTATATGGAGTTATAATGTGTTACTATTTTTATTTCACACACATAAAGAATTTCTCCTTACTTTTTATCTTTGCCTGTGGGGGGGGGAGGATTGATTCCATTGCACCATATTCAGATTACCCAGCCTGCTAGTGTACATACAGGAGTGTTATCTTATACTGTTATATATAATTTTTGTAACTCTGTACATATTGGGATGTGTGATCTCATTTGCTTGGGGTCCTGCACATATCTTTTTACATTAGGCTAATATTGTAGTAATTTACTCAGGATTTCATGACAAGTTGTATTCCTTTGGGGAACTATTACAGTGACTGAAGTTAATATAGGCTCACTAGGAGAGAGAGATTGAGTGTGTGTGTGTGTGTGTGTGTGTGTGTGTGTGAGAAGAGAGGGAAAAAAAGGAGAGAGAGAGAGACAACATCTCGTTTAAGCTATGTATCTCCCCCACCCACATTATTGTGATGTGGGGTGGGTTAGGTTGTATTGTTTGTATGAACAGGAGGAGATAAATTACATTTTTATCTCTTTTTCAGATTCCCTTGACACTTGTGGTACATGAAGTTGCTACATTCTCAGTATATATTGACATCAGTACATATCAGGCTGCATGGTCTGAATTCCTTGAGGTTCCTCGACTAGAGTTTTTTAACACTAATATTATCAATTTATATTTAAATTATCATTTATATAGTCCTGAGGTTTTTGTAATTTCTTGGGCCTTTTATTTAGCTTGAGAATACAGCAGGGTGGCATGTCCAGCTAGGTTTACACATCACACAGTGTGCACTGATGTTTTTAGACAACTTTACTGGTAATTCTTGTCTTTAATGCATACATTGTAATTTCATGAGCCCTATAACTATCTTAGTTTGTCTTTAAGCTGGGTGGGGTTGCCTTTCAGTAATCACATCCTTATACTGACTGTGACACTCATGGCTTGATTTGGGAGTTATCTGCTTCAGCAGTGTTATCTTATGTCAATTAAATTTATGTGCAGTAGGATTCTTTGCATGTGTGTTGCACCAAGCACATCTGAACCCAAGGTTCATTCGGACTGAGGGCAGTATTGTACTGTTAAACTTCTCTGACTTCATCTTCTGGTTTTTTTTAAATAAGTATTTTAAACCAATGGGAATTTTTTTCTGTTTTTCTCTGCATTATCTAGCTGTTATAAGTATTGTATTTTCTAAACAACTGCCATGAGCTTCTGAAGAAGGACTGGTTGGTCCGAAAGCTAGAGCACTTTGTTCTTGTTGTTACATCTATGTTGGTCCATTAAAAGGTATCAAATCATTTGCTTCTGGATCTATACCAGCAAAATGTTGCATTCTGCACAGATCTGTGGACATTCAAAATATTTGTGTTTGCTATTTTCCACTGTCTTCTTCAAGTCAAGTGGTTCTAGGTCATAACGGCAATCGCGCAATAGTGATCACTGTTTCGGTGAGTGTACATTGCCAAAAATGAATTACAGTGAAGTACACTCATGGCTACCTGCACTCTGCACACACCAGCCAACCACCCTCCCCACCATGCTAGCCAATCATCTTGGCAGCTGCCTGCCATTCCCTCCCACATACCTCCCCTCCCGTGTGTGTGTGCACATACATGCACATCACGCTTCCCATCACCCTACCTCACCCATCCAGGTATCTGGTCACTACTTGCCAGGTAGTCCTGAACACAGAGCACCGTAACTTGAGTCACCATTTTTGTAAGCATTCAATTGCAGTTACTGTGTTCACTGAACTCTCAATTCATGTATAACTCTGATGTGCAGTGACACATACCCAGTTATACCCCAAGTGCACTAAAATGCATCTCAAACCCACAACAGAGTGGGGGCCTAGGGGTCTCAGGACCCCTGGCATATTAGTTTGGTATTTCCCAGATGATCCTGGAAATTCACCTTATCTTGCCACGCCCTTAAACATAAAAGCAGCAATATTTGTTACTCAATGAAAAGGTCCAGCATATCAATTTTAGCAGAAATGCATTTGTGACATCCATAGATTTCTATTCAGTGTATTTTTAATTTCCTCAGATATTTTTAAAACATCTGTTATAACTAATTATGTAATTATTAACTCAAGTAATTAAAGATGGCAGTGACTTCCTATTGTAAAAATTTCTTCTGTTTAAGTCGCATTTTGATTATCCTTACAAGATTCAGACTGTGGATATATTAGGATGCTGGCACCAAATATTTCTGTGGTAAACAGCAAAGTAAGGCTATGGTATTGATCTGAGCCATGCGGGACAACATTCTTCATATGAGTGTCCGAACCAATTGGCATGAGCCTGTGGAAATATTCACAATTCTTTGCTAGTTTGAGTCCCACTTAGTGTCAGCATATCTGAAACAATTGAAACAATTTGCAGTGGTGCATAGATCCATTGCCTTAGTCCCTGGGAAATTAAACATTTCCAAGGTCGAAGAAAGTATAGTGCAGAAGGTACTAATTTGGCTTGTATATGTAACAGCTTCAGCCTTAAAATGAGCAGAACAGAATTAAAACTCAGGGCTATTCTGTTCCAAAGCAGTTGCTTTGTCAAGTAAACTAAGGAAACAGCTCAGCATCGTAGGTAGCAGGAGTGAGCACTGTGTTAATTCCCCATAGGTGTTCTCAAATATTTTTTTTCACTAATGGTCTTTATTGGAATGTCTCATAAAATGAAACATCCTTAGATATGCACTGTGGTTCTAACTCTGTTTCATTCTACACAAACCAGACAAATAAAAGAAAACTTTTCTTCCTTTCAGATCATTAGTTTGTATTTTAACAAAAAACAAACAAACAAAAAAAAAACAAGCATTTTAACTCTCATTACTACCCTCTATTACCTTCAGGCTTGAAGTATGCCTCCAAACCACAGCAGGCACAGCTTAATAGTTCCAGACTTGCGTGTACCAATAGCCATAACTGGGACAGTAGTAGGCTATTGCTTTCCTTACTCTTCCTTCAGCTACTCCCTCATGGTGTTCCAGCAACGTGGCAGCCTGTTGCCACCTCTGAGAAGAGTTGGCAGGCACTGTTCAGTGGCCTACCGAAGTCACTGGAGGTACAGATGAAGGCACCCCTTTCTCTGGACTGGAGCCCTGCCACAAAGAACACTACTGACCATGAGACCCCATGACTGCAGGGACCTGGGTATGCTCCCAAATTCAGTCACCAGCATAGACACATGGGGCACTATAGTTTACACTGTGTGTGTGTGGTCCCACTATATTGTATTTTAACACTTTTTATACTATTGTCTCCTCTGGGTTTGCTTATCTCTTGAGTTGTCTTCTGTATTTTAAGGTACAATATTTCCTTGAAAGAATTACCTTTGGCATGATAAACATAATGCATAAACTGCTTACTTCGGAGTTGATAAAATTAATATGAACTGCTCCTTGGGCTGTTAAAAGGAACCAATGTTGTATTCTAAAAACATGGAGTTACTTAAAAGAATAAACTAACTCTGAAGACAGGAAGTGGTTAATGTTTTCAGACCTGAGCTAGAAGTGTTTTCATGCTTGTTTGTCTCTGGGATCTCAAGAAGGACAACTCATTGAGTGTGGTGGAAAGAGAACAAATGATCATGGGGCAGTATGAACAAAAAATAAATAAATAGCCACAGGTAAGGCTGCAGAAAAAGAGGGCTCTGGACAGACTCTGAACTCTGTGAAAAGAAGGGGCAGATTGCCTAAGAAGCTGAAACAATAATGACCAAACATAGTCAAAGAGGTTAATCCGAAACTGCAAGGTAGCCTGCTGCTTAAAATGGGGTCTTCAATTTTGATGCAGTTCTGAACATTAAGAGCTGAGATGGCATGGAGAATACTTTGCTGAACATTCTGTTTATAATTGATGTAATGCATCTGTCAGATTAGTTTTCCAAATCCGTTCTCCCTTCTGAAGCCATCCAACAATATAAATGTATTTTTTATTGTTCTGTTTTGAATAAAATGCTGCTATTTATTTATTTAAAAAGTTTCACCAGGAAAGACACACTGAGCTGCAATAGTTCAATTCCAGGTGCATCCTGGGGGGGAAAGGGAATTGGGTGTACCAAACATAAAAACAGGAAATATGCAAGACATGGTTGAGCATAAGATGTGAGCTACAGTGCATAACATACAATTTGACATACAGTAAATCAAACATGAAAAGATTATACAGTAAATTGATCATGTGAGTCAAATAATAGAAAACAGATAGAGAACACATGATAAATCAGGTATAGACTAAGAACGTTCAAACCTAATACAACCAATAGGAGCTTAGGGGCCAGAATAAATAAACACATGGGAGGACTGCACAGATGGAAGGAGTAGGTCAGACTAAAAATGGGCCATCCCTCCCTTTTGAGATGCGTGAATGCCAAAAAGGGGAGGGTCAATAAGAAAGGTGAGTATAAAGAGGAGCAAGTATAAATATACACATGGGATGGAAACATCACAAAATGAAAAGGAGAAGAGAAAAGGAGATTTGCATCTTGCATCTTTTCCATGATTTATCTAAACATCCTGACACATTCCTTTAGCACACTACTTATTGTCAAAAGCACCCTTCAGCACAATGTGTGTCAAATTATGGAGTACTCCAAGTGAATGAGGTGCAATGCAACTGGACATTTCACCTTTTAGAGGTTGCAAACAGGTTTTCACTCACTTACTGTACAAGCTGGATTAAGTCTGTGACCAGGTCGAGGAATGGCACTGTGACATGCCCATGACGTGATGCCATGTTGTGACCCACTTACAATGTTCAGTGGATGGGCATCCCACTCAGACATGTCCTTCCTCCTTACCCCTCTACCTTGCATGTTTGGTGCAGGTGGAAGAGTACCTCTCCATGACTCAATGTTTAGTCATCCTGTAATCTAGTGAACCCCTCACCCATGTCTACAAAGGGATTACGTCAGAATGACAGGTGATTCTCCTCTAGCCTCACAGGTTCCCTGTTGCACCTGATGGCCCAATGGTGTCACCTAAACCTTAGCTTCCTATGGGTTGCTGCACCTTACTGTAGTATATTTTTCATCTTACCACCAGATTATGCTAGGTGTAACCCAGGAGAGGTGTAGAAAACTGTATCAAGATTTGTAAGGGACTCCATGCCTTTGTACCTTGCCCTTTGTCCTATTTGTGTGATGCCTACCACCTTCCCATCTAGTCACAAGATGCATTTAGCTGCTTGAGAAGAGGTTGCAAGACCCATTAAGCATAACATGATAGAGTTGTAGTATCAGTGGTTGTGCTAAGTGGTCATCCCAACCATTAATCACTCAGCTTTGTGATTGTAAATGGGGCCAGCAGAGATGCTGGACTAACCCTAAATGTAGAGGTGCAGGGTTAATGCTAATGATTTCATACACAAGGGATTCAGTACTTGAGAGATCACAAGGACTAAGGAATGAAATTCACTTTTAGTGTAAGAATAGCAAACCATTGTGAGATATCACAATAATAGGAGGATACCACATCAATGAGCCCCATCACTTCAACCATTAGGGCTTCATCAGAGGGCACTGTATTATAAGTAGCTGTGCTAGGTAGTCACCCCGACCATTAACCACTCAGATTTGTGATTGTAAATGGGGACCCCAGAGATTCTGGGATAACCCCTAAATGTAGAACGACACAGTTAATGCTAATGGTTGCACTGCTAAAATCTCAGTTATCCTGAACTGGGGATTTTTACAGTGACATGTAAATAAATGGAAGGGGTTTGATAGTAAACTTTACTGTTTTGTTGCTGACACTTTCATCTGAAAGATTTAATAAAAGATGAAAGCTTTTTTTAATCTTGTTTCTTATTATTCATTAAGCCCTTTGTTGCAAAGTGTTCCATTTGAGGCAATCTTGTTCTCTTTCATGTGACATTCACAGACCAGGAAAATATACAGTTTGTCTGCTAGGAAATGATGGCTTTTGGAAAGCTCCTGAGAATTACATAATTAAAATTATAATGCTTAGTGGTGGAATTGTAAATTAAGCAGGGGGAATGTGCTTGACCTTTTTCTTCCTCCTTGATAAATGAATGACTTGCTTAGGAGATCACATTTGCAAGGGCTATATATCAATGCACTGTCAGTGGCAGAAAGCTGTTTACAGGAAACAACAAATGCAACATTTTTTATGTAGCTAGCAGTTGGGAAATATTTGTTTTGAGTCTGGGAATGGACAGAACTTTTGTAGATTTTAAACTATCTGTAACCTTTGCAAAGAAATTTAACTATACAGTGTAGACCAGGAGCAGAACTTATGTATTTTTAAATCAAAATGTGGACAAAAAGTATTATTGTAAAACAGCAACACATGGACAGTTTATTACTTTGATCCCATTTTCAATTCATGTTTTTTAGCTTCATAGTCAGGAAGTATCGTTGTCTTATAAAGTAATGCTAATTGTATTGGCTTGCTGTATAATTAATTTGTGACGATTTCAGACTAATATATTTGGACTAATAGTTCAATCCTGGTATAATTCTGTACAAAGGGAAAGGATCCAGGGCATAGTATTACATAATAATATTTTTATTTATATTGCGCCTTTCAAGTGTCAAGGCGCATTCCAATAAAATAAGATAAAATACAGAATATAGAAACAGAGATACAAGCGTAATATTATAAACACATAAAACAAATTAATGGACAGTAAAACCACATGCCTTTTCCCACAAAAGGATTTAAGAGCCTGTTTAAAACTCCTACATAACTGCTGCAGGGAGCTTTGACATATGTTAAGTAAGAATAAGACATGCGAGTGTGGTTTGATGCTTGATAAAACCGCCCAGAGTGCGTAATGAGGCCGCAGGCGCGCGGAGTGGCTAACGACCTGGGAGGTGTTATCAAGCCATAAACCACACCTCGGAGTGTCTTATTCCACTTATAAAATGGGCCCCCCCAAAGACCTCAGTGAAAGAATGCATACACAAAGTGTATGTAAAAAAAAAAAGAGTAAATAAAAGAGGTCAGTAGAAAATAATAAAAAATAGTCCCTGTAATTGTATTTGAGTGGAGCTCCAGCTGCCCACCGCCTACTCCTACTCCTACCATCTTTGACTGCATTGACTGCATTCCCAGCTACCTACACACCTGATCCTGACATAAATGTTAAAGTATGTATTCAAAAAAGTATCTGGATGATCCTACCATTTCCACAGGGTGTGAGGGAAGGAGGTTCATCAATGCTGACAGCATAATGTGGCATGAGCGAGTGCTGGCAGTACAGTAACATGATGATGTGCCACTCATTTAAAGTAAGGTAGTGTGTGTTTGAAAAACTAAAAATGTGTCTCTTTTTGCTTAGCTTTACTTGTTTTCTTTTGGAAAACCTGCTCGTAAGTCAAAAACCAAGAGGGAGCGAGTCCACAGTTCAGAGAACTATGCGCGAGTCACAGCGAGTGTCGCTATGGCAATACATGTTCACGCTTCGCCTCTAGTACTCGCCGGTCTCTGCTTCTTTTCTACTGTTGCTAGCTGTGTGTGTTAAAACAAATCAGGAAAAGGTTAGAAATGATACAGACCAGATAGTTCAAAAACTCTGGCACTGTAAATTTGAAAGGGGTGTGGTTACAGGACCCGACTGTGTACTGAGTGAAAATGGCAGGGATGACCGGAGAAACAGCATCCGTGGTGAAGAGACAAAAATTACGGTTAGATCAGGTTTTATAATGGTGTTTTTTTTTTCAGTTTGTTACCTGTAAGTTGCAGTATTTTCATGTTTGCAGCTCAATGATGAGGGAACCGACAACTCGAGTTTTGCAGTCGCCTTTTACACATCGCGGTCGGCTTCACACTCTGATGTTCATGGCTGGGGTACAAGTGGGACAGTGATACCTCAGGTTATAGGGCTTTCCCAGTAGTATGAAGTGCCGGTTGGCAAATTATGGGCTGATAAGGACACGGGTACAATGGTCATTTAGCCAATCAGATTGGAGAAAATGTTTTGCCCATTTTATAATATCATACAAGTGTTTTACTGATGAAACATATGAGTGTTTCGGTGTAAATGTTGAGGAAGACATTACTACTTCTGTAACATACATTTTCACTTCAAATATTACGTTTGGTTCCTATTCATCTCATCCAGGTAATACATTTGCTGCATTTGCAACTAGTGATGTGCAGTGTTGGCAAACCTCTTTGTAAATTAACATGAAGTTTGCCAAATTCACGAAGTGCAAAGTGTCAACTTTGTGAAATTGTCAGCAGGTGAAGCGGCACTTTTTCAAGCAAAGTCATGTGAATTCACTGACGAGGTTGTAACTTTGTCCTGACTTTGTCTGAATTTGCCTAAAATGTGCCACTTTCTCAGGAAAACTTGTAAAGTGGGCAATTTGTAAAGTTTTTCATGAAGGCAAATTTCCAACCTTGCTGAACTTTCACTGGTAAGTAAAACTTCACAGCAACTTTATATGAACAGAATCTGGTTTCTGAATTCTAACAGCCTAAATATGGTTTGGCTTCATTATTCAAGAAATGCTAAATACTATTTTTGGAACAGGGCTATAATAA
Organism: Neoceratodus forsteri; assembly: GCA_016271365.2. NCBI lineage: Eukaryota > Metazoa > Chordata > Ceratodontiformes > Ceratodontidae > Neoceratodus > Neoceratodus forsteri. The sequence goes on along the minus strand of JADMNL010000022.1, from coordinate 260,900,078 downwards.
CTGCAACCAATCAGCTGCACTTACTCAGCCTCTCCCAACAGAGGGTTAGGGTGCTTTTGCATATTGTGGCCTAATTATGGACAATTAGGACTCAAGGGAAGAAATGAGCAACCCCTTAACCCTTTGCCAATACAGCAGATTGGAGGGGTGTGCCAAAGAGGGGTTTGATAATGGCACCGAAAAGTAAAAGTAGTATTGTAGTGGGAATGGATAGCTGGATGGGGTGAGATCTCAGGATGACAAGATGTAAAAAAATAACTTCGAACCTGGGTCAAGTGCAGATGGGGGCCGGGGTTATAGTATATCAATACTCTATCTCAAGGCATGGCAGTAACCCCGTGACATAACTAGGGAATTGCACTCCCACCATTTACTTCTAGGATCAACTACTATGTGAATGAAATTAAACCATGAAAATGAACAGTTAGCACATATGTGAAATTTAGTTATGCAACTGCTTTATTTAGATTTTTATGTGTTTATAGTGGGGTCCTGCTCCCCCCAATATACTGTATTAAAGTAAAATACCAATACAAACTAGAGTGACAAAACAAGCAGGTCCCTAGTTTTCATAAAAAACACATTCCTATAAAGCATTCATGTACTTAAGATAGTGAATGAGATTAGTCATGTTGTGTTGCATTAGAATATATTACAGCCAAAGCAGAATTGTGGTTCACCAGGGTAAGAGCACTTGGGACTATGATTCTCCAGTTATGCTGGCTTCCTGGTCCCACTACTGCCTGTGGGGCATGTCTGAAGTCCCCAGTTGGGTTGAAGGGACCATCATGGTTTTTGCAATGGTTTGGGATGGAGGGGTGGGGGGCATTTTATTTCATAGGGAGGGAGTTATCTGAGTGGGGATACAGGGCAGAGGCACTAACAAAAGCAGATAAGTACTATCCTGTTTCATTCAATGTTATCAAGTAGGTAAGCAGTGAATAACAAATAATTCACAAATAGTCTTTTTTTCAGATAGTGCTAATGTCTATGTATTGGAAGCTACTGGAGGTGAACAATGTCCATACATCCTGATTTCAAGCTGTGAGGGACACTGCCCCCATATAGTATGTTCCCCTTAAAAAAGCCAATTGCCAGAGCATAGCTTGAATTTTTATGATATTCTCTTCTATTTGATTTTATCAGTTGGAGCTTTAAGATAGGCACTGCCTTAATTGGTAGTCAGTGATAATATATTGTGCTGGAAATGTATTATCATCAGTTAGAATTTCAGTGTTGTGAATAGAATATGGAAGAATAAACAGCCACACATACTGTATGTCTATAAATATATATACAACAATAATACCCATAACTATACATGTATTTTATACATGCTTGGTAGAGCATGTACAGTACGTATGTTAGGGTTTAGCAGTGTTCAATGTTAAACCCCAATCTTTGCACCTTAATAACTTCGGTTGCATTCAGTGAAACTGCACAAACGTTGGAGTGCTGGATCTGCGTTGCAAGTTCTCTTGATGTGGGAAGTTTCATGATGGGTGCCAAGCCATATTCTAAGATGCAGAAATGTCAAAAATACAAAGCACATTTTTGCCCTCTTTTTTGCTCTAACCCACAGCCAAGATGGTATGGAATTGTGTTCCAACATTTTGGGAACTGAAGGGCTTGTGCTAAGTGTGTGTCCTTTGAAAGTTTGTTGAAAAATATTATTCAGTTCTAGAGTTATAAAGTTTTGAAATTTTGCTTCTGAAAATGCTCAATAGCGTTTTGGAGATAACCCTCTGATATTATTAAAACATTCTTCTTTTGTGAGTGTTTTCAGGTTGTGACTAATTGTGTTTTGGGGTCACAAAAACTTTAAAACTTTTAGGTGTGACATCTTGTTTTTTCTGGGCAAAAAAAAGTGAAAATACATATAAATTAGGTATTTAAAAAATGAGTATTCTAAATAGGGCATTGATTTCTTTTTTAATAATTACCACTGGTTGTTAAAATATACCTGTTGCCAGATTCAGGGGACTTTTTTATACTGCCAGCTATTTTGTTTAATAACAACAAAACTGCTGAACTCATTCATGCACTAGTTTGGCAGGATTCAACAGTGGGATGCGTGGAAGTGGGGCACAAGAAAGAAAAGGTTGTCCAACCTAAATGCATTTTTTTTTTTAATTAATGTCTACACATGGCAAAGATAGGATTGAAATGTAATGTCAGCAACTGCCTTCAGAGTACAGTTTACAGGCACCAAGATTAGAGGGGTCATAAAAAATTATCAGACGCAGACAGTGTCCCTTTAATTGTGACCCAAGAATTCCATTTTTGGTGTGTGTGAAAAATTATTTGGTCATATTTTAATGTGCGACCCAAAAATTTCATTTTTGGTGCACAAAAAAAAAAATGTTTGTGTGTCTCATATACTTTTTCTCATAGCCTGGCCATTTTTCAATATTTTAGTCTCAAATTTTGAGTGTACTAGGCTCAGTGGGAATGCAGCTGTACCCACACAGAAGCACAGGGCCCAGAGAGAACAGTGGTTTTGTAGCCAGCCAGACCCTTTCCATGGTGCAGAACCCAGAAGGTCCTGTTCATCGGCATCTGTAGCTACACAAAAGTATGGGGCCCAGAGGATCCTATGCTGCCGCAGTTTTCAAATATGATTTCACTATCACAAAAACAAGGGACATTCATTGCAAAAAACTGCATTAATGCAAAGATTATGATTCCCAAACAGTCAAAGTGAACACAGTTGGGAAATAACAGTGTTAGAGTTTGGAGTCCCAGGAGTCTTGACAAATTGGTGGTGGTGTTGTGTTCCTTGGGGTTGTCAACCCTAATGCTCTCCTCCCTCCCTCCCTGAGTAAACAGAGTTATTCATAATCTCGTTCTACATGCAGGGCCCAGGTACTAAGTGAAGAAAGTCACTTCTGTTTCTATTGGCCACATGTGATGAGCCATACTTAACAGTATGTGACTATGAAGCATGGGCTTAGACCTGTACCTTGTGCTCAGGCAAAAGGTTAGGGGCTTGGGGGAGGGGTGGGCATTAGGGTTGAGCACTCCAAGTAACACCACACCACTGATCACCAAGACTTCTGAGACACCAAACACTATTACTTTCATTGACTTACTTTGTGCACTTTGACTGTTTGGGAATCCTAATGACTGCATTAACCAAGCACTAATACTGTATTTTTGTTTCCCTACTTTTTGCACTTTGTCTTTTTGGGAAACATGATCTCTGCATTAACATAGTTTTTTTTGCAAGAAATATAGATATATAGATAATGGATAGACAGACAGACAGATGGACAGATATATGTACGTGTATATATATATATATATATATATATATATATATATATGCTCGTGACTTCACCAGTTTTTTTAATATTTTCACTGCAGATTTTCAACATTGTCATTTTTTACACCTCCTCATGAATGTACAGCTGTCATTTTTCACATCCTGTTCGGAATGTGTTTTTGCACCTGTGGTGCTAAATGCCATAGTTGCTGTGCAAAAGCAGCTTTCAGCTAACAAACTGATTCTGCCAGTGTTCATGAGGTGAGGGTCACAAAAAAACCATGTTGAAAATTTGGAGTGAAAATACCAATGAATGCCTGAGGCGTTAGGGTTTCCAACCATAACGCCCCACCCTGTAGAGAATGACAGGCATCAGGGGTGTGACTTGGGATTCTCGCCTGTAATGCTCATACCAATCCACACCTTGAAGCCAGTGAGAGGCATCGAGGTGTGCCTTGGACCCTATGGCCCCAAAGTTCACCCCATTCTCCTATACCACACCCATCTTGCCATATTTCCTGATGGAATGGGGTGCACATAGGAGCCAAGACCCCAAGGCACACGTGACACCCAGTGTCTGCAGGGTAGGGTGTAGTGAAATGGCATGGCTGTTTGCCTGGCTGACCAAAGGCACACCCCAATGCCTGTCAGTCTCTGCAGGGTGGTGGTGGGGTTGGCTTCAGTTCAATGCTTCACTGCTATTCCTATTATGCAGCTCTGTAACTCCTACAGTACCAATGCCAATGCCAGCAAGCAAACATTCGGCATTGACACATGCTTGTTATGTATTTCCATGTGTTTCAGTTGGGGAAAAAAGACAAGATTTTGGCTGTCATGACTCGAAAATTCTTTTGTGTCATGAGAAGGACTTTTTGTGACATGAAAAATATCTCACGACATGCATTTTCTTCTGTTTCATATCAGAATTTTATCCAAAACAAAATTTTAAATCCTATAACTGGCAGCATTTAATATTTTTGCACCAAACCTTCCAAAGGCACTACCTTGGCACAGGTAGCTTCTGTCCTGAAAGTTTCAGAAAAAAGTTCTGTTCTGACTAGGCTGTAGGAGAGAAAATAAAATGTTAAGTATGGGAAAAAATAGCCCTGTTCAGGAAAACAACACGTGTGATCTTGGAAACCAGACTCAAAACAGACTGCCATCAAAAAACTTTCTTCATATATTAAGACCTTGCCTGCTAGACAACACATGCCAAATTTCAGTCAATTTTGGATGCCACCAAAGATATTAAGGTACAAAGTTAGGCGTTTAACATGTAACCTGTTGGTCTACCAAAAAATGCTAATGCTAATATACAATACGGAATAATCAGGGGAACCTGTGTGATAGATGATTTACATACACAAGTAGTGTTTGATCTTTGGTAACTTCATGAGTGGCATATTATGCAATAAGGCAGGACCTTGTCTGAAGTTTTTTTTTTTTATTTTATGTATTTTGTAGGGGTTTGTTGGTGAAATAATGCTGGTTCACTTATTTCAGACAGAGTTGCTGTGCTCATTGCTATTCACACAGTGTCATGAGGCTGCATTGATGAGACAGCTTTTTCACTGATTTTTAGCAGCAAGTAGCTTTCCAGAAAATTTCTAGAAGAAATGGTGGCTGACTTTGTGGAGAGCTACAGTGGTCAGGGACTGTGGTGGGTATCAAGAGCCATACAAAGAGAAAGATATTTGGTAGCACTGTAGTTTTCATTTTGTTGTATGTTAAAAAGTAGAATCTGAAGTTGTGTTTTGGCATTATGAAGAGAGCTGATAGATCCAGCCAGTCGAGCGTAGAGAGAGCATGAACGACTAACTAGAAGTGCAAGTAAGACTGGGAGACTAATTCAGTTTAAGCAAAAACAAACTGCTTTTATTATATGCTTGGTGCTTATGGTGTCTTAAGGAGCTGCAAAGAGAGGTTGATGCCAAGGTGAGAGAAAGGGTGGTCAAACTGAGAGGAGGTCCTGTGAGTCAGTGTGATGGCAACTTTAAGGTAGTGGATGTGGAAGTAGTACAGGCGGTCACTGGGTCAGCAACCTATGATGTGTCTATTAGGCACATAAATGGGGTATGACATGTCCACTATGCATATTAATGTAACAATGCATATTAATGTAAGATTTAACATTTATACACATAGTAGCTCAGATAAACAGATCTGTCACACTCCATTTATGTCACCCTACGACATAAACATATATTATCTTTATCTTTATATAAGGTCCAGCTGGGGTTGACAACTGCCCTGATGGGGGATGGCAGGGCAAATTCAGGTCCATGTGGGTGGATGAACCAGTGCCACCATGGGAGGGGTGTTGACTTTCACCTGCCATGGACCACTGGCTGCTCCAGGGCTGGTCTGGTAGGTGTCCGAGGGATGTCTGAGCACCTTCCCCAGGGGGGCACAGCATCATCCTCCCCCCACCCAGCAAGGCCTGCAGCAGTGGTGCACAGCAGCTTAGACCAGTTCTGGGCTGGTCTAACTGCTGGGACCCTACCCCCCATGGGGGAGAGTCTCCCAATGTAGGTAATATTGCAGTCCTGCCCCCTTCATCATGGCACACTGATGCGGCCGTCGCAAGGACAGCACAAGCCCAGTTGGTACAGGAGGTCCTCCCAGTGGGCATGCAGTCTATTACAGAACTGGAACTGGAGCAAGGAGTCCCTTACTCCATTTGTCCTTGCTGCAAGCTCCCTTGCGCCAGTCCAACCTTTGAAAATATAGCCCCCATGTTTGTTATCTTGCAAGACTCCCTGCCGTCCCTCAACAGGGTATAAATATAGGTAGACAAAGGAGCTGTTCAGTTCTGTATTCAGAGGAGTTTTCTGTTTGTACTGTGTTACTGGATTTACAGACAGTGACACCTTTGAGTGCACTTTCTCCAGCAACAGACTGGAAGGGGTTTGAAAGCTTAGAAATGGTGACAGGATCCTGAGCCCAAGTGGCACTAGCTCCCTCTTTTGTGGGTCTCTGGAGGCTTGGGTCCCAAACAAAGTCTGGTATAAGGGACAGTGGGTGCCTGAGGGATGACTAGGTTTCTGCATCAACTGTCCCATTTTCCATTATAGAAAAGCAACCAATGCCCCAGTTACCAACCACGTCTGGCAACCGGGATCCCCCTATCAGTGCCAAAAACAAGGCAAACAGGCCGCCAGATGGCATAAACAAAAAGGCATCAGCCCTAACGTTGAGGTGATTACCGGCTAGGTAGTCAAAAGGGGTCAGGGGCTTAGGGCACAAAATAACGTTTGTATTTATTCTGGATTCTGGGGAGAGGTGCCAGGCATATGCTTGGTTTAAAACTATCACAACAGGGGTCCCAATAACAATCCACACTGGAAGCAGAGATCTAATGTCAACAGAGGAACTGGGATTGTGAAGTATGGCTTTATTTTGACAAACAGATGGCAAATTGCAGACAGGGTGGGCCCCCAAGATTTCTTGCTGTACAGCCACAGAAACAGACTTTTCTCTTTCAGTACAACACTGGTAGGGCAATTTCAAGCAACTTTTTACCACACACAATTTGCACTGTCTGTCCCTCTGTACAAGGAATAACTGGACTTTTCTTTCAACAAAAGTGTATTTCTTGTGGGAGTTACCACACACTTTAGTACATGCATTTCCAACTGTCTAGCAAAGTGTAATTCTCGTGTGAGTTGCCACACACTTTAAGAAAAACATTTATCCTGGACCAATGACATCTGTTATTATTCCCCATTTAAACTGGTGCCCATACGTGAAACAGTTAGCCCTGACCAGGGAACCAAACTGGGCTATGCCCAATCCTACCCCATGCTCGGTCTCTGCCCTTCCATCTGGGTTGCACCAGACTGGATCCTTTATTTGCCACAAAACACTAAAGAGCATCTGGAACTTTAACTTCAACCATTCAGCACATTGTTGCGGTGAAACAGAGTCCTGACCATTGTGATCTAGCCTTATCTAGGGCACACATTTCAGACCAACCCCACCCCCAAACTCAGTCTCATAAATCTGTACTTACATCTTGGTTGGTTTCTTTTACAGACATGTACAGACATGGAGAACTTGAAGGAAACAACCTCTCTCTCTTCAGGTAGCTTTTCACAGATCCCAACTGCACACACTTTCTCTTGGCAGCTGGACCACATTGGTATCTTCAGGGGATTGTCCCTTGGCACCACTGAAATACAATCTATTCAGACAAGTCTCCACTACTTCAGTTGGCATTTGATGCTGTTCTCCAAACTAGGGTGAGAAAACGACCGAGGTCCTTCACCCAGTCTGCCACTAGACTGACCAGCAGGAACCTCACTGCAGAGCACCTCTCTGTTCCACTGCTAACTATGGACTACTACACTACCATCTCAACATTCTAAAACTCCCCAGAGTAGCTGGTTCCAAAATGGCTTATGCTGCTGAGGACTTCTAAATGACATAATCCATTCTCTGCCCAGCCATTCTAAATGACATAATCCATTTCTCTGCCCAGCCTAGCTGCGTAAACAATAATGTTATCTCCCAAAGCTCATAATGAGCTCTCTACCTTCCTAGGGTTAACCTGATGGGATTCTAGTAACCCCAGGGGACTGGGTGGTTACAGAAACATAAGGGAGAATTGTTTTGGCAGAGGCTTGAGACTTGCATGAACAGTAAAAGGAACAAAGGATTTCCAAAAGAGTCAGCACAATTGTGAGGCACTGATGAGCTGTACTGAAGACAAGGATAAGTATACAGTGTAAGCTGGTGGGTTGAGGTTCAGGAGGAATGTGAAAAGGTTTTATTTTACAGGGACAGTGGTTGAGTCATGGAGCAATCTGCCAGGGGAGGTGGAGGGTGCCAAGACTGTTAATTGTGTAAAACACAGTTGGGACAAAGTTAAGGGCTTAGTAGTTACTCAGCAGGGTAGTAGTGTAACAGGAGCAAGGGGTGGGTAGTGTAAACAAATAACAAGTATTGATAAAGGTCTTGTGACATGAGAGGGTGTTGCAGGCAGACTAGATAGACCATTGGTCTTTTTCTGCCATCATTTTTTATGATTCTACTTTAAACCCCAGTGTATTCACTCTGGGAGGGTATATTAACCTGTTTCATAGCATAACAGGGCCAGGTGCACACTGGTTCCCTTTTCTTCCACTTATAGTTGTGAGGGGAAATAGTGTTTCTATGCACCTGGTATTTCTAAATGTGTAGTGTCTCTTGGCACCTAGTACTGCTAAATGTGTAGTGCCTCTAGACACACAGTAACACTTAATGTTTAGTGTCTCTGGACACATTGTGTCACTCAATGTCTAGTGCCTCTGAGGCTGGCCTGGTGGCACTGAGCGTTCAGGCGCTGGACACCGCACCTCATGCTGCACTGGCGACCCGGGTTCGGGAGCAAACCCGGGTGCTGGGGGTCGGCAGGAGAGGGAGATGGATTGAGCATCCAGAGGACAGCTCTCCTCTCCTCTTCTGGGGAGGGATCCAGGGGTGTCCTGGTGCATTACTGGCCCAGTGGAGACCGGGGATATTACATGCTTGGGACCTAATATCGGGGGACGAGCATAGCAGGCATTTACGGGGATAGCCTGCATGCTGATGCCATTGCATGTCACACTCGTGAGGGGAAAGAAAGCCAAAAAAAGCCTCCTACACTATGAGTGAGATGACAGTGGCCCCAGGGGAATAGCCCACATCTCAAATGCCAGCCCAGATGTGCCCAGATCTCCCTCCAGAACCGACCAAGTGACAGCAGGTAGGCACTTCACACTTAGGAGCCAGCTGCTGAGGGAGGGCGGAATCAGCTCCAGAGATGGTACTGGGGGTTGGGCCTGCCTGTGGTTGTTCAGGGGGACAGGATCATGGGAGATGTGGGGGTTCATGCTGGGAATAGGGCAATTCCGGGCACTCCTGAAGGATGCCGAGGGTGTAGGTGAATAAAGAAAATTAACAAAAAAATGTCTAGTGCTTCTGGACACATTTTTTTCTTTACATTCTTGAGGACCTGACTGGGAAGAAAAATAAAACTGTAATGCCATCTGCTTAAACTTGCTGTTAAACCAGTGACTGTGCACGGTGCCTTGTAAATAAATTATTTTGTTACAGAAATGTCAGCAGTAAGAGCCTCACACCCATAGGTGTGAAAGCTGATCTGATGTACATTGCACAAAACATTTTACTTACTGTTTACTGCAGTATAGTAGAATATAGTAGGCTAGTTTTGCTGATTTCTAAGATGCCGTTTCATGTAGGCAAAAATCCTAGAATCCCCTGCAGCTGACATCAGAGGAGGGCTGCAGAGCTGGGAGATTCAAGTAAGATTCAGTAGCCCACAGTATACATGGTAAGATTTTGTAAGCTAAAATCAAATATTTGCTGGTCCTGGTGTGCTCACGGGGCTTAGTACAGTCCTCTGTGACTGACGTAGCTCCAGAAGAACAGCAGACCAACAAACAGAAGATTACAGCTTATACAAATCTCTGACATTCTCTGCAAGCTATTGAATCTCCACTGCTGCAGCCTTCTTCTGATGTCAGCTGCAGGAGTCTGGCATTTCTGGTTATAGGAAAAGTCAGCTTACAAGTCAATGAAATTAGCCTGATACAATCTACTGCACTGCAGTAATCGGTAAGCAAAAAAAAAAGTGTTTTTGCACACAAAGGACTAATTGAGATCAGCCTCACACTTGGGTGTGAGGCTTTTATTTCTGACAGCTCCCCTTTAAGCAACATCTGTTTCAAGTGTTTTGTCTTGTATCCTGGAAGTTACTGGTGAGGGAAAGGGAGCAGAGGTTGGTAAAAATGTATTTAAACTGTTGCTTATCGACACTAAACCTGTTCCCTGATTTACTGCCTGTTCAACCCTAGGATCCTCATTTGCTAAACCACTACCATCCCGAGTTACTGCTCTCTTGCTGAGTGGGTTCAGTGCTTGAGAGTCATAGTACATTCTCCAACAGTATTCTCCAGATGGCGGCACCTTGTAAATATGTTTCTGTGTACCCTCAGAACTGTTAAAGAATCCAGACTGGCCTCCTCAGTGTAAAGGACACATTCTTACCTCTAGGGCCTCCATATCGCCACTGATGGACTGTTCAACAGTGCTAATGCCTAACAGGAAGGCATGGGCACCCATGACCCCCCACCCCATGGGCAGTGGCACTCACCAGGCCACCAGTTACATATATATAGATACATAAATTGCAAAAACTTTGTTAACACTCTAGTTAGGGTTAAAATGACAAGACTAGGGAAATGTGGCATTAGGGTTTCCAACTCTAGCCCCCCACCCCCACCTTGCACACATCCGCAGGCATTGGGGGTGTTTCTTAGGGTCATCAGCCCTAATGCTCACCCCATTCCATAACTAAATAAGGTGAGATGTTTACAGTATAGGAGAATGGGGTGAGTGTTAGGGCTGATGACTCCAAGGCACATCCCTACTGTCTGTTGGTGTGTGCAGGGTGGGGATGGGGTCTTCATGTTGGAAACCCTAACAATTACATTTCTCTACTTTTGTCATTTTAATCCTAACTAGAGCATTAATGAAGTTTTTGCAATTTATTTCCTTACTTTTTGAGAAAGTATAATCATGTCAGTATTTGTCTGTGGGAGCACAGGGCCCCCATCTCTCTGTAGATGCATATATGTATGTAGCTGTGGAAGCACAGGGCACAGAGGGCCCTGCACTTCCATTTATAGGACAATAGTGACCAAATAGTCAGCATAGCCATCATATTACCCCACCTCATGTACCCAGTACAGAACATTTTTGAATCCCTGCCAAAACATTATTCTGTGCAACTGCAACACCATTCTGCACCACAGATATGAAAAAACATGTTAGGCAGGATTTTAAAAATGACAGTTGTGACATACATGAGGAGGGGTAATAAGAAAGGCTATGTTGAAAATCTGGGCTCAAAATGTTAAAAATTTCCAGAGTTACAAGCAGGCATGGGGAAATTGCAATGAATGATCATAACTTTGGCATTTTTTTATATTTTGACCCTAAATTTTCAACATAGTCTTCTTATGACCTCACCTTATAAACTCTGTAGGGGAAAATGTTCAAATCTCTGCCGAAATGCAATTTCACATCACAGGTGTGAAAACATGTTTTGGACAGGATGTGTGAAATGACAGCTGTACTGGTCATAAGGTGGTGTAAAATGGCTATGTTGAACATTTGGGGTCAAAATATTAGAAATTACCAATGTTACGCATGTGCATAGAAACATTTAAATGACCGCTTATATCTCAGTCATTTTTAGGAGTTTTTCACCAGATTTTCATCATGGCCTTATTGGGACCCCACCCACCCCCTTCATCTCTGGATGCAGGTGAGAGCTGCTGTTCAAGAAACAATCGGGTGAGGACTGCAATCAAGCTGAATTTGCTGGCAGTATTCCCTTTACTCACACTAATAAAGCTGTAGTGACTTTGACTGTGTTTCCAGTGTTTTAAATTGAGAGTGTACCCATAATTTCACCTGCATTGCAACTGGAGCTCAAGAGCCGTGAAAGCTGCTAATTACCCTGGGGGGGTGGGGGTCGCACAGATAAAAAGGATGTGCGGCCATTATTTCTTCATTCCAGCATCCCCTTCATCTCTGGCTGCAGGTGAGAGCTTCTGTTCAAGAAATGATCGAGTGAGGACTGCAATCAAGCTGAATTTGCTGGCAGTATTCTCTTTACTTGCACTAATAGAGCTGTAGTGACTTTGACTGTGTTTCCAGTGTTTTAAATTGACAGTGTGCCCCATAATACCACCTGCATTGCAACTGGGGCTCCAAGAGCTGTGAAAGCTGCTAATTACCCTGGGGTTGGGGGAATCATACAGATAAAAGGACATGCACCAGTTATTTCCTTCATTCCAGCATTTCCCCTACATCTCTGGCTGCAGGTGAGAGCTGCTGTTCAAGAAACGATCGGTGAGGACTGCAATCAAGCTGAATTTGCTGGCAGTATTCCATTTACTTGCACTAATAGAGCTGTAGTGACTTTGACTGTGTTTCCAGTGTTTTAAATTAAGAGGGTGCCCCATAATTTCAACTGCATTGCAATCGGGGCTCTGAGAGCCATGAAAGCTGCTAATTACCCTGAGCGGGAGTCACACAGATAAAAGGACTCTAGGGCTGAGGGCCACGTATCGTGGTGACGATTGAGTGGCTGCAAGCACCACTCGGTGGAAGAAAACAGGAAATTGATAAACTGAAATTAAGAGTTTTTAGTCAAGAGGTGTTAGTATGGGGTTGTTAATGTGTCTAATAATGTGAATTTTAACAGCTGGGATGTGGCAATGGGAGGTGGTCGGGGATCGATCTAGCTGGGATTTGCAACGTAATGGACAGGCTGTTCTGACTCTAGCAGGAACCCAGAAGTTTACTGATTGGTACAATTTGAATAATTTTTATCTTGGGATGGTATGTAATATAAAAAAGAATGTAACCTGGATATTGCTAAAGTTGGGACACTATTGTTATAGGTACGGCCTGGGAGTAGGGATGGGTCGGGAATTTAGCGAAGTCTGGACTCCTTTAATATATAAAAATCTGATGAAGTCTATACTGACTAAGTTGTGTATATTTTTAATTTTGTTGCAAAGTGGAGATGTGGCAATAAATCCTGGTCCTCTAATTGATGATTTAAAAATGTATAAAGTACAGTTAATGTTGCATTCAGATGTCAGAAGTATTATTCCAAAAATGGACTTAGTTAAGGAATTTATAACTGAACATAAACCTGAAATTATGTTTTTTACAGAAACCTGGCTGGGTAAGTCCCATGATGATGTGGACCTGAAAATTCAGGGTTACGACTTTAAGAGAGCTGATAGGAATACAAAGGGGGGTGGAATTATGATTTATTATTTGGAAAACTTTTGTCCTACACAGTTACATCTGAACTTAGACAAGGCAAATTGTGAATATTTGGTTTTGGGATTTAACTTTGGGTCAGGGAAACCTTTATTGGTGTTTGAGGGGTACCGCCCACCCAATAAAACTGTACAGATTTTCGATCTTTGGCAGGATGCTCTGGCTCCTTATGTTTTCTCCCATGAATTGGTAATCCTGGAGGATTTAAATGCTGACTGACTGCACCCTGTAAAATCTAAAAAATAAGGAAAATGGCATTAGAGCTTGGGTTGTCCCAATTAATAACTGAACCCACCAGAATTAATATTCATAACCCTAATGAATCTTCATTGATTGACATAATTCTTACAAATTGTCCTGATATCTCTTCTGGGGTAGATGTTGACATGTTTAGTGACCACAATATTACTTACTGTATTAGGGGGAAATCCAAAGTGAAAGGGCCTGCAAGGCTCTTAAGGACAAGATAATTTAAGAAGTTTGATTACTTTGCTTTTCTAGCTGATTTGGCAGATGTTAGGTGGGAACGTTTAGAATTAATACCCGATTTGGATCTGGCCTGGAAATATTTTGTTTCAGAATTCCTCCTCGTGTGTAATAAGCACATGCCAGAGATCACAAGGAGAATACAATGTAATTCTGCACCATGGTACACAAGTAAACTTTTTAAGTTGAAGCAAGCTAAAAATAAAGCTTGGGAAGGTGCACGAGCAACGGGAAGGGTTCATGATTGGCAACAATATAGGAAGTTAAGGAACCTCTATGTAGCTAACTTAAAGGATACTAAAAATAAATTTTAAAAATAAAACCCTGGAATCAGCAGGTAAACCTGAGAAATTCTGGGGTCTTATAGGGGACTTAAAAGGACAGTCAAAATCGAAGACAACTATTAAATTATCTGAGGATGAAGTATTTAGGCAAGGGCTTCCTATAGCTGATAGATTTAATTAATATTTCGTAGAGTCAGGAAATTTTTTTGATAGCCCTAATGTACCCTTGTATAATCCTTTAGAATGCATTATTGGGGCATCTAAATTTGCTTTTGTTGCTGCATCTAGTAGTGAGGTGTTAGAAATGTTGTTGCATTTAAAAGTTTCTGGGAGTTGCAGCCTAGATAGTTTGTCCCCTAGAATTTTGAGGTATGCTGCAACTCATTTCTTGGATCCTTTTTGTCTTATCTGTTCGACCATTCCATTGAGGAGGGTCGTGTCCCTGAGGGGTGGAAGTCGGCCAGGATCATCCCCATTTTTAAGGGGGGTGATTCTGGCCATCTGTCCAACTACAGACCTATTTCTGTATTGCCTTTGATCAGTAAGATGATGGAGAAACTGTTGGCTGGACAGATTATGACATATTTGGAAGGAGAAAGACTGTTAGACCCATATCAGTCAGGTTTCTGGAAATCTCATGGTACCATTATGGCTGTGTCAGAAGTCCTAGATGAGATTGGTAAGGCAACTGAAATACAAAATTTTACTGGGGCTATTTTGGTAGACCTCTCCAGGGCTTTCGACATAGTGGACCATCAGCAGTTGCTTTTGAGATTATCTGAGTTAGGGAAGAGTCATTTAACTCTGGATTGGTTTGCCTCCTACCTCTCTGGGAGACGATAGGTAACGGTTGTGATAAATGGTGTTACTCCGGCTGTGGAAGTGGTGCAGAGCAGTGTACCCCAAGGATCTGTTTTGGGTCCCCGCTTATTTCTGGTATACTTAAAAGATCTAGATATCCATGCGGGGGCCTCTCGGTACCACCTGTACGCTGATGACACCATTTTAAATTATTCAGGAAAATCTGTTTCAGCTATACAGTGTATATTGCAGGAAAGCTTTAATAAAATGGAACTGTTTTTTGTTAATTCTAAGTTAAAACTTAATTCATCAAAAACAAAATGTATGTTGTTTGGGTCACCTAATAAATTAAAAGAAGATATGGTGTTGAAAATTGTAGATAGTAATGGAGAGGGGTTAGAATTAGTTAATCAATATAAATATCTGGGATATTGGCTAGATAATTATGGTTCGGGTAATCTGCATGTTGATAATTTAATTTCTCAAGTTAATAAATGGGTGGGATTCCTTTTTAGGAATAATAATTGTTTTGATTCAGTGACTTTGGATTTGATTGTTAAAATGAAGATTATTCCTTTAATAGACTACGGGGATGTTCTGTATGATGGAGCCACTAAGGATCGATTTTTGAGTCTAGATGTCCTAGTTAACCGTCTTGCTAGATTAATACTTAATTGTCCTAAATTTACTCACCACTGTGAATTATATGATAGACTTGGATGGTTATCACTAAGTAAGAGAAGAATGATTCATAAACAGGTATTTGCGTATGAATGTGGGTTGGGACTTGTTCCTATATATTTAAAGAATAAAATTTCATTCAGAAATGTAGAATTAACGCTAAGAAATTCGGCTGCCACAGAAATGGTTGTTTCTTTTGTAAAAACAAAGTGTCTCAGTATTTTTTCAGTTATTATATCCTGAAATGTTGGAATGATCTTCCTAATGAGTATAGACACAATATTGGTAGGCCCTTGTCTGTATTGCAATTAAGAAAACATCTGATTTCTGTACAGAAACTTTGTAACTGTTATTGATGCTTATGAAGTCATATCTCATGTCTGATTGTATTTGTTGTTTTGCATGATTGGAATTGTATGTTCTGCATTTTGAAAAGGTCACCATTGCAAATGAGTTTAATGCTCAATTTTTTTTATCTTAAATAAATAAACAAACAAACCTCATGAACACTGGTGGTGAAATTTTATTATTCGGTCCGGAAAGGTGATTTCATGCAGTGACCGTGAAATCACCTTCAGGCCCAGTTAACTAAATGACAGTGCCAGTGTTCATGAGGTGGGGTCCCAAAAGACACATTAAAAATCAGGTGAAAAATTCCTAAAATGGCAAAGTTATAAACATAAGTTCAAAACACCAATGAAGTACATTATACGGCACTACCTTGATTCCTCAGTTCACAGTTCAGCTTTGAAGAGTGCAGAGCGTGTCTTGGTCCACAGAAGATGATACCGTACAACCTCCAGTGGTAAGTATAGGGTAAGGGAGGTGAGGTGTGAGTAAGTGCTCAGTGGGAGAGTCAGGATGGGAGGGAACTGCGAGGATGATGAGGGACTGTTTTCTTTTTTCAGGCTTAAATAAAGGACGTCAGGGAACTGTTTTCTTTTTTACAGGCTTACGCTAAATAAATATTTTGGGACACTGAGGGTGGGCTCCTCAGTGTCCAACACTGCTGGGGGGGACTAACAATAGAAGAATAAGGGGTACAGTAATCCTAGGGTGGAGGGTGCCACTAGACACCAGGGACTGCAATTAAAGTTAGGGAATGGTGATCAGAGGGTGGGGTATGCCAAGAGACACTAGGAAATCATTTTTACATGGACAGCGATCTGCGGTGGGAGTGCCACTAGACACCAGGGAAGGGTAGCTTACAGCTAGCACTGCAGCCAGGAGCATGACTTCAGCTACAGCTGCAGAAGTCAACAAATTCGGTGTTCTCATACAGAGAACTGGGGGAAGTGCTCCTCTCTCTAAACTGGGTAACCAAGATTTTGGGTGCCTGAAAATCATATTTGTGTGTGCAATGTTTTTTTATATTCATCTTATTTATCCACCTGCTGTGACGACTACCGGTGGGGGCATCCAGCCACTGGCCCTGCCTGCCGGGAGAGCACCAGGCTCACTCACATGATGAGGGATCTGGCACGGCCATCACCGACTCGCTGGAGGATCTCCCTATACCCTATCCAGCCAGACCAGCTCCAGACCCCCAGTGCAATCCTCCCAGCATGGCAGGGCATGGCCATCAGGCTGCACAGTTGTGCCCAGCCATTTCCACTTTTTCTCCCATTGGGAGCGCAGACATGCAGTGACGTCTGTGCACATACATGCCGATGTCCTCCATGCTCCTCCCCAGTCACACCAGCACAAGTGGTACCTCTGGTGTGTCCTCAGAGTTGCCACAGCAGGTGTGGATTCCTCACCCACCCCAGGACTGGAGAGCTGTCTCCGATGCTCAAACCCTAGTCCTCCCTGCCAACCCCAATGACCCGGGTTTTGCCTCGAACCCGGGTTGCCGGCATAGTGTGAGGTGGCATCCAGCACCTCAACACTCAGTGCCACCAGACTGTCCTGTCTGCACAATGTTAAAAAACAAACATCAGAATCTAGCTAACCGGGTCCCCTTTAGCTAGATTCTGATGTTTGTTTTTAAAACTCTCAGCAGTTTTATGTATTTTCCACATCTGTCAGTTCATGAAAAAAGATCAGCAAGATGGTGGTTGGCACGGCACAAACCCCTACTTTGCATGCACAAGTCAGGAAACACAAATATTTAAAGCCTTATAACTGTGGAACCCTTTAATAGTTTTTCACCAGATCTGTCAAAGGCATTACCTTGGGACATGACACATGTCCCCTGCAAGTTTGGGACAACAATTCCTTTCCATGTAAGCTGTAGGCAAGAGCAAAACAAAAAAACAATGTTGTGTATAGGAATTTTTTTTCTACAAATGACACATGCAGATCGCAGAAACCACACATGCTGCCATCACAAAAATTTCCACACATCAAGACCTTGTTGCCTAAAAACACATACAAAATGTTAGCTCATTTCATCAAAGAGAGCCAAAGATATTAATGTACAAGTTTGAGGTTTAACATTAAAGAGGCTACTCAACCTAACTATAAGTGCTATAGCACCTACAATATATAAAGGATACGCAACACCCTTCTGCAAATATATAAATCGATACATTTTTAGTAGCCAATTGACCTAACATCACAAGTTGTGAAGCCACGAGTGATGTCATCATGTTAATTGGCATGATAACAAAAAATATCGACAATATTTCAATGAGTGGGTTATATTCCATTTATGCCACACCTTCAAAACAGTGAAAAAAAACAAATTTCTTGCCATTTTGTGCTGATTATAAAAATCTAAAAGTATCTATAAATGAAACACCACTCATTTTGTAGATAGTTTGTCCTGATGTACTTCTGTGCTCAAAGTACCATGCTAATGTAACCCCTAGATGGCGCTATCCCAGGGCTACTACCCCTGCCTGATTTGCCACTAACAGGTTGAGGGGCCTGGATCCAATGGCGGGTGCCTCCACCCAGAGGTCAGGGTTTGCAATAGTTAAACTTACTTGGTCACAGCCCTCTGGGACACTGCAACCCCCTTTCTTCCCACTAGTGGCCCACACAATATATCAAATTACCTTCACCGTATACACTTACCCCAGGACTAGTTCGGCACTGGGACCTCCTGTGAAATAAGATACAGTGCAACAATCACAGTACAGTACTTTAACATAGACAAATACCTCAGGCAGTATAACTTTGCTGAAACAAGCAGCTCTGATTTATTTAGGGGATATAACAAGGACAGGGAAATCAGGTTAATTAGCTTATCACTTTACTATCTACCTATGGCTTCTGTGCAGGCTACCTACCAGTTACTGTCCCTGGGTACCCAAGCCCTAGTGACTAGTCCAAACCGTGGCAGCTGGTAGGGGCCCCTTTCACACAGTGAAAAGAAAATTAGTTTAAACAGTCAGCAGTACAGTGATTCCATTTGGATTTAATGTGGCAATTCAACGGGAGTGACCCTGAATTAGTACTCACGACCTCAAACAAGATAGGGTCCTTCAACGTCAGCAGGGCTACTTTTGAGCTCCATGAGACTCTTCACACATTTATATGGTAAAAAGAAAGTACTATACCAGGCAGGCTGTTCTCTATCCCAATCGCAATTACTGCACAATACCGGGAGAACACACAGCAGATTCAGTTCCTGACAGACCGAGTGCAATTCAACAATTTCTTCAGTCTTCTACAGGGTGAGCCTGGTTTCTACTCTTCAGAGATCCTTTGATTCTTTTCACAGGACGGATTCAGTCTAACAAGCAGTTACACAGCTGCAGACCCGGAACTCTGGGCCTTACACACGTTTTTGACTGAAACTGTGCACTGAAGGAGCACAGGGTTTCTTCCCTTCACTGCCAGACCTAAACTGAAACTCCAACAGACAAAACCAGGCACTTCCTCTGAGTTCCTCCCAATTCTTGACTGGATTGGCTGTCACTCACAACAGACTGCTGCTGTTGGTCAAAAAGCGCGGAAGTCTAAACTACATCTCCCAGAGTCACTGCCCATACAATCCTCTTGTGGCTGGCTCAGATTATGAGTCCAAGTTCTGATTCGTCCAAGGCACCATTTTAGAGCTAGCTTACCCCACTGATTGGTCCAGTTCAGCAGTTCAAAACCAGAATGGGGAACTAGGCAGACACAGTTCTGACTGCAAAGAAAGCAGGTTAAACTGTAATTTCATTATTACTGTAAATGGTTTCTGGCAAACAGTTACATCTTTCAGATAGGTTCCCTTTGCACTCCTAGTGACTGCAAAATGGAGTGAATTGGCAGCAGCAGGTGGTACTCAAACGAGAAACACACAGTCCCCCATACAAACTAATTATGTCTGCAAGCAGACAGCTCTTAAAGAGACAGTACCAGAGGTTCTAAAACACTCACTGATAAATGCCTTAAGCATCAAACACCATTCAGGCTTGGAGCATTCAAGCAAGCTCCTGGAAGTCTTTTGGGAACCCCCATTTGCAGGGGGGTTACACTAACATTTTTAATTTTAAAGTTATTTGTATTTGTTTGTTGCAAAACATAAAACAATTAGAAATTTCTGCTGATTTTTGCTAATTTAAAAAAAACTAAAAGGTAACTGTAAATGAAACAACACTCATTTTGTAGATATGTTTGTGCTGAACAAGTTTCATGCTCACTGTTCTTTGCTATCCTTTTTCATTTTAAAGTTATTCGCATTTGTTTGTCAACAAAGTGAAAATAAATTGCATTTTCTACTTTTTTTTGCTAATTATAAAAAAGGTAGCTATAAATGAAACATCATCCATTTTGTAGATATTTTGTGCTGAACAGCTTTCATGCTCACAGTACCATGCTATCATTTTTCATTTTAAAGTTATTTGCATTTGAATATGGTTAGTCTTGCTACTGAGGCTGAACATTCAAATGAGTTCTGAATGAGCCATTCAAGACCTACTGTAGGTATATTTTAGACCTAAAGTGAGGATATTTTGATAACCTCACTCTAGGTCCCCAGGAAGCAAAAATATCACTGATATCTGCCATGAAATATTCTCACAGGTATGGCATATATATATATATATATATATATATATATATATATATACAACAACACATACACACACACATATACACAGCACACACAGATACATACACATAGGACAGATGCAATGGTCTGACCCAAACATGCAAATTAATCTGGTTTAAGGTTAGTTGGCATTCATCTGTATTACCCTCCTCTTGGCCGTGCCTAAAAATAGGCAGGATTTGTCTAGTGCACTTACCCAGTCAACAAAAACTAAATAAATAAATACATTTTCAAGTGTGAGAGGACAGGACCATAATGCATGAGTGACAGCCATGAGTGAGTTATGAAAGTCCTGTGCATGCACATGTGATAATAAATTGCCTATTTTTAAATCAGGTTATTGTATATTTGATATATACAATACTAGTTTACAAGTTATAGCTTTTAAATCTGCAGTTTGCTTGAAGAGTTTTCTGTTTCTTTTATTATTTAACAGCTGGCTTCAGAACTGCACTAGACACTGTGATGTCATGAGCAATGCGAAAACTGCTGTCTGATTGGTTCAGTATTTCAATGTGATGACAGTAACAAGCATTTGTCATGCCGAATGTTGTCTTGCTGGCATTGGTATTGGTAATGCAGGAATTAGAGTGATGTATAATAGGAATGGCAGTGAAGTGTTGAATTGATGCCATCTCCACCCCCACGCTACAGAGACTGACAGGCATTGGGGTGTACCTTTGGGTCGTCGGCCATAACACTCACACCATTTCACCTCACCCTACCCTTGCAGACACCAAGTGTTGCAATGTGCCTTGGGGTCTTCGGGCCTTATGCTCACCCCATTTCATAAGGAAATATGCAAAGATGGGTACAGTATAGGAGAATGGGTTGAACTTTGAGGATGGAGTGTCCAAGGCACACTTCAATGTCTGTCACTGGCTGCAGGGTGGGGGTGGGTTGGAATGGCATGAGCATTACAGCCGACCATCCCAAGTCACACCCCTGATGCCTGTCAGTCTCTACAGGGTGGGGCATTATGGTTGGAAACCCTAACACCCTGGGCGTTTGTTGGTATTTTCCTCCACGTTTTCAACATGGGCTTTTGTGAACCCATCTCATGACCAGTGACACTATCAGTTTGTTAGCCTAAAGGTGATTTTGCACAGCGACTCGCCATTTGCCACCAGAGGTGCAAAAACACATTTTGGGCAGGATGCAAAAATTACAGCTGTACTGTTCATGGGGAGGTGAAAAAATTTTGAAAATCTGGAATGAAATTATGAAAAATGGTGAAGTCACGAGCATGTGTAGAAACTGCACAACGCATGCCCATAATGCAATTATTTTAGGAATTTTTTAACCAAATTTTCAACATAGGCATTTTGGAACCTCCACTCATGAACAGTGGCACTGTGATTTTGTTAATCTGTCCCAAAAGTTGATTTCCCACAGCGACTGCACCATTGTGCGCTAGATGTGCAAAAACACATTTTGAGCAGGATGTGAAAAATTACAGCTATACTGTTCATAAGGAGGCGTGAAAAAAATGGAAATGTTGAAAATCTTTAGTGAAAATATTAAAAATTGTCAAAGTTATGAGCGTGCATGGGAACTGCAAAATGCACTCTTGTAACACAGTCATTTTTTTGAATTTGTTTACCAGATTTTCAATGTAGGCTTTTTGGGACCCACCTCATGAAGACTGGCACTGTTATTTCATTAATCAGTCCCAAAAGGTGATTCCGTGCAGTGAATACAAAGTCACCTTTCAGGACCGAATAACGAGATGACAGTGCATATATTCATAAGGAGGGGTCCCAAGAACCTCATGTTGAAAATTTGGAGCCAAAATTTAAAAGAAAAAGGCTGAGATATCCACCTAAGTTGAACCCCCCCTCCCCCAATGATGCCATTATACAGCTTACCGGCATTTCTTCATTTTGCAGTTCGGCTTTGAAGGGTCCAGACGTGTTCCCGCACCACTGAAGATCACAGCACCAGGCCTCCAGAGGTAAGTATGGGTGAGGGGGATGTGGGGAGGAGGGGTGTGTAGAGGGTGGGTGCAGGTTGGGGGAGGGGGCACGGCGGACAACGAGGTACTGTTTTCTTTTTTCAGGTAAAAAAAAAATGGAACCAGACATCGTGGGACAATTTGTTGGTGTGCCACCACACAATGGGAGGGGAGGAACATGCCGACATAGTCGGCTTTGTGTGTGGTGGCACACTGGAGTGGGCTTCCAGTGTGCCACATAATGTGGGGTCTGGGGGACATGCCAACATGGGGATTGTACCCCGATGTCAGCTTTGTTTGGGGATTGTTTAGCAGCGGCAAGAGCTGCAGCCATATTTATTGAAATGTTTCACCAGGAAAGGCACATACAGGAGGCGTGTCATCTCTGCCGCTGCGTGACAAGCTTGCCTCTAATTGCAGTGGCACATTTCTTTCAAGTTGGTGGCACTTTACAAAATTCTTGCATCAGCGCTAGCATGCTGGCTAATTGGGGAATGATGGGTGCACCTACTAAATCGTGCCCTGCATTTACCAACACTGACACATCTCTCACTGTGCTACTACTACTACTACCACAAGATGTTACTTGTGCACGTGTAAGACAACATAAAAATATCCATTGTGATAACAGTAACAATATTTTTTGATATGTTGCTGATACTGATATTACTAAGATATCTTTTTTATCTTGTAATTTTTTTACCCTCACTCCTTTTGTATGTAAGTATGTACATATGTATCTGTCTGTCTAGCTTTTAACCACTCACTAGAAATGGGAGTGGAACCAGAGGACTGAAGGAGGGCAGATGTAGTACCATTTCACAAAAGTGGGAGCAGGGAGGAGGCTGGCAATTACAGGCGGTCAGCCTGATTTTTGGTGGTGGGGAAATTAATGGAATTGCTACTGAAAGAAAGGATTGTGGAATATCTTGAATCCAGTGGCTGACAAAATCCAAGGCAGCATGGATTCATTAGGGGGAGGTCATGTCAAACTAACCTGACAGATTTCTTTGACTGGGTGACCAGGGAAGTAGATAAGGGTAGAGCGGTAGACATGGCCTACCTAGATTTCAGTAAGGCCTTCAAAACTGTTCCACATAGGAGACTCGTAACCAAGCTGGGCAGCCTAGGAGTGGGACCAAAAGTGGTAAACTGGGTAAGTAACTGGTTAGAGGTTAAGTGACAGAGAGTGGTGGTAAATGAAGTTTACTCTGAGGAAGGGAGGGTGACTAGTGGGCTGCTGCAAGGATCAGTACTGGGACCAGTCCTCTTTTATATCTTTATATGCAACATTGCAGAGGGACTAGAAGGGAAGCTATGTGTTTTTGCAGATGACACTAAAATCTGCAATACAGTGGACACTCCAGGGTGTGTGTTTGTGGAAAAAATGAATAGAGATCTAGGTAAGCTTGAGGAGTGGTCAAGAATGTGGCAACTAACTTTCAATGTGAAAAAGTGCAAAATCATGCACTTGGGGCATAGAAATCCAGGGTCAGAGTACAAAGTGTGGGAAGTGGTACTGGTGATGACCAAGCAGGAAAGAGACCTGGGTGTAGTTGTATCTGATGATCTAAAGGTGGCCAGACAGTGTGACAAGGCAGTGGGTAGAGCCAGTAGGATGCTAGGGTGCACATGGAGGGGTATCACCAGCAGAAAGAGGGAGGTGGTGATACCACTGTATAAATCTCTGGTGAGACCCCACCTAGAGAACTGTGTCCAGTTCTGGAGTCTTCATCTCTGGAGGGACATAGACAGAGTAGAGGCAGTCAGAACAGGGCAACTAAAATGGTGCAAGATCTACATCCAAAGCCCATGAGGAGAGACTGAAAGACCTCAATATGTACACTCGAGGAAAGGAGGGAGAGGAGGGATATGAAAGAGACTTTCAAATACCTCAAGGGTATAAATGAGGTTTAAGAGGGAAGCCTTTTTCAGAGAAAAGAATGCTCAAGAACAAAGGGTCATGCTATGAAGCTGGAGGGGGGTAGACTCAGGGGACATGTGAGAAAGTACTTCTTCACTGAAAGGGTAGTGGATGCATGAAGCAGCCTCCCAGTGGAAGTGGTGGGGCCAAAAATGGTAACAGAATTTAAGAAGGCATGGGATAGGTATTAGGAAACCTCAGAGGTAAGAAAAGGGTGGATAAAGCTGGAGATCAAGTAGAGTCTGCGGTGTGACTGTAGGTAGGAAAATGTAGACTAGAAGGGTCAAGAGGTCATCTGCCATCAAATTCTATGTTTCTTTGTATGTATGTATGTATGTATTTGTAAAGAAATACTAAATCACACATAATGAACCAAACAGACATGCTGTGAGCCAAGGCATAGTGGGTGAAAATGAAACAAAGGTAACCAGACCAAAACAGACAATAAACCAAAATGGTTCACACACTTACAGCGTATGTAGAGATGAACCAGGTTCAGATGCAACATAAGGATTGATTATGTTCCATAGAAAGCGACCAGCAGGCAAACAAAACAGCGTTAATGCTGATGAAGACTCATTAGTGAGTCTACGCTAGTAATGCTAATACACTTTGTTTTGTTTGCCTGCTGGTCCTTTCGCTTCTATGGAACATAATAAATCCTTTTTGCTTATTATTGTGTCTGGACCTGGATTCATCTCTACATAGGCTCTAAGTGTGCTGAACTATTTTTGGTTTACTGAATCACACATACCACCATAATGCAAAGCATCATGAGTGCATATACTAATCACCATGAACATTTAAATTGGTTCTGCTTTAAGCATTAATTCATGGTGCCAAACGGCCTCTTACACAACCTGCAGAGGCTGAGACGTGCATTGTCTATTGTCTGCCTACCTCTTCCCTTTAAGCAGTTTCCTCTCCTAATGTCCACTAGGTACACACAAGTGGAAGTTGGAAGTTGCCTGCAGCTTTATTCGTATCACCACATAGTAAAATCCCATGTTTAGGTATCAATATATACAGCATACAGTTAAACAATACAGAAGGATACTATGTATAAGACAATTATATATGCATTATATCCAATAAGACACCCTAATCAGATCATCCACAAATCCCAACTTGGCCCCTGCTTGTGAGTGGAGAAATGCCTGTTGGGGCATGAGGTTCCACCAGAATCATTGCCCCAATGTGACCCAGGGCCCCAGGAAATGGCAAGTCAATGATATGCACCAGGTGTTTTTTTTTTTAATTTCTTTATCCACTACAGCAGGCCACTGCTATCCTCCACCACCCTTACCAGACATGGGGTCTTTTGGGAACTTACCTGCGCTATGCATGTCCCAGTGGAACTCCAGAGCTGGCCCGGAGGCTTCATCGTGTAGTGACCCCTGATGTTTTCATCATTTTCTCCCCCCAGCTACCTGGGACCCCAGAAGTGATGACGCATGTGGGTGGAGGCACGAATGCACACCGCAGCTTCAGTCTACAGCTCCTTCCACCCTCCCCTGGTCTTACACCCAGGCTCCCGGAGGTGGCACTGCCACTCACCCTCCACTGGGGGGCACAGAGAGGCCCTCCCAAGGTGGAGAGCTGGCAGCTGGCAGCTACTCAGCACCATCTCCCTCCCCTCCCTGCTGACCCCCAATGAGCTAAGCTCATTCCTGAACCTGAGTCGCTGGCATGGTGCAAAGTATGGTGTCCAGCACCTCAGCCCTCTGTGCCACCAGGCCAGCCCTGCACCAGGTGTTCTTTACTGTGCCATGATTCAAACCAAGGCTAGTGTTGCCCAGGAATGACATGAATGTTTCCCATGGTCCTCCAGTGCTGTGAAGCTGACCAAGTCCAAAGGTTGCCTGAGCCACAACTGGAATGTCATCCCATGGTCATCTTTAATGCTACCACTATTCCCAACCAGCCCCACATTGTCCCTCACCCAGACAGTCCACTAACCAGTACCCTCCCTGTCCATCAATATATGGTGGATGGGAAAAGCTGCATACTATAATGCTGCTGCATGGGAAGAGAGCCTCTCTCACTGTTGCATCTGCCAATATGGATGAAAACTCTTCCCAATCTTGAGTCAGCCTTTCCTGCTGGCTACATCTCCTAGCATTGCCATTGGCTTTTCAACAGTGATTAACAGTGCCTTTGGAGAGTTAAGCCCAGCCCAAGCCTTCTAGCCAGTGGGACATTGAGTAAAGTCTATGACATTAGACCCCAAACCCCCTGCTGTGCTCGGGATATCCTAGAGTGTATCTGAGAAGAAGAAGGAGGGGGCTGGGCATCTTTTCCACCTCTTCCAGCCCTCCAGCCCCTTCCAGTCAGAAAATCTGGCTTCCCATTGGAGGCCTAGCCTGCTGTTTGTCTCCCTTCTCTACAGCAGCATCTGGTTGAATGAGAGCCTCCTAACCAAGTGGTGCTGTTCTGAGCTGCTCCAAGGACAAGGGAAGGACCCATTAGGAACAGTGGAGAAAGGGGGGGCAGATGCCTCCACTCTCCTGGTGCCTCTTCTGTTGGGAGGAAGGCTGCGCAATGTGGTGCTTGGCATGAGCACCAGATGCCATACAACCCATCATAATGTTCAATTTGGAAATTTACTCCCATCTGTGAATCACAGTTATTAGGTCTAAAAAAGATCTTGTGTCACCAGTTTAATCAACTTCTATGAACCAGTTAGCAACTTCCTAGATTCTGCAATCTCAGTGGATGTAATATTGCTAGACTTTTCAAAATCATTTTATATTGCTCCCACACGTGGGAGTAAATTGAAAGCTAAAAGATCTAAATGTAACCCAAAACTGACAAACTGGATAACTGTGTACTTATCTTCCAGAACACAAAGGGTTAGGCTCAAAGGCTTCCTCTCATCTGAAAGTCCTGTTATCAGTGGGGTACCTCAGGGATTAGCTCTTGCCCTCTTCTTTGTAATATTTTCCCTTGTGCTTGGCACAAGGCATAAATGAGTGGTTCCAAAATGTGCAGGTAATTCTGACCGGGACTTTCAGTAGGGTCATTAGAGGATTATGAGTCATTCCAAACAAATCAAGAAAAAAATAGTCAAATGGTCAGACTCATGGGGCATAGACTTAAATAAGGACAAATGCTGAGTCCTACATTTGGGAAGAAAAAATGTTACATATGACTACAACATCAAAGATACAAAACTAATTGGCTCCCTGGAAGAAAGCAATCTAGATTGCTGGGCAGACTGGGTGGGCCATAGGCCCTTATCTGCCAACACTGTCTTTGTATCTATGTATCTATGTAGATACTGTGTTATAGTTTCATATGACTTTGCCAGCAGGAAGCATTGCACAGTAGTTAGCACTAAAGCTAGAACACCTGGCTGCATGAAAAGACTCTACATCCAGAAACAAAAATGTCACATCACTTTATAGGAACTTAATTATACCTAATACTGATGTTGCTTCCCAGTTCCAGTTCCTGCCATTAAAAAAAGCACATTAAACAAATTGATGAAATTCAGTGCAGAGCAGCAAAAATCATCTGGGGTCTGGAAAACCTCCATTACTAGGAAAGACTGGCAAGTTTGGGCCTAGAGTTATTAAAGACATGAAGGGTCAGAAGTGATTTACTTTTATTCTTTGATATTCTCCAAGATCAAGAACTGTTGACGTAGGTGAGTGTAAAACATAGAACGAAGGAGAAAATAACAGCAAGCAGATAAAATTAAGAAAACATTTCAGGCAAAGAAGCATAGACAATTCTACATGGAAGGATGAACAAAGTATGGAATCCCCTACTGCAACACATAATAGATTTCAGAAACTAAAACATATTTGAGAGATATTTAGAATGAAATTGGTTATCTCAGTAAATACTATCAAGTAACAATTTGACTTCAGTCTACTGAAAAGTGTGGAGGCTGCCTAAATGGGTCTGAAGGTCTATGCCTGTCTCATACACCTTTGCAAACCCTAGTAATATAGGGCAGACAACAGCAGCATAAACCACTAATTTCTGTTGTTTGTTCTCTTTTTATGATTTATTATATTCAAGCATTAAAGCAAATGCTAATGAAAGAATATCAAATATTCTGTGCATTATAACAAATCCTAAAGTAAAATGAACTGATCTTGAATTGCATACAGTGCAACAGGCTTAACATGATACCTTCTCAAATCTTTTATGTTGCAACTGAACCGCATCAATCCTAATTTCAACAGCACAGGGGCTTTGTTTTGTTTATCTGTGATATTGTGATACTTAGATTTCCCTTGGTTGGTTATTAACAGTCTAGAGGGTTTTTCAGAGGGAGAGAGAGTGAATAATTAACCTGTGTTTCATTAAAAGAAAGACCTACGTAATTTCAGATGCCAAAAGGAAAGTGTGCAGAATAATAATAATGTCAGGGCAAATTTTTCTGATTGCCACCTTCTTACTTTATAGCAGTAGCACATGGAAATTAGGCTGTGGGAGCTAGGATTTCTTCTACTTTGGCCTTAACCACTAATTCAAATCTATTATAAAGTCAAAGGATTGTAAAAGGACATAATACAAATCTGATGACACCACACACAGCAGGTACACAAAAATAAGCTCCTACAATATGTCCCAAATATTACTGTACAGAAAAACACATAACAAACTTCCCAGATGATCACAAATTTGGCAGTTGTATCTATCTGAAACGCTTTTAGAGTTGTGTATCTGGAGAACAGACACAGATGAGACTGAATTATTTCCTGAAGTACTGAGTAACTGCATTGTAGCTCATCCTGTAGTTTGAGCTGCAGTGAGTTATAAGACCTGAGGCAGCATGGATGCATGGGGCAAAGATCATGTCAAATGAATTTGATACAGTTCTTTAACTGGGTGACCAAGGAATTAGATGAAGGTGGAGTGGTGGATGTGACCTACCTAAATTTCAGTAAGGCTTTCAACACCATTCAACATAGGAGGATAGTAAGCAAGGTGGGAAGCTTAGGAGTGGGTCAAAGGTGGTAAACTGGATAAGAAATTGTTTGGGTGATAGGTGCCAGAGAGTGGTGGGAAACAGAGTTCTCTCCAAGGAAGGGAGCATGACCAGTGGGGTGCCTCAGGGATCAGTGCTGGAACTAATCCTCTTTAATATTGTTATTACATTGCAGAGGAGCGGGAAGGAAAGGTCTGCCTCTTTATTGATGACATCAAAATCTGCAATGGGCTAAACACTATGGCGGGGGGGGTGGAAACAATGAGAAGAGACCTGAGAAAACTTGAGGAGTGGTCAAGGGTATGGCAGCTGGGTTTCAATGAAAAGTGCAAAGCAATACACTTGGGCACAGAAACCTGGGCAGAGTAAAAAATAGCAGGAGTGGTACAGATGACCACCAAGCAGGAAAGGAGGCCAGGCAGTGCAATAAGGCAGTTGGGAGAACTAGTAGGATATCTGGGGTGCACTGCAGAGGGGTATCACCAGCAGAAAGAGGAAGCTGATTTTGCCTCTGTATAGATCGCTAGTAGGAACCCACCTGTGTCCAGTTCTGGTGACCACATCTCTGGAAGGGCACAGAATGGAGATGGTCCAAAGGAGGACAAAACAAAAAACTGGGCACCATATGACAGCCTAACTGAACACAGAAGTCATACATTGACAATCATTGCAGAGTGCAAATTTATTTATTTTTATTTGATTTCTCATATGGTGCTAAAAAAGCAAAGAGAAACACCACAGCAGGGCTATACACTCAACGTTTCTCACATGTGTGTGCTCTTTGTATCTTGACAAAGAACACGCATGTGTGTGAAATGTTACATACATAGCCCCTTGTGCAGTGTTTCTGTTTGCTCTTTTAGCACCTATGAGAAAGCATATAATAAAAAATTATTGCACTCTCCAGTGATTGTCAGCATATGACTTGTGTGTTCAGTTAGGCCATCATATTGTGCCTGCTTTTTGTTTTGTCATGAACTGTTGTTTACCATGAGCACCGGTCATCCCAGAGCACTCCTTTTTCGTGTTTGGTCCAAAGGAAGGCAACTAAAGTGATGCAGGGTCTGCATCAGAAGGGGGGCAATGACAGAGATGTTTTAATACAGCGTGTGGGTAAATAAGGTACAGGAGGGTAGTATTTTTAGAAATAAAGGTGCTCAAGAACAAGAGGACATGCTATGAAGTTGGGGGGGTAGATTCAGGAGAGTTGTGAGGAAGCATTTATTTACAAAAAGAGTGATGGATTCCTGAAACAGTCTTCCAGCAGAGGTGGTGGGGGCAAAAACAGTGGTAGGGTTCAGGAATGCATGGGATAAGCATAAGGGAATCTTAGGGAAAGAAAGGGGGGCTGGGTGAATTGACCAAAGATCAAGTAGGCTCTGTGGTGATACTATAGGTAAGGGACAAATGTGCGGACTATGTGAGCCAATCATTTCTTATCTGCTGGCAAATTCTATGTTTCTATGCTATAGGAGTTATACTATACAATGTATATAGTAATTAATAGAAAAGATAAGTCATTTTAATTGCTTTTAAAAGCTGAAATGTAACCGGCCTGGTGGCGCTGAGGGTTGAGGTGCTGGACGCCACACCTCGCGCCACGCTGGCGACTCAGGTTTGGACGTGAACCTGGGTTGTCAGGGGTTGGCAGGGGATGATAGGATTGAGCATCTGGTGGACTGCTCCCCTATCCTGGGGAGGGTTGTGGGTTCTCATCGCTCTGCAGTGGTCCCTGGGATGCCTGGAGCGCTGCTAGAGCTGGTGTAATGGTGGGAGGAGTGCAGCGGATGTCAGCATGTCAGTGCTAGACATCATTGCACATCTGCACTCCTGGGGCTTAACTACAAAGGTAATAGCAGCACTGTCCACAGCAGCTTGATAGCCGCACTTCCTGAGCCCGGCGGGGCCCGCGGGAGCAGACACCAGACCAGTATTGGATCCTGGCCCGGCATGGGGACCAAGGGGATGGTCCCTCTCATGGGTATAGCTGCATATGCCAGCTGGCCTGGAAGATGTGCCCTGTGGTCGTCGGGGAGGGAGGGGCGCGGCTGGAAACATGGCAGATCAGTGGCTTCAGGGAGTAAAATAGAAATACAATAAAAATAAAGCTGAAATGTTATGAGGTATCATTCCAAGCTGTAAAGTAGTTTCTTCATAATACAATCTATTACAGTGTTAAAACACTTTGTTGAAGTTTATGACTATTATATAAAACCTATGCACACAATTCATGTTTATCCACTGTATAGTGCAACCAGAGACTCACAGAGAAATCTATTGAAAAAAGACTGTTTAAACTTTACATTTTTAATGTATTGTAACATATTAACTGTGTTATAAAGTTGTTTCTAAACAATTAATAATTGTTATTAACTAAAATGGAATGTTTCTTTTTAAACCACAAACTTTTTTAAACTGGAAAGCTGTCAAATAGTAAACCTGTCACACAGGAACCAGGTGATAAAATAATCAGCAACAGTACCAAAATAAAAATATTCCACACGCACCACTCCTGTACAAAATGTTTTATCTTATATGCGATGTGAGTTGTTGACATGTATTATTTGTCCTGTAATCCCTTTCAGAAATAAAACTCCTTCCACACCTGCTAGCTTGGATGCTCACTGGCAACATTTTATTTAAGGCACTCAATTAATAATTCTCTGCTCCCAGGCTATGGAATGCTCATCCACTCAACCTCCGGCTGTCTCAGTCTCACTTTGGATTTAAAAGTGAATATCATCATTATCTATCCTGGAGGTCACGTGATGCAGTGGTGCTGAGAGGCTGCTTGCTGTAGAGCTCCTGCCTTCCCCCTCTCAAAATACTCATTTTTACAGCTTAAAAGCCACTGATTAAGCTTTGAGCGAGTGGTAAAGCCTTCCTAACAGTGGGAGATCCCTTGTGGTCTGAGATCGTCAAGCCGACTGTCTTTTCTGCTGATTGCGATGGCAGACACCGACATGAAGGCCGTAGGAGTCAGACATACCCCTCCTACTTCACCAGAAAAAGCCTCCAAAAAAGCTAGGAATAGCAATACAAATACAGCTTCGACGGCTAAACACTCCACTAGCGGGGGATCTAATACATCTATTGGCACCATGCTGACGGAGGAATGTTTTCTCGAGGAGTTATCTCCCTTCAAAGATACACTGCAGGAGATCTCTAAAGAAATCAAGTCAATGAGGCAAGATTTCGCTGATCTCTCGAGGAGAGTAAGCGATTCGGAAACCAGAATAACATCCATGGAGAAGTGGCAACAGAAAACAGATCCTGAAATTATAAAGCTTCGACAGCATATACAGAAACTTCAGCTGAAAGCTGAGGACTTGGAGGGGCGAAGTCGACGGAACAATGCTGATCCTGGGGCTCCCGGAGTTAGAGGAGGGGAGTGATACCCTGCGCTTTATTCAGCATTTCTTAAACAAGGTTGTGGGCCCCTCACCCATCCACCAGCAATATCATATCGAGAGGGCCCACAGATCTCTCAGGCCCAGACCACCTCCGACTGCCCCCCCCAGGCCTGTAATTGTCAAGTTCTTAAGTTACCTGGGAGCGTCAGCATGTCTTCACAAAAGTTAAAGAGCTTGAATCTATCCTATGGAACAATACCAAACTCAGGATCACCCAGGATCTCCCTCGCAAGGTGCACCAGAAAAGAGCTGCCTTTCATCCTGTAGTTAAGAAACTTATTGCTGCAGGGAAAGCCTTCAGGATGAACTATCCTGCTAAATTGCTTGTGCAGGTGGAAGGCGCATGGCATGCCTATGAAAACCCGGAGGAGGCACTGTCTGAGCTGGCGAAATTGCTCCCGGATCTGTTTAAATGACTCTAATAATAATATCTACCTAGTGAGACTTTCCATGGCATGATCTTTGTTTTAACAGTTAAATCTGGTTTGCTGTCCCTGTAACTAGTCTCC
Source organism: Neoceratodus forsteri (assembly GCA_016271365.2). NCBI lineage: Eukaryota > Metazoa > Chordata > Ceratodontiformes > Ceratodontidae > Neoceratodus > Neoceratodus forsteri. The sequence goes on along the minus strand of JADMNL010000022.1, from coordinate 260,866,983 downwards.
CCTTTATTATTTAGTGTTCCTTTTAGGCTTTCCTGTCGCTACTGCCTTGCGCATCTTGATGTGGTTACCTGGGGCTTTCCGCCGAGGAGTCCTCCCTGGGGATCCCGCGTGGTGGTAGGCCTAAGAGGGTCAAAGCTGTGAGGCCTACTCAGCCTACATTCTGTCCCCGATGCGTCCGCCCTTCCCATTAGCGCACTGGGTACTGGCATGCACGGGGTTTGTTTTCGGAGGACGCGTTTGCGGTCGGACCGCTTGGTCCGCCAACAAATCCTTCCCCATGCTTCTTCCCTCTGGCCTTCCGGTCTACTTGTGAGCAGTAACACCATGGGAAGCGGGCCCTTTCCCCAAGGATTTTTCCTCAGGTACCACTGTATTTACTTTTTCTGGGTTGGCTGACTGAACTAATGTGATGTACTGATCATTCTTTTCGCTCGCTGAGGGGGGGCGGGGGCTCGTATGGTATAGGCGACTCAGAGCCCTGTCTTGCGACCTGTGTGGGTTTGTCTGGGTACCTTTCACGGTGTTTCTTATAGGGTTTGCCTCTCTCCTCAGGGTTTGGCTGTTAGTTAATTGGTTCTGGGGTATATGTACTGTTGGGATTAGTATTGATACTTCGAGGGGGTACCTGGGGTACCCGGGGGGGAGGGAAAAATGGTTGTATTTGGCATGTTTATTATTCTGGTTGCTCACAATCCGGATTGCAATGACGGGGTATGTTTTATATTGTGGTCGTTGGATATTGAGGGGGGGCGCCTACCTTCGTTTTCATTGGGGTTTGTGGGGTTTGATACCTAATCCTGTTCATTTTATGATGCAAGTGCATTTTTCTGTTATCCGGTGGACAGTTGCCTATATTTGTAATTACAGAGGTGGCGTTTCGGGATGTCGGGGGCAAAAGAGGTGTCACCACTGTCTGGAGTAAGTTGGGGACCTTGGTGCAACTCATCTTAAACACATCCTGGTTCCTTGAGGATGGCTATGGATTATGTTAAAATAGCTAGTTGGAACATAAGAGGCATCAGGGAGACTAAGAAGAGGACCCGAATACTGTTTAATTGTTCTTTGCTGGGAGTCGATATTTTATTTTACAAGAGACCCATATAACAGTGGCAGAAACAAAATGTTAAGGGTTAAAGGTTTCTCTCAAATTTTTGTTGCTGGTGCTTCTTCGGAAGCAAGGAGTTGCCATCATGATTAAAAAGCATATCTTTTATTTCAGAGAAGTTATCCAAGACCCTGAGGGCAGATATATTTTGGTGCAGGGTTCCTTATAACTCCGCTATAGTCTTGGGTTCCGTCTATGGCGGTTGGAGGGATGCCAGTTTTATAATGCAATTAATCGACAAATTAAGTGTTTTCTACCAACTCCCTGGTTCTGGGAGGGATTGGAATATAGCCCCATTGCAAGAACTGGATAAAACTTATAGGCGCTGAGCCCCCATCCCCTGCGCAACTGGCGCTATGCACTTGGTAGCATGTTAGACTGGTGGACCCTTGAAGGACTCTGTATCCTCTTAATAAGAGCTATACCTTCTTCTCCCCGCTCCATAACTCTTGGTCCAGGCTGGACTACTTTTTAATAAGTACCTCCCTCATGGCTAGTATAATCCTAGTAGGTATTGAACCCATTGTAATTTCCGACCATGCCTTAGTATGGATTCGTTTCACTCCCTCCTCTTTGGCACAGCGTGACACAATTTGGAAACTCAATACTCAGATATTAAAAGATGAACACTCTCTTGCTCAGATTAGGTCCCTCATTGGAGAGTACCTGGATACTAATCGTGGTTCAGTGACCAGGCTTGATATCTTATGGTGTTCTCTAAAATGTTTTTGAGGAGAATTCATTAAAATCTCCTCCAGGAGGAAGAAACTCAGGACTCAAAATTTCTTCTTCTGTCAGGCCAGATTAAGGCTGCAGAAGACTCCCTTGCCTCCTGTAAATCCCTCAAGTGTTTGGAGCAGCTACACAAACTCAAAAATGAATATGAAGGGCTGGTTGGGGAAAAGACTGAACTTGCGTTGCTGAGAACCAAAGCCAAATATTTAGACCAAGGGGAGAAGCCGAGCAGGCTCTTAGCCCTAAAACTTAGGGAAACAGAGAATTCAAGGTTGGTCCCAGCTTTGGAAGCTCAAGATGGTTCTATTAAGACAATGCCCAGGGATATTGTGGATGTTTTTAGACTATTTTACCAAAATCTCTATGGGGCCGCACCAGTCCCTCCTTCCCAGTTTGCCATAGAGTCCGTCTTTAAACCAATCTCCCCACCATGCCTCTTCGGTGACCAAATAGCTTTTCTCTCTACTCCTTTATCCTTAAAGGAGGTTGAGGATGCCATCCATAATCTTTCACCAGACAAAGCTCCCGGACCTGATGGCTTACCCGCCAACTTCTATAAGGCCTTTTGTCAGGAGCTGGCTCCAACACTTCTGGAGTTTTACAATTATCTTCTCTCTTCTGATTTGCTGGACCCAACCTTGTTGGAAGCTATTATAATCTTGATCCCTAAAACAGATAAACCCTCTCTGGATCCAGCTAACTATAGACCTATCTCACTGCTCAATTGTGATATTAAAATACTGTCTAAGATTCTGGCTTCACGCATTAAACAAGTTTGGCAATCACTTTTGAGCAGGGAGCAAGTAGGTTTCGTGCAGGGCAGGTCGGCTCAGCGGACCACATGAGTTATTTCCCATGTCTTCCAAGCGGCCCAAGCTTCTCAGGCTCCCATGGGCTGGTCGCTTTAGATGCAGAAAGCGTTCGACCGTGTCAACTGGGACTTTTTGGTGTGCTATGGCTAAGTTTGGTTTCCCAGAGAGGTTTATTCAGTGGACGAAGGTTCTGTATAAAGATCCCTCGGCAAAAATTTACTGCAATGGGGTCTTCTCATCCCGTATCTGGTTACTTTCAGGCACCCGCCAGGGTTCCCCTTTCGCCATACCTTTTCAACCTCTATCTGGAACCCCTGTTGCTCAATCTTAAGGCAGCTCCTAGGATCCAGGGTTGTGCCATTTCTCAGCAAACCTCCACATTATCTGTCTTTGCAGATGATATCCTTCTACAGTTAACTAACCCGGAAGACTCCCTACGAGTGGTATTGGACATAATAGGGCAATTTAGGGCTGTATCCAATTACAAACTCAATCTGACTAAGTCTGAGATTTTTCCCCTCAACATACACTTATCTCAATCCTGCATGTCTCATTTTGGGATGAAATGGGCCTCATCCCATCTTAAATATCTGGGTATTTATTTGGCTCGTGACTCAAATTTGGTTAGGAAACTAAATCTGGACGACCTAGTAGATAAAATTTACTCTGATCTGCAAAGATGGGGTAAACTTCACTATCAGTTGGGGCCCATATCAGTATTATTAAAATGAATATTCTGCCTACTCTCTTTATCCCTGAACCTTCTAGATATTTGGTTGCCCAAAACCTTTTTTAAGAGTCCATTCGATCCTGGCTGGTTTTATTTGGAATCACAAGTCTCCCAGACGAGCCTTTTATAAACTTTGTCTACCTAAGGATATGGGGTCTCCGTCTCCCTAACCCGAGTACTACTACTGGGCTAGCCATCTAGTCAAAGCGTGTAAATGGCTAGGAGGAATGGATGTAACATCCTTTCCATTGTGGTTAAGTTTGGACCTTGATCTCATTAAGCAATGTAATATAAGACCCCTCTAGCCTATTTACTGTCAGTTCTCAACTTTACCTAGATGTATTCAAGAGTTGGCAGTGGGTACTACGGTGAGGGTACTCAATCAATTTTATGCTACCGCTAAAATTAGGCACATTAAGGACCCTGGACAACCTTTGATTTTCAACCCTAATATTAAAATGGGGACGATGTACTATCTCGAAGTGGCTTCCCAAATTCAGGGACTTTTAATTGGAAGAACTTTTTGTGCAAGGAGGCGCTGGGTCAATAGATGACCTTCTGTTAGTCCTAAACATTCCCCAAATGATTTTTAAAGTATACCAATTAAAAACACCTTGTCAGTAAGGAGTTTTGGGTCACAGTACCGACATCGGCCATTAGACCGTTGCTTAGTGTGATTAAAGAATGTGCGGTTAAACCTCATGGGGTGTGTAAGTTGTATCTACATCTTATGAAGCTTAACTTCCCTGTCCCCTTGGCTGGTTCCAAGTCTTGGCCTCTACCCCCCCCTTAGACCCTCTGTTCACATGGAGTCAAGTTTGGAAAGACTTGCATACATATAATACTCTCGATAAGAATAGACTTATTCAATATTTTATTGTTAACAACATGTATATTACGCCCGGTCCAAAAAGTGAAATTGATCATTCCAGCTCCCTAAATGTTTCAGATGTGGTGAGGACCTGGGCAGTCCTCCTCATATTTTCTGGTACTGTTCCAAGGTAGCCCCACTATGGAGGCCATTCGGGACAGTCTAGACCCTATTCTAGGCCTGCAAGATCTCTTTACACTAGAGATTTGCATCCTAGCATTACTCAGGTATTAATGTCAGAGAGAAGATATCATATGGCTGTTATCTCAATGGCGGTTAAGAGACTAGTGCTTCGTCACTGGTCAAACAACTTAGAACTCTCGTATATGGACTGGGTAGAAGAAAAGTCCCTGTGTTTTAAAGTCGAGAAGCTGATTGCCAACTCAAGACTCTCTCCTTTGGCTTTTCAGAAAAAGTGGGCAAACTGTATGCCCTGTACCTCCACTGATTGAGATTTTCAGGCTTATTTTGTCCCATTTGACTCCGAATGGTGCTTTTTCCCTCTGGTCTCCCTGGAATACTCCCTTTCTATCTAAGAGCTAGTTCTCAGTAGAACTACTTATTCCTCTGGCTTTATTGTCTGGCTGCTATCTTGTTTGCTCTTCGAGGCTAATTGACTTCCTTCCCTCACTTATGAATGTGGTACATTTTTCTCTCTTCTTCAGTGGTGACACCTTCTTTGGGGTGGGGGGGGAGGTAAGGGGTTTTATTTTTTCCCATGTTTATTATTCAATGTCTTATTACTGGAATGTGTTGCAATGCTGTTTTTCTCGCATCTACTTACCAGTTCGATGTAATTGTTTTTGAAAACGAATAAAAAGAGAATTTCAAAAAAATCATTATCTATCCTTAGCTGATGCTTGTACATGCTTTGACCCAACCTGTAGCTCCTGAGACTTACCAGTAATGTCACCCCTGCTCTAATCCAGCTCCAAGACTGTCTCTTCTTCCTCTCCTCATATTTTTCCTTCTCTGTGTAAATAACTTCTTGACTACTAGTTCTCTTCCTTCTTGAACCTTGTTGCTGACCATCCATTGTTGTTTGCCATTTACCACCCCTGACCTTCCTTCTGTCAGTCTTTCTTGTTATGTTTGAACATTCCTCACATTTCTCTCTATATAACCTTACTATCTTATTAACCGTTTCACTCCACAGGTCGGGTCCATGGTTTCTGCACTTACTATATACCTTACTGCCATTATTTGTATAATGCTTGCCATTATTTTTTGTTGTTTCTACCCATTGTATTTTTGTAGCACTGCTGTACTGTTCCTCTATTTGTATTATTGTACCCATGTTGCTGTTGTTCAACTGTTGTCCTTTTTTTGTACTCTCCGGGCCGTGCCTGAAAATAGTCATTTATGGCTAGTTCATCTACCTGGTTAACAAAACTAAATAAAATAAAATAAATAAATTTACATTCCATTTTATATTTCAACACATCAATCAATACAGTAAATACATCAGCCCATTCTTCAATCCAGAACTTTCTAACTTTCTGGTCCCCTTCTTCCTGTGTGCAGTCCTTTGGGGTCCAGACACTCAGATCTGCCCTCCCACACCATCAGAACCAGGTACTAAACTTACTAGGACCTCCATCCCTCTTGGTCTGGACAGTGGGATCCGATCCCTAGTCTCTATCACCCTTCCCCTCCACCCTTTACTTCCACACCTGGGTCCATTTGGCCCCCAGCCCATGTTTCCCTACCCCTACCCCCTTTTTGCCTACCCCCATTCTCCCTCTCGAGCTCCCCCCTCACCCTTTTCTCCCCCATGATGGGCCACTTGCTGCCCCCCACGTCTGGGCTCTGCCAGCCCCCAGAGACCATACACGCTGCCCTGGCCCAACTGAGCCACACCTAGGGGCACCACAACCAATAACCTCTCCTCTTGCTGCTGTCCCCCCTGGTGCTGTCCCCCATCCTGTAAGCAGCACTTCAGCTTCCTTATGCATGGGCAGGTGGGTAGAAACTTTTCCCAGCAAAAGAGGGTTCTGTGAGGGTTCCCAGCCCTTAAATACCACCCAACAACCCCTTGCCAGGACCCCTATAAGCCCCTCCCCTTACCCAATGGCCGGTAACCTCCAGCACCATGTCAATTGACACCATCTGATGTTACTAGGCCACCACCCCCTCTCCTACCCCCCTTCTCCCTCTCTCCCTTCCTTCTGTCAGGGGCCAGATGACAATTTGTCTTGCCTTTTAGTGGCAAGCTTATTTATCCTCTAATCCCTTTCAGAAATAAAACTCCTTCCATACCTGCTAGCTTGGATGCTTGCTGACAACATTTTATTTAAGGCACTCAATTAATATTTACATTCCCATTTTTATATTTCAACACATCAATCAATACAGTAACTATATCAGTCAATTCTTCAATACAGAACTTTCTTCCTTCCTGGTCCCCTTCTTCATGTGGGCTGTCCTTCAGGGTCCAGACACTCAGATTCAACCCCCCACACCATCACCAGAACCAGGTACCAAACTTACTAGGACCTCCATTCCCCCAGGTCCTGACACTGGGATCCAACCTCTAGTCTCTATCGCTCTCCCCCTTTACTTCCATGCCTGGGTCCATTTTGCCCCCAGCCCATGTTGCCCTACCCCTAACCCATTTTTGCCTACCCCCCCAGTCTTCCTTTTGAGCTCCTCCCCTTCTCTTCACTGACCCATCTCCAGCTCATGATGGATGATGGGGCTCCCCCCTTTGTGGGATAGCATGTAATACCCTTCTTCTCTATCTCTCCCACCAGGTGCCTGATGGGCCTCAGGAATAAGCACATGCCGAACTCCAACAGGTGGATCCCATCTGACCTATACACACATCTGCTAGTTCAATGGAAATGTCCCTGTGTTGCAAGTGCACCCCATATCTCAATCACTGCCCTTGCCACCCTTCCTATTAAGTTGTTTCCTCTCTTTCTCCACTGCCTTGACCTCCTTGGTGCCTCTCCATACCCTGCGGGATGTGATCTCGGACCAGTCGATGATCACCCCAGGCCACCAACCCTTGACCCTCTCTAGATTGACTGTTATGGCCTGCACTAGCACCCCCATGGTGTCTCGCTCAAGCGGTTGCCTCCCAGATGAATGACTATACAGTCCGGCCTGGTCCATTGTACCTGTAGCTCCTCTAATAAAGGCATCAGCTGCACCCATCTCATGCCATTTATGCCTTTCCAGTGCACCTTCGTGTGTTCCACATCAGCCCATAGCTGTGTCCCACTGCTCTGGGATGCTGCAAACCTCTCTGCCCAATAGATGAAAGAGTGCACCATGATCTAGATCCTTCAACTTTTGCCTGCCAGGGGGAAACAAAGAACAAGGTGAACAACTTTCATTTCATTTTAATTTTTTTTATATACACTTGTAAGCTGGATGAGCAAACTGCCCGTTTTCACCAGCGACAAGTTACAAGACATATTTAAGCATCCATAGCAATACATACAAACAAAAACATTTACAAATTATACAAAAGTACATAAAACATAAAAACCAAAAAAAGACCAATTATTTAACATGAGCTTGTACATATGTCGTTATCCATCATCCAATATTTTAATCTGGTTTTAAAAGACCATACTGCCATACTTTCTATTATATCAACAGATAATGAATTAAAAACATAGGAGCCCTATATAAGATCGATCTCTGGCCAAAAGCAGTTCAAAACAATGGAATTTAAAAATAAATTTAATCTGGGACCTAGTGCCACTAAGATTGAGAAACCTAGAAAACAATAATAAAACTACTGGGGATATAAGGCCTTTCTTTACCTTAAACATTATGTGCCCAATTTGTACAAAATTCTGTTTTTGAGGATAGACTATGACAGCATCTAAACAAAAGACAATGATGTGTTTGAAAAGGAACATTGAGCATGAAACGTAAAATGGATCTATAAGTTACCTTAAGTTTATTAAGATGTTTACCAGAGGAGGAAGAATAGATGATAATACTGTAATCCAAAACACTCATCAAAAACTATGAGCGGTAGAAACCTTGATTCTCTGGTCAAAATTGTTTAACTCTGAAAAGTGAACCTAATTGCTGACGAAGAGGTTTCCTTAGTTTATTCAAATGGGGTTCAAAAGTTAATTTTGAATCAAAAATGATCCCCAAATATTTAAAACTATCAACTAATTCAATAACATTTCCATCCTGTGTAACAATATGATGTAGGCTATGATGCTCAATAACCTTATTTGAGAACAACATGACTTTAGTTTTACTTGAATTAAGTACCATAAAATTCGAAAAAAGTCAATTCTGAAAGGAATCAAAATCGGATTGAAGCTCAGCCAGAGCATCATTAGGAGTTGGACCAATACTGTAAATTACTGCATCATCAGCGTAAAGTATCAAAGGTGAATGAGAACACACAGAAGAAGCGGAGTTCATGTAGAGTGAAAAAATCAAGGGGCCCAGAATTGATCCTTGGGGTACCCCACATTTAATAGTACTAGGGGAAGAAATACTATCACCTTTTGTCAACATCTCAAGTATTTCTTGTAGCAGCTGGATCTCAAACATCCCACCCATTTTACCTCCTCCTCAGATCCCCCCTGGCCGTGGCCTCTGATGCCACACCTATGCGAAATGAGCGAGGTGGCACATTCCTTGGGATCCTCCGCTATAAAGGAAAGGGCCCTCTTAAAGAACCCCTGACCTGGAAACCCATCACTGGGCTGCCATCCCCATGGTAGAACCACGCCCCCCCGCTTGCCCCCTGCACACTCCCATGTTGCTCTAAAGCTGTGACTGCGCAAACCCCTCCCCACTGTTGTCTGGACAACGTCACCGAGACACCCTTACCGTCTTAATCCATTTTGGACCGGGGGCGGCTAATAACCACCCTGTCCCCACTCAATGTCCCTGACTTGCAGCCCTGTGTTGTCACAGACTTCCTCAGGACCACCACTTCCCGACCCTGAAAGCCTCTCTGGCCATCACAGCAAAGACCGCCCCTGAACAGGCACACTTCCTTCGTTGAGATGCATACTTGCTGCACGGCTTCCTTTACCTTCTGCAGCAGCTGCCCCATGATGGGCTGCCTCCTATTCCTACTCTCACCCTGCTCCCTCTGCCAGCCTGTGACCATCTGCCTCACTGTTCTCCCGGTAGTGACGTCTGACCAGCCTCTGTCCTTACACATCCAGCTTATGCCTGCCAGCTGCACCCCCATGGTGGTGTGATCCATCCCTTCCTCCCACTTCTCTACCACATACTGCCTCACTTGGCCCTCTGAGACTGGCTGCCCTGCTCCTCATCCAGACCTAGCCTGGAACTCCTGAAATGCCCCCATGCGCTTTCATCGCCCAAGAGGTGTTAGCTGCCCATGACCTGTGGTACAACCACCTGGTCTTTCCTCCAATCTCCCATAGCTGGTCTTGGACCCTGGTCCTGTGTACTGCTGCTCATGGGGCCAGCTCCTGGAACCTGTCCAGCTGCAAATGTGAAAGACTGTCAGCTACCTCTTTCTTAAGCCCTTCAATATGCCGTGCCTTAAAAGACAGGTTCAGTTGCAGTCCCAGCACCATGTGGCAAAACCCTCCCCACCATATCCGTAATCCCCATTGTCTATTTATTACCTACCGACACCTTTGTTGTCACACCAAAAGAGTATGTGCTTCCCCTTCATCCTGTCTCCCCACACTTCCATGGCCACCCAGATGGGAAATATTTCCAAAAAGATAATATCTTTTAGCATGCCCTTTCCTTCCAAAGGCCTGGCCATGCTTCTGATATCCACTTGCCCTTGAAGTAAGCCCCCATCCCTAAAGCCCCAGAAGCATTGGTGTATAGCTCCAAGTCAGTGTTGTAAGCCCACTCTTCCTGCCAGAATGTCACCCCATTGTAGTTGTCGAGGAAATCCTCCCATACACCGAGATCCTTCTGCACAACTTTTGAGATATTTACCCAATGGTGTGGCTGTTTTGCTTTCCCTGTGGCCCTTCCCAACCTCCTGGTGAATGCCCTGCCTGGGCTTATGGCCTTACAGGTGAAATTAAGGTGCCCCAGTAGTTGCTGTACCAGTACCAGTGGCACCCTCCTCCTACTCCCCTTCATGTGTGTTAGCAACCCTCTGAGCCGGGCTACCTTGTCTCCCGGCAGGCGAAAAACTTGTGCACCGTGTCCACCTTGATCCCTAGAAACTCCAGCTGGTGGGCCGGTCCCTCCGGTTTTTCCTTTGCCAGTGGAATATCTATGTGCCCACACAATACCTTAAAATCCACCAGCATCCAGCCTGCCTCAGCCTTGCTGCCCCTCACGAGTAGAAAGCCATCTAGATAGTGCACATCCCTCTTGTACCCATATCTCATCCCGAGGACCTGTTGTACCCAACAGCTAAATGCCTCAAAGGTCAAACAGGACACTGAGCAATCCAATGGCATGGCTTTGTCAGCACAGTCCGCCCTCAAACTGGAAACCTAATAGGTCCCAATCCTGGGCCTGACCAGTAGCAGCTGGAAAGCAGACCCGATGACCATTTTGCCAACCAGGCTCCTTCTACTGCTCTGATCAGCACCACCACCTGGTCCAATGATGCATACAAGACTGCTCGCAGGTGCTCAGGTATCCCCTCATTCACTGAGGCCCGTCCCGGGTAGAAGAGGTGGTGCACAAGTCAGAATTCCCCACTTGCTTCTTTGGCACCACTCCCAGAGGTGACACCCAAAAGTAGGGCATGGGGCTCAGTGAAAGGCCCTTGACCCTCCCGCCTGGACTTCCTTCTGTATTTTCACCCTACAGTGTCCTCCTTAACCTTAACCACACCTAAATTCTTTGTCTTCATCTCCTGCACCCCCGAATCCTAGAGAAAAACATCTCCTGAAACCTCCTTAGAAATTCCAACCTTCTTACATCTGGATATTCCTGCATCCAGGCCTCCACCACCCTCATGACTATGGGAGTGCGTGCCAAGGGAAAACCCCAATGCCCCTCCCCTCAGCTCCAATCATAATTGAGTTGTACCCAGCCCTGCTGTGTCCTTCCCAGCCCCTACCTGCTCCCCACCTTGCCCCCAAAGGCTGCTCTTGGTACTGCCCACCCTGCAGCGTGCCCTTCTCACCTCCCTGCTGGCAGCTTGTCACCAGATACAAACCCACACAGTGGTAGCAAGCATGCCTGAACTTGCAATTCGCCCAGGTTCATGATGCCCTGTTAAAACCCCAACAGGTCTTCACAACCGGGGTGGCGGTGACCCTCTTACTGTGCTCCCCTCCCAGCCATCCCGCTGGGCCAGATAGCATCCGAACCCATAGTTCGGAATGTGTGCAGTCCCATCTCAAGTCACCTTTCACTGCCATCCACTTTCTGAAGGCCTCATCATATTTTAACCAGCCATATCCCAGCTTTGCTTTATTGGTGTCCCTGATGATCACTGTGTAGGTCAAGAGGGGGATTGCCATCTCTGGTTGTTTCTCTAACACCAACACGCTGTATATCAGGAAACCCACCTGCCACATAGCTATGTTCTTGCCCTTGTATTTCACTTCCTCCTCATTGTGCCCAACCACCGCAAGTGCCACTGCCAGCTCCAACTTTCCCACCAACACATTCTGTTCATATTTTTTGGCCGTGTCCTCGTCCACCAAAATGAAAATGTCCACATACTCTCCCTTCCAAATTTTGTCTTTAATTAAAGATTGCTCGTGGTCCCCCAACGTGAAACCCGGGGACCCTTTGTACAGTTTCTTCCCCCCCACCTTATTCCTGGCAGCCCCTGCCCCATTCTTGCTCCATTCTTTATTGCCTGCCATGCCCATTCCATCTTCTCTACGTCTTTGGCCCCCATGTCACCTATCAATCCCTTCAAATACTCTCAGGTCCCTTCATTTGTGACATCTACATCGTCTTTACCCTGTTTGGGCCTGGTCCACTTAGCGCTGGTTCGGGCTCTGATGTTTGGATGGGCGAGGGCTGGGCCCTGCTCCTAATGACCTCTTCCCCCCTGCCCTTGTCTGTCCTTTTGTCCCTTTCCTTTCTCTTCTTCAATGCCTCTTCCTTTACCTTCCACCGTTTGGCCACCTTCACCAGCTCCATCAACTTGTTCATCAGCTTGGCTGCCTCCTCCATCATCTTGGTGCTGGAGACCGGGTTCTCTTAGGTGCCATCTTCCCACTGCTATGGTACTAGGGGTGAATTAAACAAAATGAGTGCAATGCCCCATAAACCCTTAAGTCCTCCTCTAATTGTCCGACAAGGCCCCTGCCAGGCCTCCGGTCCACCTTGCATGCCCCTTCGGCACCCCCACATGCACTCCCGACACTCCAATAAGAAAAAACCCTTTCCCCTTCCTGCCATTATCCCACTGCTTCCCCCTTTTACTTTTTTTTTTATTTGGATCCCCCCAGGTGGCACTGCTCTGTCCTCAGGCATGGCCTGCCCTCCATTCTTGGCACACAGCCACCTCCCCTGTCTTTCTATTTTGCCCCTTTTCCCCTTGCTATGTGCCATTGCAACTGCCTACTGATAGGGCCTCTTTCTGCAGCCCCGGGCCCCTGTCATGCCTTCTACCCCAGAATCCTTTTCCCACACCCTCCCCTGGATCCCCTCCCCACTTGCTGTTGACCCACCCAGAGGCCCGACCCCCGGTTTTCCATATTGCTCCCTTTCTTGCCATACCCCTTCTCTCCATTGGTTTCCTTTCTGCTCTGTATCTTTTTCCCCTCCTTATTTAAAAAAAATGAAAACCTCCCCATTCCTGCCTCCTCCCTCTCAGCAGGGTGCCCCCCTGCTGGCTCCTGGTGTCCTTTGCTGCTGTGCCATGTGTTGTGCCACCTTCGGGCCCTTTGCTTGACCGCTCGACTTCCCCCTCATACCATGCCCCAATCCCAGTGCAGCTCTGCACCAGACCTTCAGCCCTGTGCTCCCCCAATGATCCCAACCATCCCCATCTCATTCAAGACCATGGCCTACCCCCACAGTGTCTCTCAAAGTTCCCCTCTGGATGGGCTCCTGCCCTAAACCACAACAAAACCTTTTGTACCTTTACTTCCCATAAAACAACTTTTCCCCGTATCTAGTGGAGGCAATGGAATTCAAGCCCAAGTGTTCTGGCTCCTAGCCCAGCGCCTCAGCCACTGCACTCTATTGCCTCCATCCGGATTCAAGAAACACCTTTCCCATCTCAGACTTGCTGTTGATTCTGTCAAGTAGGCAGCTCAGTGCTCTAGCTTGGCCCAATAGGGACAGTGCCCTGCCAACGAAAATCCCCAGCACCTGCAACTCCCTCCCCCCCCCCTTGGAGGTCCATGACACGTGGAGCCCCCTGGGCCCAGCTAGCCCTCCCCCACATGTCATCATCCGAGCACACCTGCGCCTCATGTCCCTCCTTGCTCCTGCAGCCTTGCAGCCACCTATCGAACCACCAGTGCTAGCATTTTTACCTCCCAGGCACCACAAACTTGAGCCAGAAAGGGACACAAAGAATGCTCAACAACATTTTATTACTTCAAACTGTACTCTGTTTAGTCACTAAACTGCACTCTATTTAGCCACTAAAGTGCAAAGAAAATACAAAACCTCACTGGGCTCCATGTGGCCTGCAAGGCCCCAAGTAGCCCCAGCCTGTGCTTACCTGAAAATGCCAACGACTGTGATGAGAGTCTCACTTCTGAAATGAAATTTTCCTAGCAAAGATGGCTCTGCAAGGGTTCCTGCCCTAAATACCACCCACGGACCCCTAACCAGGACCCTACAAGCCCCTCCTCCTACCCAATGGCCTCAGAGCTCCAGCACCGTGTCAATTGACACCTTCTGATGTCACTAAGCCACACCCCCTCCTACCCCCCTTCTCTCTCTCTCTCCCTTCCTTCTGTCAGGGGCCAGATGAAATTCGGCTTGCCTTTAGTGGCAAGCTTATTTATACCTGCTGTGAATCCAGTCTCTCCAGGCATGGCTGAAAATGGATCTTTGATTAAGCCCTCTTTCCTGGTGAAATAAATAAAATAAAATAAAAACTAAAATGTAGATGACAGTCCATTTAGTTCAGCGTGCTTTAATAAACTCCACCAAATTAAAGAACCAAGAAAATAGTTTGATATTTTAATTTTGGTAATGTACATTGCAACCTTTTTGGAAACAGCAAATCAGTCAAAGAAAGCTGACAAAGCTGTTTAAAGTAAAGTGACTAAAAACAGCTTTGTTATACTATTTGCTGGAGAACCAAGAGATCACAGGTTCAAATCCCACCAGAGGAAAACAAATCCTTGTGTGACCTTGAGCAAGTCACTTAACTTCTCAGTGCTCTACTTCACTGATCTGTGAAAATGGATCAACACAGGACCCCACTGAAATGAGATGGTGAATCTCAGCTGGGCCATCCTAGTCCTGGATTAGTAAGTAAATGAAATAAAGATAAAGAAGCACCCAGTTGGTGTAGAATTGCTGCAATTACAGTATGCTTCATCAGCAACACTGACTCCATACTAAGCCACACATTGACTTACTGTACAAGGCCTTTCATGGCCAAAGTTCCATTTAACTGAATTTCAAACATCTTGCATTCCTCCTCGCTATCTGTTCTTAACTGATGTAGGCAAGTTAATACTTGGACAGTTGAAGACTCAAGTCAGTTGGTTCAAGAGACTTTGCTCATTATGCACCAAATCTGTGGAACTCCTTCCCTGCCAACATCAGGGTTGATGTGCTCATAAATATTTTGTAAACATGTGAAAATACTTTTATTTTCCTAGATCCTTTAGTTGATACTGCAGAATGGGTACTACCTATCATGCAGCTCAGTGTGGTGTTTTGGGTACTGGGGGAAAAGTAATACTTGTTGAATGTTAACCTTCACATCTGCTTCCATCTTCAATGTGGCTGGGAAATAATGATGAGGTGAGATGAAGGGAACTCATTTTTTTCTTTTATGTTTGTTGTTACCTAATTAGCAGCTTTCAAATACCTGGAAATCCAGCACCTATCAAAGACTTTCATTATGTTATCAATGTATTGATTTAGGTATGGTTCATTTTTTAACAGAATGAAGTGCTTGCATTTTCATACCTTACTAGGAATCATTTAGAATTTTATCTAAGTGGAACTCTGACTCATGGGGCATGAATAGTATGGATAGATACAGCTTTAGAGAGGAAAGAAGACCATTTGTCCATTATGTTCCTTCTCCCACCAGCTAGTAGGTATTCCCTGTTGCCCATTTTCCTTCAAACTACTTGTTAAGTCTGAACTTAAAGGTTATTTCATTATGGGCAGGTATCGCCTTCTCTGAAATCTGTTATGAACATTTACCACATGTTGTGTTAAGTAAATGCTGTAGTTTTTCCTGACATTTCTCTTGAAACCTCCTGCTTACAATGTCATATATCAGTTTTTCCTTTCATCCTTTGCAAAAACTAAAGAGCTTCATTTGATATGATGGTGTTATTCCTTTCAGATCTTAGAAGATCATAATCTTGTCCCCTCTAAATCAGCTTTCTTTCCTAAAGAAAACAAGCCTCAAAACAGCCAGGCCTTATAGTTTATGTTTTCCAGGCCTTAAACTACATTGGTTGCACTCCTGTGTAGTTTATAAAGCATGGCAATATTATTTCATAGGTATGGAGACCACAAATACGTATTGTATGCAAGGTGCAATTTGACCAAGAATCTGTATAGGGACTTTAGACTATTTCTTGAACTCCTTATAAAGTTTCTCTTGGTACATGCCAAGATTTTGTTTTCCTTGCTAGCTGTTGACCCAGTACAGTTCCTCAGGTTTAAAGTTACTACAGACCAGAAATCCCAGGCCTTTTTCTGGCTTGATTTCATTAACTTCTATGCTGTTTAGGTAATATTTTGCCTTCATGTTCTTCTTTCGTACATGCTTTTCATGCATTTCTCAACATTTAAGCTACCTGCCATTCAGTATGCCATTTCCTAGTCCTCTGCCTATCTATATGCATTTCATCTGTCTTATGTTGTAGAAGTAACTACTCCTTGCATTTTGGTATTAACAGAAAACATTGTTATCCAGCTACTAGTTCTCACCTACAGGGAATTTATGAATAGACTGAACAGTGCAGGTCTAAAATCAGGCCTCTGTGGGATCCTGCAGGTCATTTGTTCACAAGCTGATATGTTACCTTTTATTATGACCTATTGCTTGCTATACTGCAGCCAGTTTTTAATTCATTTCATCTCACCTAGTTTATGAACTTGCCTCATGTTTTGTAGAGTATCAAGTGCTTTACTGAAGTCCAGATATACATCCATAGACTTTAGCCCACATCTAGATCCCTGGTGCCTTTTTCAAAGAACTGATTGGCCTATGTTTACCCTAGAACCTTTCTTGAATAGTAACACCTTGTGGTTCACATTCAAGTCATCAGGCACATCCAGTTCCAGCCATAGACACCTTCAGATATTTCCAGATAGGTTGCAATATCTCTAAAGATATTCTCTCTGGTGGCACACAGTGGTACTGCAGACAGGCAGGAAATGCCCCTAGAGATAGTACAGACATTTCAGGAAATATCTGGCCATGTCTTTGGCTGCAAATGTATCCAGTCCTGATAGAGTTCATGCATGTAATTGTCAATTGCTTGAATAGTTCCTTAACGCCTTAAGAATTTTTGATACATTCCATCAAGCCCTATTTCCCTTTTTCCATTTACCAAATTAAGCTTTATCTCATTGTTGTCAGGTGTACTACAGGCAGTGTGACCTAGTGGATAGAACATAGACTTCGGAACTAAGGCAACCAAGGTTCAAATCCTACTATAACCCTATAACCACATACAGTGTCACCATAAGCAAGTTAGTTAACATTTCAATGCTTCTGCTCAAGCAAATGTAAAAAAAAAAAGTAAAAGCAAAACCATATTGAAAATGAGATATTGCATTTCATTTAGGCTATCTTGGCTAAATAAACTGTCAAAATGGTGTTGCATGTATTTTATGTAGTGTGTCTTTCTGCTCCACAGTGGCAGGTTACCAAATGTGAGATCTCATGCCACTACTGTCATGATTCCCTTACTGATGACTAGTCATAATGAAACATAAATAATGCCAGCAGAAAAAGACCATAAGTCCATCCAAACTCTCCTGTTTTACTCTATCCTACCCTGTGGTCAGTTTTCTAGACAGGCGTTGCATCCTCATGTCTCCCTTTCCTCCTGCTATGAAATACAATAAACCCCACCCTTCTGATTGCCTTGCTGTAGGACTTGCTAAATTGACTGGTTTGTTTTAGGGATAGAGATGTGCAAAATTAGGAAATTTCATTACACGAAATATTTCACTGAATTCGCACATTTTATGAAATATTTCACAGGTGCAAAATGCAAAATTCTGCAGGTGAAATTTTGCCTATCAAATGTGAAACTTCGCCCACAAAATATGAAATTTCACCCATGAAATTGCGAAATCCATGCAAAATGTTGCCATTTTGGGTGAAATTTCTCATTTCACGGTGAAATGCCATGGGCAAAATTTTGCAGTTTTGTACCCGGCGAAAAATTTCATGGAATGGCGGAAGTTTGTGAAATGTTTCAAGTGGCAAAATTGCCGGTTTCACAGCAATTTCGCCGGCAAAATTTAATTTCATAATATCTCTATTTAAGGAGTCTTTTATGATGACTCCCAGGTAATGTTTGGATATGCTAGGCAATTGAAGGCATTTAAGCAAGTGATAACAGTGTCTATTCTTGCTAATTCATCCCTGAAGATCCTGATTAACATTACTGTGATGAAATAGTGGGTGAAGGAAGTAGACAAGCAAATCTGGTATGGTACAATATGCATGGTGAGTATAGTTTTTTATGACAACACAAAAGTGAAAATAATTATCAGGCTGTCAGCATTTATTATTCATGGTTTTGCCAGGATGATATGATTGACACCTGAAAGCTGTCACTGGAGGACTGTCTGCAATCAAACAGACCAGCAGGTAGATGATTGTGGACAACCTCCCAGCAGGGAGAATCTTTTTGTGACAACCTGCCTATTCCTGCAGTTGCACAGCAGGACAAAATATTTGCGCATGGCACCAACCAGGATAAATAGAAAGCAGAATATGATGAAGAAACAGATGAAGAAGCAGAAGCAGAAAAATAAGCAGTAGGTTAATATGGATACAGTAAAAACTGGGGAGTTCGGTTCTTGGGAGGAGCCAGCTTCCAAGACTGATATGAAAAAGAGCATAGTTGAAACACATTTTTAAAAGATAGGATTGGACAGTACAGTACAGGATAGATTACATCAGGCCCAAAGTGGGAGGCTTTGCTGTGGTGGTCCTATTGCTTTCTACTAACATCCCCACCATGTCTAAGGATAGAGGTCCTGGCCCGGTCACGATGACTTGATAAGAATGAACCTGACACTAGGCAGTGCTGTATGTCACCATTTTCTGATCCATTAGTGGACCTGCTGGAATTGTTTTTTTTTTTTTTTTTTATTTCCTCTACTTACAGCACATATTGAAAACACTTTTTGATATTGGATTTGGCTTTCAGTGTTATGTTTCTTTGCTGCTTTATAACTCCTCCAATTCTGTGCTTGCCCTGTCTTAGTTTGTCTCTGTAGTTCTGTTTGCTTTCACTGAGTTCTTGCAATTTGTTCTTCCTGTATGCCTCTTGTTCTCCCTTATATCTCCAAGTACCTCTGCTATCACAGTCATTGGTCTACAACACTTACTGTGGTGCTTTCATCTCCTGTGGGATACTGTATTGCTTGGAATGGTGCACGTCAGTTTGAAGAGTGTCCATTGTCATTGAATGCTAATGCCCAAGGAGCATGGGTGCTGTTATCCCTCATCTTTTCAATATATGATCTGTGTAGGAGCATGATGTTTACCATTTTCCCTGAGTGTTTCCCTCTGATTTCAAATGGCGAATCTTGCAATGTTATGGTCATGGCTGTCTAGTGTTTCTCCAATTTCCACTTGCTACTAAGTATTAGATTAAGCATTGGTTGATCCCTAGTTGTTCCTTTGATTTTGTATATAAAATGGGTAAGGAAATTCCTGTGTCCTGACTGGCTGAGACTTGGTTCTAGCAATGGCAGTAAAAGAGCACCACCAATGGCTAAAAACAAGTCCCTGCCAACCAGGGCAACTCTCAGAATTCATAAGCTACTTACTGTATTTACTAATTTCCATTACAGACATGGCTGCAACCTTTACTCATACATAAAAAACTTCAACTAGGCCCTAAAAGTAAGTCATTAAATTAAATAAAGCAAGTAAATAGTTGAATGTTGTCTTCACTCATGAGCCTCTTCCTACGCACATACACAAATTTAGAAAATCAAGTACTATTCAGAGTTTCCACTGCTGTTGTTTCTTTGATGACCATGAAAAATTCCCCTCCTATCCTTACCAGTTTGCCAGAGAACTCCCTGGTCCTTACCTAGCAACAGATAAGATTGAGGTTCTGACTCCACTTGAGGCCTGTGTGTATGTGTTTGTGTGTGTATGCTAGTGAAACTCTGAAGAATTTTGAATCAATGTATTCCATGTTACTATTCTGTGTGTGTGTGGTGGGGGGGTGCATTCTACTACTGAAATAATGCAGAGCTTTGAATTCTTCTATTCCATGGTAAACAATCACACAATGTATTGAATGTGAAGAAAGACAGATGACTGACAGATGGAAAACATCTGTGGATGGACTATTTTACGTTATTTAGCAACATTTTATATTTTTGTGGCTTTGAAAACTGTTCTAGTGTTTGTATTTAACAGTTGCCTATGAGCCCACTTTATATAAGCAACAAGGCACTCTGGGTGTGTTGGGGCTACTAGGTTTACCCCACAGTCAGGGGGCTGAAGGCACTCAAATTCACCTTGTGCCTCACTATGCCTCTGATCATGGGCTAAACCTAGTACCATCAATGCCCCATTGTGCTTTATTGCTTAAATCAAGTAACTGTCCTTGGTTGGATCCAGAAATTGCCTATTCTGCTTAGACTTAGATTCCCCCAGCAGTCTATTTCAGGTTAATTAAGGCTCCCTATCAGTTGCATGTCTCCTGTGGTCATTGCTTCTGTGATCACATCTTAAATAGCTAGTGTACTGCTTGCCATTCATAGTAACTTCAAAAGGTAGTGAACTATTTCTTAATATATCTGAATTATTTTTTTTTCTTTTCCATTTTTCTGGTTAGAAGATTTTCTGTCTGACAATACTTGGTGTGATGTGAAGTACAACATCACACCTGGAGGCTGAAATAGCTAATTCTATTCCTCCTCTTGCATGATCATCCCTATCACCTAACTGTTTGTGGCATCAACACTAACCAAGATGAGCAAATTGCCTGCTGCCAGATTGCTTATTTGTGATATCACAGTGAAAGAGTTTACATACTGATGAGGTTTGAGGAGGATTAGAACTAGCTATGTCAGCATCCAAGTAAGGTGCTGCTCTTTGCATCCCACCTAATACTACTAAGGTAGAAAACCATTTAATGAGAAAACTGAAAGAGAAATATGCTTCAGAAATAAAAATAGAATAAGTAAGCAATAAGACACGATGGGGTGTACATTAGACAGTTCTAATGCACGGCTAGGGGGGAGTAAAGCAACGCAGCCACAGGCTGAGTGCCATCCAGCCTCAGCCTGCATTAGAACTGTCTAATGCACATCCCCAGAGTGGCTTATTGCGCTTATAAAATGAGCCTGTGTATTCTAAATGGGGGGTTTAGTTTTAGCTGTGCATTACACACATCTAATGCATGGCTGACAACCAATCAAATTGCTTGAAATCCTTTCCCCATTTTATAATAGATATATAAGTGTGTATTACAAGGCAGTAAGACCATCAAGAGGTTTGGGGGACTTGGAATCTAGATAGTGAAGTTTGAGAGGTTCCCAAAGTTCCCAGAACCTCAATATGGTCGTATTGCCTTGAAATGCACACTTATGTAGTTGTTATTTTTGTAATATGTGGTTTAAATTCGAAATTCTGTGGCTTTTTCCTTTTAAATTTTGTGAGAAAGGCCGGTCGTCCACTGCACTGAAGACTAACTCACACTCAGCCAACCACCCATAGAAACATAATAGCTGACGGGCAGACAAGGACTGCAAGGCCCATCCAGTCTGCCCATTTTTTCTACCTTATGAATGTGCCACAGGCCTTTACTCTGTCAATGGCCTATCTAGTCATACTCATCTGTATTGCTCACTTATGCCTATCCCATGCCTGTTTGAAGCCCTGCACTGTATTCATATCCACCACTTTCTGAGGTAGGCCGTTCAATGCATCCACTACCCTTTCTGTGAAAAAGAACTTCCTCACATTACCCCTTAATTGGCCTCCCTCTAATCTCATACTGTGTCCTCTTGTCCTGCTATTTTTCTTATATTAAAACATGTTTGACTCTTTCAAATTGTTAATGCCCTTAAGATGTTTGAATGTTTTGATAATATCACCACTCTCCCTCCTTTGCTCTAGGGCATACATATTGAGCTCTGTTCATCTGTCCTCATATATTTTCTGATGCAGTCCCTGCACCATTTTGGTTGCCCTTGTTTGGACTGCCTCCATTTTCTTAATGTCCTTGTGCAAGTGTGGCCTCCGGACTGCATGCAGTACTCCAGATCAGGCCTAACCAGTGTCTTGTAAAGAGGGATTATTACCTCCCTCTTACAACTTGCGATACCCCTACTAATACACCCCAACATCCCTCTAGCCTTAACTACTACTTTAGTGGTCTGCTTGGATGATTTCAGGTCATCTGTGATGATGATGCCCAAGTCTCTTTCTTCCCTTGTGATTGCCAGCAACTCCCCTCTCAACCTATAGGTGGCTTCAGGGTTTCTCTTCCCTATGTGCATGATCTTGCACTTCTTTGTGTTAAACCCCAGTTGCCACTCTTCCAACCATTTTGCCAGTTTATCTGGATCTCTTCTCATTCTGCCCACCCCATCTGGATCATCTACTCTGTTGCAGATCTTGGTGTCATCTACAAACAGACAAACCTTACCCTCTAGTCCATTTGCAATGTCACTGATGAAGATATTGAAGAGGACTGGCCCCAGGACTGATCCCTGAGGTACCCAACTTGTGACCTGCATCTCTTCTGATTCTGCCCACCCCATCTGTATACTATTTACCACCACTTTCTGTTTTCTGCCCATCAACCAGTTTGCCACCCAGTTCACCAACTTCTGACCCACCCTGAGCCTACTCAACTTATTAATCAATCTTCTGTGTGGAACAGTATCGAAAGCTTTGCTGAAGTCAAGGTAGGCGACATCAACTGCATCACCTTGGTCCACCACTCTGGTCACCCAGTCAAAGAAATCTATGAGATTAGTTTGGCAGGACCTTACTGTTGTAAAGCCATGCTGTCTTGGATCCTGTGCGCCTATGCATTCCAGGTGTTGCACTATCCTTTCCTTAAGGAGTACCTCCATAATCTTGCCCTCTACTGAGGTAAGACTGACTGGTGTGTAGTTTCCTGCCTCCTCCCTGCTACCACTCTTGTGGAGCAGGATCACATGAGCCCTTCTCCAGTCTTCTGGGACCTCTCACATGCTCAGAGACTCACTAAACAGCTCTGATAATGGCTCTGCTAGTTCCACCCTTAGCTTCTTTAGTACCCTGGGATGTATGCCATCAGGTCCCTTTGCCTTGTCCACCCTGAGCTTAGCGAGCTCTTGTAGGGCCCTTTCTTTTGTGAAGGGACTGGTGCACACCTGCCTCCCCCCTGTGTCTATGGTACTGAGCTGTGGGCCCTGCCCTAACTTCTCCTCAGTAAATACTGAGCAAAAGCATCTATTTAGGATAGATGCTTTTCCTTGGTCCTCCTCCACACACTCCTCCTTATCCTCTTTGATCTTAGCATTACACCCTCTGGACTTTCTCCTTTCACTACTGTATCTATAGAAAGTCTTGTCCCCTTCTTTTACTGTTCGTGCTAGTGTTTCCTCGGTTTTGGCCTTTGCCTGCCTTACTGTCTTCCCTGCTTCCCTTAGGGAAGTTTGGTATGCCCCCCTAGCTTTGTCCCTCTGCATTCCCTTATATTTTCTGAAGGCCAGCCTTTTGGCTCTGACCTTTTCTGCTACTGTTTCTGAGAACCAAAGTGGTTTCCTCCTTCTTTTGCTCTTGCTTTTATCTCTAACACAGTGGGATGTTGCTTCAAGTATTGCATCCTTAATGCTTCCCCACTCTGCCTGTACCCCCTCACCTCTAATTTTTCTTGCCAGGGCTAGCTTAACCGTTGGTCATCTTATCAAAGTTAGCTCCTCTGAAGTCCCATATTTCTGCCTTGGAATGGGATGGTTTAGTTCTAGTGGCCAAATTGAACCATACCATGTGATACAAAATCACACATGCCCCCACAATGCAAAGCATCATGGGCTGCATATGCAAATCACCACAGAATGTTATGCTGGTCCAACTTTAAGCAGCATTGCATGGTGCCAAAAGGCCTCTCACACAGTTTGCAAAGGGTGCTAACAGAAGACATAGACATGTGTTTCGTCCTACCAGGACTCATCAGTATGCCTCATCTGTTTGACACCCCAGTGGAATGGACCAGCTACCCTTAAGGCAGTGTGCCTTGGATATATTGTGGTGAACCCATTAAAATAAAAAACTATTTAAAAGACAAAGAACCTCTGAGCACAAACACTGAGGCAAGGGTTACCCCAAATACCATGTGATGTTCATTGGCCCCCAGGTGATCTTTTACCTGGAGATCTGTGATCCTTTCCCTGTTAGTCAGTACTAGATCTAGGATAGCCCTGTCTCTTGTGGGTTGTTGCACCAGTTGTTTGAGGCCCTCCCCCTGCAGGGAATCCACCATGTGTCTAGTTCTGATGGATGTTCCTACTGGTATTGACCAATCTGTATGTGGCATGTTGAAGTCTTCCATTATCAGAATCTCCCCTTTAGCTGTCATGTTTTGTAAATCTTCTAACAGTAATGTGTCTATGTCCTCCCTCTAGTCTGGAGGCCTGTACACAACTCCAATTCATATGGCTGTCCCATTTCCTGTTTCCAGGGTGACCCACAGTTTGTCTGGCTCCTTATGTGTATTCTGAATTTCTGTAGCTTTGATATTTTCATTGACATAAAGGGCCACTCCACACCTTTTGCACCTCAGTCTCTTCTGAGCAGCATATAGCAGAGTACTGAAGACTCCCAAGTGTGGTTACTGGTGAACCATGTCTCGCTAATGGCTAATATGTCCAGTTTAGCCTCTGCCATTGTTGCCTGCAGATCTGGAATCCTGTTTCCCAGACTGAAGGCATTTGTGTACATGATTTTCCATTGGCCAGATCTTGGTGTGTTAGTTATTGGGCGAGGTCTGGTGTTTCCCCTGTGCGTCGTATGGGGAGCTGGACCTTTTTCCTTACCTGGTGATGCAAATGAACTACAAACATGCTGAATTTCTGTTTGATCTCTAGCTGAGGGGAAGGGGTGTTTTTCCCGTTCGATGTATCGGGTGCTACACCCCTCTCCCTGTTTGCTAGTTTAAATATTCTGCAAAGACATCAAACTTCTGCCCCAATGCATTGACTCACTCCTTAGTCAGATGCAGTCCATTGAATTGAAAGAACTTTTACTCCCAAAACTGTTGCTAGCTACCTACAAATTTGTGTCCTTTTTCCTGGCACCAGCCCTTGAGCCACATGTTTAGCTCCCCTATCTCTCCTTCTCTTGCCTTCTGTCTGTTTTCCCCTCTCTCCCACACTGGCAAGATCTCAGAGAAGGAGATGCCAGATGAAATGGATGACAGTTTGCCTCCCAGCCTGGTCAGGTATTCCTTGGTCTCCACAACTAAACAGCTGGGGAGATCATTACTCCCTATGTGTACCAGGACATTGATGTTTTCTCCTGCTTCCTGCACAATTTTAGCAATGCAGTCAGTGTCTCTCCACACTGATGTACCTGGGAGACATAGAAACATAGAATTTGACAGCAGATAAGGACCGTTTGGCCTACCTAGTCTGCCCATTTCCCTACCTGATGGATAAGCTGCAGATTCTAGTTAATCAACAGCTTACTTCCACCTACCCCCCACTGGAATTGCCTTATGTCTGTCCCATGCATTCTTGAATTCTCCCACTGTTCTCAACTCCACAACCTCCTCAGGAAGGCTGTTCCATGTATCCACAACCCTTTCTGTGAAAAAATGCTTTCTAACATTACCTCTGAGCCGGCCCCCATCTTCAAATTGTGCCCCCTTGTTCTTGCACATCTCTTTTTCCGAAAGATGCTATCCTCTTGTACTTTGTCAATTCCCTTGACATACTTGAAAGTTTCTATCATGTCCCACCTCTCCCTTCTTTCCTCAAGGGTATACATATTAAGCTGCTTTAGTCTCTCCTCGTATGTCTTCTGATGCAGACCCTGCACCATTTTGGTTGCCCTCCTCTGAACAGCCTCCACTCTGTCTATGTCTTTGCAAAGATGGGGTCTCCAGAATCGTATGCAGTACTCCAGATGGGGTCTCACCAACTGTCTGTACATAGGGATAACAGCTTCCTGTTTTCTACTGTTGATGCCTCTCCTTATGCATCCCAGTATCCCCCCCAGCCCTCCTTACTGCCTTTTTACATTGCTTGCCCACCTTTAGGTCATCTGATATAATTACTCCTAGGTCTCTTTCAGTTTTTGTTGTTGTTGTTATCTCACCCCTCATTGTGTACTCTTCACCTAGGTTTTTGTTTCCCAGGTGCATTACCTTGCACTTCTTTGCATTGAATCTGAGAGCCATATATCTGACCATTCCTCCAACCTTGCCAAGTCCTTTTTCATCCTTTCCACCCCACCTTCTGTATCAACCCTGTTGCAGATCTTTGTGTCATCTGCAAAGAGACATACTTTTCCTTCCAGGTGCTCTCCAATGTCACTTATAAAGACATTCAAGAGGACTGGTCCCAGTACCAAACCCTGCAGTACCCTGCTAGTTATCCTCCTTTCTTCACTGTGGACTCAGTTTTCTATTACCTTTTGCATCCTGTTGTCCAGCCAGTTTTTTATCCAGGCTACAACCTTGGGACCCACTCCAGGGCTGGCTAACTTGTATATTAACCTTCTGTGTGAGACTGTGTCAAATGCCTAGCTAAAATCTAGGTAGGCCATATCCACAGCCCCTCTCTGGTCTACTACTTTGGTGACCCAGTCAATGAAATTTTAATTCTCATCTCTCTCCTCTGGCCCTCCTCCCTTCGCCAATGTCTTTCCATGCATTTACCCTGCTAGCCTTGAATGGCCATGTCAGCATCTCCTATGCCCTGGCTAGACGTACCTCAATGACTGAACACCACACAAGAACCCATACGAAAAGAGCCCACTTCTACCTCATAACTGCCCTTAAAAAATGTTTCTAATTCTCCTTTTCTGTTCCGGCAATCTCAAACTAAATCCAGGTCCCCCAACTCAAATCACTTCTCCGTCGGAGTTTGCAGCTGCTCCTGGGATGAAACTGATGATGGGCAATATTCTAAGCCTTCTCAAAAAACTTGATCATCTTCAAGTTTGGGCAGCCCACACTGACCCAGATCTGATTATAATTACCAAGTTGTGGCTAAAAATGACCAACACTGATCAGCAAATTACTATACCGGGCTTCAAGCTCTTTAGGGCTGATAGGAATTCGGGGGGGGGGCAGTGGTTGTATACGCGAAATCAAAATTTGATGTTAGCAGCATTTCCTGTAAAACTAAGCCCAAGGAATATGAGATTGTCTCACTTAAACTTCACCTTCCATCCTTAGAGTGCATCACAATCATTGGTGGCTATAGACCCCCGTCAGGAGGCACAGAAATTCCTAACATGTTGAAATCCATAACTTTGGCTGCTAACACAGAAACAATAATCTTAGGGGACTTCAATATGGATTGGCTCACTGCTAAATCCCACTCCTTAAAAACCATCTGTGATGAGCTGGGTCTTACACAGATAGTAACTGAACCCACAAGAATCAATGCTTCTGATTCTGCCAACAGCTCACTCTTAGATGTCATCTTAACTTCGCATCCCCATAAAATCTCAAATTATGCAGTTTTCCATAACGAAATGAGCGACCACAGTATCGTTGTATGTACAAGATTCCAATCTAAAACCCAGCAGCACCCAAAATTCAGAATCAAACACTTGTTCTATAAATTCAACTCAGTAAACTTCCTAACTGATCTAGCTACGATCAGGTGGCAAGACCTATATCTTGCAAAATCTGCTGATGCCGCCATCTCTGTCCTAAATGACAACCTCACCACCCCAATTATCAAGCATGCTCCTCTTATTAAAATGAGGGTGCAGAAAATCTAGCATCCATGGTTCACCCAAGAGCTCAAATCTGCACTTACCAATAGAGACAAGCTATGGGCTAGGGCCAGGCACACAAAGGACCCAGCAGACTGGCAGGCATTTAGAACTGCCAGAAATGCTCTGTAAGAAAGTGTATGTGCTACTAAAGCAGACTTCTACATCTCCACTCTGGAGCAGGCCAACGGGAACTCCCAAAAAATCTGGAAGACACTGAGATACATTGAAGGCCATCCTGCTGCTTCCTCCCTTCTCACCAAGATTCAGGCCAAGGATGGGATGGTTGAAAATAAACTGTGATGCCTTGAAGAACTTAACCTTCACTTTGCCACTGCCGGGTTGGCATTCAACTCCTCCCCATGTGCTAGCCGAGTGAATAGCAACACTAGCCCTGATACTACACATGCTACTCCACTTCATCCCTTCCAGTTGTGCCTGTTCGGCTACAAAGAAATCAAAGACATAATTCTTAGCCTTGACACCAAGAAAAGTGCAGGGGACGATGGCCTTGAATCATTTTTCTTGCAATTAGGCTATGCCCAGCTCACAGCCCCGATCCTTTACATCTTCAACCTCTCTATTGCCACAGCCACTGTTCCATCCTGCTGGAAATCTGCCCATATTCTTCCTCTCTTCAAATCAGGAGACCCTTGAGACTTAAACAACTACCGTCCTATCTCTATCTTGCCCGTTCCCTCCAAAGTGCTGGAAAAACTTATATACAACCAACTAAAAAAATCACCTCAAAGTGCATTCACTCCTAAATCTGTCCCAATCTGGCTTCAGGTCGAAGCACAGTACCATCTCAGCCTTGGCTAAAGTCTCTAATGACTGGATCCATGCTATGGACACCAAGAAGGTTACTGGTGCAGTCTTTCAAGACCTCAGTAAGTCCTTCAACACTGTAGACCATCACCTCCTAATCACCTGTCTTGCCTACATAGGTGCCACTCCACTTACCTTACAGTGGTTTAACAGTTATCTCACAGGAAGGATACAAAAAGTCAAATCTGATGGCCTACTATCTGCCCCCCTTCCAATTGCCAGAGGAGTTCTCCAAGGCTCCATCCTAGGACCGATCCTTTTTTCCTTGTACATCAACAACCTTGACTCCCACATTAAGAACTCTAACATACATTTCTTTGCGGACGATACGGTTTTGTACGGATCAGGCTCATCCTTAACTGAAGTCAGGGAAGCACTCCAAGCTGACTTTATCCAGTTAGAAAGCAACCTTATCAATGCCAAGCTTCTCTTAAATGCCAAAAAAACCAAGACAATGATTTTCTCGAGACTTGCCTTGCCTGGAGTCCTACCTACCCCACCTAAAAACTTCATAGTTACCACCCTAGCTGAACCCTTGGAAGTTGTACCTAAATTTAAATATCTAGGTATGTGGATAGACAACAAGCTTTCCTTCACTGACCACACTGAGGATCTATCAAAGAGCCTTAAAGCACACTTGGGTTTCTTCTTTAGAAATAGGACCCTCTTTTCTCTTGCAACCCTCAAAAGACTTGTCCAAGCAATATTCCTTCCCTTGCTTGACTACGGAGACATTATCTTTATCTCCTCCCCAACCTTGAGCCTATCTAAACTGGACATACTCTATCACCGTGCTTTTCTCTTCATTACTAACTCTGCGTACAGGACCCACCACTGTGATCTTTATGCAGCAGTTGGGTGGACCTCTCTTGCCACCAGACACCTCCTGCATGCTGGCATTTGGACCCTCAAATTACTACTCCACAAACTGCCTGTCTATTTAATGTCTCTCACACACATCTTGCATAGCACCTACTCCCTAAAGAAATCCAATCTTATCCTACTAGATGTTCCCAGGACACGTACCACAGCTGGCCAAAGAGCTGTCTCTTATGCCCTCCCAAACATTTGGAACTAACTACAAGCTATGCTGAAGCAAACCAGCATTGTATCAACTAACTTCTACAAAACACTAGCTATCTCTAAATTAAAAGACATATGTAGATGCTACTAGGCCCTCAACGCCAAGTCAACTTCCTAGGTACCAACTGTCCCTCTACTTATTAAGCTGAAATGTGTTGCATAATTTAGGGCAAGGTTAAAGCTGGAATGTACTGCATATATAGCATAAGGACTTCTATTGTGTATACCTCTTGTATTATATATTTTTTTCTTTGTTGTTCTACATTTTATATCTCCTGTCTATGTAATTGGGAACTGTATGTGTATGTGCCTTAGGACCTCCTTGTGAATGAGCTTGCTCAACGGAGTCTTTCCTGCAATAAACTTGAACTTGAACTTGAACATGAAATTTATTAGGTTCATCTGACGTGACCTTCCTGCTGTGAAACCATGCTGCCTTGGGTCCTGTGCACCACTGGCCTCTAGGTACTCAACAATTCTTTCCTTCAGAAGTGATTCCATCATTTTCCCTACCACAGAGGTCAAACTAACTGGTCTGTAGTTTCCTGCCTCTGCCCTGCTCCCACTTTAGTGAAGTGAAATCACATCCACCCCCCCTCCAATCCTCGGGTACCACCCCATCTCATGATTTGTTAAAGACAATAGTCAGTGGTGTTACTAGTTCTACCCTTAGTTCTTTTAGAATCCTGGGGTGAATCCCATCAGGCCCCATTGCTTTTTCCACCCTCAGTTTCAAGAGTTCTTTCAAAACCCTTTCTTCTGTGAATGGACTAGTATCGACCCCCCCATTCAGAGTGTTTCTCTTGTTTGGTTTAGGTACTTCCCCCTCCTCTTCCATTGTGAATACTGAGCAGAAATATTAATTCAGTATCCCTGCTTTTCACTGTCACCCTCTGCCTACATTCCCTCCCTTTACTATGTCTCTGTATCCCTCCTTGGTCTTTCTTCACTCCTTAATGTACCTATAAAAAGTTTTATCCCCCTTCTTAACAGAGCTGGCTATCTTTTCCTCAGTTTGTACCTTTGCTATTCTGACTGCCTTCCCTGCCTTCTTCTGCTTTAAATGATACAGTTCTCTGCCCTGCTTCTTCTGTGTTTCCTTATATTTCCTGAATGCTATCCTTTTCTCCTTAACCTTCCCTTCCACCTCTTTTGAAAACCATAGTGTTTTTTTTCCTTCATTTTGTTTTGTTGATTTGCTTCACACAAAGGCTTGTTGCCACTGTGATGGCTGTTTTGATTATTCCACATTGTTCCTCCACTCCTCCTTCTTGCACATTTGCTAGTGCTTATCTGAGGCACTCTCTCATTTTCCCAAAGTCAGCCCTCCTAAAGTCCAATACTCTTGTTTTTGTATAGCTTGACTATAGGGCTGTGTTTATTGTGAACTACACTGTTTGGTGGTCACTTGTTCCCTAATGGCTACCCAGTTCTAAATCTGAGATCCTTTCTCCATCCCCATTTGAGAGTACAGGTCTAAGATTGCTCCCTCCCAAGTGGGTTCCAACACTAGCTGTCTGAGGCATGCCCCCTGTAGGGCATCAATAATGACCCTGCTCTTGGATGTGCCTACAACAAAGGTGCTCCAGTTAACATCTGGCATATTCAGGTCCCCCATCAAAAATATCTCCCCTTTTTCTGCCATTTAAAGGATGCCTTCTATCATTTCCTTGTCCATTCCCTCACCCTGAGATGGGGGTCTGTACACAACCCCCGTGCAGATTGTGGTGCCATTTCCTGTCTCCAGGGTGACCCATAGTGACTCATCAACTTCCTGTTTACTCTTTAGTTCTGTTGCTTTAATTCCTTCCTTTATATAGAAAGCTACCTCCTCCTCCTCTTTTACCCACCTTGTCTCTCCTATAAATTGTGTATCCTGGTATGTTGACATGCCAGTCATGGTTCTCTGTGTACCATGTTTCAGTGACTGCCACAATATCCAGGCATCCCTGTTCCATTAAGGCCACTAGTTCAGGGAGCTTGTTACACAGACTATGGGCATTGGTACTCATCACCCTCCATTTTTTGATGGCCTTACCCCTTTTAGCCCCATCCCTGTCCTTACTGCCTTTTTCTGCATTTACAAGTGTCCTGCTCCCTACTGACTTCTCTACCTTGGTGTTTGCCTCTCTAACTACCGTGTTTTGTGGTGGAAGACTGGAATTTACCTGTTCCTTTTCAGTGCCTCCACCCTTGGCTAGTTTAAATGCTTGCCAATGAAGCACTTAAACCTATCACCTAGGATCCTGATTCCTCCCCGGACAGATGCAGACCATTGCACCAGTATAGGCCTGCATCCCTCCAGGTGGCTCCCCAGTCCCCAATGACGCCAAAACCCTGAGCTCCACACCAGTTTTTCAACCATTCATTGAATCCCATGGTGCAGAGTACCCTATCAGCATCCTTGCCATAGAACGGCAGCATCTCCGAGAAGGTTACCATACATGCTACTTGTCTAAGGCTCTTCCCTGACTCTACAAACCCCTATTGCACTGCTGTGATCCCATTAACAGCCAGGTTATTTGTTCCTAGGTGGACAATGACAGCCACCTCCCTTCCTCATGCAGCTGCTTCCATGATCCTGAGGATTTGCTTCCTTGTCCCTCTGAGCTGTGGCATCAGGCAGGCACCTTACTTCCTTTTCCCCTTACTCCCCCACTTCTACCCCCAATGACTGAGTCCCCCACCAGAAGTTGTTTCCTTTCCCTGTGGGGTCTCATGCCACCCTCCTGTGGGTCTCCTTTGTGGAGGTTCCCACCATCCTCCTTGGTCTCCACTGCAGGTGCCTCCATAGAGGAATCACTCTTTGCCAAAACAGCATATGAATTGTGGAGAGGTACAACTGGAGGGATGCACCTCTGCTCCACCATCCTCTCCTTCTCTAAGCCCACCTTGGTCCAACCACTCCTCTTTCTTGGCAACCTCTGAGGTAGCAGCAGTGGCCCTGGTGGTGCCTGGATGGGGGAAGAGGTTTCACAAATCCTAGCCAGGTCAGCCAGGAGATGGACAACCTCCTCCATCAGATCAGAGAGGTGCCTGCAAATAAGGCAGCATTGCAGCCTCCAGAATGTCTCCTGGAACATTGCTGCCCCACTGCCTTTGCACTGCACCACTCCCATATTGACTTATTTTGTGTCCCCTCTCCTGTTGCTTTGTATGTTTACTGTCTCCTTACTCTATGGATTTTTCCACCTACTTTCCTACTGCCTATGTGCACTTACAGCTCTCTCCCTTCCTCTTCTGGGACAGGAACTTCCTGTAGTCTTCAGTAGTCTCCTTCTTCCTTGCTTGGATTCAGACCTCCCACAACCGGCAGGGGGGGGGAGAGATATTTTTAGTTTCCTTCAAGGTTAATGCAACTAATGTGTCTCAGTGATCCTTTCCTTCCTACTTCCAAACAGGAAGTTCCTGTTGTCAGTTAAATCCAGTGGCTATAAAAGTAGAACTAGCTTAGGGTAGGAGGATGGAGGGGTGGGAAGGAGGGCAATTAGTTAGAAATGCTGTAGTTTTAGTCAGCTGTTACTTGCTCCGAAAGCAAGAGTCTCCTCTGCCAAAAGCTCACAGCAGGAATCTGTAATTGGAGACAGCTGCTTTTGTACTCCTAAGTTCCTAAGCCACACCCCCAATTAGCTTCTTCCCTCTGCTCCTGTCTCAGTGAATTAAGTTTATACAGCCCCTTTCCTCAAACAGAAAAACACACAGTGACTTTCTTCTTTTTTGTTTACTTAAATGAGACCCCCTGCTTCTAATAAAGTATCTGTTTGATTAATCCCAACAGGCACTGACTCCTACAGAGACAGAATGAGTTATCAGTTAGAAATGCTGTAGTTTTAGTCAGCTGTCACTTGCTCTGAAACAAGTCTCCTCTGCCAAAAACTCACAGCAATTGGCTATTACCCCCCCCAGCTGGGGGTAGGTATCAACTCCTGAATCATAGAGTCTCCTATGTTCAGAAGTGTTTTGGATTTCCTTTTTGCTTTGGTCCCTGTTTTGGGTGAGTTTTGTTGCGCTAGTTCCTGTGCTGCAGTGTTCTCTACCCCTTTGATTTCGGAGATTGAGGCAGGTACCTGTTTATAGTTTTTATATGGGTTGTGGAGGTGATACGTTGGAGAGCATTGAGTAATGGGGCACCCAATTTGCCCCTCCTAACCAGCTGCCAACTTCCCAGACCAATTACCCTCTGCGATCGAGGTGCTTTAGTTGGATGTTGGGGAAATGGCAGGCGGTTCTTATATATTTCCTCCTGAATATTCGATTTGAGGTGCACAATCTCTGCCCATGCTGCCTGGACTGAGCCCTTAGATCGCCAATGGTCCAGCATGTAGGACAGCATCCTAAATAGGGGAAATTGTTTAACCAGGAAATGCACACTAAGCCGAAGCTTGTTTCCAGGTGTGACCTGGGAGCACGAGGAAGTTAAGTGACTTGCTCAGGGTCACACAGTATGCAAGTGGGGGCTGTGGGATTCAAACCCCAATCTGGTCTGCTGGATGTCACCAGATTTGCAGCTCAGAGCCTTAAACCACTACGCTATACTGCTTTGTATAACTGCCCTTTTGAAAAGTGTCCCACAGTACCTGCAGTTAATAATATCCATTCCAGATGCATTGCCAGGTTTATAACCTGGTCCCAGTAATTAGAAGGAGGAAAATGAAAGCAACACTTTGATTTTTTGTTTTGTATGTTTGTTTTTGTATAACTTGTTACAACAAGTTAAATTACTTGTGCCCCTGTAAGTGAGGCCACTGTGTGGATACACCTCTAATCCTCCCCTTCCTGCTTTGCTACAGTAAATGTCACGACTGTGCTACCCTGTTAAAGGAGTGTAACATGGGGAGGTTGGGTATGGGGGTGGGTTGATGAGCCCTTCCCCTGCTGAAAAAGAAGAACCACAGATGAAAGAAACAGGGATGTAAGAGCAGAAACAATCAAGCAACAACAAATGCAGTAGCCCTGAAAGCTTAGTCTAATGATAGATAAAACTGTAAAACCTGTGAAGCACCACCTGTAACAATTTCACAGAAGATATACCCTGCAAAAACCACTTTGCTACAGAGAAAAATAAAGCAGTAATAGAAGACGAACCTTGCAAAAAACAGTTTGAATCAGAGAAGATTACAGCAGTAATCTGTAAGCACAAAACAGTAACAAACCTGTAGGCACACACTGTAATAATGCAGCAGAAAGTATACCCTGCAACAGCAATTTGAATCGGAGAACAATAAAGCAGTAAAATGTTAGCAAAAAACAGTAACAAACCCTGTGAGTACAAAAGAAAATAATATCCCACAGTAAATCTGCCCAGCCAAAAGATGCCTTAATATTTTTCCTTGCTCTGATAATGTTATTTGCTCTGTCCCCACTGGAGCCTCTTAGTGTCTGTTGACATTCTCTTGCTTACATTTCATAGGCAGTCATAACTTTTAGTTTTTTTCATCCTTCGGTGCATGCAGGATCAACCAGATAATCAATTTAATGTGTGAAGAAAAAAAAAAGTTGAAGAAATAAACTACACGCATCATTAAGCGAGAGTAAAGGGCCGCCATGTTTTTTAAAT
Source organism: Neoceratodus forsteri (assembly GCA_016271365.2). Classification (NCBI taxonomy): domain Eukaryota; kingdom Metazoa; phylum Chordata; order Ceratodontiformes; family Ceratodontidae; genus Neoceratodus; species Neoceratodus forsteri. The sequence continues at coordinate 260,832,041 of JADMNL010000022.1, read as the reverse complement.
TGTTCTGCCCAACCACAGAGGAAAGTTACCAATAAGAATGCCGGAATAACTTTGCCTGTGCGGGAAGGGACTTGGCACCATGGCAACAGGGTTTCTGTGAGAGGCAGACTTCCGCATGCGCTGTGGCATTTCTATGATAATACTCTCGTTCTGAGCTAAAATCACAGTATTATCAGCTCTGAACAATTGTATTATCAACACAGAACAATGGTATTATCACTGTAGCCATTATAGTATGATCACAACAGGAGTAGTGTATTATAGGATTTTTTTTGTATGGGCTAAGATAGTATTATTATGGCATATCCATACATTACAAATAGAATAATAGATACAGTATATAAGTATGTATTACAAAGCAGTAAGTCCATCAAGAGGTTCTCAAAGTCACCAAAACCTTGAGATGATCTTACTGCCTTGAAATACACACTTATGTATCTATTATTTTTTGTAATGTATGGATTAAATTCAAAATTGTGCAGATTTTGTTTTACATTTTGTGAGACAGGCTGGTCAGCCGCTGCACTGAAAACGCACTCACTGTCGGATGACCACCACACTGGAATCCCTCCATGTCTGTTGACATTCTCTTGATTACATTTGGTAGGCAGTCCTACCATTTAGTTTTTTTCACCCTTCAGCACATGCAGGATCAACCAGATAATCCATTTAATGTGTGAAAAAAAAGTTGAAGAAATGAAGGGTACACATCACTAAGTGAGAATAAAGAGCTGCCATGTTTTTTAAATTGTTCTGCCTGCCTACAGAGGAAAGCTACCAATAAGCATGCTTGCATCACTTGGCCTGTGCAGGAAGGGACTTGGCATCATGGCAACTGGGTTTCTGTGAGAGGCCAACTTGCACATGTGCTGTGGCATTTTTTTGATAATACTATAGTTCAGAGCCAAAACAATAGTATTATCAACTTTGAATGATAATGTTATCAACATGGAACAATGGTATTATCACTGCAGCAATAGTAGTATTATCACAATGGGAGTAGTGTATTATAGGAATGTTTTTGTATGGGCTGAGATAGTATTATTATGGCATAGCCATATATTACATAGAGAATAATGTATGGTTCCATGTGTATTACCGGTCAGTAATACCATTGAGAGGTTCCTACATGTCCAGAACCGCGAGATGGTATTGCTGATCGGTAATACATACGGAACCATACTTTATTTTTTTTAATATATGGATCTGAGTGTGTTTTGGGGTCTTTTCAGACAGGTGGTTTGCCAGTTCAGTTAAGGAGTGTGGGTCATTGCGAACTGCCGCACTGTCTCGCGCTGTGTCTTCAGCTGTCTGCTCGCTCCTGATGGTTGCCGGCATCTGCCTTTTTTTTTTCAAATGAATGAGATCTTACCTGCTCTTCACCACTGGAATGGCAGGATCAACCAGATATTTTAATTTGCTGATCGGGGAAAATAAAATAAAACCGGAGAACCGAGTTTGCCCTCGCTAAGCGACAGAATGGCCGCCATGTTTTTTCAACTGTTCTGCCCGCTCACACAGGAAATGCGGAGGCACACTTACGACGTGGGGGCAGGAGGTATCAGCACAAAACAATAGTATTACCAGTGATTGACAATACTATTACCAGTGATTGACAATAGTATTATCACTAAACCTTTGAGGCTATTACCAAATTATTTTTATATGCTTTACAGATGTATTAAATTCAATATCCATATATTAAAAAGTAAAAAACTGACTGCTTTTAAAAAAGTATAACATTTTCAACCTACTATTTTTGGTGCTGCTAGCACTTTAATGTTTAAGCTTATAGGGATCAATTTCAGTTTAAAAATGACTTTCCTTGTTTTCAAGATCTTAAATGGGCTTGTTTACACATAGTTTACTGATCTGGTTTCTACATGTTCCCTCTCTAGCTGTCTTAGCTCTTCCATTGTGGTTCTTCTCGCTGTTTTATCTCCCCAACCTTTTGGCTCTTGGTGCTAGAGCCTTTTGTTTTACTTCCCCTGTCATCTAGAAAATCTAGAACATCCTACCTCTCTCTCTGTCTTTACCTAACTACCTCACCCTGTCTCTGTGAGTCTTGACTAAAATCTTTATTTTCTCCTTTTCTTATAATTCCTAAAGTATTTGGTCTCTCAACTTCTTTTTTTTTTTTTGCTTATTTTGATTTCCTGGCTGTAGAGGTTTGCACAATGATGAATTCTACCAGTGGAATTCACAAAAATTGACATTGCAATTACAAAAGCTTCCATGGAATTCTTTGAACTAACCTGCAAAATTCCACAATTAAGAAAACAGTAGGATTGTTAATGTACAGCCACATAAATTGTGGACTTTCATGTAAACATAAAGTAAATTGCAGATTTTTTTCTGCAGTGTTTCTCCCAAATGGACTGGACATATATGTAAACTGGCAAATGTTTCCATTTTCCACAGAAAAATGGTGGAATTCAAAAAATTATACGGCAAGCATGAAATTCAGGGGAATTTTGTGTTTCTGACCAGCCCTATTTGATTACAAGCTGCTGCAGCCAACACAGCTTGTACTTGTGGCTACCTCAGCATACCACATCCCTGATACTGTACCTAGTACAGTCTCCATGCTTTACATATTTATTGTAATTAGCAGTACAGCAAAGTTAATCTTTACCTGTGAAATTTGAGTGAAGTTAGGAACTTATCATTTTCTGAAGCTTTGCCTACACTGCTAACTTTGCAGGAACTTTGTGAAAAACATCACAGAGTGACTTCACCTGTAAAGTTTGTGTTGAACTTCATGGTGTACTGGTGCCACATACAAAGCAGATGTAGCCAAGGAGATACATAGAAGGTGCTTTAAATGTTGCATTTCGTATTTGTTTGTTTATTTCATTTAAAGTCAATGAAAGACAATTGCAATTAGTAAAAAAAAAACCACTGACAAAGATATACAATTTCCAGGCATAGTGAATGGAAGATCCAATATCATATAGTATATAGAATGAATAATTTCAGTCATATCATTAATCAGTATTTCTAAATGTCTACTATACAATAGAGTGGTGTTGCAAGTATCCATTTTATTTGCATGACAACAAAAACAAAACACTGCTGCTATTGAGTGTCTTCAGATACTACCTAAGAGCAAAATGATACTATAAATTTGTTTAGTGAGTTATAGGTACTTTCAATTTATGATTCAAGTTCAGGCGCATCTTTAGAACCAGCTTTGAAGAATCTATTCATGTACAGTATATATTATATTCTGTGGTTCTTCCTTTTCCCTCTTCCTGTTTTGTTTGTCAGGTAGAAATGAAAATACCCTCAGATGATTTGGACTGTAAAACTAGTTCCAAAGTTAGGTATATTCTCCCTTATTTGTAAAATTCACTTGCATCTTTGCTTGGAGGCATATGAAATGTCAGGGAAAATATGGAACTTTTGACCTCAAGAGTACCTTTGATTCCTAAAACATTTATTATCCTTTCTTAGTCTGTTTCAAATGTCATTGCTAAAATAATTGTGTTTCACTTCACAGCTGTAGTATTTTTATTTTGTTGTTGTTGATGTTCTCCTGAGTCTGGTTCATTTTAATGAGTGATTGCATTTTTTAATAATTACTTAGTTTTAGTAAGTGTCTTCATAGTGAATCAAAAGGCTTTTACAGTAAAGGGGAGATTTCCCAATAGTAGCAATAGTGATTCAATGAGCATAGCCTTCAAGATGTCCATAAGAGATACAGTGCATATTACTTGTCAATATTGTTTAATAAATTAACAACCTACAGAGTTTTGTACATGAATACATTTTTGACGGCTTCAATTTTGACTGCAGAAAGACCATTGTTTGGAGGTTTGGTAGTTGTCTAATACATTAGTACAATAGTAGAATATGTATTATTGAGTTCAACCTACCTTTTCCAGCATCTTTCATTTTAACTTTTAAATCATCATGTTGTCCTCTTATCCCCCTGAACTATAGTACAAGTCACATTAAACTGTTCCTTCAAAGAGTTGCTGTAGCATTTCTGATTGAGCTGCATAAGTGTTGCCGGATCTAGCATGAAGCCTTACACTAATTGTTTCTTAAGAGTTAAAATGCAGCTTTGTATTGTACTGTGATTGGACTGCAGATGCATTCCAACGGAGTTGCAAAAACATTCTACAAACACTGCTCATCAGCTGGTTAAGCATTGAAAAATAATACGATATGAGCTGGCAATGCATTAATAACTCAAAGAAAATAATGCTAAACCAACTCATTGAATGAACAGTTTAATGTGACTTGTACTGTATCTTCCTTTTATTCCCCTGAACTCTCTCTCTAAAGAAAATGTTGTTAGGCTCAGAAAGTACATTTTTGGATCAAGCTTCTCTATGTAAGACAAAATGTTGGCTATCAAGGAGCCGGCATACTGTACCACAATTTTTAAAATTTGTCTCATTAACTTTTACAGCCTTACCATACTTGTTGGCTCAATCAGGTTCAGAGAGAGGCTTTTGGTCTCATCTTTCTGGCACTCTATCAGAATTGCAATTTAGCCTTTAGGTTCATCACTCTCAGCTCTACCAGATACAGTCAATGCACCAACACTGGATGCCATGTCATTGATGCTATAGCTGATGGTGTTCCCCAGGCTAAGCATTCCATGACAAATAAACCCTTCTTCCTAGTAATTCATCCATTTGGGTGGTTTACAGTGTATTCTTCACACATATATTTGCATAGTTTTAAAAGCCTTAGGAGTTTTCAAAAGGCAGAGGATTAATGTAATACATTACCTTACCAGTTACCATCTTGGATCCTTTGTGTAACCTGCTTAGGGGTTTTCCCCCACTGTAAAGTGCTTTGAAGTACACTGTGTGAGAAATACACTGTAAAATATCTTGAATTCCACAGTAATGCACATCTCAAAAGTGATGGTTCATGTTCTGCAACTGAATGATAGAAAATATCACATGTAGTGTTACAAGCTGTCATGGCCTAATTCATATCAGCAAGACTTCCACTGTGACTAGCAGTGCTCCCTTGCTATAATGAACAATTTGGGAAGGAGGGCCGTTCACAATGGCTAGCTGCTTGTAACACTGAGGGATGCCAACAAATTCAATGAGGCTGGGTTGTTATCATGCATTGACTTCACAGCACCCTTTCTGATTTGCTCCCACCACCCATTAGCTTTCACAATAATAGGTTTGTACAGATTTGTAGAAACAAAACATTTTTATTTTCACTAAAGGAAAATACAAAATTTGAATACTGTGTACATGTGCTAACAGTCAACCGCTCACTCACTCAACATGTCAGTTTCCTAATGATGGTTGTTCAAAGCTAATCAGACCTCACCTGTATTTCTAAATTTAATGTTTTGTTTTCTGTTTTCACCCAAGCACAATGCCAAATGCAGTACATTATTAGTTATGTGTGACTGCATCCATGATCGAACATCAAACATGTACTTGTGTCTCACCCACTCACAAACCATGCTTTGCAATTTTCTCTGCTTCACAGTGGTGGGGGTTCTATCCTGGTCAGAACTCACCTGCATTTCCAGGTCAAAATACTAAATAACCAAAGGTAAAGTCTTGCCAAGAAGAAGAACTCCAGAGAGAGAAAGAGAGAGAGTGAATGAGTGCTGAGTAGTCTGTGAGTTGGGGACAGAAACTTCTTCCAGCTGCTTTTTGGCATCAATTGCAACTGGCTAATTAGACCTTCAGCCACACCCCTGCTTTTCCTCCATACTGCATCTATAATTAATTAAACAGGATAAACACAATAAACATTAAACTTAAAAACTTAAATACAGATTTTATTTAAAGATTTTGTGAATGGTTGTGAGCATAAGATGTGAAGACTAACATGAATGAATGAAATCCTGCTGCTTGTAAGCATTGCAAGCACGGGGGGGTTGTGATATCTGAGTTTTTGCTATACAATAGCAAGGACGCATTGTATTCCTCACTACTTAAATAGCTGCTGACACCTCTGGGAAAACACTGAAAAACATTATATTCATAATGCTACCTCATAATTGTGCCATTGTAATGTTACCATGACCTCAGTGTTACATGGATGTACTATTTTATGTCCACTTGTAAACGTGAAAAAAAATCTTAATAGACATCTTTATTGGGAAATACCATTATATTCCTTTACAATTCAGCATGTATTCTATGTAGATGCTATATATTTCTCCTTCTTGCTATTTTTAACCAAGGAAATTTGCATGAATGCATGATCTTAATGCCTTGAAGTTCATCTATCTCTTTAGCTTCTTCTCTACCTGAAGTGATAATCCACTGCTGTGACATTACAGTAGGGTTACATTGAAATAACTTGATGTCATTGGCAGAGTATTATGATCTCAGGTAAGGAATAAGCAACAGGAATGGATGTACTCTTCAGGAACAAAGATTATGTTTTTATGCAGATGACCTCAGCAATAAATAATGGAGAGGAGAAGTATAGAGCTGATGTGAAATATAAGCTGAATTGAGTTCAAATAATATGTTTTATTAATGTTCTCCTTAAGGTGTCGGCTACTCTTTAAAGTGAGAAAAGGGAGGAGGAGCTCACTGCAAGATGATTCCGTAGGAGAAAGCATTATGTATAGACACTTAAACCTCCTCCTCTAACACAACAACAATATAAATGAATGTTTTGCTGTTTTGTTGATAAGTTAACCACCTTTGCATGTTGCCCAATGAAATGAAGATGAGCCATTACTGTATTGTTGGCTACTTTCAGGATCAGTGCTTGTTCCTCAAATCTCTGGCAGATGCAGCAGCTGTTTCTTCTTAACACCTGTCTGCTGAACAGAGAAATGTACAGGAGATAGGAGGTTTCTTTCCAAAAGCTGCAAGTAAATGAAGAGTCACTAAAGCTGTCAGACCTGCCACAAGTAACAAACTCTAGCCAGAGCCAATAGGGTTGTGAAAGGCTAAAAAAATTACCAAAGTTACACATGTGCATAGAAATTATTTAACGCCTGGGTGTAACTTGGCCATTTTTTGGAGGTGTTGCACCAAATTTTCAACATGGGCTTTTTGGGACCCCTCCTCATGAAGTGTACCAGTGTCATATTGTTCACTTGTCCTGAAAGGTGATTTTGCAAAGCGACCATGCCATTCTGTGCTACAGGTGCAAAAACACATTTCAGACAGGATGTGAAAAATGACAGCTGTAAAAGGAGATGTTCAAAATGGCAATGTTGAAAATCTGGAGTGAAAATATTAAAAATTGCTGAAGTTAGGAGCGTGCATAGAAACTGTGCAATGCACGCTAGTAACGTGGTCATTTTTTGGAGTTTTTTCACCAACTTTGCAACATGGGCTTTTTGGGACCCCACCTCATAAACAGTGGCACTGTCATTTGGTTAATCATTCCAAAAGGTGATTCTGTGCAGCGACTGTGAAATCACCTTTCGGGACCCAGTAATGAAATGACAGTGACACTGTTCGCAAAGTGGGGTCCCAAGAACCCCATGTTGGAAATTCGGGGCCAAAATTCAAAAAAGTGGCTGATTTATCAACTTAAGTTGAAAACCTCATTGAATGCCATTATAGCATGCTTACTGTATATACTTGCGTATAAGCCAAGATTTTTGGATCAAATTCCAACATTGAAATCGCGGGTCTTGGCTTATATGCTGGTCACTCTACCACTTGCTGCCACTCACTAACAATTCAATCACCACTTGTGGCTGTTCACAATCACTCATTACTCACTCCCCATGTTAATATATGTACCCAGTAACCTTACCCAGCATAGTCACTCTGCTGATGCTAGAATGAGCACTAGTGGCAAGAGAAAAAAGAGCTCTTAAGATGCAGCCTTTAAGCTGCATGTGGTGAAATTTGCAGAGAGCTCTAACAACTCCACTGTGGCCAGCCACTTCATGATTAATGAGAAGCAAGAGCGGGACTGAAGTAAGCAGCAAGAGACACTGAGAGCGATGCCAATATCCAAAAAGGCCTGCTGGGGGGGATTGAACTGCTTTCAGTGCATTAGAGGTCAAACAAAACAACTGGGTTGTTGAGTGCCATCAGAGTGGCTACATCATTACCTGGTTAGCCATCCACATGCAGGCACTGAGATTGGCAAAGGAGGTCAGGTACAGCTCAACAGGTGAGGAGTCATTTTTGGCTTCAGCTGAGTGATGCTCAAGGTTCATGGAGCGCCATGGGTTAACCCTCCAACAGCACACCAAAATTTCATAGAGACTACCATCAGATTTAGAGCACAAGGTTGACAGTTTTCAACAGTTTCTATTAAAATTGCAAAACCAGTACATGTACGAGTTGTCACAAATAGGAAACATGGATGAGACCCCCATGACATTAGACCTTCCTGGCAACTGAACTGTAAACCCTGTGGGGAGCAAGACAGTCCTGATTCATACCACAGGGTATGAGAAAATACATTTTACAGTTGTCTAATCTTGTTTAGCTGATGGTACAAAGTCAAAACCACTCATAGTCTTTAAACGAAAAACTTTACCTAAACGAATGACTTTCCCCCTGGAGTGCTGATATACCGTCACCCCAAAGGGTGGCTGGATGAGGCATTGGTGCAGATTTGGATGCAGAGAGTTTGGGGGACATGTCCGGGGGCACTGCGCTCTAAGCACTCACTTCTTGTCTGGGACATGTTCCTTGCACATTTAACAGATGGAATTAAAAAATGTACTAAAATGTCCAAAGTTGACCTCTGTGCAATATTTGGAGGGCTTACATCAGTATTACAATCTCTAGACATTTGCCTAAATAAACCCTTTAAAGACAGGGTCAAGCAAAAGTGGAGTGAGTGGATGTGTTCTGGAGATGTGCCTGTAACCAAAGCTGGTAATCTAAAAATACCAGACCTGGATGTAGTGTATCATTGGATCATTGATGTCTGGGACTCTTATCCCCACAGACATAGTTTGCAGATTATTCCTGAAGTGCGGTATCAGTAACTGCATGGATGGGGCAGAAGACGATGCCCTGTTCAAGGATGAGGAAGGCGACATTCCTGCAGATGCTCCAGAAGAGGAACCTGATGACTACACAGATGATGCCCTCACTGATCAGTTCCTGTCAGAAAATCTTCAAGCCCTCTGTATCTCGGAATCTGATCAGGAATAGGAACAAGATGAGTGAGACAATGCGAGAGAATGCAGAAAAAATACAGTAGACTTGATGTAACTGTAAATATCTACTGATTAACTTGCACTAACTAATGATTACTGTATGAGTATCATATGATTGCACTTGCACTTGCATTGAAACCAGAAAGCCACTAAAGCCATAAAGCATTGAAGCACTTTTGTCACTGGGACACTGTATGTTGCATTTTGTAATAAATTCTATTTAGTGAGTGTGCCGCATGAGTTGGGGGGTGGGTACTTGATGCTGACGTGGGGATTGGGCACCCTGATGTCAGCAGGGGGGAGAAAAACAAACATGTCGGCGACGACGAGGGACCATTTTCTTTTTTACAGGTTAAAAACAAAAAAACACATCTGGGGAAGGTTTTCTTTATTTACAGGAAAAAAAAATATATATACATTTGGGCTCACTGGGGTGGGCTCCCAGTGTGCCACATGAGTTGGGGGTGGGTACTTGATGCCGACACGGGGATTGGGTACCCTGATGTCAGTGGGGGGGAAGAAAAACAAACATTTGGGCATGCTGGGGTGGGCTCCCAGTGTGCCACATCAGTAGGGGGGCACATAGTGCCAACATGTGGATTGGGCACCCCAATGTCAGTGTGGGGCAAATTAATAAGTACATTTTGGCACACTGGGGTGGGCTCCCACTGTGCCACATGAGTTAGGGAGGCTACATAATCTGACATGGGGATTGGGGACCCTGATGTTGGTGCAGGAGGACAGCAGCAGTGGGAGGGCATGAATGGTTTCTTGCCATTCACAACATGACAGTGCCAGCAGAAGTGCACATGCACGTGTGCCACGTGTGCATAGTTCATGCAACAGGATTCAGAAGCAACAGCCAAAATAGTGTGGCTGATATTCCATAGTGGCCGATCATGGTGGAGGGTTTCAAGCTCCTTTGGACATTCAGAAGCATACTTTCAAATGTCCAATGGAAGGTTCCATGATCAGCCATTTTTAGAGCTATGATCCGATCCCAGTAGGGGTGTAGGCTCCGCCCACAGCCCTAAAAGCCACTACTAATGCAGCTGCAGCTAATAGTCAGGATAATGCCAGCAAAAAATGCTACCAATAGCATTTTGGTTTTAAAAATGCCAGCCTGCTGTGTTGTTGAAAGTGCCTGTGCCTGTGCCTGTCCCAGAGACTGCCAGTAACACTGCTCAATCTTTGAACACTGCTGCTGAGCAGTTTGAAGCTGGAGACAGCTTTTCACAACATTTTCAAACACAATCTATTGCTCCAGCAAATTGGAAAATATTTATTGTTTGGCAGACAAATGCCTGCCTAGAATTTTCAGGCATATTGCCAGAATTTACAATAGTTGTAGATTTTGGTAGTATCCCCAGAGAATTTGGACAACTAGTTTCCTACAAAGAAAAAAAATGTTTTAGAATAGAATCAAATGTATACATTAGCTGGAGCAGCCAAATAAAATGAGCTGTGTTTTTAAAATCTGATATATGGAGTTTGCATGCTAAGGCTTGATCGGATGACAATGTTATTTCTCTACAATGTAAATCTACTAAGGTTTCTTAGATTGTTCTCTTTAGATAATCTGCTAGAAACCAGCAGGTACAGCTTTTGCTTGTTCGAGTTTGTTTTAATATATTCATAACATAAAAACAGAAACTAGTGTACTGTGGGTTCACGAGGTAAGATTTTTCACAGGAACATTATTTAAATTCTTCTCTTTGGCACATTGCACTAGAATGTAAATGCTCTTGCCTCTGACAGAAACATATTCAGTGGTGTCCTGGGATGATTAAAGCCATTAAAATGCATATTGCTTTCCCCAAGTCAGCTTATGGAACATGTGTTTTGAATGTCCAATGGTCAGTTGTATATCCCGAATCCTTTATAAAGCCTTGTTTCTTTTGGTGCTAAAAAAAGAGCTACCCAAGGATTTTGCTGCCCTTTGATTGTAGCAATAAATGTCATCTCCCAATAGGATGGTCTTTTGAAGTAACTAGAAGGTCATGTTGTGACCTCCTCAAGCTTGCAAGGTCACCACAGACGTGTTAGCAGGCAATCTACAGATTTGTCAAAGGCAAACCATTAATAAGAGTGCTTCTGAAATGTTTGAAATATGATTGTGTACGGGGCTTTCAAAAACTGAAAGACATAGTGAGATCTAATTAAACCAATTCTAACTGAAATATGCATGCTCATAAAGTATTTCTGTGAAAAAGTAATCTTATATTTTTAAACATTAAAGGTACAATCCCAGAAGGGCTTTTGGATTTAGTGGAAACATACATTTTTAAACAGGAGAATTGTGTTGGTAATGATTGGTATTCATAAGCAGAGTGCCTGAAGGCTGTCATAAAGAATGAAAACTTAGCAATATAAATAATGCTTGAATGTGAATTTATAGGTGTAACTCATACATCATACTGTGTATGTACGTGTACGTGTATGTGTATGTATGTATATGTGTATGTGTGTATTACTGTGTATGTATGTGTATGTACATATATGTATGTATATGTGTATGTGTGCATTAATGTGTATATGCACGTTCATATACGTATGTATATGTGTATGTGTGTATTACTGTGTATGTACATATATGTATGTGTATGTGTGTATTACTGTGTATGTATGTGTATGCACATATATGTATGTATATGTGTATGTGTGTATTACTGTGTATGTATGTGTATGCAGGTGTATGTGTGTCCTCAGGATCCATTACCATTTCTACATGTGTACTTCTGCAATTAAAGTTGTATACCTCTGTAATTAAATCTAAATACCACTAGAAGAAGACATCCATAGAACAACATTACAAAGATCTAACAAAACAAATTAATTACCAATTAAACTAATTAACAAACCTACCAAACCGGTTATACCAATTCCCACATTGATTAAGTCACCTACCATACGACATACTCAGAACTTTTCCACACCTTCAAAAGCCCTATTCAAACCACAGCAAAGACAACAAATGCCAGCCTAACAGTAAACTAAGAAATAATCTTGTCTCTCACTAAGCAGCCATGTCCCTTGATGTGCCATACCAGCTCTCTTCTTGGACACCAATTCCTCCATGCTGCTGCTGCCATGTCCCACAAAGCTCTTCACAGTCCTGAAATGCCAGGTTCTCCATGTTGCTGCCAGTTCTCAGAAATCTCAACAATCCTGACCACAGACAACAAGACACACACATGCTGCTTCTCACCATAGACTTCAGGTGCTCCTAACTGCAGGAACCACACCACTGACCCACTACTCCTAACCACATACTCTAGTCACTTCCAACTGTAGAAACCAAGTTGCTCCAATGCACTATGCCAGCTGCCACCAGCAACTAAAGGACAGACCATGGCAGCCACACCTACTTTTACAGGGGAACCCTGCACTACATAAACACTAAATGGAGGGAGATACTGCACAGAGCAATAATGCCACTACACTAAAGAAAAATACGAGGTCAAAAACAATGTAAAACCAGAAAGGATTTAAAATGCAATCAAAAAGGTAAAAGCAGCCATGCTTATGTATTTTATAAAATAAATATAAGGTATGTGTTAGAGATGGGCTGAAGTAAAATTGTGCAGGTGAAGTTCCGGCAAAATCAGCAATTTTGCCATGCAAAGTATTTCATGGAATTTGAGCATTGCATGAAATGTTTCATGAGTGCAAAATTGTGGCATTCTGCCTATGAAATGCAGTATTTCACTGGCCGCCCACCCGTTGTGTTTAATAAAATAATAATAAATATCCCTGGTGGCTAGTGGTCCCTCCCCCACCCGATCATCACCCACCCACCCTAAAGTGTTTTAAAAACAACTACCCCATCCCTGGTGACTAACAGTCCCTCCTACAACTCGATCATGCTGTCCAGTACTGCCTGACCCTCCATGACACCCAATCACACCTGCCTGCCTGACCAAAGTGTTTTAAAAAACAACCACCCTGTTCCTGGTGGATAGCAGTCCCTCCCACTACTCATTTATGGTGTCCAGTACTGCACACACCCCCATCCCTATCCAAGATCCCCATGTAGTGAAAAAAGATTTTTCCCTGGTGGTCTAATGAACCCCAGCCCTCCCTATCCCTAATTGAAAGTATTTTTTTTTACTTATTCTCCCTGGTAGTCTCCTGGTCCACCCCACCACAGCAGGTAGTTTCCCACCCTCTCCCCTGTCCCGAAACAGTTACAGAATGGACCACTGGCACAGCCCTCCACTCTCCTCCATGGCCAGCAGCCCCACTGAGATGTGAATGAATGCGCGCGTGTGCAGTGCACACGCTCATTCATTCATATCTCAGTGGGTTGCAGGCTGTAGAGAGTGGAGGGCTGTACCAGTGGCCCACTCTGTTTTGGGATGAGGGAGTGGGGTGGGGGAGGATTGGGCAACTAGATGACCAGGGAGAATAAGTAAAAGCAAAATACTTTTGATTGGGAACAGGGAGTGATGGGGTTCACTAGGCCACCAGGGAAAATCTTCTTTCCACTATATGGGGATCTTGGATGGGGTGGGGGCTTGAGCAGTACTGGTCACCATTATCAGGTGGAGGTTGGGACTGCTAGCCACCAGGGACAGGGTGGTTGCTTTTAAAACACTTTTGGGCTGGCAGGCAGGTGTGATCAGGTGGCATGGGGCAGGCAGTACTGGACATCATGATTGGGTGGTGGGAAGGAATTCTAGCCACCAGAGACAGTGTGTTTTTTTAATACACATTGATGGGTGACAGAGGGACTGCTAGCCACCAGGGTTATTTTTTTAACACATTGGGTGGTGGTGCTGGGGACACTAGCCATCAGGATTAGTTTTTTTAATACATTGGGAGGACAGGTGATAGGGTGTGGGGGGAGGGACCGCTAGCCACTAGGGATTCATTTTTGCACACCCCTAGAAACAGCAGAATTTTACCCCTCCATTTTACAAGCAAAATTCCATATTCCACTGGCAGAATTTCACATTTTGCTCCTGTGAAAAATTTCACAGAATGCGTGAATTTTGAGAAATATTTTATGAGGCAAAGAATGTCAACTTCGCCCATCTCTAGTATATGTCCTTTTGGGAGATGTATCATCCTCGTGGGCTTGTGGTATTATTACCCCATTAGGCACCTTTGAAATAATAAGTGTGGTGTACTGAAAGATATACTCCTTTTATTTTTATATTTATGAAACACAAAACAAATACAGTACGTTAATGCATTTGTTAAGGTTAAGGAGCCACATAAATATGGACATTTGGTATTAAGGTTTCCAACCCTAGTACAAGCTTATCCTCATGATTTGAGACCAAGCTGTAGGCTCAGGGCCATGCTCCGTATGTGTTTTATTTGATATACTGTAAGCATGTACAAAAAGTAACAGAGTTATTAGTCTTGGCCCAAGACATAGCTTGCTTAGTGCAGGGGGTTGCAAGCCCTACATAAAGCAACATAACCATGGTGCATGTCCCCAGAGATCTTTAGCTTACTTGGTGCAGGGTCCACAGCAGATTCATGGTGAACAGCCCAAGATCTATACCATATTTTGTGCAGGGCCTTGTGGGTCTACACTAAGCAGAAGACCTCTGCCATGATGCCCTGGACCGCTAGCTTGAATTTCACAAGGCCTTGCAGTTCCTATGTAAACCACTCTAATGTGGTGCTTACATGGACCTTTGTACTTAGACAGGGCCCTATGGGACCAAATCAGAAGCAGACTATGATGCAGAGCTCCAGACCTGTAGCTTGCTTTTTCCAGGGTTCCATGGCCTGTATCTAAATTAACAGATCTGTATCTGATGTCTCGACATGCAGCTTTGCCTTAGGTTTCACAGGTATAGGATCAGGGAGGTTACTGCACAATCTGTGCGACCACCAAAAGCGATGAGACAGAGGTGTTGTGACTAAGAAGTGTGCTATCTCATGGAAACAGCAGTGTAAAACCTGTGGAAATCCATTCTGTGTACTGTAAAGTCTGTAGCTGGACGCCCTCTATTGTGTTAAGCAGGGGGAGCGATATTCCTACTACTGAGAGGCTGTTTTAAAGGGGTGGAATTAACTGGAGCTAGTGCACAAGCACTTTTATTGGGTGAGAGAGCTGAGGTTCACTGAACTTCCAGGTCTGGGGCTATTTCAGCAGGAGCTCATGAGTGGCACCTTTGAGGTTAATGCACTAATCTGTGTAACTCCCAAAAGCAGTGAGACAGAGGTGTTGTGACTAAGGAGTGTGCTGTCTCATGGAAACTGCAGTGTAAAACCTGTGGAAAACTATTCTGTGTACTGTAAAGTCTGTAGCTGGAAGCCCTCTATTGTGTTAAGCAGGGGAGCAATATTCCTACTATTAAGAGGCTGTTTTAAAGGGGTGGAATTAAGTGGAGCTAGTGCATAAGCACTTTTATTGGGTGAGAGAGCTGAGGTTCGCTGAACTTCCGGGTCTGGGGCCATTTCAGCAGGAGCTCACGCAAGCAGTGTGAGCATGTGTGGTGCGTGTCGGCATGCTGAGACGTGCAGAGACACGCGTGTCTGTGCGCATGTTACCGGGGAGTGGGGAGAAGGAGATAAAGATATGGCAGTAAAGAATCCAAGTAGTAAAGGTAGGAAGTTAATAAAAAGGAGAGAATGGGAGTCGGTAGATACACACGAGCAAGACGGTATTGAATCATTGTTAACATCAGAGGGGGACCTCTTGATCAGTTGTAGAAACTGTAAAATGTTTATAATGGCTAGATTAGGGATCAATTATAATGATTTTGAATGCAGAAAATGCAAGGCAAATAATGAACTATGTAATAACTTGCAAATGGTTACAGAAAGACTAGAGGTGCTTGAAAAGAGTCAGAAGGAGCTCACTGAAAGATTAAAGATTATGTCTAGCTTGAATAAAAGTGAGGGAAAAACACATGCGGGGAAGAGGAGTAGACAACAGGAAGAATGCAGTGTGAAAAGTAAAATAAAGAGGAAGCGAAGGGGTGTAGTCCACTGCAACCAGTCCCAGGTGTTTTAAGAGGGGAACAGGAAGAAATTGTACAAATTGAGAATATGGAGGAGAGAGGAATACCTAATCTTAGAAATTGTAGTGAAAGGGATGAAGTGGTATATGAGGGTATACAGATGAGGAATAGTTTCAATGTATTGGGAGAAGATGGTCAATTAAATGGGAGGGAGGATATCTGTGATGAAAATTAAGGTGGAGACGGTGAAGAGAGGTATCAAGAGAGTAGACAGATAATAGTGATAGGTGACTCAATAATAAAATTCACGGATCAGAATATTTGTAAAAATAATAAAAGGAACAGATGGTTAGTAGTTTCTCAGGGGCAGGTATCCTGGATCTGCATGACATGGTTGATAATATTTTTAAAACAGCAGTAGAGTCCCCCGTAGCATTGATTCATGTAGGAATAAATGATATAGTAAGAAAGACATTACCGGAAATGCAAAAGGATTATAAGAAGTTGGTGGAAAAATTGGTGGATAAAGGGAGTGAGATATTGATCTCGGAGATTTTGCCTCAACCTAGGGCTTCAATATACAAGAGGAAAAGGATAGATTCAACAAATGAGTGGCAGGCCAGGTGGGTTGAGTCAAATGGTTATAGATTTATTAGGCATTGGGGGACATTCAATAATAAAAATGAGCTGTTTTGTAAAGACGGGAGCCACTTGAACTTTAGGGGAAGTAGGATCTTGGGAATGAGACTCAAAAATGAGATAAAAAGTTGGTTAAACTGAAGGAAAGGGGGACGATTGGGGGCAAAACAGGTAAAGGAATTCAAAATAAAACTATAGTTAAAGGAGCTACATCTTTAAAAATCATGTTTTGTAATGCGAGAAGTTTAAATCAGGCATGCATGTCAGAATTGAAACTGTTAATTAGGGATGATAAAGTAGATATGGTGGGGGTAGTTGAAACCTAGTGGAGTAATGAAAATGGAGGGTCTGAACATACACCAGGATATAAACTAATAAGTAGGAATAGGGAGGGAAAGAGGGGTGGTGGGGTAGCCATCTTTATTCGGGAAGAACTAAAAATTAGAAGAATAGAGGAAACAGTAGAGTTGGGTAAAGTAGAAATTAAAACAACTGAACTCCTGCGAATAAAAGGTAAAAAATGTAGGATTTCAGTGTTCTATAGACTACCTGATACAGATTTGAAAGAGACAGAATTGTTTATGGAGTATATTGTTAAGCTGGCAGAAGATATAGATGTTGTAATGATGGGAGATCTGAATTTGCCAGGGATTGAATGGGGAAAAAGACAGTTAGGAAATAATTTAGAATGAAGATTCCAGGAAGAATTAATGTCAGCACGTATACAACAATGTATCCTGGAGGCAACGAGGGGAAAACATTCTGACGCCATCTTTACAACACGCTTGAAATTATTAGACAGGTTACTATTCAACCACAGGTTGGATTAATGACCACAATTCCATACAATTTGTGCTAGATTGGACAACGGAATTGGTGAAGGTAGCACAACCCAGTTTCTGTATAGAAAAGGGAATTATAGGGCGATGAGAGGAGTTTTAAACAGTATAGATTGGGAAGGAATGATGGGAAATCAGGACGCAGAGAAATCATGGAGTTGTTCATGAAGAAAAAATGAGTTAACAGGTAAATATGTCCCACAAAGGAAGGCTTAAAATTATAAAGGAAAAAAGCCACCGTGGCTAACTAAGGGTATAGTAAGGCTCTGTAGGAAAAAGAAAGTTCTGTTCCAGAAGATGAAAAAGGAAAATACATCAGAATTTAGGGATAAGTATAAGAGGCATCTTAGGAGATTGAAAAAGGAAATAAAACAATCAAAAAAATGACTTGAAATGAGATTGGCAATGAATAAGAATAATAAGAGTTTTTATGCCTATGTAAATAGCAGGAGGAGAGGAAGTTGTATGGTGGGTCTGCTGACTATAAATGGAGAGGTGATATCTGACCCACAGAAAATGGCAAATGAATTTGGTAAATGCTTTGGCTTAGTCTATAGGAATCACGAGGATAGTGCAGAAATAAGGGAGGGAGCAGGTGTTCAAATAGATCTGAAGGAAATAATAACAGAAGATAAGGTAATGAAGAAGGTTATGGAATTGAGGGTTGATAAGGCGGCAGGCCCGGATGGGATTCGCCCATATTTAATAAAGGAGTTAAAACAATGAGCTGATACAAGTGATTACCATGTTGGGGCAAAGATCACTAGCCGAGGGGTGGTGTCTGAGGATTGGAGAAGAGCATTTGTGGTGCCGTATATAAGAAGGGGAAGAGGGATCAGGTGGGAAATTATCGACCGGTGAGCCTGACGTCAGTGGTGGGGAAGATGGTAGAGGGTATCCTTAGTGAGGCTATAAAGGATAGTATGAAAAGTAAGAGGCAAGTGGATAGAAACCAACATGGATTCATTTCTGGAAGGTCATGTGAGACTAATCTGATAACATTCTATGAATCAATTAATAAATGGGTGGATGAAGGAAAAAGTGTGGACATGATAATGCTGGATTTCAGCTGGGCGTTTGATACAGTCCTTCACCACAAGATAATTGAAAAATTGATTGGACTGGAAATTGATTTCTGTAATGTTAAATGGGTGAGGCAGTGGTTGAAGAATAGAAAACAACAAATAAGGATAAGGGGTTGTGTGTCAGAACTACATGGGGTAGGAAGTGGAGTCCCCAAGGGGTTGGTGCTGGGACCTCTGTTATTTGGCATTTTCATGAGTGATTTGGATATAGAAAGTGGGAATAAGATGGTATAGTTTGCTGATTATGTCAAAATAGGGGGGGTTGTGGATACTTTTGATGATAGGCTAACGTTTGAGAGGGATCTATTAAGAATTTTGGAGGGCAGAGATTAATGGTATTATCTTTATTAAAGATAAATGCATCAAAATGCATTTAGGAAGGCAAATGTGCAACAAGATTATTACATAAAAAGTCTACATCTAATGACATAAACATGCAGAAAGATTTGGGTGTTTATATTCAGAATGACTTAAAGAATTGTATACATACTGGGAATATATCCAATAAGGCTATGTTTGTAGTAAACAGTATAAGAAAGGGTTTTCTTTCTAGAGGTAGGGAGGTGTTGTTGCCACTGTTTAAAATGTTGGTTAGGCCCATATTGGATTACTGTTCATTTTGATAAAGGATGTGAAATTGGTGGAAAGGACACAAAGGTCTTTACATATAAAGGTCTGATAGCAGGGTGTGTGGGCTTATATTATGAGGGAAGACTGGAAAAAATGGGTTTGTGGTCCTTGAAGGATAGAAGAGCTAGGGGGGGATATACTGTGTTTATATAAAATTCTAAGAGATACTAATATGATGATGGAGATGGGAATGGATTTAAAGATAAACTGTATCACAAGAGAGGACATAATAGGCAGTTGAAGGAAACAAAATGTAGGACTAAAATTAGAAGAAATGGTTTCAGATTGAGGTCAATAAGAATGTGGAATGGATTGCCACAGGAAGTGGTGGAGGCTGATAGTTTGGCCATGTTTAAGGTTAGATTAGATAAATATCTCACTGAAGTTGGTAACTTCGGTTACCGCCACTGAATAGTGGGGAAAGTCTGCATGGGCTCTGCCTTCTTGACTTTCCTATATTCCAGTATGAAATCCAGTATGAGTGGGTGGTCATTAGGGTGGATAACCATACAGTTCCAAAATTTGATGTCTCTTTAACCCCAACAGATGCATTAACATAGTTTTGCAGTTTATTTTCTTTTTGAAAAGATATATCACAACTGATACCTTTAGCTTTCAGATTCATTGGGAACAGGAGTGTCCCTGTAGCTTGCTTTGTTCAAGCAACTTTTTAGCCTTACAGTATGTGAAGCAACAGACCTGTCAGGCATGGCACCAGATCTGTAGTGTGGCTTGCATAGGGCCCTGTGGGCTCTGTGTAAAGCTACAGACCCATAGTGCAGAGGCATGTACCTGTATTTTGTTTCACTCAGGTCCTTTGGGCCCTACACAAAGCATCAGACCTGTTGGGCAAGGGGGAAGACCTGTAGCATACTTTACACAGGGCCCCATGGGTCTTACATGAATCCAACAACCCATGAGGCATCACAGCAAACGTATGGGCTACTTTGTGCAGAGCTCTGTGGGCTCTAGGCAAAGCAGAAGACCTGTAATGAATTGTACCTGATCTGTAGGATGGTTCTCACAGGGTCATGCAGACTCTACACAATGTAGAAGACTTGGGTAGGTCTAAATGTTGCAATCTGGGTTGTGGGGAAAACGTTTGATTAAAATATGTTCAGATAGCAATATTATAGATGACAGCAACAAATCACAGTCCCTGTGCCTGTTCAGTTCATTTTTTTAGGACTTAAAATTTTGAGTGGTGTTTTACTATGGTCACCCATAGCTTTTTTGCTTTTTAACTATTTTTTTTGTCAAATGTTACAGTCAGGGAGCTTAGTATCCTTCTTTACAACCATGTATTTTGGTGTGTGATTTAAATTTGCCCTAAAACATCTTTGGGAACATTAAATTCAACTCATTTTTTTATTCAAAAATCCTTCTATATGTGCATTCATGTTTTCTGAACTTTCGGGTATGTTTTACAGTTTTATTTTAGTGAGTGGTAGCAGTGCACAGTAGAACAGAAAACAGTGGCTCATCAAGGTGGAGGAAAGACTTTGCTGGTCACCTACTGTGGAACCACCAATTAAAGTATATACTGGGATGGCTGTGTGGATGGGGAGGAGGGTGATATGTGTGCTAGAGGCTGGGGGGTCTGTTTACATGAATGGCTTTCTGTGGGGAATAGGCTGGAGGAGAAAGGGGAAGTTCTGCACAGTGGGAATGGGGATGAGATTTACTTTTGTGTGGGCTGAGGTGGATGGCATGGATGGCAGAAAGTTGGTGAGTGTGTCTGCTGTATTTTAACTTCTGCAGGGGCAGTATCAGCAAGCACTGGTACTGGGAATCCTGTGGATGCAAAACAAACCAGTAATTTTATTTATGCATTTGTTCACCTGGTGAGCTCACTGGAACCATGGTTCCTTTTACAGTAGTAACCCAGATACAAACACAATATACAGAAGGCTATAGTATGGCTACAAAATGTAGGCAGTATATGGTAGAATACAGAAGGGATATAAAACATGCAGCAGAACATATATTATAAGTAGGGTACAACAGTAGAGCTATGTAGAATATAATATCCTACTGGCAGAATGGCCATTCTGATTCCATGGAATTTCACAGAATTGTCATGAAAATTTCAGAGATATAGGTTGAAAGGGGCAGAGTTATGGGTGGCCAGACCTTTAATCAAAATTTAGTTTTCAGTTATTGTGAGATCATTTTACAATTTGATATCCAAATTTCTTCACTATGTCAGGATGTAGAGAAGCATCTAGCATGGGTATATGCACCATGTTTTAAGACTCAAGCTTTAATGGGAGCTGAATTATAGGTAGCCAAACATTTTGCCAAAATTTAGATTTCTGTAATTTTAGTATAATTCTGATAGTATTCATTGAAATGTTATAAAATTTGACAGGTATACTGTTTATCACTACATTAATATATGCACACTGTTTCAGATTTCTAGCTTTAAATGGGACTGAGTTATAGCCTGGCAAAGATGTTGCCAAAATTAACATTTCAGTTGGGAGAGAGGTGGACGCACAGACTTTCGCTTTCTATACTGAGGAGGAGTATCGAGAAGCAGCAAGATAAAACGCATTTTATATTTATGTAAGGTATGCCATCTATACCTCATAAGTTTGTCTCCTTTGCATGATATCTTTGATCTGTGCCTCTGCTGTGATCCCCACTTGGTGCTTTTTCTTTTCCCGTATGTTGCAGGAGGAAAGCCCAGTTAGGTGGCGTGGTGGTGGGACTGCTGAGGAGGAGAAGGGCCGGTAGCTACTGCTGAAAACAAACTCCAAAAGGCTGTGGAACACTAAAAGAATATGTGTACTGTGCTTCAGTAAAAAGGGATGTATCCGGATATTACATTTTATTTAATATTTTAATATTCTAATACACAGAATATGTTTTATGGGCATTGTACTTAGTACGTTTAATTACTAGGATACTAAGTATAGCAGCTCTAGTACCTACATAAGGGCTGTATAAGAAATCAAGGGTTATTTTCTATATTATATTAATATTTTGCACTCCTTTATTTTATATTAAAACGGGGTTTTACTTCCTCGTGCAAATCAGTGAAGCTCAGATTCTCCTTGTCTAATTAAAATTGGCAGTTGACTTGGGTAGTTAGAAGTACACAGGTCTGAGACTACCTTTAATGGTAGGGAAGCTATCTGACTACGCCAAGTCATGAGTCACAGTTTGTTTAATTGATGCTGGGTTGACATGTATACGACTAGGCAATAATTAGGTAATGATTACATGAGTATATTGGTTGTGATTACCCACCTATTTAAGCATTTACTTGGATTCTGTTTATTTAGCAGTTGAGGTTCCTGAGAGGAGAGGTTTGGATGCATTCATTTTGGCATCGTGTGGGTTCTAGTTGGTTTCAACTGTTTTAGCTGTGTTTCTTTCTGTCTTTTTATGAGGTATTTGAAACCAGAACCCAGAAGTTTGATATTTGAATCCTGCCAAAATTTACAGAAAGCTGTAGAACTAATTTTATTAGCGCATACTGTGGCTCTGGCTCAGCCGTATGAAACTGTGAGTAAACGAAGGTAGTGTTCACTGAGCCTGGTGCAGTTGCCATTGTACTGAGGAACTGCTGAGGAACACAGAATCACTAACACCTTGAACATTTAATTTATTGAACTGCAAAGAGAGCATCAAGTGAGTAATTTTTAATGAAGAAATGCTAGTACTCTAGTGTGGTTAGTGTGTACGGTATTTCAGTATCTAAGTATTGAGCCATTTACATTTTAACCTTTAGTTTTTTAGCTTACAGCTTGTGAGTATGCTATCTGATTAGTTTATTTAAGGGCGAAATAACAAGGAGGGACTGTCTAGTTTGGGGTTTTAAGGTCTTAGGGTTTTTAGATATAGCTTACTTCTGTGGGTAGAAGTTTATAATCTTTCTTTTTTTTCAGTGGAGACTCTGATTCTGGTATTTATCTTGAGAATCTCAGGAAGGAATCCACTAACTGGGGCAAGAGAACCTTTTAATATACTGGTGGAGCTAGTGGGAGCTAAGGCTGCAGTTATCATTCTGGAACAAACTATTTCAACTTGGTTGAGCCAGAAAGACTTGTGAATTTATTGGAAATCATTTATGAGAAATAATTTGATCATTCTTTCTTCAGGAAGATTCATCAACTAAACCTCCCATTTGCCAAGTGCTATAAGAGATAATCTAGATTTATTCTAAACACATTACTGAAGGCTCGAGACTTTTTGCTGCCGTCTTTTCTCAGGACTTTTATGCTATTCACATTAGGAACCAAAGAGTCTTTTTTGTAAGATTAGAAGTTGGGTGTTTCTGTGGATAATTTTTTAACTAAGCACTCTATTTATTGTATTTATTTTGTTCTTCTTTAACATTATTTAAACAAGGAAACAAACAAGGGCAGCTGAAGGTGATATTTTGGTGGCAATGGTAACCGCTAAGCTAAATTCCCAAATTTGCTCAAGATATGGTGTATGAGGAGATGGGGGAATGAGACCCAAAGTGAGTTCAAGGGTTTTCACTCGACCCCAATTGCTACTGATGAGTCAGCTGCTATAATTACTGCTGCTACTGTTGCTATTAACAAAACGGGCAGGATTAATAGAAAGACTAGAAATGGGTTGCACAAAGGAAATAAAGTGATTTTCCAACAAAATGCTGACGGATTAGTAAAAGAAAAGATATAGGAGAATATGTTAACCAAAACCAGAAACAGATGAAAATGGATCTGGAAAACAATGTCAATTTTGAAACAATCTAAACTTGATGGCCATTTTCCTAATAAGATAGAATTTGAGACCTATGGTAAAGAAACTAGTTTTGTGCTAAAGAAGGAGTCTGAAGAGATTCCAAGTAGCGATAAACTGGAACATCCAGAACAGGGAAGGGTTCAAAACAAAAAGAAATAATTCTGAGTCAAGATAACAATATGATTATTGAGAAACTTATTACTGGGAATACTTCTAATCAGAAACATACAAGTATATCAGTGTCTCCCAACTTAGATGCAAGTATTTATGGGGATATTTCTGGTGCTTTAATTGACAATTTTAATAACATAGAAAATAGAGAGTATTATACCAGTTCCCCTGAGTCAAGAAATAAACACAATGACTGGTCTAACAGAATTTATATAAGCTCTGTTTCTCAAGCTTTGAGTTTTTCTCCAGATTATTTCTTGGAGAACAATTGGGAACCTGACTGGCAGAATGACTTAAAAAATATTGTGAATGAGTTACAACAAACTATAAATGGTCTCAAACAATTAAGTACCCCTGGGTAAAAAATGGGAAAAATCAACCTCAAGAGTATTTGTCCAAGCAATACTTAACTGAATCTGTTAAGAAATATCTCTTTGGAGTCAGTGAAGATTTAAAAGCCTTTGCCTTAAATCCCTATGCAGCTCATCTTTTGATTCTCGAACAGTTATACAATTTTAGACATGAATTTGATTCATTGAAAGAAATTATAGCAATAAATAGAAGCAGACTAGAACTCATTGCCCTTAACGTAGAAAAATTGGTTCCGCAGACAGGATCTCGCTTGATAATTAATGATAGCCTTGTTACTACTGCACGTGATTTAGATGCTATTAATGTCACCAGTAGTCCTGAAATTATTGTTCAGAATAAATTAAAAGGGAAATGACAAAGGAGGAATTGTAGGAAAAGGAAGGGTGATGATAGCCAAATAATCACAGAATTTAACACTAAAACTACAAAGGTGGTAAAGAAAATTAAGAATTTGAATGGGAAAAGTGAAGTTACAACTAAGGTTCCCACTAGTGTTGATCCTAAAGAAAGTGTTAGTTCTAGTATGATACCTAGCATATGTTTTAGTGGTTCTTCTCAAGTATTAAGTAGTTCGCCAGTTCATTCTCAAGTAACAGCTCTTCCTCACCAGAAAATGTTACAGACCACTAGCAAACAGTTAAATAAAACTGAAAAAACAGGAGAAAATATTACAGATGTAAGAGAAGAAAATGTTCCTAGTGATCTTAAGACTGTTTGGAATAACAGAGATAAGGGACAAGATGTCAGACTCATGGATATTGAATCATGTGCTATACTTTTACTTTATGGGCTTGAAAGTAAGGAGTCCCACATCAATCAAGAAAATAGACTTAAGATTACTGACTTGTTTAGATCAATCCCTGGAGCTGATCTGAGTGAGGATGACATTGTACAAATGTGGAAGAATAAAGATGAAATGGGTAGGGACTGCATTTTTGTATTCTGCTCCTCACCTAGATCTGCCAATTATATATGGCTTAATAAGGAATGCCTCAGAAATAAGGGTTACACGGTGTACTTTTTCAATAGAGATAAAATTAAAGCCTGAAATAAGTAAATTTTCCACCAAACAAATCAGTATATTGGGGTTAAAACCACTGCTGAATGAAACTAGGGGTAAAATTAAGAATGTACTTTTTAATTTGTTTGCTCAGATTCTGAAAGTGAATGCAAAGGAATTGAATATCTTGGATGTATGTAGGTGGAAAAATGGCCAAGGAAGTGGCCAAGTTGATGTGAGGATTCAAGATGTTAGAACTGCTGATTGTTTGTTAGAGAAGGCAACATTCTTGGACAAGATTGGCATACATATTATAGATAGTAACATTTTGTCAGAACGAAGGTTAAAGAGTGGAAGCAAACTCCAAGATAAACCAACTAATAAGTTAACATTGTTGGGCCTAAATATATCCAAGAATGCAAATAATTTGAAGATAAAAAGAGTGGTTATAGATTTACTTGAACAATATTTGAATATTGAAATTAGTAATTGGGATGCCATTTCTGTCTCAAGGGGTGAAACAAGTCAGGAGTTGGGATCAATTTTACTTGGTATCTGCTTTCAAAGTTTGTTCAATTAAAATTTGTATAACATTGGACTTCTGGACTCACTGGGGTTCTTTGTATGGCCAAGTGAGCAGGACACTCTTATGTTTGAATTAATTCAGGGGAAGTCCATTGCAGTAAATGATAAAGTGCCCGACAAGGTCCAGGAAACCATATTTAATTGTACAGTATACAACAGGTTTGAGCCTCTTGGTACAGAAATCTGACTAACTAAAGAACAGTCTAAAGAGGGAAACTCTGAATCAGAGAAGGTATTTTATGATATCATGTCTTGGAATGTTTCTGGTGTGCAAAAAGAGTTTTCAGATACTGAATGGCTAAAGTTTATGAAAAGCTTTGAGATCATCTGCCTTAAAGAAACCTTGCATTCAAAGGAAAACAATGTAATTCTAAATGGCTATTTGATGTTTGAAGTTCCTGCTATTAGGTTCTCTACCTCAGGAAGGCATGTTGTTGGGCTGATTACATGGTTTAAAATTGGTAAAAATCTCAAAACATACTTAATAACTGCTAATAATAATATCCAAGCTTTTAGGGTACAGTATTTTTTGGAGGAATTTATTATTCTTAATATTTATGTACCACCTATAACATCAGAATACTATGAAGATGTTTTATGGAACCCATTGAGGATGTAATACACATGGTCTGGGCTACTAAGGCATGTGACACAATTTTAGTCTGTGGTGATTTCAATGTAAGAATAGGCAATTTTGATGGTTATCATGATAACAGCTTTCATAATTGGTGTCATGGTAACACCTATTCTTTTCCTAGGAATTCAGCTGACAAAAATAAATAATATGGGTATAAAATTAATAAAATTATTATAACCCATTTTTAGCCCTCTTAATGGTAGAATAAGAGGAGTCTTAGAAGGAATTTTATCCATCTTTCCTCTTATGGCTCCTACAGTTATGGATTATGCTTTTGAATGGAGATATGGATATATGGAATATCGAAATAATTAAACGTAGAAAGTGATCACTTTCCTATATTAATGAAGTTAAAACATTTAACAAAAGAGGAAAAGTTGTCCAGATTGAGTCAGGTATGGAAATTAGGAACAAAACTATATAAGATGGAACAAAATAAATGAAAGTATAATAATGGAAGATATTTACAAGCTTAAAAATATTACAGATGCCATTGAGACAGATGAAGATCTTATTGATAGTGTTTTGCTGGGTCTTACAGAAATCAAAACATTAATAAGGTTTTCTAGTTCTACAATAGGTAAGGCCAAGATAATCGATACTTGGTTTGATAATGACTGTCGTTTGGCTAAACGGGGCTTAAATAGACTGATTAGAGCTATGAAAAATTTGGAGTTGAAAATAAATAATAAATATTTGAATATGGAAAGAGAAAAATATATGATTTTATTACAAAGTAAACAAAGGGACTATTACTCCAAACAATGGGAAAAAATGTTACTAGTAATAGAATCTAACAATTCTCAAGCCTATTGGATACTAGTAGCTAAAAATATTGAGAATTATAAATATGAAATAGATTCATTTATCCCAATTGGTGTTTGGATTAATTACTACTCCGATATTAGATTTTGTAATCTTTGATATTTTGAGAGATTTTCATATGTCGCCATATAGAGATTTTGGAGTTATTTGAGATTTTTGAGATTTTGAGATTTTCACATATTTTTCAACATGTGATATAGTGAATTTGAATTATTTTGAGATATTTTGAGATTTTTAGAATTTTTGAGATTTTTCAACATGTGATATAGATATTTTGAGATCTTTTGAGATATTCAGACTTGTTAAGATTTAGAAATTTTTCAACATGTCACGATATAGAGATTTTGAGTTTTTTTGAGATTTTTTGAGATTTTGAGAATTTTTGAGATTTTGAGATTTTTCGATATGTCGCCATATAGAGATTTTGATTTATTTTGAGAATTTTTGAGATTTTGTGATTTTTCGACATATTGCAATATAGAGATTTTGAGTTATTTTGAGATTTTTGGAGATGTTGAGAATTTTTGAGATTTTGAGATTTTTCGACATATCGCGATATAGAGATTTAGAGTTATTTTGAGATTTTTTGAGATACTGAGAATTTTTAAGATTTTGCAATTTTTTGACACATCGCGATATAGAGATTTAGATTTATTTTTAGTTTTATTTGAGATTTTGAGAATTTTTGAGATCTGAGATTTTTCGACATAGAGATATAGAAATTTTGAGATTTTTTGAGATTTTGAGAATTTTTTAGATTTTGAGGTTTTTTGACATGTCCCAAAATAGAGATTTTGAGTTATTTTGAGATTTTTTGAGAATTTGAGAATTTTTGAGTTTTTGAGATTTTTTGACATGTCGTGATATAGAGATTTTGTGTTATTTTGAGATATTTTGAGATACTGAGAATTTTTAAGATTTTGAAATTTTTCTACACATCGTGATATAAGATTTAGAGTTATTTTAGTCTTATTTGAGATTTTGAGAATTTTGAGATTTTTGACATATAGGATTTTGAATTATTTTGAGATGTGTTGAGATTTTGAGAATTTTGAGATTTTGAGATTTTTCACATTATCGTGATATAGAGATTTTGATTTATTTTTAGATTTTTTGAGTTTTGAGAATTTTTGAGATTTTGAGATTTTCCAATATATCGCGATATAGAGATTTTGAGTTATTTTGAGATTTTTTGAGATATTGAGAATTTGTAAGATTTTGAAATTTTTCGACACATGACGATATAGAGATATTGTATTATTTTGAGATTTTTTTAGATTTTGAGATTTTTCAACATATCGTGACATAGAGATTTTGAGTTATTTTGAGATTTTTTGAGATATTGAGAATTTGTAAGATTTTGAAATTTTTTCGACACATCGCGATATAGAGATTTTGTGTTATTTTTGGTTTTTGAGAGTTTGAGAATTTTTGAGATTTTGAGTTTTTTCGACATATCGCGATATAGAGATTTATAATTATTTTGAGATTTTTTGAGATTTTTAGAATTTTTGAGATTTTTCGACATGTCGCGATATAGAGATTTTGTTATTTTGAGATTTTTGGAGATGTTGATAATTTTTGAGATTTTGAGATTTTGAGTCATTTTGAGATTTTTAGATTTTTGAGATTTTGAGAATTTTTATGTAGTTTGAGATTTTTGACATATCGCGATATAGAGATTTTGAGAATTTTTGAGATTTTGAGAATTTCTGAGATTTTGAGATTTTTCGCATATCGCGATATAGAGATTTTGAGTTATTTTGAGATTTTTAAGATTCTGAGAATTTCTGAGATTTTGAGATTTTTTGACATATAGAGATTTTGAGTTGGGGCAATGATTTGAGGAAATTGCCATGGGTGGTGTTGGTCCACATTATACAGAAGGACTTTGTGATGGTAAAAGCCAGATGGCCCATGTGCATATTGCTTTTTCTGAGATGGTCCACCACATTAGCTGGAGGAGGGCCCACAACAAGTTAACAGTTGACAAGGCCTAAAAGAGGGTGAATGGTAGGTTAGCAGAGGGGGATAGGCAGACAGGGGTGGGTTACATATCCTAGGATTTGATCATGCATGACACCCCAGTTTGGTACAGGGAGGATGGGTCCACTTGTTGGGAGTAGGGAATGTGGCCTTCATGGGCACAATTAGGAGGGGCCATTGAGAGATGGTAGGTGTATGAGGGCCTACCGGCTAGTTTTTAGTCTGGGAAGCTCAGTTGGGCTGACTGGAGTGGCCCAAATGGGCCAGTGGGAAAAAGGTTTAGAAAGGGGGGCCGAGCTGTTGGGGTGGTATGGCTAGGCAGGGGTGGGCTCCTATGGGGTCATCACCTCAAGGGAAGGCTGGGGGTCAGGTGGGGACACCTGGAACCCAGAAGGAGACAAAGAAGGGTGGGCATTGGGACCCACACCCAGGCCACTTGAAGAATGGAAATGTAGACTCAGGCCTAAATGTATAATTTGTAACTATTGTTGATATGTGGGCATGGAACCCAGGACATTGTAAATATTAAATGTGTGGTGAAATGTGGTTATGAAATGTAAATGGCTTCAAAAAAGGGGTTTCTACCCAAATAATACTCCAGATGGTTGAACCATAAAGAAGGATGTGGTGTGATCATTTCACGGGGATCCAATGACAATCATATACATACACCATTGCAATACACATTTCCAAATATCTCAGTAACCATATAAGGTAGAACAAAAATTCAATATTCATGATATTAATAGTTTCCCAACCTACTTCAGTACCTAGTCCCCCTATTGTGATAAAAAATCTGTATCTCGAACCCTTTTCAAGATACGGGCACTGAAAGGCATCACGGGGGCAGCAGTGTTATCCTATGGGAACATTTTCAACTTTGGAATGCTGTAAGTATGGACCTGATCAATGTTTTCATACCAAACCACCAAAAGGCACATCTGTGGCACTAGAGCTTGCCATCCTGAAACTTTCAAGCCAATATCACAATCCACCTTGCCACAATGAAGTGACAAATAAAACAACACATAGCAAAATGTGTTTGTGTAGTTACTGCAATTACTTTAATGTTTTTGTGACTCACCTATCTCTATAATGGGAATGTTGTTGCACACACAAAAATGTTTCCGTAGTTACTTTTATTTCTGAGCTCGAATGTTTGCGCGGCAACAAGAAATGTTACCTCAATCAAAATATGGTAAAAATTTAAAAAACTTATTCGCAGACAACCTACACAGAACCTAATGCCAGGGTCATGTTCCCCATGGCCCGATTAGGTAAACACAACTGCTAGTATATACCAAAGTTCATTATTTTTTAAATTACAACATTTTTTCTCTGTTGCTAGCTGAAAAATAAGATGTGGCAGCATGAAAACAATTTTGGGGAGCTCGACAAAAAAAGTGTGATCGTAAAAGTTTTTGCAATGTGCATATAAATGTTCCCATAGGCTATAATGGGACATGAAAAAATTGAAAAACATTTGAACGGAGCAATATTTTTTCACCAGATCTTCAACAGGCACTAGTTCAACCCAGGACACATGTAGACAAATGAATTTGAAACCACTCAAATGCATTTTTGAGTCCATTATGACTTATCAAAAAATGTGCAAACAAGCGTGATTTTTCATATTGTGAGTGCCTCATGGTGCCGCATCCAAACATTCGATCGGAACAAAACTTTCCAGATCAGGAGATCTGTGGTAGGCAGTTGTGCAGCCCAACTTTAAGGCAAATTGGGCAAATGATTGAAAAGTTATTAAAGTGTAAACTTTGAGGTTTAACATAGACATGACTGTGCAACCCTTAATTATACTGATTCCTACCGGCCGGTATAATCTATCTGTCTATCTATCTATCTATCTATCCATCTATCTATCTATCTATCTATCTATCTATCTCTATCTATCTATACTGTATATTGATATCCCCCACCTGACCCTGTCTCTCAGTACCTCCAAACCAAGAGTGACAGTGGGGGTGCACAATCCCCCAGTGTCACAATGCTGAATCCTCTGTTCTGTTTTATGTATTTACAACCCTGCAAAGAGAAAACCATCCATCGATGTCTTTTGTTGTCGTTACTACCCCCTCACCTGACACTCCCACTCAGCACCCACCACCCTGCACCCCAAGACCTTACTTACTCATCTGGGTCCAAAACCATAATCCTTTCTGGACTGCAGACACATCTTCACTCTTCAAAGCTGGACTGCAAACTAAAGAAACAGGTATGAACTTTAACGTATTCCAGTGGGGTTTTGAACTTAGTGCCATAACTTGGGCATTTTTGCATATTTGTAGCCCAAAATTTTAACATGCTTCTAGGGACCCTACCTCATGAACAATTGCACTGTCATTAGGTAGCTCTGTCCTGAAGGGTGAGTTCATGGTCCCTGGACAAAATTGCCTTTCATTCAGGAGTTGATAAATTTCTCTAACCTTGTTCATAAGGTGGGATCATAAGAAGGCTATATTGAAAATTTGGAGTACAAAAAAAAAAAGAAAAATTTATGAGCCTACACTGAATTTTGCAAATGCAGGCTTGTAAATCTGGTAATTTTCATTAGAAAATGGGCAAAGACAATTTCTCTCTGATTGGCTGAGACACTTATTTAGGTGGCATCTATCAGACAATAGATGCCCAGCTAAAAATAAGAGCCAGTCTAAGGGCTACTTCACCTATTAAAATATCCCTGTGTCTACCCTTATTGTTCATTGGCCCAAAGCACCCAAATCAATTTTAAACTGACGTCATTTTTTCTCTTGCTTAGTGAGAGATACTGTCCACCTCCCCAACACTCCTGAATTCAATGACAGCTGCCACATGAACCCACACACACCAACCTCCACTGGGCTCACTTCAGAATGACATTGCACCTAATGAAACAAAAAACAGACATTTTAGATGTTTGCCCCATGCTACATGTCCACCCCGTCAAATGTACCATGTTCTCACCTGTGAAAACAGTTTTTGTTTAAACTCTTAGCACTAGCACCTTGTGTGCTTAGTGCTACGGCTATAGAAAACACTGAGTAGTCAAGATAGGAGGCAGTGCTCCCTCCCAAACAGTTGTCAGTTTAAATAAATTGATTTCAACCTGCTCACATAAAACTTTTTTTTATTTTTATACTCCCAATGCTTACACAAACTCCCCATCACCAGCTCAGCTCTCCGTTCTCCCACTGCAGTTCATTCTCATGCTCAGGAAAGAAACGCAGTCGCCCTGGTCCGGCTCCGCCATTCCTTAACTATAAATACAGCAGCTGGAAGACTACCCCTGCTGAAAACTGCACAGGAAAAGCAGCACACAGATCTTGCTACTGCAGTCCCTACTACTATTTATGCTCCCAAACTCCCGAAACACCGGCCACTAATTTATTTACTGTAACCCAGCATCCTGTCTCCATCTCCTGGGAGACGAACTCGACAAAGTCACGCCACCACCGTTCCTGTTCACTCCACTCTCCACTTGTAACTTTTTAGTCCTAATCAATAATGAGAGGAGCACAGAAATGAAATATCTGCTTCCCCAGAGACTGTCCTCCTCAATAACATGGTAGCCCACTCGCCAGCTTCTGAACTGTTCTGCACACGCCGTCCTGCTCGCTGTCTGTGGTATCTGTCAATTTAAATAAGTAAACATGTGTGTGTTAGAGTGGGGGACAAAAGAAAATTAATCCAAAATGGACATCATGCTGTAAATAAGGTGCACCATGGGGGGGTGGCAGACATTAGGTGTAAGTGCATACAACTAGCTTTTTTTTAATTTTTAACTACAGGGTCTCCAATAGGACAAACTCCGCCCAAAAAACTCATTATAATGCAGGTGGAGGAACTATTTTATTACAAAATGTACTTTAAATGAATAGTTTATTAACAATTTTTATTCATCTTTTTATAATGCAGCCCATTTACTAAGCACAATAATGCCCTCAGCGTCGGTGGTATGGGCAACACCGGACCTTCCAGGGGCTATAAGGCCCTCTGCCTGTGGTGTCGGGCCTCATTACGCCCCTGGGTGGTCCGGTATTGCCCAATACCACCCACCCTGTTGGGTATTATTGCTTACATATTGTTCCTCCAAATTCACAACATAGTCATGTCTTTGTAGCACCTCATGAATGTGACAGCTGTAATTTTTCAAATCCTGGCCAAAATGTGCTTTTTTTTATATCCTGAAAGGTGATTTTGCTGTCCCTGCACAAAATCACCTTTCAGGCAGGAGCTGAAATTGTTCTCTACCCTTGTTCATGAGGTGGTAAATACAAAACAGCAAAGTTATGAGCCCACAGTACATTGAATTTTGCGAAAGCAGGCTCATAACTTTGGTAAATATTATCTTTCCCCACAGACTCACAACATAGCCATGTCTTTACAGCACCTCATGAATGTGACAGCTGTCATTTTTCAAATCCTGGCCAAAATGTTGTTTTACACCCCAAAATGTGATTTTGTGGTCCCTGCAATCACTTTTCAGGCAGGAGTTGAAAATGTTCTCTCCTTTATTCATTATGTGGGGTCATAAAAAGGCTATCTTTGAAATCTGGTATAAAAATATTAAAAAGCAATAAAGTTATGATCCTACGCTGAATTTTGCGAACACTGGTTTGTAACTTTGGTCATTTTCAATATTTATACCCCAAATTTACAACATAGCCATATCTTTGCACCACCTCATAAACGTGACAGCTATAATTTTTCAAATCCTGGCCAACATTTTTTTACATCCTGAAAGGTGATTTTGCAGTCCCTACACAAAATCATATGAACATATGAAGAAGCCAGCAGAAGAAGGCCATTTGGTCTATTAAGTCTGCTCTTGTAGGGTCCACAGCTTGAGCTACTGTCCCTGCTCCCTCTCAGACAGGAGTTACAAATTTTCTCTGGCCTTATTTATGAGGTGAGGTAATAAGAAGGCTATGTTTTAGATTTGGGGCTAGATATTCAGAGCAGTTGTGCATGGTGCAACTGAGGTGCACTGGAGCAACTACAGACTTGCACTGCCGAGCGATATTCAAACACTGCGGCTATGCAGCACAAGTCAAAATGTGCCATGGCACAAAAGTAATGAATGCAGAAGTGCAGGGGGGTATTCCCATGAATAAGCGGTGCAATGGTATATTCAATCCAAAAGCATAGTGCAAGGCCGGAGCAAAACACAAGATGTGCCAGTCTGACTTGAGCCTATTAAAACAGGCTCAAACACACAGAAAGCAGATACGCAACCTTGTGTAACCAGCCAGTGGAGATGGACATTTCCCCATTTGTTATGGATGAGGTGATGAGGGGTACGAGGAGGATGGAGTAACATCAACGTGGCTGATGAAGGGCCTGTTGGTGGTATGCCCAACACAGATGGTACCATGCCCACATCACATTTGAGAACCTCAGTGATGCTGAGATTGTGGGCTAGTACCACCTGAACAGGGCCATTCTGAGGCAGCTCTGTGAGCTGTATGGTGAAGAGATGGAGGCCCCCTCCAGACATAGTCATGCCATGTCAGTGGAGACTAAGGTGACAGCTGTGATGTGCATGCTTACCAGGGCACCTTCCAGAGACCAACAGGTGACACCATGGGCATCACTCAGTTGGCCACATTCCACCTCCTCACACAGTTCCTCAGTGCTCTGCTGCCACATGCTTCGGAGTTTATATGGTTCCCAAGCACACAGGCAGATTGTACAGCAAACATTTATTTATTTATTTAAGAGATTTACCAGGAAAGGCATGCTGAGAAGAGTACTGCTTGATTCCAGATGCGCCCTGGGGGTAGGGAGTTACAATGGAATGGAAATTACAGCAGAAGAAAAAGAGAACATACATAGTGAGTTAAACAAGCAATGCGTGAGACAGTTCTAGTACAGTTGCGAAGGTACAAAATCATTTCATTTTCATTTTTTTTTTATATTTCAAGTCAAGCATAAGGAGCAGACCGACAAAATAGAATCAGACTGGTACTAACAGCTGGAGAGTTTTGGAGTAAGGGGAGTACTAAGGGAGGTTACAGGTGCAGTTGGTAGCAAAGTGCATTTTGAGAAGGGCATTTCATTGAGGAGTACTTGTGGAGTGTCTAATATTGGCTGCCAGGTAGTTCTATAGTTTGGGCAACCTGAAGCTGAAAGCAGCTTGGCCTGACTGGGTGGATCTATGGGGAATGTGTAGGAGCCTAGCATCAATATTTCGAAGAGAATAGGTGGATGGAGAGAGGGTGGTTAAGGAGGATGACAGGTAGGAAGGGAGGGTATGAGACCAGAACTTGGCAGAGGTTTTAGTGCAGTAAAGCAGTCTTCTGTTGTGTAGAGATGGGAGGTCCAAGGATTGGTAGAGGACACAGTGGTGGGTGTTGGGAGAGCGGTTCAGCGAGAAACGGCAAAAAGAGTTAAAAAGGGGAAGTAGCCTAGCTAGGGAAGTTTGGGGGGTGGCACAGTAGATGACATCAACGTAATCAATAATAGGTAGGATCATTTTTTGTACTATTGCTTGTCTAGTTGGTAGAGGGATGCAATTTTTGTTCCAGTAGAGGATGCTCAACATGGGGTGCAATTTTTTGTGTAGAGCATCAATATGCACTGAAAAGTCAAGATGCTGGTCTAGCCAGACCCCAAGATAATGATAGGTGGTGCAGGCCTCTAATGGGGAGCTATCCAGAGTATAGAACATTAGTGGTACAGTAAGCCGGGTTATTTTGGACCGGGAACCGAAGGTGAGGGAGACTGTTTTTTTTGGGTTTAGGTATAGCTGGTTTGAGGTGAACCAACATTGGATGGAGTCAAAATCCTTCTGTAGGCAGGCTGTCATGGCACTAGTGGATAGGCCAGAGGTGAACAGCACTGTATCATCAGCATACATATGGATAGACGTTTGTGGGCAGGCTGTAGGCAGGTCATTGAGAAAAATAGAGAACAGCAGCAGGCTGAGTACAGACCCTTGGGGGACACCACTGGTGACAGGGAGTGAGGTGGATCTAGCCGAGCCAATGCGGACTGATTGGGACCTATCTGACAGGTATGAGTGGAACCAGTTAATTGCGTTATTTGACAGTCCAGCTTGAGCAAGTTTAGCCAGCAGCAGGGGATGGGAGACTGTGTTGAAAGCTTTTGCCAGGTTGATAAATATGGCAGCTGTTATTTTCCCTTTGTCCATACCCGTGAGGATGGCATTTGTGAGGTGAAGGAGGAAGGTGGTGGTGGAGTGATTTTTTCTGAAACTGGTCTGGTAGGAGGTGAAAAAAGATATGGTATCAAGATAGAGATGAAGCTGAGAGAGAACAAGGCACTCTTGAATCTTGGCTAGGATGGGGAGCAGGGATATAGGATGGTGGTTGGATGGTGAGGAAAGGTCCCCTCCTTTAGGCAGTGGAATGATTGTGGCTTGTTTCCATAAGTTGGGGACTGCCCCAAGTTTAAAAGACAGGTTAAAGAGCAGGGTTAGTGGGTGGACTATGGTGGGTGCTGAGAGCAAGAGCATTTTGGAATCAAGGCCCGATGGACTTTTACCCTTGGATGGGTTTCACGCCTGCAGTATTTTTAGCACCTGGCCAGGTGAGACTAGACAGAGAGAGAAGGTGGCTGGGGTGGGTACAGAAGGGGGAGCAGTGGACAAGGGATAGGGATGAGAGGAGAGACGGGAAGAAGCCATGGAGGAGAAATAGGAGTTAAACTTGGTGGCTACCAAGCTAGGATCAATAATGATATTCCCTACAATGTTAAGAGTGGGAGTGAGGGGTTGGGCAGGTGGGAAGAGAAGGGATTTTATTGACTTCCAGAATTGAGTGGGGTGAGCGAAGTTGTTGAATGCGGTTTTAAAGTAATTTGATTTAGCCTGTCGTATGAGCCTTGTACAGGCATTTCTTAGTGTCCGGTATTGTTGCTGAGCCATTTGACCACCTGTGGCCTTGAAAGATTTCCAGGCATGGTCTCTGGCATGAAGGTGTTCCATGAGGGTAGTTGTTACCCATGGTAAGTGGGATCCTCTTAGCCGGGATCTCCTTAGAAGAGCATGGAGGTCCCAGATGGCGAGGAAATTTGTGGAAAAAAATTTCAGGGCCTCATCGATGGAGGTGGCCCTAGGGATGAAAGACCAATCAATACTGGAGAGGTTGTTTAGGAGAGCTGCCAGATCAAGAGATTTATAAGCTCTGTTGTGCAGCATGCGGGGTGGGGGGCCATGGGTCGGAAGATTTTCCTCACCATATAAATCATATGGTGGTCACTAAGGGAGTCAGGTAGTAGGCCAGCTTTAATGATCCGATGAGGGTGGGTAGTTAAAGCCCAATCCAGGAGTGAGTGTGTTTGTTGGAGTTATGGTTTAGGCAAGTGGGTTCCACTATTTGCTGGGACATATTTAGGGCATTTATTTGTTGACACGATTTCGAGGCTGCACTGCCTAGCCAGTTCTGGTTGAAATCACCAAGGATATGAAGTTTGCCACCATCTGTATGTGACCTCAGGTTGCCAAGATGGTCAAGAATGCAACCCAGAGGTGTACCTGGTGGGCAGTATGACCCTGCAATGTATACTGGGATGGAATGAGGCAGGGGATTTTGATTAGTAGGGAATCCATAGATTGAATGGGGGCCATCAGGGGGATTATGGAAAACTGGAGATTGGAGGAGATATACATGGCAGTGCCGCCACCCTTCTTTCTGCCCTGTCTGTCCTGGTGGATTAGGGAGAACCCAGGTATGGAGAATTCTGCATACCGGTTGTGCAGCTTCAACCAAGATTCAGTGATGATTACTATATCAGGGCGAAGGGCAAGGATTGTAGTTTGTAGGGTTACTATTTTGTTTAGGATACTGCATATGTTTAGGTGGACAATCTTAAGTCCTTTAGGGAGGTGCATAGCTGATGTTGGGGGTTGAGAGGCTATAGATGCAGGTAGTCCTGGGTTAAGTTCAATGTCCCCAGCTATAAGGATAAGGAAGGCCAAGATGTGCCTTAATAACCACATGGGCTTTGGGGATATCGCACATCGAGTGGAGTGATTGGGAGAGCATAAGTTAGTCCTAGGGCCCGAGTAGAAGGGAATAAAAAGAGCAGGTTTCTTAGCATGGAACGCGGGAGGGAGGATAGAGGACCCCAGTGACCAACTGTGCCAATGGGGCTGGTTGTGGTCCACTCATGCCGAGGAGGAGGAGGAGTGGAGGGGTGGCTTGGTTACTGTACAGAGAAGTGGCAATGACTCAATTAGCTTGGGATGGGATAAGGGTGGGAGGGAGGATAAAGTGAGGCAAAGCATAATGATTGTAAATGTAAGAAACTGCATTTTTTTTTTGCTATTGTATACACAGAGGGTGAAAATTGAAATCAGCTCAATGGTGGCCACTGGTGGTTGGATAATATAAGGAGCTAATCGGAAAGTGGGCTGATTGGTTTAGGACCTCATGAGGTCACACTATATAAGTAGGAGCTCACCAAGGGTGGTGGTGGAGATGGTGGGGAGCCTGCACGTAGTGCAGGTGGGGCTAGAGCTCCCTGAGGCAGCTGTGAGCTGGGATCTCTACCTGTTGTGCTGGGAAATGGCTCCATTGTCCATGAGGGGATTTCAGGAGGCTGTGGGGAGGGCTTGAACAGTTAGCCCTCGTGACCGCACTGCAGGAGGGGACAAAAAGGCAGCTGTTAATTATTGAGGTAGGTAGGTGGGAGGAGGAGCTTAAATTACTTCTATACAGCAAAACTGACTTTACAGATTAGCTGGAAAAGCAGTAATACAGGCTGAACACTTTTGCTTGGTTACAGGCTTCCTTAAAACAGGCAAGGTTAGAGATCTTAAAAACACTCTAAAATCAGTAAAAATATCATAGAAGCAGTATAGCTCAGTTCCCCTGGGGTGAATTTGTGCTTATTATAGTGAAAAATACAGTACAGCACTATCACTTGTTACTTTGCTACCAAATGACTATGAGGTGCACGGCAGTAAAGCTCTGGCTCCCTTGGTATTGCTGACTCAATGCAGGAGAAAAAAAGGCGCCAAGTTCAAAATTCAGTGCTGCAGCTCCCTGAGGCAGCTGTGAGCTGGGATCTCTACCTGTTGTGCTGGGAAATGGCTCCGTTGTCTGCGGGGGGATTTCAGGAGGCTGTGGGAAGGGTTTGAACAGCCAGCCCTCGTGACCACACTGTTGTGCTGGGAAACGGCTCCGTTGTCCGTGGGGGATTTCAGGAGGCTGTGGGGAAGGCTTGAACAGCCAGCCCTTGCAACTGCACTATTGTGCTGGAAAATGACCTGTTGTCCGTGGGGGATTTCAGAAGGCTGTGGAAGGGGTTGAACAGCCAGGCCTGTGGACCGCACTGTTGTACTGGGAAATGGTCCGTTGTCCATGGAGAATTTGAGGAGGCTGTGGGGAGGCTTGAATAGCCAGCCCTCGTGACCCCACTGTTGTGCTGGGAAACTGCTCTGTTGTCCGCGGGGGGATTTCAGGGGGCTGTGGGGAGGGCTTAAACAGCCAGCCCTCATGACCACACTGTTGTGCTGGGAAACAGCTCGGTTGTCCATGGTGGGATTTCAGGAGGCTGTGGGGAGGGCTTGAACAGCCAGCCCTCATGACCACACTGCCTGGACTTCCACATGGTGGCATGCATGCCAGGCATGATTGGGGCAATTGACTGCACCCATGTAGGCATATGCATACCATCTGGCCCCGAGTGGCCAATGTATATAAACAGGAAGGGCTACACATCCATCAACTGCCAGGTGGTGTAATGCCACAGGACACATAATAAGTGTATATGCCACACACCCTGAGTGCACATGTTGCATCCTTCTGGCACAGTTCTATACTGTGCCAGAGATTTGAACATGGGGATATCCCCATGGGACACCTGTTGGGTAAGTAGGGCATGGGGCAGGGGGTGGTTGCAGCACAGCTGTGGGAGGAAGGATGGAAAACAGGGTGGGCATGGTGGAAGGGGCATTGGACAGCAGGGGCAAAGGGGTGGCAACAGTGCTAACCATGTCCTTCCCACACAGGTGACAGTGCATACCCACTCAGGCCCTGGCTGATCACCCCCTACAGGCACCCATCATCCCCTGTGGAAGAGAGATACAATGAGGCACACACTTCCACATGCAGTATCATCAAGCCTGTCTTTGGCATGCTGAAGATGCATTTCCATTGCCTAGGCAGGTCAGGTGGTGCCCTACAATACATCCCATCAAAAGCCTGTGGCCTATTCCTGGCCTGCTGCATACTGCACAACATGGCCATGGACCGTGGGATAGCTGTCCAGGTGGATGAGGGTGGCAGCAGTGGGGACAATGGTGAGAATGGGCTGGAGGGTGGTGGGCAGCCACCCCTGGGGAGGCAGGACCCCAGGCTTGCAGCAGAAGCCAGGAGGCACCGGGCCACAATAACACAGGAGCATTTTGGAGAATGCAGGTGAGTGCACCGACACGCATATATGGGTCACACAGACCACCACACCACACAAGGGTCTGGATGTGCACAGTGGGATGTATGCAGGGAATGGGGCACACAGCAGGCATAGTGGAGGTGGTGTCACACAGACACACACGCACATGGGCTGATGAACATGGCATGGGTTAGAAGCATGACACCAGTGCATAGGCACAACCAGTGTGGAGTTGCACTCATCACACCCACAACACAAGGCCCAGCAGCCCAGCCAGCACACATAGGGGGCATGCGCCACAACACACATGCACACCACCACATGCATGCTGCACCACTACCACACACGTGGTCCCTCGGCTGCCACAGTCACATGGGCTGCTGCACCAAAGCTGATCAGCAGCTGCAGTCTGCGCAATGGCTAAAAAGGGGTGTCTGACACACCAGCAGGGGTGGATGCCTGACAACATGACCATGATCTCACTGGGGTGTATAGGCAGCTAAACAGGCTAGCACGGGGCCTGGGATACCAACATCAAAGCTCGGCATCTGCTGTGCAAAGGTCACCAGATGCTGAGACCATGGAATAGAGAGAGCACTGTGGGGGTCCTTTGTGCATGGCTGCCCAGTGGCTGTAAGTGATGTAAACCCAGCCTCAATGGTACTGGTTATGTGGTCCAATGATGTGGTTGTGGCCTTCTGCAGCTGGCGGAGTTCATCAATAAGCCGCACATGACCCCTGTCCTGATGCTCACCCAGCTGATGCACCTTTGCCAGCAGTGCATGCATCTCTGTGGCAAGCAGCTCCTGGTTTTCCATGGATGCCTCAGCAACCAGATGTGCTCTGCCAGCCAATCGACA
This sequence comes from Neoceratodus forsteri, assembly GCA_016271365.2. Taxonomy (NCBI): domain Eukaryota; kingdom Metazoa; phylum Chordata; order Ceratodontiformes; family Ceratodontidae; genus Neoceratodus; species Neoceratodus forsteri. The sequence continues at coordinate 260,790,312 of JADMNL010000022.1, read as the reverse complement.
TCCAGCACCTCTTAGGCTGGATGCCAGCCTCTTGGGGGTGACATGGCATGCTGTCCAGTGCCCCACTCTGGTGGACGCTGCACAGGTGACAGTACAGGGGGTACTGTGTCAACAGGTGCACCAGCGGTGAATCCCATGGTACGCTGCCCAGTGGTATCCACATCCTGCTGCCACTGCCCGACCATCCACCGGGCAGTGCCCAGCACTGCTGCATCTGCCACAGCACCACCACCCTCACCAGGCAAAGCAGTGGTGCCACACACACTGTGCCAGCAAGATGGGTGCAGCTGCACAGCCACAGGTGCAGCACTTAGCCCTGATGTTGCCTGTGATAGTTCCTGGGCCATCTCAGGCACCACATGCCCTGTGCCATCCAGGATCAGTGTAAGGTCATCATTGGAGCCAGACTCAGCCCCCAGCTGGGTGTCAATGCACAGCATTGGCAGGCTGGCATCCCACAGGAGATCGGTCAGGGTGTCATCTGACTCCAGGAAAAGGACATCCTCCAGCTTCACACTGCTGCATCACAGCCAGTCCCTGCCATGGCTGCCCATGGAGGTAGATGGTTCATGCTTTGGGACCGTGGCTGTGGCTGCCTCCACCTGGGCCTCTTCACGGAGGTGTGATGGTACTGCAAGAAAAGAACACAGTGTTAGTGGTGCTGTGGCCCCCATGCACCTGGCTCCCCAGGTGTGTGCATTGCACCATTGCTGCCATCTGACAGGTGCCATGCATGGTGGCAGGCAACCTACGCACATGGTATGCAGCACAGTAGCAGGCACACCTGCATGTGTCATCCCACACCCCACCACACTTGCAGGTAGTGTGCATACTCACCATGCTGCGTGGGGCTGCTACCCATCTGAAACCCACCACCGGGCACACCCTGAACCGCTACACAGCTGATGGTGGATGCCACCACCTCCAAAGTGGCTGACAGGGTGGGAGAGTGCGGTGGATGGGTCCCCACTGGTCCTGTTGCATGATGCCCAGATGGCTGCTACCTTCTCCTTGATCCTGCACTTGTCAGTGCTAACCTGTCACTTGCACTCCTGTGCACAGCGCTGATGTCTGCCATGGGTGTTGACATATGTCACCATGGCATCCAACTCTGCCAACCTCTCCTGAGGGGTACCCATGGCATCACTGAGCAGCTCCTCCCTGTCCAGGTAAGCCTCAAACAGGGTCCACTGTTCCTCTTTAGTAAAGTTGGGCCTGTGCTTTCGAGCAGGCCCATGCCTCTCCTCTTCCTTATTCTTGGACATTCTGCTACCTGTAACAGTGACAGCACAGGGGGGTCAGTGTCAGAATGGCCCAGAACAGTGCACCATTGCAGTGTTGATGTAGTCTTTTCAATCCCAGTGTTAGCATTCACTTACCTAACAGTCTGCAATATCGGTCTGTGCCCTGTGCTGTTCTATGTTGCTTATAAGGTGCATCGCATGCAAATGAGCTTGTGCACAATGGTAAATATATGCTAATGCACCCTAATGCACTGCGCATAGGCTGATTAGGTGATTTGTATACGGTGGCTGAATATCGCGATTTTGCACCATGCTCAATCGACTTGCACCCTAGCATCCCTGTTGCACAAGTATGGTGCATGTGCATTGTGCATGCCTGCAGTGCACATGTGTACACACCACAGCACATGCCTAGTGTGTGGGCCACCATACTTATGCAATAGGGAGTCAGTGTGCATGCGCTGCTGGTCACCCGTTGTGCAAGCACATGCATCATGCCACAGACATACATTGCACATGCCAGATGCATGTGCAATGCCATGCAGGGTCATCCATTGTGCCCTCAGGTTCATGAACATGACCCCATGTACCCGCCAGGCCATGGTGCTGTGTGCATGAGTGGTGCCATGCAATACACCCACACAGTGCTTGTCAATCACGCATCCACATGCTGTGTGGTTGTATAACACTGTTTGCTATTGTGCATTGTCCAAGGGCATCTCTACACACATGCTGCAGTGGCCATTATGCCTGCAACCATTGAAACTCATGGAGTCATGGCACATAGCACTGGTTTCAGGAGGGCACTGAACTGGGCAGAAGTGGAGATGGTGAACCTGGTTGCCGTGGTCCAGCCATTTGAGAGCTAGCCATATGACCAGGTCCCCCTGCAGCAGCCATGTGGTGAGCTGCAGCAGCATGTGGCCATGTCCCTGGAGGGTCACACAGGTGTGCCATGGACAGCAGACCAGTGCAGGCACTGGTATGGTGACCTGAGCCACAGGGACCCAAACAGATTCTGATGGCTGCAGGCATGTGTACAGCATAAAGCAGTGTGACAGCTAGGTTAGTATGCACATGTGGCATGCATGCACAGTGCAGTACTGTAGTTGCTGTTGCTAGCCTTGCTTGTAGACCAGAAAGCAGCTAACTAAAAGAAGCTACATCTTCTTATTAATTTAACACTTGTATCTCAGAAGAAGCCAGTGTCTGTTGAGATTAAGCAAACAGATACTGTACTTTATTAGAAGCAGACGGGGTCTTATTTAGGGTTAAAAAAAGAAAGAAAGAAAGTCAATGTGTGTTCTGTGCTGGGAAGGGTAATGTATCAGTTTACTTTGCTAAACCAGTGGGAGGAGAGAAAGCTTAACTGGGGGTGTGACATAGACACTATAAAAGCAGGTGACTCAAATTTCAACTTCCTGTTGTTAGCCTTGCTTGTAGAGCAGAAAGCAGCTAACTAAAAGAAGCTAAATTTTCTTAATAATTTAGCACTTGTATCTCAGCAGAAGTCAGTGTCTGTTGAGATTAAGCAAACAGATACTTTATTAGAAGCAGAAGGGGTTTTATTTAGGGTTAAAAAAAGAAAGAAAAGAAAGAAATTCAGTGTGTGTTCTGTGCTGGTAAGTGTACTGTATCAGTTTACTTTGCTAAACCAGTAGGAGGAGAGAAACCTTAATTGGGGGTGTGGCTTAGACACTATAAAAGCAGGTGACTCAAATTACAACTTCCTGTTGTTAGCCTTGCTTGTAGAGCAGAAAACAGCTAACTAAAAGAAGCCACATTTTCTTATTCATTTAACACTTATATCTCAGCAGGAGTCAGTGTCTGTTGAGATTAAGCAACATATTCTTTATTAGAAGCAGAAGGGGTCTTATTTAGGGTTAAAAAATAAAGAAAGTCAGTGTGTGTTCTGTGCTGGAAGGGTACTATATCAGTTTACTTTGCTAAACCAGTAGGAGGAGAGAGAGAGAGCTTAATTGGGGGTGTGGTTTAGACACTATAAAAGCAGGTGACTCAAATTACAACTTCCTGTTGCTAGCCTTGCTTGTAGAGCAGAAAGCAGCTAACTAAAAGAAGCTGCATTTTTTTATTCATTTAACACTTGTATCTCAGCACGAGTCAGTGCCTGTTGAGATTAAGCAAACAGATACTTTATTAGAAGCAGACGGGGTCTTATTTAGGGTTAAAAAAGAAAGAAAAGAAAGAAAGTCAGTGTGTGTTCTGTGCTGGGAAGGGTACTGTATCAGTTTACTTTGCTAAACCAGGAGGAGAGAGAGAGAGAGAGAGAGAGAGAGCTTAATTGGGGGTGTGGCTTAGATACTATAAAAGCAGGTGACTCAAATTACAACTTCCTGTTGCTAGCATTGCTTGTAAAGCAGAAAGCATCTAACTAAAAGAAGCAACATTTTCTTATTCATTTAACACTTGTATCTCAGCAGGAGTCAGTGTCTGTTGAGATTAAGCAAACAGATACTTTATTAGACGTAGAAGGGGTCTTATTAAGGGTTAGAAAAAAAAGAAAGTCAGTGTGTGTTCTGTGCTGGAAAGGGTACTGTATCAGTTTACTTTGCTAAACCAGTAAGAGGAGAGAAAGCTTAATTGGGGGTGTGGCTTAGACACTATAAAAGCAGGTGACTCAAATTACAACTTCCTGTTTTGCTAGCCTTTTTTCCTACTAATTGCCCTCCATCTCACCCTTCCACCCACCCACCCTAAGCCAGTTCTACTTTTATAGCCACTGGATTTGACTGTCAACATGAACTTTCTGTTTGGCAGTAGGAAGGGAAGGATCATAGAGAAACATAGGTTTTGTCAATCCTAAAGAAAAAAAGTAGCTCTCTCTCTCCCCCCCAGCTGCTGGTGGTCTGACACTAAGCAAGGAAGAAGGAGGCTACTGAAGAATATAGAAAGTTGCTGTCCCAGAACAGGAAGGGCGAGAGTTGTAAGGAGAGGAGAGAGTAAGCATACAGAGAAACAGAAGATGGAACACAAAATAAGACATGATAGGAGTGGTGCAGTGCAACGGCTGTGGGGTGGCAGTGTTCCAGGAGACATTTGGGAGGCTGCGATGCTGCCCTATTTGCAGACACCTCTCTGGGCTGAGGGAGGAGGTTGCCCATCTCCAGCATGACCTGGCTAGGATTTGTGAAACCTCCTCCTCCACCCAGGGACCACCAGTGCCAATGCCACTACCTCAGAGGTTGCCAAGAAAGAGGAGAGGCTGGACCAGGATGGGCTCAGGGAGGGAGAAGATGGTGGAACAGAGTTGCATCCCTCCAGCTGTACCTCTTCACAATTCATTTGCTCTGGTGGATAGTGGTTCCTCTATGGAGGCACCCACAGTGGAGACCAAGGAGGATGCTGGGAACCTTCACATAGGAGACCCACAGGGGAAGAAAACAACTCCTGGTGGGGTACTCAGTGATTTGGGGGTAGAAATAGGGGAGGAAGGGGAGAGGGAGGTAAGGTGCCTGCCTGGTGCCATGGCTTTGAGGGACAGGAAGTGAATACTCAGGATCGTGGGAGCAGCTGCATGAGGAAGGGAGCTGGATGTCATTGTCCACCTAGGGATAAATGACCTGGCTAGGAGTGGGATCAGAGCAGTGCAAGAGGAGTTTGTAGAGTTGGGGAGGGGCCTTAGACAAGTAGCGCAAACAGTAACCTTCTCAGAGGTGCTGCCTGTTTATGGCACGGGTGATGCTAGGGTACTCCTCACCAGGAAATTCCATGAATGGTTGAAAAACTGGTGGGGAGTTCAGGGCTTTGGCTTCACTGGGGACTGGGGAGCCACCTGGAGGGATGCAGACCTATACTGGTGCGATGGTCTCCATCTGTCCGGGGGGAAACCAGAATCCTAGGTGAGAGGTTTAAATACTTCATTGGCAAGCATTTAAACTAGCCAAGGGGGGAGGCACTGAAAAGGAGCAAGGAAATCCCAACCTCCCCCCACAAAACATGGTAATTAGTGAGGTAAACACCAAGGTAGAGAAGTCATTAGGAGAAGGACAGAAGTAAATGTAAAAAGGCAAAGGCAGTAAGGACAGGAATGGAGCTAAAAGGGGTAAGACCATCAAAAAGTGGAGGGTGATGAGTACCAATGCCAGTAGTCTGTGTAACAAGCTCCCTGAACTAGTGTCCTTGATGGAAGAGAGTTGCCTGGATATTGTGGCAGTCACAGAAACATGGTACACAGAGAATCATGACTGGGATGTCAACATACCAGGATACACAATCTACAGGAGGGACAGAGAGGGTAAAAGAGGAGGAGTAGCTCTCTATGTAAAGGAAGGGATTAAAGCAACAGAACTAAAGAGTAAACAGGGAGCAGATGAGACACTCTGGGTCACCCTGGAGACAGGAAATGGCACCACAATCCACATGGGGGTTGTATACAGACCCCCATCTCAGGGGAGGGAATGGGCAAGGAAATGATAGAAGGCTTTCTTAGAATGGTAGAAAAAGGGAAGATATTGTTGATGGGGGACCTGAATATGCCAGATGTTAACTGGAGCACCTTTGCTGCAGGCACATCCAAGAGCAGGGTCATTCTTGATGCCCTACAGGGGGCATGCCTCAGGCAGCTAGTATTGGAACCCACTCAGGAGGGAGCAATCTTAGACCTGGTACTTGCAAATGGGGATGGAGAAAGAATCTCAGATTTAGAAGTGGGTAGCCATCTGGGAACAAGCGACCATCAAACAGTGTGTTTCATGATAAACACAGCCATACAATCAAGCCATACAAAAGCAAGAGTATTGGACTTTAGGAGGAATGACTTTGGGAAAATGAGACAGTGCCTCAGAAAAGCACTAGCAAACAGGCAAGAAGGAGGGGTGGAGGAACAATGGGGAGTAATCAAAACAGCCATCAAAGAGGCAACAAACCTTTGTGTAAAGCAAATCAAAAAAACACAACAAAGGAAAAAAACACTATAGTTCTCAAAAGAGGTGGCAGGGAAGGTTAAGGAGAAAAGGATAGCATTCAGGAACTATAAAGAAACACAGAAGGAGCAGGACAGAGAACTTTATCAGTTAAAGCAGAAAGAGGCTGGGATGGCAGTCAGAATAGCAAAGTCCCAAACCAAGGAAAGGATAGCCAACTCTGTTAAAAAGGGGGATAAGACCTTTTATAGGTACATTAGGGAGTGAAGAAAGACCAAAGGAGGGATACTGAGGCTTAATAAAGGGGAAGGAATGTGGGTGACAGTGAAAAAGCAGGGATACTGAACGAATATTTCTGCTCACTATTCACAAAGGAAGAGAAGGGGAAGGTACCTAAACCAAACAAGAGAAACACTCTGAAGACAGGGGTCGGTACCAGTCCATTTACAGAAGAAAGGGTTCTGAAAGAACTAATAAAATTGAAGGTGGACAAAGCAATGGGGCCTGATGGGATTCACCCAATAATTCTAAAAGAACTAAGGGTAGAACTAATGACACCGCTGACTACTCTCTTTAACAAATCATGGGAGGATGGGGTGGTGCCTGAGGACTGGAGGAGGGAGGATGTGATTCCTCTTCACAAAAGTGGGAGCAGGACAGAGGCAGAAAACTACAGACCAGTTAGTTTGACCTCAGTTGTAGGAAAAATGATGGAATCACTTCTGAAGGAAAGAATTGTTGAGTACTTAGAGGCCAGTGGGGCACAGTACCCAAGGCAGCATGGATTCATGATGGGAAGGTCGTGTCAGATGAATCTAATAGAGTTCTTAGACTTGGTGACCAAAGTAGTAGACCAGGGAGGGGGCTGTGGACATGACTTACCTAGATTTTAGCAAGGCATTTGATACAGTCCCACACAAAAGATTAATACACAAGTTAGCCAGCCTTGGAGTGGGTCCCAAGGTGGTAGCCTGAATAAAAAATTGGATAGACAACAGGACACAAAGGGCAGTAGTAAATGGAGTCCACAGTGAAGAAAGGAGGGTTACTAGTGGGATACCACAGGGTTTAGTACTGGGACCAGTCCTTTTTTAATGCCTTTATAAGTGATATTGCAGAGGAACTGGAAGGAAAAGTAAAAGACGACACAAAGATCTGCAACAGGATTGATACACCAGATGGAGTGGAAAGAATGAGAAGGGACTTGGCAAGGTTAGAAAAATGGTCAAATGTATGGCAGCTCAGATTCAATGCAAAGAAGTGCAAGATAATGCACCTGGGAAGCAAAAACTCAGGGGAAAAGTACACAATGGGGGGTGAGATACTGACAACAGTAAAAATGGAAAGGGACCTGGGGACAATTATATCAGATGACATAAAGGTGGGCAAGCAATGTGAGAAGGTGGTAAGGAAGGCTGGGGAGATACTGGGATGCATAGGGAGAGGCATCAACAGTAGAAAACAGGAAGTAGTTATCCCTCTGTACAGACAGTTGGTGAGACCCCATCTGGAGTATTGTGTACAGTTCTGGAGACCCCATCTCCACAAAGACATAGACAGAGTGGAGGCTGTCCAGAGGAGGCCAACCAAAATGGTGCAGGGTCTGCACCATGAGACATACAAAGAAAGACTAAAGGAGTTTAATATGTATACCCTTGAGGAAGGAGGGAGAGAGGGGGACATGATAGAAACTTTCAAGTACCTCAAGGGAATCACCAAAGTCCAAGAGGGTGGCATCTTTCAGAAAAAGAGATGTGCAAGAACAAGAGGGCACAATTTGAAGATAGAGGGGGGACAGCTCAGTGGTAATGTGAGGAAGTATTTTTTACAGAGAGGGTTGTGGATGCATGGAACAGCCTCCCTGTGGAAGTCGTGGAGTGAAGAACAGTGAGGAAATTCAAGAATGCATGGGGCAGACATAAGGCAGTCCTAGTTGGGGGAAGGAGGAAATAAGCTGTTAGTTAACTAGGATCTTCAGCTTATCTGTTAGGTAGGAAAATGAGCAGACTAGGTGGGCCATGCAGTCCTTACCTGCCATCAAATTCAATGTTTCTATGTAGTGGGTGTAGACCACTGCCGGGGGGATTTCATGGTCCTGGTGGTCACTGTGTGTCCTGCATGGCTGCTGCATGTGTTGTAGTCATGCAGGCACCAGGGCCATGGGTCTGATGGGGTCATGCCCTGCATCATGTGGGCTGTGTGGTGGGGGGCTGTCTGTGCATGCATGTGTACTCATGTCCACCTCTCATTTCATTCCACAGGGCCAGAGGACCACAGGAGGGCCAGGGTGGCCATTGCCATGGCGCAGGAACTGGATAGAGGTGCAGCAGCATGACCAGCAGGACTGTGTCGAGTAGGTAGGCTTGTTCACATTTCTGTACAGTGTCACTTTGGGTTACAGGTGGGCACACGGTCCAGATATTTATACCTATGCCACATGTTTGCAAGGACATGGTGAGCACACTGTCTATTGGGCGTGCCAGTGTTGCACGGCCTGTGCTGGCCATGTGCTACACTGAGGGGGGTGCGCATGGCTTCCACCATGTGTGCAGCAACAGGTGCCTGCACTCTGTGCCATGTGCCCATGTCCATGCACAAATGTACCCACTGCATGGCTCTGTCTGCTTGTCTGCATTGCTGTAGGGTGCTGTGTGGATGGCTGGTGAGGCCTTCCATGTGCCGGGCTCTTAGGGTCTGACAAGTGGTGAGTGCCCCCACTGTCCAGTGCACACTATAGGTGGGCTGGGGATCATTTGGGCATGTCACTTAATGCCTGTCCTGTCCCTTCTCCTAGGTGTTCCCAGGATGACGGCCTGGATGGGTTCTGGCTGAGTGTTGCAGGTGACGCAGAGCCAGGTGGCACACCAGCAGCTGTTGTCATGCCTGATGCAGAGGCAGATCTTTGAGACTGTGGCAGTGAGGAGGGTTTTGCAGCAGCTGGGGGTGGAGGTCTGTGGCAGACATTAGCCAGTCGTCATTGTAGATAACCCCTCTGTGACCTGGCCTTGCCCTGTTGCCCTGCTCAACCCCCCTTCCCATTGTATAGCCCCTGGATCCTATCTCCATCCTCCTGTTACCCTCCCCAGGGCCTCCCTTACTACTTGTAAATAGTTCACTTTTTGTATTTCGAGTAAAGCGTTTACATTGCTACATCACTGTGTCTGTGTTTTCTTTGCAGATGGTGTGTGGAGACATGCTGCAGGTGTCTGTCCTGCTGTGCTTTGATGTATCTCTGGTGTCCCTCCACCATACCCTTGGGCCATTACTCATCTGTTCACAGGGCATGTGCCCCTGTCCCTGTCCTGTGCGTGGCCCTGTTTTGGGTGTCTCATAGTGGCAAGTGACTGCTCCTGCATCTTGTGCACTTGTCTGCCTGGCCTTCCTTTCACCTGTGGTGCTGCACATCTCCACTGTGGGCAGTGGTACAGTGCCCTTCCCCACTCTGGGTGGTGGCCGGTGTGGCCCTGGGTGGACAGTGCCTCCCTTGCCCCTAGACGACAGATTTCTGTGGTTGCTTTTTCTCCTGGCACCATGTTGATGGCACCCTGTGGACCTGCCTGGTGGGTATCTCTTGCATGGCTCTGCCATTGGCATGGCAGTGGTGATGGCATGTAGGCCTGGTAATTGTTCCATGGTTGATGGACTGTGGTTCTATGTGCACCATCCCCCTGATGCCCTATGTTGCTTCCAGGATGGTACAGCTGTGTACCTGAGTGTGCTATGCTGGTGGGGTCCTGTGCCCCCTGTATTTCCTTGCTTGTGCATCCCTGCAGCCTGTTGCCATTGCTCAGCCCACTGTGTTTTGTGCTCTGGCCTGCTCCCACACATTCTTGGTTGTACTGGTGCATATGTGGTTGGGCCACAGTGCATCTTTTTTTGCTGGAACCCAAGAATAAACAGTAGCAGTATGTTTCTAATAATAGTTACAGCATCATGGATGATCCCAAGATAAAGCAAATATTGCATTACTTACAGTATATGAATGCCTAAAAAAGTAATACAGTAAATTAAGTAAATTCTCCTTAACATGTTTCTGTATAATGGAATATTCATTTTGTCTTAGGCAAATTATATTGGCCAGAGCCATACAGTTTTTACAAATGTACCCTCATGCACCACTAAATGTCCTAATGTTTTTTACTGCCATGACTGTTACTTTACATATTGTTGGAGGGTACTCTGGAAGGCAAGGGTCACACTCTGGGATACAGAAAATGAAACTGGTGTTTCAGATAACATCACTGACCTTGTGTGAGAAGCACTAAAAATGAACTGTTGTTAAATCAATTAACAAGTGCTTGTAACCATTCCAACATTGTGATGCAACAGTTTTTGTACCTCAGTAGGTATCACTTGCCATCTCTTGGAAGGATCATTGCTAGCATGTAAGAGATGGACAAGGACAAGCACATTAGGTCCCAGATATTCAAAAGGGTTGCGCCATGCGCAATAGGGTTGCGCCAGCGCAAGTCCGAAAATGTGCCATTCAGTGATATTCAGCAGGAGGCAGTAGCACCACTGAAAACATGCTGAGCAACTGCGCAATGCAAATGAAGGCATGTGCAACCAAAGGGGGTGGATCCATGCATAGAGAGCGCAATGCGATATTCAAAGGCTTGCGCAATTCGCAACAGTGGAGCAGCCAGATGGTGCGCCACAGCAGAAATGAGCCAAAATAAAAAGGCTCAAGGAAGAGGTGCAAGAACGCTACAGGGAAGCCACATGAGGCAGGGAGACAGAGAAGGCCAGAGTGACAAACAGTGCAGGCCAGGGAGTGCACAGGACAGAAGAGGGCAAGGGAAGGTGTGTGGGGCCACAGAGTGCAGAGGCCAGTAGGTGTACCCGGTGCAGTGGAGGTAGCAGTCAGGACAGCGGGGGTAACAGAGCAACAACAGCCAGGGGGGGAACACAAGCCAGGGACATGGACAGTGCCAGCTTCCACATGGAAGCTGTAATGAGAGGGGGTGAGAAGGCATGCTGCAGGGGGACAAGGCCATGGAAGGGCCCATCGGCGGTACGCCCCCAACAGGCAGTACAGTGCTTGCATCTGCTTTGAGCTGTATTCAGATATTGAGATTGTGGGCCAGTACCACCTGAACAGGGCAATACTGAGGCGGGTCTGTGAGCTGTGCAGTGATGTGATGCAGGCACCCTCATGACAGAGTCACGCTCAGTCAGTGGAGACAAAGGTAACAGTCTGCATGTGCCTGCTCACCACAGGTACCTTCCAGAGTCCATCAGGGGACACCACAGGCATAACACAGTCAGCCATGTCATGCATCCTCACCCAATTCCTCAGCGCACTGCTGCCACATGCTGCAGAGTACATCCAATTCCCCAGCACCGAGGCAGAGCGTACAGCAAACATGCAGGAGTTCCACAGGGTAGCACGTATGCCTGGCATGCTAGGGGCAATAGACTGCACCCATGTGGCTATTTGTATGTCACCTGGCCCCGATGGGGCTGCATATCACAACCAGAAGGGATTCTCAAGTGTCAACTGCCAGGTGGTGTGTGATGCCAGTGGGTGCATCATCAATGTCTGTGCCACACACCCTGGCGGAGCACATGATTCATTCAAATGGTACCAATCTGCACTGTGCCATCAATTCAAGAGTGGGGACATCCCCACAGGACATCTAGTGGGTGAGTATGCATGTAGGAGTGGCAGAGTTGGGGCAAGGGTGGGAAAGCCACAGGTGCCATGGTAGTGGCACACAGGGCTAGGGGCAATATGGACCTGAACATGACACTAATCTGCACTATCTCCACACAGGTGACAATGGATACCCACTCCATCCCTGGCTGTTCACACCCTACCAGTGCCCCATGACCGCATTGCAGCAATGCTTCAATGAGGCACATGCCACCACACGTAATATCATCGAGCGGGTGTTTCGGATGCTGAACGCATGCTTCCGATGCCTAGACACCTCCGGCGGTGCCCTACAGTACAGCCCCTCAAAGGCCTGTGGGATATTCCTGGCCTGTTTTATCCTGCACAACATGGCCAAAGACTGTGGGATAGCCATACAGGTTGAGGACGGGGACAGCAATGGGGACGCTGGTGACGCCAGTGATGATGGGGATGAGCAGCCCTTTCTTGGACGGCGTGATCCCTGACTGATCCGGCAGGCCCAGCTGCACTGGGACACCATCACAGAGGAGCATTTCGCACAACACAGGTAAGTTATGGGGCCATGTGCAACCAACACTGTCTAGGCGTAACCCACATACACACAGGGTAACACACCAGGGGTGCATGACGGCAAGGGAAGTGGAAGGGTACAGGTGCACAAACACACCATCAGGGTGGGGTGAATAGTTACACGCTACATGGACACACACACACACACCAGGCACATAGTGCACGGGGCAGTTGCACAGCAGAGCAGCAACAGACATGTCAAACATACAGATCCACAGACCACCCCCACCACCTGTACTGTCCATGTATGTGTGTCAGATGCTGGGCACCCTTGCACCTTGGTGTACAGTACAATGCAGGCATCATCATTCACATGCACCTGTGGACAGCAGTCAGGTGGGTGTGCAGGTGGTCCGTGTGTTGGCATGTTGGGCAGGGTACCCAGCGGTGCAGTGCCCAGCAAGACACACATTGCACACAAGGCAGGACCAGACAGGGTTCGCACTGGGAGACAGATCAGTCAGGTGGCACTGAGCCACGGCCACCACGGATGCGTGGGTGGCCCCGATGTGACCCAGCCGCACTGGTAGGCTGAGCATGGGCCACATGGGGTGGCACCGATGGACCACCAGGGGTCCCACTGCGTGAGTGTGACCTTGTCCGCATAGGGGTCTGCAGCATGCCGAACATACCTGCACCGGGGTGCTCAGGATGCCCACAGCAGTACCCGGTGTCGACAGGCTGGGTGTTGCATGATGCCAGGAACATGGAGTGGAGAGCATACTGCATGGGGTGCGTGGTACAGGGGCACCTGACTGTGTGCCCAATGTGGCCATGACAGCGACCAATGCCTGGGTCATCCTGTCAATGGCTGCGGTCACATCCAGCCGCATTTGGACCATCTCTGCCAGAATCATTGCATTGTCCCTGCTGTGCCACTCCACAGCCACGCACAGTGCCTCCACGGATGTTGCAACCCGCATCTGCTGCTGTACTGATGCCCGCAGCAGGCAGGTGTGCTCGTCAAACAGGTCATCTGCCAAATCAGCAAAACACCCCTTGAGGGTCGGCGCTGTTCACCAGGACCAGGTATGGGCATATCAACAGGCAGTGTGCATACGCCATCACTGAACCCTGTACCCGCAGACCCAGTGGGTGACTGCCGCTGCTGCCCCACCGCCTGCTGTGCCCGAGGGATCAGTCCTTCCAATGCTGTGTCCACAACAGTGCCAGGGACCTGCATAGCCACTGGTGCTGCCCCACCAGTGCTGACAGGCACAGCCTGGGACTGTGCTGACATGCTGGCACACACGTTGGAACCCGCTAGGTCCATGAGCATGGGCTGTCCTGCTGTGTATCCATTCTGTGACACACACGTGTAACTGCTCATAGTAGCCATTGCATCATCAGTGGTGCAGGTTCATGCCACAGCCTCAGCCACAGCGTGCTGGCATGCTTGCAGGCCAGAATGCTGGGACACAGGAAGGGCATCCCCCACACCTGACTCACCACATCGGAGCTGGCAGCCAGGTGTGCATACTGGTGCAATGCATGCCGGCTACCAGCAGAGGTGGATGGACCCTCCTCCAACTCTGGCTGTACGTCCACAGAGCACGGGCCCACCACCACTGTCCCCTGCAGGTGCACAGGATCTGTAACAGAAAGTGAGAACATGTTAGTGCATGGGATCAACCTTCCCCCACCCCCACCATGTCAGATCGTGCAGTGATGGGCTTCCACCTGTCTGGAAGCCACCACCTGAAATGCCCTCGATAGCACTGCGCTGCATGGATGCAGCAAGACGGTCCTCTGCCAGGGTCAGCTGTGCCACCTCTGGCTGGCCCTCACCTGTGGCAGCACGTGCCACCGTGAGTGCTGCCACCTTCTCCTTAACCCGTCTCCTGTCTTTCCCCATCTTCTTCTTACATTCCTGCACAGAGCGCTGGTGGCTTCTGTGCAGGTTCATGGTGCGAGCTACCCCCTCCCATGCAGCATCACAGGCCTGAGGGGTGCCCCGCCATCCACTGAGTAGTGGCTCCTCATCCAGGTAGGCCTCATAGAGTGCCTCTGTTTTGGCCTTTGTGAAGTTGGGCCTCCTCTTCCGCCCACCATCTTCCTCCTCACCCAGTCCTTGCTCGGCTATGTCAGGGTCTATATCAATGGAAGAGGACACCTGTGACTGTGCAGTTCACAGCATTTTCCCATGACCATGGTCCATAACATCACACAGCATGCAACCCACCTATCACCTGCAGCAACTGAATATGGCCACTGCAGATCACTCTCGCACATTTATAGCGCAATGCATGCAAATTAGGAGTGGAGCAACTTTAATGGGATGCAAATCGCTCCGTTGCGCATTTGAATGGCTGATCAGCTGATTTGCATATGACAGCTGAATATTGCGCTGTTGCACCTTGCGCAATACAGTTGGGCCAGCTGAGCCTATGGCGCAGTTCTGTGACTGCGTAGTACACAGCACCGTGCATGCCCAGGTACCTTATGCAGGCATCTGCCATGCTGATTACGTGCTGTGCGCGGTCAGCTATTCATGACATGACCACCATTGTGCCAGTGGCACTACAGCGCTGGTCACCACATGGCACTGTGGCACAACTGCGCAATAGTCCACTGTGGCACTGTCACGTAGGCGACCACTCACGCTGGATGTGTAGATATCCGATGGTGCTGTGCGTGGCCTTGCGCCACAGACATAACCTTGTGCCCAACCTTTGCCCCCTCGGCGTTGTACGTCTGGCATGTGTGCAGCTCTATCATGCTGTCCGGTAACAGCGCGATAGAGACCGACGGTGCTGCCTGAGCAGTGCGATAGGGACAGATGGGGTTGTATTACACAACATTTCCACGTGGGTCTGCCATGCTGTGGAGTGCCATTTTGCCTACTATCAAGTTGCTAACATGGCATGCAGGAGGGCTCCCCAGTGGAGTAGCTTGGAGGTGGCCAATCTAGTGGCCATGGTTGAGCCTCACTATGGGCCACTGTTTGGGGAGGAACCCCTAGACTTGGCCTGAACCCAAGTGTGGCAGCAGGTGATCACTGCATTGGAGCAGGTCACAGGGTGGTGCAGGACAGCAGAGCAGTGCAAGCACCACTACAGTGACCTGCACAGGAGGGAGCAGGCACTGCTGGCATGCCTCAGGTCCCATGCCAGGAGGGGCATTGTGCCTAGGCCAGGTGGGTGACCCATCTATTCACTTGTATTGTCCGCAGGGGTATGACTGTGTATTGGGGCCAGAGCATGGGGGAGGGTTGTTCCATGGTTGGCTGTGTCAGTGTTTGCAGGTGTGTGATGCATGGGTCTGGCTGTGTGGGCAGGCACACTCAATGGGGCAGGGGGCTGCCTGCTTTGGGATCTCACTGATGTGTTTCTCAACATTTGTATCCCACAGGCATGGAGGAGCAGAGGCGGGCCCGGGATGAAGCTTGGAGAGGCGGTGCGGAGGAGGCTGGCCAAGGTGGCGGCAGTGTTGGGCCACTGCAGCAGCTGCAGCAGCAGCTGCTTGATAAGGGTGAGTGTCATTACATCATGGATGCTATTGCAAGCTGTGGAGGGTGGGCATGGCCACCATCCATGGACAACACTGCCATGCATGCGACGTGTGACAGTCAGCACTGTCCAGTGGCACTGCATGTCTGTGAGTGTGTCACTGGTGGTCCATGCATGCACTGGACACCTGGCTGTGGCACTAACTTCCCACCACGTAGCCACGCCACTGGACACAGCCTTGGTTGTGCTGTGCTGGTCATGGTGTGGTGTGTGTGCAGTGGCACACATGGCTGTTGCTGCCTGGTTGGGCTTGTCTTGTGCACGGTCACTGTGGGTGGGTACAGTCCATCACAGGGGTGGGGCACTTGGCTGTATGCCATGCATGTTGGGTGGGCTTCAGGGTTATGGACAGTCACAGCCATTGATTCTGTTTACTTGCCCTAGGTGTCTGGGTCCTCCATTGATTCTGTTCCCTTGCCCTAGGTGTCTGGGTCCTGCAGCAGATTGAGCAGGCTGTCCACCGCCTGCTGGAGGTGTCGTTGGAGTCCCTCTCCATTCTGCAGATGATGCACCAGAGGGGTGTGAGACGACGGGGGAGGCCATGGAACCAGAGGCAGCCTGATGCTGTGCAGCATGGAGGGCAGTAGCTGCCCCACACCTACCCCCTTTACCCTTTCCTCACACCCTGCCTTCCCTCACCCAGTTCTTCACCCCTGCCCCTTACCCACCCCTACCTTGTACCCATACCTCAACCCTTTTCTTGTATATAGTTGTACATAGTTCTGTCTGTTCCTGTTGTTCTTTTGATATTTTCATTAGATAAATCTATTTTGTTATGAATACTATGGTGGTCTCTGATTTGCAACTGGCTGTAGGTGCTCAGTTGCAGTGGTGTGCATGGCATCTGGGGTGGTATTGTCCTGGGATCGTGTGTGTGTGTGTGTGGGGGGTTGTTCCTGGTGTGGTGGTGGCTTTAAGCTGGTCAGGCCATGTGCTGCCACACACCGCTGGGTGCTCCTGGTGGGTCTGGCTTGTATAGTTCTGTGGTACACACGGTTGCATTGTGCCGTGGGGGGCATGGTGATTCCGGCAGTGCCAGTCACAGTCACTGCTCATGGGTGGTGTCTTAGGGTTCCAGTGCAGGGTGTGCTGTGCACAGGGGGGGCTGTTGTACACTTGGGTTGTCCGGCCCCTTTGTGTGGCAGTCTCAGCTTGCCAGTGGGTGTGCTGGGGCACCATGGCCCAGCTGTGCTTTGTTGGGTTGTCCACATGGGCCGGTGGATATTCCGTCCCTCCACCAGTGATGCTGTGCTTCGGGTGTGGGGGTGTATTGTTGGTCCTTCAGTGTGTTCTTGTGCCCATCTGTGGCATGGGTGGTGGGCCCCTGCCTACCTCCCTGGTTGTTCAGTTCCATTGCTCTGCTGCTGGGGGTGGCTCTCTGCTTGCGCTATGACGCCTCTGTACTGCTCAGCTGGGCTGGCCTTGTTGCGCTATGGTGCATCATATGTGCTCAGCTTCCCCTTCCTGGTTGCGCTATGGTGCAGGTTGTGCGATATTCAGATGGTGGCTGGTTGCGCAATTTGACTTGCTCCATGTTTGAATATCGCATCTGTTGCGCATGTGCGCATTTGACTTGTGCTTGCTCCTGCTGTTGCGCATGTTTTGGGTGCAGTTTGAATATCTGACCCTAATTGCCTAACAACAAAGTATTGCTCATGTTTTCTTCCTTTTTTTAAATGTATCTGTTTTGCAAGGTAGAATTTTTAAATTCTAATCAAAGACATTTTAAAGTACATTTCTTACATAGGGAGGGGTCTAACTATACTTTTTTTGCTCTGATCACATTAACCTGAATTACAGGTGCTTCATGATTGATTGGTTCAAAAAAGGCCTTTTTTATTTCTCATTATCCAAATATGATATATGTGTCAGTGGCTATATGTTTTGTGCCTTCAGTACTACAGGAGACCTCTATATCTGTAACTTGAGTACGTGGGGTGGGGGTCTTTTTTGTGGGGGTCACAGAGCTATCACCATTGCCTTTAACAATGTTAAACATCATGTGCAAAGCCTTAATAAAAAGCTTTTGAAAGCATGAAGCCATCTGTGTCATCCTCAATGGAGAATGTGCTCCATTTCCCTCATTTCCACAAATGGTTGTGTGCTGGTTGGAATCAAAACATTGCTTAGTACGTTTGAAATCTGACATTATTTTATGTTTGCACCTGTGCATCTGCAGCAAATATTTTATTACAAGAATGGCACTTTAGAGTTATGTCTTTGTCGGGTACAGTGCTGTTCAGACTGCAGTGGGTTCAATAGTAACAGGTCAAACTCAATAAGGATGATCATGATGCTGTTCTTTGCCTGCAGGGTGGAAACTTCTTGTAGTTGAAAGGTGAGAGCTACTCTTATCAGACAGTTTCTGAATCCTTTCATGTATAGTACTACATGAAATCACCCAGCAAGCAGTGTCATGATCAGCTTTGAGTTCCCCCAATCCTTCCCCTTGCCCTGTCCATGGAAAAAAAAACACCCTCCCACTAACA
The DNA here is from genome assembly GCA_016271365.2 of Neoceratodus forsteri. Lineage (NCBI taxonomy): Eukaryota > Metazoa > Chordata > Ceratodontiformes > Ceratodontidae > Neoceratodus > Neoceratodus forsteri. The sequence continues at coordinate 260,771,979 of JADMNL010000022.1, read as the reverse complement.
AGTATCCCACCTACGTCCCATTCCTTCTCTGTGCCCCATCTGTGACAAGAACCCTCCAACTGTCAAGTTTTCCACCCACTTCGCGATTCTTCCTGCATGCGCCATCCATGATAAATGCCCTCCCATTGCTAAGTATCCCTCCCACCTCCTGAGTTTGTCCCATGCCCCCTCTGTAAACCTGTAAAAGAAGAAAACAATTCAGCGATGACTTCTACCCCCAGTGCCTCCTCCTCCCACCGCAACCTCATTTTCTGGCATCCAACATCCCATCTTCTCACCCCATACTTACATATCTAGTTCAGCACTGCTTCTTTTCAATTGTCCTGCTTCTTCTGCACTCAAGTGGGAAGTGACTGAAAACAAGATATGTCTGCTTAATGGCTTTTAATGCATTTTGAACTTTTACTCATAACTATGTATTTTCTTGATATTTTTACCACAAATGTTCAACATGCCTTTGTTTACCCCACCTCATGAACCAAGTAGGTGATATTTTTCAAATCTCCCTCCAAAATATGTTTTTGCAGCCAATCTGCAAAATTACATTTACACGTTTTGGATGGATCATGGAATTTTAAAAAAAATTACTTGACTTAATCATGATGGGGTATACAAAAACTATGTTGAGAATTTGGGGTCAAAATCTCAAACAGCAACAAAGTTATGAAGCAACACTGAGATTCTTTAATGTTTGCTCTTAACTTTTCCAGATTTTAACCCCAAATTTTCAACTTAGCTTTTTTTTAGCTCACCTCATGAACAAGGTAGATGTAATTTTTGAAATCCTCTCTGAAACATGTTTTCACAGTCTCTCTACAGAATCACCTTTTTGATGATATTTAAAAAAATCCTCTTGTCATGATCATAAAGTGGGGTGATAAAAGACTCTAGGTGTGATTCTAGAAGCACCCCTATGCATATTGCATGTTGTGACATGTGAGGGGTGCAGTTGTGCCAAGGACCCTATGACCGATTCTGTAGTGGGCAGGGTCCCTGCTGCTAAGTCCTGCAAGTTGTAAAATGTCCACAGGTATGCCAAATGCAGAGCATAACTGAGGGGCATGTCGCAACCCGCATCTTTGTGGCAGTAGGGTGAGAGTGTGCCCCAAGCCTGGAAAGCCCCGCAGGGTTATGGGACCCCAGCCCCCAATACAGCATGTCAAAGCCCCACAGGGCTGCTCTGCCCCCCCAGGTCCCTATCCCTGAACTCAAGTCCTTGAGGTGCCACTAGGAATGTACTAAACCCACTGATCCCTGGTACTCTAGTGGCCCCCCACCCCTCCCAACCAGCAGCACCTGAACACCTGCACCCCCACAAGACCCATCCTGGGGTGAGCAACTGGAATGACCCACCTATCACCACCACAGCCAGCTGCTGACTGCACTCTGTATGAGTGCATACTACTGTAAATAGTACACGCTCAAAGAATGGACAGTTCATTCATTGAGCATGTACTATTTACAGTAGTACACACTCATACAGAGTACAGTCAGTGGCTGGCCATGGTAGTGAGAGGTGGGCCATGCCAGTTGCCAGCCTCAGACAGGTCTTATGGGGTGTGGGTGGTCAGGTGCTGCCAGATGGGAGGGGTGGAGGGCCACTAGACTACCAGGGATCACTGAGTTTAGCACATTCTTAATGGCCCCTGCAGGACTTGGGTTCAGGGATCAGGACCTGAGGGGCAGAGCAGCCCTACGGGACACTGACATGCAGTACTGGGGGACCAGAGGCTGGGGGTCCCATTGCCCTGTATGGCTTTGATGTTCATGTGCAGTATTCGGGGCAGGGGTGGCACCTACAGTAGGTTGGGGGGTTCTTCCAGCCTTGTGGGGCTTTCAGGTGGGGCAGGATTGTGGCTGGGGGTGGCACATTCAGGTGGTTAGGGGCAGGTGGCACACTCCCTGGTGGACGCAAGTTACACCAGCTATTTGCTGATGTAACTGTTCATTGACAGAAGTCCACCGGGGGGCCTTCTAAAACAGTGCCATTGGGGACTTTGTTGCTGCCCTTCCAGAATAGGGCACAACCACTGCTGTAAACCCCCTAGTGCTATATCACAGGGAGTTTAAGGCATATCTGGTGTGGTAAGTCCACTTTAGCTCAAGTAGCCTGTGGCATGTCACAGGCTGCATTGCAGAATACTGAAAATCACATCCTCTGGTGTAACTTGCTATTTGCACCATATTTATGGCACAAGTCATGTTACACCAGGTGTATCCCTTCTAGAATTGGGACCTATGTTGAAAATTCGGGCTAAAATCTCAAAAAATGACAACGTTATAAGGAAACATTGAAATTCTTCAATGTTTGCTCCTGCCTTTGCTACTTTAGCAGACTGCAACCCCACATTTTCAACATAGCCATTTTTGTACCCCATATTATGAATGTTTTTCATGTCATTTTTCAAATCCTGTCCAAAATGTCTTTTCACACTTGTACCCAAGGTGACAGTTTTGACAGGATTTCAACATTTAAAACCTGTCATATTCATACGGTGACGTAATACAAAGTCTATATTGAACACTTAAATCAAAATTGAAAAATAAAAAACAAAATTATAAACAAATGTTGAAGATTTTTAACATTTACTCATAACTTTGTAATATTTTGCATTTTTAACCCTCATTTTCAACATACTCATGTTTTTTGGTCCATGGAATGAACATGGCAGGTGTCATTATTAAATCCCCCTCCAAAAACCTGTTTTTGCGGTTGTTCCACAAAACAATTTTGGGTCACATTTTATAAATGACAACTGTCATGTTCATATGCTAGGGCAAAAAAAACTCTAGTATTTTAAAAATTCAAAGTCACAGTCTAAGAAACTGACAACGTTATGCGTGAACCTCTTCATTTCCCAATCATGACAATGTTACTATTGTAACTTGTGTTACTAGTTTGTTAATTTTCACCTCTGCAGTATCAGCACCAAACATCCAGACAGCAAATACAAGCAAGCAGACCTTTAGCACTGACAAATGCTTGTCATTTATTGATCTTATTGAGCTCAAAAAACAAAACAAAACAAACAAAAGAGATATGCACTTTACAAGGAAGCAAACTCAGAGAGAGACTGGAACAGTTTAAAAAGTCCAAAAACAATCTAAGAACACAACAAACAAAGCTAAAAGGGGCATGGAACTGAAATTGTCAAAAACAACAAAGAAGGTTAATGACAAACAATTCTTTGTGTACACCAATTCCCTTAAAAAAATTAGACTCTAACAACAATAGTTGAAAATGGTGACACCATTACAGACCCAGTACTCATAGCCAACACTTTCAACCAGTATTTCTGTTCTATTTACTCAAAGCCAAGTTCAATATACAGTATGTTAATAACATACCTTCTGATTCTGTACCCCCAGTATTACTGTGAGTGAAATTAAGAAAAAATTAATGGGATCAAAAAGTTTGGAGCATCAGGCCCAGATAACATCACACCACAAATACTGATTATACTAAGAGATAGTATTGGTATTCCACTAGAACTACTGTTTAATAAATCAGTGAATACTGGTAATATGTCAACAAGTTGAAAAGTTGAAAAGATAATGCCTATTGATAAACAAGCACTTGTCAATGCCGAATGCTGACTGTGTTGGTCTGTTGAGCTCGTACAGTGGCCCTGTGTCACTCGCTCGTTCTGTTTGTCCTGGTGCTGCAGGCTGTACCCTTGTACAGGGCTCCTGGCTGCATTGGCAGGTTTTTTCTGCCCACAAAGAAATCTGCAGCTGTCCTGACAGAGTTGTGTTGAGGTGGGTCACTCGCCCTCTGTCAGTCGCTTATTCTGTTTCTGCTGGCAGCCTGGCACTGTAGGCTGCCCTTTTGTACAGGGCTCCCGCCTCTGCTGTTGGCTTTTTCTGCCCACAAAGAAATGTGCAGAAGTCCTGACACAGGTCCATTGAGCTACCTCACTCTTCCTCTCTTGCACGTTTTGTTTCTGCCAGCTCTGTAGGCTGGCCTTTTGTAGAGGGCTCCTGCCTGCATTGTTGCCTTTTTCTGCATACAAAGCAATCTGCAGCAGTCATGATAGAGGTCTGTTGAGCTCGCTCACTTCCCCTCTCTCACTTGCTCATTGTGTTTGTCCCAGCACTGCTGGCTGCCCTTTTATACTGGACTTCTGCCTGCATTGGCATCTTTTTCTGGCCACAAAGAAATCTGCAGCTGTCCCGACACAGGTCCGTTGAGGTGGGTCGCTCCCCCTCTGTCACTCACTCATTCTGTTTCTGCTGGCGCTGCAGGCTGCCCTTTTGTACTGGGCTTCTGCCTCTGTTGGTGGCTTTTTCTGTCCACAAAGAAATCTGCAGCAGTTCTGACACAGGTCCATTGAGGTAGCTCACTCTCCCTCTCTCAATCACTCATTCCATTTCTGCCGGTGTTGCAGGCTGGACTTTTGTACTGGGCTCCTGCCTGCTTTGCCACCTTTTCCTGCCCACAGAGAAATCCACAGCAGTCACGATAGAGCTCCGTTGATCTTGCTCACTGCCTCTCTCACTTGCTTGTTGTGTTTCTTCCAGCACTGCAGGTTGCCCTTTTGTACTGGGTTTCTGCCTGCATTGGCACCTTTTCCTGCCCGCAAAGAAATCTGCAGCTGTCCTGACAGAGCTCTGTTGAGGTCGCTCACTCTGCCTGTCTCACTCACTCATTCTGTTTCTCCTGGCACTGCAGGCTGCCATTTTGTAGCAATCTTATGCCTCTGTTGGCACCTTTTTCTTCCCACAAACAAAGCTGCAGCAGTCCCAACAGACCTCCATTGAGCTCGTTCATTCCCCCTCTCTCAGTCACGCATGCCATTTCTGTTGATACTGCAGACTGCCCTTTCCTACTGGGCTCCTGCCTGCATTGCTGCCTTCTTCTGGGCACAAAGAAATCTGCAGCAGTCATGATAGAGCTCTGCTGAGCTCGGTCACTCACTCACTCCCCCTCTCTTACTTGTTCATTCTGTTTCTCCTGCCACTGCAGGCTGCCATTTTGTACTGGGCCCCTGCGCACATTGTTGCTTTTTTCTGCCCACAAAGAAATCCACAGTAGTCCCAACAGAGATCCGTTGAGGTCGCTCACTCACCCTCTGTCACTCGCTCATTCCGTTTATGTGGGGGCTATAGGCTGGACTTTTGTAATGGGCTCCTGCCTGCATTGCTGCCTTTTCCTGCCCACAAAGAAATCTGCAACACTGACAATAGACCTCCATTGAGATTGCTCACTCCCCTTCTATTACTCGTTCATTCTGTTTCTGCCGGCACTGCAGGCTGTCTTTTGTACTGGCCTCTTGGCTGCGTTGGCACCTTTTCCTGCCCACAAAGAAATCTGCAGCTGCCCTGAAAGAGCTCTGCTGAGGTCACTCACTCTCCCTGTCTCACTCGCTCATTCTGTTTCTCGTGGTGCTGCAGGATGGTCTTTTGTACTGGGCTTCTGCCTCCATTGGCATTTTGTTCTGCCCACAAAGAAATCTGCAACAATTTTAACAGAGCTCTGTTGGCCTCACTCACTCCCCCTGTCTCACTTGCTCATTCTGTTTCTGCTGGCACTGCAGGCTGCCCTTCTGTACTGGTCTCCTGCCAGCATAGCCACCCTTATTTGCCCACAAAGAAATCGCAGCAGTAATGATAGAGCTCTGTTGAGCTCACTCAGTCCCCCCTCGCTTGCTCGTTTTGTTTGTCCCACCGCTGCAGGCTGCCCTTTTGTACTCAGGCCCTGCATGCATTACTGCCTTTTCCTATCCACAAACAAATCCACACCAGTCCCAGCAGAGCTCCGCTGAGCTCACACACTCCCCCTCCCTCACTCGCTTGTTTTGTGTCTCCTGACGCTGCAGGCTGCCCTTTTGTACTGGGCTCCTGCCTGCGTTGTCACCTTTTCCTGCCCACAAGAACATCTGCAACAGTCCTGACAGAGCTCAGTTGAGCTCGGTCACACCCCCTTCAAGTTGCTTAATCCTAATCTGTCCCAAACACTGATTTCCGACAGTGACTGTGGTATTCTGCACCAGAAGCATGGAAACACATTTTGGCCAGGATGTGAAAAATGACAGCTGTACTGTTCATAAGGAGGTGTGAACAAATGCCAGTGTTGAAAATATTACTAATTTGTAAACTTACAAGGGTGCGTGGCACCTGCACAACACACACTCGTAACACAGTCATTTTATGGATTTTAATAAAAAAATTTTTAACACAGGCATTTTAGGACATCTGCTCATGAACAGTGTCAGTGTGATTTTTTTAATATGTCCTGAACATGGATTTCTCACAGCAACCGCGCTATTGTGCGCCAGAAGAGTGAAAACACATTTCGGCCAGGATGTGAAAAATGACAGCTACACTGTTCAAAAGGAGGTGTGGCAAAATGGCAATGCTGAAAATTTGGAGTGAAAATATTGCAAAGTTGCGAAGGTAAGAGCGTGCGTGGAAACTGCGAAATGCACATTCATAACACACTCATATTAAGCACTTTCATCACCAAATTTTCAACATAGGCATTTTAGGACTTCTGCTAATGAACAGTGTCACTGTCATTTTCATAATGTGTCCCAAACATGGATTTCCCACAGTGACCACGCTATTCTGCGCCAGAACTGCGAAAACACATTACAGCCAGGATGTGAAAAAGAACAGCCATACTGTTTATAATGAGGTGCAAAAGAATGGCAATGTTGAAAATCTGGAGTGGAAATATTATAAATTTGTGAACTTATGAGCGTGCGTGCACACTGCGCAATGCATGCTCGTAACACAGTCATTTTGAATAAATATGAATGAATGAATACTTTATTTCTAAAAAGCACCTTTCCAAAACCAAGGCACTTTACAACAAATCAATACATAAAACTTAAATTCCTAAAAACAATCCCTAAATAATTTTAAAAATCTGGATATGCTAGGTTAAACAGATACGTCTTCAAAGCTGATTTAAAGCTTTGGACAGTCAGGCATTCTCTCACCCAATGAGGCAGAGAATTCCACAGGATTGGAGCCATAAAACTAAATGATCTTGACCCTGATGTCTTTAAATGAACTCTGGGAATCTCTAGCAATCCCTCATTGGTGGATCAGAGCCAATGGGAAGGACAGTAAGGGCAAAGAAGATCTTGCAGGTAACTAGGTCTCTGATTGTGTAGGACCTTGTAGGTCAGCAAACTGACCTTGAAGGTGATTCACTAATGAATTGGCAGCCAGTGCAGTCCACAGAGGACAGGCGTTATATGACTGGCCCTTGACATACCAGTCAAAAGCCTGGCCGCCGCATTCTGCACCAGCTGCAAATGGCAAATATCCACCCCCAGTAGCCCTAGGTACAGGGCATTGCAACTGTCCAAGCGGGAGGTAACGAAGGCGTGGACCAATGTTGGAAGGTCATCAATGGGAACCAGATGCTTCACTCGGAGTATATTTCTCAGATGGTAAAATGAGGTCTTGACAACAGCTGACACCTGATGTTTGAGGGTCAGACAATCATCAAATATAATGTCTAAGTTCCGCACCCGGTCTGAGGTCATCAGCTGGGTCCCCCCAAGAGAAAAACCTGAGGGTGACCCAGTCAATGAACCTACCCCTCGATGGCCTGGGTCCACAACTGACACCTCAGTTTTTTCAGGGTTTTACCACAACCAGCTCACAGTCATCCAGTCCTGAATTTCGGTAAGACAGTTATTAAAGACCGAGACAGCATCACCCTGGCCAGGCACAAAGGACATGTACAGCTGAGTATCATCTGTGTAGCAGTGAAAACTCAAGCTGTACCACCTAATGATCACTCCCAATGGCAGCATATATACCTCAAATAACATGGGTGCTAAGATAGAACCCTGTGGCACCCCAGAGGATGGGGGAGTGATGTTGAGGAACAAATCCCAGACACCACCCTCTGAGTCCTGCTCTCGAGGAATGATCTAAACCAACTGAGGACTAAACCAGATAGCCCACAGATAACCCACAGGTGCTCCAAAAGAACCCCATGATTAGCGGTATCAAATGCTGCAGAGAGATCAAGAACGACCAAGATGGAACGAGTCTTTCGATCTCTTGCTATTAGGAGGTCATTTAGTACTCTAACAAGAGCCGTCTCGGTACTGTCATTTCCTAAATCCTGACTGGAGAGAATCATAGACATTGTGGCTGATCAAATGATCGTCCAACTGTAACACAACCACCTTCTCAATAACCTTGCCCATAAAAGGCTGGTTAGAGACAGACCTGAAGTTGGCCAGACATTCCAGGTCTAAGAAGGTTTCTTTTAGAAGGGGCCTAATCATGGCTTCCTTCAAGGGGTCAGGAAAGATCCCCTTCTCCAATGACAACCAGATTATCTCAGCAAGGATCAGGCCGATTTTGTCCACACACCCTACTAAGAGGCGGGTGGGGAATGGATCCAAACTACAGTTGGATGGTCGCAGTGATGGGACGATCATCAATATGTCACTGATTGTGGGTTGGTCAAAGTCAGACCACACAAACTGGATGTCTGACATCTCCTGCCAACCACTACAACTCCCATTTGAGAGAGTTAGAAGGAGATCGGACCTGATTGTGACAACCTTATCTGCAAAGAATTGAGCAAACTCCTCGCAGCGTTCCTGTGAAAATGCTCACTCAGACTGAAGACAGAGTGGATTGCACAGTCTGTCCACAGTCCAAAAGAGCTGGGCTGGTTGATTCTGTGCAGCAGCAATTTCCCTGGACAGGAATTCTGCCTTCTTACAGGTAATTGCTGATTGATAGACACAATAGTGGTCCATCAAATTAAGCCTGTCACATTCCAGACCCAATTTCCGCCAACATCTTTCAAGCCTTTTTCCCGCTCTCCTCAACTCCCTCAAAGTCTCATTGAACCAGGGAGACTTTGGGCGAAGAGTGAGAGGTCAAACATGTTCAGGAGCAATGGAATCTAGGGCCCCTACTACCATCTTATTATAGACAAGAACCAGGTCCCCAGGATCCAAGCATTCACTAGGCAAACTCGATAGATCCAGCACTGCCATCAGGTCTTCTGGGGTAACAATCCTCAAAGGGCGGTACCGGACCATCTCCATAGAGACCGACCTACCGGGGGGGGTCAGGAAACTGAACCCGATGGTGTGATGGTCAGACCATCCAATTGGCTCCATCACCAAACTGGATATCTCCATCCCCGGGAAGAATACCAAATCCAATGAATGACCATCTATATGGGTAGAGGAGGAAATAACCTGTGTGAAGCCCAGCGAATTCATTAGCTGGAGGAAGTCAGAACCAAACTGCGAGAGTTCATCGTCGACCCAGGCATTGAAATCCCCCAGAATCAGCCATCTGGAGGATTCCAATGTCATGTCGATGATGAAGTCTGCGACTTCCCAGAGGAAAACATTCCCATTACCTGGTGGACGGTAAATGAGAAGAATCCTGTACCCCACACCCTCACCCAGGATACATTCAAAAGATTTGAAGTATCATCCCCAAATTTTCAACATAGGCATTTTGGGACCTCTGCTCATGAACAGTACCACTGTCAGTTTCTTAATCTGTGTGGAACACTGATTTCCCACACCGACCATGCTATTCTGCGCCGGTAGTGTGAGAACACATTTTGGCCAGAGTGTGAAAAATGACAGCTGTACTGTTCACAAGGAGGTCTGGAAAAATGCCAATGTTGAAAATCAGGGGTGAAAATATTGCAAATTCTCGAAGTTACGAGCTTGGGTAGCAACTGTGCAATGCACACTCTTAAAACAGTCATTTTTTTGATTTTTCCCACTAAATTTGCAACATAGGCTTTTTGAGAGCCCACCTCATGAACACTGGCACTGTCATTTCATTAATCAGTCCCAAAAGGTGATTCCACTCAGTGACTGTGAAATCACCTTTTGGGGCCAAATAATGCCATGACAGTGATAGAATTCATGAGGAGGGGTCCCAAAAACCTCATGTTGAAAACGTGGTGCCAAAATTCCAAAACATGCCTGAGATGTGCATCAAAGTTGAAAAAACCCTGTTTATTCCATTATACAGCTTACCGGCATTTCCTCAGTTTGCAGTCGGCTTTGAAGAGTGCAAACATGTTCCTGGTCCACTGAAGATCATTGCGCCAGACTCCAGACATAAGTATGGGGCAAGGGGGGTGTGGAGAGGCAGGGTGTGCTGTGGGTGGGCACTGGTTGCGGGGGGCAGGGAGACTGCCGTGGGACCATTTCCTTTTTTACAGGTTACAAAAAAAAGGCATAGCGGGACTGTTTTTGATTTTACAGGGGCATGTGGCATGCTGGAGTGGGCTCCCAACATGCCAACGGAGTCTTCCTTTTGGGGGGACAGCTGTAGCCAATGGGGGATTGGACACCCCATCGGCACACAACAAAAGTGGGGGGGGGCATATTGCAGACGGGGACTGGGCTCCCTCGTCAACAACATAAATATTTGGGGCACTGCAGCCGATGGGGATTGAGGGCCCCGTTGGCAACTAAACATGGTTGGCGGGGCACATACTGCCGAGGGGGATTGGGCACCCCCTCGGCAATGGAGGTTAATATTGTTTGTGAACATGGTGGCAAGCTGCTGCCATGTTCACAAACAAAAGATCCCGCCCTGCAATGACAGGTCGCTCCCTCATTGCAGCGAATGGCTGATGCTGCAATGACAAGGCGGCCCCTGATTGCAGCGGCTGATTTTTTACAAGTTTGTGGCACCTTGGCTGAACTAATGTCAGCAGCAGTGTGCCACAGCATTGGGGGAAGCAGGACAAGCCTTTACAGGCTGTGGGGGCATTGGCCACAACAGTGCCGCACCTCCACAACCTGCTTGTGGAGAAATCTGCCGCAACATGTTTATTGTGCATGCACACAATCAACATAAAAAGGAACCAAGCAAGACATACAGAATTGCAGACCTATAAGTTTTATGTCGATACCTGGTAAAATATTGGAATCAGTTATGAAGGATAGACTATGTTGTTATATGAAATCATGGAACATCCTTGACAAGGATCAACATGGTTTTGTAGCAGGACGATAGTGTATATCAAACTTAATCAGCTTCTATGAGAACATCAGCAGGATTCTGGACACTGGAAGATCAGCAGATGTGATTCTGCTGGATTCAGCAGGACTTTTGATATGGTTCCACACTGGGCTGTCATCAGCAAACTTAACAAGCTGTGAATAAATAACAATTTAGTGACATGAATATGAATTGGCTATCTAACAGAATGCAGAAGGTGGCACTCAATGGTTACCTGTCTGCAGAGGGGAGGGTCATGAGTGGGTCCCACAGGGCTCTGTCCTGAGCCCCATATTATTTCACTTATTTATTACTGACTTGGGTGATAACATCAAGAATAAAATACTCAGACAACACCAAATTAGGTGGCCCAAGTGATACTGTGGAGGACAATAAATCTATTCAGGATGACTTGGGTATCATTACTGACTGAGCATTCAGATGGGGAATAGCCTTTAGTACTAACAAATGTTATGTGCTGCACTTGGGACATAACAATAAGTTATCTCAGTACATTTTAAGTAATTCAACCTAAAAAGCAGCAAGTACAGAAAGAGACCTGGGTATACTAATTGACAGAAAATTGGACTTTAGAGAGCAATGCACAAATATTATGTCTGGGGCTAACAGAGTAATAAGTGCTATAAAAACTATAAAGTCTATAAAAAGTCTTCCTGGTTGCTCATTGCAACACCAGAAAGGAATGTATGTGTGATTCACATGGGAAAACTCAGGGGCCTTAATTGGCTGAACTCTCATAGCTCAGCTGGTTAAGAGCTAAAGCATGGATTGCTGATACCTGGGTTTGAATCCCAGTGAGAATCACACTTTTCTTTTCATTTCTACAATTGGATTTCTAAATTTGCCTCACAGTGGCATATACTGCACTAGGGAGAGAAAGAGAAGGAGTTGTTTAAGTCTAAAAAGACTTCCTGATTGTTCATTGCAATGCCAGAAAGGAATGTATGTGTTATTCACATGGAAAAACTCAGGGGCCTTAATTGGCTGAACTCTCATAGCTCAGTTGGTTAGGAGCTAAAGCACAGATTGATGATACCTGGGTCTGAATCCCAGTCAGAGTTACACTTTTCCTTTCATTTCTACAATTGGATTTCTAAATTTGCCTTGCAGTGTCATATACTGCACTGGGGAGAGACAGAGAAGGAGTTATTTGAGTCTGTAAAAAGACTTCCTGGTTGCTCAGTACAACACCAGAAAGGAATGTATGTGTGATTCACATGGGAAAACTCAGGGGCCTTAACTGACCCAAATTCTCATAGCTCAGCTGGTTAGGAGCTAAAGCATGGATTGATGATACCTGGGTCCGAATCCCAGTGACAGTCACACTTTTCCTTTCCTTTCTATAATTGAAGTGCTATTAAAAAGAATATAAAGTGTTGCAAAAGTAATTTGATATTACCCTTATGTAGATCCGATGTTAGGCAGCACTTTGCCTTCTGTAGTCAACTCTGGAACCCATATGAAAAGGTTGCTATAAACAGAGTGGCAAAGGTGAAGTATGACTAAAATAATAACTGAGGTCAAGGAACTTCCATATGTGGAAAGAACAAATAATCAAAGTTATACACACTGGAAGAAAGAAGAAAGTGAGGTGATCTACTACCATTTTACAATATGGTTAATGATACGTTACTAGTTGAAGACCTGAATATTATATTAAAGGATCCTAATTCTAGAACTAGAGAACACGCACTTCAGGTGCAAGAAGGACGTTTTAGGGTCAACAAACAAAAGTACTTCTTCACCGAAAGGGTGGTGAATTTATGGAACAAACTGCAAGAAAGTATTGTTGTCAGAGTAAAAAAAGGTTGGATAGGTTCCTGATGGAAGGAGGGAAATTAGCATACTACGAGGACACATAGGAGCTTTTTAGGGCTTATGCCTTTTCTGCTCCTTAAGCAATACTGACATTAGTGACAATATTGGATTATACATTCAAGCTCTGTACCTAGTGATACCCAGAGGGCTGAATAATTTAACTTGGTGCAACACCTGAATCTGTTAATTTTTGAATTAGCTGTTTACAAACATTATGGTTTATAAATCTTAGGTCAGTTGATATGCAGGCATTGGCAATTGTGTCCTTTACAATGTTCACTAGTTTGCTTATTCCTATTGATTAATACTTTTGCCATTAGATTTGGGAACCACTTTTTCAAGGAGTTCAGGTACACAGAAAGAAAAAATGGTGAATTCTCAACATTGCACATGGGGGATTGGGGCCTGTGCACTGTGTTTTTGTATAATTTGCAGTGGGGTATCTGATGGGATTTGTCAGCGCAGCATAGACCCTGGGCTTTAGATAGTGGATGTCTTTTGAGTTCTTCACATTTCTAGTTTTCGTTATTTGCTCCTTGTACAACTCTGGATAGTCATGTTGGATTTCATGAGCTAGGAGACGTTTATCATCCCATTGAATACTGTGCATTTTGGTGTTGCCTCTAAAACTGAAATACATTGACATTGTTAACCAATATTTGTTTATTAGTAACTGTGCTGTGTGTGGGCCAAGTTGATTTCTATCACAGAGTGAATCATCTCGCTGGTTAACTCTTCAACCACATATGTTCCCTCCTCCCTTGCCTAGCGTCTTTAGATGTTTTAGCTTGGGTACAAGGACCTTTCTGCATTTTCAAATTCAGTTGCATTTAATAGTGAGGAAGGGTATCCCCCAAACTTCAAAATGTCTTTCAATACTCTGGAATAAGCACCTTAGAGATGAAGGATTATATTTGTTACCATCTTTTTTCTTGTACTGATAAAAAAAAAAAACACAGAGGAGCTCGTTTAATTTGATGGAAGGTATGGAAAACAATAGCCTGAGCTCATTAAGTTTCTTCTTTATATAGTTAGCAAATTTGTTTAAATCTATCATTTTTACGGCTGTGGATGGAGCCTACAGCCATTTTGCTTTGTGTCATTGAAAACGGCCAATTGTGGCATCTTCCGTTGGACTTTTGGAAATATCCTTCCGAAATTCCAATGGAGCTTGTAACACTCTACCATGATCAGCTGCTACAGAGTAACATCCGCACTATTTTGGCTGCTACTTCTGCATTCCGGACAAGAACTGCACATGTGTGTCTTGCGCGCATACACAATTCCACTGGTGCTGCCATCTTGTGAATGGCATATTGCTATTCACCACAACTACGCATGCACTAATGGTGCACATGCACAGTTGCATCACCACCACCATCTTGCAGATGGCACTCTGTGACTCTGGTGGCACTAGCTCTCTGGAGCTTTAGAAGCTTGCAACAGCTGTATCAGCTCTGGCTAGATCTTGTTTTACTAGTGTTTGCATTTTGCTGATCCTTTATATGGAGATCCATGACTTGTTCATCTGTGGTGCTAAGTACAGACCTACTAGCAAGATTATCATTTGACTCACTATTTTCTATGTCCACAGTTGATTCAGAAGTGTCATCTCTCTCAGCAGATTCCAGAGGGGGTCTGGTGTCTGTTGCTGGCTCCATATCATAATCTATGGGGGATCATTACAGCAGTCTGTTCATAAGTTTCAATTTCATCAGCAGCCAGAAGAGGGAGTTCAGACTCCATGAGTGGATTTGCATCATTTTCTATTTCTGACTGGGAAACAGTGAGTTCACCAGTTTCGTTTTGCACAGCATTCTGTAGAGGGAGTTTTGGGTCAGTCAGAGGTTCAGTATTATTTTCTGTGCCGGAGCGACTATTCATACCGGGATGATTTACAGACCTCTAACTGAAGGGTAGGAACTGGATGAGGCACTGGGGTAAGCCATTGGCACAATGGCAGAAAAAGTGGAGGTGCTGCTGGGGGGGACCTCAATCTGATGCATGTAGATTGAAGCCATGCAGCCATGGCCTCAGCTAGAAGCAGGGACACCATTGACTCCCTGCAGGGGGTGTTTCTCAGGAAAATAGTCAGAACACCCTCTCATGATGGAGCAATACTGCACCTGGTGCTCACAAACAAGGACAGTGTTGCAGACTTTAAGGTGGGAAGCCACCTGGGGACCAGCAATCACCATACAGTGTGGTTCAGCATAGGGACAGCAGTCAAAGAAACCACACAAGGACAAAGGTTGTGGACCTGAGGAGGGCAGATAAAAAAAATTGGCAAATACCTCAGAGGCAACCTACCTGGGGGTTGGGGGATGGCCTGTGTGGGGTGGAGGACCAGTGGGCAAAATTAAGAAATAGCATAGTAAAGTCAGTAAACATCTGCAAAAAAGAAGTGAGCAAAACAGTAGAAAACAAGAGACCGCTATGGTTCTCAAAGGAGGTGGTTACAAAGGTTAAGGCTAAAAGGGTAGCATTCAGGAGGTACAAAGGAATGCAGCGGGAAGAGGACAGTGAAGTGTACCAGTAGAAGTAGATGGATTTAGGGAAAGTGGTGAGTGGTGCAAAGGCACAAACTGATGAAGGATTGCCATGGGGTAACTAAGGGGACAAGACCTTTTTTAGGTACAGAAGTGAAAAGAAAAACACAAAGGGAGGGACTGTGAGGCTAAGAAGGGAAGGGGGGACTGTGCAGGAGAGGATCAGGTAAAAGAAGTTATTCTAAACAAATACTTCTGTTCAATCTTTGCAGTAAAAGAGGAGGGGGATGAACCACAGGAAAGCCGCAGGAATACTGGGGGGAGGTAGACACGTGTCCATTCACAGAGGAGGGAGTGAATCTGAAAGTGGACAAAGCTATGGGTCATACAGGGTACACCCAAAAATGTTGAGGGAGCTCAGGAGAATACTGGCTCCCCCTCTGACAGCCTTACTCAACAACCCACTGGAAACAGGAGTGGTTCCAGAGGACTGGAGGAGAGCAGATGTAGTCCCACTTCATAAAAGCAGCAGCAGGGAGAAGCCTGGCAACTATAGGCAGGTCAGTCTGACACTGGTGGTGGGGAAATTCATGGAGGTACTTTTAAAAGAAATACTTGTGGAGTATCTTGAATCTAGTGGGTTGCAAGACCTGAGGCAGCATGGATTCACGGGGGGGAGGTCATGTCAGACAAACCTGTTGATTTGACTTGGTGACCAAGGAAATAGATCAGGGTGGGGTGATATACATGGCCTACTTAGACTTCAGCAAGGCCTTAGACACCATACCACATAGCAAGCTCATAAATAAACTGGGCAGTTTGGGGGTGGGTCCTAAGGTTGTATACTGGATACAAAATTGGTTGATGATAGACAGCAGAGGGTAGTAGTAAATGGCACTCACTCAGGGGTGGGGAGGGTGACCAGTGGGTACCTTAGGGCTCAGTACTGGACCCAGTCCTCTTTAATGTCTTTGTAAGTGACATTGCAGAAGAGTTGGAAGGGAAGGTATGTCTCTTTGCGGATTACACCAAACTCTACAGTAGGGTGGACACTCCTGAGGGGTAGAGAAAATGAGCAGAGACCTGAGAAAACTTGAGGAGTTGTCTAAGGTATATCAGCTGGGTTTCAATGTGAAAAAGTGCAGACCCATGCACCTAGGACACAGAAACCCAGAGGCCATGTATAAAATGGTGAAGAGGTACTGACAATCACAAAACTGGAAATGGATCTTGGAGTACCCATATTGGATCATGTCAAGGCAGAGAGGCAGTGTGAAAAGGCAATAGGCCAGCATGCTACTGGAGTGTATAGTGAGGGGTATCACCAGCATAAAGAGAGAGGTGATATCACCACTGTATAGATTGTTGGTCAGGCCCCACCCGGAGTATTGTGTCCAGTTTTGGAGACCAGATCTCAGGAAGGACATAGGGTAGATGCTGTCCAGAGAATGGCAACTAAAATGGTGCAAAGTCTGCATCAGGAGCCCTATGAAGAGAGACTAAGGAATCTCAAAATATACACCCTGGAGTACAGGAGGGAGAGGAGGGCATGATAGACACCCATAAATATCTCACGGGGGTTAGTAACGTATGGGAGGGGAGTATTTTTCAGAGGAGAACGTGCATGAGAACAAGCGGGCATGCAATAATGCTGGAAGGAGGGAAATTAGGAGGGATGTGAGGAAGTACTTCTTCATTGAAAGAATAGTGGATGCTGGGAACAGTCTTCCAGCAGAGGTTGTGGGGGTGAAAACAGTGGTGGGTTTCAAGCATGCATGGGATAGATACAAGGGAATCTTGGTGGGGAAAGTCAGAGATGAGGTAGGGTCTACAGTGTCAGTATAGGCAGGAAAAAATGGTCAGACTGGCTGGGCCAAGTGGTCCTTATCTGCTGACCGATTCTGTTTCTTTGTATCTAATTTGGGTCATTAGGTAGTTGATCACTAGGGAGAAGATGGAGTTTGCAGACGCCTTTTTGATTTTGCTGGATTTCATTTTTTTAGCTGTCTGGTGCTGCAGTTTGTTTTTTCAGACAACAGTAAATCTGTTAGTGCTAATGACTTTGATCATCGCGATCACACTTTCAAAAGGACTGCACTCGCAAGTAATTGTTTTCTGCTAGGAATGCAAGTTACTGCAAACATGCTGATAGTAGATCCACCGGCATTGAGTCAAAATGTTGCTGTGGGAACAGGTTTCATGGAATAATAAGATTAAACATAAGAACTGTGTGGATTAATGAGTTATTCTCACTGCAGCTCATTTAAAATTATTTGTCTGAGGCTCGAGACATAAACTCCCATTTCATAAATGAGTGATTTTCCAAGATAAAAATCCTACAGTTTATAGTACTTTGTTAAAGAAAAGGATCACAAATCTGTTGTGATGTAGTAAAATTCGACTCCTCCTATTTCATATTTCATTCTGCTCATTGTTATCATGAAAGCTGTTTATTCAGCTCTTATGCTTACAGGTCTTTGTCCTGGCCCACTGGCAGCACTATACAAGGTTCCTTTTGAGTTGTTATAAAGAGGAGACAATTGCGCCTATACCTTCATTATATGATCCCCATGCTCTACTTCATAAAGCAAACTTGTAGGAGGCTCTCGCTTAGGAAACTAATTTTGAAACACTTACTTCTAGCATTGATGTGGCTGAACTGCATATATTAGGCTAATAGGTCCCACCAAACAGATACCATCAGCCAAATTTTCTCTCTGGGTACACAAGTTCTTTAATGTTTTCATTGGTTTTGCACATCATCACAGGGCCAATGCAGCATACCCATGGATAATTTAAATCATTAAAGAACAAGGTATCTAAAATCTATCTATAGGCTGAAACTGCAAGTAGACAATTCGTACCAGTGGTGCTCTCTACAAGATTAGGCAATTACATTTACTCAGCTTTCCTGCTTTGCTGCAAAGAGGACTCTGAAGATGAAACAATGATTAAAATGCATAATTTCAGCTGGTGTAAAATACAGTTCTCTCTCAGAACAGATGTAATTAGTTCAGGTTAATCAAGCAAAATGTGACCTTTACCAGCAATTACATTCTAATCGTTTGGCTTGGATGTCAGAGTTGAAAGCATATCTTCTAGAGAGAGTTATTTGTTTTCTAAACAAATGTTGCTTTTGTTATAGAGGATATTAGTTATTTGCCTTCTGAATTTGTAAACTCTCCAGTTCCGAATAACAATGTTTCCTACTACCGGAGCTGCTCCTATAGCTTTCCAGTAGAACACTTGTGTTTGACCTGGACTGAAACGTAATCATCCTCTGTCTGCTGAGAAGAGGAGTATAATGTGTACTGGTACCTGCCCGATGGAATCCAGAGACTGAAAACACCACAGCTGCTGCCTGACCTCCATGTGCATTTCTAAAACTCTCTTTCTGCCATGGTGGCTTTGTTTTCAGCAAAACGGAGGAGATGGGTAATGGCAATGTGCTCTAGTGGTTTGAGCACCAGCTTTGGTGTCAGGAGATCACAGGTTCAAACCCCACCAGAGTCAGACATGCACTGTGTGACTTTAAACAAACCATTCAACTTCCCCAGTGCTCCAGTCAACTCAGCTGTGAAAGTGGGTAGAAGCAGGACCCAGCTGAAAAATGAGATGTTGCATCTCAAATGGACTAAATTGGGTTAATTATAAAAAAAGCATAAATAAAGGGTCCACGAGCCTGAGATGGCAGGAATGGCAGTCAGATGGGGAAGCTGAGAGCATCAGTATGGACGCTGTCCTTCCATAGTAGGTGGTCTAAAATACAAAGCCAAAGAATTGGGCACTCACCACCTCATAAAATAATTCAAGAAACATCGCTCAATGCTTCAAATGAAAATTCATTTTATTGTAGAAATATAACACAAAACCGGACAGACGCCCTGACAACAGTTGCCTGATGCATTTTGGATGTACTCATCCTTTGTCAAAGGCATATTGAACCAGTGGCAGATCAGATTAAATAGTGGTTCACCTGAATGGTATGTCTATGATGTCATGGGTCCACAAAATTTAAAAAGATATATAAATATACATCCAAATAGATAATGAACAAAAATAATATTAAAAACAATAAAAATCAGGACACAAGTCACAACGGCAATATCTCAGTAGACAATATACAGTATTTACAATAAATAATCTCACTCTTTATACCTCATTTCTTTAAAAACAGAAGCAATTCAAATGTAGTATTCAGACATGAATGTTTTGTTGCACCGAAACTATAAATCGCGAAAGCTTCCCTTTGTAGGACCAATTGATTGCTGTCTCCCCTCTGGGATTTCTGCTCACTTTGTCAATAGCCAAAAAATTAAATTTGTGTAATGATGAATCCCTAGAATTATGTACATGTAAGGCTGTAGCATACATCAAATTGTGGTAGCATGTGTTATTAATTGTCCGATTTCAAATTCTTGCTGTGTTGCAGGGTTTTGAACTTAAATTCTGTTTTAAAGTACTTGCAATAACTACATCTTTTGCATGGATGAGCACTCCTAACATCTTTGGTTAACCATGTGGCATTACCCCATGTTTTATGATGACTATGACCCAGCATACTATATCTCTAGTTGTGCTAGCCCTTCAATGAGCCATCCTCAGGGGTGCTGCAGTATATTATGCCAGACCTCTATCACTACTAAGAACATGCAGGTGTTTTAAAATGTTGTCACAAAGTTAAATATATTGTTCCGTTGCTTAATATCTATGTCCATAAATTAAATTATACCTGTCTTTTGATCTGGCTAAAATATAAGCCTCTGTAACAAAAAACAAACAATTTGGATATTTATTCTCTCATAGTATCCTATTACGAATGGACTACATTGCTCTTCCTGCAAACTGCCTCTTTGGTATACTACCTCCAAGTGCGGTAAATGTCAACTGATCACTGGCTGCAACTAAACAATTTTGGAACATAGTGGATGGCATAACTAAAGGCCAGTTCACCCTGCCACACTTGCACAGCAGCAACTCGAGTGCATTGGTTGATGTAGTGTAAATGTGGCAGTGTGGACATTTATGCAATTACAGTAAGTCATTTGTTTCTTTTCTCCTTGAATTGCAGCAGAGGTGGGGACACATTCCAGAGTGAACCATTTAAGCAGCAAGGTGGACAGGCTGCACTGCTTGCTCTGACATTTGAGAGGCAGCCATCCTTGGCTGGACCACTGACTTCCATCATTTTTTAAGTTTTTAGATCATTTTTGTAATTAAACCAACAAGCGCCATATAATTACTTTCAGGCTTCTTCATCACCAGTGCTTCTGAGACTGGGACCTTAAGTAAACTGTAGGGTGGGAGGGTCTTCAGGTCAGATTAGAAAGCAACACTTTTGCATCTTTCTTTCTGGGTTTCTTCTGGACAGAGTAGCAATCAGGTAAAGCCTTTACTGGCAGATAGTGAGGACCTGGAAAGAGCAAGTGGTGGCTGGGGGGAGAGGTACATAATGAGAGCACGCAGCGTGAAATTGACCGGAACATCAAACCCCTCCATGAATTCTTTGAACTCATGGCCCCTCTCAGCATAGCTTGCACTGGTGCTGAGAGGGGTCATGTAGACATGATTGTGATGTGGAAAAGGAGATTGAAGCAAAACTAGACTGGACTGCAGGTAAAAGCGTAGTGGCCATGTAAATGCAGCTTAAAAGAACTAGCTGTAAGCCCCCTGCAAAAGTGGGGCTTATATTCCCACATTTAGGCACCCCTTTTTCCCCTCCTACCCCCCCACCGAGCTAGGAAATAGATTATTGCTCTGGGGGTTAGTGCTCTGGATGCCTCAAGGTGGCAGCAGAGGACAGAAAATAGGGTATATAAGGGAGCTGACTGGAAGTCAACCGCGGCAGGCACTTGGGACAAACAAGCAACACAAGCATGTCACCTGAGGAGCTGAAGAAGCTGAATTTCCAGCCTGATTACTTTCAAGGCAGCCCCCCCAAGCTCACTGCCAACCGCGGCAGGCACTCGGGACAAACAAGCAACACGAGCAACATAAGCAGCTCAACTGAGGAGCTGAGGAAGCTGAATTTCCAGCCTGATTACTTTCGAGGCAGCCCCCCCAAGCTCACTGCCAACCACAGCAGGCACTCGGGACAAACAAGCAACACAAGCAACACAAGCAGCTCACCTGAGGAGCTGAGGAAGCCGAGGAAGCCAAATTTCCAGCCTGATTACTTTCAAGGCAGCCCCCCCCAAGCTCACTGCCAACCGCAGCAGGCACTCGGGACAAACAAGCAACACAAGCTACACAAGCAGCTCACCTGAGGAGCTGAGGAAGCTGGATTTCCAGCCTGATTACTTTCAAGGCAGCCCCCCCCAAGCTCACTGCCAACCGCGGCAGGCACTCGGGACAAACAAGCAACACAAGCAGCTCACCTGAGGAGCTGAGGAAGCCAAATTTCCAGCCTGATTACTTTCGAGGTAAAGAGAGTCTCTTCTCTTCGTCTGGACACCTGCAGGGGGGTGCTACCTGATGAACACTTATATTTTATGAACTTTGTTCCCTGTTCACTGCTGGGTGGGCTTGTTATTTGCTTTTCTTTGTACTACTGATGCTGAAGTGTAAAGCTAGGGATTCACTGGGTGCCCTAGAGTTGCCTTGCTGATGATACCTTAAAGCCAGATATACTAAGCAGCTAATATAGAGCAGACTTGTTTAATATTGTGGTTTTGGATCTAATTGTGCTTGTAACTGAAGGTATTAGGATAGCTGAGTCCTAGTGTGACCTCATTTTGGAATAGCCCTGTTTGCTTAGAGTGGAGCCCCTTTGTGTAAGTCACAACATTTTCTCCCACTGCATAGTAATGAGAGGCTTTGTTTTCTCCATTACATGGGCAGCCCCCCAAGCTCACTGCCAACCGCGGCAGGCACACGGGACAAACAAGCAACACAAGCAGCTCACCTGAGGAGCTGAGGAAGCCGAATTTCCAGCCTGATTACTTTTGAGGTAAAGAGAGCCTCTTCTCTTTATCTGGATGCCTGCAGGGGGGTGCTAGCCCGACGGTGCTTTGCGCCGTCTGCCCCACCCACCCCAACCACTCACCCAGGGGCAGCTGTCAATTTAAGGATCCACCCCATAACATCACATCTGGTGACATCATGTCCTGTTGCCCAGAACCTATCTCCCCACTTTCCCATTTGCAGGTTATACCTGCTGGCCACTAGAGGGACCTATGCTCCCTCACTACTTCCTACTTCTACCTGTACAGTACTCCTTCCCTTGGATCTTGCTCACCACAATGTATTGGCCCTGCCTCACGCTCTGCCTGTGCCTATCCCCACTAGCAGTGCACTTGCCCACTTACCCATCTGTTACTCCGGACTATGCCCTGGCACCCCCTCCCTCCCCTTGCTCCTGAACCTGCTCTCTTGCCCCTTGGGACCTCTGTGTGTCTCGGTCCTCCCTGCCCCCCCAGCTTCCTCCTCACCTCAGGCACATCTGGGTGTCTTTTTATTCTTGCCTTCCCTTCCTGTACCACCCTGCCCACCCCTTGCTTCCTTAACGTCCCCTCCCCCCCTCTCATGTCAATCGTAGGAAAACCTCTCACCATCTCCCAGCCAGGGTGTTAGTCATGCTACTACTCCTGTCAGGGAACATTCATCCAAACCCTGGCCCGGTTCCCAGGAGCTCTCCGACTAGCACCACAGGCCTATGCATGGTCTCCATGAATATCTGTAGCCTCCTAAAAAAGTTTGACTCACTACAATGCCTGGTCACATCAATTAACCCTGATGTCATTACTCTGGTTGAGACTTGGCTGTCGAAATCCTCCCCTGACTCCCTGGTCTCCCTTCCTGGTTTCACCCTCTTCCAGTCTGACCGTGTTAGGAGACAGGGCAGCAGCTGCGCTATTTATGTTAAGGTATCTCTCCCCGTACTAGCCCTGCCTACTCCAATCCTTGACTCCAGGGCCCAGGCGCTTATGCTGAAACTAACCCCTGACCCTTTAAAGGGACCCCTTTATCTGACTACTGCATACGTGCCCCCCAGGGATCAAACACAGGCCATTGCCTCACTTACAGAATATCTTTCCTCACTACCTCCTTCCGCTGATCACATTCTGGTGGATGACTTAAATGTCAATTGGCTCAGCCCCTCCTCCTCCTCTACCCGTGACTCCTTTTCTACAATAGACCTAACACAACTAGTTACCCAACCTACCAAGACTAACCCCAAGAGAGGCTCCAGTACCCTGCTTGATGTGGTATTCACCAACTGCCCTAATTGGATCCCCAATGTACAAGTCCTCCCAGACTCTCTCTCAGCGATCACTCCCCCATTCTATTCCACTGGTCATCCTCAGTCTCCAAACCCATAGCACAGTCCACATGCTGGCAGCGTCTAATACCTGGTGGTCTGACAAAACTTAAGGAACTTCTGTCCCAAATTGACTGGTCTCCTATACAGGCAACTCCTGACATTGACACAGTTCTCTCCTTCTTTACCTGAACTTTCAATAATGCCTGTGATATCTTTGCCCCAATGTTGACCCGCCATTCTAAAAGTCAGAATGCCCCCTGGGTAACCCCAGCTTTGATCCACCAACTCAAACATAGGGACAACCTATGGCACCGTACCATTGAGACTGGCTGGCCCAGTGACAGGCGTTATGTGCTGCCACACCAGAAACAAATTGCACTCGGGCCATCAGAAAGGTGAAGTCTGAGCACTACTCGGTCCTCACTCACAGACCTCATGGGGAACCCCAGAACCTTCTGGGATAACATTAAACAGTTAAATGGGAGTGCACACTCCCCCCAACCAGATCAACATTAATGGTGTGATCTCTTTAGACCCAGCCCTCATAGCCAATCACCTCAACACCTCATTCACTGACCTTAGCCCTATCCTCCCTACAAATTTTTTTGACCCTCCTCCACCAGCGCCTGCTGTAAATCTTTCTTGCCCTTATTTTCTCCTCTGCTGTGTTTCTGCCCAAGAACTTAGGCCACACCTTGTCACTGCCCTCAAGAGTAATAGTACGGGCAGTGACACCCTGGATCCGTGTATCCTACGGCTGGTCTTAGACACAGTCCGGCACTCGATCATGTGCCTCATCAACCACTCTCTTTGCCTGGGGAAGGTTACAACTGCCTGGAAAGTCACCACTGTCACCCCTATCTTAAAGGTGGTGATAGGACTGTGGCTGGAAACTATCGGCCAATCTCCATTCTCTCTCCTCTCTCCAAGGCCTTGGAAAAAGTGGTAGCCTCTCAAATCTCTGACTACCTCTCCACCTACAATGTCCTATGTCCTAAACAGCATGGCTTCCGAGCGGGCCACAGTACCAACACAGCCCTCCTAGAGTTCTACAACTTTCTCCACTCCTCCTTAGACACTGGTTCTCTGGCTGGTGCAGTCTTCATTGACCTCTCTAAAGCTTTCAACACTGTCTCCCACCCCCTCCTTCTTGATGCCCTTAGTCTCTCTGGTTTTGCTGCTGGGCCTATCTCCTGGTGCACCAGTTATCTGTCTGACCGCTCACAGCGTGTAAAAATTAATGGGACCTACTCAGACATCTGTCCCATCTTTTGGGTTCCCCAGGGCTCCATTCTGGGCCCTTACTATTCTCCATTTACCTTAACACCCTTTCACGCTCTTGCTCGGGGAACATTCTATTATACGCTGATGATGCAGTCATCTTTGCCTCAAGTCAGAACCCTATTGCCCTCCAGGACTCCTGCAGAAGTCCTTTGCTGAAGCCGAGGGCTGGTTCAAGGAACATAGATTGGTGATAAATCTTAAAAACAAAACCATGTTCTTCACTCATCCTCAAAACAAGTCCTGCAACTTCAAACTCCTCATTCACTCTGGGTCCTCTTTCCCACTCGAACAAGTTTGCTCTTATAAGTACCTAGGGATCCAATTTGACCCCTCCCTCTCCTTCCATGGACACATCGCTGCCCTAGCCACTGCCACTAATATCCGATTGGGCATCTTACATCGGTATAAACACTGCCTCCCCAGAGGCTCTTCAACTCACAGTCACCTCCTCTATCCTGTCCCTAGTGGACTATGGACTGCCAGTGTATGGTGCTGCTGATCAGACCGCACTCCATAAAATTCGCACTACTCTGAATAAGGCCTGCAGGTTAATTACTGGGGCACTTAGGCTAACACACACCTGTCTACTGTACGCTAAAGCACTGGTACTTGATCTTGATGAGCACCTCAAATATCTGACCTGTACCCTTACAAAAAAGACCTTCCTTGGGCTATCCCCACCTGGATTGACCACCACCATCCGCCGCTCTGTCCCACTAGTTCATACTCGGACCTCTGGAAAAACCCTCTATTGTTATCCCTAGAACTAGGACCTCTCACGGCCAAAGAGCCTTCAGCTTTAGGGCCCCCTCCTGGTTCAACACACTGCCCCCCTCCATCTCCGAAGCTCCAACTATATCATGCTTCAAAATGTCCTTACGGAACCACCTTATACACACCAAGCTGTAATTGCCACTAGTCAAAGCCATACTCAATACTAATGACAAAGCTTACTACCAAGCTGCTAAGGACAACATAACTCTGGTATTGTTTGCATCAATCCTACCTGTACCAGCTTGTTTGTATCTATGTCTTAAGTTACTGTTATACTGTGTATTTTTGTTTGTCTTACTGTGACAAGGTACCTTTGTAAATGAGCCTATGGCTCAAAGGTTTTCCAAACTGCTGTCTAAATAAATAAAGTATCTGGGCCTTTCCAGCCTGTGCAGTAGGCCCGGGGTTGGAGAGGGGGAGGCTGGAAGAGTAGAATCAGGACCAGGATAGGTGGGCAAGTGAGGGAGCTCAGCAGTCCATGAGGGTCAGAGGGAATCCCTCCAAAGCAAGTGCAGTCAGGACAGTTTCATGCACCATGGCTGATGAGTAGTAGGGGTATGGAGCTCCTGTGGGGACCAGGTAGCCATGTTTTGCATTCTGTTGGGCTAGGGCATTAAGAGGCTTTAGGGAGCCATTTGAGGATATAGGAGCCATTTTAATCCTGTTTGATGTTTTTCCCAGGTTGCGAGGGCTGGGAGGGCTGTGGCAGGGCCCTCTCATGAGGGGGAACCCATGGCAGAGGTTTCCCTCATTACCCACTGCAGCAGGGCAGCCTGGGGGTCGAAGGAGCCAGGGAGCCTTTAATTCATTTAAGGGCTTGTTTGGAGGGTCAGGTCCTGGGGCGCTGGTCCAGTAAGGCTGGGCAGGATGGGGACCCACAGAAGTGGTAGGCCTTAGAGGGTGGTCCCTGGCCTGGTGCTTAACTCAAGCCCAGGAACCACTGTGAGGGATGTGCACCTGCAGAGATTCCCTGTAGGAAGGAGGTGGTGACAGCAGTACAACCCCAGAGAAAAGTGGGGGCCATGGAGACTGAGGCAGAGACAAGTATCAGGGTAACAGTGGCCTCAGCATAGGACATTTAGAGCCAGCTGCTGGGAAAAAAATGGGTCATGGCCTGGGCCATCAAGAAAAATCCTGGATGCCTCATGGACATGGGCCAACACCCAGGGGTCCAGGAGGGAAGGGCAGCTCACTTTTCCAAGCCAGTGTAAGGGGGAGATAACCAGTGCCAGTGTAAAAGGGACCCAGTGAAAACAGAAGTAAAAGGAAGGCTTGGCTTACCAAATCTTCATATGCTAGGAGATTGCAGGGATCTGGGTTTCAGGGTTTTGAGTAAAACACCCGAGACAGGAAGGTTAGAAAAAAAAAGTCTCCTTCCAGTGTCTGCTAATACTGTGGTTCTGCTGTTTTAGAGGCCCAGTCATATCATGTAAAAAATTATAGCCCAATGGAGCTGACTAAGTATTTGTTGTAAAGGAATGGTAATCCCTGTATAGCTGGAATAATTAGCCATACAGGTGACAATAAAGTCAGTTAGGGAGAAAGCAGTGGTTTGTGCTTCATTTGATTGTAGAGAGGGGGCCGGATATTCAAAAGGGTTGTGCCATGCGCAATAGGGTTGCGCATGGGCAAGTCAGAAAAAGCGCCATCCTGCCATATTCAGCAGGAAGCAGTTGCGCTACTGAAAACATGCTGAGCAACAGTGCAATGCAAATGAAGGCATGCACAACCGAAGGGGTGGATCCATGCATAAAGAGCGCAATGCAATATTGAAAGGCTTGAGTAATGCGCAACAGCGGATCAGCTGGAAGGTGCACCAAGGTGGAAATGAGCCAAAATAAAAAGGCTCAAGGAAGAGGTGCAAGAATGCTACAGGGAAGCCACATGAGGCAAGGAGACAGACAAGGTGACAGTGGCAAACAGTGCAGGCCAGGGAGTGCACAGGAGAGAAGAGGGACAAAGGAGGGTGTGTGTGGCCACAGACTGCAGAGGCCAGTAGGTGTACCCAGTGCAGTGGAGGTAGCAGTCAGGACAGCGGGGGTAACAGAGCAACAACAGCCAGGGGGGGAACACAAGCCAGGGACATGGACAGTGCCAGCTTCCTCATGGAAGCTGTAATGAGGGGGTGAGAAGGCATGCTGCAGGGGGACGTGGCCGTGGAAGAGCCCGTCGGCGGTACGCCCCCAACAGGCAGTACCGTGCCCGCGTCAGCTTTGAGCTGTACATGAATGTAGAGATTGTGGGCCAGTACCACCTGAACAGGGCAATACTGAGGCGGCTCTGTGATCTGTGTAGTGATGCGATGCAGGCACCCTCACGACGGAGTCACGCTCTGTTAGTGGAGACAAAGGTAACAGCCTCCATATGCCTGCTCACCACGGGTACCTTCCAGAGGCCATCAGGGGACACCACAGGCATAACACAGTCAGCCACATCATGCATCCTCACCCAATTCCTCAGCGCACTGCTGCCACATGCTGCGGAGTACATCCATTTCCCCAGCACCATGGCAGTGCGTACAGCAAACATGCAGGAGTTCCACAGGGTAGCACGTATGCCTGGTGTGCTAGGGGTGATAGACTGCACCCATGTGGCTAGTCACATGCCACCTGGCCCCGATGGGGCAGCATACTGAAACCAGAAGGGTTTCTCGAGTGTCAACTGCCAGGTGGTGTGTGATGCCAGTGGGCGCATCATCAATGTCTGTGCCACACACCCTGGCGGAGCACATGATGCCTTCATATGGTATCAATCTGCACTGTGCCATCAATTCGAGAGTGGGGACATCCCCACAGGACATCTAGTGGGTGAGTATGCATGAAGGAATTGCAAGGTTGGGGCAAGGGTGGGAAATCCACAGGTGCCATGGTAGTGGCACACAGGGATATGGGCAATATGGACCTGAACATGATACTTATCTCCACTATCTCCACACAGGTGACAGCGGATACCCACTCCGTCCCTGGCTGCTCACACCCTACCGGCGCCCCATGACCCCATCGCAGCAATGCTATAATGAGGCACATGCCGCCACATGCAACATCATTGAGTGGGTGTTTGGGATGCTGAAGGCACACTTCCGATGCCTAGACACCTCCGGCGGTGCCCTACAGTACAGCCCCTCAAAGGCCTGTGGGATATTCCTGGCCTGTTGTATCCTGCACAACATGGCCAAAGACTGTGGGACAGCCATACAGGTTGAGGAGGGGGACAGCGATGGGGCTGCCGGTGATGCCGGTGATGATGGGGATGAGCAGCCCCCCCTTGGACGGCAGGATCCCAGACTGATCCAGCAGGCTCAGCTGCACCGGGACACCATCACGGAGGAGCATTTTGCATGACACAGGTACGTTAAGGGGCCATGTGCAACCAACACTGTCTAGGTGCAAACCACAGGCACACAGGGTAACACACCAGGGGTGCATGACCGCAAGGGGAGTGGAATGGTCCAGGCACACAAACACACCATCAGGGAGGGGTGAATAGTCATATGGACACACACACACCAGGCACAAAGCGTACATGGGCAGGTGCACAGCAGAGCAGGAACAGACATGGCAAACACACGGATCAACGGACCACCTCCACCACCTGTACTGTCAAAGTTCATGTGTCAGATGCTGGGCACCCTTGCACCTTGGTGTACAGTACAATACAGGCATCATCATGCACAGACACCTATGGATAGCAGTCCGGTGGTTGTGCAGGTGGTCCATGTGTCTGCGTGTTGAGCAGGGCACCCACCAGTGCACTGCCCACCATGACACACATTGCACACAGGGCAGCATCAGACAGGGCCCACACTGGGAGACAGATCACTCAGGTGGCACTGTGCCACAGCCACCTTGGATGCTTGGGTGGCCCCACTGTGTCCCAGCAGCACTGGCAGGCTGATCATGGGCTAGATGGGTTGCACCGATGGACCACCAGGGGTCCCACTGCACGATCGCGACCTTGTCTGCACAGGGGTGTGCAGCATGCTGAACATACCTGCACAAGGTGTGCTCGGGATGCCCACAGCAGAACCCAGTGTCGACAGTCTGGGTGTCGCACAACACCAGGATCAGGAAGTGGAGAGCGTACTGTGTGGGGTGTGTGGTACAGGGGCACCTGACTGTGTGCCCAATGCAGCCACGACAGAGACCACTGTCTGGGTCAGCCTGTCAATGGCAGCGGTCACATCCGTCCATATTCTGACCATCTCTGCAAGGTTCAATGCGTTGTCCCTGCTGTTCCACTCCACAGCCACGCACAGTGCCTCCACGGATGTTGCAACCCGCATCTGCTGCTGAACTGATGCCCGCAGCAGGCAGGTGTGCTCGTCCAATGGGTCATGTGCCACATCGGCATTCTGTCCCCCAGGGTATGGAAGGTCCTGATGCTCAACACCCCTTGAGGGTGAGCGCTGTTCACCAGGACCAGGTGTGGGCAAGTCAATAGGCGGTGTGCATGTGCCACCGCTGGACCCTGTACCCCCAGGTCTGGTGGGTGACTGCTGCTGCTGCCCCTCCAACTGCTGTGCCCCAGGGACCAATCGTTCCACTGCTGTGGCTGCAACAGTGCCAGAGATCTGCACAGCCACCGGTGCTGCCCCACCAGTGCTGACAGGCACAGCCTGGGACTGTGCTGACGTGCTGGCACACACGTTGGAACTAGCTAGGTCCAAGGGCACGTGCTGGCCTGCTGTGTGTCTGTTATGAGACACATACATGTCACTGCTCATTGCAGTCCTTGCATCATCAATGGTGTAGGTTCATGCAACAGCCACAGTCACAGTGTGCTGGCATGCTTGCATGCCAGACTGCTGAGACACAGGCTGTGCACCCCCCACACCTGACTCACCGACAACAGAGGTGGCAGCCAGGCGTGCATGCTGGTGCAGTGCATGCTGGCTGGCAGCAGAGGTGGATGGACCCTCCAACAACACTGGCAGGTCTTCCACACTGCATGGTCCCACCACCACTGTCCCCTGCAGACGAACAGGATCTGTAACAGAAAGTGAGAACATGTTAGTGCATGTGATCAACCTCCCCCCCAACACCACCACCATGTCATACCGTGCAGTGATGGGCTTCCACCTGTCTGGAATCCACCTCCTGGTACGCCCTCTATAGCACTACACTGCATTGATGCAGCCAGACGGTCCTCTGCCGGGGTCAGATCTGCCATCTCTGGCTGGCCACCGCCTGTGGCAGCACGTGCCATCCTGAGGGCTGCCACCTTCTCTTTGACCAATCTCCGGTCTGTCCCCATCTTTTTTTTGCATTCCTGAACGGAGCGCTGGTGGCTTCCGTGCAGGTTTACCACATGGGCTACCCCCTCCCATGCAGCAGCATGGGCCTGAGGGGTGCCCCGCCGTCCACTCAGTAGTGGCTCCTCTTCCAGGTAGGCCTGGAAGAGTGCCTCTGTTTCTGACTTGGTGAAGTTGGGCCTCCTCTTTCGCCCACCATCTTCATCCTCACCTGGTCTTTGCTCGGTCATGTCAGTCTGTATGGGTGGAAGTGGACACCTGTCACTGTGCAGTCTACAGCGTTATCCCATGACCATTGCCCAGAACATCACACAGCTTGCAACTCACCTCTCACCTGCAGTACCCGAATCTGGCCAGCGCAGTCCACTGTCGCATATTTATAGTGCAATGCATGCAAATTAGGAGTGGAGCAACTGTAATGAGATGCAAATCATGCCACTGCGCCTTTGAATGGCTGATCAGATGATTTGCATGTGTCGGCTGAATATCGCGCCGTTGCGATTTGCGCAATACAGTTGAGCCACCTGAGCCAATGGCGCATTTCTGTGACTGTGTAGTACACCACATTGTGCATGCCCAGGTAGCATACGCAGGCATCTGCCGTGCTGATGATGTGCTGTGCGCGATCAGCAATTCAGGACACGGCCACCATTGTGCCAGTGGCGCTACAGCACTGGTCACCAAATGGTGCTGTGGCACAACTGCGCAATAGTCCACTGTGGCACTGGCATGCAGGTGACCGATCATGCAGGACATGTAGATGTCCGATGGCGCTGTGCGTGGCCTTGTGCCACTGACCCATGACCTTGTGCCCGACCTTTTCCCCCTGGCACTGTACGTCTGGCATGTGTATGGCTCTTTCCCGCTGTTCAGTGACAGCACGATGTGGACCGATGGCACTGTATGAACAGCGTGATAGGGACTCATGGAGTTGTATTGTGCAACATTTCCACGCGGGGTTCCCGGGCTGCAGAGTGCCATATTGCCACTGTACAACTGTAGAATGGCATGCAGAAGAGCTCCACAGTGGGGGGCCTTGGAGCTGGCAAACCTGGTGGCTGTGGTGGAGCCTCACCATGGGACACTGGGGGAGTGCCCCTGCAGATGGCATGCACCCATGTGTAGCATCAGGTGGCAACTGCCCTAGAGCAGACCACTGGGCAGAGGAGGACTCCTGAGCAGTGCAGGCACCGCTATAGTGACCTGCAAAGGAGGAAGCGTGCTCTGCTGGAGCGCCTCATGTCTCATACCAGGAGGGGCATTGTGTCTAGGCCAGGTGGGTGTGCTGTGCATGCACCGGTATTGTCTGCATGGGTGACACTGTGTTATGTGACCTGCACATGGGGGTGGGTTGGGCTATGGTTTGCTGTGAAGGTGTTTGCAGGTGTGTGCTGTTTGGGTCTGGTTGTGTGGGCAGGCACACTCAATGGGGCAAGGGGCTGTCTGCTTTGGGATCTCACTGATGTGTTTCTCTTCATTTGTCTCCCACAGGCATGGAGGAGCGGAGGCGGGCCCAGGCTGAGGCATGGGATGGCGGTGCTGGGGTGGCTGGCAGAGGTGATGTGCCACAGCCGCAGCCACAGCTACAGCCACAGCAGCAGCAGCCGCAGCCACAGCAGCACCAGCAGTAGCAGCTTGATGAGGGTGAGTGTCATTACATCATGGATGCTATTGCATGCTGGGGGGGCACGGCCACCATCCATGGACAACACTACCATGCACGCAACATGTGACAGTCATTACTGTCCAGTGGCACTGCATATGTGTGCGTGTGCGTCACTGGTGGTCCATGCATGTACTGGGCACATGGCTGTGGCACTAGCATCCCACCACGTAGCCACGTCACTGGGCAGCCTTGGTTGTGCTGTGATGGACATGGGTGGTGTGTGAGTGCAGTGGTACACATGGCTGTTGCTGCCTGGTTGGGCATGTCTTGTGCACGGCCACTGTGGGTGGGTGCAGTCCATCACAGGAGCAGGGCACTTGGCTGTATGCCATGCATGATGGGTGGGATTCAGGGATGTGGACAGTCACAGCCATTGATTCTGATCCCTTGTCCTATGTATCCAGATCCTGCGTCGCATCGAGCAAGCACTGCGGAGGCTCACACAGGTGGCCATGGATTCGCATGCCATCCTTCTGGACATGCAGCGGCATGGGATACGGCGCCGGAGGAGGCCCTGGGCACAGCACCAGGTGGAAGGAGGGCAGGCTGCTGGCCAGTAGCTGCCCATCACCACACCCCACCTTCCCTCTCCCGGTTGTTCACCCCTGCCTCTTACCCACCCCTATCTTATACCCATACCCCCACCCCTGCTTTGTATATATGTACATAGTTGCTTTGTTGTTCTTGTTATTATTCTTCATTACATTTATATTTTGATATGAATACTGTGGTGGTCTCCGATTTGCAGCTAGCTATAGGTGCTCAGTTGCAGTGGTGTGCATGGCATCTGGGGTGGTATGGTTACATGGGTATGTGTGTGTGCGTGTGTGTGGGGTGGCGTCTGTGGTGTGGGTGTGGCTTCCACTCAGTATTGCCATGTGCTGCCACCCACTGCTGGGTGCTCATGGTGGGTTTGGCTTGTATAGTTCTGTGGTTCACGAGGTTGCAGTGTGCCAGGGGGGGACCTGGGGATTCCTGCAGTGCTGGTCGCTGCACATGGGTGGTGTCTTGGGGTCACAGTACTGGGCGTGCTGTGCACACGGGGGGGGGCTGCTGGACACTGGGGTGGTCCGCCTCCTTTGTGTGGCACTCTCAGCTTGCCAGTGGGTGTGCTGCGGTAACACGGCCGGGATGTGTTTTCTTTGCTTGTCCCCATGGTCTGGTGGCTATTCCATCCCTCCCTCAGTTATGCTATGCTTGGGGTGTGGGGGGGGGTACATTGTTGGTTCTGCACTGTGTCCCTGTGCCCATCTGTGGCATGGGTGGTGGGTGCCTGCCTACCTCCCTGGTTGTGCAGTTCCATTGCTCTGCTGCTGGGGTCTCTTTGCTTGCACT
Source organism: Neoceratodus forsteri (assembly GCA_016271365.2). Taxonomy (NCBI): domain Eukaryota; kingdom Metazoa; phylum Chordata; order Ceratodontiformes; family Ceratodontidae; genus Neoceratodus; species Neoceratodus forsteri. The sequence continues at coordinate 260,738,110 of JADMNL010000022.1, read as the reverse complement.
ATGGTGCCTCTGGATTGCTCAGCTGGGCTGCCTTTGTTGCGCTATGGCACATCATCTCTGCTCAGCTTCCCCTTCCTGGTTGCACTATGGTGCAGGTTGTACGATATTCAGACGTTGGTTGGTTGCACAATTTGTCTTGCTCCATGTTTGAATATCGCGTGTATTGCGCATGTGCGCAATTGACTTGGGCTTGCTCCTGCTGTTGCGCACTTTTTGGGTGCAGTTTGAATATCCGGCCCAGGGAGTGCTGATGAAATGAAATCTTTTGTTTCCCTCTTCATTTTGCAGTCTGATTAATTTGCCATGAGTTTTGTATTCCAGGGGAAAGAATCCAGCCTCTGGGGATGCCAGGGCTTTGTGGGACCTCTGAGAGAGAAGACGGAGGTCCAGGTCTGGTTGGTGCATTCAGGGAGTGGATCTGTTGCTGAAAATGAGGAGTTAATACAGCAGCTTGAAGACTGCATCAGGTAAAGACCATCCATTTTCCCTGGTCCAGTAAATGCAATGTCTCGTATGTTAGTGCTTTGGGAGTGCTCCTTTCTTTCTGCCCAGACCATCTGCAATGTTTTAAGTATGCCCCAAGAAGGGCAGGAAGGGAGGGAAGGGTACACTGTGGGGGCTCATCTGGGATGTTCCGCCAACTGAAAAAATCACCGTCAGATTCCAAGCCTTGTGGTCCATGGTGTGCAGGCTTCCTGGCCTGGTTGGGCCCTGTGGCACACCTTAAAATTACTGTGGGGTAGGTCTGGAGCAGGCATTAGGCCTGGCCTGCTGGTGTGGTGTGCACGCGTGACTTGCTGGTCACGTGACCCTCAGAAGAGGTCCTGTTTGGAGGATGGGTAAAGGGAGCTATAGCAGCTGCATGAGCAAGTGCCATCTTGAGGACCAGAGTGAGTGAACTGAGGGAGAGAGACCAGTAGCAGTAGTAAATCAAGAAAAGAGAATAGCGAGAGCAGAACAAAACAGATTGCTGTGGGAGCGCATTGTTGTAGAAGCCGGAAAGTGAACTGGGACTGCATTATTGTGGAGCAGAGAACTGTGGGCTTCAAGTGACTGTGGGACATGGAGGAAAGAAAAAGCAGGTACCAGCATCCCAATGGACTGGCAGCAGGTAGTAGCAGGGGGAGGTGCAGAGAGGCCTGAAGCAACCCCTCAGGAGGAACCCCTGACTTCAGTTCTAGCCTCACTTCTTTCCTGGCTTTGGAAGGCTGGGGGACAATGCAAGGGACATGAACATTGTGTGAGGTGTGGATTTGTGGGAGAAGCAGTAACTAGGCTGCCCATATGCCTTTATTGTATAGGTAGAGCACCCATGTAATGTAGTGGGATGTATGGTCCCAGTTCCACTGCTAGCTTATTCATCCCATGGTCACCAGCCAGTGGAGATTCAGAGAGGTTTGACAGATTGTCCCTGGGAGAAAGCACACATGTCTAGGTGGATGAAACCTGTACAGAATCCTTGGAAGTGATAGTGGAGGCTGTTGAGGAAGGGAGTGCAGGAGTACCGGAAAGGGACAAAGGTGACGGAGAACATAGATGTCAACCCAGCTCTCTGCCACCTGCTACTGGCTATTCCACTAGCAGTGGGAGGGGCAGGGGCCTCAGACAACCAGTTGAGGATCCTCCAGGGCCCCAGGGGACCCTCACCATGGCCTCTGTCTGGCAGTAGCTTGCAGGCATCATACAGCAAATTAGAGCCTGTCTCGGGTGCCAGAAGTAACATCAGAACAACAGAGAGTGGCCCCAAGTCAGTGCCTGCACCACTGTCAGCCAGCTGACAGGTTGTTGACACTCAAGATCAAGGGAGCTGGATGAGAAGAAATATGTCAGCGGTCAGTTCCAGTTCCAGGACCACATGGTGGTCAGGGCAATCCCTAGGCCCTACCACCACCTGGTATCACCTTCAGTGATACCACCCCACAGCTCCCGTCCAGACCAAGACCCTCCAAACCCAGATGGATGGGTTAAACTCCAAGTGACCCATTAGATTTAAAATATCAACAAGGGATATGGCTACCACAGGGACAAGCCAGGAGAACCAGCATGAGGGACCTGTCTGAATGAAGGAAAGGCTGAAAGGTGGGTTCGCAGGAGGATGAGGGTAGAATATCTGAACTTGAACTATCCATACATGCTGGAAAGGATTTGGGACATTATTGAGGAGATAAGGGAGGACTGGAATTTTAAAGTACAACTGGAAAGGCAGAAGAACTGTCCAGGAGGAGGAGGTGCCCCATCTCAGGAGTTGTTCCAAAGGGCACGGTCGATGTGCCATACAGGGACTTGGTCAGGACTAACCATTTTCAAACACTTTGATATGGTCCAGGACTTAACTGGGACTCGGACCAAGTATTACATTTTGGGCTGAGACTCATTTGGAGAGGTGACCACTAAGCCAGATCCAGCATATTATTTCCTTCCAGGTGGGGGTCCTGCAACCTAGGTCTCTTGGATAAAACTTGTGTCTGCGCCAGGACTCTTGCTCTATGGAGCTGATGTGGTGACTAATTCCATTTATTGATCAAGCTCTTAAATTGAAAAAAAATTATAGTTACTGTTTTATATATCATGATAAAATATGTTTTTGAGAGATTGGTGTGAGAATGTGTGTGCATGAGTGAGTGTGGGGATTGGGGTTTGTACACAGAGAAACTTATTTTAAAATTTTGGTGGGAGATATCTAAGGGGACTGTCTGCTACCTCACTGATGTCTAGCCAAAGCTTAAGGAAAAATCTGTCTTGAAAATGCATAATCATTATAAAACATAGTGATTGCTGTTACTCTGTTTAAAAAAAAAATTACGATGGTTGTGATTAGCACTTTAGACTTATCTCCTGGCACAGGTAGGGATTAGGGTTTAGGTTATAGTTTTGGGCTAGGTAGGTGGTTTGGGTGCTGTCTGGTGACCAGACATGGTATGTTCACCACCAAAGCACTGAGAAGTGCACATACTTGGCTTGATGGGAGTGGATCATCACTGGATCCTTGCCATCATTCCCAGGAGGGAATAATTTCCTGGGTGGGGGAAAAGAGAAAGCCCTCCCCCTGCAAAAGTGGGGCTTATACTCCCACATTTAGGCACCCCTTTTCCCCCTCCTACACCCCCCGAGCTAGGAAATGGGTTAGTGCTCTGAGGGTTAGTGCTCGGGACACTTCAAGGTGGCAGCAGAGGACAGAAAACAGGGTATATAAAGGAGCTGACAGGAAGTATCTGGACCTTTCCAGCCTGGGCAGTAGGCCGAAGGCTAGAAGGGGGAGGCTGGAAGAGTAGAGTCAGGACCAGGATAAGTGGGCATGTGAGGGAGCTCGGCAGTCCAGGAGGGCCAGTGGGGAATCCCTCCAAAGTAAGTGTAGTCAGAACAGTTTCATGCGCCGTGGCCGATGAGGAGTTGGGGTATGGAGCTCCTGTGGGGACCAGGTAGCCAGGTTTTGCGTCAAGTGGGGCTAGGGCATTAGGAGGCTTTAGGGAGCCATTTGAGGATGTAGAAGCCCTTTTAATCCTGTTTGGTGTTTTTCTCAGGTTGTGAGGGCTGGGAGGGCTGTGGCAGGGCCCTCTCATGAGGGGAACCAATGGCAGAGGTTCCCCCCATTACTTTCTGTGGCAGGGTAGCTGGGGGGCGTTAAGGAAGTTGGGGAGCCTTTCACCTATTTAAGGGGCCTGTTTTGAGGGACAAGTCCTGGGGCGCTGGTCCAGTAAGGCTGGGCAGGCTGAGGACCCACAGAAGTGGTAGGCCTTGGAAGGTGGTCCCCATGCTGGTGCTTATCTCAAGCGCAGGAACTGCTGTGAGGGATATGGGCCTGATAGAGACTCCCCTGTAGGAGGTATTGACAGTAGTACAACCCTGGAGAAAAGTGGGGGCCATGGAGACTAAGGCAGAGACAAGTATCAGGGTAATAGTGGCCTCAGCCTAGGACATTTAGAGCCAGCTGCTGGGAAAAAATGAGTCAGGGCCTGGGCCAATGCCATGGGGTCCAGGTGGGAAGATCATCTTGCTTTTCCTCACCAGTATAAGGGGGGGATGACCAGTGCCAGTGTAAAGGGGACCCAGTGAAAACAGAAGTAAAAGGAAGGTTTGGCTTACCAGATCTTCATATGCCAGGAGATTACAGGGATCTGGGTTCCAAGGTTTTGGGTAGAACACCCGAAACAGGAAAGGTAGGGGAAAAAAGACTCCTTCTGGTGTCTGCTAATACTGTGGTTCTGCTGTTTGAGAAGTCCAGCTCCAGCCATATCTTGTAAAAAGTTATAGCCCAATGGAGCTGATTAAGTATTCACTGTAAAGGAATGGTGACCCCTGTATAGCTGGAATCATTTTCCATACAGGTGACAATAAAGTCAGTTGGGGAGAAAACGGTGGTTTATGCTTCATTTGATTGTAGAGAGGGAGTTCTAATGAACTGAAGTCTTTGGTTTTCCTCTTCACTTTGCAGTCTTATTAATTTGCCATCAGTTTCTATTCCAAGGGAAAGAATGCAGCCTCTGGGATGCCGGGGCTTCACGGGACCTCCGAGAGAGAAGAGGGTGGTCCAGGACTGGTTGGTGGGTTTGGGGAGTGGATCCATTACTGAAAATGAGGAGGTAAAGGAGCAGCTTGAAGACAGCATCAGGTAGTGACCACCCATGTCCTCTGGTCCAGTAAATGCAATGTCTTATATATTAGTGCTTTGGGAGTGCTCCTTTCTTTCTGCCTGGACCATCTGCAATGTTTTAAGTATGCCCCTTGATGGGGCAGGAAGGGAAGGGTTACATAGCTGTGAAAACATCACCAAATTAATCAATAATCAACTTGGTTCTGGATCAACCATGTCACATTACTACAACATTTAAGAAATGTTTCACTAACGTAGACCATTATAGTGTTTCTAGTCTTCCACCCAGTAGTTTCCACAATAAGACACATTCTGTTTTTTTTTTCAAATTATGGTTCAGCTGAAGTACTACTTCAGAACAACTATAGGGTACACTTATATTTCTAACTCCCAAGGATGTCCTTAGTCAGCTTTTATCCTTTAATACATCACAAAAGTATGGGTCTGATAATCCTCATCCTAGGCTCACAATGTTTTTTGCTCACTAAACTGTTATACTGTACTGTTAACTTACATTTATGATCTCTCTATATCTTGGTGACATTCCAAATCTTTTGAAATCAGTAATGATAGTGTTTCTCCTGTCTACAAAAATGACTCAAAAACAGACAAGGCTATAGTGAGGGATCCAGCTGGAGGACTGCATGAGTTCTAAGTAAAGCCTGAGTAAAACAAAAAACACAGTGCACTTTGAACAGATGTGTTCTTGGGCACCAGGTGTATGTCCTTATAAGGATAGGCCATTTTTATGGATCATTAAATTGTTATGAAATAAAGCAAATACATGAAAGAATGAACACAGCATATTTCTGGGCTGGATAAAGTGGCAGACTGGCTATGCGTTGCCTGTAGCCTGATGTGTATGGAGAATCAATAAAATTGAAGATACTGAATTTCAGCTCTGGTGTTTCACCCAATCAAAAACATAGAAACATAGACATATAGAATGTGACAGCAGATAAGGGCTGCTTGACCCTCCCAGTCTGCCCATTTTATCATATTTTTCCTTCATTTTATGCTGTAGACCTCACTTGTTTAATGGCACCATCTATTTCCCACCCTTTCTTACCCCTACAGTTCCCTTGTGCCTTTTGCTGGCATTTCTGAGCCCCTCCACTGTTTTTCCCCCACTGCATCTGCTAGAAGGTTGTTCCAGGGATCCACCACCCATTCCATTAAGGAGTAGTTTGTCACATCCCTCCTGAATTTACCTCTCTCAAGCTTCATAGCATGCCCTTTGTTCTAGAGCACCTTTTTCTCTGAAACATACTCCCCTCCTGTACTTTATTAACCCCTGTTAGATATTTAAAAGTCTCTATCATATACCCAGCTCCCTTCTCTCCTTCAGGGTATACATATTTATCTCCTTTACCCTCTCCTCCTAGTGCTTTTGATGCAGACCTTGCACAGTTTTGGTAGCCCTTGTCTGGACTGCCTCCACTCTGTCTATGTCCTTCCTGAGACATGATCTCCAAAACTGGACACAGTGCTCCAGGTGAGGACTTAACCAGTGATCTATATAGGTGCAGCACCACCACTCTCTTCCTACTGGTGATACCCCTTCCTATGCTCTCCAGCATCGCACTCACTCTTCTGTCAACCTTGTCACACTGCCTGGCCACATTTAGGTTATGCAGTAGGATAAGTTCCCAGGTCTCTTTTGTACTTGTTCTTTGTCAGTTTCACTCCACTCATTTTGTATTCCTCTCCTAGGTTTCTATGGCCCAAGTGCATTATTTTGTACTTTTTTTGCATTAAAACCCAGTTGCCATACCCTTGATCTTTCCTCTAGTGTTTTCAGAGCCCTACCCATCCTTCCCACATAACCCATGGAGTGTCCACTCTGTTGCAGATCTTGGTGATGTCATCCACAAAGAGGCAGACCTTTTCTTCAAATTCTTCTGCTATGCCACTTACAAAGACATTAAAGAGGACTAGTCCCATAACTGATCCCTGAGATATCCTGTTTACCCTCATCTCCTCTGTGCTAACTCTGTTTACCACTACCTCTGTGCCCTGTCCACTAACCCATTTTTTACCCAGGTTACCACCTTATTACCCACCCACAAGCTCTCCAGCTTGCTTACCAGTCTCCTATGTGGAGCATTATTTGTTTTGATTATAAAAAACAGACAACTGCAGATCCATTTCTGTGTTATGTATTTTGGCAACAATACATGAAAAGTTGATCTCTGAGCAACTTATTGCTAACAATAACTTTGATAACAGGCTGTCTGAAAACCAGATTAGATTTTGCGCAGGTTACAGCACCTCATTCACAACTGGTGAGAGGAAGTCCTTCATGTAATGGACAGGGGTAAAGTGACAAACACAATTTTCGTGGACCTCATTTTGGGGGGCTTCAGTCTTGTGAATCATGGTTTATTGCTTACAAAGTTGTCCAGGCACAGCTTGGACAGGACATTTATTATTTGGTTCAACAACTGTTTAACTAACAGAATTCAGAATGTGACAACAGGTACTGCTTTCAAATCAGCTACCTTAAATGCCATGTTCCACAAGGTTCCATTCTGGGACCCCTTTCGTTTCCCATTTTGAGTAATGAACTGCCCCAGATCTGTGATAGTATAAACAATTAAATATACATAATGCACATGAACAAGATGGTTTTATATTGTCATGACACATCACCTCACCTCGCCTTGGTCAGCATAGTTGGTAGATAATATTTCAACAGATTAATTCTTGGTTTTGTGTGAACAAATTAATATGACATCAGAATAGAAGGGACCCATATTTAGCCAAGCAGTATATTATTTATCTTATTTCATTTAAATGTTGGTAATTGGAACAACATGCTTGTTTAATAACTGCCAGCCCCCAGAGAACCAAGGCAATGGTACACGCAATGATCCCCTCCTTCATCAAAATAACCATTTCACTACATATCAATGTAGGAGACAACCACTATAAACAGCAGTAACATATCCAAGAAGCAATAGAATAGAGAGGCAGTTTGACAGAAAAGCAGTATGTAGGATGCATAATCAATACCAGAAGACATATATTTTCTATGTTGTTTTTGTAAATCTCTCCAAGACACATGCCTTCATTTTAAAGCCTAAAACCCAGCAAAATGCATTATGGCTGGGTATGCACATCTTGTTCAGGATGGTTAAATTCAGTTGGAATTTCCTCAACTGGTACTATATTTTACTAACCATGTCACTACTCAGACCTCATCACAGGCAATTTATGCACACTAAAATAATCATACTCTGCCTAAAATGCACAAATGAACACACATGATTGAAGCCTACTGAAAGTGCTGCCAGACCCATTAGATGGAATGACGAGTAAGCAGGAAGCATGACAGGGTGTGCATTTCAGTATGCTAATGTACACTCCTGGAGCATAGCAAGGCATGAGGCTGGAAGCCAAGTGTTCTTACACCTTTTGGGCAATAAAATCCTATAAATCACACCCTGGAGTGACTTATTACACATACTGGCCTGGATATTCAAATTGCGCTCAAAACTGGCGCAACAGTAGGAGCAAGCGCAAACCAGTTGCGCAAATGCGCAACAGGTGCGATATTCAAACATGGAGCAGAGCAAATAGCTCAAGCAACCAACGTCTGAATATCGCACATACTGCACCATCGCGCAACCAGGAAGGAGAAGCTGAGCCAAAATGTTGCGCTATGGCGCAACCATGGAAGCTCAGCTGAGCATTCCAGAGCTGCCATAGCACAAGCACAGCCCCCCAGAGCAATGGAACTGCACATCCAGGGAGGCAGGCTGGGGCCCACCGCCAGCCATGCCACACATGGGCACAGGAACACACTGCAGAACCCACACCACACCGGCACACCCCAAGCACAGCATCACTGGGGGTGGGACGGATGATCCACGTGCCCATGGGGACAGGCCAACAAAGCATAGCAGAGCCCTGACACCCCAGCACAACCACTGGCAGGCAGACAGTGCCACACACAGGGGGTTGACAACCACAGTGCACATCAGCCCCCCATATGCACAGCACACCCTGCACCATGACCCCAAGACACCACCCATGTGCAGTGACTGGCACTGCAGGAAACACCATGCATCCCCCCTTGCACACGTCAACCCCGTGCTGCAGAGAAGCATACAGGCCAGACCCACCCTGTGTACCCAGCAGTGGGTGGCAGCAGACGGCAAGACCAACAGAAAGTCAATTCCATGCTGGAGATACCTCCCCATGCACACACACACACACACACACACACACACCCCCAGGACCATACCACCCCAGATGGCATGCACACCACTGCAACTGAGCACCCATAGCCAGCTGCAAATCAGAGAACAACACAGTATTCATATCAAAATATAAAGGTATATTTAAAGTTTCAAATACTAAATAACCAAAACCATAAACAACAACTATTTACAAGGGGGGGGATGGGTACAAGGTAGGGGTGTTCAAGGGGTAGGGATGAACAACTGGGAGAGGGAAGGCAGGGTGGTAGGGATGGGAGAAGTGAAAGGGGATGTGCCCCTAAGGCCCAGCTGGCTGGTCATCCTCTGCCTGGTGCTGCACTGTCCGGTGACGCTCCCTCCGCAGGCCATGGCGCCTGATTGACTGAAGGATGGCCTGGTTCTCAATGGCCACCTGTGTCAGGCCCCGAATGTCTTGCCGAATCCCCCGGAGAACCTCGAGGCCTAGGAAAATGGGAACACAGTCAATGGCTGTGACTGACCACAACCCTGAACACCACCCAACCTGCAAGCCATATAGCCCAATGTCCCGCACCTGTGATGGCATGCACCCACCCACAGTGAACATGCACATGGCCATCACAAACAGGCGGCACCAGCTATGCGCACCACCACCCACACACACTGCCCACGTCAATCACAGTACAAACTAGGCTGGCAAGTGATGTGGCAACGTGGTGCGATGCCAGTTACACAGCTATGTGCCCAGTGCATGCCTGGACCACCAGTGATGCATACACAGACGTGCCGTGATACTGCACTGTGATGCAGGTCACCTGTGTCATGCCGACATACATGGATACATAGATAGTGTCGGCAGATAAGGGCCTATGGGACACCCAGTCTGTCCATTTGACCTTGTAAGTTCACTCTGTTGTCCTATAAGTCCGTTCCCCCTTACCCCTGACCTCCAGAATTCCTTTATGGCCAACCCATGCATTCATAAATCCCGTGACCAAGTCAGCCCCCACCACTTCCTCTGGCAGGGTGTTCCACTTGTCCACCACCCATTCTGTGAAGAAATACTTTCTCATGTTTCCTCTGAATCGTCCCCCCTCCAACTTCATCCCATGCCTCTAGTCCTGGAACATCCTTTACGCTTAAAATATTGTTTTCCTGCACCTGTTCCCCTGTAAGATACTTGTATGTCCCCATCATATCCTCACACCTCCTTCCCTCTAGGGAGTACATGTTCAGTTCGTCAACATGTCTGCATAGGACTTGTGATGCAATCCATGCACCATCCATGTCGCCTCCTCTGAACCCTCTCCACCCAGTCCATGTCCATACGTGAGGTATGGTCTCCGAACTGTACACTGTACTCCAGTGTGGGGACTCACTAGTGTTTTGTATAGTGGAATTATGACCTCCCCATTGGTTGTGTCCCGCATGGCTGGTGGTCTTGCCCCCCCAGCATGCAATAGCATCCATGAAGTAATGATACTCACACTCCTCCAGCAGCTGGGTCTGACGCTGCTGCTGCTGCTGCTGTTGGGGCACAACACCCCCCGGCACCGGGGCCCTGGCATGGCCCACGTCACCCTGGCCCTGTGTTCTCACAATCCGGCCTGTGGGAGACATATGTTGAGACAAACATCAGTGTGACTCAAAAGCAGAGTGCCCCCTGCCCCAGTGAGAGTGCCTGCCCACACAGCCATAACCATCCATCGCACAGCTGCACACACTGACACACCTATGCACAGCCACCCAAGCACACACACACCCCTACAGAGAATATAGGTGCATAGATGGTACACTCACCTGGCCTAGGCACCACGACCCGCCTGGCACGTGAACGCAGCCGCATCAAGAGTTCCGGCCCCCTCCGGCGGAGGTCACTGTACCGTGCTGGCACTGCTCAGCAGACCGCCCCGCCAGTGACCTCCACCAGGTCAGTGGCCACTTGCTGCCACACGTGGGTCCTAGGCATGGTGAGGGGGGCCTCACCATACAGTGCCTCACAGTGGGGCTCCACCAGGGCCACCAGGTTGGCCACTTCAAGCTGGCTCCAGGACACCGCCCTCCTCCTAGCCATGGCACCAACTTTACAGCAGGCAATATGGCGCCCCGCTGCGCCGTAACCCCACGTGGAGTTGTTGTGCAATAGACCACCACAGGCTCCAATAGCGCTGTTCGAACAGTGCCATCACTTTACATGGTGCTGTCACCAGACAGCGCAATAGGGACGTACACATTGCATGCCAACAGCGCCAGGGGTCAGAGGGCATACACAAGGTCACGGCAATGACGTAAGGCTATGCACAGTGCCATGGGATGTATAGGCATCCTGCGTGACTGCCAAGCTGAGCACCAGTGCCACAGTGGACTATCGCGCAGTAGTGCCACAGCACCATATAGTGCCCAGTGCTGTAGCGCCACTGGCACAATGGTGGCCATGGCCTGAATCGCCTATCGCACTCATCAGGTCTGCAGCGCGATAGACGCATGCGTAAGCTGTCTGGGCATGCGCAATGCAGTGTGGCACGCAGCCACAAACCTGCGCCATTGGCTCAGCCGGACCTTCCGTATTGCGCAAAGCGCAAATACGCGATATTCAACCGACATATGCAAATCATCCGATCAGCCATTCAAAGGCGCAGTGCGCGATTAGCATGTCATTAAAGTTGAGCCACACCTCATTTGCATGTGTTGCGCCCAAATGCGACTGTGGGTTGTGCTGCCAGATTTGGTTACTGCAGGTGAGAGGTGAGTTACATGCTGTGTGATGCTCAGGACAATGCTCATGGGCAGGGGTGCGGAGGATGATAAAGGCTGAGGGGGCTGAGCATGAAAAGGGCACTTAGAAAGGGACAAAGGCACCCTTTCTATCAGTATCTGCCATGCGGAGAGGAAACGAGGGGCTTCTGCACCCCGGGCCGGCAGCTATGCTCATGGGGGAAATGCTGTCGACTGCACAGTGACAGGTGTCCACTCCACCCATACAGATCACCATGACTGACCAGAGCCAAGCTGAGGTGTGTGGGCGTAGGGAGGAGGCCGAACTTCACCACGGCAGAGACAGAGGCCCTCTTCCAGGCCTACCTGTTGAATGAGCCACTATTGAGTGAACGGAGGGGCACCCCTCAGGAGCGTGCAGCTGCATGGGAGGGGGTAGCTCAGGCCGTCAACCTGCACAGAAGCCACCAGCGCTCCTTGCAGGAATGCAGGAAGAAGATGGGGACTGACCCGAGGAGGCTGAAGGAGAAGGTGGCAGCCTTCAGGGTGGCACGTGCTGGCACTGGTGGGGGCCACCAGTGGTGTTGCAGCTGACCCTGACAGAGGAGACACTGGTCATGGCCATGCAGCCGAGTGCCGTGCGGGCGTACCAGTGGAGGATTCCAGACAGGTGGAAGCCCATCACTGCGGTATGACATGGTGATGTTGTTGGGGGGCTGTTGTTCACATGCACACATGTACTCTCTTCTGTTACAGATCCTGTCGTCTGCAGGAGACGGTGGTGGTGGTGGGTCCAGACAGTGAGGCAGACCTGCTGACGTGGAGGAGGGACCATCCACCTCCGCCACCAGCCTGCAGGCACTGCAGCAGCATGCACGCTGGGCCAACAACTCCGGTGTCAGCATGCACGGGTGCAGGGGGTGCACGGCCTGTGTCACAGCAGTCTGGCATGCAGGTATGCCAGCATGCTGTGCCTATGGCAGTGGCACGCACCTGCACCATTGATGATTGCAGGCCTGCAATGGCAGTGATAGGTGCGTGTCCCATGACGGACACATGGCAGGCCAGCACGTGCCCCTGGGCCTTCCTGGTTCACACCTGTGTACCAGCATGCTGGCACAGTCCCAGGCTGTGCCTGTCAGCACCGTGGGCAGCACCGTGGCTGTGCAGGTGTCTGGCACTGTTGTCAGCACGGAGGTGGAACAGGTGGACCTGGGGGCTCAGCAGTTGAGGGGCGGCAGCAGCAGTTGCACACCAGGTCTGGGGGTGAGTGTCACAGCAGGCAGGCACATGTCCACTGCCCTTGATCCGCCCATACCTGGTGCTGGCGAACAGCACCCACCTCAAGGGGTGCTGTGCACCAGGACCGTCCACACCCTGGGGGTCACGAAGCCATTGGGCCACAGTACCCATTGGACGCACACACCCGCCTACTGCAGGACTCGGTACAGCTGCAGGGGTGGGTTGCAAGGTCCATGGAGGCACTGTCTGTGTCCGTGGAGCGGCATAGCAGGGAGTGTGCTCGGGACCAAGCCGAGCTGGTCCTTATGCAGACGGATGTGACCGCTGCCATTGACAGGCTGACCCAGGCAGTGGTCTCTGTCACGGACGCATTGGCCACACTGTCAGGTGCCCCTGTACCACACACCCCACACAGTGCGCTCTCCACTTCGCTCCCGGCGTCGTGCGACACCAGGCCTGTCAACGCCGGGTTCTGCTGTGGGTATCCCGAGCACCCCTGGTGCAAGTTTGTTTGGCAGGATGCAGACCCCTGTGCGGGCAAGGTCACGTTCGCGCAGTGGGACCCCTGGTGGTGCACCAGCGCCACCCGATGTGGCCCCTGCTCAGCCTGCCAGTGCTGCTGGGCTAGGCGGGCCACCCACGCATCCGTGGTGGCTGTGGGACAGTGCTACCTGACTGAACTGTCTCCCAGTGCAGGCCCTGTCTGGTGCTGCCCTGCAGTGCATGTGTGTCATGGTGGGCAGTGCACTGCTGGGTGCTCTGCTCACCAAGCTGACCACGGACAACCTGCACACTCTCCCAACTGCTGTCCACAGGTGCATGTGCATGATGATGCCTGCATTGCACTGTACACTAAGGTGCAAGGGTGCCCAGGTGCTGACACACGTACATGGACAGTCCAGGTGGTGGGGTGGTTGGTGGTGCTGTGTGTTGGCAATGTCATTTCCGCAGTGCTGCGTGCTGCCCATGTATGCTGCCTGGTGTGTGTGTGTCCATAGAGTGCTCCTCTCTCTGATGGTGTGTTGGTATGCCTGGAACCTTGAACTCCTGACCTTCATGCACGGTGTGTTCCCCTGTGTGCCTGTGGTTTGCGCGATGGACAGTGTTGCCTGCACATGTCCCTTGACTTACTCTGTGTTGGGCGTAGTGCTCTTCTGCAATGGTGTCCCGGTGCAGCTGGGCCTGCCGGGTCAGTCGGGGTCCCTCCATCCTAGGTGGGCTGCTCATCACCCACATCACCGCGCCACTGGCATCCCCATCGCTGTCCCCTCTTGGACCTGTACGGCTATCCCATGGTCTTTGGCCATGTTGTGCAGGATGCAACAGGCCAGGAATATCCCACAGGCCTTTTGGGGCTGTATTGTAGGGCTCACCGAGGTGTCCAGGCATCGAAGCATGCCTTGAGCATACCAAACACCCGCTCTATGATGTTACTGGCTGCGGCATGTGCCTCATTGAAACCTAGCTGCGCTTGGGGTCGTGGGCACCGGTATGGTGTGAGCAGCCAGGGACGGAGTGGGTATCCGCAGTCACCTGTGTGGAGATAGTGGAGATCAGTGTCATGTCAGGTCCATATTGCCCATATCCTTGTGTGCCACTACCATGGCACCTGTGTCATTCCACCCTTGCACAGAGTTTGCATTCCATACATGTGTACTCACCCACTAGATGACCCGTGGGGATGTTCCCACTCTCAAATCAATGGCACAGTGCAGACTGGTGCCATATAGAAGCATCATGTGCTCCACCAGGGTGTGTGGCACAGACATTGATAATCGCCCAGTGGCATCACACACCACCTGGCAGTTGACACTGGAAAAGCCCTTCGGTTCTGATAAGCCTGGCCGTCGGGGCCAGGTGGCGGCGACTGGCCACATGGGTGCAGTCTATGGCCCCTAGCATGCCAGGCATATGTGCTACCCTGTGGAACTGCTGCATGTTTGTTATGCGCTCTGCTGCGGTGCTGGGGAAATGGAGTACTCCGCAGCATGAGGCAGCAGTGCATTGAGGAATTGGGTGAGGATCGTGACATGGCCGACTGTGTAATGCCTGTGGTGTCCCTGTCGGCCTCTGGAAGGTGCCCGTGGCGAGCAGGCACATGCAGGCTGTCACCTTGGTCTCCACCGACAGAGCGTGACTCCGTCGTGAGGATGCCTGCATCACATCACTGCACAGCTCACAGAGCCGTCTCAGTATTGCCCTGTTCAGGCGGTGCGGGCCACAATCTGGCGTCTGTGTACAGCTCGGGCTGATGCGGGCGCGATGCCGCCTGTCGGGGCATACCCCGACAGGCCCTCCGCTGCCACGCCCCCTGCAGCATGGTGTCTCACCCCTCTCATTACAGCTTCCATGTGAAGCTGACACTGTCCATCTCCATGGCTTCTGCCCCCTGCTGCTGTTCCTGTGTTACCCCGCTGCCCCCACTGCTGCTTCCACTGCACCGGCACCCCCACTGGCCTCTCTGTCCTCCTGGACCCACTGTCCTCTCTGCCCTTCAGCTCCTGTCTCTCTCTCTGTCTCTCTCCCCAGTTTGTGGCCTGCTAGAGTTTTTGCGCTTCCTTGAGCCTTTTATTTTGGCTCAAATCCGGTACTGCGCAACTTCCGGCTAAGCCACTCTTGCGCATTGCGCAAGTGTTCGGATATCGCATTGCGCACTTTATGCATGGACCCGGCCCCTTTGGTTGCGCATGCCTTCATTTCCATTGCGCTGTTGCTCAGCATGTTTTCGGTGGCACAACTGGCCCCTTCTGAATATTGCAGAATGGCGCATTTTTGGAGTTGCGCACGCGCAACCCTGTTGCGCATGGCGCAACCCTTTTGAATATCTGGGCCACTGTGTAAAATGACTTGCTGCACTTATAAAATGGCTCACTGTTATTCCTTGTGTTTAAAATAAAAAAATAATGTTTTTGTTGATAAATAAACTGTTTAAATGTAACATTCTATTGTCATATAGATAAAGTAGACCTATATGGCTCAGATATTCAGACTGCACCCAGAAAGGGCACAAGTGGTTGCTCCGTGCAACTGAGTTGCGCCGGAATGCAACATTTCTTTATTCAAATGAGATACATAATCACGCATCCCATCTGAATATAGCAAAAGATGCAGGTGGCACAAATGGGGGCTACCGAAGATGCACTGGCACATCCCACTGTCAGGTTTGAATACATGAAATGTGACTGCACAGTGCATCCTGGACATACCCCGGGCGCAAGTTCCAGATATTCAGACCCAAACCTGCAAATGGGGCAATTAGCCATGCAAGGTGCAAATGGGGCCATTTGCATATTTTTATGGCCCCATTTGCATGTCCTGTGTAGGGTGCACCCGGCAGGTTGTGCTGGGTGCCCTGCAAGTACGATGTCAGGCCATAGTTCCTGGTAGTCTAGTGGAATCCCCCCTTCCCTGTACCCTGAGCGCAAAAGGAAATAATGAATTGCTCCTTCCTTGGTAGTCTAGTCTACCAGACTTGCGTGTGAGAGGGGAGGTGAGGGTGACCTGTTCCAGTAAGGTCCCCCCCCTCGGGCACCTTTCATTGATAAAAAAGCAGAGTACCGAGGTGCCAGGTGCGTCTGCAGCCCTGGTGGGCCTCCTCGGCGGCCGTGCAGGAACACAGCTCAAGTTTCCCGGCTGATGCATAGATGGAGGATTCTTTCACTACTGTTGGACCTCCGCTATTGTGACCTGACCTGTACTCACCACAAGGACGACATTGTGCTGCTGAGCTTCTCCACAGGAGGGTGGCTGAGGGACACTCTTCTCTTTCATTCTTCATGGGGGACAAAAACTGAACAAAAGGGTCTCCCTTAATTTGAACTTTTGGCACTGGAAGTGCCCCTGCTGATAGGCTGCATTGCAGGTGGTGACACTCCCTGTGTCCTCTACAAAGGGAGAACCAAGACCCATTGTTTCATACCAGACTTGTGTGTGAGAGGGGAGGTGAGGGTGACCTGTTCCAGGAAGGTCCCCCCCCCTTGGGCACCTTTTATCGATAAAAAAGGCGAGTCTCGAGGTGCCAGGTGCGTCTGCAGCCCCGGCGGGCCTCCTTGGCGGCCGTGTGAGAACACAGCTCAAGTTTCCCGGCTGATTTTCAGCCCACCCTGTTCCCTCCTCCCATTAAATCCCTGTTAGCTCCGCCTCTGGATTCACCCTGCTCTATCAGTGGCAGGGGGGTGGGTCTGATAGCGCAACTTGGGCTCAGTATAGCCTAACTCCCCTCCAGCGATCTCATCTTTGTCCCAGCCATTGACTGTGTCTGGCAGGGCAGTGGTTAGGCTAATCTCCTGTGCAAAGATATGGATAAACTTATCGCTGATAGCCTGCACTCTAAATCTCTGGTCCCTGCTGTCGACTTTAGCTCAAGACTGTAAGTCTGAATTGTGGGTAGCCTGTTTGGTTAATGGGTGTCACTACTGTTGCTGTTATTTACTCTCATATATTCCTGCTAGATATAGTGTCTACTGAGTATAATCTGTATTGATCACTTGAGACTAACATTTAATTCCTAATAGTAGGCTAACTTTATTTTGTCTATTTGACCCCTACTGCAGCCTGTTGTTCCCAGAGGGGAAAAAAACCAACCTGGTAAATCCTCTCCTCACTCATCACTGCCACTTGGCTACACAACCAAGCCTGACAAAATGTCTCCTGCCTAAATGTGGTTAAGGCTTCCCTCCTTCACACTCTGGGAGGGTGGGCGTACCCTCGATGCAATGCTTCAGGGTGCTCTGGCCGTCATCCTCAGGGCTTTGGTTCTAGTTGGACTGGTACTATGGTTCACCCTGCTCTATGTGACTACCACTCCCCTACCTGCCTCGGGGGGGTACTGGGAGAATTCTCCCTCCTCTGGTATGTCTGACTTCACCTTCTCCAACATCCTTGTTACCCCCTGCACCCTCATCTGTCCCTCCTACTGCCTAAACCTTAGGAGACTAATACACACTGTCATGGTAAAAAAAACCTCGTGCCCGTACCTGTACCCTGGCCAATGGCTCATCCTTTATGAGATGTTGTCCGCTCTGACTTCTCCTTGTGCTTCTGCTACTCTCAGGGACATTGAAATTAATCCTGGACCAAATACCCTGGCCCCTTCAATTCTCCCAGGTTGGGAGATGGCCAAGGGTCTAAAAGTGGCCCATCTAAACATTAGGAGCCTGATACCAAACTGGGATGAGCTTGTCTCATGGATGGCTCTCTATAAACCTGATATCCTTGGTGTGACAGAGACCTGGCTAAAACCCAAGATCCCTGTCTCTGCATGTGCTCTCCCAGGCTATGACTTTATTCAGCAGGACTGCATGGGGACAAAGAGGGGGGGTGGCATCCTGATTTACTACCGGTGCCTCCTCAAGATTTCCCCAGTAGTCCTCCGGCAACCAAATGTGTCCTCCTGTGAGGTGCTACATGCACTACTCCTATTAGGGGATATTAAGAAACTACACCTGGTTTGTACATATAATCCCCCTAGAGGTGGGCTTCCTGGGCTGATCCACCTTCTAGATTCAGTTGATTCCAGCAGTGGTGACAATGAACTTATAATTATGGGTGACGTTAACCTAAACTGGACCGGTGAGAATGGAAGGCAGGCTGAGCCCCTTCTTGCTAATCGCGCCCTGACTCAGCTTATCCAGGAGCCAACCAGGCGTGTGACAAATGGCTCATCCAGCTCCCTCCTGGATTGGATTCTGACAAACCATCCAGACAGGATTGCCTCTGTGGGAACACTATCTGATGCAATCTCTGACCACTCCCCGGTCTACTGTGTGTGGAAAGTTCCCTTCCTCAAAATCCCACACAAGATCATGCGTGTCAGGAACTTTGCCAGGTTTGATCCGGGAGAGTTCCTTGATGACTTAAGGCTCACTGACTGGTCTGAGGTGCTGAGAGCTAACAACCCCTCGGTGGCAGCTTCCCATTTCCTAACCACCTTTGGGGTTTTGCAAGACAAGCATGCCCCTATGATTACCCTTAGGATGAAGGGGACAGCCACTCACTGGTTACATGGGAGTCTGCTAGCCCAAATGCGGGCCAGAGACAAGTGTTGGGCCAACTCTAGATTGACCCGTGACCCTGCTATGTTGCAATGATATAGACACCTCAGAAATGAGTGCAAAAAGGCTATCAGGAGTGCAAAAAGTGACTTCTGCAAGTCTGCTCTCACCAACTCTGCTAATGATCCTAGGAGGTTTTGGAGAAATATAAAAACACTAGTCAGCTACTCTTCTCACCCAGGGCTAACTGATATGATCTTAAATGGCGCCTCCTGCAACAATCCCCTCACTAAGGACCAGATTATCCCAGAAGCCAGAGTTGCCATCGCAACTAGCGTACTTCTCCCCAAGCTCATTTTTGCGGCACCTGTTCTCCAAGGCGTGGCCGCCACGGAACTTGGCAGGCTCCAGACCCTATACAATAAGATTGTCTGATTTGCAACGTTATCTCACCCCAGGACACACCACTGCGAGGCTCAAGCCAAGCTCAGCTGGCCGTCATTGGAAGCCCGCCTCATCTACCCCACTCTATGTCTCGCTTTTAAGCTTCTAGGGCCCTTACCTCCCCCTAGTCTCAAAGGACTAGTTAGTGTCAAAACCAACCTGAGGAGCCTCCGTTCCTCAGGACAAAACCTCTTAGTGGTCCCCAAAACAAAGACAAAAGCTGGGTCCGGGTCCTTTGCTTTTACTGCACCCTGCCACTGGAACAAACTCCCACTGGAGGTACGGGAGGCAGGGTCTATCACACGCTTCCGGTCTAAGCTCAAAGCTCACCTGTTCGCAGGAGCACTTGCCAATGCACTAGGAACTGACCTTACATCTCGGCCCTCCTCCCTCTCCACCTTCTGTATGGTAAAGGCTATTTAGTCTTTCACAGTTATACAGTATGGAATTTGCCTTATGTGTGTTATCACTGTTTAAACCATTTGTAATTTATGCAAGCTTGCAGCCCTGCTTACCTACTTGTACTGTCTGTTAACCTGTATGTTAATTTTACAGCTCTTACCTGCTTTTACTGTTTCTATGTACCTGTACTGTAGTGTTTACCCCCGGGTCGCCCCTGAAAAAGGGACCTCCGGGGCCCAGTGGGCCTACCCGGTCAACAAAATTCAATAAATAAATAAATAATTGTCAACTCTCTAAATATGCACTTCTCTGACCTCTCAGCCCTTACTGCCCATTTCCCTCCCGGGGGGGTGACCTACCTCCCTTCCTCTAACTGGGGATCACCCCCTATGTCAATCATTTCAAATCAGGGTGTTGACAATCTCTGACACACAGAAACTCCTAGCTGGACTCTCTCAGTACACCAGTCCAGGCCTAGATAATATGGAACCCAAGCTACCAAAACTTGGGGCCCCCTTTTGCCCCCCCGTAGCTCATATCTTTAATTTATCACTGTCACTGGGGTCCATCCCAGATATATGGAAGGAAGCAAGGATAGTCCCTGTCCTGAAGCAAGGTGATCCCAAAATACCGGACAACTATTGTCCAATTGCTATCCTTTCGTCCCTTAGCAAGCTCCTCGAAAAGGTAGTGGCTGAACAGCTCTTGGAGTATGTCCAGCATCACGAGCTGCTATCCCCATCCCAGCATGGCTTCTGTAGGGGGCATAGCACCTCTACTGCCCTGATCGAGGCCACCACTGGCATCAGATCAGCCATGGACCAGGGCAAGCTCTCTGGAGCTATATTTATCAATCTATCCAAAGCCTTCGACCTTGTTGATCATGCTGTGCTCTGTCAACAGCTGGGTCACTTGGTTTCTCCCCTCCTGCCATGAAATGGTTTTTGGGCTACCTGCATGGCAGAATGCAATGGACCTGCTTCAATAAAGTCCTGTCCTCACCCCTACTGGTCACATCAGGTGTCCCCCAGGGCTCGTATTTTGGTCTCCTTCTCTTCTCTCTCTACATCAACCAACTGCCTACAGTGACCACAAACTGCAGAACTGTCCTATATGCAGATGACCTAGTGATACTGGCCCACTCCAGTGACATGGCCACCCTCACTAAGAGCCTGTCTGAGGACTTCAATAAGGTCCTGACCCGGGTGACAGACCATAAATTGGTCTTGAACCTAAAAAAAACCCAGGCTATGCTCTTTGGCTCTACTGCCAAAATCAAAGCCTCAACATTCCCCTGAACATAATTAATCCAGATGGCTCTTCCCTCCCTGTGGCAAACTCGGTCAAGTACCTAGGGGTCACCTTAGACCCCCAACTTGATAAGGGAAGTCACATCGTGAATCCCTGCAAAACAGTAAACTGCAAGTTGGGACTGGCCTATACGGCCAAGTACAACCTTACTCCTGCGGCCAGGCTTGCCCTAGCGAGAGGTGTCCTTCTTCCCTCCCTTGGCTATGGACTGCATATCTTCGCTTGCTCCACAAAGGCTCATCTCACCAGGTGGCATACTGCATACAATAATATCTGTCACTTTGCCTTAGTGGCTCCCCATCTCACCCATCTCCTGCCAGATACCTGGACTTTAGGATAGGATGCCTCACGGGCAAGGTGATTAGCATGGGTACTCCATCGGGACTGGCCCAGCTCCTTCCTCCAGCTGATTTTTCCCCCTACTCGCTTAGGTCTCAAGCCCAGGGGTTGCTAAAAGTCCATGCCACGAGAACCCTCATGGGAGCTAGGGACTTCACTGTGTGTGCGTCCGAACTCTGGAACTCCCTTCCTGAGTCTGTTCACCTGGCCCCCTCCCACCAATGCCTCCGAAAATCCATGTGGGATTACTTGAAACAAGCCTCGGCCTGTGACTGTTCCAGCCTCCCTAGGGCCTCTAACATGTGTTAGTGACTCATCATGCTCTTACCCTAATGACTATAAGCTGTACCATTGCTTTCTACTTTCTCTGTAATATGTGCCTATTATCTTTACTTTGCTTCCTACCTCTTTGTAAAATTGTGACAACTGCATTCTTCTCCTTGCCTTGTTGTTATTATGCGGATTCCCTAGTATTTTCCTCTTATATTGCTCATGATGTCAACTAGTACTTGATACGTTGTCTCTGTACCATTATGCCCATGCTGACAGCTTGTACTTGATATATTGTCTTTGTACCATTATGTTGTACTCTCCCGGGTCGTTCCTGAAAATAGGCATAATACTTGTCTAGTGTACTTACCCGGTAAACAAAAGCTAAATAATAATAATAAATAATAATAGTGGTACCCACTCCCTTCCCTAATACCTGATCATGCCGAAATAATTAATTTATTCCATCCCTGGTAGTCTAGTGGTACCCTTCCCTTCCCTGATACCCGGTTATGCCAAAATAATATTTTTTTTTCCATCCCTTGTAGTCCAGTGATACCCTCTCCCTTCTCCAATACCCGATGATGCTGAAATAATAAATCAGTCTTTCTCTAGTAGTCTAGTGGCCCTCCACCCACTCAGGCACCCACATCCCATGCTGCACCCTGTCCCACCAGTGACAAGGAGTGGACGGGCAGCACAGCCCACCCGCATGCAACCATGGCTGCCCACTGACTGAACTGTCATGAATGACAGAGTACTGCATCTACTATAATCCTATTTGTCAACACTGTCAGCCAATGGGCTTACAGTGTGAACTATAAGCTTTCACTCACAAAGTTGACTAGACTATCAGGGAAAGATTGATTTATTATTTCGGCATGATTGGGTATCGGGGAAGGAGGGGGTACCACAAGACTACCAGGGAATGTGATGAACATTCTATTACACTGCGAATGGGGTATGGGACAGGGAGGGGGGGCCACTAGACTACCAGGGATATAAGTGAATATTCCAGTTTCTTCTATGTTCGTGGATTGGGGAAGGAGCTAGCCACCCAGGGGCTGGCAGCTAATGTGTTGTGCTGTGCAGTACAATACAGCAGCCTGCCTTGGGGTGGCTAGGAGTTAGGCATGTTTCTTCCATGCCTAACTTTGTCCGGCACATCTCTGAGATATGCGGGCAGCTGCGCTGCACATCTCAGCTGAATATCAAGATGTGCCACATATGCATGGTAATATCCTCTCTGGATACGCTGCATATATTATCTTTGCACTGCAGTGCATCTGAAATTGCGTGGTGCATCACCCCCTTTTAAATATGGCCCAGGGGCACATTTTGGGGATGCGCCAGATCAACTTAGTTGCACTGGGCACATCCCCTTTTTAAAAATCTAGGCCTATGTGTGCAACTCCCCCCCTTTTCAATTGGTTCATCGTCTGACCTGACTGTGCCTAGGATAGGGAGGGCATGTTCCTGGGTACTCCAGTGTCTGGGAGTAATGTTGGTGTTTCAGCTCACTGGGAGCCCTTTGCAAATAATCATGTTAACTGTTTCACCTCTCTCCTATTCCCAGGAGTTGCTGAGACAGGCTTACCTTTAGTCTGATAGAATAAACTCTCTGACAGGGATTTCCAGCCACCTGACTTTCCTTTACTCAGGCAGATAGTACTGATGGCGCACAGTAAATTCATGCATGTCGCAGAGACACAACTCATTTCTGCTTTTACATAATCACTTACAGTAAACTTTGAGTTTTGCCTTAGTGCTAGCACTGCAGATGTGGCCTGACCGTTAACATTGTTCTCGACTCTCCCGGTCCCTGTTCTGAGAGCCATCTGTGAGCTGTTAGAAAAATACCTGGTCCCAGCTTAATTACTTTTGCACTGAGAATCCCTGTTTCCCCCAAAAATAAAACCTTGAAACCATTCTATACCTTTAAGATTTCTTTAACTACCTTAGGTTACCTTTCTTCCCATAGAAAGTCATATGCTAACTTACAAGTTTATACTGGCACACAGACAAGGTGCCTACAATGCTCAGGGTGAAATAATTCTCTTGCCTTCACCTCACATCAGTCAAAGCTTTGTTTTTGCTGTGGTACCTTATAGCACACCCACTCGGGGCAGCCCAGCTTATTGACGACAAGTGCTCAGCTTACTATGTCCTACCTGTACCAAAACATGTAGCTTTGGTCCCAACTCCTTCTAGCCTCCTATTTCTAGGATGGCTTGATTGGGTAGTTGACTATGTGGTCCCCTCCCCCCCATTAGCTGCAAACTCACAGTCTCTCTCTAGGGGAATCCTCTCTGTCTCAAAGATGTACCCCCCAGGATCCCTCAAACTGTCCCACTTCTAGGGCCACCACTTTGACTCCCATCTCTGATCCTTGGATTGAGGAATGTCTCGAGTGCCTGAGATACCTATTGGTGCACACCAGGACTGCAGATGTAAAATACGAGTCCTACACCGAGTGAAGTCAGGACCTTGTGCCACCCCCCTAGCAGCAAGAGTGCATGTGTTTGCATACCCAAGTTGGAACCTACAATAGGAAAAGTGCATGCCTGGCTTGTGTCCTGAGCCAACCAACTAGCAAGCCACACCATGTGGTTTGCCTCTCCAGAAGCATATTAAGTATGAAGCTGGCATACCTATGAAACATTTCCCAGAGACTATATGGCATAGGGCACTGAATAGGTCCCTCATTGTGTCCTGAGAGTACCCACCAGTAAGGGCACCTGGGCCATGATGGCCTCTCTCCTCCTGAGTTGGCTAGTTCTTCTTTTCAAACTAGACCTAGAATGCCTACTCAAACTTAAAGCCCTTTCACTGGGCCACGAAGCCCATTTTTATAGTCCTTATGTTCTTCCCATACCCACTGTTCCTCTGAGGGCAATGCACAGATTCCCTATCCCTCCATTGGAAATGGCTAGTACAGTAACAACCCTGCCTTCTGCTGTCAGAGAGAGGATTTTTACAGGTGTGTGTTTATCCACTAGATGGTGCTGTACTAAATTGTAACTTTTTGGCAGGTTTGCAGCTGCCTGTGTGATTTTTATGTTTATTTTGTTTCTCTCTCTTTTTTTTAATTCAGGATTTATTGGGGTTTTTTTCTGCTCTGCATTATGTATATGCTTGCTGACACTGGATAATGTTATCTGCTGATGACAAGTCTAAGAGGCTGGTAGGATTAGTGCAACTGATGCAGCCAGCACTGATGAGCCTCTGAGTCTACAGTTTGCTGTGTGGTAATGCTGTTATTTAATATTTGCTGTAGGGCGTGCTGGTTACATGTGCATGCAGTCTGCTTACAGTTTTACTTCTCATCGTGAGGTGTGTCCCAAATCTTATCCCAGTTCCAAGCTGGATTGTTTTATTTATGCTGGGATATGTACATACTATAAAGTACCTGTGTGTCATGGACCTCCATCTATTTTAGTTCCATTTTTCTGTATACACTGTAGTGCAGGCCTACAAGGTTCTGAGAGGACGTTTATGTATATCTGCAGGCCACAGTGTATACTAGATTGACACAGTAACTAAAGGTCTTGCAAGGCTGTATAATACTTTAGAAGTGTGTTATGCTATATAAAATGTGCGCTTATGGAAGTGAGACTTATCAGGCAGAAAAAAGTAAGTAACTGCGGAGAGATTAGGCAGTAAGTGATAGCTTCTCCCAGAAATTCAGAATACACATAAGGAGCCAGAAAAACTGTGGGTCACCCTAGAAACAGGAAATGGGACAGCCATACGAACTGGGGTTGTCTACAGGCCACCAGACCAGGGGGAGGACATAGACACATTACTGTTAGAAGATATACAAAACATGATAGCTAAAGGGGAGGTTCTGATAATGGGCGACTTCAGCCTGCCAGATACAGATTGGTCAATACCAGCGGGAACATCTGCCAGAACTAGACACATAGTGGATTCCCTGCAGGGAGAGGGCCTCAAACAACTGGTACAACAACCCACAAGAGACAGGGCTATCCTAGATCTAGTACTGACTAATAGGGAAATGATTAAAGAACTCCAGGTGGAAAACAGTACACAGTGTGAAGAGATGCAAGTCACAAGTGGGGTACCTCAGCGATCAGTCCTGGGGCCAGTCCTCTTCAATATCTTCATCAGTGACATTGCAGGTGGACTGGAGGAAAATGTTTATCTGTTTGTAGATGACACCAAGATCTGCAACAGAGTAGATAATCCAGATGGGGTGGGCAGAATGAGAAGAGATCTGGATAAACTTGTAAAATGGTCAGAAGAGTGGCAACTGGAGTTTAACACAAAGAAGTGCAAAATCATGCACATAGGGAAGAGAAACCCTGAAGTCACCTATAGATTGGGAGGGGAGTTGCTGGCTGTCACTTGGGAAGAAAAAGACTTGGGCATCATCGTCACAGATGACCTGAAATCATCCAAGCAGACCACTAAAGCAGTAGGTAAGGCTAGAGGGATGTTGGGGTGTATTAGTAGGGGTATTACAAGTCTTAAGAAAAAGGTAATAATCCCTCTTTACAAAACACTGGTTAGGCCCCATTGAGAGTACTGCATGCAGTACTGGAGTCCACACCTTCACAAGGTTTAATTGCTTCATTGGCAAACATTTAAACTTGCCAAGGGGGGAGGCACTGAAAAGCAGCAGGGACATCCCAGCCTCCCCCCACATAACACGGTAATTAGTGAGGAAAACACCAAGGTAGAGAAGTCATTAGGGAGCAAGAAAGAGGTAAATGTAAACAAATGCAAAGGCAGAAATGACAGGGATGGGGCTAAAAGGAGTAAGGCCATCAAAAAGTGGAGGGTGATGAGTACCAATGCCAGTAGTCTGTGTAACAAGCTCCCTGAACTGGTGGC
Source organism: Neoceratodus forsteri (assembly GCA_016271365.2). Taxonomy (NCBI): domain Eukaryota; kingdom Metazoa; phylum Chordata; order Ceratodontiformes; family Ceratodontidae; genus Neoceratodus; species Neoceratodus forsteri. The sequence goes on along the minus strand of JADMNL010000022.1, from coordinate 260,711,762 downwards.
CTTGATGGAAGATGGTTGCCTGGATATTGTGGCAGTCACAGAAACATGGTACACAGAGAACCATGACTGGGATGTCAACATACCAGGATACACAATCTACAGGAGGGACAAGGAGGGTAAAAGAAGAGGAGGAGTAGTTATTTCTGTAAAGGAAGGGATCAAAGCAACAGAACTAAAGAGTAAACAGGGAGCAGATGAGACACTCTGGGTCACCCTGGAGACAGGAAATAGCACCACAATCCGCATGGGGGTTGTATATAGACCCCCATCTCAGGGGGAAGGAATGGACAAGGAAATGATAGAAGGCATCCTTAGAATGGCAGAAAAAGGGGAGATATTGTTGATGGGTAACCTGAATATACCAGATGTTAACTGAAGCACCTTTGCTGTATGCACATCCAAGAGCAGGGTCATTCTTGATGCCCTACAAGGGGCATGCCTCAGACAGCTAGTATTGGAACCCACTTGGGAGGGAGCAATCTTAGATCGGGTACTCTCAAATGGGGATGGAGAAAGAATCTCAGATTTAGAAGTGGGTAGTCGTCTGGGAACAAGTGACCACCAAATGGTGTGGTTCATGATAAACACAACCATACAATCAAGCCATACAAAAGCAAGAGTACTGGTCTTTAGGAGGGCTGACTTTGGGAAAATGAGAGAGTGCCTCAGAAAAGCACTAGCAAACAGGCAAGAAGGAGGGGTTGAGGAACAATGGGGAGTAATCAAAACAGCCATCACAGAGGCAACAAGCCTTTGTGTAAAGCAAATCAAAAAAACACAACAAAGGAAAAAATGCTATGGTTCTCAAAAGAGGTGGCAGGGAAGGTTAAGGAGAAAAGGACAGCATTCAGGAAATATAAGGAAACACAGAAGGAGCAGAACAGTGAACTTTATCAGTTAAAGCAGAAAGAAGCAGGGAAGGCAATCAGAATAGCAAAGACCCAAACCGAGAAAAGGATAGCCAAGTCTGTTAGGAAGGGGAATAAGACCTTTTATAGGTACATTAGGGAGTGAAGAAAGACCAAAGGAGGGATACTGAGGCTTAATAAAGGGCAGAGAATGTGGGCAGAGGGTTACAGTGAAAAAGTAGGGATACTGAACGAATATTTCTGCTCAGTATTCACAAAGGAAGAGGAGGGGGGAGGTACCTAAACCAAACAAGAGAAACACTATGAAGATGGGGTCGGTACCAGTCCATTTACAGAAGAAAGGGTTCTGAAAGAACTAATAAAATTGAAGGTGGACAGTGCAGTGAGGCCTGATGGGATTCACCCAAGAATTCTAAAAGAACTAAGGGTAGAACAAGTGACACGCTGACTACTCTCTTTAACAAATCATGGGAGGATGGGGTGGTGCCTGAGGACTGGAGGAGGGTGGATGTGATTCCTCTTCACAAAAGTGGGAGCAGGACAGAGGCAGGAAACTACAGACCAGTTAGTTTGACCTCAGTGGTAGGAAAATGATGGAATCATTTCTGAAGGAAAGAATTGTTGAGTCCTTAGAGGCCAGTGGGGCACAAGACCTAAGGCAGCATGGATCCACAGCAAGAAGGTCAAGTCAGATGAATCTAATAGATTTCTTTGACTGGGTGACCAAAGTAGTAGACCAGGGAGGGGCTGTGGACATGGACTACCTAGATTTTAGCAAGGCATTTGATACAGTCCCACACAAAAGATTAATACACAAGTTAGCCAGCCTTGGAATGGGTTTTAAGGTGGCAGCCTGGATAAAAAACTGTCTAGACAACAGGACGCAAAGGGTAGTAGAAAATAGAGTCCACAGTGAAGAAAATAGGGTTTCTAGTGGGGTACCGCATGGTTCAGTAATGGGACCAGTCCTTTTTAATGTCTTTATAAGTGACACTGCAGAAGAACTGGAAGGAAAAGCATGTCTCTTTGCAGACGACACAAAGATCTGCAACAGGGTTGATACACAAGATGGAGTGGAAAGGATGAGAAGGGACTTGGCAAGGTTGGAGGAATGGTCAAATGTATGGCAGCTCAGATTCAAAGCAAAGAAGTGCAAGGTAATGCACCTGGGAAACAAAAACCCAGGGGAAGAGAGTACAAAATGGGGGATAAGACACTGACAACAGTAAAAATGGAAAGGAACCTGGGGTAATTATATCAAGCAATATGAGAAGGCAGTAAGGATGGCTGGGGTGATACTGGGATGCATAGGGAGAGGCATCAATAGTAGAAAACAGGAAGTTGTTATCCCTCTGTACAGACAGTTGATGAGACCCCATCTGGAGCACTGTTTGCAGTTCTGGAGACCTCATCTCCGCAAAGACATAGACAGAGTGGAAGCTGTCCAGAGGAGGGCAACCAAAATGGTGCAGAGTCTGCACCAGAAGACACACGAAGAAAGACTAAAGGAGCTTAATATGCATACCCTTGAGGAAAGAAGAGAGAGAGAGAGAGGGGACATGATAGAAACTTTCAGGTACCTCAAGGGAATCAACAAAGTCCAAGAGGGTAGCATCTTTCAGAAAAAGAGATGTGCAAGAACAAGGGGGCACAATTTCAAGATAGAGGGGGGACGGCTCAGAGGTAATATAAGGAAGTATTTTTTCATGGAGAGGGTTGTGGATGTATGGAACAGCCTCCCTGAGGAGATCATGGAGTCAAGAACAGTGGGGCTATTCAAGAATGCATGGGACAGACATAAGGCAGTCCTAGTTGGGGGTAGGAGGAAGTAAGCTGTTAGTTAACTAGGATCTGCAGCTTATCTGTGAGGTAGGAAAATGGGCAGACTAGGTGGGCCAAGTGGTCCTTATTTGCCATCAAATTCTATGTTTCTATGTAGGACATTAACCAAATTGAGGCAGTTCAGAGAAGGGCAACCAAAATGGTGCAGGGACTGCATCAGAGAACATATGAGGACAGATTAACAGAGCTCAATATGTATACCCTAGAGCAAATAAGGGAGAGAGGTGATGTGATCAAAACATTCAAACACCTTAAGGGCATTAACAAGGTGAGAGTCTAACATGTTTCAATATAAGAAAAATAACAGGACAAGAGGACACAGCATGAGATTAGAGGGAGGCCATTTAAGGGGTAATGTGAGGAAATTCTTTTTCAGAGAAAGTGTGGTAGATGCATGGAACAGCCTACTTCAGGAAGTGGTGGATATGAATACAGTGCAGAGCTTCAAACAGGCATGGGATAGGCATAAGGGAGTAATACAGATGAGTGTGAATAGATAGGCTATTGACAGAGCAGAGGCCGATGGCACATTCATAAGGTAGAAAAAGAAATGGGCCTTGCAGTCCTTATCTGCCATCAACTTCTATGTTTCTATTGTTATCATGCGTACTCTTTTGTACAGATTTTGAAGATTATTGTTATGTTTAGTGTGTGTTAGCTGGTTGTGGTGAGACCTGTGTAGTGACAATGTCAAACAGAATGTAGCACCAGCTGAATCATTTTCTGATCAGTTTACCTCCCCAACACACACAGAGATCTTCATACCCATGATGTTTCTCCATATGAGATTGTACCATTCCTATTCAGCTCTTGAAATCCTATTACTGTGAGTAGGCTTGCAAAAGTTCTTCATATCATACAGTTATACTGATATACTTACACTTCTTGCTCTGTTTTTGTTTTCTTTTTTTTTGCATTTAAGTTTAAATGCTTCACCCTTTTTTCATATTACCTAATGCATTTATATTTAAATGCTTCACCCTTTTTTGATATTACCTAATGGTTTCAGGGGTGTAGGTAATCAGCCCAGACATATCACTTGCTATTAGCTAAAAGGCATATACATGAACCTTATCCCTAGAGGGCCTTCCTTCCTTCTGTTTTTTTCTTTCTTTTCCTTCCTTCCTTTCCAAGGGATATTTTTAACTATTATTATGCTGTATAGTTCATTTGTATTCTGTCATTTTTTTAGCCGATCAATAAACTGATACTATACCTGTGATGCTTTGGTCTGGGTTTGAGGCTTTTGACTGTATGCATGTTTAAAGAAACCACATACATTGGAAAGTATCTGTCTTCATATATAATTTATGTGTCCTACAGTACATACTGTTCTTCTTTCTTATCAGCATTTAAATTGCTTCACTCATTCACTCACTCACCACTCACTCACTCACTCACATAATAAAAAGGAGTTCAAAAGTGTCTGCTCTCAGGCAGCTTAAACAACCATAATTCCTAGTCCTTATGGGATTCATCATATGCTGGTGAAAATAAATTGTGAGCTAGTGGGAAGCAATTTTTCAGAAAAGTCTTCTTATGGGTTCCTAGATGCTGGCTGTAGTTGGGGGCTGCTTTTACCACTGCCATATTTCATCCCTTTCTTGAAACTGAAAGTGTGATTTCTTCTGAATTTTAGGAAGATTAATAATGTCTTTTCATGTGCATGACCTGGCTATGGTCCTTGGCACATCTCAGTACCATTGGTACTTCAATTAGTTACTAGTAGTGCCTGGACTGAGAAACAGTATAGAATTTATATTTACGTAGTACTGCTCATGCACTGCATCCCAAAGTTCTTCACGAGCTATTTATTTAGACAATATAGCATATCTGAGATAGTACATATAATTTCCAGTCAGGTTCTGCTTCTGCATTGGATAGCTTGCTGCCATTTAGTACCACTGGTACTTTGATTGATTCTGATTTTGTTTGTATGTAGTTATAAGTGTCAGGAAATGTGGTTGATTTGAATGTCAAATGAAATCTTGCACTTGTTTAGTGCTAGTATTTTAATGGACTGCTAGGTGATACCTCTCAGCCAATGATGTTTCTAGATTTTTTCTTGCCATTTTATGATGGTTATCCGGCACCCACCTTATGTAAGCCCCTGTATAAAGCCATTACATGCCATTTACTTATTAAAGATGATTTATTGGTATTCCTGTGCATTTTCTTTAGCTATCCAATATTTGGTGAACTTAAGAGAATTATATCTCGTTTTAACCTATAGATATTTCCTAGTTTTGTTGTGGGGATTCTGAATTTTTCTTAGTGTGTTTCCAACAAAACTGATGAAAAAGGTGACCTCCATCCACTAACAGACATCTACTGCCAGCTTTTCCTGTATTTCCCATAATAAAAAATATTTCCACTATTAATGAGCATTTAAAATCCCCTGATGGGAGTTTCTGTGGTGAATCTCCAGGATAGTACACAGTTCTGTCATCTATACATCCCTCTGATTTCCTTGTTTCTCATGCAGATCAAAAGACCAATGCTTACTTGACTAAAGGCAGGCATACCTTTCAAAAGTGCTGAAAACTCCATCTCATTTATGAAGCATTCTGTTCTTTCAGGGGAAATGCTGGGTTTTTGTTTAAACCTTAGGTCTGGATATGTTGAAAGCAATAACATCTTATGATGAAATATATATATATACATATACATATATTTCTCTGGACAGCTGTAGAATAGCTGCTTGAATTTTATGTGTACAGAAGGTATACCTAACTCATACCCTCTCTGCTGTCTTTGGAAATATGCTGACTGGGGCTTTCAGATTGAAATCCCTTCTTTCACTGCATTTGTTAAAACAAAGCTGCTATGAGTAAGACTAGAAACAGCATGGTAAAGTGACTAGAGCATATTCCTTGGAACCAAGAGACACAGGAGATCCAGGTTCAACAAATCCCACCAGAGCTACTTACAAATGATATAACCTTGAACAAGTCACTTCATGTCTCAATACTTTAGCCCATCCATCTGTAAAATGGTAAAATAAGGACCTCACTATAAACAAGATATTCCATCTCAGCTGTGTTATCTTACCTTAAATAGCTGTAAATGGTACTTAGAGGAACAGTTACTCCCCCCAGTTTGTAAATATCGGCTGAAGAACAAGCAGTCTCAAAATTATGAAGCAAAATGTAACAAAAATATAAGATCAATTAAGCAATAAGGCACGACAGAGTGTATGTGTTATTGTGTAATAATGTCACACCTCAGGTGATTGAAGCACGAGGCCACATGCCAAGTGTATTTAACACCCGAGAAGTGACATTGTTATACAATAACACACATCCCTGGAGTGCCTTATTACTATTATACAATGACCCATTTATTAGCAATAAAGAAAGATGTCAAAATTATGATTTAAATACATTTTTTAAATTAGTTTCTGATGTGGAAGTTTATCTTTAAAAAAAAAGTCCACCATTTCTTATATCCCCACTGGGTGGTGCTGCTGGTATATGCTGTCTGCTGCCTGAGTCTGGACAGCTCTCAGTTTCTCATGGCATGTGGTCTCTCAGTTTGCAGGGCTGTTTCTCTCTTCTCTCTCTCTCTCTCTCTCTCTTTGTATTGTCTCCCCCCCCACCCGAACAGACACACTCTTCTCCTGCTGTATGTAGACTGACTGTATTTTTGGCTGTTTTGAATAACACTGCCATTTCTCATGGTTAAACAGTGTGTCCTTTTCTCCTCAGTTGTCTGAGAGGCATTTACAAGTGCACATGAACTGTACACGATCACGATGCTCATGTGGGGAATGAGAAGCCCAGCAGCATGTCAGATACATTTTACTTTTATTTGGCCATTTACTGTCCTGTTTTAGTGATATAATTTCACTGTGCCCATGTTCCAGTTAACCTGCGAAGGTTGAAAAGTGCATTACTCAACCACGCTCACACTTGCAGGACTGTGGTTTGAATCGGGGGACTGAGAAATCACTGTTCAGGTTTGTTTTAGTACAGAAAAATGGAGACCTAAGAATGATGTAAACTAAGGTTTTAAAGAAAAAAATGTATTGAGAAATTGTTGTGCCTGTGTGGGAATATGAAGCCATTTTGACTTCAGCGTGGGAATATACATTGTTTTGGCTTTGGGGATGGTTCAGCAAGGAGGGATTTCTTAAACTGTACCGTGGTCATCTCTGTGCCTGCCCTAGATACAGTGACAATATTGTGAAATAACATCACTATCTCTACAGCTCAGCAGCCAATTAGCTACCTAAAATTTTTCTTGCCATTATATAATTCTAGACTACCAATATTAAAATAAAGATTTTCACTTACAACTTTCTTAAACAGAACCAGCAAAAGCACCTTTTAAATTTACTTAAGTAGTAAGGCAAAGCAGTGATTGGGTCATTGTGCGGTAATCCCACCCGGCATGTCAGACTTTAGCAAGTGTGGTTCACCATGACAATAGGATTACTCATATGTAAATTACCCCTTCCCCTGTAACCTTACTGCTATTATGAAACATGGCAAGGCATTTTCGTTTCTTTATTAAATTAAACAGAACCTACCTTGAAGCCTCCCTCCAGACAGTGCACATGGTTCACACAACAGTGGGGCATGTGCTTGAACCATGGGAATAACATGTGGAAATCACACAGCTCCCAGTCAACAGGAGGCTGCAGTTCAGATGCCTGTTTTTTTAATTAATATTTAAAACTCTCTTTCAGATACCAAACATCAGTTTAGATCTAACAATTACTGGCACTGTGCTTCAAATCTTTAGCAATTAAAGTCTATATTTTTAAATGATCATCTAACTCATTTAGACAAATTGACAAGTCTAATTTCAAATCACATAAATATTATAACACCCTAAAAGCCCACTTCCTGTGACTTGCTATTCTACAATGATCTTGTAAATCTAGATTGCACATGTTAAAAATATTTGCTTTTTTGCTATTTTTTTTTATTCCATCTTGGACCCCTGGAAGCCTTCAGGTCCTAAACCCATCCTCTTGCTATCCCCAATGGCAGCCTTGCAGTGCATGAGGCTCCCTTTAGGGCTCTCTTCCTAGATATCTATTTTCTATTAGGACAATGATGATGGGAGTGTTGGTGGTGAGCTGGACCACAATGACAAGGTCTTATTCCATTAGTTCAGGTTAAAATAAGAAGTAAAAAAAAGAAAAAGCACATACTTTTCAAGAAGGGTTCCAAAAGGCTACCCTAGCTGGAGTATGGAGTCTGGGTTTCTGAGATGCCTTGGGGGATTTTGGCTCAGATGCTGACTGGAGTGGTCAAAATGGTGGCTCTCTTGCAGGGGTGGTGGCTGGGGACTGGTGGTAGCCATGAGGGGCCTAGAATAGCCCTGCTGAACAGGACTGGTGTGTGTGGGGAGGTCTTTTTCAGGTCTTTTTCTCTTTGTTTCTTTTTTGCTTTTACTTTTGGTACTTTTTTTTGGGGGGGGGGTTGCTCCTCTTCTCTATAGTATGAACTGGTGTGGAGGATCCCCTACCAACTGCAGTGGGAGAGGTGGGGACCACAGGTAAATTGTAACAACAAGAGTGCAATGACCCAGTTCTATGCAAACACCCTTAATTGTGAACAATTAGGGGAAGATTAATGCTCAATGTAAAAAATTATGGGTAAGATTGTCATACATACAGTGTTGAGATCCAACATGCTTTTGTAGCATTATGACAAATTGTCCAGAAAAGTTTGTCTAACAGTTGAGTGCAGTTGCCATGAGATGTGATGCTTCAGGTGCTACTGGCATCCCAAAAGCGGTACATGCATCACTTTTCTTACATACAGGGTTGCAAAGTAAGTAGACTGTCACAAGTGTGCCATGATGTTAGAAAACAGGAAAAGAACCTTTTGATGCATTTTGGAGTACACAGTAGAAACTCAAATTTGGAAGTTGCCACTGCATCCTCACAGTTTTAAAAATCCTAGCCATGTTTCTCCAAGATTTCCTTGAGGTGTCAGGGTCCCTTTACTGCCATATAATCCACTGCTGGACCTATGCTCAACTACTGTTGTCTGGGAGTCAGTACTTCCAATTTGTGGCCGTACACAATATGATAATATATAAATGTAAGTATTTTCTATACTCTTTTATTAAGTCAAAGGGATTCCTCAGTACAAGGCTGGTATTGGACCAAATCAGACTGAATATCCGCCCATAAGAATTAAATTACCAGCATGACTTCTCCGTGTACAGTATGCGCAAATGAGTTGGGTCTCAGTTGCACACAGAAAGCTACTCAACAAACTGGACAAAATGGGAGTAGGACATCAAGTAGGGAAATGGGTAAGGAACTGGCTCACTGGAAGGACACAAAGGGTACTTGTAAATGGTTCACTTTCAGAAGAAAGAGGAATAGATAGTGGAGTGCCACAAGGATCAGTACTTGGTCCAATCCTATTCAATATTTTTATTAGTGACATAACTGAGGAACTAGAGGGGAAGGTGAGCTTATTTGCAGATGACACAAAAATAAGCAATAGGGTAGACACTCCAGGTGGGGTAGAAAAGATGAAGGCTAACCTTAAGGCTCTAGAAAATGGTCAGAAACATGGCAACTAAAGTTTAATGCAAAAAAATGCAAGATCATGCACCTAGGAACAGCCAACCCAGAAAATAACTTCTACCTGGGGGGAGTACAACTGGAATCTTCCAAACAGGAAAGGGATCTGGGAATAATTATAATGGATGACCTAAAGGTGTCCAAACAGTGTGAAGAAGCGGTACTATGGGTGAATGGCAAATTGAGCTGCATAGACAGGGAGATCACCAGCAGAAAAAGGGAGATCATCCTGCCACTCTATAGATCTCTGGTGAGGCCACACCTGGAGTACAATGTACAGTCCTGGAGACTTCACCTAAAAAAGGATATAAAGAGACTGGAGACAGTGCAATGGAGAGCTACAAAAATGATACACAGCCTACAGAACAAAAACTATGAAGATCATCTGCAAAACCTGAATATGTACTCCCCGGAGCAGCAGAGGGAGAGGGGAAGCATGATTGAGACCTACAGGTTCCTAAATGTAATAAACAAAGTGCAGGTTCAGGAACTGTTCCAAGTCAGAAAGCACACAAGAACTAAGGGGCACAACATGAAGCTGGAGGGGGGAAAATTCAGAGGTAACAAACACAAGTTTTTTTTTTACCGAGAGGATGGTGGATGCATGAAACAGCCTTCCTCAGGTAGTGGTGGGGGCAAAAACAGTGGTAGGTTTCTAGAATGCTTGGGACAGGTACAAAGGCACCACCACACTGACTAGCAGTTAAGGGAGGGGGTAGGCCTGTGGGAAGACTAGATGGACCATATGGTCTCCTTCTTCCCTCGCTATCTATGTTTCTATGGGACAACTAGATGTATTACAGCACTAGGACAAAATATGTAAGAATGTTTAAACTGGCTCAGTGGAATTAAGGTTAATTTAATTCTATACTAGGCTATAGGTGATAGCAGAAGACAAGGTCCATATGAAGCTGACACTCCACTTAACAGTAGTAATAGTTCAGTAGTTTCTCCCTGTTCATAGAACTGTCCAACCTTGATTTGAAAGTATTGGTATTGTCACTTGCTACTGTGTTTTGTAGCCCAGCATTTCAAATGCATATGACTCTTTGTGTAAAGAATGTTTTCCTTCTAGTTGCCTTGAAATTCTTGTACACAGTTCCTACTATGTCCTCCTTCCATTACCAGAGGTACTGATAAAGTACATTCTTTAATATGTTAGAGAGTAGAAAGAGGTCTCCTCTATTTTTTTGTATTGGCAGGCTATATTAAACCTGTGTTTTAAAGGGGATCTGAAGTCAAAATTAAAAAAAAATATATTGTGCAGAGTGTTTTGGTTTGCAGGTGTACTCCTAATAAGTTCTTCCCTTTGTTTCTTGAATGATTATTTTTTTGTAAAAATGCTTGCTGGTTTTAAGCCCCTGAGGATCTCCATGTTAGCATTTTTATGGCACTTCTTGTTCCTACAGTGCATTCTGTCTCATGTGACAGTGATGCATCCAGGACCATTGATTCAGCGATTACAGCAGCAATCTAGTGTTAGGAGTCTGGTATCCTGGCCTCAACTAAATAAATCTGTCTAACACAAAGTTTCTGTTATCCAGGTACATGCCTAGATCCACCCAGCAAAAGTGAATGTTTTGTTTTTAAAGCTTTTTATTTCGGCAAACTACACACAAGCACTAAAAAAGCACATGAATCACCCAAGGTCACAAATGTTCTAATTAGTGAAGACTCTGTTTCCTTACAGAGTAGCCCACTCAGTTATCCTTCAGGTGTTTGCCATCTGTTAATGTAGCCTTCATTAGACCTCCCTAGAGGAGGAGAGGAGTTACTTAAAATCACACTTCTACTACTGCAAATGTGACTCCCCACCAAATAAAATAGCTCTTGTTGAATTAATGGTCCTGTATGCATTTCTGTCACATGGGACAGGATGCATTGTAGGAAAAAGAAGAGTAATAAAAAATGCTAACATGGAGATTCCCTGGACCATAAGACCATCAAGCAAATTTATAACAAAACAACTAATTTCAGGACACAAAGCGAAGGGCTTACTAGACGTACATCTACAAATTAAAACACTCTGCATAACATATTTTTTTGTAAATTTTGAATTTAGTTTTCCTTTAAGCCTGTAATTGCAATCCATATTACCTATCCTCTTTATCATTTTCATCACCCTCTTTTATTTTCTCTGTAATTTGTTCTTGTCAGGTTCATATCATGTGCCCCCAAATTGTGAACAGTAATCAGTATAATTAGTTTTTTTTTATTCAATCTCAGATTACAGAGTACCTTTGAGCTAAACATAGTCATTTACAAAGGTTCTACATCAGTGTGTGTGTGTGTGGGGGGGTGCAAATAGACAAAGGGGAGCTAAATAAGTGAGATTCTAGCAAACATTGGCAGTACATCATGCATCATAGTAAACAGCAATAGCTAGAGAGGAACTAACAATTGAATATCTAGCAAACAGTGGCTATACATCATACATCAAGATCAACATCAATAGTTGAGAGAGAGAGAGAGAGAGAGTTAGTTACATCGGTGCACTACGGAAGGAAATATGGAAATAGAGTTTAGCAAATAAGTCAAAGTAGGTAAGCACTCATCGACCAGATATACACCAGACTCCAAAATGTATAGTGTCACAAATAATTTATTAATGGCATAAAAAACAATGACTAGGGTAGCACAACCTGACCACAGTGGAGCAAGACTTAGTTTCACTCAGCATACTGCTGGGCTTCATCATCAGAATAAATCATGCTCCCTCAAACCAGTGTTTAAATACAAAGTAAATTAAAATCGATGAATGTATTATACAATTAATTGTTGCTTCACTTTTTTTACTGAGGCCAAACATCATCACATATCTCTTAATGCTGGCAATTAATCTGGGTCAATGACAGTGCTAAATCTGTGCCCAAAGGTCATATCTAAACAGACTTTCAAAAAAAAATTTTTTTTTATTTCAATCAATGTATTAATTAAGGGTGCTAACATACTTACTAAAAACTATAGTTAGACATATGTGTTAATATAGCATTCACTGACAACATCAAGTCATGACCCAGGCACACACTTAAATAATGAAGGCAAGTAATCACTTTCAAAATGGGACACCATGTAAATACATACAGGCAGTGTGAAAGAAGTCATAACTAGTAACTGGTCATATTAGAACTTTAACCTAGACTGGCAGAAATTGTTAAAGAAGGGCTCAAGGTTGTGTTTAGATGCACTAAAAATATTAAAGACCTGGTTATTAGGAATATTGTACCAGTCCTAGAACCTTAAAAATGAATTACACTAGCTCCTCCATTGTTGGGTACACATAGGTGTGGAAAATGCATCTATTGTAAATATATTTTTACCTGTAAATTTTTCATTCGTGCCATAACTAAAAAATATATAGAAATTAAAAGCTTTATCACCTGTGATAGTACTGGGGTGGTGTATATGCTACAATGTGAATGTGGATCATATTATGTGGGTAGAATCATCAGATCTTTTAAAACTAGGATGGATGAGCATGTTCAAGCTGTCAAAAAGGGTGCAATAGTGAAATATTTAAAAGCAAACCCTGGGGGAGGACACAGATTTCACTTTTCTGGCATTGAAGTGGTTAAACTTGTTATAAGGGGTGGAGATATTACAAAATTGATTGGACAAAGTGAGAGCTATTGGATCTTAGAATTGGGTGCTAGAGGTCATATAGATCTCAATGACAGCATTGATTCATCAGTATTTTTGGAAAAGTTTAGATGTTAAACTACCCCCACCCTTGTCTTACTGAAGCCTGTGTCAAATATGGAAAAAGGTTCCACTATCAAAAAAGGTTCTGGGTTTGTTTTTTCAGTATATATTTCTGAAACCAGCATATAGTATATGTGCTAAGTTCCCTTTAAGTTGTATAGACTGCATTAAAACAGGTCAGTTTTCTGTATAGCCTGTATGTATTTACATGGTGTCCCATTTTGAAAGTGATTACTTGCCTTCATTATTTAAGTGTGTGCCTGGGTCATGACTTGATGTTGTCAGTGAATGCTATATTAACACATATGTCTAACTATAGTTTTTAGTAAGTATGTTAGCACTCTTAGTTAATGCATTGATTGAAATAAATAAATAAACAATGATTTAAAAAAAAAGTCTGTTTAGATATGACCTTTGGGCACAGATTTAGCACTGATATTGACCCATGTTAATTGCCAGCATTAAGAGATATGTGATGATGTTTGGCCTCAGTAAAAATGTGAAGCAACAATTAATTGTATAACACATTCATTGATTTTAATTGACTTTGCATTTAAACACTGGTTTGAGAGAGTGTGATTTACTCTGATGATGAAGCCCAGCAGTATGCTGAGTGAAACGTGAGTCTTGTTCCACTGTGGCTCAGGTTGTGCTACCCTAGCCATTGTTTTTTATGCCATTAATAAATTATTTGTGACACTATACATTTTGGTGACTGGTGCATATCTGGTGGATTGGTGCTTATCTACTTTGACTGATTTGCTTGGCACTACCTTGAGAAGCACTGTTGTTTAAGTCCCTGGTGCTTCTGTTTCTGCTTTGCAGCATTTGGAAATACAGTTTAAAGAATCATAGGTAGAAAGGTAGCAGCCAACGGCTTTGTCAAAGTTACTAAGGTGAGGTACAAGGGAAGAGGGTGCAAGAGAAGAATCTAGAGGCAAGGGGTGTGTGGAAGGAAAAAGGGAGTGGGAGAGAGGGATAAGGCAGGAGGAGTAGTGAGAGAGAGAGAGAGAGGGGGAAAATAGGGGGGAGTGGAAGGCAGGGAAGGAGAACAGCCGTAGGCCTTGTTTTGGGATAACTCGAGCTGAAATTAAGCTGCTGTGGGAGAACAGTCAGGAGGGATGCAGGCAGGTACCCTTAAGTTTAGGGGATACAGTCACAGTGGCTTTCAGTTGCGAGATGCTGCTGTAGCAGATGCTTGTAAGGCCCAAGACTTGCTAGGTTAGTTAATTCATGGTGTGCAGACCGTTGTACCAGAGCAGCGCTCTTTAAGTATATATAGGTCCACTGACACTGGTCAGTCCATCATCTAGGAACTAGAAGATGTTCAACTGTTGAAATGCGAGTATTGGGTCTTGAGAGATTTGTTCAGAAGGGTACCAACCCCTGGAGGCAGAAGCCCAAGGAGTGCTTTTTTAGTAAGCAAGCACATTTGGTATTTGATCCTGCCACTGAGCTGGAGCCACCCAGATTGCAAATAAAGCTCACACATGTGAGTATGATGAGCAGCACCAGTGTAAAGTCTACACACCTTGTTCTGAGCAACACTTAGCCTTCTGAGTGAGGTAAAGGAGGCAGCTCCGTATATAATCAAGCCTGACAAATGTTCTGTAAAGTGGTATTATTGGAGCCGATGTATGACAATGGGCTGGGTACATGCTAAATGCATGTACCTGCTAAATGCATGTACCTGGTCCATGTCTGCCTGCAGCTACAAACAGGCATGCACCATTCACTAACACTGTCCACTCTGCTGTAGCTCTGCTCCCCAGGCATATAGGATTATAGCAAAGACAGGGGGTGGGATATAAGTGGGGTGTAAGATGCTGGTAGGCATCCAATCAGATGGTCGTCCTGCCATGGAACACATCCCATGCCCCACGTGGAGTAGAGGATTCTGGGTACTGGCAAACCACAGTACTAACTGGAGCCCATGCACTAGCAGCACATGCTGATGAGTGGCTCCCACCCCTTGCAGCACGTCAGCAGGAGTGATTGCTGCAGTAAAGGGGCAGACACTTGCCCTGCAAGGCTGCCATGAAAGGTCATGTATTGGCTATGGCAGGGTGCCTATAGGTGTGACCCCCTCCACTGGCACTCTGCACCTTCACACATGACACAGAGTCCAGCCCTGCCCCAACAACTTCCCTTGGAGGCAGGCGTGTAGAGCTACACACAGCTAGGATCTAGTGCATGTAAGTATGTGTGCCCTTTTTGTGCATCTTCTGGGTCTGGTAGGACATTCACTGTAATGCTTTGTAGCTTTGGAATGCCTACATGCTGGGGATCCATGGCACACAGGCATAGTGCATAGGGCCATTCACTAGAGCCATGTCACTAGACTTATGAATAACATGCCTTCCTATTAAATGTAGTGCAATATATTGTTATCCTTTATTTATTTATTTAGTTTTTGTTGACTGGGTAAGTGCATTAGCCATAACAATGACTATTTTCAGGCACGACCCAGAAGGGTATATTACAAACAGGCAGACACACATAACCATACAAAGTTAGACATAATTGAATGTGGAGACCATACAGACATGGTAAATAACACTATAATAAAGCAGGTAGGTGGTAGTGAGGTAAATAGTATAGACCTTAATACAAGCAGTATATATTGCAAGTTCAAAATTTAGACATAACTCATAGTAAAATAAAGAGCAAATATAGCCATAGTGAACAATACTATAACAGGGAGACAGTAGGTGAGGTACGAGGAATAAAAATGCATACTGTAAACAGTGAAGTCAGGGCATTTGATAGCTAAGGCTTAATACACAATGTACTATTAGTGATCATTAATATTCTAGTAAGATTAACAAGGGTGGTGGGGGGAGAAGGAGGGTAGTGGAACTCATAGAGCGGACTGTAGAAGGGGAGACGAGGGGAAAGTGCTATACATTTAAAAGCACAACAGTAGTGTCAGGAGAGGAGGGGAGGATGTATGGGCTAGGGGGTTTCAAAGCAGGTGCATTTGTAGGGAAGTGGCAAGATGGTTACGTAAGCCTCTCTTAAAACAGGCATGGGATGGTGACTGGTGTAAGGCAAGTGGTAGAGAGTTCCAATATTGGGGAGTATAGCAGGTGAATGCTGTGGCACCTTTGGAGGAATGATGTTTGGGGATAAAAACAGGTGCTTGTTCGGTAGACCTTAAGCTATAGTGGGATGTCAAATTAAGGAAGAGTCCTGCCAGGGATTTGGATATTTGTGAGCTGACAATATTGTCAATGACTGAGCCATAAGCATAAAGCCTTAGCTCAGAAGGAGGAAGCCATCCCAGATCTGAATATAGTAGACAGTGGGGTTTTAGTCGGTGTGAGGAGGATGCATAGTGGCAGATATTGTTATAAGTGACATCCCACTTTCTGAGGCTGGATTTGGACACAGAGGTAAAGGTGGTGACACCATAGGTTAATGAAGGTAGGAGAATACCCTGGGCAATGGCTAGCCTAGCTGAGGGGGTGAGCGTATATCTGGTATGGTAGGCTATCCTAAGTTTGGTGTTGACCAGCTTGTAGACCTGTTGGATGTGTTGATCAAAGTTTGAGACGGGTCTAGAGTGACGCCTAGGTATTTCAATGAGTTCACCACCCTGAGGTTAGAACCATTGCATGAGAAGACTTTAAATTTAGGTTGGGAGTGTTTGAGTTTGGCTTTAGAACCAAATAGCATAGCCTGGGTTTTGGACTCATTAAGGAACATTTTGTGACTGGTTAGCCATTTTTGGATTAGTTGAAAGTCATAAGAGAGATTTTGATTGATTACTTCAATGCTTTTACCACTGGGGTATAGAACAATGTCGTCAGCATATAATAAGGAGTCAGTCCTGAGGAGGTTTGTGGTGATGTTATTAATGAAGATGGAGAAAAGCAGAGGCCCCAGGATGGATCCTTGTGGAACTCCAATGTTTATGGTGGCCTTGTCTGAAAGGGTGGAGCTAAACTTCATGGTTTGAGTCCTATCAGAGAGGTAGCAGCCAAACCAACTCACCACTTTGTCAGAGAAACCAAGAGTTCTAAGCGAGGCTAAGAAGATACGGTGGTCGACAAGGTCAAATGCCTTGGTCATATCAATGAAAATGGCCCCAGTGAGAAGCCCAGAGTCCATTGCCACTAAGGGTATCTGATGTAAATTTAAGGACGGTGGTAGTGGTGCTAAGGCCTTTGTGAAAACCATGCTGGGCCGGGGTAAGATGGTCATATTTCTGGATAAAGTCTATTGTTTGGGTGGACTCTAGTTTCTCCAGAATTTTACCGAGAACTGATAGTATGGCGATGGGCCTGTAATTAGAGGGATCCTTGCGATCTCCCTTTTTCAAAACGGGGTAATCCTTATGGAATGCAGAATCAAAATATTTCCTGTTTTTAACATTAGTAAATATTATTACACAAAAGTCTTTTTCATCTGTTGACATGCCCATGATCATACCATTTAACTGCTATTTAAGATTCTGATTATTAACCCCAAAGTGTAAGACCGTATCTTTGTTGGTGTTAAATGACACACACCACTCGCTTGCCCAATTCGCAATGGTGTCCACATAATTCTGTCATTTAATGTGTTCGTCTTGGGTATCGACACAGCCCCCTAATGTGATGTTGTCAGCAAATTTCAAACTTTTTTCTGCTTATTTCACAGGCCATGTCTGATAGACTATATATAGTTAACACTATTGGGGATGTGAGGAGGGGACATCAGTATCAGTCTACAGTGGACTATACCCGCTACTGGTTTTGATTTTATCATTAGGTTCAGAGTTAACAAAGATTTCTGTCCTTCTCCCCCTTTTATTATGTCTTCCATGCTGAAATACAAACCAGTCATCGTTTACGCCACTGTTGCATTCATCCCCACTACCTCATCCCTGCCTCTTTTTCTGTGTGCAGTTGATTTATGAACCATTCCTTGCCAGAGCAAGGCACGTCACTACTTCAAAAACATAATTCTCCAGAGTTCTAACTTCATTGAGTTCAGCTATTTTGACCCTTATTACCCATATTTCCTCTTCCATTGACTTGACCAATACAGATCTATCACATTCATACGGTTCTTCATTAGGTATATCAGCTTATTTATTTATTTGGGTTTTGCTGACTTGAAAGGGAGAGCTAGGCAGCACTGCCTATTTTCAGCATCATACAGATATAAATCAATAGAAATTGAAGCAGGTTACACTACTGGTGGCATTTGTCATGAATGGGGAACTCTGGCCTGGACATCAATGGCATTCTCCTACTCTTTTTGAGAAGTGACATGGAATCTTTAATGTACATAGAAACATAGACTTTGATGGCAGATAAGGACCGCTTGGCCCACCCAGTCTGCCCATTTCCCTACCTAGAGGATAAGCTGCAGATCCTATTTAACCAACAGCCTATTTCTTTCTACCCCCCACAAAAATTGCCTTATG
The DNA here is from genome assembly GCA_016271365.2 of Neoceratodus forsteri. Classification (NCBI taxonomy): domain Eukaryota; kingdom Metazoa; phylum Chordata; order Ceratodontiformes; family Ceratodontidae; genus Neoceratodus; species Neoceratodus forsteri. The sequence goes on along the minus strand of JADMNL010000022.1, from coordinate 260,693,380 downwards.
TCTGTCCCATGCATTCTTGAATTCTCTCACAGTTTTAGACCCCACAACCTCCTCAGAAAGGCTGTTCCATGCATCCACCAACCTCTCTGTGAAAAAACACTTTCTCACATTGCTCCTGAGCTGTCCGCCCTCTATCTTCAAATTGTGTCCCCTTGTTCTTGCACATTTCTTTTTCTGAAAGATGCTACCCTCTTGGACTTTGTTGTTTCCACTGAGGTACTTAAACATTTCTATCATGTCCCCCCTCTCCCTCCTTTCCTCAAGGGTATACATATTAAGCTTCTTTAGCCTCTCCTCATATGGCTTCTCTTGCAGACCCTGCACCATATTAGTTGCCCTCCTCTGAACTGCCTCCATCCTGTCTATGCCCTTGCGGAGATGGGGTCTCCAGAACTGGACGCAGTACTCCAGATGGGGTCTCAGCAACTGTCTGTACATGGGGATAACAACTTCCTGTTTTCTGCTGGTGATGCCTCACCCTATACATCCCAGTATTCCCCCAGCCCTCCCTACCGCCTTCTCACATTGCTTGCCAGCCTTAAGGTCATCTGATATGATTACCCCCAGGTCCCTTTCCATTTTTGTTGTTGTTATTACTACCCCCCCATTGCGTGATCTTCCCCTGGGTTTTTGTTTCCCAGGTGCATTATTTTGCACTTCTTTGTATTGAATCCAAGCCGCTATACTTCTGACCATTCCTCCAACCTTGCCAAGTCCCTTCTCATCCTTTCCGCAGCTCCTTATGTATCAACCCTGTTGCAGATCTTTGTATCATCTGCAAAGAGACATACTTTTCCTTCCAGTCCCTCTGCAATGTCACTTAAAAAGACATTAAAAAGGACTGGACCCAGTACTGAACCCTGCGGTACCCCATTAGTAACCCCTCTTTTTTCAGAGTGGACTCCATTTACAATTACCTTCTGTGTCCTGTTGTTTAGCCAATGTTTTACCCAGGCTACCACCCTGAGACCCACTCCAAGGCTGGTTAATTTGACTACTAATCTTTTTTTTTTTTATTTAATTGTTTAACCAGGTATAATACACTAAGCTGAAAGCTTTTTTATAGGAGCGACCTGGGAGCACAAGGAGGTTAAGTGACTTGCTCAGGGTCACACAGTATGCAAGTGGAAGCTGTGGGATTCAAACCCAGGTCTGGTCTGCTGGATAGCACCAGATTTGCAGCTCAGAGCCTTAGACCACTGCACTATACTGCCCCCTTTTGTGTGGGACTGTGTCAAATGCCTTGCTAAAGTCTAGGTAGGCCATATCCACAGCCCCTCCCTGGTCTACTACTTTGGTCACCCAGTCAAAGAAATCAATTAGATTCATCTGTCATGACCTTCCCACTGTGAACCCATGCTGCCTTGGGTCCTGTGCTCCACTGGCCTCTAGGTACTCAACAATTCTTTCCTTCAGAAGTGATTCCATCACTTTCCCTACCACAGAGGTCAAACTGACAGGTCTGTAGTTTTCTGCCTCTGTCTTACTCTCACTTTTGTGAAGAGGAATCACATCAGCCTTCTTCCAGTCCTCAGGTACCACACTATCCTCCCATGATTTGTTAGAAAGGGTAGTCAGTGGTTTCACTAGTTCTCTGCTTAATTCTTTTAGAATTCTGGGGAGAATTCCATCTGGCCCCATTGCTATGTCCACCTTCAGTTTTAGGAGTTCTTTCAGAACTCTTTCTTCTGTGAAAGGACTGGGATCCCCCCCTTCCCAGAGTGCTTCTGTTAATTGGATTAGGCACCTCCCCCACTTCCTCTTTTGTGAAGACTGAGCAGAAGTATTCATTCAGTATCCCTGCTTTTTCACTGTCACTCTCTGCTCACCCACCATCCATTCTATTCAGCCTCACTATCCCTCCCTTTGTCTTTCTATGCTCCCTGATATACCTATAAAAGGTTTTATCCCCCTTCTTAACTGAGTTGGCTATATTTTCCTCAGTTTGTGCCTTTGCTATTCTGACTACCCTCCCTGCTTCCTTCTGCCTTAACTCATACAGTTTTCTGTCCTCCTCCTTCTGTGTTTCCTTATACATCCTAAATGCTATCTTTTTCTCCCTAACCTTAAACGCCACTTCTTTTGAGAACCATAGGGGCTTTTTCTTTCATTTTGATTTGTTTATTTGCTTCACACAAAGGCTTGTTGCCTCTGTGATGGCAGCTTTGATATTTCCCCATTGTTGCTCCACCCCTCCTTCTAGCCTGTTTGCTAGTGCTTTTCTAAGGCACTCTCCCATCTTGCCAAAGTCAGCCCTCCTGAAGTCCAGAACCCTCACTTTTGTATGGCTTGACTCTGTAGCTGAGTTTATTATGAACCACACTATTTGGTGGTCACTTGTTCCCAAATGGCTACCCACTTCTAGATCTGTGATCCTCTCACTGTCCCCATTTGATAGTACAAGGTCTAAGATTGCTCCATCACAAGTAGGTTCCAAAACTAGCTGTCTGAGGCATGCCACCTGAAGGGTATCAAGAATGGCCCTGCTTTTGGATGTGTCTGCAGCAATGGTACTCCAGTTAACATCTGGCATATTAAGGTCCCCCATCAACAGTATCTCCCCCTTTCTCTGCCATTCTAAGTATGCCTTCTAACATATCCTTGTCCATTCCCTTCCCCTGACATGGGGGTCTATATACAACCCCTGTGCAGATTGAGGTGCCATTTCCAAGCTCTAAGGTGACCCACAGTGCCTCCTCTCCTCCCTGTTTACTCTTTTGTTCAGTTGCTTTCATCCCTTCCCTTACATAGAGAGCTACTCCCCCCTCTGCCCTCCCTGTCTTTCCTGTAGGTTGTGTACCCTGGTATGTTAACATCCCAGTCATGGTTCTCTGTGTACCATATTTCTGTGACTGCTACGATATCCAGGCATCCCTCTTCCATCAAGGCCACCAGTTCAGGGAGCTTGTTGCCCAGACTATGGGTATTGGTACTCATTACCCTCCATTTCTTGATGGCCTTACCCCTTTTTGCCCCATCATTGTCCTTATTGCATTTGTCACTTTCTCCATTTACCCCTGTGCTTCTCCCTATTGACATCTCTATGTTGGTGTCTACCTCACTTAGTACCCTGATTTTTTGGGGGGCTAGGATTTCCCTGCTCCTTTCCAGTGCCTCACCCCTTGGCTAGTTTAAATGCTTGCCAATGAAGTATTTAAACCTATCATCTAGGATCCTGGTTCCCCTTCTGGATAGATGCAGAACATCACACCAGTATAGGCCTGCATCCCTCCAGGTGGACCCCCAGTTCCCAGTGAAGCCAAATCCCTGAGCTCTGCACCAGTTTTTCAACCACTGATTGAATCCCATGGTGTGGAGCAATCTAGCCTCATCTGTGCCATAGACAGGCAGCACCTCCAAGAAGGTTACCATGTGTGCTATTTGTCTAAGGCCCCTCCCCATTTCCACAAATGCTTCTTGAACTGCTCTGATCCCTTTCTTAGCCAGGTCATTTGTCCCTAGGTAGACAATGACATCCAGCTTTCTCCCCTGTGCAGCTGCTCCTGTGATCCTGAGGATTCACTCCCTGTCCCTCCAAGCCATGGCGCCAGGCAGGCACCTTACCTCCCTCTCCCCTTCCTCTCCCAGTTTTAGCTTCCTAACAATGGAGTCCCCCACCAGGAGTTTTTTTCCCCCTGTGGGGTCCCATGCCACCCTCCTGTGGGTCTCCTTTGTGGAGGTTCCCAGCATCCTCCTTGGTCTTCATTGTGGGTGCCTCCATAGAGGAACCACACTTTTCCAGAATGGCATAGAAATTGTGGAGAGGTACAACTGGCGGGATGCACCTCTGTTCCACCACCCTCACCCTCCCTGAGCTCACTGTGGTCCTACTGCTCCTTTTTCTTGGCAACCTCTGCGGCAACAGCAGTGACCCTGGAGGTCCCTGGGTGGGAGAGGAGGTCCCACAAATCCTGGCCAACTCAGCCTGGAGATTAGCAACCTCCTTCCTCAGCCCAGAGAGGTGCCTGCAGATGGAACAATACTGTATCCTCTAGAATGTTTCCCAGAAGACTGCTGCTCCACAGCCACTGCACTGCACCACTCCCATCGTGTCTTTTTTCTGGCCCCCTAACTGTTGTTTGGAATACTTACTCTTTCCCTTGTTTGTTTATTTTCTTTTTTTTCTTTCCTTACTTACTTACTGCCTCTGTGCCCTTTTAACTCCTGATCTTCCTGTTCTGAGACAAGAAGTTCCTATATTTCTCAGTAGTCTCCTTACTTGCTCAGAGTCAGACCTCCAGCAGCTGGGGGGGACGGAGATCTACTCTTGCCCTTCTAGGATGGTGAGTATTTGGTGGCTCTGTGATCACTCACTTCCTGCTCCCAAACAGGAAGTTTCTGTTGTCAGTTAAATCCTGTGCCTATAGAAGTAGAACTGGTTTAGGGTGGGGGGTGGAGGGGAGGGAAGGAGGGAAATATAGTCCCAGTAGATAAGCTTGAGTTATACCAGTAGTTCCTTTCTCCTGGTGTTCTGTCTGTTCACCTGAACAACCACTGGAACAGGCAGACAGGACCTCAGATTTACATCTCATCTAAAGGATGCCATACACCAACAGTACAGCATCCCCTCAGTACTGCACTCAGGTGCCAGCATCTATGGCACGAGTCCAATCCCAGTGTGGGGCTCAAACTCATGACCTTCTGGCTCAGAGGGTTGAATACAGATTTTAAACAGGGAGCAGGCAATGCACTGCACTGCTTTATTGCCATCTGCACATGTTAATGTAATAAGAACTACAGAATCCATGACCAACGTGTAGTAGCCTTATAGAGGCGGGAAAGAGATAAAATAGTCATTAAGTAAACAACTCACAGTCATTGCTGATATACTACCCTCTACTGGCTGACACTGTCAGGTGCAAGTGTACCCCCAGGGAGCTCTGCAAATGTAGATCTACTACGCTTGTGTGTTTGAGTACCTGGTGTGTCCTTTAGGAGATCGAAGTCAGCAGGCCACTTACTAAGGGGGGTGGAACCAACCACCTGGGTCTAATCAGCTCAGAATGTTGTGATTCATCTGGATCCAGGACACAGAACCTGCAGCATTGCCCAGCTTAACTGAAAGTTCCTGCTGAGTGACTTTATAATAAATACTTGTGAATCATGTTGGGATTAGGTAAATCAGTTCCCCCAAGGGGGGAACTCTCCCCTCTAGAAGGACTCCTGAGGGTCCTTTTAATTGCATGGAAATAGATGCAAGCTGGAGACAATCTGGTAACATCAAAAGGGGAACAGAACAGGAGACCTGAGATAATCTGTTAACATAAAGCTGTTTTTCACTGTATTCATCCCTGTACATCCTCCCTCTGCACTAGTTACCAGGCTCACTGTGCCTCCTTCATTACTGGTTTGGTTCCCTTCTCTCTTACCTCTCCTCTCTCCTGTCCCAACTTACCCCTGCTTCCTGTTCCATCCATTCTAGGGACCATTGTAAGTTTTCCACTCCTCACCCCTGCTTCTTTGCTGGGCAATCTGCCTTCTCCTATCAAATTCCCTCATTCTGGAACCAACTCCCCCCTCCTTTCTCTGCATCTCCCCATCCCCTGGTTCCCTCAGGCACCAGTTAAAACTCCAACCCTTCCCCATCTGTTCCTATTACCCTTCCTCCTGATATCTTCCTGGCTGAGCCTTCACCATCCTGGTAAACAGCCTGCTGGGTTCCCGCTCCTGCCTTTGGTTAACTTTCATGCCACTACAGTTGTCTCCATCTGTTACAGGGTCGGGCAATAACTTGCCCCACAGGTCAACTGCCTGTTGTCCATGTTGTTCTTATTCACCAAGTGAATATGCACTTGTTAGACATGCTTATAGAGCTATACCACATGTTATTCTCTGCACATGCAACATTTTGTATTTGTTCTGATTTTGTACTAATTTTTACCAAATGTTGTTTAAATGTTTTGCCACTGTGTTTTGTACTGTTGTTCTTCCACAGTTCACCTCCCCTACATCGAACCTGGAAATGATCCTTGGGTCACTGTGCCTCTCACAGTTACTAATTTTCAAATAATGAAATAAACAAATGTAACTGTTCAAGCTTGAACAACTCTTTTGTCTGGCATGCAGTGCTCTTCCTCTTTGAAATTTAGCAGATGTTTGTATCTCTGAGGAGAAGTAATTGCAAGGTTGGGTTGGGATAAGTACATAGATCCACTGGTCCCATGGGGGTATCCGGATCTGGAGGAACAAACTGGCATCCTTTGGGCAACCAAATTAATGGCTGGATGCCTCAGATCCTCTAGTCATGTGGTACCTGGCTGTCAAAAGACCCTGGTGTGGTCAAGAGAAACATACTGCATTAGCCTGTAAAAGTTTATTTGAATATGTAAAAGATAAAGAACCTCAGCACAAAGGCACTGAGGTAGGGTTTACTCAGACAAGACATTGGCATTAAAGCCAGTTTAATGCCAATGCCCTTTCCAGGAAACCCTTACCTCAGTGCTTTTGTGCTAAGTGTCTTTGCCTTTTAGATCACATTCCTAGTTTGGGCTCACCATGACCCAAACCAGTAAGATAAAAATATGACTGGTGTCTCCTTCCTGTGGACTGTTACAGACAAGGCATACTGATGAGTCATGTGTAGAAACATATAAAGAGAACTTGTCAGCAGAAAAGTACTACTTGGCCCACCCAGTCTGCCCAGATGTTCCCTGCCTAATCTGTCTCCACAGAATATAATTTGCCTCTGGCAATCCTCACTCCTCCCTGCCTGTTTTCTAATACACATCTATGTCTATCTTATGAATGCTTGAAGCCCCTCACTGTTTTTGCCTCCACCAAGTCTGCTCACAGTCTGTTCCAGGCATCTACCACCTGTTCTGTGAAAACAATATTTTACTTATATCTCTCTTGAGCTCTTCCCCAGCTTCATTACATGCTCCCTGGTCCTGGTGTTCTTTCTCATTTGAAAGAGGCTTCCACCTGCTCCCTGTTCACTCCTATGAGGTACTTGTAGGTTTATCATATCACCACTCGTTCTCCTGTCTTCCAGGTTGTATATGTTGAGATTCCTCAGTCTCTCTCCACCCTCCAGTCTCTCTCTCCACATAGGGCTTCTTGTGCAATCCCTGCACAATTTTAGTTGCCTTCCTCTGGACTGCCTCTACCCTGTTTATGTCCTTTCTGAGATACTGCCTCAAAAACTGGACACAGTACTCCAGGTGGTGTCTCACCAGTGAACAATATAGTGGCAATACCACCTCCCTCCTCCTGCTGGATATACTCCTCCCTATGCACCCCATCATCCCACTAGCCCTACCCACTACTTCGTCACACTGCCCTGCCATCTTGAGGTCATCAGACAAGACAATACCAAGGTTCTGTTCCTATTTAGTGACTGCCAGTACCTCTCTATCTAATGCTTAGTGCCTTGGTTTCTATGCCCTAGATGTATGATTTTGCACTTTTTGGCATTGAGCCCCAACTGCCATGCTTTAGACCACACCTTGAGTTTTCCCAGATCCCTGTTCATCCTCGCCACCCCTCCTAAGTATCCACCCTATTGCAGATTTTGGTATCATCTACAAAAAGGCACATCTTTCCTTCTAGTTCTTCAGCAATGTCACTTATGAAGACATTAAAGAGAACTGGTCCCAGAACAAAGTCCTGCACCACCCCGCTGGTCACTCCTCCATCATTCGAGTGAGTGCCATTTACCACCACCCTCTGTCTCCTGTCTGTTAACCCAGTTTATATCCCAATTCACCACTTTTGATCCCAGCCCCAAGCTATTCAACGTCTTTATTAACCTGTGTGGCACAGTGTCAAAGGCCTTGCTGAAGTCCAGATAAGCCACATACACTGCCTTATCCTGATCGATTTCCCTAGTCACTTAGTCAAAGAAATCTAATAGATTCCATTGGCAAATCTCCCTCAATTAATCCATGCTGCCTGTGGACTTGCAACCCATCAGATTCAAGATATTCTACCAGTCTTTCTTTTGGCAGGGTTTCCGTTAATTTCCCACCATTGCAGTAAGACCAGCCGGCCTATAGCTTCTACCCTCCTCCCTGCTGCAGCTGTTATGTAGAGGGACCATGTCAGCTCTTCTCCAATCCTTTGGAACCGTACTTGCTTTTAGTAAGCTGTGAAAAAGGCTGTCAGTGAACCAGCTAGCACCTCCACAACTTCCATTAGAACCACTCTATGTATCCTGTCCAGTCCCATAGCTATTTCCACCTTCAGAGCTGCAAGTCCCTTCCAGAATCTTTTTTTCAGAAAGTGGACTTGTATTCACCTCCTCTTTCACCCTTTTTCTTTGCTTCTCTGGTGGTCTGTTCCCCTCTCCCTCCACTGTGAAGACTGAGGAGAAATACCTGTTCAGGATGTCTGCTTTTCCTTATGTGCAGTCTCCTCCTCTTCTCTTCTAATCTTTGCTAACCCTCCCCTTGCTTTCCTGTTCTCACTTATGTATCTGAAAAAAGTCTTGTCATCTTAGTGACCCCTTTGGCAATTTTTTCCTCCGCCTGTACCTTTGCTTCCCTCACGGCCTTATCTGCTTCTCTCTGCTTTACTAGGTATACTTCCCTGTCATGCTCCCTCTCTGTTTCTTTATGCCTCCTGTTTTCCTTCATCACCTTTCCCACTTACTTAGAGAACCATAATGATCTCTTTTTCCTTCTGCTTTTATTCACTTCCTTCAGAAAGAGGTTAGTTGCTTTAGTTATACCCTTCATTATTTTTTCTCATTGTGCCTCCGCCCATCTTTGGCAATCCCCTCCCCCAAAGCAGTTTCTGAGGCAGTCCCCATTTCTTTAAAATCCACCCTTTCAAAATTCAGGACCATTGTCCTCATGTGATTATCTTGTGTTCCTGTCAATGTTAAACCACACTGTACAGCAATCACTGCTATCCAAGGGACTTCCCTCTGTGATGTCTGAAAAGCTGTCTCTTTTTATAAGCACCAGATCTAGTACTTCCCTGTCCCTAGTTGGTTCTGTGACTAGCTGCCTAAGAAAATCCACTTGTAGGGAGTCCAGGATTGCCCTACTCCTTGCAGAAGCTGCCTCTGGAAGACTCCACTCCACAACTGGTAGATTGAAGTCATCAACTAACAACAGCTCCCTCTTACTTTCCATTTTGGTGATGACTTCCTGAAGTGCCTTAGCCAGCTTCTTCACCAGTACTGGAGGCGTGTACACTGTATTGTTACAATAGCAGTGTCAGAGCCTATCCCCAGGATAATCCATAGCACCTTTAGACTTTCCTTTTATTCTTTGTAGCACCTCCATGGCTTTGATTTCCTCCCTCACACATAAATCAACCCCTTCTCCCCTCCTCCATGCCCTCTCTTACTCCCGAACATCGAGTAGCCTGGTATAGCCATGTCCCAGTCATGGTACTCAGCGCACTATGACTCTGTAATGGCCACTAAATCCAGGTCAGCCTCTGCCATAATGGTCTGCAGATCTGTAATTGTGTATCCAAGACTCCTTGCACTGGTACATGTGGCTCTCCACACCTTTCTTTCACCCTATCGCTGCTCAACTTCCCCCTTCCGTTCCCTGACTGTGTTTACCCTAAAGTTCCTTTGACTTTCCTCCTACCTTTTTGATTTCCCCATTCCCTGAGTCATTAAATTCCTTATTTTTGCTTACCTGGATTTTACCCTATTTTCTTCTGCCTTGTCCCATCCCAGCACCCCTGCACCCCTCACCAGAGGGAGTCCCCCCAGTCCCTCTTTCCCTGCTGCTCCATTATCCGGGGGGGGAGTTGTTGCCTTCCTTTGTTTTGCCATCTCCCATGGCTAATTTAAATACTAATCCAAGTAGCATTTAAACCTCCCACCAAGGACTGCTGCCCCCTTCCCAGAAGAATGCAGGCAATCTCCCTTATAGAGGTCCATGTTCACCCAGGCTGGCCTCCAGTACCTGATGTAGCCAAAGCCCTCTTCCATGCATCATGCCTTCAACCAGTCATTAAATGCCCATGTAGGATGAAACACGTGTCTGTGTCTTCTGTTTTCAGCCTTTGCAGAGTGCATGAGAGGCCAGTTGGCACCATACACCCTTGCTTAAAGCAGAACCAGTCTCAGTTCATTCATGGTGGTTTGCATATACTTCCCACACTGCTTTGCATTATGAGGATATGTGTAATTTTACACTTATTTGAATATCTGCTGTGAGAGAGCCTTCCTGGTTGTGAGAAAATACTATAAGGTGCTGTGAGAAGACTCTAACTTAACTGAGAAGCTCAGCTTTAATTTTGGCAAGAAATGTACCTGAATTCCCTTGGCTGCCTGCAGCAGGGCAGTGACCAGAGGGTGCAAGAGCTGCAGTTGCAGTAGGGCCCATACTGTTAGGGGGCCCACTGCCTCAGAGATCAGCATAAAGAAAACCTTTTCTAACGGACAAATTTGCAAGTTTCTGTTTGGAAATTACTTATCCATTTGAAACTGAGTTTGTCAACAGTGATGTCAGAAGATTCCAACTCCAGTTTCACATGGTTTGAGGGGGTACAGAACAAATATGCAATAGGGCTCATTACTCAAAACATCTAATCTTGGTGCTGGTGTCCCCAGTAAGAGCGGGACCAAATTACATTCTTCAGTTCTTTGATCATGGTGCCAGCAAGGGGAACAGGGAGGCTGAGCAGCATGGACAAACTATGTATGTTCAGCAGGACTGATGCAATCAAACTTACACTATAGAGATTTCATATGCGCTAATGGTTATTTTACATTTATTGGTGGGGACATGGGCTCCACAAAATATTTTGCAGGGGTACCCTTACAGCTGTTGGCACAGTCCTGCCCTGCAGTCCCAACCTAAATTAAGCACTTGAACCTGATGGGACAACATACCCTTGAAGAAATCAGATTTTTCTCATGGGAGATAATTTAACTAACTGGGACTTTGATCTGATGTCCCTATATGTCATGCTTCTGCACCATCATAATAAGGAAATTCTTATGAGATCAGGTTCAGTAAATCACTATGGTTGGTCTTTGTCTACTGAGTGAATAATCAATTATTTCTGGAGAATATGTCCGCTAACCCCAATGTATTTGTATCACTGTACCAGCCTGAAGAAGCTCCATACCTGGGAGGTCACCAAAGACTCAAAGGGTCAAGTAAGTGGTTTGATGTTTGCCTCCCTTCCTGAAAACAAACTGATGCCATCCAAATCCCAAGAAGAGGAAGGGGGTCTTATTACACCAGCCTCTCAAACTTGCACAGGCATCGACACATTGTGCACTTCTGGTCTTGCCTGCAACAAAGGGGACAGAATGAAACAATAAAAATAGGCAGTATTAGACTAACAAATAAGTAAAACCACAATCCTACAGTTTGCAATAACCAGTAAGTAGATAGTCATCATAAGAGATAATACTTAGGGTTCCTGACATTAGCATCCACCCGGTATCTGAGCAGCCCCATGCCTGACTAAGAGAAGGAGAGCATTTTCCCATTCACATTTTTCCCATTTTTTTTCATATTTAACCAGAAACAGTAAGAGCTAAGCTGGTAATCATAGAAATCAGTTCACAGAGTCATGTTCTTAAAAATTATGACCCTTGTCACCAGTTCAGTTCAAGAGTATCAGTAGAATATATTGGACTCCAGCTAAAATGTGCAGTACACTGCAGGTCTTCTAGCAGAAGGTAAATGCAGGAAATGTAGAAGAACCAGAGAACCTTATTTCATCTGCTATGGGAATGCTTCTCACTGCAAGCCTCAGGGGGAAGAAGTTCCAAGATGTCTGGGTTGTTTTGGGAAGAGTGGTAAAGGTAGATTTAATAATGGCTTTACTGCATGACATCACTGATCAATAATATTTGCAATGCTGGATAAATATTAGACCTGGTGGCTTTTAGTGTATGTGTTATGCATGTCTTATAGCCTAGACTTTGATTTTTGCAGAATTGCAGATCAGACAAACTCTTTGATTTGGACATATGGACAGCTAAAATGTTGCAACAATTGACCTGCATGGAACATATCTCATATGATCAATATAATATATAAGTTGTACATACTCTGATTAGGGAGACTTTTTTATATTATGTTACAATAAAGGCATAATGTAGTATACAATTACCTACTACATGCAATGCCAAATTATGATAAACTATCAACTTAGAGTTTATGTAAATAATTAATTATAAATAACAAAATATATCTACCCGTGATAGTCTTGATGATGTTATTTAGCATTTTGTATGTTTTATGCAAAATAGGAACTAACAAAAGGACAGAACAGACACATTACCCTAGTCAATTATTCTATAGGCAGATTAATACATTCAGAAAACAAGTTATATTTTATACATTTACTTTTCTCTCAGTTCACAGTGACTTAAAACAGTCTATGCAGCAATTTTTCATATCTCACAACACGTCTGGGTGACAATGCACTTTTATTACCTTTGTTCAATAATACATTCATGGTGCTTATAAATATCAAACTCTGCACAGGCTGCCCTGAAAATTGTTCTATATCTGTCTTTGCAGGAGTGGAGTAATATCTTCTGCTTTTGTAATTTTCCATGTCCTACTTTTTTCCAGTCTTTCTCTTTTTGGATCAACCTGCTGATGTTTTCCTTATAGACGTTCCATGCTTATTTTAATAGCCTTATAAAGATGAAACCACATTGTGCTGAAGTTCACAGTTTTTCAGAGTTAATCTGCAGGTCTATAAATAATCTTATGTTTGCCTATTTCTTATTCAACTTTAATTTAATTGGCTGTCACCCTGTCTAGAGTTGATTTGTTTTGCAGAATGCATGATAAATGCTTTCTATAAACTGTAAGATACTCCCATAATGCAGCATGCGATTAAAACCAGGATTAGATAGGACTGCTTCAGGTAGCAATAGCAAAACATTTCATTGGACAATTCAACTACCACCAAGGGAGTGCCAGTATCTCCATGAATTTGGAGGGTGTTCATTTTTTGAGCTAGAACTCGTATGTCTACAGATTAACATAATTAAACTCATTTTCCATTTGGGCATCCTTTTTATGGGAGGCTCAACCTTTGTTGCTTCACTAACCAGCCTCCCCTGGAGACTTGGATTAGAACTATAGTTCTGTTACAGGTATGTCAGCATAGTGGTACTACTTTCACATTCATCATGGGCAGTTGGGTCACATCACAAAACCACAGAATGCTATGTGACATATCACAGAACACTATGTGACATGATCTGCAGTTGGCAGCATTTTCAATCAGAAAAAGCCTTGCTCTTAAAGAGCTACAGTAGTAGCACCAAACACAGCAGGCAGTAAATGTTATCAATTTTTAATTTAAAGTAGTTAGTTGTTACTTTTTATTTCTGATGTAGGTTTCTTTTTCTGTTGGCTCATTGGAAGGTTTTCTATCTGATAGTACTAAACGTGATGTAAAGAGCAGCACTTTCTATAAAGAAAGACACATTTGGTTCTATTCCTTCTCATACTTCATTAGCATTGTGATCTCACTGACCATGACATCACAAGTGACTGACATGGCAGCATGTGATTAGTTCTTCTTGATCAGCTGCAGTGTCACAGAAGGTGATGTCACAGGCCTGATAATGTACGAAGAGGAGGAATAGAACTAGATATGTCATATTCCAGATAGGATACTGTTCTACACATTGTATAAAGTATTGTTAGGTAGAAAATCTTCTAATTAGCAAAAGGGAAGAGAAACAAATACTTCTGATGTAAGAAGTAATGGTTCAATACTTCTGGAAGTTAATATTAATTTCTGACATGACACTAGCCTTTAAAGACACAAGTGTTGCTGGATCCATTGCGCCAAGTAGTGAGGCATCAATTTGGCAAACTGGTGACCAGGCTTCTTTTTTGGGATGACAGGAGTGGAGGCTGGGATGGAGGGCAATTTGGTGACCACAAGGCTGCTCTCCACCCAGGTGAGAGTGGAGTGGTGCAACACTGGGACAGCACTCTTGATGGTGGCACCACAGCTGGCATTGAGATAGACCAGAACAAGCAAAAATAGTGGCCTTCAGTTGGGCACATAAGGTGATGGCCTCCATTTACCCCCTAACACACTGTCACAATTTCTCAGATTAACTCTTCCCAGATCAAGGCTCTTCCTGGTCAAGACAGGGGCATAGCAGAGAAGAAATACTCTAATACTAAGAGGAATCTGGTAACCCAGGGATGCAGAAGATGGCAAACAGTAGTGGGATATGAGTCTAGTAGTCAGCAGGGTTATTTGATACCTGAAAGAGTGGGATGTTTGAGGGTGTTTGGGAAAGGAGCAAAAAAAAACAAAACAAAACAAAACACAGAAGCACAAAAACTGCCTGTTTACAGAATAAGTACAGTATAGAATGGTGACATGTCCCATGGTACAGTACCTCAGCATGCTGCAATTAATTTGCTACAGCACCATGAAAATATTAAATGGGAACAGTCATCTCTAACAGCCCCATACCCAAGTATGGTCTGGTCCCAATTTTTGCACTTTTTGTGCAAAAGATTTTTTTGCTTACTGTTTACTGCAGCATATTAGATTTGTCAGACTACTTTGGCTGACTTTGAAGCTGACATTTGCTGTAACCAGAAATCCCAGAATCCTCTGCAGCTGACATCAGCACAGGGCTGCAGCAGTGGGAGATTCAATAGCCTGCAGCACGTTTAAGATTTTATAAGCTCAGCTCAGATGTTTGCCAGTGCTGCTGCTCTCCCAGGGTTAAATACAGTCCTCTGTGATGGTACTTAGCCCAGAAGGATAGCACAACCAGTAAACAAAAGATCAGAGCTTATGAAAACTCTAACGTGTGCTGCTGGCTATTGAATCTTCCACTGATGCAGCCCTGCTCTGATCTGCAGAGGATTCTGGGATTTCTGGTTGCAACAAATGTCAGCTTACAGGGCAAAGGAATCAGTCTGCTACAATCTACTGTACTGCAGTAAACAGTAAGTAAAAACATGTTTTTGCACATAAATTGCAAACTGGGACCAGTTCCCGCCTTTGGTCTGAGGCTCTTAGTGCTAACTGTTCCCCTTTAAATACATATAGGTACTGTGTGGGATGTAGTGAGCCAACACATGACATACCTTTGGCTTCTCCCACAGCAGCCTATTTTCCAACAAGGATTACATTTTAAAAGCATTATGAGAGCATTGTCCCTAGTGAAACCATATTGGAATGTAATAGTCCTTTCCAAACTATGCTGACCAAATTATTTAGGGTATCCTATAAACACAATATACAAATATGCAAGGGAACTGTGGTGTAGGTGTTTATTTATTTATTTATTTTTGTTACCAGGTAAGTGCACCAGACAAACAGATACCTATTTTCAGGCACAACTTGAGAGAATAACATAACAGTACAGCAAGAATAACAAGGCCCCCAAATTCAAAGGAGTTGCATGGCACAGGATGATGCACTGCACAACCCCAACAATGCTCAATGGTGTGATATTTGGAAGGGTGGGATGCATCAGCTGCAAGGGAATGGGCCAGGGTACAACAGTAATGTATGCTGTGCGAGTGGAGGGGAAGTTCCAATGAATAAGCCATGCAGCGGCATATTCAGAGGGAATGCACCCCTCACTGGCCAGAGATGTGCGGCCCAAAGATATGCCATGAAAAGCTGGCCTAAGTTGACTGGCCACCCACAGGCGGGCCATGGAAATACACATAGGTGCACCGCAGCCTGCCAGCCCTCACATATTAGTGGTACCTCTCCCCCCTTACCTGAGTGTACAATATTGTCCACCTCAACCCTTTTCCATACTGCAGGCATCAGCATCCCAGCCCTGCTCCCCATCAGTTGTGTAGGCCTAACCCCCCATGCCCGATCCCTGAGCGCAAATGAATATTGCCCCAATCCCATTGTCCCTAATGAAATCATATTGGAATGTAACAGTCTTTTCCAAACTATGCTGACTAAATTATTTAGGATATCATATAAATACAATATACAAATATGGAAGAGTCACCCTGGAACTGTGGTATAGGTGTTTATTTATTTATTTATTTATTTATTTATTTTTGTTACCAGGTAAGTGCACCAGGCAAACAGATACCTATTTTCAGGCACAACCTGGCAGAATAACATAACAGTACAGCAAGAATAACAAGGCCCCCGTATTCAAAGGAGTTGTGCGGTGCAACCTTGCAGCACAGGGTGATGCACTGCACAACCCCAGCAATGTGCAGCAGTGCAATATTCGGAAGGGAAGGATGCACTGGCTGCAAGGGAATGGGACAGGGCACAACAGTAATGTATGCCATGCGAGTGGCCCCGTTCCCATGAAAGAGCCATGCAGTGGTATATTCAGAGGGAATGTACCCCTCTCGGGCAAGAGATGTGCAGCCCAAAGATACACTGTGAAAAGCAGGCTTAAGTCAGCTGGCCACATATAGGCAGGCCATGGAAGCTCACATAGGTGCACCGCAGCCTGCCAGCCCTTGTATATTAGTGGTGCCCCCTTCCCCTTCCCTGAGCATCCAATATTGCCCACTCCAACACTTCTCCATACTGTAGGGACCCCCTTCCAGCCCCGCCCCCCCATTGGTTGTATAGATCCACCCACCCATGCCCAATCCCCGAGCACAAATGAATATTGCCCCAATCCCATTTCCAATATGAAGAGGTACCCCATCAACTAGTCCAGATCCCTGATCACAGGCACAATGCCCAGCACATGCTGTCCCAAACTGTAGTGGCCCTCCACCCTGCCAGGACTGGACCCCCCAACCCCACTCTTCCCTGATCCATCTGGATCACTCCATTGCTGTACCATACCTACAGTCCCTGGTGGTATAGTTGTGCCTCTCATCTGTTCCCCAAATCCTGATCACTCCATGTAGTGCACTACTTAGAAACTCCAGTGATCTAATGGAGCTGCTCTCCCCAACACCCAAACTCTGAACAACTGACCCGCTGCCCACACTCCTGGTAGTCAAGTGGCCCCCCCACTGAGGTAAACATTACCCACCACCCAACCCCCGCCGGTGACTGGCAAAGCCCTCCACACCCATCCATAGCCAGCCAGACTGAATAGCACAGGAGCATGTACTGTAAATAGTATGCTCCCATTGGTCGACTGGAGGGAGCATACTGTTTTCAGTATGTGCTCCTGTGCTCTCAGTCAGTGGCTGGCTGTGGATGGATGTGAAGAGCTGCACCAGTCACCGGCAGGGGTTGGGTGGTGGGTACAGATTTCCTAGGTGGGGGGTCCACTGGACTACCAAGGGTGTCGGTGGTGGGTCAGTTATTCAGGGTTCAGGGGTTGGGGAGGGTGGTGGCTCTACTAGACCACCAGGGTTTCTAATCATTGAACTACATGGAGCAATCAGGATTCAGGGAACTGGTGGGGGTGCCACTATACCATCAGGGACTGTGGCCATAGAATGACACTGGGTGATCGGGGATTGGGGAATGGGTGGGGGGATGTCACTATACAACCAGGGATGTTTTGAGTGTGTCCTACAGGGGCATGGATGAGGCTGGGGCTTTGGGCTGCACTGGCGCATTCATCCCCACATTGACATGCAAATAATCACATAATGAGCATGCATGAGGTCCCTTTGTGCCTTGCATGCTCAATGGGCTCATTTGCATACCTTGGCTGAATATCATCCATGGGGGTTGTGGGTGCATACAGGTACGCACCACGCATTCCCAATGGGAGCTATTCAGCCAGGGACACCCTAGATGCACCTGTCTTGGCAGCAGCCGGTATTGCACCTGCCATCCTGGGTCACATATTCACACGGTATGCGTGACCTGTCCCGGTCACGCATTCTGTTTGAATACTGTATTGGTGCCGGCTGGTGCACCCTCTTTGTGCAATGCAGCTTTATGCATGCACATCCGGCCAGCACCGAATATGTCCCCACAACAGTACAAAAAGGACAGTGACCAGAAATATGGCACAGGCAAGGAGGGTATCTCACACAATCAAAATGCCAGGCAATACAATATCAGGGTGGTGCAAGACAATACATATACAAACATCAGTGCAATACAGGGTACAAAACATAGCACTAGCAATCACACAGACAGTGCAAGGAGTCATTGAATGTACACAATTAAGCAGGAAAAATGCTGTACACATTTCACCCCTAAATAGGTAAAAGGCTTGACCCATAACTGGAAGTGGTTTCAGACAAACACCCCGATGAGCTTCTGTCAACATAAATAAATTATGCTGGCTATGACTACACTGTGCCAGCATAGGAGGTATGGTGGAAGGAAAGTTCTGAAAGAGCTGGTACCCAGCTCAGTATGACTGTCAAGGTAAAACTTTTGAAATAATCCAATAAATAACTATATCAATAAATAAATAAAAATAAAATAAATAAGCAAATAAATACATAATTAATTAATAATAACCGGCTTCCCCTTTTTCCCATAGGGAAACTGTGGCATAATTTGCCATTATAAAGGAGTGTTTATAACGGCAAACACGCACACAGTTTCCCTTGCTGTACGCAAGCTCACGCAGCAGCGCCGCCAGTCAAGACCTTTCACCGCTTCCATCTCTCTCAAAACAACACCGTCAGAACAACTTGGCAGTAAGTTCTTTTACTTTTGTTCCCCAATACAGTGAAAACCTCACAAAGCAGGACAAAAAATAAGAAAATTGTAAAATATGCCAATATAAATTGGCACCGGACAAAAATTAAGCCGCACCACGGATGCACCAGAAGCTCTTTATTTTATATAATTGCTGAGGCTAAAAAGGGAAACCCAGCAATTATATAAAATAAAAAATGGGTTGGGGTGTGTGTCAAACTCAATTTTAAACACCCCCCCCCACTGTGGGATACTTTTCACAAACCCCTCGGGCTTCGCCCTCGGGGTTTATATAGCATCTCACAACTCGGGTGTGTGTAAAATCTAGTTACACACACCGACCCATACTTTATTCTCTATATAAATAATTGTCTCTTGTTTTTCCCCCTATTTTTAACAGTATTTTTAAAGTTAATTGAAGGTACAGCATAACCTGTTATGTTTGCATACTCTCAGAAATACGGTACTGTATACTTTCTGTGCAATAGCATTATGGTTTTTATGCTGCAAGTGACAAAAAAAAGAGTATTCAGTGTGTTACTTTCTAAAAACCAAGTATTAAAAAGATAGGTAAAAGTGCAATCAGCCTCAGCACAAGGCCAGTTACTATAGGGCACTCAAAGGGTTAAATCAGACCCTGAGGACTGTCCTTTGGGGGGGAGCTTGCTTGCGGACAGGATATTGGAATATCTGTGTTCAGAGCATTCTGACTCGGTTAGAAGGGAGAAACTGTTGTGAATATGCATGGCCCTACCTTGCCCTACAGGGTATAATAGAGGAAGGCAAGCATAAAGCAGGCAGTTCTGAAAGACAAGGTCATCATAGCCCCAGCTGGAAGAAGAACAGCAGTGGAAGCCCAGCTCTCTGGCTGCAATTGAGCCAATTTGGGCCAGTGGCCAGTGGGACCCGGGATGGTGGCAGAGTCCATGGCTACAAGTGGCACTGGTCCCCCTGGCAAGGTCTCCAGAGGAACATTAGCTAGCAACTGAGAGGATGGAGTATCCCAAGAGGTCTGCCTCGTGAACCCAAAAGATCAAGACCAGCATGGCACCACTGGTAGTTGTGGAGAGCCACCCCTTAAGAGAGGTTTCCTGGATCCATGAGGATCCACTTCCACCATGTAACAGCTAGAAAGAGAGTGCAACTTGAAAGAGAGTGTAGTCTGAAAGAAGGTACACTTATAAGTAAGCAGGCAAACATGGCAGCTAAAGGGATCCACATCTGGAGCCAAAAGCAAAACAATTGTCTCACATGAAACATCACAACTCAATAGACGCTGTTGCCTAAACAAAGACCAGGGCTTGGTTATGGGATAAAAAGCATATACTTTAATAAATAATTCAATACATACAGAACAGCACCCCCCACTGCAGCCACCCTCCAAACATTTTCGGAGATGTGCAGGCAGTGTGCTTTCTCAAGGCAATGTCACAGCAGAATTACACTCTTTTTATATTGTGTGTGGTTTAAAGTGATACAGTCATGGTGCAAAAAAGCTAAAGTGCATTATGAAGTGTAGATTCCAGCAACAAGAGGTGAATAATGCTGTGAAAACTAACATTATAGAATCACCACTTTAAGACATAAAAAACAATATTATCTGAAAAATAGGGAGGGGAGAACAAAACACAAGGCACAAAACACGAAGTCACTAGAGGAGACTGAAAATGAAGGCATTACAGGTACTATTAGGAAAGCTAGAGAGAAAGGGGAACAGTGACATATCATCGTATCCGGTTGATGCCAGTATTATCTTTCATAAAGCATCAATATTTTAGTATAATATTTCATACATTTTCAAGGGCAAGATTCTAGAACACCAGCTGCATGAAAATGCTAAATAATTGTACCTGTACTGCCTTCATTTGTCAGTCTCCCTCTAGTGAAGTTGTGTTTTGTTCCGTGTTTTTCCCCGCTCCCATTTTTCAGATTATATTGTTTGTAATTGTTTAAAGTGGTGATTCTCTAATGTTAGTTTTCAAAGCCGTATCCACCTCTTGTTACTTGAATTTTACTATTATGATGGCTGTATCACTTTAAACCATACGCAGTGTGCAGAAGGTGTCATTCTTCTTGAGAAAGCACACTGGTGCACATGTGCAAAAATCTCTGATGGGTCTGCGATGGTGAGTGCTGCTCTGTATGTACTGGATTATTTATTAAAGTGCAAACCCTCCTTTTTAGGAGGGTTTACTATGGTAAGTAATTTCCCTTTTGTCCTTTTATAAGCTAGGTGTAAGTGATTGCCCAAGGGTGGACTTGTGGGCCTAGCTCTGTAGGGTATAAAAGGGTTGGTTTCTGGAAGGATTGAGGAGGCTGGTGGGAGATTGTCACTAGTTGGGCCAGGAGTTCAATCCCTAGCCCAGGATCTCATGCCTAGGTGCCAGCAGCGGTTAGAGACCACTCGGGATTGGAAATGGGAGGTGTCAGGAAGTGTGGCCAGTGGGATTAGGACCCCTTGTGGATGTTGGGAGCTGTGGTCTGGAGGAACATTTGTATGCAGCTTCCAACCTCCACAACACCAGGGAGGTCCTGGGGCTTAGTGGATTTTGAGGAATTGTATCTGCGCCATAACAGTGTGACGCCATTTTGGACAGGTTCACGCCTTTGGAGGTACCACCATCATGGTCACAGCTATGCACATGTATGAACACTATGTTAATGAGCCATTTCTGGCTCCAGATTGGCTGGAAGGAGAGAGTGGGCTCTTGGGAGGAAGAAGAGCAGGTGCCATTCTGGTAAGACACAAGCTGCTGTAAAGGAGTGTTAGAGGAGTGAAGGATGTCTGAAAAATCATCAGGATCTGAGCCCCAGGCCCTGATACTGGCCTTCTTGCTCTCTTAATTTTGGGCTAATGTGGATTGGGGAGTTTCCACCGACTGCTGTATTCACTGTAACTTCCAGGGAGTCGGAGTGGTCCATCTCCCATTACTCTCAACCTTTGCTCGGGGCGCCTCCCAGTTTTTATGCTTTGCCCCCATACTCTGCAGAGTGGACTTGGCCATCTGTACCTTCTATTGGGACTGCATCTGTATTGTTTGTGAGTACTTTGGAAGACATGGTGGGGGGTTGCAGGAAGCAGGCTGTTGGTTAACTAGAATCTGCAGCTTATCCAGTAGGTAGGGAAATGGGCAGACTGGGTGGGCCAAGTGGTCCTTTTCTGCCATCAAAGTCTATGCTTCTATGTTTCTATGTTTCTATGGGAGGACATCAAGTCAACAGTTCCCCCTGCAGAGCCCCCTGCTGCTGAGCCTGATGTTATCATGGAATGTATGAAGAAGGAAGATCTATATGGTAAGGAGAGGCATAAACATCTGCCCACCCCTTCCCCACCACCACCACTACTTGCTGAGCCTCACTGTGGCAGAGGGAGAGGGTGGGGTGTTCCTGTAAAATCTGCTGATCCCCTAGGGCCCAGGGGATCAGAATACATACCCCCACCTACCAGAGGCAACAATTCTAACTCCAAGAGGGGCAATGCTTCAGGGGAGGAGTCCCTGGTAGCTCAAGAAAAAGAGGGGAAGCCGTTTGAGTCCATCTATGTGAAGCCACATGTACTGCCCCCTAGGCAAGCACCCAAGTCATTTACCTTTCAGGATCAGGAAATCTACAGGATGATCCCCCAGTGATATTAGAACCCTGTTTTAACTTTGCCAGATAATACTGTATTCCTTGTCTTCATGTGATGTCAGTGGGCTTTAAAGAACAATTAGATGGGCTGTTGCCAGACGATTCTATGAACCTGCAATACCATACTGGGGTATGGCTTGAGGCCAACCAGGCCCGTAGAACAAGTATTCACAGCATCCTAGAATGGTCACAAGTGGAGTAGTGGATTAGTTGCCGAATCCATATGGAATACCCCCAAGAGGAGTATCTGTAGCTCTCGGAGTGCCTGTGGGATGTAGTTAAAGAAAAGAAAGCAGATTGGGTCTTCAGAGGAATGATGAATAAGCTTCAGCTGCACAACAGCCAGAGTGGACCCCCTTTGGAGGAGGTAACCCATGGTGCTCGTTCTCTGTGTCACTTTGCGGTGGGGACAGGACTGACCCTCTTTAAACATTTTGCTATGGTGCAGGATGTCACAGACCTTAGAATGAAGTATTACATCATCTCCACTGACTCTTTTGGCAATGAAACCATTAAGCTAGAACCCAGCTACTACTATCCCAGCAGTGGTGCACCTGCCTTGTGAGGGAGGATGCTCATGGATTGTAATTTTTTTTGCCAGGACTGCACCTTTTGCTTAAGTGGGACTGTTATCTGCTGGCGAGTAAACTTTGTTGACTGTTGTTGTTATCATTCCTATTATGGTCCTTCAAGCAACATATACATCTCCTAAGTTTCAAGCACAGAAGCTGGAGAGAAGGATTGTGCCTGTGTGAAGGCCTGTGCTTTTGGACTGCTTCTGAGATTATGAACTCTAAGGCCCAGATATTCAAAGCATAGCGCGGTGCGCAAAGCAATAGGGCAGGAATAGCGCGGAACCGCCATATTCAAAGGACCACATAGCACGCGCTAACAGCAGTAGCATGGGGTAAAGCACTAATGTATGCAAGGGGCAACAAGAAGGGGGGTGGCTCACGAGGTCCGTGCAAAGGGATATTCAATGGCCTAGCGCCGCACTAGGACACATAGTGCGACACATAGCGCTGCGCTACTTACTGCCTATAAAAGGCTGGTCTTAACCCAGGGCAAAACACAGAGGAGGAGAGACCAGCACAGGAAGTGGGAATGTGTGCAGTGCCTGTAGCAGTGATGCTGCTATTGATGGCAGCTGTAGTGGAGGAGGAGGAGGTGGAGAGGGAGCAATCACAACATGGGCCACAACACAGGCCAAGGAGATGGTATGCTGTTAAACAGGTGGTACTGGCCCAGGGTCTCCTTCGAGACACTGCCTGATGACCACATCATTGGCCGGTACAGGATGAACAGGGAAATGTTGAGGAAGCTCTGTGAACTCCTGCAGTGACAGCAGCGATGTGCTTCCTCGCCACAGGGACGTTCCAAAGACCAACGGGGGACACCATCGGGGTATCGCAGTCTGCCACCTCACGCCTCCTGACCCAGTTCCTAGAGGCTTTCCTGCCACATGCTGGGGCATTCATAGTATTCCCCAGCATGGCAGCAGAGCGCAGAGAAACAATGCAGCGGTTCCATCGGGTTGCGCACCTACCATCTGTACTGGGTGCTAGAATGGCACCATTGACTGCACCCATGTCCCCATCCATGCACCACCTGGTGATGGCAGTGACGTGTACATTAACAGGAAGGGGTACCACTCCATCAACTGCCAGGTGGTGTGTGATGCGGCTGGGCGCATCACCAATGTGTATGCACAGTACCTTGGCAGTGCCCACGACGCATTCATCTGGCACCAGTCCCAGCTGTGCCAAGCATTCGAGGAGGGCAGGATAACCAGTGGTCAACTAATCAGTGAGTAGCAGCATACAAGGCATACACACACCAGCATGCATGGGGGCAGGCATTGCAGGCCAGGAAAGGGGTGTGGGAGGGCTACACAAGGGTGCAGGACAGCATCCGACAGACTGCCGTATGTCACTAACATGTATACATCCTTTGACAGGGGACAGTGCCTGTCCCCTGTGACCCTGACTGCTGACACCAGAACTCAGACCGGCTACATGGCCGAGGAGCTGTACAACGAGGCGCATGCCAGCACCAGGAACATCATAGAGAGGGTGTTTGGCATCCTGAAGATGCGATTCCGATGCCTAGACACATCAGGCGGTGCTCTACAGTATACACCTCAGAAGGTATGCTGTATCTTCCTAGCCTGTTGTATGCTGCACAACATGGCAATGAACCATGGGATACAGGCACCCGAACCTGAGGGACAGTTTGACAGTGAGCCAGAGCCAGCGGTCAGGGGGATAGTCGAGCACCTTGAGAGAAGGGACCCTCACATGGCAAGCAGGGCCATACAGTACAGGGACAACATCATCAGGACACTGCAACAGACAACAGGGTAAGTACAGACTGCACAACAACTTGAAAAGGTACAATTAATAATGACTTTAATGTTCACATGGACACACATGAGTGACAATAACAATACCAACAGTAAACCTACACAGTGGATCTGACAACATGTGTGCATGTGTTGTGAGTTTGGGATTGTGCAGGACACGCGTGGGGGGCCAGACACAAATGGTGTGGTGTTGGTGGGGAAATGTGATGTGTGCTGTGAGGGTAAGTGATGCAACCATGGCAGTGGAGGTGTGTGTGTGCATGTGTGAACATGCATGTGGGTGTGCCTATGTGGCAAATGTGGGGTGATGAGTGCGCTGTGCCACATAGTCAGTGTGGCCATCAGTGATGCCTCCCACCATGCATGCGACGTGTGCCACTACCGTGGGACACAGACCCTGGTGTGCTCTGTGCAGAAGACAACACCGATGTGAAAGGCGAGGCATGAAGAGTAGGTCTCCTGTGCCCCCAGGGGACAGTGGAGCCTGACAGGGTGGGTGGACGGCCACGGCGGTGCTGGGTCATGGATGGGGTGTGTGAGGATGTTGAGCTGGAGCCACTGGCAGCCCTGCGTCCACGGCCTACCCGCCTGTGTGCCCCTGTGCTGTCTGCACCATGGCCAAGCATCCCATGCTGGTGAAACCCATGCACCCCACGCAGGACATTCCCTATGTCAACCACCACAGCCGACAGACCAGAAAACCCATGCTCGATGGCACCCACCAGGTGGCCCATCCTGTCCTCCACCCACTGCTCAGCATGGGCAAAGCCCACTGTGATGGCCTCCCTGATCTGCGCAAGCTTATGGCGCATCTCCCTCCGCATGCCATGAAGGTCCACACATGCCCCCTGCTGGGAGGTGAGAGCAGCCTGCAGGAGTGGGCGGGCACCATGGGTATCCTGTCTCAGGGGCACAGTACCCTGAGCTGTAGCTGGCAGAGGTGCCTGCTGCACAGGAGCAACTGGATCCTGGCGCATGGCAGGCATGTCCTGCTGCTGGTGACTACAGGTGGTGGTCTGTGGAACGGTATGGGCATGGACACCAATTTGCCTTGTACCCTGCACACCCTGTGGTTCTGCGCTGTTCCTACCTGCCCACCACCGTGTACATAGGTACAACCACACTGGTGATGCTGCATGCCACTGGCACCATCCCACAGCCTGCCGGCAGCCCCTCCCCTGCATCCCCATGCACAGGCACAGCCAGGTGTTGCACCAAGTCAGACACATCAGTGTCCTCACCACTGGTGACGGTGAACAGTAGGACATCCCCATCACCACCCTCCTCTGACTGTGCTGCATCCTGGTATCCGGTGTATCCCAATACCCCTACTGACTCCTCCCCAGTCAGTAGCTGCCCTTGGGTATGTGTGTGCCACACATGCATGGCATCTGTGCGACCATCTGTTGCACCATGCCCGGATGTTGAAGGTCGTTCCCCATCGTCCACCTCCACAACCGTTGGGACCTGTCCGCACATCCTTGTCAGCCCCTGTTGTCCTGCAGGCCTGGCAGTCACCACTATGGAGACAATAGGGACAGGGTCAGTCACCCGTACATAGCCACTGTGCACAAACACCACCACCACTACCACAACTACTCCATGCACACCCCAGGACACATACCCCCTTCACACAGGCCCATGACCCCATCCACCCACCAAACCCACAGTGGCCATGCCCATACCAGGCAGCTGTTAGGCAGGCCACTGTGCACCCTGTGCAGGACACCCACAGCATGGCCATGCACACATGGCAACACAACATAGGGTATACACATGCGAATACTGACCTGTCCTTGGCAGTGTGAGAGGCGTCTCACACCCACCACCTGGCACACCTGCGACCGCCACCGTCCTGAGGGTCGATGCCACCACAGCCATGTGTGGCTCCTCCACCCACTGCTGGTGTTTGGGTGGTCCACCACCGGTCCTCATCCTGTCCCTCAGTTGCTTGGCCTCCTCCTCCTTCGCACGTCGCAGGAGGTCATTCCATCTCTTCAGCATGGCTTCAATTGTCCTGCCACATCCCCCCTATGGAATTCACAGCCACAGTCATCTCCTCCCAGGCTTGGTGCACCACTGCGTCAGTGGCCCTGTGCGTGCGGATCACCTGTTCCCTCTCCTTCACGGCATGCACAAGGGTGTTTAACTCCTCCTGAAAGAACTTGTGTGCACGTATATGCTCCTGGCACACTGACGAACCTATGGGATAGTCAATAGGGGACATGTGTCATCAGCCGTGTTGGTACTGCATTGCATTACACATACATCACAATGCCCCCCCTCTAGTGCCACAGGCCACATGGACATATGGGAATGCTGCATGTGCATGTACAGTGCACATGTCACCAGAGTCACTGTGCATCTCTTGTCTGTACAGAGAGCCCTGTACACACATATGCACTACCCCTACCCTAATCACTTTGCACTGTACTGTGCCCTTTGTGTTCACCACAGTGGTTGCATGGATGAGTGCACTAGTACGTAGACAATGTCAGGACCCAATGCAATCACCACATGGTGCATGGGCCAGCACAGTTCTGGGACACTGCGTATGTCCTGCATGGGTGCCATGGCCGGCCATGCCACACATCCAGGGAGTCATGTCAGGAGGAAACTGTTGCAGGACACACCCCTGCAGGAGATTGTGCACAGTGCACTGTACATTTGGTTGCAGACGTCTAGGCATGTGCACCATCACCCAGCACAGTGCTTACCTGTGGTCCAACATGGGTCAGACCATTCACCAGAGACTGCATCACTGTGCTCCTGTCCATGCTGAACCTGTTCTGGGATATTGACATGCAATAGTGTCCTACAGCAGTCATACACACCTGCCTCATGCTGCTCTTCCTCCTGTTGCATCTGTACACCAGTATGTTGTTTGCACTTAGATTCCTTATCAGGCTGCAGTACCACAACACAACACCGGCGGTGCACCACACTCCCTTTTATAGCCCATCCAGGCAATCAAGCATGTGAGTCATGCAAATGAGTGCATAATGATATGCTAATCACATAGCTTGCCCCATGCATGCACAAGTACCCTCATTTGCATACCCTGCTTGAATATGGCCCCAATTTATCCGTGCTAGCACAGCTGCGCTGTGCTAATGGCAGCGCAGGGCTATTGGTGTTGCAGCACCGCGCTAACCAGATAGCGCAGAACTATGTGCCTTAGCGCGGCCAACACGCATGCTCGCTAGGCCCCCATGTCCGCGCTATCACACAGTCATAGCGTGATGTAGCGCCACGCTGGACAGCATAGCACAGCGCTATACTCAAGCATGGAACATGGCCTCAGGGCCATGCTGGGGTCACACATGTGCAGTGTGGTTGCTTCTGGGTAGCGCCGCGCTACGTCATGTGATAGTGCGGCACTGCAGGGATTGCTGAGGTGCATTCCTGGTAGGGCAGGGTGTTTGTCTTCAACAGCAGTATAGTGCCATGTCTGGACGTGCAAGACAGTGTGCAGTTGTGCACAGGGACAGGCGCTGGGGGGACGTAGAGTCCGCGAACCTAGTTCAGCTGGTGATGAAATGCCACAGGAGGCTGTTTGGGGAGGTGAAGGAGGGGGACCTCCCACGAATGCAAATTTGGGAGACAGTGACTAGGAAGCTCAGTGAGCGTAGCGGCATACCCCGCAATGCTGAGAAGTGCCGCCACTGTTACATGGACCTGAGGTGCAGGCAGAGGCAGCAGCTAGAGCGATACAGGCGCATGGTGCGTGATGACACTGTGCCTGTGCCAGGTGAGTGGTGTTGCATGTGGAGTGTGCATATATGTAATGCTTTGTGTACAAGTGGGTGTGGGTGTGGTAGTGCAGAGGGGTGGTGGTGTGGGGGCTGGCCGTGGGTAGTGGGTGTGTGGGTGTGGGTGTGCAGCGGGGGGTGGGTGTGTGCTCTGGGTGTGGGGGGTGTGGGCATGTCCCTGTGTGCACAGCTGTGCGCAATGGTGCACCATGCTGTTGCACACTGTGTACAGGCACAGTGGCATATGTATTCCCCATAGGGGCACGGTGCATGCGGTGGTCATTGCGGTGGGTGTAGGGTGGGGGGCATTGAGTTTAGGGTTGCATGTGCATCTTGCTGTGTTTCACGATGTGTATGTTGTGTCATGCTCTAACAACACTTTCACATTTGTCCACTGTAGAGCGGATTGAGCAGCCCATGTCCGCAGGTGCGAATCAGCCCAGGACACAGGAGCGGAGACGAGACAGCATGAGGGCCCCATCACTCCCACAGCAGTGGCGTGTTGCGTGAGTACCTGTTACATTGTTCTGTGCTGTGTACACTTTCATGACACTGTGCACCACATCTGGGTGTCCAGCCACTCACTTGTCTGCAAAGGTCACTGGGCCAGTGTGGTGTAGCAGTGTGGTGTGCGATACAGGTGTGTTTCACACCACAGCTGGGTGCTATCACCTTGCCTGGGGGGGCGGTCACATTGCAGTGCTGTGCGTGTGGCAGATGGTGTTGCTTGCTTGGGTGGCAGATGTTCCATGGGGACACCATGCTGATGGATGACCTTCCACCTCTGTGGTGCATCCATACCACCACCCACAGGACGTTCACATTGCACAGGTGGTGGTTGCTTGCTGTGCATCTGGGACAATCCGAGGCATGCCTTGCAGACTTACCTCTCACCCTTCTGGACACCTGCTGGACACCTGCTGTGTAGCACTGCCTGTTACACTGTGCTACATACTGGCACTGTGCCGTACGCATTGTGCATCCATCCATGTGTGTCTCATTGCGAGGTCACTGTGTTGCTGTTTAGTTGCAGGGTACGGATATCACTGCACTATTACATTATGTGCATCATTCCCTGCTAATGTTGACCGTGGATGTGGAGGTGGTCTTCACTGTGTGTGGGGGGGGCTGTTATGTGGGTTGGGGACACTGGCATGTACTATGTCTCCATTGGGTGCTATGCTTTCAGTGGTATTGCATGGTGGCATTTGAAGGCCCTTCAGTGACAATGTCTGTGCCCTGGCTGACTGTTGTCCCCTGGCCTGTGTTGGTCATTGCCAGGACACTGTCATGGTTCATTGATGCTCCTGCATGCATGTCGTTGTTGTTTGTTCTGCGCTCTGCATTGCTGTCCATTTCCATGTGTGGCTGGGCAGCATGTCCCAACGTGTGTATGCCCTTGTGCATGTCCTTGCGAGTCCCTTGCACCCAACTCACAGGGTTTCCAGCTGTGTGTCTGCCGTGTCTAGCGGTGTGCTGTATCATGGTGGGTGGTGTCATATATGCTGTCAGGATCGCTGTCATCATCCATGTAGGGTTCTGCATTGCTGCCTGTGTTGCTCTGTGCTGCATTGTGGGACGCTGCCATGTTGTCATACCACTGCTGAACTCAACACCGCCAGGGATGGCCCATTGGGACATGCTGTCCATCTTTGTATGGCAAGGGTTGGCTGCTGGTTGCCTCCTGTGTGGTGTATTGTCCTCATTGTCTCACCCTTCCTCTTGTAGGGCCACTACGGGCATCACTGTGGGCAACACGTCCCGAGGAGACCAAGGAATGGAGGACTTCTCCATGGGATTGTGAGGCAAGCAGCGGACTCAGATCGAGCAGCAGGCCATCCTAATTACTGAGACCAGGAGGGTGGCGAACATCCTGGAGGCTCGTCTCCCTGCTCCTGCGGACACATAATTATCTCCCCTGTTGTTTTCAAGTCAGCCCTCACCACCCCCCTCACTGGACTTGATTCTCCCTTCCTTGCCCATAGTCTTCTGTCCCTGTGTGCTTCCTCCTCCACTTTGCACCATTTGCCTGTGTCTTCCCATCTCTCCATCTGTTATCATCCTTCTGTTTACCTTTGTGTGCCTTTCCCTGCTACTGATGTTGCTAATTTTATCCTGTGGTGGGCATTTGGGGTTGTGTGTTGGGGGGGCTGGGGGGATATTCTACTTCTGTTTCAGTGTTGTGGGGAGGGTTGTTCAGTGGTGGGTGGGTCATTTTGTACTCTGGGGTTTGTTAATCATTATGTTCTGTGTTATATTTGCTGTTGTGTTTCCATTTGCTTTCCTGTTCATTATTGTTTATTACACTGGTTAATGACATTTACAGTGTCCTGTGTCATTCTTGGGTGCTGGGGTTCACATGCTTGTACTGTTGCTGGTGTTCTCCACATGGGTCTGGGTTGTTGCTGGACTTTACCGTGGTTGTGTGGTATCCTCATGGGTGGGCACTGTGGTGTGCTCCTGATACCTCATTCCAGCATGTGTTGCCTTCATGTGTCCCAGGGTCAGGCTGTCTCTGTACTGTGTTCCATTGTGTGTTTACACTGCCTGCCTGGTGCTATATTCATTGCTGTCTTGTGTGCTATATTCAGTGCTGTGTTATTCCTGGGCTTTTTTTGCACTGCACTTCTGGGCCTGTTTGCCCGGTTTCCTTTGCTTGCTATATTCAGCGGGTGCCGGGATTTGCCCGGGCTGTTCGTTTGAATATGGCTGGCACTCGCATTGCTAGGTTTGCATGCCGGGCAGTGCTAGTTGCTGTCAGGGGCTAACCTTTGTATATCTGGCCCTAAGACTCTTAAAGAGATTTTCCTACCTATCTGAGAGCAGCTACGACTCACATATTGTGGTAGCTGCCCTCTTGTATAGTTATTCTAGCCAGGATTTTGGAAGAAATAACATTCCATACCTTAGTGGTATGTCTCATAACATTTTTGTAGATAGAGACTGCCCACTTGATTTCTAGTGCCCCAGAGCTTCTGATATGCCCCCACACTCCAGCATGTAATGACTTGTGGCCAGGGAGAGTGTGGGGTGCACCCCATTGAAATGAATGGGGCTTGATTTTTCTTCCATTTTTAAGCTAAAAATGGTCATGTAGAGATTAATAAAGGACATCACGTGACTAAGTGGGCCGGCTCTGTCAACAAAAATGTTATGAGGCATACCACTAAGATATGGAATGTTATTTCTTCAAAAATCCTGGCTAGAATAACTGTTCATGAGGGCAGCTACCACAACATCTGACTAGTTCCCCCTACATCAGAAATTACCTTTAAAGTGTATTATGGGGTTGTTCTTTCTGAAAAAAAAATGCATTTTCAACTTGCAGATGTTGTACAAGTTAACATGATTTGGGGGTAGTGAGTGATGTATCTGAGTGAACTGAGGGTTGTGTGTGTGTGTGTGTGTGTGTGTGTGTCTGTGTGTGCATGATTTGGCAGGCAGTGGTTAGTGTGGTAGTGAGAGAGTAGTGGAAACAATTTTATTGCCTGTTGGGTGTCCCAGCAAATAAAATGTTTCAGTATTATTAAATTGTTGGGGATTTGCTGGACAGGTGCTTTTATTTGTATAGGATCCACATGGGTATAAAATGGTTGTAGGATTTTCTTTGGGTCCCCCAAGTGTTGGTTCTGGTGTTTCCCGGGGGAGGGGTGAACTAGTGAGACAGTGCGCATATCCCACTGGCCCTCCTTCTGTGGGTAGCTGGGAGCCCATTCCTAGGAGGGGAGTGGTTTAAAGGAGTGTAAGCCCCCCTTTTTAGGAGGGCTTACTATGGTACTCGGTCTCCTCTCTTTTGTCATTTTATGGGCTAGGTGTAAGTGACAGCACCTGGGGGAAGTTATGGGCCTAGCCCTGTAGGGTACAAAAGGGTTGGTTTCTGGAAGGATCGAGGAGGCTGTCAGGAGACTGGCACTAGTTGGGCTGGGAGTTCAATCCCCAGCCCGGGAGCCCATGCCTAGGTGCCAGCGGTGGTTAGAGTCTGCTTGGGATTGGATGTGGGAGGTGTCAAGGAATGCTGCCAGTCGGACTGGGACCCCTTGTGGAGGCTGGGAGCCATGGCATGGGGAAGCATTTGTATGAGACCCACCTCATACTCGGCAGCACCAGGGTGGGCCTGGGGCCTAGTCCATATATGTGTAGCCTGAAGACAGTGGAGGCACAGAGGTGGTGGCAGTGCCATAGCATGGCCCTGCAGGTAGTGGCAGCACCTTGGGGTCTTACCTGTGTGGCAATCTGTCTTTTGTGGGTGGCGTGCTGGGAGCAATTGGTGGTTCCCCCGCTCATAACCTGTGTTGAGCCTGCTCTGGGATGGCAGATGGGGGTTGATCATAGGCCCGTATTTGTAGCAGGTTTAAAGGAGAAAAGGAACGGAAAAGGAAGGGAAAGTGATGCTGTCCACATGTGTGACTGGCCCTGGGAATGGAGGTGACATGTTCCAAGAGTGGTTGGGATAAGGAGCTGCTGAGTTCAGTAAGGGAGAGGGAGCCAGGGAGGAAGGATGAGTTAATGGAGCCCTGGAGTGTTGAGGTCTGGTTAAGATTCTAAAACAATCTGAGCCCCCTGGCTCAACAGATGTGGAGCCCATCCATTGTGTCACTCTGGCCCTAAGAGTTGTGCTGCGGCCTTGTGCCACAGAGGGAAAATTAAAGATCAGTTTAATAGTGCCTGTCTCCAATTGTGCCCCCAGCCCCATGGAGCTGTGTGTTATTTAAAATAAATTAATTCCTTTTTTATTATTTTATCCATGAGTGCTGTGCGGCTTGTGCCGCTGCCTCTGCCAACCATCTTCTGACCCCCAGGTAAGCTCTGGGACCGTATTGCCTGCTGCTCCTACTGCCTATCATCATCAGCTGCTGGTAAGCTGTTGGGAGCCCTGATCTGTGTCATAGAAACATAGAATGTGTCAGCAGGAAAGGACCGCCAGGCCCACTAGGGTTGTCAGAACTAGTTTGGGAAATATTCGAACCCATCACGAATGCTGGTGTTCGAGTTCTAATTCAGAACTTGAACACTAGTGGGTTCGCAAATGGGTTTGAATCAATCCATTTCTTTTTTTTTTTTTTATGCCTTAAGAAGCCGCAACCGCAACTCAAGCTTGCCTAGCCCTATAGTGTCGGCTCTGAAGGGACGGGAAAGAGTTTGAAGCAGGATGGGATTGGGAGGCAGCACAGTGCCACAGGAGGCAGAAAGGAGGTGGAATGAAGGAAAGGGTGCATGATGGCATGCACAAACTTGTGGGGGCTGAATGGTGTGGACTGCACTGGAGTCGGACTGCGCACCTGCATACTTTATCCCCACAGTCCGTGTTACCACCTGACCATCTGCTCTGCGGTCAGGTGGTGGATGGTAGACATAAACTGGCACAGGGTTGCAGCTCCCTTCATTTACCCAGCCAGTGCCATAAAGGAGTTGCAGGCTGCAGCAGCTTGTGCTACTCGCTCGCTCCCTCTGTCTGGGCTAGCTCTGTTCTCTGGCTCTGGCAATGCTGCTAATTGTGAAATGAAATCGGCATGCATGTATTGCGCAAACTAAAAATAAATAAAAAGCTAAGGGTGGGTGGGGGTGAAAACTAAAGGTAGGGGCCGGGGGGGACTTGGGGTTGGGAGTGGGAACTGAGGAAAAGAAAGGGCCCGAACTTAGGAACAGTTGGTGAGAGGCTCAGCCTCAGGATGAGACGGACAGAGCGAGGGAAGTTAAAGTTGCTGAGTCTTTGAGTGAAACTGAGAGAATTTTATTGTAGTCTCAAACAACAGTTCAAAAACTTCATTTCTGCATGATGTAGTTGTTTCACACTGGGCAGAAGGAGTGATCATCAGATGGCTGGGGGAGGAGTGAAGAAATTAAAACAAACAGATTGCAAATCTAGGAAAATTAAGTTTAACTTTAATGTGTGAGTCTTTGAGAAGTTGAAACATTTGAATTTGATGGCATTTTTACTTACTACTTCATACCCTACTCCACAAAACAAAGTAAAATATTCAGGAGGACAGGGAAGGGAGGGGATTCTGTGGTACTGTGCTGCTGAACGTTCTTCTATTCCACCCTATAAAATTCCTGATAGAACAACACCAGGCTGTTTTATTTATTTTTTTACACAGTACTCCCTACTTGTGTTTTGTGTGTGTGACTCCACTACACTGTATCTCTCTAATTTCCTGTGGTGTTCCCATTACCCTGCTGCAGCTGCTGACTGTGTACCCTACCCATTGTGTGTTACTGCAAGAAGCCCATTGTTGGGCAGTCGTGTGGTGGCATTATCTTTAAATACATGACAGAAGACCATAAATATATTTCCCTGTTGGGAGGAGAGACAGAAAAATCTCTTTCCTTGGGTTGTATATGTGGTGTGTGACTCCATCTCCTGTGGTCAGCCCATCTGCTGTGTGCCTTTTGACTGCACTGTACCCTACCCAGTGTGTGTTACCGAGAGGGCCAAGTAGCCAGTTGTCATGTGGTGGCATTATCCTTAAATACATGACAGAAGACCATAAATATATTTCCCTGTTGGGAGGAGAGACAGAAAAATCTCTTTCCTTGGGTTGTATATGTGTGTGTGACTCCATCTCCTGTGGTCAGCCCATCTGCTGTGTGCCTTTTGACTGCACTGTACCCTACCCAGTGTGTGTTACTGAGAGAGGCCCAGTGGCCAGTTGTCGTGTGGTAGCATTATCCTTAAATACATGACAGAAGACCATAAATATATTTCCCTGATGGGAGGAGAGACAGAAAAATCTCTTTCCTTGGTTTGCGTGTGTAACTCCGCAGGGTTTTAAATAATTGATTAGCAGTTTTTTTCTTGGGACAATACTAACTGTACAGAAAGTATTTACAAAGGTTTTCTAGAAGTGTTATGTTTGTTAAACACAGTGAGGCAAGTGCTATGCATTTTCGCAATATTTTAACAATTTTATGAGCAAAACGCTAATCAATTTTTAGAGTTAAATAAAACCCTGCTCTGTCTCTTGCGGTCAGCCCATCACCCTGCTGCTGCGCGCCCCTTCACTGCTATGTGTATGCCTATGCCCAGCAGCCCAATCATTCTGTAAGCCTTGAACCTGGGATCCTTTAATTGCAAACCGTCATATTCTTCAACTACTTTCAGTCCACTGCATCACAGTGTCACATAGCCAAAATACAATTTTGGAGTTGTAGCCAGTGATCATAGATCACATTGCTTTCTTACACAATAATTGTGTGGGTGTATTCACTGCAGTATACTGGTTCTGTTATGGCTGACACCAACATAGATGAAGCATCTAGTGCTGGTGTTGGAGCAGGTGATGGTGGTAGTAGTAATCCTGGTGCTAGCGGAAATAACCAAAATGTTTCACATGATAAAAATTCAACAAACAGCAAAAGAGCAACAGCAAAGTGTGGTAAAGGGGGACCTTTTAAGAAAACCTGTGCAGCTGCTGGGGTCACACGGAGAGGCACCATAAGGTATGCTGTTCATGCTGTTAACATCCCTGTGACTAGCAGTAATAATGCAAGTGACAGTGAGTCCCTCTCTGACTCAGACAGTAGCTCTTTGTCTCAGTCTGACACTGTTGTGTCTTGTGATGTATCATTACTTCCTCAACAAAGTGAAATGAACAAGTCTGCTGACAATGAATCAGGTAGTGCACTTGCAAATACATCCAGCACTGTTAGTAATGAAAAGGACATATCCATTGAATCCACCACTTCTGTGTCGGCCAGCAATGAAAATCCATCAGAGTCTTCTGCCCACTCTTCTAGCACCAAGGAGCATGTCCCGGGTTCTGTTAGGACAGGTGAAAAGACGCAAACAGTCGTTAGCTATCTTCCTAGCACTCGAACAAAATCTGTCACATCTGAGGTGTGGAATTATTTCTCTGTCAGTAAATCTGATCCATGCAAAGCAGTTTGTTCCCTGTGTAAACAGAGTGTAAGCCATGGTAAAGTTGTGTCATGCCTTGGCACTACAGCTCTTAAACGCCATCTGAAAAGCATTCAATTTTACTTGATCATCCAAAACCCATGTCCTCCATCTTCCAGACCACACGTGAGAAGGGTCAGGAATCTGAAATGGATACTGAATTGTCTGAACTTGATGGGGACAGAAACACTGCCAGCCCTAGGATCATTGTTACCACCAATACCAGCACCATTAGTACCAGTTGCACATCCAGTGATGGCACTGAATGCATAATTCCTAGTTCACCATCTCCGTGTCCATCTGCCCATCAAAGCACGGTGTATAATAAACCAGCAGGGACATGTTGTAAACAGCAAACACTGTCTCAGGCACTTGAAAGGAAGAATACCTTTACTAGAAATCATCCAAAGACCCTTCATCTTAAAAACAGAATTGGTGAACTGTTAGCCAGAGCTCTTCTCCCATGCTCTTTGGTAGATCATGAGGATTTTAGGGAGCTCATGACATTAGCAGAGCCTCGTTACAATGTTCCTCATTGAAGGTACTTTTCCTATGTTGAAATACCAAACATTTATCAGGCTTTAAAAGTGACAGTGATGCTTGCACTTAAAACTGCAGAGGGTGGGGCTATTCATGTCACAACAGATATGTGGACCAGCTCTCAAAACATAGATTACATGTCTCTTACCACTTATTGGGTCACGTTTTCTTGTGCTTCTTCAAAAACAAAGACACCACAAAAGATGGCGCTTCTGCATATAAAGAAGTTTGGGCAAAGTCATACTGCTGCAAACGTCTTGCAAGAACTAAATGACCTCCTTGACAAATGGGTTTATTCTCATGGTCTAAAATGTGGCTTCATAGTCAGTGACAATGGAGCCAACATCTTGAAAGCAGTACAGGATGGAGGATTTCTGCATGCTTCTTGCTTTTCACATTGCTTACATTTAATTGTCACAGGATTTCTCAGCAATGAAACACAAGTGGATGGTATGACTGCTGTTTGCAAAAAAATTGTGACTCACTTTTCACATTCAACCAAGGCTGTACGGACATTGTCCAAACTGCAAAAAAAAAAAACAAGCTGCCCCAGCAAAAGCTGATTCAAAATGTTTCCACTCATTGGAACTCAACACTTTATATGCTGCAGCACCTCTTGGAGCAAAAGCAAGCTGTACATGAGTATTGCTCCAGTTACATTATTGGAGATGGCATTATGCTGTCTGTGCTGCAGTGAAAATTAATGGAGACAGTGTGCTGCATCCTAGCTCCTTTTGAGACAGCTACAAGGGACATGTCTTCTGAAGGCGCATCTGTGAGTCAGGTTATCCCACTCATAATGCTAATTTCACATCATCTTAGTGTTCTAAATTTACAAATAGAAAAAGACAGATCTGAAGCGCAGACAACATGTCGCCTGTATCATGGGAATCTCAGAAAGAGAATGAGTGAGCACTTCAAAATCAATGACAAATTAGTTGCAATGATGAAATCAAAACACTACATCCTTGCAACTCTCTTAGATCCCAGGTTCAAGGCTATACATTTTCCAAAAACAGATGATATAGAGCAGTACAAATGTATGTTGCTAGATGAGCTGCGGCACTCACAGGAGTCAAACACAGAGATGCACAGTACCCTCAGGTTGTCATACTGGTTGTCATACAACATACAGGTTCATCTTCACAAAGGGATACAGAACTGGAAAAGTCACCAAACATTAACAGTAGTTGTTCCACAACTGCCACTTCTTCAACCCTTAGTAGCAAGCTAAATCTGTGGCAAAATCTTTCCCAAATTGCTGCCATACCAGCTTATGCTGATTCCTCTTCTGAGTATTCTCTGCCCATCATGGTAGACAGTTACCTGCAAGAACTGCCTATTCCTATTGATGCATGCCCTTTTGAATAGTGGAGATCAAAAAACTCAATTTGGACAGAGCTGTATGACGAAGCCTGTAAATATCTTGCTTGTGCTGCAACAAGTGTCTCTTCAGAACACGTTTAGTACACCTGACAATATTGTGACAGACACCAGAGATAGGTTGCAGCCAGAAAATATACACACGTTAACTTTTATTAAAGTTGATAAGTCACGATTTTCGTATCCCTACAAGAGTATTCAAACTGATCCTGAAGTGATTGATGTTGTGGATGTTGATGATGATGACAACTCAGATGGTGGTGGCTGGTAAATACTGGGTGGGACAGAGTCTCTCTGCATCAAAAAGGAAACTTTTACAGTCTGTAATGACTTTGGTTGTCTCTCTCTTTTCTCGATCTACTTCCTTGGATTATATACCCACCAAAACTTTCACCATTTCATAGCAAACTGCTTTGTAGCTAGGGTCTAAAGTCAACAAGTTTTTTATACAGGGCAATTTTAGCATCAGTGGGAACAGGCCCAAATTTGGCATAAAAGGGACACTGTCAAGTCAATCATTTCTGTATCATATTATTTATAGTTAAAGTGCAAACACATATTTTTGGATTTACCTTCTCTGACTTTGTGGTGCATCAGTATGGGCTGGGACCAGGGGCGGTCTATTTTTCAATTTTAAAGAAGACAAAACAACGAGTTCTAATTGGTAGCTGTTTATTATTTTTTCAATTACAGAAATGTTAGCCATAAACCTAAATGATCCATATGTAACTTATCTTACTGAATAAAAAAAAAATGGGAAAAACTGTATTTTGTATTGTTATGTTTCTGTGGGCAGCATCCTGTTACAAGTTTCTTCTGGGAAGCAGAGTCATCTGGAGTTTTACCTATGTCATGGTTGAGCACATATCATTCTGTAAGCATATGTCTCATACCACAATAGTTCATGTTTAACATTCTGTTGTACACAGACCATGGCATACTAGCAACAACTCTCAAATTACTGGTTCCATGAAGAGGACTGTACAGAATGTTGTCCATAAGAAGAAAGCAATTGAAAAGCCAGTTTTTCACATGAATGTTGTTTATTAAGGAACAGTTAAGTATGGCTCATTTGGAGGCAAGAGTTTCATTTTTCTTGAGTAAGCATGTGGTAGTTTTAGCATTTGAGAGGGGGAGGAGGGTAGAATGGGTGCTGGAGGGTGGGAAAGGGCTGGAGGTTGGTTTAACATGGATGCAAGAAGGAGAAAGATGGCATGGATACTAGTGCATAGGTGAGGGTTGGGGTTGGTTTTAACATGAATGCAGGAGGGAGAAACATGGCATAGTTGTTAGTACATGGGAGATGGTTGGGGGAGTGGGTTTTAACATGGGTGAGGGACGGAGAAGGGGGACATGAATGGTATTTCATGACTAAGTGTGGGGGTAGTTTAAACATTTGGGTGAGGGAGGAGGGTGGAATATGTGCTTGAGAGGGGTGAAGGTTGTGGGTTGGCTTTGACATAGGTGTAAGGGTGGTATGGGTGCTACTGCATAGATGAAGGTGGTGGAAGAAAAGTGGAATGGGTGCTGGGGTGAAAGGTGGGTGTTGTTTTAGTCGTTTCATTTACAGATTCATGATTGGCTGGGGATGGTGAGGAAAAAGATGATGACAGACCGATGGTACGGGAGGGCTGTACTGATTCCACTTTGGAACCTACTATAGATATATATATATATATATATATATATATATATATATATATATTTTTTTTATTATTATTAAATACATTGCAAACTGCTGCCACCTAGCACAAGTGTCCTGTCCCCTTTAAAAAGAGAATAAAGGAATCAGAAATAAAAGAAAATCTGCATCAGCAGTATTCACAGAATGTGACCTATCATAAAGTGTTTTGCTTTACAAGTAGTGATAATCTGATACATAATGGGGTTGACAGACACTGTCCCTTAAACATCACATGCCAACTGCTGCAGCTACATTAAATGTTCCTTAAGTTAGTATGTGGTGAGGAAACCACTTTTTTTATTTATGTGACTGAAATACAGATTTTATTTTTATTGACGTATCAGCTGGAAAAATGCATCATCTTAGGAAGTTGTATGTATTACTTCAATTCGCCAACAAGACTGTTGGTATATGTATGCATTATCTTAGAAAATTGCATCCATTTTTTGCCAGG
Organism: Neoceratodus forsteri; assembly: GCA_016271365.2. Taxonomy (NCBI): domain Eukaryota; kingdom Metazoa; phylum Chordata; order Ceratodontiformes; family Ceratodontidae; genus Neoceratodus; species Neoceratodus forsteri. The sequence continues at coordinate 260,653,189 of JADMNL010000022.1, read as the reverse complement.
AACAATGACTGGCATGATTTTTTTATTCAACTGTCTTGACTGACTATGTTATGACATAATATATTTTGCAACAGTTCCATGTGCTGCGGCTGCAGTAGCTTGGCTTGACTTCATTATAAAAGCTTTCTTTTAAACATAGAAACTTTTGATTTATTCATTTAAAACACAAAGCAGCAAATAGCTGAGATTAGGTAATATCAGTTATTTTTTCTAATAATTCATGACAATGAGTATACATAACTGAGTACATAAATGGCTAATGTGCCTTTTTCTTTCACTAAGGAACTATGATGCAGCTGCAGCAGGAAAACTTTTAACATATGGGTGGGTGGGTGGGCCTGTTACGTATTAAGTTGCTGGCTTTAGCAAACAGAAGAAACCAAAGATAAACTGAGTTGTATTCCTATCAGTGTCACACATGATCATTTCTCTCCCCCTTACATTAAACAGTTTTTCCTTTACATGTATTTCATTACTATCTTCATTACTGGCAGCACAATTAAAAAATAGCGTTTGAGTTCTAAAAAGTTCTAAAAAAGATTAGAACCCTAGAACTTTTTCAAAAGTTCTAGACTATAACTAGAATCCAGAACTTCAGAGGGTTCTGACAAACCTAAAGCCCACCCAGTCTGCCTACCATGCATCTAGAACTTTGTCCTTGCCATCACCATTCAGGTATGCCCTAATTCATTGTTTTTCTAGATGGTTGCTATGGTTGTGCCCCCTCTCCAGTCATGTTTACCATCGGGCCCCTAGACATAGGCTGGAGATGGGGGATTACAAAAGGATATGCTTTTTATCCTATGACCAAGTCCTGGTCTTTGTTTTGGCAGTACCTGTGTCTGTTGAGCCATACTACATGTATCTCATGTGTGACACTTGTAAGTAAGTCTTGCATTAAAGATGCTCTCTAGCAGTGGTTTTCAACAGGGGGTCAACAAGCGCACACCACGGGGGTCCGCAGAACACCCCAAGAAATTGAAATCGCGGTAAAATAATTTATTTTTCACCAGCTCATAGGGCAATATTCAGTCAGCAAATCCGTGGTCTCTCCACTCCTCACAGTCCATAAACCAAAGATCAGGGCCAAGGACCTGGGGTGGGGGTGGGGTGGCATTTCAATTTCTGTAGTAAAGAAGAAGTAAAGACATCTCTTTATATAAGTGCACCATTGTTTTTAATTAAAGTCAGCTTGCTCAGATAAAGAATTTGGGAACATTAAAGTGCAAATTGCTAACATAAATTCACCCATGACCTAGTTCATGAGCGTACCAGCAATAAATATTTCAAACTTACTATAGCCGGTTGCTCAATGAATTAAATATTCAGTACAAAAACTATATTTAGCCATATAGTAATGGTTGAAGCATAAAGCCACAAAGGCAGGAAAATGTGATGTCAGGGTAAAGAAAGTTGCCTGACTCTTAATGTACGTGTGGTACAGTGTTCTTCTGAGTTTTATCAATGGCTTGATGCAGTGTTGGCGTTACCTTAGCTTTGGTACTGTTTCAAGGCATGAAGATGTATTCACATATGAATGTCTTGCGAGGTGGTGCTGAAGTTAGGGAAGTTAGGGTAATGCCAATGATGTGTTGAGCAATTGTTGAAACCCCAAGGAACACCACACAACACTTTCATCAAAAGTCAGGGGACTTCATGTTTTTTTTTTTTTTTTAGTCTCCATTTTATTCTTATATTTTTTGATGGCTATTCCCTCTTAATCATTTTGTTACTTTTATTTTCATCTGCCTTCATTCTGGATCAGTCTGTCATCCCATTGCAGTTTTTCTGTTATGTCTGCCTCCCTGCTGCTTCCCCATCTGGGTCTGGTTAACATTACCCATACCTCCCTATTCCTATACAGGCCTACAATCCACTAGAATTTCTAGTTAGGCCTTCATTCCCTGTTTATCCTCTTATCTGGGTCAGGCCACCGCCCCTGTAAATTCACTATTTTGTTTTGCTCTAAACATTAAATTTATTGTTTGGGTAAGGCCCATTTCATTTTCCTCCCACTAACTGTTTAGATCCCCCCTTTTAGCTGTATCTATGGTTTCTCCTTTTACTAAATACCTAGGTTGTTTCAATTTTCTGTACTTTATCTCCACTATACTGTTAACTTCTCTGCTTTTTATCATCCTCTTCATCCCCTTCTTCTCCCTTCCATCATCTATTGCCCTTCTCCCCTCTATCAGCCTTTCCTCCTCCTCATCTACTACACTCTCCTCCTCCTCCTCTTCTTCCTCTCTCCCCCATTCCCCTGGTGTCTTAGATATCAAATTCTTCCTGCTCATTGGCTCTACCTTGAAGCTGTCTATCACTTTGTATCCCTTTTCTCCCCTTATTCTCCCGCCTCGCTCTCTCCCTGCCCCCTCCTCCAGGCAGCATAGTGGTTCCATGAAGCTCCTTGTTTCCTTTCATCTATTAGTTGCAGGTGACATTTAACGTAATACTGTCCCCATCACAACATCACCCTTTCAACTTCCTAAATGACTGAGGTTTGCCCATTTACACATCTGTCACCTCCTCCCGAAAATTGACCAACTACAACCTAGTAAGCATTAATCCACTCCACAGCATGGTTCTATTGTAGAAGTAATCCATGCCTGGGGTGAGGGGGTGGTGGGTACAAGGCCACAGGCCAAGTGCCTCCAACCACCAAGCCATGGATTACAGTAATTCTACAGTAGAACCATGCTGTGAAGTGGATAAATGCACTTGTGACATGGCAATTGCGGAAACAGGGAGTTATGCTTGATCAGAGATTGCAACATGACATCCTATATTAGTAAGTACAATAAAATACTGATACAGAGACAGATAGACACAGGTAGTTGGAACTTAGAATTCTTGTATTGTGCTGGAACGGGCTGATTTTCCTTTTAATATGGTGAACACAATGGTGAACAGTGATTCAGTTACTGATTACATGCAGATGTGATCAACATTTCAGAATATGTGTTGATTTTGGCTGACTTACTTTTGTGAACTGTGGAATTGTCTCCGTTTTTCTCCTGTATTTGCTGTTCGGGATTTGGTTGCTGTGCATAATGGGAAATGCATATGTTTGCTGTTTGTGACTGAGATTGCTGCCATGCTCTCTGGGCTTTTGGAGTAAGCCAGAGATGCAGGACGCCAAAGCTAAAAATTATTTTACAGCAAATAAGACACCGTTGCCTGAATCACTTGGCTTCCTTCCAGTAAAACCTATGCAGACCTTGGTCACCCTGTTCTCCCTGGTGTTCCCTCTATTTTCCTAGGTTGTGGCCTGCTGCAGGTGTTTCCCAGGGGCTTTTCCTGGAGCCTGCCCCACCATGGGATTGAAACTCAGCTGAATTGATAGAGGAGCTGTTCGGATCGGCTGTGACACCAGGATTGCACAGAGTCTTGGGGTGGAAATTTTCCAGCCTCAATTCTACAAGGCATCATAGGACATTGCTATATACTAAAGGAATGTATTTTCTCTTTAGTTTCACTAATTTTGTGCACTCTTTGTATTTTTATATGCTTCTTTATTTTTATGCATTGTAGACTTACGAGATGTTTTAGTTAGCGACTAGGGATTTGTGTTGTGGAGGGTGCACCCTTGTGATTATATCAATCAATCAATCAAATCTTTATTTATTCAGGCGATCATCATTGAGCAAGGCTCATTTACAAGATGGACCTGATAAGGTCAAGGTTCGAGTTGGTGCACAGCAATTACATCACATACTTATGAGACAGTTATACATACAGAAACAAGAAAATGTTATTTATAACACAATAATATACAGATAATTCACATGTTAAAGCTTGGCAAGAGAAAGTTTAAACTAACATCTACAATATGTACAATACATATATATCACAATGAGGGCCATGACAGTCACTCACATAATGAGTACAAGGATGGTGAAGGGAATATTGGGTGCCATATACTGGCGGTGTCTGGCTGGAAGGAATATGCCATATGTGATTGGAATAAGGTTTTGTGGGATGACTATTCTATCTCTAGTGGTAGCAACTGCATTTCTCTGTGAAGAAGGCTGTACAGTGCTGCTTGAAGGATGTAAATGGAATGATAATGGACAGTTTAGGGATTTTTGTAGGATTGTTCCATGCTATGGGGAGAGTAGCTGATTGCTGCCCTCCCTATTTTGGTGTTGCTTTGGGCAATTTGAGCAGGATGATATTGTTGCTTCTTAGGGCATAGGAGCTGGGAGTGGTCAGGCTGAAGCAGTCCAGGATATAGCTTGGGAGTTTTTTTGATAACGCTCTGTAGATCCATAGAGCTGCATTTCTGCTCCTCCTGACATGAAGGGAAACCTATCCAACTGAATCATAGAGAGAACAATGGTGAGTATTATATGGCAGGTCTGTAATGAACCTTATTGCTCTATGGTATAAGGTATCCAACTTTGAAGGTAGGGAGCAGGCAGTGACTATAGAGGAAGTCTGTAGTCAATGACTGATAGAAAGATGGCCTGGACTAATCTCATCTTTGAATCTCTATTAAGGAAGGGTTTTAATCTGGAGGAGGCTAAGCCTTAGGCGAGAAGCTTTTCAGCAGTTGTTCTAGATGCTGAGTAAAGTCAAGTCTGTTGTCAATCCACACCTAGGTATTTGAAATTTTCAACATACTCCAGATTTTCTCCAAGTGTAGTACATATCTGGGGAGACTGATTGAAGAGGATGTGTTGGTGGAGTTTTGGGTTGTGAACATCATTGCTTTGGTTTTCTTTGCATTTAGCAGAAGCTTTTCTCGAAGCTGATGTTGTAACAGGAGAATTCTGCTTGTAGGATTTCATGAGCAACTTTAGGTGAAGGGTTGCTGACATACAGTACAGTGTCATCAGCAAAGAGATGTACTGAGGACTTGGTAAGGGTTGAATCAATTTTATTTATATAAATGGCAAAAGGATAGGACCCAGAATAGAGCCTTGAGGAACTCCTCTTGACAGTGGTCTTAATGAGGAGAGGTCACCTTCAGCTTTACCTGCTGTGATCTACGGAGAATAGCATCTGAACCACTTAGGGAGGATGGATCTGAGGCCAATGGAGTGTAGGGATGAGAGTAGCAGTTCATGGTCCACAGTGTCGAATGCTTTGCTCAGGTCCAGGAATACTGCACAGACATTGTTCTTTTTATCCAGTTCGGTTTGCCAATCATTGGTGACCTTGGCTAATGCAGTTATAGTGCTATGTTTGGCCCTGAATCCAGATTGAGCTGGATTTAATAGTTTAGCATTGTCCAGATATTCCCTTAATTGAATACTCACTAATTTCTCCAGCATCTTGGATAACACAGGTAGGATGGAAATGGGCCTGTAGTTATTAAGATCCATAGGGTCCCCTGATTTTAGAAGGGGACCACTTGAGCTTCTTCCACAGTGTGGGAAAAGAGCCAGAGTTTATGGAAAGGTTAAAGAGGTGAGTTAGGGGACTGCAAGCACATGACACAATCTTTAGAAAGAATGGGTCCAGAAGATCTGCTCCTGCACTTTTTGGTATCTAGATGCCATAATAGATCCTCAACTTGTTTCAACAGTATGGGTTTGAAGCTAAGAGGAGTCAACTCTTTGTTCACCAGTATAGTGGGAGCTTAAATGATCCCTTAATAGGTTAGCTGGGAGGGAGTCAAAGGCAAGGCCAGCTATTGTGAAGTGGTAGCTGAATGCATCCAGGATTTCCAATGTGCCAGTAATGGGGCCATAGTTACTGTGTGAAATGGGTTGGAAGGGGTTGTTAACATCCTGGCCCATCATACCTTGATGGTGCCCCAAAATATAGCAGTATTATGGTAGGAGGAGTCGAGCTGGGCCAGGTAGTAGGCAGCCTTTGCATCCCTAACTTTCCTAGTGCATTTATTCCTGGCTTTCCTAAAGATCATCCAGTCCATGATATTCTTAGTTTTTCTTGCTACTTTCCAAAGTTTATCTCTCTCCAGCAGTGCAGCTTTGAGGTCAGCTGAAAACCAGCGACAGGATTTGTTTTTTTATTCGGATACTAGAGATTGGGGCATGGGTGTTAAGGGCATTTAATATAATGCTATTTAGCACCTGCTGAGCTTTTTCTACAGAATGTGCAAGATAAAACTTTTGCCAGTGTGGAGAGTAGGCTAGATCATGCAGATATCCTTCAATATTGATGTCTTTCTTGGATCTCCTCATGAGGAATTTTGCAGGATCTGTTTTAATGCTGTTGGATCTTACCCCTACGATGGGGCAGTGGTCACTTATGTTGCATAGGAGCACTCCAGCATGCGTGAATAGATGTGGTTTACTCACTAGTATGATGTCAAGTAGAGTACTGTTACTACTATTCCTGGCATTTAGCCTTGTTGGTTCATTAATTAACTGTGTGAGCCATAGGTGTCACAGAATGATACCAGAGGTGTAACTGCCTGGGTGAGCCAGTTAAATTTCAGGTCCCTGATAATGACTCTCTTCAGTACAGGACTTGACCAGGTTTCCCAGGTGGGATAAGAGCTTGTGTTCAGCAGAGGGGGGTCTGTAGCATCCAATTAAATGGAAAGCTGCTGTATTGGGGAGAAAGACTTTTAGAGATAGACACTCAAATTCCTGGGGCATAGATGTTGCAGCAGTACAGGATACAACTAAACCAGCTTTTACATATATGGCTACTCCGCCTCCCCTTGTTTGGCAATCAGCTCTGAATAGCTGATAGTTAGGTAGGTTAACGTCCCTGTCCATTGTGGTGGTCTTGAGCCATGTCTCAGTTATCACAAGAAAGTCTGGCAAGGTATGGGCAACCCAGGATTGTAGCAATGTAAATTTTTTCAACAGACTGCATACATTAATATGCAGGAAACTGAGGCCTTTAATTGAGGATAGGTCTGAGGGAGAGGTGATGCTTTCAAGAGGTCCAGGGTTGATTTCTACATTACCAATACAGAGCAATAGGAAGATCAGTAATTTCATAAGGGCTGCCAGTGATAGGGAGAGGGGGCTGTCTTTGGTCCTCCTTTTTTTATTCTGTTGCCACTCTTTGTTTTGGGTGCTCCTGTGGATTTAAGGTAGTGTGTCGGGATACCAATTAGCAGTTTGATGACTAGGCTTAGTGGGGATCTATATACCCAGTAGCGGGGCCTTGTCTGAGACATATATGTGGTGATGTGTGTAACTTTATGGTGATTTTACCACTGTAGTCGATGCAGCAACGGCAAGACATATATGAGGGAATGGGTGTCAGCCATGGGGGATGTTCCAGAGAAACTAGGTGGGTTGACCACTTTAGATTGTATAATAGGGTCATCTTCATTGTGGAACCCTATGGCTATTAGTGACAGGAGTATCAGTAGCAAGCTCCCCATTCTGAGGGGGATATTGATAGTTGGCAATAGGGAGTAGCGAAGTTGCTGATTGGTTGGGTCAGCAAGCTGGTGTGACTGTCTATTGGTTTAGAGAAAAGTGCTGTGGGCGGGAAGAGATTTGGTAGGAAAGATCCTATAATTTAACACACAGGAAGGGGAAGGGCGGTGGGCAAAAATTTTGCACCTTTCCAACTGCTCCCTCGTTGTTCCTCCTGGCCTTGTGATTCCCAAGTTTCAGCTGGGTGCATGACCGCCCGGCTGGTGGAAGCCCCAGCGCTCAGCTGATTTGCTGTGGGCTGAAGGAAGCAGGCTGGAGAGAGACAGAGGAGGGTGCAGCAATTAATAAAGGCAGTAGCAAGCCTTTTTCTGAGTGTCACTGACCAAATCTGCACCACAAAGGACTGTGGGGGGGGGTCCTGTGGCGCCTCAGTGTCTGGCCCACCTTACATATTCAGACAAGGAGCTGCAATTACTTTAAAGAGTAGTGAAACAGTAGTTTCCCCTTACAATACAATAGTGGATAACAGCACTTTTTTGATGATTTACACATATAAAACTAGAAGGAGAGTGGTGCCTCAGCCTCTGGCCCGCTGCTGCTAACACAGTCCAGCAGAATTCAACAGAATCAACAGCAGTTGCCCTCTATAGATGTCTCACCAGAGTGGAAGCAGCTCTTCTGGGAAACTTGCAGTAGAACACCAGGGGAAGAGTAAAAGACAAAAAGAAAAACACATTTTCAAGTCCACACAGATTTCAGCAATGCAAACTGAGCCAGTGTAAGTCAATGGGGCAGGAGAGCCAGTCAGCTGCTGTGCCTGGTGGAGCGCTCGCTTACCGATTGGCTGCGCCTTTCCCGACTGCTCCCTCGCTGTTCCTCCCAGCCTTGTGGTTCCCAAGTTCGGCTAGGTGCCACCGACTGCCCGCTGGCGGAGTGAAGCCCCGGCACTCAGCTGGTTGCTGTGGGCTGAAGGAAGCAGGTGATTGGCTGCACCTTTCCTGACTGCTCCCTTGCTGTTCCTCTCGGCCTTGTGGTTCCCAAGTTTGGCTAGGTGCCACCGACCGCCCGCTGGCTGAGCGAAGCCCCAGTGCTCAGCTGGTTGCTGTGGGCTGAAGGAAGCAGGCGATTGGCTGCACCTTTCCCGACTGCTCCCTTGCTGTTCCTCCTGGCCTTGTGGTTCCCAAGTTCAGCTAGGTGCCGCCGACCGCCTGCTGGCGGAGCGAAGCCCCAGCGCTCAGCTGGTTGCTGTGGGCTGAAGGAAGCAGGCTGGAGATATTTTAAATATTTTAAATACAGAATCTGTAGCTAAAACTTTATTCTCATATACATATTTAAAATATATATTTTTTAATTTACAAATTTTGCGCCAGTAGCGATTACCATATCACATGACCCTGAGATCCTTATAAGGCACATGTGCCAATTCATTTTACTGAGCTGCATGGATCTGAGTGGGTGTAGAGCATTTTAGAACAGAATCTGACTATGATTGCCCATTCTCCCCTCAGACTGTCATATTTTTACTTTATGTTGTCTTTGCCCAAGGCCAGAATTTTCTGAAGATTTAAACTGACAGGCTGACAAGCTTTTTTCCATGACTGAGTAGCTCAAACGTTCGCATCAGTTTTCTTGGATACGCATCGGCATTCTGGTGTGCTGCACTGTGGCCACGACTGAGCTACTTAAACAACTTAGTGGTATTGAGGAGCTTGCAATTGGGTGAAAGAGTGTACTTACCTGAAAACCTATTCTTCTAGAAGTAAGCTGCAAAACTCATGTTTTGGTATGTTTGTTTAAAATATTTAATTATTAGTTATTAGACCCTGCAACAGATAGCCTGATAAATCTGATAAAAGCTATTGTGGCCTCTTTTGTTTTACTGAGGGTAGTTTGGTTAAATTATTGGCAATAATATTATTGAGTTGGAAAGCTAGGAACTTTGGAAATATTTGGTACCTTCAGTTGGGGGGCACTATTCACAAACGTTCTTATTTTTTTGTTTCTTTAGTGGATTGCTTCAAAAACTGGCAGGCCTCTGTACACCATAATTACCCCAACTGGCTGGACTGACTGGATTTAAAAGGTCCTTTATTCAAATTGACCTACTGCTACTGCTCTGATAACATGGGGGAACATAGATGGTCTGAATTTGAGAACTTAAAGACCTTAAGATCACAAAACCTTAGTCTGGCTGATTCTCCACCAGATCGATTGGCTTGAAATAAATCTACAGCAAAGTACTGGTAAACTATAACTGTAAACTATATATGGGGGAGCTGGGAAAACTGAAGTAAAGTGCCTGCCTGGTGCCATGGCTTGGAGGGATAGGAAGCGCATCCTTAGGATCACGAGAACAGCTGCAAGGGAGTCTGAGCTGGACATAATTGTCCACCTAGGGATAAATGACTTGGCTCATCATGAGATTAGAGCAGTGCAGGAGGACATTGCAGAGTTGGGGAGGGCTTAAGACAAGTAGCACACACAGTATCCTTCTCAGAGGTGCTGCCTGTCAAAGTCATAGGGAGGCGAGGGTAATTAGCACCATGCAGTTTAATAAATGGTTGAAAAAATGGTGCGGAGCACAGGGGTCTGGCTTCATTGGGGACTGGGGTTCTACCTGGAGGGACACCAGCCTATACTGGCAGGATGGTCTGCATCTGTCCAGGAAGGGAACAAGTCTTTTGAGCAATCAGTTCAAATGCTTCATTTGCAAGCTTTTAAACTAGTCAAAGGGGGAGGCACTGACAAGCAGCAGGAAAATCAGCCTCCCTACAAAACAGGGTACTAAATGAGAAAATGACTGAGGTAGAACGGTCAGTGGGGATGCTGCAACAGAAGGTAAAGCCATCAAAAATGGAAACAATGAGCACCGATGCCCATAGTCTGGTAACAAGCTTCCTGAATTAGTGGCCTTGATGGAGGAGGAACAACTGGATATCATGGCAGTCACAGAAACATGGTACACAAACCATGACTGGGACATAAACATACCAGGATACACTATCTACAGGAGGGACAGGGAGGTAAAGAGGAGGAGGAGTAGTTCTTTACATAAGGGAAGGAATAAAAGCAACAGAACAAAAGAGTAAACAGGAGGAGGAGAAGAAGCACTGTGGGTAAATTTGGAGACGAGGCAATGGCACCACAATCTGCACAGGGGTTGAATACAGACCCCTTCTCAGGGAGGAAATGGACAAGGAAATGATAGAAAGTATACTTAGAATGGCAGAAAAAGGAGATATTGCTGATGGGTGATCTGAATATGCCAGATGTTAACTGGAGTGCAGTTGCAGCTGCCACTTCAAGAATGCAGTTATTCTAGATGCCCTACAGAGGCATGCCTTAAACAACTAGTACTGGAGCCCACTCAGAGGGAGCAATATTGACTTGATTCTCTCAAATGGAGATGGAGAGAGGATCACAGATGTAGAAGTGGGTAGCCATCTGGGAACTAGCGACCATCGAACATTATAGTTCACAGTAAACACAGCAATGAGAGTCAAGCCATACAAAGACTAAAGTACTGGACTTTAGGAGGCTGACTTTGCCAAAATGGTGGCGCCTAAAGAATGCACTAGCAAATGGGCAGGAAGGAGGGTGGAAGAACAATGAGGAATAATAAAACTGCCATCATAGAGGTAACAAGTCTTTGTGTGAAGCAAATAAACAAACAAAATGATGTAGAAACCACTATGGTTCTCAATGGAAGTAGCAGTGAAGGTTCAAGAGAAAAAAAGCATTCAGGAAGTACAAGGATCATGAAGGAACAGGACAGAGAACTGTATCAGTTAAAGCAAAAGGAGGCTGGGAAGGCAGTCAGAACAGCAAAGGCCCAAACTGAGGAAAAGATAGCCAACTCAGTTAAGAAGGGGATAAAAACTTTTATAGGTACATCAGGAGAAGGAAGACCAAGGGAGGGATAGTGAGTCTTAAAAGGGGAGGGAGGGTGGGCAGAGGAGACTGTGAAAAGGCAGAGATACTAAACAAATATTTTGCTCAGTATTTACAAATGAAGAGGGGTACATAAAACAAACAGTAGAAACACTCTGGATACAGAAGTTGATACAACGCCATTTACAGAAGAAAGGGTTCTGAAAGAACTCTTAAAACTGAAGGTGGACAAAGCAATGGGGCCTGATGGGATTCGTCCCAGAATTCTAAAAAGAGCTAAGGGTAGAACTAGTGACACCACTGACTACCCTTTTAACAAATCGTGGGAGGATGGGGTGGTACCGAGGACTGGAGGATGGCAGTGTGATTCCCCTTCACAAAAGTGGGAGCAAGGCAGAAGCAGGAAACTACAGACCTGTTAGTTTAACCTCAGTGATAGGGAAATGATGGAATCACTTCTGAAGGAAAGAATTGTCAAGTATCTAGAGGCCAGAGGGGCACAGGACCCTAGGCAGCATGGATTCACAGCGGGAAGGTCACGCCAGATGAATCTGATAGATTTCTTTGACTGGGTGACCAAAGTGGTAGATCAGGGAGGGGCTGTGGACATGGTCTACCTAGACTTTAGCAAGGCATTTGACACAGTCCTACACAAAAGATTAATATACAAGTTAGCCAGCCCAGGAGTAGATCCCAAGATGACAACCTGGGTAAAGAATTGGCTGGAGAATAGGACACAGAGAGTAATAGTAAATGGAGTCCACTCAGAAGAAAGGAGAGTTACTAGTGGGGTACCGCAGGGTTCAGTATTAGGACCAGTCCTCTTCAATGTCTTTATAAGCGACATTACAGAAGGACTGGAAGGAAAATATGTCTCTTTACAGATGACACAAAGATCTGCAACAAAGTTGATGCACAGGGTGGGGTGGAAAGGATGAGAAGGGACTTGGCAAGGTTAGAGGAATGGTCAAATGTATAGCAGCTTAGATTCAATGCTAAGAAGTGCAAGGTAATGCACCTGGGAAACAAAAACCTGGGGGAAGAGTACACAATGGGGGGTGAGATACTAACAACAACACAAATGGAAAGGAACCTGGGATAGTCATATCAGATGACCTAAAGGTGGGCAAGCAATGTGAGAGGGGCAGCAAGGAGGGCTGGGGGATACAGGGGATGCATAGGGAGGCATCACCAGTGAAAACAGGAAGTTATTATCCCTCTGTACAGACAGCTGGTGAGACCTCATCTGGAGTACTGTGTGCAGTTCTGGAGACCAATCTCCACAAAGACATAGCCAGGATGGAAGCTGTCAGAGGAGGAACGCTAAAATGGTGCAGGGTCTGCACGGAAGACATATGAAGAGAGACTTAAGGGCTTAATATGTATAGCCTCGAGGAAAGGAGGGAGAGGAGGGACATGATAGAAATGTTCAAGTACCTCAAGGAATCAACAAAGTCCAAGAGGGTAGCATCTTTCAAAAAAAGGTGTGCAAGAACAAGAGAGCACAATTTGAAGATGGGGCGGCTCAGAGGAAATTTAAGGAAGTATTTTTCACAGAGGGTTGTGGATGCATGGAGCGACCTTCCGGAGGAGGTTGTGGAGTCAAAAACAGTGGTGGAATTCAAGCATGCATGGGACAGTCATAAGGCAATTCTAGGGGGTTGGGGTAGGAAGAAGTAGGCTGCTGGTTAACTAGGATCTGCAGCTTACCCAGTAGGTAGGGAAATGGGCAGACTGGGTGGGCCAAGCGGTCCTTATCTGCTGTCAAATTCTATGTTTCTATGTTACATAAATATTGAAGAGTTCAGGGGTTGCTTCCACTTGAGACCTGGACCATCTGATTTATGACTTGAACTTTCTGACTTGAGGCATTTTAAGCTATTTTAAGCTACTTTTGCATATTTTTACACAGACTTATATACCATGATATATTGCAGTTATTGCACATTTCTGTTTTTTGTTCTTCTGTTGTTTTGTTGTTTAGATTCTATATTTTTAAGCTTCTAAAAGCAGGACATTTACAGTCATATTTTATAATAGTGTAACCCCTCACCCCTGCCTTTCTAGCAAAATGACAGGTGGCATGCTGTTGAAGCTGACAGCAGTACCTGGTGGGGACCTGGGTTCGGGGAGGATGAGGTTACTCGGCACAGGGGGACCTAGCTTTGGCTACTCTGCACAGGATCACCCAAGTAAATCCGAACACAGGAAGCAATACCTGTAATGTCCAGAACCAGGAATGGGATTCTTCAGTGCGGCTTTTATTCACATACTAGCTGAACAAACAAAACATAGATGGAACTCCATGGGGCTACATTTCCTGGTAATGCAGATTAGAGACTACAGAACACTTTATCACCATTTCCAGCCCTCAGGCTCTGAACCCACCAGGCACACAGCCCGGACTTGCATGCAGCTTTGGGTACAAAGCCCGACTTATACACACATTGGGTTTCCCCACTGGCCCGGCTCCCCCACCGACTACTTTATCTGTGGTCCATTTGAGGAATGAATCAATTATTCTCTCATGGCTCCCCACACCACATTAGAGTCTGTGACTCTTAGAGAGAATTTTCCTTACAATCCCACATCTAGGTACTTCCCCATCACTGGCCAAGTGCCTGAGGCAAAGTAGAAACCACAGAAGAAATCCGTAGAGGTGGAACTAGTCACTAAAGATGGGGGGCCACCCACCTCCAGCTCCCACAGCCCATACCCGGCCATTTCTCTGGAAAACTGAACAATTCCTTTGCTGAACTCCTAAATGTAGATTAAAGGTAAACGTCTGTCATATCTCTCCTTCATATTATTTGCATCTCACAAAACTCTGGGATTTGACACTACTTTTACTTGCTTGGCCCATTTCTCTAGGCTTCCCAATATGTAGTCCAATCCCTAGATTTTCACACAAGTCCCAGGGTGAAGAAAACATATGCCCTTTTAGCCAGAGCAGACACTCACCCTTAAGTTGCAGGTGCCCCACAGGCGACTCACAAATCTTCCATCTTCCAAAATAAATCCTGGACTAAACAGGCAGCTTTTCATCCACTAGCAGAATTAAGGGGATTGCCCCAGGAATCTGCTGGGAATCTTTACACCCCCCCGGAGGGAGGGGGCACTGAGACCCGAAAACAGTGGTCTCCACCACTTGAGTACAAACTTCACTCTCTCAAGCCAAACTGCAGACTCTCACTTTGAAAACTCCCAACATTCTATCTAACTCCCTTTGCTGCAGATTCCAATGTGGCTTATGCAGCTGCAAAAGTTCTATTGGTGATGTCATCCCTCAGTCTCAGCTGAGACTGAGAACAGGTGAGACAGTGTGAACCCCATTTAACTGGAGTTTCACAAGCTGCCTTCCCTGCCTACCACTAGGTCTTACTGGGATTCTAGTAACCCTGGGTAACAAGGAGGGGTTACACTCACCCTTGACCAGGAAAATGACTGTCTGTAGTCATTATCTACCTGGCCTTAGGCCATCCCAACCTATGTGCTACCTGCAGAGGGGCGTGATCAGGCCCCCTCCTACCATGTGCAAGCACAGGCAGGCAACACTAAGGGCCTAGAGGCCTTTAGCATACATATCAGCCTCTACACTATCCTCTTACTATGGACACCCAGTGGATCTGGTAGAACTATCCAGAGCATAGCCCTGATAGATCAGCACTGCGGTCCCAATGGCCACTCAGGACCACAGCCTGTCAATCCCCTCTAACACTCTAAGGAAAACCTATCTGCCTTTAACCTAATACCCCAAAACAAAAAAACACCCGGGGACCTCCCAGACCTTGGGCAACCTGCAACCACACACCATTAAAATACCACATTACTGCCTCCTCCCTACCCCCACAACCACACCTGTGGAAGGAAAGGGTTAATACAGCAATAACAACCGTAACACCACAGTACTTTAAATTTCTACACACACTAAAGCACTAATGAGGAACTCTGATGAGCTCCTTCTCCTCTTCTTGTCTTCTCTTCTGTTTTCCCAGGAACATCTGTAAGAAAAAGAAAGACAATACACACTCCTAATCTGCATACACTGTCTACCTAAAACCCCTACCATCAAAACACCGAAAAATCCCCATAAGATTTTTTTAGAAAAAGGTAGAAAAAAAAACAGTATTTACATTAGATAACAATGACATTATTTTCAATACACATTTGGGGGGATGGAATGCCCTAAAAGTCCCAACTAGTGACCACAATGCCCAAAGGCTAGTCCAATAAAGAGTCTCTCCTGGGCCGGAGCCCAGTGAAGCACAATTCTAACAAGCCAAAGTCCCGAAGGGGAGAGTCTTTGAGGACAGTTCACACATTTTGAAGTCTGCTAGTGTAGGGTGTGTACTGCAATGTCATAAAGATAGAAAAATTCGGACTTACCAGCCACTTGTAGTGTGAAATTTGGCACCAACCTGCACCTTGGACAAAGACTCTCCCTGGCAGCAGTTCTTCCGATACAGCTGGGTTGACATCTTCCGGGAACCACAGGAGGGCACATCTGGGAACAGCTGGGTTGATGTCATCTCTGGAGATGGAACCTTAGAACAGGAACAAAAAAAGAAAACAGCTGGTCCGACATCATCAGATTACCAGGCGATGAACAGGATACAGCTGGGATGGTGTCCTCTCTGGATCTGAAGTCATCTGGTGGGCCAGTCGATGGATGCTGGAAAGGCAGTACACTGTAGACTGATGAATGTGGGCACCTGAGTCCTGGATACTCATATTGGCAGATCAATAAAGGCACTTCACAGTCTGGTGTGGCAGTATTGATTTCCAATGCTCAGCTCTCCATTTTCTAGGCACGGGCACATTTGCTGAGAGGCCCTTGCTCTGAGGCCAATAGTACCAGGGATCAGGAGCTTGAATTATTACCCCGTCTGGGCACACATAACTCACACAGTGGGAGATTTCACGTCCCTCTCTGTCTACTATTCTCACTCTGTCTATAAACAGTGTCCTGCCTCTCTTCCACTGAGTATACTTTTCATGGAACAGTCTATTCTTTACTTATTTGTTGGCCCCAGGATGCACACTTTTCATTGCTTCATCCCAGATCCAGGATTTCCTGCAGTTCTCAATCTCCTCCCAGACTTTCCGAGGAAAGGTAGGAAAGGTCATACCATAGATTTCATTTGCCTTTCTACGAACCAGTCTCTCCTCTTTACTTGCTTTGGTCCATCTGAGACTGCTGGCCTGGCTTGGGGGTGGCCAGTCCTGGTTCTGCCAGCTACGCATCCTTAAGGAAATTAGAAACAGATCCCTGACTTCTTCCTCTTGCGAAGCCAGGGCAGTGGCATCACCACTTTCTTCCATACATTCCTCCAAGACAAGATCTTGAGGCTGTGTACCCATTCCTTTTTCACAAGGTCACATAGGTTCCCCCTCCTCTTCCTCTTCACTGAGGATCTGAGCCCAGGAGTGAGCAGTCGTTCTCACTCCTGAGACTATCCACTCATCACTAGGTGTGGAGGTCGACACCTCCCACTCAAAGGCCTCCAGCATCTCATCTTCACTTAAGAGACTTGAGCTAGGCCCCCCCTCTAGGGGTCTATTGATGCTTTATCCGAACTTTCTTTCTGGGATCCAGCACCTAAAACTTCAACTTCTGGTTTTGTCTCTAATTCTGCAGCCTCTAGCTTTGTGCCACACTCCCCCGAGGGGCTTTTCTCCACAGGCTCTGCCTGGTGCTGTGTGCTGCCAACTGCAGATTCCTGAATTTTTGCCCATGTGGGAGCCACAAGAATTGGAGGCGCTTTATACAAGCCATATTTTTCTAGGCATCCAGCACAGTGAGGAATCATGACGACGTCCCTTCCAGCTCCAAGCATATTTGGCATACATGCACTGGAAAATTAGGAATCGCCACATGAGGAGGCAGTTGCCCTCCATAGCACCACTTTTCAATATCCTTCAGTCTATTTACTGCTGCTATTACTGCAACCCGGGCATGATCCGGGTAACGAGCTGGTCCTGAGGCCATAACTGCAGAAAAACAAACAAAAGTTCACTGTAACTGAAAGTCCCACTTTATTGAACACACTCTTTAGCTGTAAAATGGCTCCTCTGCTGCTGTGTTTACTTTACTACCCCACCCTGTAATGGCGGCGGCAGCACTTCTGTGCATCAACATTCAGAATCTGGGTCAAGCCACTGTGCACCTGATTTACACAAACTACTGATAACTTTTGCTCAAACTGCACAACTTGCTCTGTTCTGGCTTTAAACACATTTACAGGATTTTCCATGGACTTTTCACATGCTGGTAACATTCATTTTATTCACAGTCCCTTAAAGCTTCAGGTTTTTAGCACAGGATTGCCTGTATTTCTAGTGCTGCACTTTGCTACAACCCACAGTCTCTCTCTGGCTGCAAACTTTAAACTGAGGCTAAATTCATTACTATGCACACAGTCAATGGCTTAACAGACTTGCACTTGCTGGCAGGACTTTACACAGTCGTTACTTGCAAAGCGACTACACTGCTGCACACACATTTATATGGCATAGGGCTGAAAATCACTGAGCAGTTTTAAGGTGGTTACTTACTGTTATCAGTAGCAGTTTGCTGCAATGGGGAAGAACGGCCTGCAGCCAGTTCTTGGAGACCTCAGAACAGAAATGGGCGGGCAGACCTACTGATCATCTTCTCTACCACTACTTTTGCAATTCTGATGATCGATTAGCAGGTTGAGCCCGATTTTAAACTATAAAGTCTATTTTTAGGATGTTTACAGTGATTTTAACACTCCGTGACGCTCCTCCACTGCCAGTACACGCACTCTACTCACACTCCCTCTCGAATGCTGGGGCAGTCTCTGTAGAGCTGGCTGAGAGGCAGGACTGATTGCAGGCTGACCAACCACACGATGCCATGCAAATGAGCCTCTTCTTCCTCGCAAGGGCTCTTCTCCTCACAGCGATCGTCGAGCAGGCAAATTTAAACTGCAGAATGCAACTTTTTTTTTTAAAACTGACTCCATGGCAGGAGCCCATTTCAGCCATTTAACATAGCTATTTACACCTGCAAGACTCTCAGTTCATTCAGAAAGCTTTTCCAATGTCCAGGGCACAATTTTCCTGTTGCTACCCCTAGTCTTCCACACTTTTCTTTACCACAGTTTATTTTAAAAGCAGGCAAAAATGCTGTAAACAATTTGATGCAGGACAAGGGCACACTCTTTGGCTTTACTGCTCCTTGGTAAACAGTTGGCAATTTTAAACAGCAGCACAAGATCCACAGCACACAGCACCACACTAGGGAAATTGCTTCAGCTTTTTGGGCTACCCACTGCCAAATAGCCAAAACGCTAGCCCCCCCTTGCCCAAGCACCTTCCTCCCTGAACAAAATCCAAAGCGGTGCCTCCATTTTTGTAACCCCTCACCCCTGCCTTTCTAGCAAAAGGACAGGTGGCATGCTGTTGAAGCTGACAGCAGTACCTGGTGGGGACCTGGGTTCGGGAAGAATATGGTTACTCGGCACAGGGGGACCTAGGTTTGTCTACTCTGCACATGGGCACCCAAGTAAATCTGAACACAGAAAGCAATATCTGTAATGTTCAGAACCAGGAATGGGATTCTTCAGTGTGGCTTTTATTGTAGCTGAACAAACAAAGCATAGATGGAACCCCTTGGGGCTACATTTCCTGGTAATGCAGATTAGAGACTACAGAACACTTTATCACCATTTCCAGCCCTCAGGCTCTGAACCCACCAGGCACACAGCCCGGACTTGCATGCAGCTTTGGATACACAGCCCGACTTGTACACACTTAGGTTTTCCGCACAGGCCCGGCTCCCCCGCTGACAACTTGATCTGTGGTCAATTGGAGGAATGAACCAATTATCCTTTCCAGCGCTCAGGCTTTGAACTCACCAGGCACACAGCCCAGACTTGCACACAGCTTAGGGGTACACAGCCTAACTTGTACACACTTGGGTTTTCCCCACTGGCCCGGCTCCCCCACCGGCCGCTTGATCCATGGTCCATTTGAGGAATGAACCAATTATCCTGTCATGGCTCCCCACACCACACTAGAGTCTGTGACTCTTAGAGAGAATTTTACTTACAATCCCACATCTGGCTACTTCCCCCATCACTGGCCAAGTGCCTGAGGCAAAGTAGAAACCACAGAAGAAATCTGTAGAGGTGGACCTAGTCACTAAATATGGGGGTGCCACCTACCTCCAGCTCCCACAGCCCATACCCGGCCATTTCTCTGGAAAACTGAACAATTCCTTTGCTGAACTCCTAAATGTAGATTAAGGGTAGATGTCTGTCACATCTCCTCTACATATTATTTGCATCTCACAAAACTCTGGGATTTGACACTACTTTTACTTGCTTGGCCCATTTCTCTAGGCTTCCCAATATGTAGTCCAATCCCTAGATTTTCACACAAGTCCCAGGGTGAAGAAAACATATGCCCTTTTAGCCAGAGCAGACAATCACCCTTAAGTTGCAGGTGCCTCACAAGTGACTCACAAATCTTCCATCTTCCAAAATAAATCCTGGACTAAACAGGCAGTTTTTCCTCCACTAGCAGAATTAAGGGGATTGCCCCAGGAATCTGCTGGGAATCTTTACATCCCCCCCTGGAGGGAGGGGACACTGAGACCCCGAAAACAGCGGTCTCCACCACTTGAGTACAAACTTCACTCTCTCAAGCCAAACTGCAGACTCTCACTTTGAAAACTCCCAGCATTCTATCTAACTCCCTTTGCTGCAGATTCCAATGTGGCTTATGCAGCTGCAAAAGTTCTGTTGGTGATGTCATCCTTCAGTCTCAGCTGAGACTGAGAACAGAGTGAGACAGTGTGAAACCCATTTAACTGGAGCTTCACAAGATGCCTTCCCTGCCTACCACTAGGTTTTACTGGGATTCTAGTAACCCCGGGTAACAAGGGGGTTACATAAGCCTTTATATATTCAAGCACTTAATTAGCATTTAGGCTTAATTGAATTGAATCTATTGATTAATTGTTTAATTGCCTGCATACCATTAATTGGGAGGAATTATGATATTTACAAGAAAACTGGTTTTGGCTATGGAGGCTGAAATAGTTGACTCCAATTCAGCAGATGTTCCCTTGGAACTGACTCAACAGTCGGCTTTAGACTGTGAAGTCTTGCTAGATGGTGGCTGCTCTGATGTTCATTTATTAGCCACTGAGTTACATTCTACTCTCATGCACACTTTACAAATAGTGAGAAATGTTGTGCCCAATACAAAGGAAAGGGGAACCAAAACAAAAACTAAATAAATTAAACAAAACAGTATCAAAGCTAAAAATCTTTCTAAAAAAGGCTTTGCAAGTTGAAAAACAGTTATCCATTAAACAATTAACTCGAAACAAATAAGGATCATAGATCACCTTGAGCCAGTTGGCACTGTACCACCCTGTGCATCTTGTACCTCAGGCAATGTAGTAAGTACCATTGCTGAGAATGCCTCCAGTTCTAATTTAATGAATTCAGCTCCTATTGTCTCTCTTACTGATACTTCTAAGATATCAATTAACTCATGGAGTAGCCTTCCAAGTACTAGTATGCCTTCCTATAAATTAGGAAAGCAGAAGCCAAAAATCTAAGCAAGAATTTAAGGAAGCAAATCCTATACAGGATAATTTTATATCTACAGTTGCTTCCCTTACTGTAACATATTATTCCATTAATGTCTACTATGATTCAGTGGACTTTTTACCTGAATATGTTTCTGAATCAAATCCTAAGTCTACTTGGAATAATGACTTAAGAGGCATTGTTAATGATCTTCAGGAGATTATTAATGGTTTGAAGCAATTTAATACTTCTGAGGCCAGATATTTAAAAGGGTTGCACATGTGCAAGTCTGAAATTGCACCATCCTGCGATATTCAGCAGGAGGTAGTTGCGCCACCAAAAACAGGCTGAGCAACAGCGCAATGCAAATGAAGGCATGTGCAACTGAAGGGAGTGGATCCCTGCATAAAGAGTGCAATGCGATATTCAAAGGGTTGCACAATGCACAATAGTGGAACAGCCGGAAGTTGCGCCACAGTGGAAATGAGCCAAAATAAAAAGGCTCAAGGAAGAGGCGCAAGAACGCTACAGGGATGCCAAGTGAGACAGACAGAGAGAGACAGACAGTGACAGTCCAGAACAGGGCAGGCAAGGAAAGTTGTGTGGGCCATAGGCTGCAGAGGCCAGCAGGGGTACCTGGTGCAGTGGAGGTAGCAGTCAGGACAGCGGGGGTAACAGAGCAACATCAGCCGGGGGTCACAAGCCAGGGAGATGGACAGTGCCAGCTTCCACATGGAAGCTGTAATGAGGTGGGTGAGAATGCATGCTGCAAGAGTGCATTGGCCATGGAAAGGCCCGTCGATGCCCCCAACAAGCAGTACCGTGCCCGCATCAGCTTTGAGCTGTACAAAGATGTAGAGATCATGGGCCAGTACCGCCTGAACAGGGCAATACTGAGGCGGCTCTGTGAGCTTTGCAGTGATGTGATGCAGGCACCCTCATGACGGAGTCACGCTCTGTCAGTGGAGACCAAGGTGACAGCCTGCATATGCCTGCTCGCCACGGGCACCTTCCAGAGGCTGACTGGGGAGACCACAGGCATCACACAGTCAGCCACGTCACACATCCTCACCCAATTCCTCAGCACTGCTGCCACATGCTGGAGACACATCCATTTCCCCAGCACCGTGGCAGAGTGTACAGCAAACATGCAGGAGTTCCACAGGGTAGCATGTATGCCTGGCATGCTAGGGGCCATAGACTGCACCCATTTGGCCATTCGACCACCACCTGGCCCCGATAGGGCCGCACATAGGAATAGGAAGGGCTAGTCCAGTGTCAACTGCCAGGTGGTGCGTGATGCCACTGGGCGCATAATCAATGTCTGTGCCACACACCCTTGTGGAGCACATGATGCCTTCATATGGTATCAGTCCACACTGTGCCATCGATTCAAGAGTGGGGACATCTCCACCAGCCATCTAGTGGGTGAGTGCGCATGTAGGAATTGCAAATGTGGGGCAAGGGTGGGAATGCCACAGGTGCTATGGTAGTGGCACACAGGGATATTGGCAATATGGACCTGAACATGATACTCATCTCCACCATCTCCACACAGGTGACAGCAGATACCCACTCCGTTCTTGGCTGCTCACACCATACCAGCGCCCCATGACCCCATTGCATCAATGCTATAATGAGGCACATGCCGCCACACGCAACATCATCAAGCAGGTGTTTGGGATGCTCAAGGCATGCTTCCGATGCCTAGACACCTCCAGAGGTGCCCTACAGTACAGCCCCTCAAAGGCCTGTGGGATATTCCTGGCCTGTTGTATCCTGCACAACATGGCCAAAGACTGTGGGATAGCCATTCAGATCGAGGAGGGGGACAGTGATGGGGATGCCAGCAGCGCCGGTGATGATGGTGATGAGCAGCCCCCCCTTGGGCGGTGGGACCCCCGACTGATCCGGCAGGCTCAGCTGCACTGGGACACCATCACGGAGGAGCATTATGCATGACACAGGTAAGGCAAGGGGCCATGTGCAACCAACACTGTCCAGGCGCAACCCACAGGCACACAGAGTAACACACCGGGGGTGCATGATGGCAAGGGGAGTGGAAGGGACCAGCCACACAAACACACCATCAGGGAGGGGTGAACAGTCATATGGACACACACACACACACCAGGCACAAAGCGTACATGGGCAGGTGCACAGCAGAGCAGGAACAGACATGGCAAACACACAGATCCACAGACCACCCCCACCACCTGTACTGTCCAAGTATGTGTGTCAGATGCTGGGCACCCTTGCACTTTGGTGTACAGTACAATGCAGGCATCATCATGCACACGCACCTGTGGACAGCAGTCGGGATGGTGTGCAGGTGGTCCGTTTGTCGGCGTGATGGGCAGGGCACCCACCAGTGCACTGCCCACCATGATGTACATTGCACACAGGGAAGCACCAGACAGGGCCCACACTGGGAGACAGGTCAGGCATGTTGCACTGTTCCACGGCTACCGTGGATGCATGGGCAGCCCCGCCATGACCCAACAGCACTGGCAGGCTGAGCAGGGGCTACATGGGGTGGCACCGATGGACCACCAGGGGTCCCACTGCACGATCGCGACCTTGTCCACATGGGGGTCTGTAGTATGCCAAACATACCTGCACCAGGGGTGCTTGGGATGCCCACAGCAGAACCTGGTGTTGACAGGCTGGGCATCACACGACGCCAGGAACGGGGAGTGGAGAGCATTCTGTGTGGAGTGCGCGGTACAGGGGCACCTGCTTGTGTGCCCAATGCAGCCATGACAGTGACCAATGCCTGGGTCTGCCTGTCAATGGCGGCGGTCACATCCATCCGCATATGGACCATCTCTGCAAGGATCAGAGCACAGTCCCTGCTGTGCTGATCCACAGCCAAGCACAGTGCCTCCACAGATGTTGCAACCCACCTTTGCTGCTGTACTGATTCCCGCAGCAGGTGGGTGTGCTCTTCAAATGGGTACTGTGCCACAACAGCATCCTGTCCCCCAGGGTATGGAAGGTCCTGATGCTCAATGCCCCTTGAGGGTGGGCACTATTCACCAGGACCAGGAATGGGCATATCAAAGGGTGGTGGGCATGTGCCACCACTGGACACTGTACCCCCAGACCTGGTGGGTGACTGCTGCTGCTGCCCCTCCAACCGCTGTGCCCCAGGGACCACTCGTTCCACTTCTGTGGCCTCAACAGTGCCAGACACCTGCACAGCCACTGGTGCTGCCCCACCGGTGCTGACAGGCACAGCCTGGGACTGTGCTGACATGCTGGCACACTCGTTGGAACCAGCTAGGCCCAGGGCACGTGCTGGCCTGCTGTGTGTCCATCATGGGACACGCACATGTCACTGCCCATTGCAGTCCTTGCATCATCAATGGTGCAGGTACGTGCGACAGCCACAGTCACAGCGTGCTGGCATGCTTGCATGCCAGACTGCTGAGACACAGGCTGTGCACCCCCCCACACCTGACTCACCGACAACAGAGTTGGCAGCCAGGCGTGCATGCTGGTGCAGTGCATGCTGGCTGGCGACAGAGGTGGATGGGCCCTCCTCCAACTCCAGCAGGTCTTCCTCACTGCCTGAACCCACCACCACCATCCCCTGAAGATGAACAGGATCTGTAACAGAAAGTGAGGACATGTGAGTGTATGTGAACAACCATCCCCCTCCCAACACCACCACCATGTCATACCCTGCAGTGATGGGCTTCCACCTGTCTGGAATCCACCTCCTGGTATGCCCTCAATAGCACTCCACTGCATTGATGCAGCCAGTTGGTCCTCAGCCGGGGTCAGCTCTGCCACCACTGGCTGGCCCCCGCCTGTGCCAGCACATGCCGCCCTGAGGGCTGCCACCTTCTCCTTCACCCTCCTGCAGTCTGTCCCCATCTTCTTTTTGCATTCCTGCATGGAGCACTGGTGGCTTCTGTGCAGGTTCACTGCCCGAGCTACCCCCTCCCATGCAGCTGCATGGGCCTGATGGGTTCCCCGCTGTCCACTCAGTAGTGGCTCCTCCTCCAGGTAGGCCTGAAAGAGGGCCTCTGTCTCCGCCGTGGTGAAGTTGGACCTCCTCCTCCTCCTCCGCCCACCATCCTCACCCTCACCTTGGCTCTGCTCGGTCATGTCGGTCTGTATGGGTGGAAGTGGACACCTGTCACTGTGCAGTCTACAGCATTATCCCATGACCATTGGCCAGAACATCACACAGCATGCAACTCACCTCTCACCTGCAGTAACCAAATCTGGCCAGCACAGCCCAATGTCGCACATTTATAGCGCAATGCATGAAAATTAGGAGTGGAGCAACTGTAATGAGATGCAAATCGCTCCACTGTGCCTTTGAATGGCTGATCAGATGATTTGCATGTGTCGGCTGAATATTGCGCCGTTGCGCTTTGTGCAATACGGCTGAGCCGGCTGAGCCAATGGTGCATTTCTGTGACTGTGTGGTACACTGCATGGCACATGCCCAGGTAGCTTACGTAGGCATCTGCCACGCTGATGACGTGCTGTGCGCGATCAGCAATTCAGGCCACAGTCACCATTGTGCCAATGGCGCTACGGCGCTGGTCACCATATGGCACTGTGGCTGTACTGCGCAATAGTCCACTATGGCACTGGCATGCAGGTGTCTGATCACCCAGGACGTGTGGACATCTGATTGCACCGTGCGTGGCCTTGCGCCACTGACCCATGACCTTGTGCCCGACCTTTGCCCCCTGGCACTGTATGTCTGGTATATGTACGGCTTTATCGCGGTGTTCAGTGACAGCATGATGTGGACTGACGGCGCTGTCCGAACAGCGTGATAGGCAGTGATGGAGTTGTATTGCGCAACATTTCCACGCGGGGTTGCCACACTGCAGAGTGCCATATTGCCACTGTACTTTTTGAAAATGGCACGCAGGAGAGCACCACAATGGGGGGCTTTGGAAATAGCTAACCTGGTGGCTGTGGTGGAGCCTCATTATGGCTCACTGTTTGAGGGAGTGCCTCTGCAGGTGCCATGCACCCTTGTGTGGCAGCAGGTCGCCGCTGCCCTGGAGCAGGCCACTGGGCGGAGAAGGACCCCAGAGCAGTGCAGGCACCATTACGGTGACCTGCAGAGGAGGCAGCGTGCTCTGCTTGCATGCCTCAGGTCACGTGCCAGGAGGGGCATTGTGCCCAGGCCAGGTGGGTGTGCTGTGTATGCACCGGTATTGTCTGCATGGGTGACTGTATAATGTAATCTGCACATGGGGGTGGGTTGGGCTGTGGTTTGCTGTGAGGGTGTTTGCAGGTGTGTGCTGTTTGGGTCTGGTTGTGTGGGCAGGCACACTCAATGGGGCAAGGGGCTGTCTGCTTTGGGATCTCACTGATGTGTTTCTCTTCCTTTGTCTCCCACAGGCATGGAGGAGCAGAGGCGGGCATAGGCTGAGGCCTGGGATGGTGGTGCCAGGGTGGCTAGTGGAGGAGGTGTGCAACAGCTACAGCAGCAGCAACAGCAACAGCCGCAGCAGCACCTGCTGCAGTGGCTTGATGAGGGTGAGTGTCATTACATCATGGATGCTATTGCATGCTGGGGGGGCACGGACACCTTCCAGGGACAACACTACCATGCATGCAACATGTGACAGTTATCACTGTCCAGTGGCACTGCATGTGTGTGTGTGTGCATCACTGGTGGTCCATGCATGCACCAGGCACATTGCTGTGGCACTAGCATCCCACCACGCAGCCACATCACTGGGCAGCCTTGGTTGTGCTGTGCTGGACATGGGTGGTGTGTGTGCAGTGGTACACATGGCCATTGCTGGCTGGTTGGGCTTGTCTTGTGCACGGTCACTGTGGGTGGGTGCAGTCCATCATAGGAGCGGGGCACTTGGCTGTCTGCCATGCATGATGGGTGAGATTCAGGGATGTGGACAGTCACAGCCATTGACTCTGCTCCCTTGTACTAGGTATCCGGATCCTGCGCCTCATGGAGCGGGGCCTGCGGAGGCTCACTCAGGTGGCCATCGACACACACACCATTCTCCTGGACTTGCAGCAGCATGGGATGCGGTGCCAGAGGAGGCCACGGGCACAACACCAGGCAGGAGGAGGGCAGGCTGCCAGGCGGTAGCTGAACATCAGCGAACCCCACCTTCCCTCTCCCGGTTGTTCACCCCTGCCCCTTACCCACTCCTACCTCATACCCATACCCCCACCCCTGCTTTGTACATATGTTGTTGTTTGTTGTTCTTGTTATGCATCTTATTATTACATTTATATTTTGATATGAATACTGTGGTGGTCTCTGATTTGCAGCTGGCTATAGGTGCTCAGTTGCAGTGGTGTGCATGACATCTGGTGTGGTATGGTCATGGGTATGTGTGTGCGTGTGTGTGGGGCAGTGTCTCTGGTGTGGGTGAGGCTTCCAGTCAGTATTGCTGTGTGCTGCCACCCACTGCTGGGTGCTTATGGTGGGTGTGGCTTGTATGGTTCTGTGGTTCACGAGGTTGCAGTGTGCCGGGGGGGGCCTGGGGATTCCTGCAGTGCTGGTCACTGGGTGGTGTCTTGGGATCACAGTGCTGGGAGTGCTGTGCACACGGGGGGGCCGCTGGACACTGGGGTGCTCTGCCCCCTTTGTGTGCCAGTCTCAGGTTGACAGTGGGTGTGCTGCAGTAACACGGCCGGGATGTGCTTTGTTTGCTTGTCCCCATGGTCCAGGGGCTGTTCCATCCCTCCCCCAGTTCTGCTGTGCTTGGGGTGTGGGGGTACATTGTTGGTTCGGCAGTGTGTCCCTGTGCCCATCTGTGGCATGGGTGGTGGGCCCCTGCCTACCTCCCTGGTTGTGCAGTTCCATTGCTATGCTGCTGGGGCCTCTTTGCTTGAGCTATGGCACCTCTGGACTGCTCAGCTGGGCTGCCTTTGTTGTACTGGCGGGCATCTGCTCTGCTCAGCTTCCCCTTTCTAGTTGCGCTATGGCGCAGGTTGTGTGATATTCAGACGTTGGCTGCTTGCGCAATTTGTCTTGCTCCATGTTTGAATGTCACATGTGTTGCGCATGTGCGCAATTGACTTGCGCTTGCTCCTGCTGTTGCGCACTTTTTGGGCATAGTTTGAATATCTGGCCCCTGGTATACATGTAGCTGGAGCAAATTCTTTGAATCAGAGAGACCCTGCAAATGTTAACATCTTCTGACTCAATCATAAATTACCCCTTTAGTCTTAGTGAGGACTTAAACAAGTTTATGCAAAATCGTTACGCTGCAGATCTCATGATTATTGAATAGTTGATCAATTTTCAGCATGAAACTGACACTTTGAAAGGGAACATAGTCATTGATGGCTGTAAATTAGATGACATCCTGCTTAAGGTAAGTAAATTAGTTCCAGAGGCTAGTTCTCCATCAGTTATAGAGGAACCCAAACCATTGTTATGTCCAGAGTTTTCTACTGTTCTTATTCCAGATTCTTCCAGTATTAATTAAAAAAAAAGTTGGTAAAAGAAAGAAGAAAGTAATCCTTAAAAATATTGAGGCCTCCTTGCCTTCTGATAGCTTATAGGAGGACCAGGTAAATAAGCCCAAAAATCCTGTCCTTGAATTTGAAATTGTCAACATGCCACCCTAGTGGCTCTAGCTTTTGCTTTTCCTCCAGTTATTGAGCCTACCACCCCTCTTTTACCCCCTTTTATTGAAAAATGAGTAATGCAATTGAATAATCTTGAGTCAGAATTTTTTTTTTTTTAGGAAAGAGGGGAAGGACTGCTGTCCCTCTTGCCTTAATAAAAAAAAAGCCTACAATTGTTTCACATGAAAATCAGTTTAATGAAGTTCCTGATGGAAGGACTAAGGATACTGCTATAGGGAAGCAGTATAGCAGAGTAGTTTAAGGCTCTGAGCTGCAAATCTGGTGACATCCAGCAGACCAGACCTGGGTTTGAATCCCACAGCTTCCACTTGCATACTGTGTGACCATAAGCAAGTCACTTAACTTCCCTGTGCTCCCAGGTTGCAACTGTAAAAAGCTTTCAGCTTAGTGTGCTACTCCTAGTTAAACAACTAAATAAAAAAAAAGTATGTCTAACGAAAACCTTACTGATATCTCTGATTGGGCCATTTTGTGTCTATATGGTGTATCACATCATAAATATATGTGCTATAACTCTGTAAGGGATCAAATTGTGCACCTATTTTGGGCAATTGCTAGTGTGGATATTACTCCTGCTGATATTGTTCATATCCGGGGTGACAAAGGCTATCTAGGGAAGGATTGTCATTTTATATTTTGCTCTGCTCCTCAAGTAGCCAACCAGATATGGTTAAACAATGATTGCCTAATTAACTTGGGTTATTTAGTAGATTACGTAAACAGGAGGACTTTGAATTAAACCAGACATAATAGGTTCACTTTTCCCAAACAGTTGAGTATTTTTGGTTTAAAGCCTATACTGAATGAGAATCCAAGTAAACTCAGACATATTATCCTGAATTTACTTACACGTGTCTTAAAGATCTCAATTACTGAGTTTAGAATTCATAATGTTACTAGACATAAAGCTTTCAGTAAAGTAGGAAGAATAGATTTCTTGATTGATAATTTGGCTCTTGCAGATGAGATACTGAGCAAGGCCACCATATTGGATAGAAACATAGAAACAAAGAAATGTAGAAATTGATGGCAGATAAGGACTGCAAGGCCCATACAGTCTGCCTATTTCTTTTTCTACCTTATGAATGTGCCATTGGCTTTTGCTCTGTCAATGGCCTATCTATTCATACTCATCTGTATTGCTCCCTTATGTCTATCCCATGCCTGTTTGAAGCCCTGCACTGTATTCATATCCACCACTTCATGAGGTAGGCTGTTCCATGCATCCACTACCCTTTCTGTGAAAAAGAACTTCCTCACATTACCCCTTAATCGGCCTCCCTCTAATCTCATGTTGTGTCCTCGTGTCCTGCTGTTTTTCTTATATTGAAACTTGTTAGACTCTTTCACCTTTTTAATGCCCTTAAGGTGTTTGATAATGATGGTGTGTACATAATAAATAGTGAAATTATGTCTAAGCAACAAAACCAAGTTCTGATTACTGCAAAGCCACATGTCTTTGAAGATAAATCTACAGCTACCTTGTGTCTATATGGATTGGGTCATACAGAAAATGAGAACTTTAACAAATTGCAAAGCACTGTCTTAAACTTACTTGAACAACTTTTAAATATTTCCAATGATTACCCAAATGCCTTATTGGCTAAGAAACAGGGCTCAGACCCAGACTGCGACCTTGTTTACATAAAAACATATTGGATAATGCAGCCCTGTTAGACACCATTCGCCTGAATTGTATGCCATCTGACAATAACCCATAACTGGCCTTTCATTGGAAAGAGATTATAAATTGGGAAAAGTTGACTTAATCCAAAAGAAATCTATTGTGTATAATCTTCCAGTTACAAATAGATTTGAAACTCTGTGTAATACAGAGGAATGACTAAATCAAAACTAGCCGATTCAGACTTTATTAAGCTAATTTCATGGAACATAGCAGGTCTTAGTACAAAATGGGCTGATATAGAATGGTTGGATTTAATCAGAAGCTGTAATTTAATTTGTTTACAAGAGACTTGGCATAACAAGTCACAAGATCTTACATTAAATGGTTACATCACTTTTCATGTTCCAGATATCAGAAATGCCCAGATGGGCAGGCATGCTGGGGGGCTTGTGACATGGATCAAAATTAACACAGCCATTAGGGCTTATGTCATATTGGCAAACTCTAATTTTCAAGTTTTTATTATTCAATTTACTAAGAAAACTTTTTGTCTAATTAATGTTTATATACCCCCCCCCCTTCAAATCAAAAAAATAGTCTCCTGAAATTTGGAGAGCCTTAGAGAGGCTATTCATCTGGCATGGGCTAGTACAGAATGTGAGGAAATACTGTTGTGTGGTGACTTTAATTCCAGGGTAGGCCAATTTAATGATTATGTGGATTGCAATTTCCATCTTTTATGCCACCAGCAGACATATAATTTTCCCAGGCAATCGAGAGATTCTAAAATCAATAACATGAGAAATAAACTTGTTAAACTTCTTACGACACATTATCTAGCTCCAATTAATGTTCGACTTAAGGGTGGCTCTCAGGGAGATTATACACATTATTCTGCTAGAGGGCCATCCACCATTGATGACTTTTTCTGGAATGGGGACATGTCTTTATGGGATTCATGCCGGGTGCTCATGAGAAATGAAAGCGATAATTTCCCCCTGGTGTTGAAATAAAAAATAAATCTGATACAACTATGCAGCATGTACCTCTTCTAGTAATGGGAATATGCAATCAAGCAAGGATTACGTGGCATACTGTTAAGGGACCTTTGATTAAACCCATTTTTCAAAATATTATTTCTACATTTAATAGTTCTGATCAGGAATACTCAGCTAGTCAGCCATTTAGAGTTGGGTTTTGAGCAAATAAGATCTATATTGTCTAATGAGAATTCTCGAGCATCTGCAATTTCTTTAAACCAGAATTGGTTTGATTCAGATTGTAGGGTAGCTAAGAATCAGCTGAATCAACTTATCAGAAAATGTAGAAATAATGTACATAAAAATAATTACAGGATACTAAA
Organism: Neoceratodus forsteri; assembly: GCA_016271365.2. Classification (NCBI taxonomy): domain Eukaryota; kingdom Metazoa; phylum Chordata; order Ceratodontiformes; family Ceratodontidae; genus Neoceratodus; species Neoceratodus forsteri. Next base: position 260,621,815 of record JADMNL010000022.1, on the reverse strand, counting down.
TAAGGCCAGAGAAAGTTATAAATGTCTTTTGAAAACAATGGCAAGTTCAATGCATTTATTTATTGAATTTTGATGACTGGGTTGGCCCACTGGGTCCCGAAGGTCCCTTTTTTAGGGATGACCCGGGAAAGAGAAGCAATACAATACATACAATCAGGTGATCTAGAAGCAATACAATACATACAGTCAGGTGATACAGGGTTATGAGAAGTAGACAAGATAATGAGGATAACAGTACAGGCAATTAATCAAATTGTAGACCACAAGTGCAACACTTGAAAGATTTAAGGATTTAAGGCATGATTTAATGTAGGTTAAGGTGAGAAAAGAGGGGGGATGGGTGCTGTGATTAGGATCGGGGGTGATTATCCTATACCCTCGCAGTGGCATGAGCTTGTCCCGAGCAAATGGGACTTAAGCCTAGTGCAAAAGATTGGTAGCGAGGGGGCTTCCTGTGCTAGACGTGAGAAAGTGTTCCACAGTTTAGGGGCTGTGAGAGTGAAGAAATTGCCTCTCTTGTGAGTCTTGCTTCTGGAGATTGCCATTAGGGACCAACCTAAGGTCCTGAGCATTCGAGGGTAAGGCTTAGCCATGATTATTCCTATTAGGCTTGGTTGGGCTGCCGGGCTCTGCAATTTGTATGCATGGCAGAGCAGGGGATACTGTAGATGAGCCTCAAAAGAAGGCCATTGCAGCTGGGCTAGTGAGATGCAGGGGTGGCTTCTTGGTTGACACATTGTTGCAGACCTCGTGACCTTATTGTATAGGACCCGAAGCCTGCTAACCTCACCCTTTGCCATGCCCTGGATTACCAGGGCAGCATAGGTTAATGTGGGTAGGAGGACACTGGAGGTGATTGCTCATCTAGCCTCTGGGATAAGTTGTTTTTTTATCCTGTACATGGTGCCAAGTTTGACATGGATAGACCTTGTTACCTGGTCAATGTATGGGCTTAAAAGTGAGATCCTGGTCAATAGTTAGCCCTAGGTATTTTATGTTGTCAACTATGTCTGTTCGTTTATCCACAAGGGTAGTAAGTTTTAGGGAGTTGGTCTGATCCTGGCCAAGGGATCTAAGACCAAACAGCATGACTTCAGTTTTTGCTGCACTGATGATCATTCTGTTTGATGTGAGCCAGGCCTTGAGTGTGTTTCGGTCCCCTTGTAGGAGAGGGCACAGATCATGTGGTGTGGACCTGGCTCAGAAGATGACAGTATCGTCTGTGTATTGAACTACTGAGCTATCCCCACAGTGCCAGTTTAGGTCATTTATGAAGAGAGAGAACAGGAGGGGGCCAAGAATTGAGCCCTGAGGCATACCCTCCTTGATTGGTAAAGGGGTGGAAAGCTCTCCCTTCCAAATGACCCTCTGGGAATGGCCTGAGAGGTAGCTCTTGAACCAATTTGGGGCCTGGGCATCAAGCTCAATGCCTTGAAGCTTAGTAAGAAGAAGGTTGTGGTCCACAAGGTCAAATGCCTTGGACAGGTCTATGAAGATAGCACCCATCGACATGCCCTCATCCATTGCCCTGAATAGGTCCACTGTGAGTTTGATGAGTGCCGTGTCTGTTCCATGGTTTGCCCAAAAGCCATGCTGTGAAGGGGCTAGGATTTGGTGGAGCTCCAGGTAGTCTCTCAGTTGCCCATAAACTAGCCTTTCTTGCAATTTGGCCAGGGTACACAACAGGGAGATGGGCCTGTAATTGCCAATTTGTTCATGAGAGCCACCCTTGTAAATGGGGACCACGTTGGCAGCCTTCCACTGGTATGTAATGTACCCTTCAATTAAAGACCTGTTGATGATCTAGGTCAGAGGTTTGGCCAGGGACAGTGCACCTTCCTGGAGTAGCCTCGGGCTGATTCCATCTGGGCCACCAGAGCCTTTGTGTTTGAGGGCTATCAGAAGTTTATGGACCTCACTCACCTTGACCATTCTCAGGTGAAATTGGGGTCTGTTCAGACAGGGGGATTCATCAAAGGTCTGTACGGGCATGGGTGTTGGTAGCCGTTCCTTGTATGCAGCAAGGTTGGTGAAGTGGTGGTTGATTGCTGAGGCTATTAGCTGGCAATGACTGATACATTGTCCTTGTACCTCAATTTGACCTTTTGCCTCCTTGGAGTTGCCCATAAGCAGTTTGTTGATTTGTGCCCAGAAAAGCTTAGTGTTCCCCAGTGTGGACCATTGGAGGTGGGTTACATACTTCTTTTCTGGCAAGTTTGATGTCTAGCTTACATTTATTTCTTAGGGTTTTGTAAGTAACTAGGTCTGCAGGAAGGTGGGAGAGCCAGAATGTCTTCCAAGCCTGTCCCTTCTTTTCATCTGAGATTTCACAGAGTGGGAGATTCATTTATGGCAGCCTCCTTTTGTATGAAGTTTTTTGAAGGGGGCCAAGAGAGATGCTGCATTGAGGAGTGAGTTTTGGAAGTAGGCAAGGGCCTCATCCAGTGTCAGGAGGAGCCTAATCGGGCTCCAGTCCAGGCTACTTAGGTAGTCATTAAATTTTTCTGTCATGAAATTGGAGGAGTCATGTACTGTGAGTATCCTGGGGGGAATCTTTGGTGCTCTGTTCTTCCAAATACAGAATATTGAGGAGTGATCACTAATGGTGTCGGCCAATATACCTGCTTTCTGTATGTTGAGGGAGATAGATACCAGAGCCCAATCAAGAGTAGTATGGTTCCCCATTTTATAATTAAGTCTGGTAGGTAGAGAGATGACCTGTTCCAGGTTTGCATCTTGGATCGCACCCTTGAGGACCTTGTTGGGGCCAGTGACCCAGTTCAGGTTGAAATCTCCCATTATTAGGAATTCATTGGTTAATTTGCTGCCAACCAATTTGGTGATGCCCTCAAGAGCAAGCTGGGCATTCTTAGGAGGGTTATAGACACAGCCGATGGTGAGATGCTTAGCATTACCAAGGGTAAACAGTAAAATAAGATGTTGGATGTTATTTATAGAAACTACTCCCAATCTTATTGGCTTATGGTGACTAAAGGTACAATCAACCTTAAATCTGAGATAGAGTCACATATTTCATTAGATACTTGGGTGAATTATTGTAGTTCTACTCGGCCACTATGGATCGCTGTTTAGTACCAGATGTTAATATGGCTAGATTTCCTTCTCTTTCTAGACCCGAAGTATATTTTTCTATAGTTTCACTAAAACATAATAAGGCCTCTGGCCTGAATCTTATTCCAACTGAAGTTTTTCTTGCAGAAGTCTCAGATTCGACTACTATTCTGGTGATCTTTTTCAATAAATGCTGTCATAAATTGAAATTCCCTAAATCCTGGAAGGGGCCCTAATTATCTTTATTTCTAAAAAGGGGGACAAATCAGATCCATCGATGTACTGTCCCATATCCCTTTTAGACAATCTTGGTAACATTTTTGCAAAACTAGTATTAAAGAGACTAATGGACCAATTACAAATTCTTTGTGGTTTGTCAGAACTGCCAGCAGGTTTTAGGCCAGGGTTTAGCACAGTTGATAACTGTTATATTATCTCACATCTCTATGAGAAATATCTACATCTTAGGAAACAAAAATTATTTGCAACTTTTATAGATTTTAGCTCGGCATTCGATACAATAGCTAGGACTCAACTATGGCTTTGTTTGAAAGGAAAATGCTTTTCTCATGAATTGATTGCTATAATCAGAGAATTAAATAGTCAGACACAGACTCAAGTGAGATTAGGTAGAAGTGGTCAGCTTTCTTCTAATTTCGAAATGAATACTGGGGTCGGACAAAGCTGTGTCCTTGTGCCAGTTTTGTTTTGTCTATATATAGACAGATTGCTAAGTCAGTGCCAGTCTTCAAGAAATGGTTCTCCAAAAATCCTTAATAAGCATATTGCTGTTTTAGCATATGCTGACAACCTAGTTTTAATTTTTTGCTTACAAAGTCTGGTCTGCTCCAAAAGCTTAATATTCTGCTTAATTATGCTAACAGCTATAATTTTAAGATAAACAATGGCAAAAGTCAGGTACTGATTTTTGGTTCAAATCACATTCAAAAAACATGGAAGGCTGGTTCAAAGTCCATTAAAACTGTTAAACATTGTACCTACCTAGGCCTAATGCTGGTTCAAGGTCAGTTGGTATTCATCTGTGTCCCTCTACCCCAAGTCAGGCCTGAGAATAGGCAGAATTTGTCTAGTGTACTTACCCAGTCAACAAAAACTAAACAAATAAATAAATAGAACAAACATATTAACAATTTAAAGATTAGGCTTAAACAGACTGCTGCCTCACTCAATTCTTTTAATAGGAAGTATCGTGGAAACTCAATAAGACCATTAGCAAGAGCTATTAAAGCCAAATATAATGTTCAGGCGGCATATAATAGTGAAATCTGGTTTGCATGAAATGGCAGTTCATTAGGAACTCCTTTAAATAGACTACTGAAGTCCAGTATGGGCCTTGGCAACTCAGTTCCCTCAGCGATTATTAGAGCAGAGCTAAGTTTAACTAATCTTCGGGCTATTTGGGCAGCTAGGAAAATACATTATTGGATTAAACTGCTCCAATATGATCAGAAGAGGATTTCTTATCACACATTGATGGGAAAATATTCTTGGGCTTAATTTAGGCCATGTACAATCAAGTTGGCTTACTTGTATTTTTATATTCTTTATGATGCTGATCTAGAATATTTAAAAACTTATTGAACTAGAGGAATAAAAATTAGCCTTAAATATCAGAAATATGTGTCCAATAGAATTTCTATTATATATAAAAATCAAGACCTTCATCTTATTTTGACTCTTCATGTTTAACCTTGGTTAAGAGCAAATTATGTTTTTCATTATTATCGACCCAACCTTGACATGATTATGGATAACAAACTGAGAGTACTGTATACTAAATATAGGCTAGAATATTTTTCAAGTAATACATTAACTGCATGATATCAGGAGAGTACTAACACTTTGGACAGTTATTGCCACTGTTGTTCCCAATTTCCAGAGAATTTGTTCTGTGTGTTCTTTGTACCTGGTACAACAAGCTTAGGGAAAAATGGCTAAAACCTATTTGTAATTTAATGCAAACTGATGATCAGTCCTTATTGCTGAATAATTATTACTGAATATATTTTCACAACAAGTGATGAAGTAATTTTTTTAAGCGGTTGCTGGGTCTATTGATGCAATCTGCTGACTACGTGCTAAGGTCCACAAGCCAGGTTGATCTTCTATAACCTCCATGATTTCTGTTATGACAAAACAACCTGCATTATTTTTATCTGAATTTTTCTTGGAGATAGAATTGGTATATTGTCCATGCCTAAAAAGAATCCTATTCTTTAATTACTGATTGCAGATTGCTTAAGTGCTTGATAGGCTTTACATGTTGATTTATACTTCATGTATTTTTGCTACTTGATCACTAATTTATTGTTTATTTAATACTGTATACTGAAATATGCTATATATCTCATATTATGTCTGTTTTTAAAGTGTATACATGTGTGTATGTTTAAATTTGTAACGGTCTTTAGACCGATCAATAAAAAGATTACTACTACTACTACTACTACTACTACTACTACTATATATTTAAGTGCACAGGAGTTTTGAGTTCTAGTGGTGAATGACAAAATTACAAGAGCAAGCATGGTTTATTGAGCAGCAACCATGGTTCTACTGTGGAATTAATCCATGGTTGCTTAATGGTCACCTATTGCTGTTTATCTAATCCAAGTTAGTTATTTTAGTCTCTTGTTTAGAGCCATGCTACAATCATGCTTAACCTATGGCCAGATACACTTCTTATATCTGAATCTCAGCTCTGCTATATGGTTCAGGGCTCTGCTGTGACTATCCCTGGTTATACCTTAGCAAGGCAGGATTGCACAAAGAGGGGCAGGGGTGTTGCAGTTTACATATCCACCAGCATCCAATCTGTGACCATGCTTGTTGCTTCTTCCCCTTCCACCTATGAGCTGCTCCTCCTCAAACTCTCCCTTCCCTTCTCCTCTCTGTTTCCATCTTTATTGCTGTTGTTTACCATTGCCCTGGTATGTCCCCTGCTTTAGTTACTGAGCTCCTTTCCTCTGTCTGTTTCACTTCTTCTAGAAATTGGCTGCTTATCTTTAGTGCCTTAGTGACTTTAATATAAATTGTCTCTCCTCTTCTTCAAATAATTTCACCCAAAATGTAAAATCCCTCCAGTTGACTCAACTGATTTTTGATCCCACATGTCTAAGTTTTGAATCTTTAAACCCTCTCTCTTAGACTGGGCCCTCTCTTTCCATCCCCACTGTATTGCGGATGCAGATATCCTTCATGAAGCCCTCAGTGACCATCATATGGTTTACTGTGTGAGCAAGATACATCATCCTAAGGATCCCCTAAATTCATCTATCTTAGTTCCTTCAGGTCACTGAACTTGTCCACCCTCCTAACTGACCTATGGGTATCTGATTGGTCCCCATCTTGGCAGCCAGTAAAGTAGTTTTGCCCTCCAAGACTTTCAATTCAAATTTATGACTGTATGGGATCATTATGCACCCCTATAAAAAACAGAGTACAGGGTTCCCATCTCCCTTTGATAACAAGTGAGTTGTTAGCTTGCATCCTGTGATGGGAAATGTGACCAGATTCACAGTATCATAGAAATCTGGCTTCAGAAAAGGACCCTCTGGCCCATCGAGTCTGCCCCTCCTTCCCTACTCATTACCTATGTCACTGGACCTCCCCTTCCCCCACTTGCCAACCCCTTATGTCTGTCCCATGCCCTCTTGAATCTCTGCACCATTTCTGCCCCACCACTTCCTCTGGTAATTTATTCCAGGCCTCCGCCACTCACTCTATGAAGCAACGCCCCTCTCACATTGCCCCTAAATCTTCCTTCATCCAATTTTAGACTATGCCCTCTAGTTTTAACTCCCACCTTCCTTTTAAGTAAGCTCCCCTCCCTAACCTTATTGATCCCCTTCATATATTTAAATGACTCTATCATGTCCCCCCTCTCACTTCTAGTCTTCAATGGATACAAATTCAATTCCTCCACTCTCCTCATATGACTTCCCCTGCATACCTTGCACCATCTTGGGTGCCCTGCTCTGCACCCTTTCAATCACATCTATGTTCTTGCATAGGTGTGGTCTCCAGAACTGGACCCTATATTCATTTATTCCCTTTTTTCTGTTAGTTAAATATTCTTCTGTTATAAGTTCTCATTAGGATGGACACCAAAATGGCTTCCAGGACACTTGTTTAGGCAGCTCTCATGAGTGCTGTTTGCCTACTGTAAAGATGGGAATTTTCTCATAGGATTATTCAGTAGCAGATCCTAGAAGCTGTAAAACTTTTAGTTTTGACACAAGGGGCATCCTGTATATCCTGAAAAACAAGGTTATAAAAGGTGGAAGAAGGATGCCATAAGTGTGAAAGATGGTAGTTGGCCTGAATAGTGTCATATACACACACACACACACACACACACGCACACACACACGCTGGGTGGGGAAGTGTCACTCAAGGGAGAGGTCAGTCCCCCACAGCCCTGAGCACATAAACTAGGGAGTTGGACACTTTCTCTCTCTCTCTCTCTGACCTTTTGCATCGGGTGAAGAAGGTGGGTGCCCTGCTAAGATAGCTAACTTGTCTGCATGAGGGAAACACAGTCAAAGGGAGTGCCTTTTTTATGTTAGCTGACAGGTAACATTAGATGCTATGAAACACTAACGTTTTGAGATTTTTCCGTCAGTCATCTGTCTTTGTGCATGACATTATTTTCCTTTCCCAGGAAATGTGTAAACCTTTTGTCTTGTTGTATACCATATATATATCCTATTTATTTGTTAACACTTGTAGTAATTACTAGCAAAGACTCTATCTTTCCAAAATCAGTGGCTGTGGTTTATTATTGAGAAGGTAATTTTAATACTTCCACTGGTACTATGAATTCTGTTTACAGTATGCTGTACGAAGTACACTCTACCTAATATTATTGTGTTTGTCCTTCCTGCACTTGAGCAACAAGGTATTTTCCTGACATACTGTAATCAGGTGGTGGCAGCCCAGTGAAGCATTATACCCAGCCAACTGCCCTGTAAGTGGGTATGGCCCAAGGGGCAGGTTGTCACATCTCCATACCAGAGACCTTGCCAGGTGATCCTATATGAACACTGGCTCCCTGACTGCTTTGATCACCTTTAGGCACCTTCATAACATCTGTGCCAAAGCCATAAGACCTGCAAAGTCTGAGCATTTTGCATCCACATTCAGAACAACATTATCACCCCTCTAAGTTCTGGAAGGTTATGTATTCCCTGTTCTCTCCTCTGACTCAGTCTCTCTTCCCTGTTCTCAAGGTTGGTGACTCTGTCATCTCTCACACTTCTTCTGTTGCCTCAACCTTTAACTCCTGTTCCACCACTTGTACTCTATCTCTCTTTCTCTCTCTCTCTGTCTCATCCCTTCCTTGCCCTGCCTCTTCTCCCTCCCACCTACCCCACCTCTTTTTTTCCTTCTCTCCAACCTCTCCCTTTGCTTCCCTTAAGGTCCTGCTTGCTCTTGTTCCATGCAGGGAGGTAGCCCTGATGGTCTCAGTCCTAAATATCTGCTTCACTCTGCTCCTGCCATCACCATCCCTATTACCCTATCCCTCAACCTCTCTTTTTCCTCTCACAATGTCCCTAAAGCCTGGAAGCAGGCTACTGTCATCCCTTCCTAAATGTGGCAATCCTTTTTCTCTTTTTAACTTCCATACTATCTCTCTCCTTCCCACTCTGGCTAAATTACAGAAACACTTTGTTCTTTCTCAGCTCTCTTCTTTATTTGACTCCTCCTCCTCCTTCTTCACCCCTTTGCAGTCTGGTTTTAGGAAATCCCACTCCACTTCCACCTCCCTTCTGTGACTCACCAAATCCATCCTCCCAGAGATAGGTCAGGGACAAATCACTTCTGCCATATTTGTTAGGGCTGTGGGCAGAGCCTACAGCCCTTCTGTCATCGATTAGATTGTAGCTCTAAAAAGGCTTTTTGTGAAACTTCCTTTTTAGACATTTGGAAGTATTCCTCCACAGCTGAAAAGTAGTGCACGCCCCCTCTGATTTTTGCTATTTGCTGCTCTATTTAAAGGCATCTGAAGGGAGGAGGTATGCTACTGTATTGTGCCTCAGAACTTCTCAGAATATTAACAAAAAAAAACCTTTTAAAACTACTGTTTCTATCATCTGTCGAGCTCAGTCTAATAGATGTATTCTATTTCTTTCAGCAACCTAGGGGTTAATTCATTATACAGTATGATGCCTGTAAAATACTGAACCTCTGCAGTGTCAGATTACAGACAATGGACCTGCAGTCTGTGAGATATTTAATTCCCATGGGCACACATACGAACTGCAGTGCGGGGGAGGGGGCTGTAGCCCCATCACTTTTTTTTTGGCATGAAGGATCTTGCCCTTTAAACAAACAAACAAAAAAGTAAGCATAAACTAGCATGACAGAGTTAATTAAGTTCAGCTGCCCAGGCACACATAGAACAAAAGAGGTGCTTTGTGCTTGTTTGTTGTTTCTGGAGTTGGACGTGTCAAGTGGAAAGTGCTTTTAAGTAAGTGTGTGTGTGTGTATACATTCCTGATTTGAGGTGGGCCATGTGATGCAGACTGCTCATCTGTTATCTAGGAGTTATGGTCTGAGGCTCAGCTACACTGTTTGAGTGAGCATTCCCTCCTGCGCAGCAGAAGGTCAGTGTAAAACTGTATTTATTATGTTTCCATCCTCCAGACAAACAGTTTCAAAACTAAACTAAAAGAAAAAAAATAACAAATTTACAGAGAGGGATAGAATAGTTAGGTGGACTCCATTTGGAGTTGGGAGGTTGGTTATTGCATGGATCTGGAATCTGTATACTGGAGTTTAATGTGTGTTTACAGTTTATAAATGTAATTTAGTAAATTTATGCTTTTTCCTTTGGTAACCAGCTAAGGCCAACTAAGCATAGATGCTTGTTTCTAGGGATAACCCAGGAACACTGGGGAGATTAAGTGACTTAATCAGAGCCACACAGTATGGAAAATGGAGGGTGTGGGAAACAAACCCATGTCTGAATGCTGCATGTACGAAGCTTATTTATAGTTCATTACTCTAACCTCTAGACTATACTGCCAGCCCCATAAATAGTGAACAATTTAGACTGGGCTGTTAATAACTCAAAGGAGAACTGCCTTGAATCAGCAGACATGCATTTTTGTAGAAGTAGATGTTATTTTTTAAAATACCAGTTCTCATTTTGTTACTGCTTAATCTTAATTGGCCTTTTGGTAAATTCAGTGAGTGTTTTTGATTTACACACTGCTGGAATTGACCATTTTAGAACAGTATGATCTTGTCATTGCTGGTACAATGCATCTGTGTTCTAATTTAGAATTCTTAGGTTCATGGGGACATAAACAACATCATACAATTCTTAGATGGCACTTTGCAAAATTGTGTAACCCATAAATATCCAATGGGTTAACTAAAAGGCCAGCAAAAATGGTGCAGAAACAGAAGGGGACCCACTATATGAAAAAAAGCTTCTACATGAAACGTTACTCACAGGTTCAGCACAGTTCTTCTTTAACTAAGCTTGCAGGGAATGTCAAGTATTTTATCTAAATGGTAATGAACTCTGTTTGCAAGGATTTGAAGCCATCTACAGGGAAATTCTTCCCTTAGATTTGCATTAGTTATATGGGAAAACAGAGGAATTTGGTTTCCATTGGAAATAATGTGATCTACAGGAAAACATAGGAAAATTGCCCTGCAGTTACAGGAAAAAGGCAAACTTAATCTGGGAGCACTGACACACACACACACACACACACACACACACACACACACACACACCAGCAGCATTTACTCTGACTAAATAAATTCAAGAAGACTGATTTAGTAGCATGGCAGTTTTTGATGATTGTGACTAAACACTATATGACACCAACAAGAAAATAACTTTGGTCATTTGGTAGCTCTTCACAGCCCTATTGGCTCTGGCTAGAACTTGTTGATCTTGCTAAGGCTTTTGACAATTTGACACACCCCCACCTTCTGGACAAGCTTAAACCAACTGACTTCTCTGACTCGTCAGTCAGTTGGTTTTGCTTCTATCATAAGGGAGGTCCCCTCTCTAGAACTCTTTAATGGTTTGCTTAAATCCCATGTTTTTAATCAGGTTTTTGAAATCACCTAAAATTCTTAATTTATTAACGATGCCTGGGGCAGTATGTTTTATATGGTTCACCCATTATGGTGCATGGTTGACAAGGGTGAGGTTTGTTAGGATGCTGGCATTATGCTGCAAGAAAGAAAGGTGCAAACCAGTATGCACACATACAATGACATTGCAAATCAGTTACACCAACCTACCCAAAGAATCGCACAGTCCCGAGAAACAAAAATGAAACACCTCACAGAAGAGAACAGCACACAGAGGTTGAACAGACATGTTGTGGGGGGCTTTGCCCCCTGCACCACCCAAATAACAATACAACAAATTCCAAGTCTGAGCTGTAGAGGACCTATGGTGAATTGTAAGGCAAGTGAAGTGACACTCAAGGTGGGTAATGGTGAGGAGAACAGCAGTTTATTATGGTCATAATATTGGCACACATGAACACTCCCCACACACACATGCCTATGACAACTAGACACCACTAGCACCACCTTACAGGACCTCCTTGAAAATAAGCATGCTCAATGGAGTCTTCCTGCAATAAACTTAACTTAGTAACAAGCACCATTAGAGGCATCTAGAACACCTGACACGCTCGGAGGACTAAACAACAGCAGCTGTCACAGCTTCTAACTGTCCCCAAGTCAAAGTCACACAGCACCCTAAAAACTAACATGACCCAGTAACTGATACTCTAGTGCTGTTGCCCACATTATGGCGCCCTAACAATGGGATACCATTTTATACTGTATTGCTGTGTTTCTAATGCCTTTCTGATGCTTTATGTATTGTTCAAACTGTTGTACCTTGCTGCCTGTATGGCACTTAGAGCCTTGGATAGGCACCTAACAAATAAATTTGCCTTGACTTGCCCCAAGCTGTCCCGATCAGAAGCTCCATTTCCTCCCCATTCACCATCTGCTCAGGAATCCCTCAAGGGCCTGTTCTGGGCCTATTCTCTTTTCCATTTTCTTGAACATCCTCCCCTCTGTCTGTCCCTCAGCATCCATTCGTATGTAAGCTAATGATACAGTACTCTTTACATCTGGCTCCTCTTCCCCATGACACAACTTCCCAGCAACAACTGGATTTTGACAATATTCAGAGCTGGTTGTGGTCTATTCGACTGTTCCTCAGAGCCAAAAAGTTTCCATGACTTTAGCACTTGACAGAAGCTTTCCAGACCCACCTCCCTTCCCTTATTCCATATACAGGATGGTGCTGTGATTGAAAATGTATTCTTTTTTTAAGTACCTCTGGGTCTGGCTGGACAGACATCTTGATTTCTCAGTGCATACTGATGTCATACACCACAAACTCCACCCCAAGCTTGGTGCACTGTATAGGAACAAAGCAAATATCCCATTTTCTGCCTGCTGAGAGATTGTTTTAAAGATAATTTTCCCTATTTTTGACTATGGTGACATAGCTTACAGTGGAGATCCCAAATCCTCATTTGCCAGACTGGACTCCCTCTTTCACTATTTTTGACATTTTGCTTGACACTGTCCCCCTCATACCCAGCATTACTCACTCTACTCTGCCCTTTCACTCCCCTGGCTTGATGCCAGACACCTTTCCCACTGTGCCTCCTTTGTAACCAAATTTTGGTTTGGTTCCCTTCCCTCTACCTCATCTACATACTGTCTACACCCCCCTTTACTCTCCCTGCAGCAATGATTCCCATTCCCTTTCCAGTCCATCTAGGAAATCTACTGCTGGCCAAGCTACCTTCTCATATTGCTTTCCTAAACTCTGGTCCATCCTTCCTCTGTCAATCCACTCTGCATCTTCTGCTTTTTCCCTCAAATCTCTTCTTCATGACTTTTCTACTCCCATCTGCAACTCTCCATGACCCTCTACCTCTTGACTTCATTCACCACCACCACCACCCCCGTATATTGTCCTGGACTTTTTGACCCCCTTCCCCTGCTACTTGTATAAGTAATTTCCCCCTGCCTATCAAAGCTCAATTTCATCTACTGTAAATATCTGTTGAACTGATTTGCCTTACAATGCTTATGATTATGCTACTTTAATATACTGCACTGCTGCATATAACTGCTAATTTGTAATGCTTTCAATTGCTATTTATCTTTTCTATTTCCCTTACCCCTTACCCACAAGACACATCTGAAGTGAACTGTTATCAGCTCAGTATGTCTTTCCTGGTGACATTTTAAATAAATAAATTAATACATACATATGTAAATTTTGTTTACAAATATGCTTTATTTACACGTTTTTGTGGCTTTAAGCTTCAGTCCCTATTGATGCTTAACCATAGTTTTTGTAGTGAATTTCCTTTCATTTGGCAGACATTGTTATTATTTTAATGGAAAGAAGTCCCTGATGTCCAGCAGCACTCCCCACCTTGTGTAAAGCAGTCCCTGGAGTTCACTGGCACCCCTCCCTCACTCTGACTTAATCTGAGCATTCCTTGGTGATAACCCCTCACTCACTCTCTGTACACCAATGCTAAGCAAGCCCTGTAAACCAGTTTCATCTCCACACTCACCCTGAACAAATCAGAGCAATTCCTGGTGTCCAGTCCGCCCCATCAGACAACTGCTGGCACAAGCCCTCCTTGGCAAGCCAGTGTCTATCATAAACTACTATATTGATATACCACTAGGTATTTTGGCATTGGTAGTTTGCGTTACTTGGTTCTTACTTCAAGATGGTACCTCACATATGAATACCGGCATTTAGTAGCACATCACCCTTCCCCCTTATAAAAAGTTATAAAATATACACTGATTTCAATACAGGTAGTTTGACATACTTTTAAGTATTGAAGTTTTCCCCTCTACTGATAAATAAGCAGAAATGGAGCAGTTCGCTGTTTAGCATTTCTTCATGTCTTCAGCCATAGATCAAACAGAGTCTGCTGTGAGAATGTAGCTAGGGAAAAATGGGTTGACTGGGTGGGCCAAGTGGATCTTATTTGCCATCAGATTCTAGGCTTCTATGTTTCAAAGAATGAGGCAAAAGATCCCCCAACGGGAAGAAAAGAATGGTGCTGAAACCATTACAGCAAGAAATGCAAGCTAGAATTCTTTTAGGCCTCACAAAGAAAAAAAAGATGAGGGTATGGAGGAGGTGGACAACATTATGGATTCCAGAAGTCAGTCTGCAAGTGTGAGTTGTAGATAGCTTACCAATAGTCCTGAGAAGGTAAGTTAGCAAAATGCTGCACCGTTAAGCATTACCTCTCTCAATTCAAAATATGTACCCAACAGTTTCACCCAGTACAGACCTGAATAGAGATGGTGGCATGTCTGGTGTGTTACATTCCTCTTAATGGAAATAACTGCTATGAAGGGAGACAGGGAAAAACAAACCTATTAAAACCAGAACCACAAAACATCATAGAAGAGCATGCTACTGGGGCAACTATTTCAAAGGAGGAAAAGAGGAAACAAGTGCTGGAGTGGGATAAATGTAAGGAAGTACTGTAGCAGGGTTTATTTTTATAAAAAGACAAGGATAAATCCATAGACCTCACTGGATGACAGCTGTCACATGAATGTGCATTAAAATATGATTAGAAATGTTGTGAAGTGAACATTCGCACTCAAATTTTGCATGACATGCTGAAAATTCATGCTTTGTGGAATCCACAGAGTTTTTGAAAAACTTCAGAACTTTTATTTGTGCAATTTGTATGAAAATGTTGCCAAAATTTGCAGATTTTTACTGCGAAGCACGAATTTCACAGGCAAAATTTCATATTTTGTAGCACGATCCATGAAATTCACAGCCGGGAATTTTGTGAAATTGCTCTGTGAAATCTGCGACATCCATGCATTGCCTCATGGAACAAATTTTGTGGACTTCGCATGTCTCTAAATACGGTGCATGGTCAGAAACTGGATTTCATCATGAAGGCTAGGAAACCTCATTATCTACAAAGAGTAATTTTATATGTGCAATAAGCCACACTGGGGTATGCATTAAAGGATTAATGATGCAATTCTATGGATGCAAGGACACTTGACCTTCAGACTCATGCCTTACTATGCCCTTGGGGCATGCATCATTAATCCTTTTATGAGCACCCCATTGTAGCTTATTGCTTACAAGTAAGCAGCTCCCTGGCAAAGCTTTTGGGGATCCTTTTGTAGCCCCCTTGCAAGAAATATGGATCAGTAGAATGTGGCTCTGTCTGTGCCAGATTACTGTTTTGGTACCTCAAATGTCAACATGTGTAGCTCTTAACTGATGTAAATCTGAACAGTTTGCAGTCTGAACAAGTTTCCCTCCAGGAAGCAAGTTAACTTTAGAGCATCATGTTCTTTTTTCAACTATGTAAAAAAGGAGCTCTGTAGAGTCAGGGGATTTTTTTCCTGAGTCTAAGTTTTGAAAGATATGAGGACAAGGAGAGCTCTGCACAAAGCCATTCTGAATCAAATCCCGCCATGGTTTCAGCTGCAACTGTCTGGGAAGAGGACTTTGCACAATGAGCCCTGAACTTGATATGTAGAACAAAATCAGATGAGACATCTTTCCAGATAGCCATCTTACATTGTAGGGCCAGAAGACATTGCAAGGATAATGTGAGGCCTGTATGAGGTTGCCCTCTTTGGGGTTCATTCAGGTGTCCAATTATTGATTTCAGTGGCATTGGAAGAGTAGGCACTGTGAAGTACTGGGAGGAGATGATGGCATAAGTGATGCCCCTTAGCCCAGTAGTTCAGATTCTGAATACAAATGAGACATTCCCTGTAGAAATACAAAAGTACACATACACCAATAATACAAAGTATCATGGGATGTGTATGCAAATCACCATGAAAATTAAGACTGGTACTGCTTTAAATAAGAGGGCTGGCAGTATAGCCTAGATGTTACAGTAATGAGCTGTGTATGAGCTTGGTATAGCCAGCAGACCAGGGTTTGATTCCCACAACTTCCACTTGCATACTGTGTGATTCTAAGCAAGTCACTTAACCTCCTTAGTACTCCTGGGTCATCCCTGAAAACAGGCACTTGTGCCTAGTGGCATTATCCAGTTACCAAAGAATTAATAATAATAAAAAAAAGGAAGTGCATGGTGCCAAATGGACTCCCACACAGTCTGCAATGGCTAAACACAAAAGACACAGGCACATGTTTCACTCTGCGCAGGTTTCATAAATGTGCCTCATCTATATCTCAGCTCAAGGGAAAAATGAATCAGGCCTTTTGTTTTCATATGGGTTTGGGTCATACTCGGACCAAAATATAAAAAGCAAGCTAAAGAGAAAAAGAAACTCAACATAAAAGCACTGGGCAAGGTTTACCCAAAAAGTGTACTGGCAACAAGGCCATGTTTCAAAGAATTACAAAAATCACACATACCCATAATGCAAAGCATCATGGAACGTATATGCAAATCACCATGACAATTAAGACTGGTCCTGCTTTAGGAAGGTGTGCATGGTGCCAAATGGCATCACATATGATCTGTAAAAGCTGAGAGCAAAAGACACAGAGACATGTTTTGTCCTTCTCTAGACTTCTCAATGTGCCTTCATCTGTATCTCAACCCAGTGTAACACTTGCCTCAGTTCTTTTATGCTGAGGTTCTTAGTCTTTTCAGCCCCTGTAGGACTTGTAATCAGAATACAGCGTAATAGTCTGCCTGTCTGGTAAGCTTCCCAGAACAGCCCATGTTCAGAAGGTGTCTACACAGCATAAAGAGAGCAGCAAGTGACAAAAATATAGTCAGGAGGTTCTAGGTGACACTGTTATAATGTAGAGGTCTTCAAATATTTGAGAGTCAAGGATAACGATGCCATAGAATATCTCAGGATTGAGAAAGAAAAGTATGCTGAACTACTGCAACCTGTAACTTTACTGCAAGTGAATAAATGTTAATTTGTAGATACTCTTCAAGAGTATCAAGTCTGAAGCCCACCATGACCTTTAGGTTCAAAGTTGCTAATACGGTTGAAAGAAATCTGAGTTGCTTCAATCCAGAATACATGGCAGACCCATGGGAACAGGTACCTGTTGATATAATGTAGGGGCCCTTGATCTGTTGTCAGACAACAGACTTAATGAAACTGGGAATTATTTGATGACTTCTGTATTCAACCCACAAAGGAGCCACCTGATTGGAGGAATTTCAGATCAGCTGGGAGTCCTATGGTGTGGCAGTGCCTGTGAGAGCCAAAGAACTGTTTCTGGTCACCCTCCTTTGCCAAGGCATATGAGAAGGGTCAATAAGAAAAAAGATTTGAAACTTGTCTATCCCACAGGAGATCCTGTTGCCACTGCCATGCAGCAGCCTTTTGGAACCAGAATGAGGGCTACTGCATATTCACTGTCAGTCCCTGGTCCTCTCTTGGTGCCAGTGTCTTTGTGGTGTCAGTGAGCTGAGGTAGGGGTTGTACCTTTTGTCTTCTAGTGCCTACAGTGGAAGATAACGTATTTGCATCCACAGGGGACATATTCAAGAGGGGAGCTTAGCATGTAGCAGTGTCAGTGGCTCAGCAGGTTGCACACTCACCTCTGAGGCTGGAAGATCAGAAGGCTGTGGGTTCTATCCCCACACCAGGCACTTGGGTTAAATCCCAACACTGACACTGTGGTGCAGTTTGATTGATCTCTTTATTTATAAAAAGTACCTTTCCAAAACCAAGGTGCTTGTACATTAAAATAAACCAAACATCATAGTTAAAACCATCATAACACCAGTATTTAAATAAAAATGCCAACAAAATAAAAATTAATCAGATCAAATGCAGCTTAAATAATTTTAAATATACTGCGTTAGCCATCAGTTTAGCCCAGATCAGGATAAGCTAAATTAAATAAATGCATTTGTAATGCTGATTTAAAAATGTGGATGGTCAGGCACTCTAGTATACGATGAGGTAGAGAATTCCACAGGGACGAGGCCCCAAAAGCAAAGGATCTGGCCCCAGATGATTTCAAATGGACCCTGGGAATCTCTAGCAATCCCTCATTGGTGGATCGTAGAGAGCAGAGATGGTGATAGGGATGAAGGAGATCTTGCAGGCAACAGGGTCCCTGATTGTGTAGGGCCTTGTAGTTCAATAATCCAACCTTGAAGGTGGTCCACCACTGTACTGGCAGCCAGTGCAGTCCGTGGAGCACAGGCGTTATATATGACTGGCCCTAGAGGTACCAGTCAATAACCTGGCTGTCGTGTTCTGCACTAGCTGCAAACGATGGATATCAACCCCTGGTAGCCCTAGGTAAAGGGCATTACAGTAGTCAGTGAGGGGAGTGCTGCACTTCTGAGGTGCCATCTTTCAGATGAAATGTTAAACCGAGGTCCCATCTGTCTGTTCTGGTGGTAGTTCAGGTGAATGTTAAAGATCCCATGGAACTTCTCAAAAAGAGCAGGGAAATTTCCCTAGTGTCCTGGCCAAATTTCTTCACTAAAAATACCACCAACAGCTTAATCTGGTTCAATGTCAGTTGGCATCCATCTGTATTCCCCGGGGACAAGGCTGAAAATAGGCAGAATTGCCTAGTCCTCCTTTCCCAGTCAACAAAAACTAAATAAATAAATAAATAAATGTCAACAAGCAAGCCTGTTGGAAGAGAGACCTGGGCTCTGACAGCTTATCATGTGATTCTGGGCTTACCTGTGGGACTGATGATTGAACTGCTGCACCTAGATCCTCCACCAGCTTTCTCAGTGCCACGGTGTATAGTCAATGTTGTGATTAGAGAAGAAGACAAGAAGCTAGGCTCCTCTGGAGCTAACATTTCATTTGTAGCTGGAATTGGAGCCATGCCAGTGGGCATTATGATTTACAACCCAATAAGCAGCACACCATCAATCCATCAAAACTCCTGAGACTCCAAGCCCTGATGTTTTCACTTCCCCCTACTTTGTGCACTTTTACTTTTTGGGACCCTTAATCTCTGCATTAACACAGTTCAGTGGCTATCTATCTATCTATCTATCTATCTATCTATCTATCTATCTATCTATCTACCTGTCTGTATCTGTCTGTCTGTCAGATCTATCTATCTGTATATCTGTATATCTCTATTTCTCTACCTGTGTCTGTCTGTTCATTCCTCTATCTATCTACAGTATATTTATATTCAGGCTCATGGCTTTAGATATTTTGAGACCACTAGATTGGTTTATTTCCTTGTATACCACACTTCCTCATCATGTATTCTATATATCAAACCTCCAAATTCCTATCTATTTATTGATCTTATATAATATTAACTAACTACAAATTGCAGTTTGTTTGAAGATGTTAAATGAATTATTCATCAGGGAAGCATCACACCCAAGAAAGGTCACCCTGGCATTTACCAGCAAAAGCTTCATTAATGTTTCTTGTGAACATGAACAGAATAAACAAGGATTTATCAGTTGATATGTAAATGTCATTGAGTGCTCGTTAGGCAAATTATTGCACTTCCTCTTATCTGTCTTCATCAATCTTTCAAATGGATCAACCGATCAAGAAGAAAAGCTTGAGAGCAAACCCTGGTACCAATTATTTTATGTGCTTTGTTTTGATGTATAGTAAGTTAGTAATTAGTGGCACCAAGCTATAAGACATCACCAATGTAATTGATAGAGCTTTTTGGTTCAATATCTAGTTTAGTTTTATTTTGTTAACTGAATAAACTCACATGAGCAAAGTTTCTTTTACAGGAGTGAGCCAGGCAGGCGCAGGTAACAATAAAAATGCTCTAAAATTAATCAGTAAGAGCAATTCTTAAATTAAGATAAAAATTCTATATTGTAAGCTCACGATAGAGTTTGTTATGATTTGAGTTGTACACACAGTACCAAATATGCAACATACTTTATTAAAAGCAACTTTTCTTAACATAAATCTGATTTCTGTTTGACTTTACTGGGCATGTTTTTTTTCCAAGGATTATTGCTTAGACTGGCTCACAGATGAACACATTATTACTTGCGATGTCTTCTAATTTTGAATTTGCTAACATTCCCTTTTTACATTATGATCTATTTTGGTGAGAAAGTGAGATGGTGGGAGGGCTGTGTTTCCTGGTCATTTCCATTCAAGGGGATGAACAGTATGTCAGGGACTGCCAACTTTTTCCATCCTGATTAGGAAGAACATCAGGTGTGCACTCATCATGCCCCTTTCCACTTGCCCTATCCATTCAAACTTGGCTCCTGTGAATCTGAAGTCCAGCTATGCCTCCCCCCATGAGAAAATGAGAGAATGAGAGAGAGAGAGAGAGAGAGAGAACTTAGAAGAATGTAGAATTCCACCAGCAGAATTTGTACAGAATAGCAATATGACTTCTGAAATGTTTTTTGGAAGGTCTTTTTGAATTCTGCAGAACTCCAACAATTGGTAATAAATATAGTGTAAGGTGGAATGCTGTTATGCATGGAATTCCATACCTGGAATATGCTTGTGCTGCAGTAGTGACATCATTAGGTTGTTGTGCTGCAGTCGTGATGTCACTACTGCAGCACAACTTACAATGTTGTGTCAGTGGCTCAGTAGGTAGCACACTTGCCTCTGAGGCTGGGAGATTAGAGGGCTGTGGGTTCAGTTCCCACATCTGGCACTTGGGTTGATATCCCAGTACTGACACTGTAGTGCAGCATGAGAGGGGTGCTGCACTTCTGAGGTGCCGTCTTTTGGATGAGACGTTAAACCAAGGTCCCATCTGCCTGGATTGGTGGTGGTGGTAGTTCAGGTGGATGTTAAAGATCCCATAGCACCTATCGAAAAGAGTAGGGGAATTTCCACGGTGTCCTGGTTAGATTTCCCTCTTTCACTAAAAATACCACCAACAGCTTACTCTGGTTCAAGGTCAGTTGGCATTCATCTGTATCCCCCTTCCCCAGGTCGTGCCTGAAAATAGGCAGGATTTGTCTAGTGCACTTACCGGTCAACAAAAACTAAATAATAATGCTGCCACATTGCTGCTTTCCTCTCTCAAACTGAGATGCAGCACATTGAATCAATAATTTGAGCCAGCCCCCCCCCCAACCCTCAAATGCATCCCCCAACTCCCAGTGCACTAAAAGGAAGTGGAGTATCTGAAATAGGCATGGATGCTCATACACTATAAAAGATAATGCATGGGCATCCTTACACAGACAGGCCTGTGTCTTCATCTCAAGTTTTCTATGGAAACTATGGAACCTCTTGAGCTTCACTCTCAAGGTTCCTGGTTGCCATAGAAAACTCTTGATGCAGGCACAGGCTTGTTGTGTGTGGCCATCCATATATTATCCTCTATGTCTCACCATACAATGCTAGAGTGGCAGGTAGTGTCAACAGTAACAACATCATGCCATGGCATCATACATCAGACTTGTATTGTTGACTCTTTTTTGTTCTGCTTCAATATCAGAACTGTGAAGTCAACTTGTGTCCTGTAGTGGCCACCAGATGTTGTAATACAGTATTTATACTGTGCATGAATCCACTTTGTAGCACAATACTGTGCCATGGACGGCAATGTCTATGTGTACAAGGTGTGTACACTGACCTACAGCCCCAGAAAGACTGCTGTGTGGGTAAAGAGTATCCGGTACATACAGTATGTGTACAGGTGGGCTCTAAAGAGGTACTAGCCACCCCAAAACACCAGAGTCTCACCCCCTAAACACTAGTCCCATACCCCTATAAAACACCTGTCCCATAGATCTGAACCCCCCTTCCCCAATACACCTACATCTCCATATCAACTTTCCTGGTAACACATAAAAGAGAAACTAAAAAGGATATTTTTCATGAAAAAACATTTTTATTAGGCAGATTTTGTTTTGTACTACTTTTTTGATTTTGTGGTCTGAACCATGTTTTGTAACAATGACATGCCCTAATGGGAAAAGACATAGACCCATGATGCATGGAACCTACTATCTATTACTTTAAGTGGTGCTGCCACATTTTATTATTTAATTTGTTTTTTAAAGTCCTGCACAGTACAGCACAGTGTGTTCATTGTCTAGTTTTGATACCCCCATCTCATAACTACAGTGTCTATATCAAAGATGCTGCTTCACTATATGGAAATAATGATGTGGGATGTTTCTTGACTGTAATTGTGCAATGACTCATGAGTCCTCAACAAGACTTTTATTTTACTGTGCATTGTGCCTGCCTGACCTTTGACATTCAGTGTGTCTATACATTTTACACAGTACTTGCAGAGCAATGGTAAACTACAAACTGTATGACTCCTGTTATACTGTAGCAGAAATGGCAGAAGGTGGATGCCCTGCACCTCCAGACTGCTTCATGAGGAGCAACTGCATCCATGAGGCTTATGCATGGATGTGCACCTCTCATCCATGGAAATGACAGGTGGCAGTCTTCTACACCATGAGTGCATCAAAACCTGAATGCTATAGCACATCATTCCATGTAACATTAATTCTGGACATCATTTTACAGAACACTAAGTTATAACTAAGTTATAATGATGCCTCAACTATTCTGTCATTACAGGGTGAGAATCAGGGACTGAAAATAGCTTTACGCCGGACGACTGAACATGGGTACTATTTCCAATTTTGTACCCACATCAGCCACTTCATATTGATGGATGGAATCCCCCTTGCCAAGGTCTTCAACATGCAAGGCCTAATGCTATATGTGTGAGCTGGAAAGAACCTGGCCCATTGATGGGTATTTCATAATAATTGGTTCACAGTATCATCAGTAGTGTGGTACATATACAACTGTATGGCATAAATACTTAAAGTGCTGCAATCATTTGTTTCAGGCAGGAAACGATGCCTACAGGGTGCATACCCTTAGACTGGTGGGCCGGCAGTCACGAACCCAACATTTTTTTACATTATTTTGAATTACATTTATTTTATTTTGCTGATCTGAGTTTATTGTTTATCTGTTTATTTTGTTGATAGTGTATATTTGCCCAGTAAAATAACTATTTTTAAATTTGATTGTGATTGTGATTCTAGTCTGTTCTCTAAAGTTCCACAGTGCTGTGAACTATCTTTTGGTTTAGAGTGGCAGGTCAAGGAGAGTCAGAAATATATAGTACGTACCAAGGGAGTTTTTTAAAACTGAAAATTGGTCACAAAATATGGTTTTGTCACTTAACCCATGTTCAGAGGCCAGAGTTGGACTGGGTTTTTTATTTATTTATTTCAGATTAGGATTAATACCTTTGAGACAAGGACTCATTTTCAAAGGTTCCAAGCCAGTGGTGGACAAACATAACAGTCAATACAAGGTATACAGAATAACAGGGAACAATTACACAGGCAACCAAATAAATTGAAATTACATACAGCTTGAAAGATGGAAGATGGCTGCCGGTCTGGGTGTGCCATCAGTTGCTCCACAGTAGCTCCATGGTAGTTTTAAACTTTTTAAGTTCTACATCTGTTTCTGCAGTTTTATTTATTTATTTTGTTTATTAGTTTTAGTTTAATATTGTTTTGCTTATCTCCTGAGGCTGTGGGAGGGCCTGGAGAGGTAAAGATCTTGTTGTTTTGTTTGATTGTACTTATTTTCTTTTCTTTTGCTGTAGTTTTTGGTTTAATTTATCGTGTTATGAAGGTTTAGTTTTATTTTATTTATTTTATTATGAGGGAAGGATGTTTGAGGAATATTCCTCTCAGTAAGTGGTTTATGTAACTTTATTTTATTTTTAAGGTATTTTGTATGTTGTTTTTAGGTATATAATTGATTTAGTTAAGGGAGAGCTGTCTTGGTATTTTAGTCACCAGAATGTGTTGGAGGCCTGCCCCCACGGTTGTGTACTATTCACCTTCTGCTCACCATGCCCTCCACCCCTCCCCCCCATTTTCAGTTTACAACTTACCAGTGCTGTAGGGCTCTGGGTATTGCTCGTAGGGGGAGGAAGAGGTCAGGGATGCGAACAGTGGAGGATGAATGAGCTGAGCCATCATATCGGGGTTGTAGGATCCAGAAGGTGTCCTGGGGCAAAATGGAACCAGGATTGTGGTCCACCATGTCTGGTCTCCATACCCAAGGGCACTACCAACTTTGGTGGGCAGGTGGTTTGGGTGGCCTGGGAGGTTCATTCAACTCGGGTGGTGTTATGTAATGCCAGGTCTGCTAAAAACAAGACTGCAGTTATTGCAGATCTTGTTGGAATGGTGGACCAAGCTTGCATCACTGAGACCTGGCCGGATGAGAATTCTGGCCCCATTTTGGAGGCTTTAACTTCATCTGGATTCTCGGTGATCCACCGCCCGAGATTGGATTGCGAGGGGCAGGGGGTTGCAGTCTGTTTCAAGACTGAACTTAACCTCACAAATGTACTAGTAGAGGAGGCTGAGTCATTTGAGTATACTGTGGTAGCAAATGTAGGTTGTAGGATTGCCCTCATCTACCGTCCACCCAGAGATGAGAAGCCGTTCCTTCAGGAAGCTGCAGACCTCATCATTGACATGGCGTTTGAGTCTCCCAGGCTGATGGTCCTTGGTGACTTCAATGCCTGGATCGAGATGAACTCTCACAATTTGGACAACACTTCCTCCAGTTGATGACATCTCTGGGCCTTGCACAGACAGTTACCACTGCTACCCATAAACATGGTCACTCTCTTGACTTAGTCTTCCTCCTGGGGATCGAAGCCTCTGATTTGGGGGTGGAATTAGTCAGATGGTCACCTGTAAGACGGTAGAGTTCCTGTCTGGGGAGATTGCGGCCACTCAGAATTGACCAGCATAGATTTTTTGAACTGTAGACAGACTGTGCAACCCAGCCTGTCTACAAGTTTGAAAAGCCTTTTCGCAAATAGAGTGCAATGAAGTTGCTCGATTCTTTGCATCTAAGATGGCTGACATTAGGGCAGTATTCCAACCAGCACACTCTATTTGCAGTGCTGTGATTCGGCTTGAGGCCACTGTCTCTCAGCTTTCCTGAAGTATCTTTGACCGACTGGAGTTCATGAGTGTCATGTGCATTGTCCAGGGTGCTCACCCTATGTGCTGTAGTTTGGTTCCAGGACCAACTTCCCAGATCTTCCTGATCTTGGGTTGTATTGATTCTATCGGTCCAGTCCTAGCATGGATAGTCTGGTGCTCCTTGGAAACAGGTGAGTTTCCTAGCTCCCTGAAGGTGGTAGCACCCCTCTTGAAGAAAGCTTCTTTGGACCCAGACTGCCACGCAAACTACAAACCAATCTCTATCCTTCCCTTTTTAGGGAATGTGATTGAGAAAGTAATGACTGTGCAGCTGGAGAACCATTTGACCATTCATGACATCTATGAACCCCTCCAGTCTGGATTTCAAAAGAGACATAGTACTGAGACAGCATTGGTTCGGGTGCTCAATGATCTCCTGATGGATAGAGATTGGAAAAACCGTGTCATCTTGGTTCTTCTGGATCTCTCATCAGCATTTGACACTGTGGACCATGGGGTTCTGCTTGACCACTTGAGGTTCATCTGTGGACTGTCAGGTACAGTCCTCAGGTGGTTTACATCTTTCCTCACTGGAAGAACTCAGAGAGTGGTGTCCGAGGTTTATTCCTCGGACCCAGTTTCTCTGTCTTGTGGGGTTCCTCAGGGCTCTGTGCTGTTCCCCATGTTGTTCGCAGTGTACATGCTGCCCCTCAGAGACATTGTAAGAAGGTACAGGCTGAGGTTTCACTGCTATGCTGATGGTCTACCTTTCTTTTGCACCGGACCAATATGGAGCTCTCTCAGTCTTTAATAGCTTCCTATCAGAAACCCAGGAGTGGATGTATTCCAGTTGGCTATAGTTGAACTCGGAAAAGACTGAGGTGTTGGTTGTGGACCTGGCATGCCAGATAGGGGGGCCGGGCTGGGTTCGCCCTCAGGGTTTTTTCTTGGGGGTGTATCACTCTGGACCTCTGAACGGGTGCAAAACCTGGGGGTAATTTTTGACGAGGGGCTGACTGCATTCGCAGGTGTCAGTCGTCATCAAATCCTCTTTTTACCATCTGAGGAATATCTCCAGGATTAAGCATCTTGTTCCATCTGGTGAGCTTCCTACGCTGGTCCACACCTTTGTGTCCTCACACCTAGATTACTGCAACTCCCTTTACCAAAGGCTACCTGGGGTGGAAATCTGCCAGTTGCAGCTAGTTCAGAATGCTGCAGCCCGGCTTTTGGCGGGAACTCCTAGATCCTGTCATATTACGCCGGTGCTGCGCAGACTGCACTGGCTGCAGGTACAGTGGTGGATCACCTTCAATGTTGGTCTCCTGACTTTTAAAGCCCTACATGGACTAGGCCCAGATTACCTAAAAGAGCATCAGGTCCTCTACTGCCCTGCACGATTGCTCTGCTCAGCTGATGAGGGGTTGCTAGAGATTCTGAGGGTGTGTTTGAAATCTTCTGGGGCTCAGGCATTTATGCACACGGCCTCAACCCTCTGGAATTCTCTAACCTGTCAGTTGCGGGAGTGCACGACCATGGAGGGATTCAAACAAGCTTTAAAAACACACCTATGGTTCCAAGCATTCGGTGAATGAATAATTTTGTACTGGATCATCTGTTTTATACTATTTTATGACCTGGATATTTGATGTGTTATTTTAAATTTGTTAGGCGCCTAGAT
Organism: Neoceratodus forsteri; assembly: GCA_016271365.2. NCBI lineage: Eukaryota > Metazoa > Chordata > Ceratodontiformes > Ceratodontidae > Neoceratodus > Neoceratodus forsteri. The sequence goes on along the minus strand of JADMNL010000022.1, from coordinate 260,595,124 downwards.
ATTCTGAAAGGCACCGTAAAAATAAAGTTATTATTATTATAAGCAGTAATGACAAAAAAGGGTTATCAAGAGAAAGGTGGATTGGACACAGTGTTGGGTTCACTTAAAGCTGGGACATTCAAAACCAAGAGGGAGGGGTGGTCATCCGAGAGAGTGAACGTCGTCAGGGGTGTGGGATGAGAGAGGGAGTGAGAAGTTAAGAGGGAAAGGGGAAGGATTATAGGGGGTGCACCTGGAAAATGGATACAGGGGCTCAGCTGGAAAATAAACAGGGGAAGGCCAAGGATGACACACTTGTATCAATATTCCACTTACTATACCAGCTCAGTGCTGGCATCTGACATTTACTTGCAGTGGTCAAAATATGCGATTTAATTAGAAAATAGTTTACATATGCAAAGATTTTCAGAGCTTAGAAGGTGGCCAGGTACAGCAGTTTGGGTGTGCTGTAGCTTAACATATTGTACAATTTTTGTCTTCTACACAAAGTGATATAATCACCAGAGATAATGAGCTGGGATCTTACAAAGCACAAAAAATTAACTCGGAGCAGGCAGATCTAGATGAAGAAGCAGCTGAACCTCACCAGGCACATAGGGCCATGGCACTGGCTGAGCCATTACTAGTACATCAGGCCAGGGAAGCAGCTGAGCCTAACCAGGTACATCAGAGCATCACCATCCAAGCATCTGAGCAGCAGGGGACCACAGAGATTTCAAGGTCTGCACAAGTAGCCAAGAGATGAAGGCCATACCAGAAATTGCAGCATTTTATATGTCAAAGTCTGAGGAAAGTCAAGCAGAATCAAGACAGTATGATGGATGCTTTGCTATGGATAAAGGCAGGACAAATATAGCTGTAGATGATTTGTGAAAGACAGGCACAATGAACTTAGAGAAATTTGACTGGTAATGCCTCGGATATTAACCTTCATGGAGCAACACAATACAAGTGTATTTCTGTATGAGGACAATGTGACACAAGGGCAGACAGAGGTAGTGCCAGCAGAAACAAAGACATTGCCACCTGAAGAAGACACAGTGCCTGCAGTGCTGGACATAGAGCAAGCAGACAATGGACACGGTTTGAGGAGAAGCTCCCACCTCTGTAGCGTTGCTATCCCCTACCAAAGTCTGATTTTAATTATCCTCTCCCCCACCATGGTAGTATCTTTATTCCTCTTCCCCCACCTAAACTTAAACTGTAATTATTCCCTACTCAAGCATTATAGTTCACTTTTTCCTAATCCACCAACACCCAAAGTGTTACTTAAATTCTTCCTTGCTCCACTCTTTAAGCATCCTTATCACCCCATCCTTCTCCACCTACTTATGTTTGGATTTTTCCCCTTCCTCCTTTTTTGTGGCAAGCTTTCTTCACCTGGTTTATTCAAATCTCCCATTCCACCAACCTGCTACCACACCTTATTCCCCTCCTTCCTCACCTGGGCCCGATATTCAAAACCTTGCCTGGAGTCAAATCCCAATTTGCCTGTGCAAACCAAGCTTAGCATGGATTTCCTATACTCAAAAACCCAGTTAGTGCAGGCAAACAGGGTATGCACCTGGATTATATTCAGAGGGGGCACAATGTAAATGATGGGGTGGGGACCTGAATATTGGTGCAGTCCAATATTCAGAGTATGTGAGTTGTGCAAGGCCATTTTTCTCAGTCTCCTTGTGTGACGCATATACCACTGATCAAAACCTTGACTTACTGTTGTGCAACTATAGTAGTTGGCAGAGGAAATGAGGCAGCCCCTCAACCCCCAACACAGTAGTCCCTGGTGTCTAGTGGTGCCCCCACACCAATCATTTTCTGAAGTTACAAATTAAAGTTTCCCAGGTGCTAGTGGTCCCCTCACTGATTACTGTCCCAAAGTTATAACTTACAGTTTCCCTGTTGCTAGTGGTCCCCCTCACTGATCACCATCCTGAAGTTATACTGTAACTGACAGTTTCCCTGGTGCTAGTGGTTCCCCCTCACTGATCGCCATCCCAAAGTTATAACTGACACTTTCTCTGGTGCTAGTGGCCCCCCTTGCCAATCGCTGGCCTGAAGTTATAACTGACACTTTCCCTGGTGTCTAGTGGTCCCCCCTTCGCTGTTAGCTGGCCCAAAGTAACATATATACTCTCCTTGGTGTCTAGTGGTCTCTTCCCCCAAACCCACAGCCATGCCTGATGTTGATATACATATTTCCTGGTGTCAGTGGTTCCTCCCTCCACCCTCATCCATGCCCAATGTTGAATAACTATTCCCTAGCATCCAGTGGTCCTACCCCATCCTGATCCCCTATAGAAGGCAATGACACCATTCTCTGGTGTCTAGCAGGCCCCTCTCCCTGTCCTCAATCCCCTGTAAATGATGATAAATCCATTCCCAGTTGTCTAGCAGACCCAGCCCCCCACCACCCCAGCAGGTAGTGCCACACCACCCCACCCCCCCACCTTGAGCCAGCAAACGGCCCAGCCTTCCATTCTCCACCATGGCTGGCTGCAGACTTTAGCTGTCAATGAGTGCATACTTGTAAAAGTATGTGCTCAATGACAGCTTAGTTGGTAGCTGGCAATGGTGGAGAGTGGAGGGCTGTGCCAGTTGTCAGCTCAGGTTGGGGTTAGGGGGAGCATGGTATTGGGGCATTATCTGTCAGGGTAGGTCTGCTAGACACCAGGGAAAGTGTCTATTTTATTTCAGGCTGGTGAATGGCAAGGGGGGACCACTAGCACCAAGGAAACTCTCAGCTATAACTTTGGGACAGTGATCAGTGAGAGGGGTCTACTAGCACCAGGGAAACAGTCAGTTATAACTTTGGGATGGCCATCAGCGGGGGGCCATTAGCACCATGGAAACTTTCATATTTCACATTGGGCTGGTGATCAACAAGGGAGGGACCAATAGACACCAGGGTAAGTTTATTTTATCCATCAGACTGGTGATCAGTGGATGGGGAACCACCAGCAACAGGGATAGCTCTCTGGGACCATGCTAGTGGGGGACAGCACTGTGCTAAATTGCTGGGCTACCCATGAAAATGAGCCAATAATGTTCATGCAACTGACCCCTTAGTGCCTTACATGCCCAATGAGCTCATTTGCATGGGTCCATTTGAATATCGAAAATTTAGCATGGGCGCAATCTATTGTGACGCCCTATTTCAGAAGCCATGTCTGCTCAGCGCTAAGCGGCTTAGCACTGGGCCACAATGGCCCTGTATTCAGTCGAATCGTGCCAGTGCACTATTCCACTGAATATAGCATTTCTGGACACCCAGGCAAGTGCAAGGTACAGCGCAAATAGTTGTGCTCCGCTTTACCCATTTTTAAATATTGGGCTCCTGGATGTTTTATTTCAACTTCTCTTCCAGCACCCTTTAAACACCCCTGTCTCATCCCCAACTGAAGTTATATTTCATTTCCTCCACCCAATACATTGCTAGCCCTATATACGCTCCTCCTCATCTAAGTTTTATTTTCAGTTCCCCCCTTCCTAGCATCATTGCTCCCCTTTCTGATCTTTTGTTTTCTTTGAATTACCATCCTCTCCTCCCTCATAGATTCTGTATTCCCCTGGCCAAACCACATCCAACATTTTATTGCAGTTGACTCCAACTGGGGGCCCTCCCTACTTGAAGTTTCATTTTGGTTCCCATTCTTCTAGCCTCATAGCTCCCTTATTCCCTCACCTTCCCTCATCAGCAAGGTGGCAGGAAAGAACTCTCCTCTTGCCTGCTGAGGTAAACACCATCTATTATATTCAGTGGAATGGCATGTTACACAATGGAGGTTCCCTTAATTTATGATCAAGTAAGAAATTTTGCCTGGTGCTTCTTTTCCTAAACAGACTATTTCATCCAACTAGCTTAGAATGCTCTTTGTGACTGACACTTTGTAATACACCACACATGATACTAGCTTGGGAGGTGAGAGGAGGGTTTCTGCTTGCTGCTGTAAGATTGGGGCAAGAGAGGAAGGGGATAAGGGTGCTGTAGGGGTTGGGGAAGGAGAAATCAAGATATAACTTTATGAGGTGGGGACTCAGAGACAAGGTAATGTGGGTACCACAAGGGTGAGGGAAGGGGGAATTCACATTAAACTATGGGTGGGGGTAATGGGGTGCTGCAGGTACTTGTTATGGCTGCCAATATGGAGTTCAACTGCAAGCAGCTCATGGTTACTGTTACTGACACAGTGGATGCGGTATGCTTAACAATGCACTGTCAGAAAGTGCATCATTATGTTTACTGACCCACAGAGGTTGCTTCACATGCGGTATGCAAAGAATTATTAGTTTCTTCTCTTTGGGATGCTCCTTGCTGTTGCCTGTCAAATCATTGATGTAGGCCTCCAATGGTCTTAGCTGGAGCTCCGGTCAACCTGGCAAAACCTTGTGGGACTCCCCCCATGACAGGACCTAATCTGACCAGTGGGAAGCTGACTCGGGTGTAGACATTCATTTGCCAGGCTTAGGAGGCATCGTTGTTACCAGGTGGGTAATATGAAGGTAAGGGCCTGGCCATCATTCTTGTGACTGGTGGTATTTGGGCCACTGAATAGAACTCATCCACCACCATTAATGTGTAGCCCCCCTCTGGCACCATCCTAGAGAAGGCCACTACCCCTACCTTGCTGGCAAAACCAAGATTAAGGGGCCTGGGTTCCCATACTCATTATTACCAAGGGTCCTTTCCCAAGATTACAACTAAAATGGCCGTGCCCCCAACCACAGTACATTTAGTGGGTCTGATCTCTGCCAGTATAACCCCTTGATATGTCGTACCAACCCACCTCCCCAAACAGTTACCCCAGCCATGGACTTACTACTCTCGAGCATCCCCACATTTAAACAGTTGGCATAATTAACTTCAGGTAGTAACACCAAAATCAGGCTCTGGAGTTGTCTCTTTTTGAAACAGTAACATCATAATTTATTTACATGGGGAGGGTTAGGATGGGATAAGTGGAATAGAAGTCAATACAATACATGCTTTTAATAATTGGCTCCATATGAGATGTCTGAGGCAGAGTCAAGTATGCCTCACTTATTGGGAAGAATTTATTTATAGATCTGATTTATTTTGCAGGGACGGTCTTCATTTAATCCGCAAGAGTAACTTTTTACTGGGTGAACATATCCTAAAATATATTAACCAGCATTTAAACTGCTTGATTTAGGGGAGTGTGTAGTTCCTCCCCACAATACATTCCTGGGAAAAGATAACAAGCATGCTACACCATTTGATATGAAATGTCTATATTTCACTGCTAGAAGCCTTAATAATACATTTGATGAACTCAGGGCTACTATTAGTTCAAAACATTTTGATGCTGTGTTAATTACAGAAACCTGGGGGGATGATAAATCCAGTTGGGATTTCTCTCTACCTGGGTTTACCTTATTCAATTTTAATAGACTTAATAGGAAGGGGGGGTAGCAATTTTTGTAAAAAATGCTTTACAGGCAGTGGAAATCTCTACTAAGGTTAAAAGACCTTCTTGTACCTCGGAATCTGTTTGGATTAAGCCAATGTTGAATAAAAACCAGTATATCATTTTGGGAGTTTATTGTCCTCCTGTACATCTATCAAACTCTTGGATACACTAATTAATGAAATATATACAGCTTGTACATTAGGTGATATCATACTCACAGGTGACTTTAATCAGGGTGATGTTGATTGGTTAGAGTTAAAAGCCACTACTAGCACAGGAAATAAATTGATTAATCTGTGCCAACAATGTAATCTTACCCAGGGGGCAAATTTACCTACCAGGTGTAGTAAGATTCTTGATCTAGTGTTTTATAGCAGGAATCTGATAATAATTTTGCTGTATCTGCTCCTGTTGGAAACAGTGATCACTGTTCCATTAGCTTCAGCTTAAAACACCATATACCCCTAATGTTCAACAACTCCATAGTGTATATGTATGATAAAGCTGATATTTCTAAAATTAAAACAGGGCTAGATGGGGTGGATTGGGAGTTTTTATTTAACTCTGCGGGTATTGATGAGTACTTCCATATACTTCGTAATACTATTATTTGTCTATGTGATTGTCATATTCCATCCAGGATAAAATCTGAATCTAGAAATCCCAAACCAAAATGGATGAATAAGATGATATTGAAGCTAATAAAAAAGAAAGGAAAATGTTATTCAGTTTATAAAAAAAATCACCATCTGCAACAAATTGGACAATATTTTTAAATATTAAAAAAAAAATGTAAGAACTGTATACGAAGTGCAAAAAAATTAGCCTCTAATGCAAGTAAACACAACAGCAAATTATTTCATGCATATATAAACTCCCGAAAAGATCCTCAGTGTCTGGTAGGCCCACTTTCGGATAACGGTATCTTAATACATGACCCTTTGGATATGGCAAATCTATTTAACATACATTTTTGCAATATATTTCAAAAAAATCAATGTATAAGTATTACTAAGAAATCTGTGGATTGTCCAATTACTATCTCTGTTTCAAATGTTCATACAAAATTGTTATTACAAAAAGGGAAACCTAGCATTTCACCAGATAATGTTCCTGGTCATCTGTTGTATCTATTAGCCGATAGCCTGGCGTTGCCCCTTAAGTTATTGTATGAACATTGCATAAATCATAACTTTGTTCCTAACATTTGGAAAACTGCATATATCATACCCATTCACAAAAAAGGCCCTAGGAACAACTGGGAAAACAATAGATGCATCAGCTTAACCTCCCCCATGTGAAAGATATTGGAATGTTTGATAAAGGATTTAATTTCCCCTAGCCTAATTGTAACCAATATTGAACAACATGGTTTTAGAAAAGGTCATAGTTGTTTGACCAATTTGTTATGTTTTTATGAGGATGTTAGTTTAAATCTCAACAATAAATTACCTTATAATATGATCTACATTGATTTCAGTAAGGCTTTTGATCTTCTTCCTCATTGGGCATTGTTGCAAAAGCTTTATTTCTTTGCACTAAATTCTAATATTATCACATGGATAGCCAATTGGCTGACGGATAGATCTCAGCAAGTTTTGATTAATGGACTATGTTCCAATATTGGTGCTGTCACTAGTGGTGTGCCCCAGGGTTCTGTTTTGGGCCCCTGTCTTTTTCAGCTATTTATCGCTGATATTACAAAACTATGCAGTTCTAACACCATCAAGTATGGAGATGATATAAAAATTGGTGGTCTATGTGCCAATTCAGAACAAATTAATGTTCTCCAGCATGATTTGGATCCAGTGTCAGCATGAATTTATAAATGGGGTATGAAAGTGAACCACAACAAATGTAGGATGATGCATTTTGGAAATAATTCGTCTCATGTCTATACATTGGCTAATATAGTATTGACTTCTGCAGACAGGGAGAAGGATCTGGGGGTCCTGGTATCTGAGGATTTTCTCCCTAACTCCCAGATTAACAAGGTTATCCTTAGGGCAAACATGATTATTTGGTCCATTAATAAGGATATTAGATCTAGAGATAGAAATGTCCTCATGCCACTTTACAGAGCCTACGTACGCCCCCATTTAGATTATTCCTCCCAGCTTTGGTCCCCAAATAAGAAACAGGATATTACTATACTTGAAAGGGTGCAAAGAGGATATACTAAATTGATGCAGGGGTTGAGAAATACCTCACATGAGGACAGAGTACTCTCCTTGAATTTGATGCCTCTTTGTACTAGACGTTTAAGAGGGGGACCTACTGTTGTTGTACGATATTATGAAAGATCCTTACTTATTGACTTGTCTTGGGTTTAAGTTTAAAGAAGACTTCTATGATCTCAGAGGTCACCCTCTTCAGTTACAGTCTAGAAGATTTAAATATTTACCTTGTAAATACTATTTTACGCTTTGTGTTACTAAACCATGGAACACACTACAGCTTGATATGATTACTAGCAGTTCCAAAGAAATGTTTAAGTCCCAACTGGATAAATTAATTTTGTCTGGTTTTCACCTTTGTTATTATTAATACAGGAGTAAATATGGGCCTTTGGCTCCTTAATGTTCTTAGTATGAATCTTAGTATGAATCAAGAAGAAACATTTTAATTTGTATTTAAAGATTCGCCATTTCCCACAATCATTCCCCTTTTTAGATTCAAACCCTCAATTTTATTCAATGCAGCCACCATCTTTCTGCCTAGCTATCTGACTGCTGCAGGTATTACCATAACCCAGACCCACTGATACCAGTCCAGAATGACACCCAAATTCTGTCCTTGGGTACCTAGATGATAGTCACAGGCCTGAGGTGCAGCAGGTCAGCTGGTGTTGGCATACTTGCTGAATCAAAATCAACTTCTTATGTTTTCCCAGATTGCTATGCTGGCTTCCTATGTCAGTGAGCACATACTTAAAGTGGAATGCAGTTAAACTATATGCATCCTCAGGCACAGGGCAGTTTGAGGGAGGAAGTATAGTGCAGTGGTTTAGGGCTCTCAGCTGCAAATCTGGTGCTATCCAGCAGACGAGACCTGGGTTTGAATCCCAGAACTTCCACTTGCATACTGTGTGACCCTGAGCAAGTCACTTAACTCCCAGGTCGCACCTGTAAAAAAGCTTTCAGCTTAGTGTGCTAGTCCTGGTTAAACAACTAACAAAAAAAATCCTTCTTTTACTCATGGTTCTGCTAAATCAGTTCTTTGGTGGCAGTCCTTGGGTTGGTGAAAACAGCAAATGCAGACTCAGGTTCAATGCTTAAGCTTGAGGAAGCAAGGAAACTGCAGCTTGGATCTTCAAGCTTGATTGGATATCTTACAGCTTGTCCCCTTCAGTCTAGTGAGGCCCCTTGCAGAGCACATAGCAAGGCCTGCCAACCACAAGGGACCCAGACCTAGGTGTGGCCCCATGGCCCAGCTCTTTCACAGGTCAGAGTGCTCTAGCACTCAAGAATGAGCCCATGATTCCCTGCAGCCAGCAAGCCCCAGTTGATAGGGGTTAGCGAGTTCTCCACCTGGCCCTGGGTTTCGGATGGAACCTTTAGCTCACTTGTCTGTTCTGTCAAATATTAGCTATGGTGTGTAGCCAAAGCAGTCTCTGTTTCTTCCCGGTCTCCCAGACTCTGGGGTGTGCAGAGTCTAAACTACAGGTTCATCACAACAATCTCTTTTCTCCACTATATTTCAGGAATAGACAGCATGTACCCACCCAGATAGCACCTGCTCATCCTTCTGCTTTCACTGTCTCTCAGCTTTAACACAGCATCACTTTTGCTCTGGCTTGCATACTATTCCAGAACTCTCTCTCAGCAGTACATTAATAGTCTCTTTTCTCTCTGTGCAGGTGCAGATGAACACAGGAGAGGCTCTCTCTTCAACTTCTCAGAATCCAGATTCCCATTCAAATTTCCAGTAGACATTTCCCAGTGCTACATCCACTCCTCAGGTCACCTGTCTTCCCCTCATCTTTTTAGACACTTTGTCTATGACATGGTCAGATGGAACCTTTATCTGTTTCCATGTTTTCACACGACTCTTTCATCACACATCTCAGATCACCTGTGTCTCACTGTTTAGGTGAAACTGTATACCAAGAAGACTCACTCCTCTTCAGAATCAATCCATTTCTCTAATTATCTTCTCCATTTTCAAAACATCTCTTTCTCATTTCGTCCCCTCTGTGGTGCAGCTTCCTGCCACAGCATCAGAATCCTGCAGCTCCCTTTCTCTCCAGAGCTGCCTGCAAAATCTCTCCCTTTCTTTTCCAGATGGGGAAAGGTACAACCAGCCCTGGGGGACAGATTGTTGGCAGCCCCCATGCAGGCTCTCTCCCAGCCTTTCAGCCCCATTCTTCTTCATAGGGGCTGGAAGCCCACTCCCTGTGGAGGGGCTCCTGCTGAACTGACCCAGAATCTAGAAGTTCTGAACTTTTGGGAGCTTTTTGGCTGCTCCCCATTGGCTGGATCCACTGTCCTTTCATAAAAATAATAATTATTAGGCTCCCTCGATGCCTCATTGGCTGCTCAGAATGGCACCAGAATATTCCCCAGTATTTTTCCTGAAGAGTCTTCATAGAAGCCCCAGAATCCTCCTGGAAAATCCTGGTCTGATGGTTGGTTGGCTGGAGTCAAATGGCTGCAATACATAGCTGCTATGTAAACAGTCCCACTGCAGTTCACCAACAGTCCCACAATTAAACTATTCCAGCAGCTCAACCATTTACCTTCATTCAATGGTTGCCCCACACATCTGTAACAATCCCTGTGCCCTATCAAGTGACTACACTGTTTAACACATTTAATTTGCCCTTTCCCATTCACTGCTGCTGTTTGTCAGAGTCCCCAGGCAGCCATTCATAGTCCTATGGCAGCTCATACAGTGTCCAACTTCTCACATCCTGCTGCTGCTGCTAAATAAACATCTTTATTTCCCCAGTGCCCCACAGATGTGCAATAGCACCTTTCCTCTTTCAATCCCCTAAACCATTTAATCATTTCATTTATTTTTCCACCAGCCGCTAGCACTAATTACACTTTGCTTTACTGCTAGACAGGACTTGGCTCATTAATGTTCATGAGCCACCTCTTTAATATTCATGAGGCAGCTCTGATTCCCAAGCACAATTGGCACTCACAAAAAATGCTCTCCTTCTTCTCCTCCTGCTGCCTCTCTGGTCCCGTTAAAGTCACCGGTCCCCATTTTGCTTGCCAGAGGTACCAGGACCACCCGAGAGGCAGCTGAAATGGCCGTAGAATGGCTGAACGAATATGCACTTCTGTGTATGTGCAGAGCTCAAGCTCAGCACCAAAGTTCAAGAAATGGGCAGCAGCTCCACACTCCAGCTTCCTCGGCCCTGCTTAAAAAAAAACAGACAAAAAACAACAACAATGCTGGTGCCGGAGGGAGTGTCAAGGGTACCAAAGAGACCAACCAGGGGCACAACCAGGACACAGAAAACTACTGAGAAACCCGGATGAAAAAAGGAGCAACCTTGGGGGCTAACAGGTAAGCCCCAACAGGGAGGTTACTAATGCAATTAGGTGTGTGCTTCCCAGTACTGGTGTGTGTGTGTGTGTGTGTGTGTGTGTGTGTGTGTGTGTGTGTGTGTGTGTGTGAGGGGGGGGAGTGTCAGGTTTATGTAGCCACTCATCATGCCAAAGTCACCCATCTATCTGTAGGAAGTGCTACTCTAGCAGGACAACACCCTCTCTTCCAGATTCTGAACATGCTGCCTTTGCATTACATCCAGAACTCCCCCTCACTCAGGGTGGGGAGTCGAGCTCTGGCACAAAACTGGGTTTCCAATCACGATGCACTCCACACATACTGCAAAGCTGGTCTTGTGCTATGGATTTAATTTACTGTCATGTACAAACTAGCATTTTGTTATCCTGAATGTTTCAACAATGGCAAATTATATTCAAGTAGGAACACCAAACATGCCTATTACATGGGGGCAGGTACTACACTGCCAGTTTTACAAATCCAAGCAAAACTAGAGGTCATTCACCCACACTGGAGATGGAGGAATAGTTACTGGAAATGTGAGGAAGCATTATTTTATACAGGGGGTGATGGACATGTGGAATAGCCTAACTAGTGACATTTAGGAATCTAGCACTGTTCAGGACATGCTTTCAAAGCTGGCAGGACAGACTCCTGAGGCAGAAAACTACTGTGTTACAAAAGAGACAGACAAGTGGAACACCCTGCCAGAGGAAGTGGTGGGGGCTGAAACAATCACGGGATTTAAGAATGCATGGGATAGACATAAAGGAATTCTGGAAGTCAGGGGTAAGGGGCAACAGACTTCTAGGAAAACATAAACTGAACTTACAGGCTCAAATGGGCAGACTGGGTGGGCCACAGGCCCTTATCTGCCGACACTGTCTATGTATCTATGTAAGATGGGTGTGACTTTTGTTTTCAGGCTGACCAGTCACAGTTAGGCATATCCCAAGTTTTTCACTGTTTCCAGATTGCACACAGATCCTATACTCACCAGCTGAGATAACTGCTGGGCTAGGAAGGATATTGGATTGGAGGGCACAGCTATGAGCTCTGAATTCAGCAAACTCACTGTTCTTGGGTTTGCTATGTGTAGAAGAATCCTCTGCTGTCAGTACAAATATTTAGTACGTTCAACCACAGCTTTAAATTTTAGCTGTTTTATTTAAATGTTATTCATGTCTTTTGTTTAATGTAGTTGAGCTGTAGTAGTAGTAGTAGTAGTGGTAGTACTAGTAGTAGTAATAGTAGTAGGGTTGAGTTTAAGTCAGTGACCCAGAGTAAGACAGTGCAGGTTATTTAGTATCTTGATTTTTTAGGCAGAGTCCCCCACAGTGCAGTGGGTGGTTGGCAGTTGAAATCTGTAGGGAAAGAGAGTGACCTGTTGATGGTCCCCCTCCCAGCACCAGGTGTAGACCTGGAGAAAGTTGTGTTGGAGATGAAACCTGGTCTGCACCCTGTTGATGTTATGGTTAAGAGCCTAAGCCAGTCACTTGAGAAGAGAGCTTCTGCTCACCCTATGGCCACGTCATATGACCTGACTGCATATCTGCAGGCAGCCAGATAGAGGATTTCTAGCAGTATTGGAAGAAGCTGAATCAGGAGGTCTACAGTTGCTAATGGAGCCAGTGGGGTTGGTTTAAGCCCTGTCTGGGAGCAAGGACTGTAGGAAGAGAGCAATCCGAAGGATGAAGCCAGGAGTATGGCTCTAGGTTGTTCGTCAAAAGTGGAGTGGGCCTGAGTGTGGTGAGAGAGGCTAGGGCTCAAACTTTCTCTACTAAATTTTCTACAGAACTTGTTGTTCAAGAAGGCAGCAATGAGAGAGTTGCCTCCATGACTGCCTTCTGTTATAAATTTGGATACTTTCTCTGGTGAAAGTAGACTGCCAAAGCTTACTGTTAGAAGATAATCTTCACAGATATTACGTTTATATTTCAACAATTTAAGTTTATATTTCAACAATTACATCTGGGACTTTGCAACATGGAATGTGTGTTCTGGATTCTCCGTATTGTTTTTGTAATTTTATTTTACAGTGGTATATTTGATTATTGTACTGAATAGCACAGGAACCAAATACACTGTTGCAAAATAATAAAATGAGTGCCCTCACAATACACACTCATGCTGCTCAGGTGCAGATGGTCATTGTGGCCCACCTTCTTTGAACTGGACCCAGGCCTGACACATTTTCTAGTGAGCTGTGTGGGGCTACAGGGTCCTCCGTTTGCTGGGACTGTCCGTTGTGTTCTCTCTCTCTCTCTCTCTCACAGAAAGGATCTTTCCAAGATCATTGAAATGGTGCTCTGGTGAGATCCCTTCCGAAGAAACCTTCTTTGGACCCAGACTGATTGTCCAATTATATACCTGTCTCTAACCTCCCATTTCTGGTTAAGGTTGTTGAGAAGTCTGTGACACTCTAGCTTGAAGCACATCTTACTCCCTATGACATCTATTAGCCTCTCCAGTCTGGACTTAGGCCCAGATACAGTACTGGGACCATGTTGGTCAGGGTGCACAATGATCTTCTCAGGGATTGGGATAGATGAGAATGGTCAGTTTTTACCCTCCCTGATTGTTCCACAGGGTTTGACACTGTGAGCTATAAGTTGCTGTTGGACTGCCTTAAGGAGTACTGTGGACTCCCTGGCACAGTCATCTGCTAGTATGAGTCCTACCTCAGACATATGATGCAGAGGACAGTGATGGGGGATTTCTCCTTGCACCTGAAGCCCCTGCTCTGTGCCACTGAAGAAGACCTATTGGTTGAACCATGAGTTATGGGTTAGCGGTACATAGTCAGTAATGTTCACTGTCCTTAAATGTACTAAATCCTGCTGTTATGTTTACATCGACTGTACAATTTTTGCACATGCACTGCACTTAATGAGGATTTTAAAGATTTGAATTGTTGGCATAGTCATTGAATCCTGCTAACCACAGTATTTTCCTGCTTGTACATTAAACCACAGAGCAGCATAGCCACCACCATTCACTATCTGGAAAGCTTTGCACTTCATCCGTGGCATTGCACAAAGTATGTCAAAATTAATGTTGCATTTTTTTCTAGAATATATAATTTGGATGATGGATATCTTTTACACAGCAGTTAATTAATTTCTTGTGGAAAATTAGTGAACATTCAGTTCACATGAGAGAGTGAGGGGATTACTGGTTTTTGGATGCACCAATCCTCTCTCCCATGTTGTTTGCAGTATACATGCTATCCCTGGGAATGATCATTAGACAGTACAGGATGGGTGTTCACTGCTATGCAGATGATACCCATTTGTATCTGCCACGAGGCATCAGGGAATAAATGTTGTAAAAGCTCAGACTTAGTGATCAGGGGGAGGGACCCCTTGACCGTGACTCAAAGGAATAGGTATTCACAGAGCACAGCACAGGCAATCAATGGGGCTTTACGATGCCAGTTTGACAAATACTTTGTCAACTGATGTTACAATGATGGATTTATGTCAGCCACAATTGCAGTCAGCATAAATCCATCCGAGAACGATGTTTTCTTTGGGGGGCTTTGCCCCAAACCCCGCATGTAGGGGGCTCTGCCCCCGTTACACCCCATACTTAAGATAATCAACTCTTTGTCAGAGTTTAGTTTGGGGAGGGGTGCAAGACCCCAAGAAAGCAGTGCAGGGGTCCCATGGTGACAGTACAGTGACCTGTTACTGTGTCGCCGTACTGTCATTCATGGTAGAGGTGTTGATGTTCAATCATCATATGATCCGGGAAGGTGCAGTCAGTGTACCAGGTTAAAATGAGGGTTTCAGCAGTGTTAAACAATGCTGTTCTGGTGACTATTTAGCACACCCAAAATGTCTGAATGCACCGTTGCACCCTTTATGCATGAGGGATCCCTCATTTGCATAGCTGAAGTGGTATAGTCTTTACGATCATACTGTAAGGTTTGCGTGGTGCACAGAGGACCTTTGAATATAGTCCCCACCCTGATTGCTAGCACTATTCGTGGTTAGAGCAGCGCTAACCTGATTCATGCCACGCTAACTGTTTGAATGTGGGGGCCTTAAGTATAACAATGTTATGTTATTATATTATATTACAAGTTTTAGGTTTTAATGATTTGAAGTTATAGCTGGAGTCAATTCTGAAAAAGAATAAACATTTTTGAAAAGTTATAATGTTCGTGTTTTCATGTATTCCACAGCTCAACAATCCATTGTTGGAGAAAGGCAAAATTTGCAGAAGTAGTAGATTTTAAAAGTCAGAGGTAAGTCCACCATGGTAAATGAAAACAGGCTTAATCTCTGGGATATGTAGAAAGAGGCTATGCCTAAAGTATTGCCTGTCTGTTATGGGCTTCCTTATCCTTACAGTGCCTAGGAAAATGTCATTTGAGACATATGTACCAATTTTTGGGTTGGTCTGTGTTCATGTAAACCATAGTACGTTAAACTGTGTTGCTTGTCTGTGGATTCTGATTTCTGTAAATATAATGTAAGCCCCCCCTTGCAAGAGGGGCTTATGCTCCCACTTAGTCATACCTTTTCCCCCTCCTGCCCCCTCGAGCTAGGGAATGTAGTACTCTAGGGGTAAATGGCTGCTGGATGCCTCACGGTGGCAGCAGTGAGCAGGTTTCGGGAGGTATATAAGGCTGAAGACAGGAAGTTTTGGGGCTTTTTCAGCCTGGGCAGTAGGTCTGGGGCTGGAGGGGTGGGGCAGTTGGAGGAGCAAAGGAATGCAGGCAAGGAGCAAGCCTGGCAGTCCAGGTGGGCCAGCGGGGGGGACTCCCCCACCCACAGTAGTAGATAGGGACAGCTTTTACAGTGACGTGGCATTGAGGAGCTGGGAGGAAAGCTCAGTTGGGAGGATGGTCAGCCAGGTTCTGCGTCGTCGGGGTAAGGGGGGTGTAGGTGGCAATGGGAGGCCATGATATGCAGGAGCCCTTTTAGATCCTTGAAGCATTTTTCTCAGGGTGCTGGGGCTGTGGGGACTGTGGCAGGGTCTCCACAGGGGGAAGGCTAGTGGCAGTAGCTTTTCCCCATACCTGGCGTGGCAGGTCAGACTGAGAGCAGATGGAGCCAGAAGGCCCTTCACCCAAAAAGGAGGCCTGCTATGGAGGGCAGGTCCTGGGTAACCGGCATTAAAGGGCTGGATGGTTGCAGATCATAGGACAGGCCTTGGAGGGTGGCCTCTGGTTGGTGCTTACCACAAGCCCAGGAAGTGTTTGAGAAAGATGCGGGCCTGGCGGTGGAGTCCTCAGGTAAAAGGGACAGCTGGGAGTGGAGATAGGAATGTGGCATTGCCTGCATAGGTAGGCTGCTTGGAGCGGCCTAGGTGGTGGCAGGGCCCAGGGACTGTTCCATGGTAGGGCAGCCAGTAGCAGGGGGCTTAGGTACTGAAGCTGGACTGGGTTTGAGGGCCATTGCACCAGTGAGAGCAGGTGTAATGGAGAAGGCTGAGATGCAAGGAGGGAATGGGTGCTGTGAGGTTGGAAGCACCAGCAGGTTTGGTTTCCTGGGTTAAAGGCAAGAACGAAGTGGGTTACAGGACCTGGAGAATGGGCAGCAACCAGTGCCAGTGTACAGAAAATGCAGAGAATGTATAACCCAGTAATAAGAAAAAGATTTGGCTTACTAGAGTTAGAGAGCCAGGAGCCAGTGGGTTTCTAAAGGGAGAGGTGCCTTGGGTAAATCATCCAAGTGGTAACAGTGGAGAAGCCTTGCTTGCACTGCCTATAAATCATTGTTGCTGCACTAAATGTCCAGCCTGTAGATGTCTTGTAAAAAGGTTCAGATAGAACCCCAAAAGGCAAGTTGTGGGTCAGGTTTGAACCCCAGCCAGCACAATAGCCCCATGGAGCTGCTTTATTTTTTTAAGTGAAGGATGTGGCCCCTGCATCCTTGGAATCATTTGGGGTGCAGGTGCTAAACAAAGAGATTAGTTTGGGAAGAAATCAGTAGTGAAGTATCTTTATTTAAGCTGGAAGGGGGACAGAATGAAATGGGAACCTGCCCCCTGTGTCTAATTTATTTCATGAGTTTTTAATTCCAGAAGAAGTTCCATCCTACCATGGTCGGGATCAAGGGACTCAGGGGTTTGAAGAGTCAGAAGATGATATCTGGGAGATCCTAGTTTGGTGGCAGTGTTCAGGGAGAATCCCGATATTGAATGTTGAGATGGAGAGTGCACTTGTGACTGAAGTTGACAGGAAGGTAGGACCACATTTTCCTATCTTGTTTTAACGTGCACTGGCTCCGGTGTTGTTCTTGGTGTACTCTCTATAGGGCCCTCGGGAACATCTGTGAAGTAATTATGCCCCTAGACACGGGTGCCAGTGGGGTACAATAACACTATGTATATACTTTGTTAATAAACACCTATTTTATTATGCTGTGTGTGTGTGTATGTATTATATCTAAGGAAATATATTGATGCATATGACTGAGAAGTTGCAGAGGATAGTAACCAAACTGTCTGAAGATTTGGAAAACATGGGAAGACTGACTGGCAGAACTGGGACTGTTTGCCATGAAACTGAGGAGATTCACGGGTGATGTTTGCTGTATTCAAATATCTGAAAGGGATGACATCATCATACCAGATGCAGCTCTTCTGGATGTGCATGAATGAGAGGACAAAGAGGCACCCACTGTCTTTGAAAGGAGGAGGATACAAGGGAGATTCAAGGAAACTATAGTATCAGATAGAACTACTTCACAGAACAAGTGGTAGACACATGAATCACAGTTCCCAAACAAGTGATGTCAGTCAACACTGTTTCTGCTTAACAGATCAAGGGCTGGCATATTCCCATTGAGTTATCAGGGAAAAGAACTCAGTGAGATGGTGATCTTCTTTCTTTACTACAGTTGCATGTTTGTAATGTGTTCTTACATTATCCACAAATTCTCCAGATTTCAGCTCACTTCAATGTCAAGTTTCTTGACATACAGGTGTGCACAAGTCTGGGTTTACATACATGTTAAAGAGCTAGTGGAGCCAAAACAGGCAGCCAGGAAAATAATACACATTTTATGCAGTGGTCAGTTTTAACAATTTATTTCTGAAGTATTTTTCTTTTTCTGTTTGCTCATCAGAAAGTCTTCTATGTGATGATATTGTGCTGGATGTGTGGAACAGCTCTTAGCTTGGCAGCTGACATATCTAACTCCATTGCCCCACACTACATCATCAGCATTATGATCTCACTGACAGTGACATCACAGATGAATGACCTGGCAGTCACTCACTTGCTGTTCCTAAGTAGCAGTGATGTCACAGTCAGTGAGGTCACAATCCTGATGATGTAGTGTGGAGCAGTAGAGCAAGACATGTCAGCTGCCAGGTTAAGAGCCATTCCACACATCACACCTACTAACATCAGGTAAACAATCTTCTAATTGAACAAAGGGAAAAGAAAAAGTACCTCAGATATAACAGGACATGGTTGGCGGCTTTTAAAATCTAATATTAGTTTAAGGCAGTACACTAGTTCTTTAAAAGCAAATCTTAACCTTGGGAGCACAACAGCACTCCCATATTGTGCTTTAATTAAGCAATAATGCACGACAGGGTGTGGTAAATCATGGGATATCGTCACGCCTCTGGTGGTTGGGCACAAGGCCGCAGGCCGAAAAGTGCCCAATGACCTAGAAGTGACGATACCCCACGATATACCGCACCCTGGAGTGCATTATTGCTATTATGAACAGGAATACAAGTTTTAGCAGTAAAAAAAAAAATGTTTAAATCCTTCTGAAAAGGTATTTTCTGAGGTGGTGGAGGAGTACTTTTTAATAAAATAGTTCCTGGAGGTCTCTTTGGGCAGCTGTTGTAAACTGAGTTTGTGTAAAGGAGGTCTGGAGTTTATGTCTCCAGTAGGTGGTGCTGCTGTTTGTTGCTTCTCATGTGCATGCTGTAGTGATGTTTCTTGAGTATTGTAGATCATCCTCCACCTCCACGTCATTGCCCTGCGAGAGTTTAAGCGTACATTGCTAGGTCAATTTTATATTTATGTTGCATTTAGCAAGTTGCCACTCGCTATCCCTCCTGAGTCTCATGAGGTACAGTGAAAAGTAGTGGCCAAGCCGCACTTCATAGAGCTAACACTGGACTGAAGGGGGGTAGCTGTTTTACTGTGAGTTAAACAGGGGAATATGATATGTCATGGGCGGGTTGATGATGCATCAGTTCTACTGGCTGTTAAATGGGAAAGTGGTATCTGGCATGAGGAACGAGAGGAGTGGGCTGGTCAATGATGTAAGGTTAGTGGGGTGGTCAGCAGCTGTTGTTTTGTATGAGCGACATTTTTTTTTCTCTTTCAGTTAATTTTCCCACGAGTGGAGGTTGTGTTGTTGTCTGGGGGGCGTGCTCATGTTGTCATTTTCACATTAGGCTGCGAGTTGCATTTAAACTTAAGAGCTGCCGTTGCTGTTGGAGGAATTTCTTGAAAGTAAGAAGTGAGAAGGCTGGTGACCGGAGGTTTTCCGAAGCTGTGATGATGTAGCCCGATATCATCACAGCTTCGAAACCCTCTCAGCCAATCAGCTTGCTCCATTTACGATCGCCAGTTCATAATTAAGCAATAATGCCCGACAGGGTGTGTGTTGTGCTGGGATAATGTCATGCCTCAGGTGGTTGTGCATGAGGCTGCAGGCCGAGTGCATCCAATAACTGAGGCGTGACGTTATCCCAAACGACACACATCCTGGAGGGCATTATTGCCATTATACAATGGCTCATTGTTATACAGAATAAAAAAAAAATTTTTTAACAATGCTTTTGTGTGGAAAAATATTTTTGGTTTTTAAAAGAAGATGAAACAATCAATCAAAAGCTCAATAAAACAATCAATCAAAAGCTCAATCAAAAAATCAATCAAAAGTTCAATAAAATGCTCATCTGCAGGTTCACAGTGAGGCTGAGACTAGACCCGTGATGTTGTACTGGGATAACATCAGGGGTCCAGCACAAGACTGACCAATCAGCATCCAGGATTTTTTCTTGCCATTGTAAAATAAGCAGTCATTTTATGAGTATTGTGGATATAGCTAGATAGATAGGTAGATAGATAGATAGGTAGGTAGGTAAATAGATAGATAGATAGATAGATAGATAGATAGATAGATAGATAAACAGACAGCCAGACAGAGAGAGACATGTTTAAGTATAACTAATGAATAATCTTTTCCCTAGGACAAGCACTATGATGACTGTTTATTAAGGCAGATTGCTTACCTGATGTTAGTCTAGGGAGTGGCAGTTGGGTTTTAATGCTAAGAAGTGCAAGGGCATGCACCTTGGGGCAAGAAATCCCAGGGCCAGCTACTGGCTAGGGGGAGTGCAAGTAACAGCTTCAGAGGAGGAAAGAGACCTCTGGGTAATAGTCACAGGAGCCATGAAGGTATCAGCACAGTGTAGGAGGGCAGCAGCAAGGGCAAATAGGATGCTGGGGTGCATTGCCAGAGGGATCACCTCTAAAAAGAAGGTCATCCCACTCTTTTATATAGATCACTGGTGAGGCCACACTTGGAGTACTGTGTGCAGTACTGGTGCCCATATCTCAAAAATGATGTGAGATTACTGGAGCGGGTGCAGCGCAGGGCTATGAAAATGATCATGGGACAGGGGGAGTTGCCGTATGAGGAAAGATTGAGGGAGCTCAACATGTATTCACTGGAAGAGAGAAGGGAAAGAGGGGACATGATAGAGACCTTTAAGTACTTGAAAGGCATAAACAAAGTCAGAGAGGAAGTATTGTTCTGCTTAAAGGGGGAAGGGTTACTAGGGGCACAGTCTGAAGCTGGAAGGTAGAGGTCTCAGGAGGGAGATGAGGAGGCACTACTTTACAGAGAGAGTGGTGGCAAGATGAAATACACTGCAGGAGGAGTTACTCGAACTGAGGACACTGGATAGCTTTAACTGGGGTTGGGACAGAGTCAAGGGCAGGATTGGTACAGACAAGAACACAAAGGGGGAAAGACCAGGAAAGGGGAGGAAGGGAGGGGTTTGGGTGGGACTGGGGCAGCTGTATTAATTTGAAACTAAGAGCTGCACAATTGGGCAGACTTGATAGACCTGTGGGTCTTTTTCTGCCAGCAATTTTGCATGTTCATATGTTCCATTGAATTTGAATTGTTCATTCTCTTCAAGATTATTTGATGCACATCCTGGCTATTATTAGACAAGACAAAACTGTAGTCTATGTAAGCTGGTCAGTGGAATATTTTTTAAAAATATTTTTGTTCAGTTTCACAGAAGAAGGGAAAGGTGAGGGACTGCAGTTAAGCATCAGGAGCATTAATGGAAGGGAGGTGGACACCAGTCCATTTGTGGATAAGAGAGTCCTAAGGGAACTCACAAAACTGAAAGTGGACAAAGCAATGGGGCCAGATGGGAAACATCCAAGAATATTAAAGGAGTTTAGAGAGGTGCTGGCAGTACCACTGTTGTTCCTGTTCAACCAATCGCTGGAAACAAGAGTGGTTCCGGTGGACTGGAGGAGGGTAGATGTAGTCCCTCTTCACAAAAATGGGAGCAGGGAGGGGGCTTACAACTATAGGCCAGTTAGCTTGACCTTGGTGGTGGGGAAACTAATGGGATCAATGCTAAAAGAGAGGATTGTAGAATATCTGGAATCCAGCGAATCACAGAATCTGAGGCAGCATGGATTCAAAGCAGGAAGGTCATATCAAACAAATCTAATAGATTTTTCTGACTGAGTGACAAGGGAACTTGATCAGAGAGGAATGGTGGATGTGGACTACCTGGATTTCAGCATGGCCTTCAACATCGTTACACAGAGGAGGCTTGTAATCAAGCTGGTCAGCCTGGGAGTGGGTCACAAGGTGGTAAACTGGGTTAGAAATTGGTTGAGGGACAGATCACAGAGGGTGGTGGTAAATGAGGAGAGGAGAGGAGGGTGACCAGCGAGTTGCTACAAGAATCAGTTCTAGGACCTGACCTCTTTCATGTCCTCATTAGCAACATTGCAGAGGGGCTGGAAGGGGTGGTATGCCTCTTTGCAGATGACACAAGGATCTGAAACAGGGTTGACACTCCAGGAGGGGTGGAACAAATGAGGTGGGACCTATGTAGGCTTGAGGAGTGGTCAAGAGTGTGGCAGCTGGGATTCAATGCTAAGAAGAGCAAAATCATGCATCTAGGTCACAGAAATCCAGGGAAGGAGTACATGTAGGGAGAGGGGGTGCTGACAGCCACCAAATAGGAAAGTGACCTGGAGGTAATCATATCAGTTGACCTAAAGGTGGCCAAACAATATAACAAAGCTGTGGGGAGAACCAGTGTGATGCTGGGGTGCATAGGGAGATGTATCACCAGCAGAAAAAAGGAGGTGGTGATGCCACTGTGTAGATCATTGGTGAGACCTCATCTGGATTACTGTGTCCAGTTCTAGAGGCTGACATCTCTGGAAGGACATAGACAGGGTAGGAGCAGTTCAGAGCAGGGCAACAAAAATAGTGCATGGTCTGCATCAAAAGTCACATGAGTAAAGACTGGAGGATCTCAATATGTATACCCTGGAAGAGAGAAAAGAGAGAGTGGGTTATGACAGAAACCCTCAAATACCTCTAAGGCATAAACAAGGTACAAGAGGGTAGCATCTTTCAAAAAAAAAAGATGTTCAATAACAAGAGGTCATGATATAAGGCTGGAGAGGAGTAGACTTGGGTAACATGAGGAAGTATTTTTTCACGGAAAGGGTGGTGGATGCTGGGAACAGCCTCCCAGTGTAGATGGTGGAGGCAAAAATTATAGTGGAATTCAAAAATGTATGGGATAGATATAGGGGAGCCCTAAAATAGGAAAGATAAGATAAAGTCAGAGATTGGGTAGGGTCTGTGGTTGTGCAGTAGGTAGAGAAAATGAGCAGACCAGGATGTTTCTATGACAACAGACATTCTGACTAGAGGAGATAGTATTAGTAGCCATATAATGTGCAGTACATAGATGAAGAAGTCTTGTGCTGTACTTGCATTTATAATGGCTACTGATAAGTAATGTATATGCCTAAAGTGGCCAGCAAATCTTACAGCAGAATAAAACCATTTTAAGTAGACCACTAATAAGTGTACAAAAAAGAATTATACACAAACATATTTGATTATTCTCTTGGAATTTCATTCAGCCTATTTCATTTATTCAGTAAATGTTTGAGTAGCTTGGTTAGCTAATCTTAAACATGACTTCATGTGAGCAACCCTGAGTAGTGAGGACCATGAAGAAGGAGGATTGTGTCAGCAGCGACAACCACAGGGAGTCCACAGGTCTGCATGGCACTCTGTTTCAGGTAACTGATATAAGGTAACACTCTCAAATTCCTCCCACTGAAGGAGTAATCACTGGGGACACTTTGGTTGCTGAGCAGGTTGCATAATACTCTCAGAGGGTAATACTGGTGTAGCCCTCCTCTACTTAACTTACTGGTGGTACATGTTACTTTTAAACTCAGCAGTTAACATTACAGGTCCTCACTGCTGCTCGAGCAATCCAGGGGCTTACCCTCGAGCAGGCAGCAGCTCACAGTCTAGGCACAGATTATATCTCCAGAAACTACCCCCCTCCCTGTCTAGGGATTTTGATGTTATGCAGTCACTGGGAAAGGGGAAGGGTACTATCTCAACTGGCAGCACATAGGAGGTCTCAAAACATACTGTAGTACCTTATAGTTGAAGATTAGGGATACCTCAGGTGACGGCTTGATCTCCGTTGAAGTGCAGGCTAGTCAGAACTTTCCTTCCAACACGACTGGTGGCCACAGGATCAGATGGGATTTTCTAGAAAACATTTGGTTAGGCAGGCAGCACAGCAATAACATTTTAAGGTTCCAAAATGATTTAGTCCAAATGGAAGTAAAATGCAATCAGGCAGTTTTTGCTTTCTTTCCAAAAGCTCAAGCTGTCACACACAACATTTCAGAGGATCCTCATTTAAAATCAGCACAGTTTCCACATTTCTACGGCCCACAGCCACAGTACAGTCTCTTGGGGATCAGGATTTGAACCTGGGCTCTACACTTACTTGGTTCCCAATCTGAGCCAAATGGGATCTGATTTACTTCAGGACCTTTTCTCTATCCCAACTAACTGTTCCTTTACTCGATTCAATCCCCACCTGTGGGAGTGAGGTGCTTATTTCTGAACTCATGTGAAAATTCTCCTCAGGATGGGGGGGTGAATGATGGTAAGCTGTACAGGCACTTTCCAGTCCTTTCCACTAGAGGCCTCTGCTCCTGTAGATCCATGGGCAGGGTTCTCACAGGGCTGGGTCAAATCCCTCCCAGCATCATCAGTCCCAATACCCAGCAGCACATTACCTTGAGTGGACATGACAAATGAAGGGTTAATTCTGTCACCTACCTCAAAAAAGTCTCACTGCCACTTCCATCTCGAATGGTTCTCCATGGCAGCCACTCACTCTCACAAGATTTGAGAGCCTAGCAAGCTCTCTGTGACCCTTAGCTACTTTGCTGCTCCATCTTGAATGTTGCCCCACCGATAGCTTGTGGAGGTCCCTCTGACACATTTGGGACTGGGGAGCAATCTCCCCACCCCGGCAATGGGGTCTCACTGGCCCTGACTGTAGGCCTCCCCTTCAGCCTGCGAGCAGGCACTCCCACTCCTCCTCAAACTCCAACCGCTTCTCAACTGACTCCTAGCTCATTACCTAGCACCGGTTGGTGCTTCGTAAAACAACCATGCACATGCCGCCTGGGCCATTGCCCATGCCCAGCGATGTGTGCTCTTCCCCAGTGCTAACAGGGCATCTCTTTTAGTAACCACCAATTTGGCACAGGGGTTGCACTGGGTAGGGTGGTAAATGCCATATTAGTTGGGAGGGGGGATATGAGAGACATTTAGAGTGAGTAACCTACCATATTTCAGGATCCCTAAAAAACTGTCTTGGCCATCCTGATAAATAGGTCCCAGAAGGGAAGAACTGATATAAAACATGTTATAGTTTAATGGGGCCCTCCCAACCAATCAAAACACTCCTTCTTTCTGTGCATGAGACACTCTTCTTCTGTAAAGAGTGTCTCTTGCACAGCTGGCCTGGAAACAGGCACGTTCAGATAAGTTTTTTTTTAAATTAATATATTATTGATCAAGCTCAGTCAATAATATATTAATACCTCTGCTAAGACCACTCTAACAGTTGTAAGCATGGTCTCACATTCTTAAGGGATCAGAACCACTCACCTTTGGTTTGCAGTTCTCATATCCTAAAAATGCACATGAGATCACTCTTACAATCTTAGGAGTGGTCTCGGCAGTGGTATTAACATACAAAGAACGTAGCAGGTTAGGAGACTCTCAGGGCAAAAGACAAGGCAGGATTACAGAGAAAACAGTGGTATAAGATGTGTAGTGCAAAGGGGTACTGGTTAGAGGGGAGGGAGGGTGCCTAATGAGATGTAATACCTGTGTATCAGTATCAAAGTTTATTGTTCAACTTTGTTGTTATTAACAATCAAAGTTATTACAGTTAAAAGCATCCACTAATTTCTACAAAAATATTATATGATAAACAAATATATAGACAGTTTAAAAAAGAACATTATTACTTGATTAGCTCCATTACAGTGTATCTCTAGGACAGAAACAGCCCTTCAAGGATAATACATAACACATTACTACAAAGGACCAGGTATCACAGCATATTGTAAAGCAGTATTACAATTTACCAACAATAAACAGAGTGCATTTAATAAAATGCAATTAGTAAAAGTACATAAAAACAAGTTGGGGTGAATCTAAGTTGTATTGTAGTTTGATCTGTAATATTTTTCTTCATTTTAATCACTGAGGAGAAGAATTTAGACACCAACAAAGCATATTCCGCACATCTTGGGTGCAACAAAATAATTACCCAATCATAATTAGTTTTTGCATTTGTCTCAAAACATTTGGAAGTAGATTATTTCTAGGCTTTGAATACAAGGGGCATATATTAATTATGTGAAATAAAGATTCTTGATGACCAGTAATACATCTGCATTGGACAGTTGTTGTATTTGAGGTCACATCTGTGTGTGGATCCTTACTATAATAAATATGTCTGGAGCTGATCAATTCAAACCGTGCTCATGTGTTCAGTTTTCTATCAGATGGTTGAATGGGAAGGTTTAAATAATCTTCCAGACAGTGTCCAGTTTTATTATTTTTAAACCATTCAGTGCATTTCTGCTGTTTTTTTTTACCATATCCAAACTTCTATCATGATCAAATATTTTTTTTCTTAATTAAGGTTCTGAAGTATACAGATGTATTTATGTTCTTACTATAAGCATTCCATAAATGAGTCATGTTTATTTTTGCTAGATTAATTTCTAGGGCCTTTAACCATTTAGATTTATGACCTTCATTGGATCATTTGTTTTTTTCTTTCAAACAATTATGATGTAATGTATTATGTTTATTATTCTATTATTCTCAACCAGTAAGCTAATAATTTTAATTCAGCTAAAGCACCCATCAGAATTTTTCCTGATTCAGATCTGACCATTGCATTAGCAGTGGAACATGATACTCCTAATAAGGCTTTATAATAGTATGAGGATGCCTTATCGATTTCTTTTGTTATAAGGAAGCCCCAGACTTCTGTACCATATGTGACAATTGGGTTAATCTTTGCATCACCAGCAATAAGTGCTGGGAGAATAGAATTACCTCCAAATTTCATGTGTTACACTTTAGTAGTGTCTTAGCTATGATTTTAACTTTCAGAAGTTGATCTTTTTGATGCGGAGCCAAGTTAAATGTATTTACCAATTTTACTCCCAAATATTGATAACAATTCACAATTTCAATTTTCTTGTCTCCCAGTGTAAATTTAGATTGAAAAGAACTTTCACCATGACTATTACAAATCATAATTTTTGCTTTTTTAAGATTTATAGATAACTCTAATGTTTCACATTTTTTCTCAAAGGTATCTATTTTTTTGTAGTCTTTTTATAGATAAGGCAAATAAAACCATATTGCCCTCGTAGGCCAACACATGTAGAGGAAAGTTATTTATTTTAGGAGAATCTAACTTTTCCTCATTACCAAAATGGAGCAGTTCATTTACATAAATGTTAAATAACAGGGCAGCCAGCAGGCATCCTTGTTTAACCCCTTTATGGGTCACAAAATATTCAGTTAGGTTGCCTTTGTTATCATACTTGACAGAAGAAACAGTTCTACAATGAAGAAGATAAATCATAATGAGAAGCATATTGTCCATGTTTAAGGAATGCAAGGTTAACCACAATTCATGCCTATTTATAGAATCGGAGGCAGAAGAAAAGTCAACAAATACAGCATATAGTTTCATTTATTTTCCATTTAACATATTTCTCAATTAGATGTGAGGAGACATATATATTATCAGTTGTGGCAAAAACTTTTTATAAATCTTGCCTGAGTGAGGAAATAATTGAATTTGTTTCAACCCAGTCTGTTAGTCTATCAAGTAATAATCTTGTAAAAATGTTTGACACTATATTTAGGTGACTAATTGGACAATAATTATATGGGTCATATACTGATCCTTTTTTATGAAGCAGTACACTAATAGTTTTAACCCAGGAAGAGGGACTATTTAAATTCAGTACAGAAATTAAAATAACTGGTAAGTAAGGGGATCCAAAAGGTCCTATATTCCTTTTATATTTCAGCTGGGATACCATCCTCTCCAGCAGCCTTATTATTTTTAAGTTTTAGGATGGCCAATTCTACTTCAATTTCAGAAAAAATGAGTGCTTTATTAGAATTGAGACATAACTTATTTACCTATTGACAATCCAAATGATCTAATTCAATTCTGGTAAATATTTGCTTAAAATGTTCTATCCAGTTCTCCCTGGGAATATAAGATGCCAATACAGGTTTGTATTCTTTTACACCACTTGCCACCAGTTTGTAGAATGAATGCATATCATTATTTTGTACTACCTTATCCATTTCAGCCCATAGTTTTTGATGATGTAGCAATTTTTTTAATTTTTAACCATCTGTTGTATTGTTTCCTCACTCTATTTAAATTTTTAAAATTTGACTTTGAGGGGACTGTTTTAGTCCACTTTACCAGTTTATTTAATTTTGAATTTGCTTCTATGCATTTATTATCAAACCAATTATAAGTTGGTAGAATATTACATGTAGTTCTAGCATATATGACAGCATTAATATCCTGGTTCAACTGATTCAACGCATTACCAATTTGTTCTGGGGGCTCATAATTTAGACCAAGTGGTTCATTATCATTTACAAAAGTTTGAATGACCTCACAAAAGGCACTACTTGTTATTTCACCTCTCCTCAGAATTTTTTTTTACCAATACAACTTAGTTGTGAAAGAGGACCTGATTCTAAAATATCAGAAGTACCTTCATTAAAATCCATTTTAGGCAGATTGGAGCATGGTCACTTCCTGGCCTTTTTTGTATATAAACCATATTTACTAGTTCCAAATTACACAGAGCATAATATATTGTACTTTGACCACAAGAGGTGACATAGGTGGTTCTACCTTCTAAATCACCACTTATTCTACTATTTAGTATCAGGAGTTTGTTGTTTTCCAAAAAATAATAAGATCTTCACCTTGTTTATTTCCTTTAAGATCTTGACTTTTTCTAGGAGCTATGGTTTCAGTAACAGTCATTTCAGAGAAAATATTACCCATATCATATAAAGCAACCCTAGCAATAAAATCCTGTGACCAGGAAATGATTATTCAGAAATTTGGCAGAAATCTCACCCATCATTATCAATAATTGATCCCATAAGTATACATTATTTCTTTAGCAATTCTGGGGGTGTATACATTGACTACAGTAATAGGAACTGAATGCCAATCAATATTTTGTATAATGTCATTCTGATCAATTTTTATGGTATCTTTGATTACAATGTCTTTTTTTAATTTTAATATATATTGCCAATTCAGCCTTATATCTGCCAAATTTTGTATCTCTAGTAGCAGAAGAGTTTATGGGATAAAATCCATTTAGGTTCAGTTCTGAACTGGCCCATGTTTCTTGGGAAAATATCACATCATTCTTATTTATGAAATCAGCCCAACCTTGATCACAGGATTTACAGAATAAAGCAGCAATATTCAAGGAGACAAAGTTTGTTTTCAGATCCTGGGTTTCTTTATTTTTATTTGATGCATTTTTAGTTTCTGTTATTTCTCTCATCAGTCAGTCATTTTGTGGAGATAAAACTTCACATTTATTTGAGATTGAAACATTATAACAGTTCTGTAAGTTTTCTTCAAGTGGTTAGGAAGTATGACCAATTGGAGTATCAATAATATTTTCAACTCCTTTTGTCTTAGATTGAGTAAATAATAATACCTGTGGAGGGGGCATCTTAAAGGAGGTCCTTTGGAAGCAACATTTCTGCCTGTTGTACAGTAGTATTAGAGGGCTTGCTGTGGAACTAGCTACAGTAAAGACTGAACTTAGTCTTCTCTGAGTCAGAACTAAGTAGGGGCTGGTGTAGACAGCCACTCCTTTGTTTCCCCCAAATGATACCAAGGGTCAGGACTGGGGGGTGGACTGCAGTTTGCACTGGGATAGGGAAAAAAGGGTTCACTCAAGCAGGAGTGAGGACCCACAGTTAATGAGAGTGAACTGGTTAGCTGTCCTAAGCTACTCAATATGTCTGGTTTCCTCCCAAGTGAACTGAGACATGTTGCTCCTCAGGAAACCAGTTGTGCCCCTAATGTGGCATCTATAATAACAATAATAATAATACACTTTATTTTTGAGTGCCTTTCAAAGTATCAAGGTGCTGTACAAAGATTAAAACAGAATTGCATAGAACAAATATAATAAAAAATAAAATAACAGGTCCATACAACTATACATCACTGAAAGGCCTAACACCATAGAAAGGTTTTAAATGCCTGTTTAAATACCCCACAATCACACACTCCCAGAGCTGATGGGGTAGAAAATTCCAGAGGGTAGGGGCCAGAAACATAAAAGCACTGGCCCCAGAAGATTTCAAAGTCACCCTCGGAATCTCCAGCAACCCCATGTCAGCTGAATGGAGCTGTCGCACAGGGCAGTAGGGAACAAGAAGCTCTTTCAAGTAGTCAGGGCCAAGTTCATGTAGGGCTTTAGAAGTCAGTAAACCAACTTTAAAGGTGATCCGCCACTGAATCGGCAGCCAGTGCAGATCACGCAGCACTGGGGTAATATGGGAATAATGGGAAGTCCCCATCAACAATCCTGCTGCAGCATTCTGCACTAGCTGCAGGCAGCAGATATGAACCCCAGGGAGCCCTAAGTATAGGGAGTTGTAGTAGTCAAGATGCAAGGTCACAAAGGCATGGACCAGTGTAGGCAGATCCCCAGATGGAACAAGGTGCTTGATCCTGGCGATATTCCTAAGATGATAAAAGCAAACTTGCTGACTGCTGACACCTGGAATCATAGGGTCAGCCTGTCATCAAGCACCACCCCCAGGTCTTGCCCCCTTTCAGAGGTAAGAATCTGGGAGCCCCCCAGATAAAGACCAGAGGGCTAACCAGCTCTCAACCCCTCTATCCGGTGACCCAGATCCACAACCATCACCTCAGTCTTTCCCGCGTTCAACTTTAGCCAGCTCAGATTCATCCAATCCTGGATTTCAGCAAGGCAGTTGTTAAAAACAGAGAAAGCAATATCCTGGTCAAGTGCAAAGGACAGGTAGAGCTGGGTATCATCAGCATAGCAGTGAAACCTCAGCCCATACCATCTTTCAATGTCTCTGAGAGGCAGCATATACACTGCAAACAACATGGGGGACAGCACTGAGCCCTGAGGAACCCCACATGATAGAGAGAGTGAGTCTGAAGAAAAAATTCCAGACACAACTCTCTGCATTCTGCCAGTGAGGAAAGATGTAAACCACCTGAGGACTGTGCATGTCAGGCCACAGATGAACCTCAGGCACTCAAGCAGCACCCCATGGTCCACAGTGTCAAAGGCTGAGGAGAGATCAAGGAGCACCAGAAGGGAATGGTTTCTCTGATCTTTTGCCATCAGGAGATCACTGAGCACCCAAACCAGTGCAGTCTCTGTACTGTGCCTCTTTCAAAAACTGGACTGGAGAGGTTCGTAGATATTATGGATAGTCAAGTGATTCTCCAGTTGTATCGCCACTAGTTTCTCAATAACCTTCCCTATAAAGGGAAGGTTCAAGACTGGTCTGTAGTTTGCTAGAGTGTCCGGGTCCAAAGAAGCTTTCTTCAGGAGGGGTGTTACCACCGCCTCCTTCAGGGAGCTGGGGACTCACCCGAATCCAAGGAGCACCAGACTATCTGAGCCAGGACTGGGCCGATAATATCACTACAACCCATGATCAGGGAAGTTGGGCCCAGATCCAAACTACAGCATGTAGGGTGCATACCCTGGAAAATCCGCATGCCATCAATGAACTCCAGCAGGTCAAAGGCACTCCAGGAAACATGAGGTGTAGTGACTGAGCACTGACCAACAGGATCCCCCACAGAGCAAGACAGGAGGATCTCTGACCTGATGTTGGCCACCTTATTCGCAAAACATTGAGCAAGCTCATCGCACTCCATTTGCAAAAAAGCTCTTTGATGCTGCAGACAGGCTGGGTTGCACAACCTGTCCACAGTTCATAAGAGTTGAGCTGGTCAATTCTGAGCAGCAGCAATCTCCCCGGACAGGAATTCTGCCTTCTTACGGGAGATTGCTGATTGGTAGACCTGATAATGTTCTACTAATCTAAGGCGGTTGGCCTCCAGGGCAGATTTCCACCAGCACTACCATAACCTTCATCCTAGTCTCTGCAACTCCCTCAGAGACCCATCAAACCAAGGGGCCCGAGGTTGAAGTGGGAGAGGACGAACACAGACAGGAGCAATCAAGAAACTCTGAGAGGTCAATCACAACCACTAGGCCTTCAGGGGTGACATCACGTAAAGGGCGGTAACTGACCATCTCCACGGGGCAGGCCTATGAAGCGGGGGTGCAATAGTTAAGCCTCACAGTGTAGTGATCAGACCAATCGACAGGTTCTACCCCCAAATCGGAGGCCTTAATCCCCAGGAGGAAAACCAAATCCAAGAAGTGACCATGATTATGGGTGGCAGAGGTAACAATCTGTGTGAGGCCCAGAAATGTCATCAACTGGAGGAAGTGCTGTCCAAAAGGGGAGAGTTCGTCATTGACCCAGGCATTGAAGTCACCTAGTACCATCAATCTGGGTGACTCCAATGCCATGTCAATGACAAAACCAGCTACTTCCTGTAGGAATCGCTTTTTGTCCCTGGGTGGATGGTAGATGAGAGCTATCCTACAGCCCACACCTGCCAGCACAGTACACTCAAAAGATTTGGCCTCCTCTACTGGAACACTTGTGAGGCCTAACTCGATCTTGAAACAGACTGCTACCCCCCCTGCAGTCCAATCTCGAGTGGTGTATCACCGAGTACCCAGCCGGAATTGCCGATTCTAGTGATGGACCAGTGTTTTCATCTAGCCAGGTCTCAGTGATGCATGTCAGGTCAGTTGTTCCAACAAGATCTGCAATAATTGCAGTCTTGTTTTTACTAGATCTGGCATTGCATAACACCACTCGAGTTGGACGGGTTTCAAGAGCTGCCTCGGCTACTTGCCCACCAAAAGAAGTGGTGCCCTTGGGTTTGGAGACTAGACATGAAACACCACGTTCCAGGCTCCATTTCACCCCAGGGCATCTTCTAGACCTAAGAACCAGAATGTGAGAGGCCTGCTTATTTGTCCTCTGATGTTCGCACCCCCCAACCCCCTTCTATGCACAATACCCAGTGCTCAACAGCACTGGTAGATAGAAAACGTCAGAGGTGGGGGGAGAATGGGTAAAGAGCATGGAGAGCAGAGGACGAGTAGCGCACTATGGGGGGGAGGGCCTACACATTCCACAGGCTAACCAGCAGTCAAAAAGCACAAAGCACAGACGTCTGACTCCAAAAAGAAAAATTTCAAAACAAATAGTAATAAAGAAAAATTTTCCCAAGCCAACGAAGCTCAAAATAAATAATAAATGAAATAAATAAAACCCAAAGCAAAACAAAATGTCAAACTTTCCCACACTACAAGATAGCTCCACTAGAACAGTCACTCTTACCCATTTTAAATCAATCAATAATTACCCAACCACATAAATACCCTCAGTACTAACTTAAAATAACAACTTAAACAACAGCAGCAAGTGGATAAGTGTCTTGCATAGACTCATCAACTGTAAATTTTAAATTAATAAATAACCAGAAAAATAATGAGTCTTGTAGGGGGGCTCTCACCACCTCCTAGCAATAAGTTAGATTTAGATCAAAAACATGGACCTCTCACTGTCACATTTAAAACATGTTGTGTGATGTATATTTACTATCAAAAAAGGCTCTTTCACAGCCTATTCAGAAAATGGAAGTAACTACTCGATGCCCAACTAAAAATCCACAGTAGCACTGTTCCAGCTTTAGAGAGACTTCTGGTAGGAATAGGTGTATCTTGTCACAGGCCCCTAATGGGTTATTTTGCCAACCCCGACAAACCACCCCAAGGAGGACCTCAGAGCACCACCAATTCTCTCCACTTAAGAAGTGGGAGCAATCCAACCTCCGTCAGTCAGCCGACCACCACTCCAGGAACTCAGGGAATGCACACCCTCTGGTTAACACTCCTGAGCCCCTAGAGAAAATGGCTTCCCCTAATGCTTGCCTCAGGGTTAGTCAGTTTGGCTAACCCTTGCTCGGCCTCTGTGGTTGAGACTTCCTCCCAATAGCTCAGAGAGGGCTCCAAAAACCAGTTCACAACCTTCTTTCCACACAAGAACAATCTCACCATACAGGAGCTATGTCCAACACTTCTCATCAGGTCAATGTCCTCCCAGTCATATTTCACAGTAGACAACCAAAGTCATTAAATCCACAGTGATGGCTCTTGGAGCAGATTACCACCTGAGGACTTCTTCGGGGACTCCAACAGTCTTACATGCCACTCGCCCAGGCAGTTCGTCACCCAGAAATGCCAAACCGGCAGCAGCTCCCAAAAAAGACTTAGTGCTCAGGTCTTCACCTCATCTAGCAGAGAACCCCCTTAATTGTACAAGCCCCAGCAAGCAAAACAGTACACACCACTACAATGAGCTCAGAATTCAAGAAGAAAGTGAGGCCTAGAAAAGTAATTCTTGTGGGGGTCTTCACTGTTAGAAGAATGGAGGAGGTTGTGTGAGTAGGGGAACAGGGAAGCAGAATGATTAGATGCCTTCTGGGGGGGGGCTTTGAGTGTGATGGATGCACACAGGAAACAGAGGACTGTTAAGGGCATTGGAGCAGAGGAAGGACTCAGTGTTGGTTATCCACCTGGGGAGGTGAATGATATCTTTAGGGAGCTGGGAAGGAAGCATTAACTGATAGCATTCTCAGTATTCCTTTCTGGTCTGCCAATGGTTTTAGAATAAGGACAGGCTTTTTCTGATCACTTTCCAAGTCTAGACTGAAGAAGTGGTGCAGAAAAGAGGACGTTGAGTGTTGGGGATAATATAGGGCACTTCTAACAGGATAAAACGCAATATAAAGAGGACGGCCTACACCTCAGTGAGAAGTGCACCAAGGTGTTGGGGAGAAGTTTACTGAGGTGTGTCATTATACATAAAAGAGAGTATGAAAGCCACTGAGGTTAAATAACTGGGTGGCAAGGGCATGGAAACATTCTGAGCACAGGATGTCATGGGCTGGAGGAGTAATAACAGGATTAAAGTGGTCTATGGACCACCATCTCTGAAAGAGGTGACTTATAAGGAACTGGAGTAGAAGATTAGAAGAGCAGCAGATTAGGGGAAGATGCTGCTAATGAGAGACTTCCAGATGCCAGATGTGGGTTGAAACATCTCAGTGACAACAAAGGCAAGGAATCAGTTGCTAGTAGAAACATTTCTGCTACAGAGAGTTGAAGGACCCACAGCACAAGGGAAGGAGACATATGTTATTTGGCCCTCACAAACAGAGACAGTACGGGGGACGTCACAGTTCAGGACACACTGGGAATCAGTAATCTTCTAATTTAGAGGTGGGCAGGAAGCTCTCACAGGCAAAGGTTCTGGACTTTAGAAAGGCAGATTTTGGTAGAATGAGGGAGCTGTTGAGAGAAAAACTGGATGAGGTGGAGACAGTAAAGGGGATGGACAACATAGATACATAGAAGCTGACGGCAGATAAGGGCCACATTGCCCATCCAGTCTGCCCTTTTTTGTTGCTTTGCTTATATTGTAAACCCCTCCAGATCTATGGTACTTTCCTTGCCACCCTCTTACCTATCTGTTATGACTCCCTTGTGCTCATCCCAGGCTTTTTTGAATCCCACCACTGTTTTCACCCCCACAACCTCTGCTGGAAGACCATTCCAGGCACCCACCACCCTTTCTGTGAAGACGTATTTCCTCACATCTCTCCAAAACCTAACCCCCTCTACTTCATATCATGGCCCCTTGTTCTGGAGCACCCTTTCCACTGAAAAATACCCCCCACTTGTACCTTATTCACCCTCTGAGGTATTTAAAGGTCTCGATCATATTCCCCCTCTCCCTCCAGTGTGTACTTGTTTAATTCCTTTAGCCTTTCCTCATAGGAAATTTGATGTAGACACTGTACCATCTTGGCAGCCTCCTTTGGATGGCCTCCATCCTGTCTATGTACTTTCTGAGATGTGGCCACCAAAACTGGACACATTACTCCACATGGGATCTTACTGAAGACCTATATAGGGGTAACACCACTTCCCTTTTCCTGCTGGTAATACTCCTACCTATACATCCCAGCATCCCACTAGCTCTCCTGAATGCTTTGTCACATTGTCTGGCCACCTTTAGGCCATCTGAAATGATTACCCCTCCAGGTCTCTTTTCTGCTTGGTTGCTGCTAGCATCTCTCCCCCATTTTGTACTACACCCCTAGGTTTCTGTTACCCAAGTGCATTATTTCACATTTTTTTGTATTAAACCTTAGCTGCCAAAATTTTGACCACTCCTCCAGTCCTTTCAAGTATCTTTTGATCCTTTGCTTCCCCTCCAGAGGTTTTTTTTTTTTTTTTAGTCTTTGGTAACTAGGTAAGGCTGTTTCCACCATGATGCAGATCTTAATGTCATCAGCAAAGAAGCAGACCTTCCTTCCAGTTCCTCTGCTATGTCACTAATGAAGACATTAAAGAGGACTGTCCCAGTACTGACCCCTGCTGTACCCTGCTGGTCACTTTCCCCTCCTCAGTTTGAACTCCATTTACCACCACTGTCTGCCTTCTATCCGCTAACCAGTTTCTTAACCAGTGACACTTATTTACCAGCCTTCTATGTGAAACGGTGTCAATGGCGTTACTGAAGTCCAAGTAGGCCACATCCACCCCCCCGATCCAACACCCTGGTTACCCAGTCAAAAAAAATTGGTAAAATTTGTTTGGCATGATTCCCTCACCCCCAACCCCATAAAGTCATGCTGTCTCAGGTAATGCAGTCCATTGGATTCCATGTGTTCCTCTGTTCTTTCCTTCAATAGTGTTTCCATCAGATTCCTTACTGCAAATGTCAGGCTAACAGGCCTGTAATTTCCCTCCTTCTCCTTGCTACCACTTTTGCGAAGTGGGATTATGTTCGCCCTTCTCCAGTTCTCCGGGACCATGCTTGTCTCCAGTGAACTGTTAAACAAGTCTATCAGAGGTGCAGCTAGTACCTCCCTGAGTTCCTTTGACACTATTGGATGCACCCTGTCTGGCCCCATGGCTTTGTCCACCTTCAGATTAGCAAGTGCTTTCCTGACCCTCTCCTTAGAAAAGAGACTGGTGTCCATTCCCCTCCCCAATCTCTTGGTGCTTATTTGTGGTCCCTCCCCTTCCATCTCAGTTGTGAATACTGAATAGAAATATTTGTTTAAGA
The DNA here is from genome assembly GCA_016271365.2 of Neoceratodus forsteri. Taxonomy (NCBI): domain Eukaryota; kingdom Metazoa; phylum Chordata; order Ceratodontiformes; family Ceratodontidae; genus Neoceratodus; species Neoceratodus forsteri. The sequence goes on along the minus strand of JADMNL010000022.1, from coordinate 260,558,250 downwards.
TAGTTGCCATTTCTTGGTCCTTCAAAGTATAGCCCCCTGTCTCCTTTATTAACCATTTAATCCCTCCCTTGGTCTTCTTTTTCTTGTTGATATACCTGAAAAATGTATTTTCCCCCTTTGATACTGTCTGGGCTATTCTTTCCTCAGCTTGCACTTTTACGCTCCTTACTGCCTTGCCTGCCTCCCATTTACCCAGATATACTTCTCTGTCCTCCTTTCTTTGGGTTTCCTTATACTTTCTGAATGCCACTATTTTTGCTCTTACCTTTCTTGCCAATTCTCTTGAGAACCATACTGGTCTTGTCCTCCTTCTGCTTTTGCTTATTTGTCTGATGTACAAGTCTGTAGCTTTTACTATGGTTTTTTTTATTTGGGCCTATTTTGCCTCAACCCCCAATATCTTCCCCCACAAGGACTTTTCAGATGCATTCCCCCATATTTGTAAAGCCAGCCCTTCTGAAATCCAGGACCATCACCCTTGTGTGGCTGGATTCTGCTGTTGTTCATATATTAAACCATACTGTGAGAGGGTTACAAGTGGAAATTGATCATGAATCAGATATTAGAGGCCACGAGTCTATATGTAATGATGGTAGAGAAAAAGAAATGAGGAAAGAAACCTTTGTAGTACACAGGAGAGGCAGGGAAGGCTGTAATGGTTAAAAAGAAGGCCTTCAAGAAATACAAAGCCAAACAGTCAAAGCAGGATAGGGTAGTGTATATTAATAAGATGAAAGAGGCCAGCAAGGCAGTGAGGATGGCAAAGTCAGACATTAAGTTGATAATAGCGGAGGGAATAGATAAGAGTGCTGAAACATTCTTTCATTACATACAGGAGAAGTACAAGATAAAGGAGGATATAGTCAGACTAAGAAGGGGAAGGGTGGGAGGAGAAAGACAAAGGGAAGGTCAATGGACTGAACAAGTGTTTCTGTTTCGTGTTCATGATGGAGGATAAGTGGCCTCTACCTGACTGTGTCACCGAGGCCAGACTGGGAAGTGGGTGAGTGTGTTAATATAGAATCGATTTCTGAGACAAGTGTGTTGAAAGGATTATGTGCATAGCTGCTTCAATCTCAGTAATTTTCTTTAGTCTGTAATTTGTGGGGCAAGTGTTTGCCACGGTCAGGCACTGAGAGGGTATACAATTTATGTTAAGTTTTACAGTTCTTTTGAAAAAGCTCAATAAACTAGCAATTATAAAAAAAGTGGACAAATCAATGGGCTCTGACAGGCTACTTTCACAAGTGCTGAAAGAGATATGACAAATCCTGGCTGCACCACAGGCAGAGCTCTTTGATAGCTCACTAGAGATGGGAGAGGTACCAAGGACTGGAGGACAGCAGATGTAGTGCCCCTGCATAAGAGTGGAAATAGGGACAAACCAGGAAACTATAGACTTGTCAGCCTGATGTCTATAGTAGGAAAGTAGGAGCAACCTCAGTAAAGGAGAGACCAGTGAGTTGCCTGGAAGCAAATGGACCTCAGTACACTAGATAGCTTGCATTCTTGGGGAGAAGGTTGTGTCAGATGAACTTGAACCTGGAAGACAAAGTCAGTGAACAAGGGTCAAGTGATGGACCTCCTGTACTTTGACTTCAGCAGAGCCTTTGGCTCTGTCTCACATGGATGCTTGGTCACAAAAATGAGTGACCTGGGAGTTAGGACTAGGATTACATGGTGGGTAAGGACTGTGTGGATCAAGATCACATTCGTATCATCCAACGTGACATCACTTCTTTGGCAAATAAATGGGGAGTGAGACTAAACACCAACAAGTGTAAAGTTATACACTTGGGACATAAAAACCCATGTGTGGACTACTCACTCGGAGGTTAACCGTTAACAACTTCTACTCATGAAAGAGACCTGGGTATTGCAATATCTAGGAGGAGAAAATTAACAGTTTTGTCAGGGGAGGGAGAGGTGACGAGTGGGGTGCCGCAAGGATCGGTCCTTGGACCTGCAATGTTTAATATATTTATATCTGACATACAAATCTCCTCAAGTAATATACTATCCAGACTTGCAGATGATACCAAACTGGGGGGGGGTTGTCTCTACCATTAACACCAAACAACAAACACAAGATCTTGTAACTATTGAACACTAGGCATGCACAAATAGGATGAACTATAATACTGAGAAATGTACCATACTACATCTCGGGAAAAACAACTGCAAACAGGCTTATAAACTAAACAATCTAACACTGAAAACTGCAAACAATGAAAAAGATCTTGGAATCATAATTAACAATAAGCTTTTCTCATTTGACCACTGTAATAAGATAGCTAAAAACTCTAATTCACTCCTCATAATGATAAACTGTACATTTGTCTCCAAAACAGAAGAATGCATAATATCACTATACAGGACATACATCAGGCCATATTTAGATTACGGGTCACCCTTTTGAAGCCCTTATCTAAAGAAAGACATCAATAGGTTTGAACAGATTCAGAGAAGAGCTACCAGAATGGTACCTCACCTAGCCCATCTAAGCTATCCAGATAGACTCCATAAAACAAGCCTACATTCCCAGGAATTAAGGCGCAGCAGAGATCTACTGTTTCTCTTTAGAATCCTTCGGTCTCCCACACTAATGCAATAATGCGGCATTTCCTTTTCAAAGAGGAAAACAATGCCAAGACTACTCACCAAGCAATTAGAGGTCGGTAAAGTAACGACCAATAAAAGATTAAACTTCTTCTCCATAAGATCACCTAGATTATGGAAAAAGCTCCCTCAAGAAGTAGTTGACTGTAAAATCTTTAATACATTCAAAAAGGCATATATATATGGCTAGCTTTGAATTACAACCAGGCCTAAATCCCACAAAATTGTAGGGGACAATCTTGATGGGCCTTCACCTACTTTTGTCCCTAAACACTGAGTAAACTGAGTAATGATTTCAGACAATCTAAACAGTTTAATGAGTCTATACAAAAAACAAATCAGGTAATTTGGTCCATTAAAAGAAATATAAAATCTAGAGACCCCAGGGTAATGAAACCCTTGTTCAGGTCATACGCAAGACCTCATTTGGAGTATGTGTCACAATTATGGTGCCCCTTTAAAAAAACTGAGATCTCTTTGTTGGAAAAAGTCTCAAAGAAGATACACTAAACATCTAACTGATATGTACCACAAGTCATATGAAAACCGACTTTCTGCTCTAAATCTCTTGCTTTTGAAAGCCAGGCGTTTAAGGGGAGACCTCATGTTTATGTATGACATAATTCAGGATCCTTCATTACTATGCCAATTAGGCTTCACCTTTAAAAGTGATGCCCATAACACCAGAGGACATCCATGCCGGCTTTCTGGTAGAAAATGTAAACATATTATCAGTACTTGGAATTGTTTGCCATTGGATGTCATCACCAGCAAATCCAAAATTGAGTTCAGGCAACGACTCAACAAACTAATTTTATCTGGCTATCATCTCAGTTACTATTAATATAGGAACAATTATGGGCCTCTGAGCCTCCAAGCTCCTTGCTCCTTTTAGTATGATCCTTTAGTATGACTTGGCTAAGTGAGAGAACCCAGAGGTTTTCCTCATGGGGGAGCACACAGCGGTCAGGGATGTTACCAACTGAATGCTGGAGGGATTGATCTTGGGCCAAGTCCTTTTTAAAATCTAAATTGGATACAATTGGATAGGGATGCAGGGCAAGATCTGCCTCTTCTCAGACAATAAAAAGATGTGCAGGAGAGCAGAGGCCATTTCTTTTTGGAATAATTTGAATCCTCAGATTAGAAATCATTCAAATGCCCTTGCTTTCAAGATGGCTCTAAAGAACTATTTGTTAAAATTGTAATTATCCTGTAATTGTTTTGGTGGTTAATTTATTGACTTTATTTTATTTATTTTGTGTTGTGTATGCTTTCCTATTTGTTTAGTTGTATAGTTTATTTTTGCTGTGTCATCATGATATGACTTGGGACATTTCATAAATGAGACTTGTTTCTTATTGAACTTATCCTGTGAATCTTAGTAAAATACAATAAATAATAAAGACAGCTGAGGGGGTTAAAACTATGAGGGAACATTTGGAGAGATTTGAGAAATGGTCATAGGTATGGCAGTTGAAATTCAATGCAAAAAAAGTACACAGTGATCCATGTAGAGGAAAAAAAAACATTGAAAACAGAATACAGGGTGGGGCAGTGGTTGCGGTAGAGAATGACTGAGGAGGGGACCTGGGACAATTATACCGGATAATTTAAAAACATCTGTGCAGTGCATTAGGACAGTGAGAAGGATGAACTGGATGCTAGAATGCATCAGCAGCAGAAAGAGAGTGGCGATTCTTCCCTTGTACAGATGACTGGTGTATCATCACCTGGAGAACTGTGTAATGTTCTGGAGCAGCCAGTTGAGGAAGGACAGGGCCAGGGTGAAAGCAGTGCAGAGATTGGTGACCAAAATAATTCAGGGACAGCAGGGAAGAGTTTACATGGAGAGGTTGGAGGACCTCAACTTATACACACAGGTACCATCCCCCTCCCCCGAGGAGACAGGAGGTCACGAGGGCCAGTTCCTGAAGTCCTCCCTGCCACAAGAAAGCCCGAAGCTGCACAAAGATACAACACCCCTCCTCTGAGGAGATTGGAGGTCACGAGGGCCAGTCCCTGAAGCCCTCTCTGTCGCAAGAAAGCCCGAAGCTGCACATAGATACCACCCCCTCCCCCAAGGAGACTGGAGGTCGCAAGGACCAGTCCCTGAAGCCCTCCCTGCTGCAAGAAAGCCTGAAGCTGCACAAAGATACCACCCCCTCTCCTGAGGAGACCAGAGGTTATGAGGGCCAGTCTCTGAAGCCCTTCCTGCCGCAAGAAAGCCCAAAGCTGCACAAAGATACCACCCCCTCCCCCGAGGAGACCGGAGGTTGCGAGGGCCAGTCCCTGAAGCCCTTCCTGCTGCAAGAAAGCCCGAAGCTGCACAAAGGTAATTGTACCTCTCTCCAGTCAGCAGTCATGACCGTTGAGAAAGAACTGCTTGGCTACTGCATTTGGCGCCTTTTCCAGCAACGGCTGCAAGCTCCCCTTCTCGCTGCCACAGCACTGCCGAAAATGCACTGTTAGTTGGTGCTCAGGCTGGGACTGAACTGTAATTGTTAAGCCTTATTTTGCCCTATTCAAAGTGATCCAGCACAAGTTATTCTGTGAGAAATTATCTAAAGGGTAAAGTATCAGAGTTTCTGCTGCCAGAGGTCTGGGCATAATTTAATTGTACCCTGTGAACGAACTATCAGGGGATTGAAGTAAAAAGTTTGAAAAGTGTAAACCTGTGTGCAGACATCTCAGCAGTAAAAAGTTTTAAAAGTGTAACCTGTGTGCAGACATCTCAGCACTATGTAGCCAGTATTTCCACAGTAAGTCACTTAATTCTGGAATTGCAAACAAACAGCTTGCCCTGTCCTCATTTGCTCTTCTCTTCCCACTCCTGTACCTGCCCGCCCCCAATCGTTAATCTGTTCACCCCTCTACTGCCTATTTAACCCCCCCTCTCTCCCTCTCCCGCAGATACCACCCCCCTCCATCGAGGAGACTGGAGGTCATGAGGGCCAGCCCCTGAAGCCCTCCCTGCCGCAAGAAAGCCCGAAGCTGCACAAAGGTAATTGTACCTCTCTCCAGTCAGCAGTCACGACTGTTGAGAAAGGACTGCTCAGCTACTGCATTTGGCACCTTTTCAAGCAATGGCTGCAAGCTCCCCTTCTTGCTGCCACAGCACTGCCGGAAATGCACTGTTAGTTGGTGCTCAGGCTTTGCCCCACCAAATGCTATGAGTTTGGCTCCCCACCGACCCTACCACCACCCTTGGTCGGCACTCGAATTTATAGCCAAGGTTGCTGAGGTGACGAGCCGAAATAACCTATCAGCCCACTTTTCCAGCCGCAGGTTATACAAACTTAACAGTAGTGGCCACTGCTACATACCGATCTCTATCTACATATACAATGTTATCCCTTCTATTAGCAGCCCTCCTGACTTCCAGGATCTTAAAACATGCTCAACAACCCCCCCAGAGGCACCCAAACCATACTACCACAACTTTTCCACTAATAACTTATTTACCTATGATGACTTCAGACCCTGTCCCTCCAACATCTCCCACACAAGCCAAATTGATCCTGCTGGCTTATACTCACATGCTCTCACATTAACCCTCACACCCACACATGATACACATTGTACCTCAGCTCTCCCCCGCCAGACCACAACCCCCCACCACCCTGGCTAACCCCATAACCGTCCCCCTCACTTCCCTAACCCTTCTAGCAAGTGTCATTCCCAGTCTCCCAGTTCCTACCTCCAGTGAAAACAGCCCTACACTCTACCAATCCCAACGTCACTTATCCAAACTCTGCAGGTTTGCCCTCCTGCGGCACACCCTCCTACTTCTCTTAGTATCTGGCAATATCCACCCCAACCCAGGACCACCCTGCGCTATGGCCTCTCCAAACCACCCTAGGGGGAGTCTACTGCTAGCTACTCTAAATATATGCAGCCTACCAAATAAACACACCCCTCTCCAAGGCTGGATTGCCCAGCATGCACCAGACATCCTAGCCCTCTCGGAGACCTGGCTCTCTGATGGAATACCCAATGATGCTGTCTCCCTCAGTAATATTTCTTCTTCCGGGCCAACAGGACCAGCAAGAGAGGCGGTGGCTGTGCAATTTATGTTAAATCCTCACTCCATGCCAATGAAGTATAAATCTCCACACCACAATATGGCGCCCAGACACTTACATTCAAACTCAGTCTGGGTTCCAAAACGCTCCACATCATTTCAGCCTATATCCCCCTGGGAAACCAAAAACTCGCCTTTGATTCTATCCTCCACAGTATTGCCCACCTACCTAATACTAGTGAAATCATCATAATGGGTGACTTCAATGTCAACTGGCTATCCCCAGCCTCATCCAGCTTTAAAGACACTGCCCTGGCATACGATCTTGCCCAACTCGTCACCTCTCCAACCAGAAGGGACAATAGATCTGGGACCTCCACCCTTTTAGACCTCATTTTCACCAACAGGCCACGGAACCTCTCCCAGGCCACAGTGCTCCCTGACTCTATCAGTGACCACTCCCCGGTGACATGCTGGTGGTAAGGTAAATTGCCCCCTGCCCCCCAAAAAATCTCCATGCAGAGACGGCTAAAAAGAGGAGGCCTACAGAAACTCAAAGCCCATCTAACTACCAGCAATTGGCTCCCCATTTACACCACGCAGTCAGTAGACCTAGCACTCGCCCACTTTATAACCACTTTCAACAAGGCCTGTGACATTTTTGCTCCCCTCACCAAGCAAGTAGAGAAAACCAGAACCACCCCTGGATCACACCCTTACTACTTAACCTGCTCCAACAGAGGGACAACCTTTGGCATAAGGCTCTTGACTCCCAACGCACGCGGGATATACTGGGAGGCCTGCAATAAATGTACATGGGCCTTACAGCAGGCGAAAGCTACTTACTACCAACAAACCCTAACCTTCCCTTGGGGAGATGGTAAAAAATTTTGGAGCAACATAAAAGAACTCAGTGGGAAATCCTGCTCCCCCACCCCTACCCAACTCACTATAAACGGAGATGTCACCCAGGATCCTTCCACTATAGCTGAAGCCCTTAACTCCGCCTTCTTGGACCTCTCCCATATTCTCCTTCCTAATTTCTTCCACCCTGTTCCCCCACCTCCCCCAACACCCTGTGTAATGTAGATTCGATACCTTTCAGGCTGAGAGTCATCTCCTGCCGTGAGGCAAAACACTACATTGCTAAAGCTATTGCCAATTCCCGTTACAGCACTGATTCCCTAGATCTTAAACTCATTCGGCTGACCCTGGATGTCATATTACCCCACCTTACTAAAATTCTCAGCCTCTCTCTTTGCCTCAGTCAGTTCCCCTCAACCTGGAAGAGAGCCATAATCACTCCCATTCTGAAGAGCGGTGACCCCACTAACACAAACAACTATAGACCGATTTCAATACTTCCACCTCTCTACAAGGCACTGGAAAAAATAGTCTCGGACCTGATAACAGAACACCTAACTAAACACAACCTTCTCTGCCAGGCACAGCACGGTTTCTGGACTGGCCATAGCACAGTCACTGCACTTTCTGAGCTCACCTCATTCATCCATGAGGCCCTAGACCAAGGATCAATTGCAGGTGCGATCTATGTGGATCTAACCAAGGCATTTGCCACGGTCAGTCATGAGCTACTGCTTTGTGTCCTTCCACAACTGAATGTGGTCCCAGAGGCAACTGCCTGGTTCAAGGATTACCTCTCAGGCTGGTCACAACAAGTCATATTAAACACCACCATCTCCTCCTGCAAAACAGTGTGCTCTGGGGTCCCACAGGGGTCTATTCTCAGCCCGCTTCTATTCACCCTCTTTTTAAACTCTCTCCCCAAGGCATGCAGTGGTCATCTACTTCTCTATGCTGATGATGCGGTACTGTTCTGGAAACACCCACAACTAAGCACCCTCCAACTAGCCCTTCAGGGTTTCTTCAGGGAGCTAGAGACATGGTTCATTGAACACCGCCTGATCATCAATTATAAAAAAACTAAGTCCATGATCTTTGAGCACTGTCAAAGCCCACACAGTCAGTCGGCACTCCTAATCAAAAACACACAAGGCGCCCCCCTTGAACACGTTACAAATTTTAAATACCTGGGTATCATATTAGATACCTCCCTCTCCTACCATAGTCACATACAACATCTTTCCTCAGCTGTCAACTCTAGAGTGGGCATCCTCTACAGACTTAAACACTGCTTACCCACTCGGGCCATGCATCTTGCAGTCTCCTCCTCAATCTTCTCCCTAGTTGACTACGGGATAACGACATATGGCTCAGCAGAACCCACCACACAACGTGGTATTAACACTGCCTTGAATAAAGCATGCCACCTAGTCACCGGCAGTGACAGACTAACTCATACCTGTGACCTTTATGCTTTGGCTGGTTAGCTAAACTTCCAACAAAGACTAAAGTATCACACCTGCATCCTCGAAAAAAAATACTTCTCCAGCTAGCCCCCGTTGGTCTTCTCCCCATAATCAGCCCAGCCCCCCTCAGGCGTAATACACAGCTCGCAGCAAACTCCTCATTCCAGGTTCCCCATTGTAGAACATCACTTGGGCAAAGATCCTTTCACTACCGTGCCCCTCTTTGGCTCAATACGTTACCTCCCCAGCTCTCTGACCCATAGCATCTCCCTATTCAAAACAGGCCTCAAAGCTCACCTACTTGAATCTGCAAATTGTGACTGTGGCTAACCCTGCCCACCTCGTGTGCTCCCAAACCCTCCTAATAACTGACACAGGGTCTCGCTAGACCCCATGAATCAGCATCCCATGAATCAGCATCCTACACGTCTCTGAGAAGTGATATCCAGAAAGCTGCCTACCACTATCTTTGGTAAACTAAGTTAAAGCCTGGACTGCACTACCAGTACTGTTTGTGAATACTGCTTGTTTATGTATGTTTCCTTGTATTTTGTTCTCCCTCCACCCCCTGTAACCAACATGGAGCCTTTGCAAAAGAGTCTGTGACTCAAAGGATTGTAATTCCGATTATATTAAATAAATAAATAATAATAATAAAAAATAAATAAGTAAATAAAAAGAAGAGAGGAAAAATGAGAAGTACCTCCATGGGTTATGTAAAGCAGATAGTAGAGTTGTTTATGCCAAGGGGGAACACAAGCACTGGAAGGAACTCAATGAAGCTAGTTGGGGGTGGGGTTAGATTCAGGAGGGATGTTGATAAGTATGTCTTCACAGAAAGGGTGGTGGATGTTTTGGAGCAAACTACTAAAGTATATTGTTTGTGTGAAATCAGTGGGGGTTTCAAACATGGGTGGGGAAGACACATGGGACCGGTAAGGCAATCAGCAAAAAGGAAAAGGGAAAAGAGTAGTGAAAGGCCACTACGGCTCTTCACAAACAACAATAGGTAGGGGAGGGCAGGGCAGATTTATTGGGTCACAGGGTCTTTTTTCTTACTACTTTAATGTTTCCAGTTTGAATAGTTTTATAATTATGTCTTAGAAGTCATTCATTCTGATTAGCTTTCATTAGTTTTGACAACAAGAAAGAAATTCTGGGTTTATTCTGTTGTAAGCCCCTCCCCAGTTTGGAGGGCTTACTAAAGGCTACCCTGCTCACCCCCTGCAGGTGCCTCATGGGAGGTAGGCCTTGGGTGGTGCCCACCCCTTGGGTGTGGTGATCCTGCCCCATAGGATATACACTGGTAGGAGTTTAGCAAGAGAGGAGACAGGCGGGACTGCAGAACACAAGTGTGGGTCAGGGTTCGAACCCTGGCCCAGACATTTGCTGTCTAGCTCAGTGGCACTGGTTTGGTGCTCAGATCTGCTGAGAGGTGTGCAGGAATGTGGATGGTGGGATGGGAGCCATGTGGGAGTAGGAGCCATGTCCTGGAGGAATCGTCTTTGACCCGTCTTGTGCTCCATGGTATCAGAGAGGGTCGGGGCCTATTCTGAATGTGGACTATGTGAGGCAGTGGGGGCACCACAGAGTTGGCAGAGTCACAGTGTGGCCTATCCGATGGTGGCAGCACCGGGTAGGTTGTACCTGTGTAGCACACTGCTTTCATTTGGTGGCCTGCCAGGAGCGAGAGGAGCTGGGCCCACCTTTCCCAGTGGTGAGTTTGGTCCAGGACCGAGTTGGGCCCTGGCATAAGGCCTGTATGCTGCAGGATGTCTGGACTGATGAATGAGCTGGTAACAAGAGATCGCACTGCTTGTGGTGTGGCCAAGTGCAGGTAGGATGCACAACCGAGTGTTTACCAGGCCGGAGTGTGACCAACAGCATGTGTCTGGGGAGCCCTGTTGCAGCGTTAGGCCTTGGTTTGTTTTGCTGTCCTGTTAGCCAAGCCTCCATGTTCTGTCATCTAAGTGAAGTCCATTTTTCCAGCCTGCCTAGGCCTAAGTTGTGTGCTGCAGCTATGTGCTGCAGAAATTACTGTTTTATGACCTTGTGCCTGTCCTCCCTTGTGCCTCCAGCCCCAAGGAGCTGAATTTTATGTCCTATTAATCAAAGTAATTATTTTTTTTTATTTTTTTAAAACTTGGTATTCCTGTTGATCTTTGCTGCTTGTTTGTTAACCAGTTTGCTTCCAGTTACAGCTCTAGTGCCTTACCAGCCCAATGTATCCAGCTGATTCCTCCATCTCTTTCTATGCTGTGAAGATCCATCTCTCATTGACTGTATGAATTTAAGTGTTAAGGTAGGTCAAACTATTTACTTTATTACTGAGGATCTCTGTTGTTTTCCTGGCTTGTGCTTCCTCTGGCATTTTTACCATCTGGACCCTAGACATTGTTGGAAGGAGGGTTACAAACACGAGGGCTCATTCGGGATTTAAATCCACTTGGCAGGGCAGGTGGCTTGAAGTTTGAGGGCTGGCAGCCTGTTGGGGGTCCCTAATTACTAAACTGTGCCATTCAGGGGGGCCACCATGTTGGGTGAAGTTCATGCCTTGTGAGAGCTGCCATCTTTGGTTTAGGCGACGAATATTTAGTAGCTGTGCCCACATGGTGCTGTAGGGCTTTATTGATTGGCTGGTGGGGAGGAAAGCCTGTTTGGAGCTACTACAAAGGCTGCTTTTTTGTGTGAGCTCAGCAAGGAGTAGAGAGCTTGAGTGCTTACTATGGTGGAGAAGATCCCCACCAAGGAGCCCCAGGCTCTTGTACCTGCCTCCTTACTGTCTTGGTTATGGAAGACTACGTGGTGTGAAGCTGCTGAAGAATGGTGTGTTTAGTGTGACTACCAAGGTGTTGGTATTGTGCACCTACCATTATGATCAGCCTGTGCCAGGGCCCACCATCTGGGCTATATAAACTGCCACCCTATTCTTCTATTTGCAATTGTCCTTCAGTGCCATTGGTGAGCTCAGCCTCTTTGCTGTCGATTGGAAGCTTGGATGTGTGGAAGGAGACCACAGCAGCAATTCCCCCTGTGAAGCCCTCTGCTTCAAGCCCCAGATGTGATGATCAAGTCTGTAGAAGAGGAGGACCTGTATGGTGATGGAGGGCGATGATGTCTGCCCAGCCCTTCTCTGCCACCGCCTGCTGACCCTCCCCATAGCAGAGGGAGAGGACAAGAAAGGCTACTAAACCTGCTGATCCCCTGGGGCCCAGGGGTCTGACCAGTGCTTCCTTGCTCTACAGCGGTGGTAAGAGTATTGTCACCCGTGAAGAGGCCCCAGGCAAGAAGTCGCCAACATTTGTGGAGTGAGCTGGTGGTAAGAATGAGACTGAGAACTTGGAACCACCAGTTTTGTCCCCTGGTCATGCCTTTGTAGCTACATGTTTGCTGACCAGGATGTGCACCGGGCCATCCCACAGCCCTACATCAAGCTGGTACTGACCTTACTGGACAACATTCCCTGCCTACTAGTGCAGAGCAAAGCACTCTGGGTGAAGATTTTTTTCATTTTTTTAATTTTTATACTTGTAAGCAGGATGAGCAAAACTGCCTGTTTCCACCAACAACAAGTTACAAAACATACGTAAACATACATAGTATTACACACAAACAAAACATTTGGAAATAATACAAAAATACAGAAACAAACAATAATGAACAATCAATTATTTAACTTGAACATCTGCTAATTCTGACCCCCTGAATGTTTGCTGCAGGACTGGAGTTTGGTTGGCGCCTGGTCAGGCTCATCATACCAGCATAAGGGAGGAGCCAGAATGGTCCCAGGCAGAACGCTGGGTGTGGAGAAGCATCCACCTTGAGTATCCACAAGCTGACTACCCTTATCTCTCAGAATGGCTCTTGGATATTGTGGAGGAGAAAAGAGGTGATTAGGTGTTCCGAGGTATGGTGCAGAAACTTCAACTACGGAACAATGAGTCAGGAGCCCCCTCTGAGGAGGTGATCCGGAAAGCCAGGTCCCTTTGCCATGCTGTGGCCTGGGCTGGGTTAACCTTATTCAAGCATTATACATTGGTGCAAGACACGGCTGGTAGTCGCAAGAAGCACTACAGCATAGCTGTGGACTCATCTGCCAATGAAACTACAAAGCCTGATTTTGCCTTTTACTATCCCTGTGGTGGTGGACCTGCCATCTGGACAGGAGTGCCTGTATGAACTTTGGTTGTGCTGCCAGGACTGTTACCGGTTTGTTAAATTGAACTGACTGCTTTCTGTGTTGCTTTTGGTTCTAACAATTGCTTGTTTGAACAAGAAAGGTGTGCCCAGAAGTATTGCCTGAAGAGACTGTTCCTTTGTGGCTTGGGACTTTCTGGACTTCTCTGAAAAAACAAAGATTTGTCAAAGTTTTTGACTGCCAGCATAGCCTCCCCCCAACCCCGTAAAAGGACTGGAGGTTTAATGTGTGGACTTGGAGTGGACTGAAACATCCTTTCCAATGTTTGCTAATAGTTGTAGGAGCAGTGCTTGTGTCAATGGTTAGTGGGCTATGTTGGTGGAATGAGTAAGTAGGTAGTGGGTGTTTGTATGAATGGTAGAGTAGTTACTCTTGCATGGTAACATAGTACTGATGTTGTTTAGAGAATGTCCTGGCAAGCCTTTCATTTTATTAATTCAACAGTCTGCTGGGGAGTTCAGGGGGAGGTTACAGGATTAAAATGGGTTCCATTTAACGTCCTAGGTTTCCAGTTTAGTGGGTCTTTTGTGTGCAGCAGCTTCAGGGATAGGTGACAGCTAGATGGAGGGTGTGCATATCCATTCTAGCACCCCTTCCCTGGACAGCTGGGTGCCTCATTCCCCAGGGGGAATGGATTTAAGGGGGGAAGAGTGCAACTCCCCCCTGTTTGGGGGCTTACTAAAGGTTACCCTGCTCACCCCCTGTAGGTGCCTCCTTCAAGGTAGACCCTGGGTGATGCTCGCCCCTTAGGTGTGGTGATCCTGCTCTGTAGGGTATAAATTGGGAGGAGTTTAGAGAGAGAGGAGTGTAGTGCCCCAGAGTTGGGGGCACAACAGAAAGAAAACCTAGAGGTACCCAGCCCTGTAAGGTGCCCAAGTACAGTATGGAGGTGCCCCAGAAATGCTCAAGTGCCCAAGCTTTAGGTACATCCAGCACAAGCACATTTTAAAAATAATGTAAGTAGCATGAGTTGCCAAGTAAATGCTGCTATGCCAGCATGAGTGATTAAGCTCCCTTTTGAATTGTTGTCCGAGACTGGCCCCAGGTGCCCTAGCGTATTCATACCATCCCTGCCTTATGACGTTCCTGTGGCTCGACGGTCCGGTGTACCTGGACAGCTAGCATTAACACCTAGTCTTGGATAATATATGTGGTAGGTGCTGTTCCACCCATGCCTCAGTACCTCACTCACAACTTCCTCCAGTACGCCATGGTACAGCCGCCCACAGCCCCAATGTAAGCGCCACCTGGAGATGCTGTGTTAGTGCCTGGCAGGCTGCCTGCTTCCTTCTGACATAGCTATACCTGTTTTACTCATTAGTGAACTGGTCAAGAAAAAAGCTGTTATCACTTATTTATGTCTGTCTGCCATGTTAGCGATACCTGGGTCTTGCCTGTCCGTCTTTTTCTTATGAAAATTACTGTAACAATATTCATCTCTGTATCTCTGTGGATTTGCGTGTTTCCACTGCTCACTGGTCTTATTGATGCTCTAGAATCAACTGTTATGCTATGTACATTTGTGTATCCTGATTTGCACTTCTACTATGTTTTATTCCCACTGTAAATATTGCTGCTTGTTTGTAATATAATCTGGACTTAACCAGGTCCATCTTGTCAATGAGCTTCTCAATGATGTTCTCCTGGATAAAGATTTGATTGATTGATTGATGTGGCAAAACTGAACATTGTGCCCAAGGCAGAATGTTGTGCTGAGCTGCACATGCCCAGCCTTCTAATGCCAGAACCTGAACCCAGAATGTTGCCATTTGAATTGAAAAAGTTGTTACAGAGAGAATCGTGTTAGCTGTAGAGGAGAGAGGATGCAGAAAGTGTGGAGGGACTAGAAAGGGCTTACCTGGAGGGCTGAAGCCATCCCTGAGGGCTTGTCAATGTGCCTCTTCTGCCTCCAGCTGCTGAACACTGCCCAGTATGTGTTGCTTGGTCTGTGGTGCGTCGGACACCCGAGAAATTAAGCCATCCAGTTTTTCCCTGTGGGAAGGGCTAGGTGCCCCATTTGTTTATTTTTTTTATTTAAAATGTAAAGTTTTGGTCCCACAGAGGCAGCGGTAGCAGAGCTGCATCGTGTGCACTAGTCCTGGACCATGCAAGTTCTCCAGTCCACCACACAGCTGCCTGAAACCATCCCTCTGTCAGAAACTCCTCCCACCTCCCGATCCAGCTTCTCTGCATCCCGGTCTGGTGTGGTGAATTGGCAGCAGCAGCACTCCAGCAAAGTGCTGACCACCTGAACAATAGGCAAATGTGTTAGTTCATATTTTTTTAATAGCGTTAGGTGCAAAGTAAATTGGCCGTGGGCCGAGAACAGGAAGGACCAGAATTTACATAAGGGGCATGGAGACACGAATGCGGATGATTAGTTCCCGGACAAAACGTCGCAGAAACAATATCGTGGTTAAATAGTCGAGAGAACAAAAACATGTTGATTAAACTGTTGCATATTGTATATGGTAGCAGACAAAATGTCGCAACTGCTCGTGCTTGTGGAAATTGGATTTGATAGTGGTATAGTACTTCTGCATGTCGATATTGGATTTGGTGCTTGTGTAGTGGTACAGTACTTGTGTTTGTGCTTGAAACGGGCTTTGACATGGGACAAAAAACACACAAAGTGCTTGTGGAAATCGGATTTGGTAGTGGTACAGTACTTCTGCTTGAAACGGATTTACAGTACTTGTGCTTATTAGGCTCATTATAGGCTATTGTAACTGTTCTTGCAAAAGCTCTGTGCCAAGCTTCGAGGGCGTTATTACTTCTTGTCCTCAAAGTAATCGATTATTACTTCCAGATCTGAGAAGCTGTCATCATCTTGTAGCATTTCAAAGAATCGCTTTACAAACTCTTGTGGCACAAAAGCAAGCGCAAGTAAGCAGCAAACTTTAAGAGCAAACTCTTCCTCCTTGATGTACCGCTGCTGCAAACCAGCACTTTGAATATGGTGCCACAAAGCTTGTCCCAGATGAAAATTGCACCCACTGAGGTCTGCATTTGGAACAATCTTTCTTAAGACATTTATGGCAGCAAGTTCAAAGTCTAGCATTATACTTTGTGCTTCAAGTTTTGCAGCCAGTAATGCCTTTAAGTGCTTGAAAAACTTAAAGTAGACAGCCTCACTGCGTCCTGGGAGAAGGGCATACACACATGGATGGTTTACCCCACTAACTAATGTGTGCACAGTATACAGCTGATCGTCGCCCCTTGGTGCAACACTAAAGGTACCATCACAAAACCAATGACCATTTTGTGCTAGGCATTTAAGGCCATCATCACTTGCAAAAATTAATATGTCCTCATTCACCCTTAAAACGGCTAATTGCTAACAGTATTTGCGTACTCCAGAATATCGCAGTTCTCGTTTGTGCTGCACTGCTGCCTCTGTCTACGAACATCTCTCCACAAGGCGTCCTGTGAAGGTAGAAGGTGCACGTGGCGAACATCCACCTCCTGCAATCCACTATGCACAACATTGCATGTTGGCACCTCAGTCTCTCTTGCATGGTGCTTGATGCTTGCTCTAGCTGCATCTACGGAAACCTTGCCGGGTATAGGGGCATGGTTGTGTTCTGTCGGAGCCTTAGAAATTGCTTCTCCAACAGTGTGTAGCCTGGCCCTGCAGTTTCGCATGTCGCATCACCAAATAATCTTATTTTCAGCACCATCTTTTTCCTTTGGGTATAGGTAATTATCAAGTGCAAGCTTTGGCTTGCCTTTCTGACTTTGGAAGAACTCCATGTTGATGGAATATACCAACGTAGTGCATTGTGTTCTTAAATTACATTCCTAAATTGAATACACACAGGTGAGGCTAATAATGATTAATTAATTATGTGATGTAGCAACTGAAGTAATTAGATCTCCATCCAGGTACTTTGATTTAAATGATAAATTCAGTGGTGGGTCAACGTAAGTTGCGAGTAATTTAAATTACAAGTATACTATGCTGCAGAATGAAGTTAAAACATGTTGCTGCCAGTTTGTTGCTGAAAATTGCAAAATATGTCACCGCTTACCATCTCAGCAACATTTTTGGCAACATTTAATCAGGCGGTGTAAGCTCCACGCGACCTTTAAACTGCAAGTTATTGTCCACGGCATTACAGCTGGCGACTAATTGTTCTAGTGCTGGAGACGCCCATGGAAGGTCTTAGCTTATGGCAAAAAAGGGAAAAGCATTGAAATATTCAAATTAAGGCAGAGCCAAGATGGGGCAAATGCAGGAGACAAGTCAGGCCCTGTGCAGGCTCAGATATTTATTTAAAGGGGAGAGTTAAGCCCATGTGCTTGTTTAAAGGGACAAGTTAGGCCCAGATGCTAATTTAAAGGGGTGACTTAGGCCCACATATTTATTTAGGAGGCAAGTCAGGCCCAAAGAGATTTAAAAGGGCCCAGTAAGCTAATAGGCTCAGTGCTGCAAGGGCAACGCAAGCCCAAATAGATTTAAAGGAGTACAGTACTTAAAGGTCCACAGATGTAACGGAGGCCTAGCAGTAGGGCCTCAGATATTAAAAGGGACAACGCTAGGTCAGACAGCACAGAGGGGCCCCAGCTAAAATAAGCCTTTAAAGTAAAGGGGTACTCAGGCCCATAGTTTGCGGAAGCTCAACTATAGGCCCAAAGATGAAAGAAGGGACCTACCTAGTTAGCCATAGCAATGTAATTGTTGATAAAAGGCCCAGGTCTGCTATAAGAAACCAATCCCACCAGAGCAACTCACAGTCCTTGGAGACTATTTGGTGTTTAGTAGCCAGAAGTACTAACAGTAGCAGGTGAGCCCATTTAAGTTAGGGGGACCCCACTACAGTAGGTCCACAGCTAGTAAGGGCTTCACCAAGGAAGGTGACCAGATAGAAGCAACAAAGTGCCTGTTATTTACTGTGATCTATACATCCTGAGACTGTGATATTGTGCATAACTGTTGGAACTGTGACTTTTAATTACATTAAGCCAGCATCTTGTGCTAATTTGTTTCTGTATCAGTCTTCAGCAATCCTTCAGAGAAATTCCACCAGTGCATTTCAGAATCAGTCTCCAGCAGCCCTTGGAGAGGAATTTCACAATTGTACCCCAGAGTCAGTCTGCAGCAGTACTCCTGAAGAGAGAACCGAGTCGTATTCACACCTTTGCAATGTCATGTTTGTTGTTTTCCTCTAACAGTTCCCAGTGTACGGCTTGGCTCAGTGCAGAGTCTGCCATACGTTTTCTTGTTTTGTCGTCCACACCAAAGTGCCATCCAGATCTTCTGTTCCAGTTCCCTGAGTCAATGTCCTGTTTATTGTTTTTCGTCAGTCCTTGGCTCGTCCGGCCTTGGTATCCAGTGTTCTGCCGTTCTCCAATATTTATGGACTTCTCTCTGCATCTTCTTCTTTACTCAGCAGTTCAGAAGCAAGCTGTGGCAGGGTGTTCTGCATCTTCTTCATCACCTGGCAGTCCAGAAGTGGGCTGTGGCAGGGTGTTCTGCATCTTCTTAGTCACCCGGCAATCCAGAAGTGGGCTGTGGCTGGTTGTTCTGCATCTTCTTCTTTACCCAGCAGTCCAGAAGAGGCTGTGGCAGGGTAGCCACTGCATTGGTCATCTCACCCCGGCTGTCCAGAAGTGGACCATGGCTGGATCCTTCGTGCTTCAATTTCAGTGGCCCCCAGTGGATTTTTAGCTGAGGAAATCTTGCACGCATGCACGACTATATGATGACGACAGCATGGCATGATTGATGGGCAGCGCGTGGGCGAGTGATCAGGATGAGATGGGGGGCCGGCGCTGACTCCTAACCAATACCAAGCTCCTTGATATGCCTGCACCACATGACTGACTGACATGTCCTCTGCTGATTGGATATGGACACTGTCAGTCATTCTGTGGTAGGCAGGGCTGTGTGGGCTGAGCGGGCTAAATGAACCATTGGAGCTGGTCACATTAGATCGCGCACTGCAGTTGTGTGTGGTGGCTTGAGTTGAGTGACTGCTCTGTGCTCTCTCTGTCTGTGTGGTGGACAGACACATCTCTTTTGATTTTGAATCGTCGTTGATAAAAGATTTAATTGTTATTCTTGTTCTTCCAAGTTACTTCCCTCCCTCCCAATTGTGACTGACTTGACTGTTTTTTTTTGTGATCACTGACTGATGAGACAGACTTATTATTAGCACTGTAGTCCTGCCTGGTCGAGGAGGATGAGGAAGATATGTTTACAGTCTAGCATAGCAGCAGGCAGGCTCAGGCTGTGGCCAGGGGGCTGCTTAACCTGCTGCTCACACAAGTTCCACAACTTATAAAAGGCACTAGTCTGCAGCATAGCACTGCTGCAGCCAAGCAGGGTATAGCCACCTTAGCTGGAGGTTAAGGTTTTCTTTTTTTTTTAGTGACTGTGTGCCTGTGGGTGGGAGCCAGGGAGCCGTGGAGGTCAGGAGTCCCTAAGTGCCTTGTCCCTGGGGGATCACTGAAGTCTCAGTGTGAGACTGTGTAAGCAAGACTAGTATTTCTAAATCTTGACTGTGTTTAGGCAGGACTACCACTTGGATCTAGCTTGCTTGCTGCTGCCTGGGCTGGGCGACTGACAGTGGGCACAGCGCTGCCTGGGGTCACTGGCTGGGCCTGATAACAGTAGGCTACTAGTAGCTAGCAGCACTGACTGACTGCAGAGAACACAGCTGAACAGCCAGTTACTACTAGTATTTTTTACTAAAAACAAGGAAAAAAAATTTACTGGGCAGGCAGAGTGCTGTTGTTCGATCCTTGTCTTTCCAATCCTGTTTGAGCTGGGGAATGCATTTTTAGCATAGTAGTAGCAGCAGCCTAGCAGGATAATACACCTTAGCCCTTAGCTGTAGGGAGGGTTTTTGCTGCAAATAAGGAAATTAAAAAAAAGGAAACCTAATTGGGCAGTAGACAGTCGAGTGTTGTCGGGAGTGCAAGGGTAGGGTATAGGCAGCAGTCACGTTAGCCCCCAGCTGCCTGAGTTGAGTTTTTGGGTTTTGCAAATAACAAGGCTATGCATCATTATAAAAAATAAAAGTTATTGGGCAGCACAGCACTGCTGAAGGCTAGCTGTGTTCCTGTTTATCTGAGCAGCTAGTTGGGCGTGTGTAGGGACTGGACTCTGCTACATATAGCAGCATTCAGCATAGCAGCAGCCACATTAGTGGTTAGCCCCCAGCAAACAAATAATAATACTGTGAAACAAATAATATTGTACTACTAGTACTTGTTGTTCCTTGCCAGGCTGCTGGCTGGCTGGCCTAAACCCAGTAAAGCTCTCTCTCTCTCTCTGTGACTATCAATCATCTTTTTTTAGTCTACAACAGTTGTTACAGTAGTGAGTAGTGTAGTACTGTTATGTACTCACAGTGAAAGTGAGTCTGTAGTAGTTTCACTGTGTTTGCCTTGCAGCAGCAGCAGCAGTGTGTGAGACTACTGAGAAGAGGAGGCCTGTTGCCTGTGACTTTTTTTCCTGTGCGTCTCCAGCCTGCCAGGCAGTGGCAAGTGGCCAGCCTGTATCTTGCTTTGTGTGCTCTTCTGCTGTCTTGTGTGTCCTGACTGAGCCTGTATTGCTCTGCTCTTGTCATTAGCTGCCTAGCTTAGCTACTCCAGATTGAAGACAAGCAAACAAAAATAACTATTTCAGTAAATATAAGGTTTTTTTTGCTAAGCTACTGGTGTGAGTTCAAAGCAACAGCTTGTAGAAAGCAAGTGGTGGGGCACTTCACTGGGAATCGTGTGTGTACTGTACCAGTTAATTCAGTTGTGCTGCAGTTTAAAAGAGTCTGAGGTAGAATTTCATTTACACATCACAGTGCAACAAGGCGGCACTTGTTCAGTGAGTGGAGAATAATTTTATATTGTGATTTACATTTACAGCACTGTATGTTGTAAATACAGTACTGTAGATAAGATTATAATAATTATAAATACAGTTCATTGTTAGTAAAAGATGCCTCCTAAATACAAAAGTGGTGCACAAAAGTGTAAACAGAGGAAGGAAGAATTGCTGTTGGCTGCAAAGCTTCCTAAAATCAGTGCTTTTTTCCAAATTGCAACTGATTCTGACACACCTGATAAGACTGAAACTGAAATTTATGAAAATGACACAGACACAGAGAAAGACAGTGGACCTAGTGCTTTGGCTGAGATGACCTGTACTGATCATGTTGATTTGAAACTAACTTTGCTAAACAATCTGAACAAGAACCGGACATTAAAAGTGTTTTGGAGAAAGAACTTGACAAAACAACCAGTGCTGCTTTTAACAGTGGAGAAGAACCTGCTTTTCTAAGTTTTTCTCCTGTTGATGACAGAAACCCCACAGACAGAAGTAATTTTCCTTTAGATATAAAGGATAGCCAAATAAAAAGGTATATCATATCACAAGGTTCGTGTAAACCCGATGGACCATTTCCACGAGACAAAAATCAAGATGGGTGCTGTTTCTCCAGAAGCTATTACAATATTACAACAAAGGTAGGAGTTACATTACCATGTACTTGGCTTCGTTACTCCCCTAAATTAGATTGTGCATATTGTGAGCCATGTTGGCTGTTTGCTGATCGTAGTGCACCTGCTTATAATGTTGCATGGGTTAAAGGAGTTCGAGACTGGCGTCACCTAAGCAGCAAAATTGAATATCATGAAACATCAACAATTCATCTAGAATCTTGCTTAGTGTATGAGCAGTGGCGTTTACATGGCACAATCGATGAAGATTTTGAAACTCAAATACAAAAGGAGAAAAACTTCTGGAGACAAGTATTGGAGTGTCTGATCAATGTGACTCTTACATTTGCTATGTGCAATTTACCTTTCAGGGGACACAGAGAGGTTTTAGGGCAAATAAATAGTGGGAATTTTCTTTCAGTCTTGGAACTGTTGGCCAAGTATGATCCCGTGTTAAAGCAACTCATTTCCATGCCCAGTGGATCAATTCGCTATCTTAGTCATACTATACAGGATGAACTCATTGACGTTTTGTCAAAGCGTATTGAGCAAGATATTATTGATGAAATAAAAGCTGCATCTTTTTTCTCTGTAATAATGGATACCACCCAAGACATTGTGAAGACTGACCAACTGAGTCAAATTTTTTGGTATGTCACAATAGAAAGGGATGAAAGGGACATGGCAACAGAGGTGAAAATCAATGAATCTTTCCTTGGCTTTCAGGAAATTAGTGATCAGTCTGCTAGTGGACTTGAGAACATAGTAATTGGTTGCATCGAACAGAAAGGTTTAGAGTTATCTAAATGTCGTGGTCAGGGGTATGATGGGGCCTCTAATTTGAGTGGTGTGTACTCTGGTGTGCAACCAAGAATATCCCAGAAGGAACCGAATGCTGCTTACATTCACTGTGCTGCTCACAACTTAAATCTCACACTGAATGATTCCGTTAGAGGAATACCAGAACTAAAACATTTTTATGATGTGATTGAAAGACTATACAGTTTTTTTGGCCACAGTATAAAATGCTGGGCCATGTTATCTTCATTTGCTTCCACATCAGACCTTTCCAGCAACATTACTTTGAGAAGGCTTTACCCTACCCGATGGTCATCCTGCTATGAATCACTCTTTGCTCTGAGGTTTCGGTATTTAGATATTATGAAGGCACTCACAAAAATAGTTCTTCAGAGCAAAAATGGAGATGAGTGCAATGAGGCTTCCGCATTAAAGAAATTATTGGAAAATGTTAGTTTCATTTTTCTTGTTGTGCCCAAACAAAGACTCTGAAACAGTTAATGCTGTGTCAAAACTGCTACAGTCTAAAGACACAGACCTTTGCAAAGCAGCAAACTTACTTCACAAAGCCAATGAAGACCTATTCACATTTCGAAATGAGTTTGATGAAGCCAAAAATTCAGCAACTGCATTATCAGAAAAATGGGGTGTACAAACAAAGTTCGAAGAAAAGCGCATGAGAAAGGTCAAATGCCATTTTGATGAGCTATGTGAAGATGAAAGACTTGCCGACTCAGAACAATTTTTCAAAGTGAATGTATTTTACAGGTGCCTTGATATAATAACTGCACAGCTTTCAAATCGATTTCAAAGCTTGCAGGCAATCGCTGATAGATTCAACATAATCCAGCCAAGCACCCTGATTTCTGCAAGTGATGATGATCTGCATAAAGGAGCTGAAAAACTGGCCCATCATTTCAACAAAGACATTTCACTTGCTTTTCCTGGACAGTTGCTTGCATTCAGATCTTGTTTGAAATCTGAAATCTCCAAACAATCATCAGTGAAAGATTTGGCAAAACTGTTCATTGTTGACAATAGTGTATTAGCATCCAGTTTTCCAGAAGTCTGTACTGTGCTTCTGCTGTTTCTCACCATCCCAGTAACAGTAGACAGTGCTGAACGCTCATTTTCAAAACTTAAACTTATAAAGAACTACTTAAGGAGTAGTATGGAACAAGAGAGACTTTGTGGGTTGGGACTCTTATCTATTGAAAATGAACGAGCAAGAAAAATTAATCTACAGCAGATCATTGATGAGTTTGCAGAATGAAAGGTGCGCAAAAGGCAATTCAAATAGATGAGTAGAACATATTACACTGTTATATATTACTGTATATTCCTTGATATGTGAGTGAGGGAGGAAGTGGGTGAAAGGTGTGTAAAATAAACAGGTAAAAAAAAAACTTGGGGGGGCGGGCAGTTGATATGCTGTGGTGGTGGTGGGGGCCCAAAATTACAACCTGCACTGGGGCCCATCTTTCTCTTCCTCCACCACTGCAACCATAGGGAGGTGGGGTGTGGCTAAGAAACTCATGGTCTGTACAAAACCCTCTCTGTATTCCTTAGTTTCTAAAAAAGTCCCAGAGTCGCACTGGTCAGGCAGTCAAGTTGTTCCTTGTTACGCCAGTTTCTTTGTCCCTGTTCTCTTCTTAATGACAGAGAAAGTACAACCGTGCATGCACTGTCATTAGTAATCTGAACCATATGACATACTATAGCAAAACTCTACACAGAGTATGGAGTACTCTAGGTAATAGGCCTTAATTAGAGGTGCACCTTGGGGGTAAATCAGAAGGATTTGCATAAGAAGCACTTACAGCATAGCTGTTGCAGTTGATTTGCTGATTTTAGAGATAAGGACACTCTTACAGTGTAGCTGTTACAGTCGATTTGTTCAATTTAGAAATAAGAATGCTCTTATAGCGTAGCTATTACAGTCGATTTTGAGAGTTAGAGACCTCCTCGTATAGGAGGACAGAGTGATAGAACCCCTCCTTACCTCAGTGACCGTGTTCCCCTTTCCCTGGTTGAAGAGTAAACAGCTGTCTAGCATTTGGATCTTACTTTTGGCTCTCACCTCTCTTTGTCAGGTGACAACATCCACCTCATTGGGAACCTAAGTGTCTCTCGCCATTCCACCTGCAGGGAGCAACACTGGTGTTGATAAATTGTGTGCGATTTATTGGCATCATCACAACACTGCTACCCTATTACTCTTTTATTCTTTAGTGGATCCCAGCACACACTACCATCAGGGCCACACAAAACCATCACAGGAGGCCGGTGAGACTGCAGAACACAAATGTGGGCTGGGGTTTGAACCTCGGCCTGAGAGTTTGTGGCCTAACTCAGCAGCGCTGGTCTGGTGCTTGGGTCTGCTGGGAAGTGTACAGGAAAGTAGCCAGTGGGATAGGAGCCTCATGGGAGTAGGAGCCACAGCCTGGAGGAACTGTCTTTGACCCACTTTGTGCTCTGCGAGGCATTGGGGCAGGTTTGGGCCTGTTCTGAATGTGGACTATGTGATGCAGTGGGGGGGCACCATGGTGGTGGCAGATTTGTGGTGTGGCCTATCCATTGGTGGCAGCACTGGGAAGGATGTACCTGTGTGGAACTCTGCCTTTGTTTTCATGGTCTGCATGGAGCGAAAGGAGCTGGGGCCCACCTTTCCAGTGGTGAGTTTGATCTGGGACTGGGGTAGGCCCCAGCATTAGGCCCATATACTGCAGGATGTCTGGATTCATGAGGGCACCCACAGTGGGAGATCTCCCTGCTTGTGGTGTGGCCGAGTACAGGTAGGGTGCAGAGCCGAGTGTTTACCAGGCAGGAGTGCGATGAGGGGTGTGCGTCCAGAGAGCCCTGGTGTGGTGTTAGGCCTTTGTTTATTTTGCTGCCCTACTGTCCGAGCCTCCAGGCTCAGTCATCTAAGTGGAGACCATTTTTCCGGCCTGCCTAGGCCTAAGTTGTGTGCCGAAGTTCTGTGCTGCAGAAATTATTGTTTTACATCTTTGTGTCTGTCCTTCGTTACACCTCCAGCCACATGGAACTGCATTTTAAGTTATGTTAATTACAGTAATTAATTTTTTTATTCTTTTAAAACTTGGTAATCATGTCCATCTTTGCTGCCTGTTTGTTAACCAGTTTGCCCCCAGTTACAGCTCCAGTGCCTTACCTGCCCGGTTTATCCAGCTGATTCCTCCATCTCTCTATGCTGTGAAGATCCAGCTCTCCTTGATGGTATGTATTCAAGTGTCAAGGTAGACCAAGCTATTTACTTATTATTGAGGATCTCTGGTGTATTCCTGGCTTGTGACCCCCCTGGCATTTTTATCATCAGGACCCCTAGACATTGCTGGAGGGAGGGCTGCACTGTTAAGAGACACATCCCGAATATGGGACAGGGGCAAACACCTTCAATAGTGAATGTTAACTGCTAATGTTGCTTGGATGGTGCTGAATTTGGAGGTTGGATCCCAGGTCGGATCCCATTATCCAACATCGGATCCCAACATCAGATGTCGGATGCAGGGATCCAATGCCAGATCCAGTGATCTGATGTCTGATAACACGGGATCTGACCTGGATCCGGGAAGGGGGTTGGATCTGTGGTCAGATAGTGCTACTATCCGATCGGGTGGTAGCCTCATTGCAAGGATACTATCTGAGCAATACTATTAACTGCTATTATGGAAGCCAAGCGAGGCATCTTAATGAAGCAGCGCCTGCCCCTTACTCCATTTCTGGTCACATGGCATGCGGCACTGTCCAAGCTGGCTATATCTGAAAGGCTCTCCAGTGACATCTGGGGCAAGCTGAAACTGTACTCTAGAAGGTGGTTCCCTTTCTTCAGCTCACATCTTCTGTATGTTTGGCACCACCCCAATCCCCCATTAACCCACCACTAGTTGCTGAGCAACTGCCCAGTGCAGCTCCCTCAGCACTCCCCATTGCCTTCGGCTTGACTGGTGAGTATAAGCTGCATCTCCTTAGAGGTATCTGTCATTCTCTCAACAACAGAACACACCAGTGCTGCTGACTAAGCACAGGTATATACCTCCCCCACTGTCGGGCACTTTTTGGTATCAGAGTACATTATTTCTATTAGATCTCCAGGTTCCATTTATACTCTTCCAGCACACATTTGCAAAGTTATTGCTCCAGTTGGTTTATGTGACTGCCAGCTACAAGAAGCTTTTCATGTAGTTTTTCCAGTACTGATAGCACAACACGTTTTCTGTATCACCCACACCTTTATGGTCTGGATGTTTAGATGTTTTTAGGATCTGTATCAAGTTGGTTTCCTGTACTGCATTCTTGTCTGGACTTATTTCTTCTAAAAACTAATCAATAAAATATTTAATGTCAAATAAAATAGAAAGAAATTCTGGTTTTACTTAATCACTTTAACTTCTTTAATCAGATTTTTTTTTGTTTTAAATTGAATAAACTTTATTGAATTTTGATGACAACACACAGACATGAGACAACATCTCATACATCATATAAAAAGACATTTGCAGACATATACTGCCTTACCCCCACAGGCTTTTACAGTACACTAAGAAGTTAGCAGACTGATGATTAATAGTCAAAGGTTCCCTATAATATGTCCAGGTATAGTAAATAAATTAGTCCATTAGTCAAGATACCTTGTACGCCAGACCTAGGAAAGAAAAATAAAGCAAATTTCAACCATGGAAACCTCTGGTGGTTGAAGTTTACAGTCTCTGTTTGTTAAATAACAAGCAGTAAAACGTATAACTTCTCCCACCTTTTACAGTAAAATTTGTATCTGTGATTAAAACTGGCAATAGATTTTTTTTACATTTAGAGCAAAGAGACTATGAATATACGAAAATGTCAGCAGATACAGACCATACGGTCCATCAAGCCTGCTTGAGTGCGCAGCTCCCAGTTTGTTCTACTGCAGCTGCCCCTCCACCCCCTTACCAATCCTTCTGATTTATTGCCTCCATCTGCTGCCTCCCCCTACCCAGCTTCCCCTCAGTTTTGATCTTACCTTTAACCCTGTCCAACCCCCTCTTAAAACTGCACACAGATTTAATTGATATCACTCCTCTATCAGTACATTCCACCTTGCTATTACCCTTTCCATGAAATAGCGCCACCTCATTTCCCCCCTGAATCTTCCATCCTCCAGTTTCAGACTGTGCCCCATAGTCCCCCCATTAATCTGAAAGTGCCCTCAGTGCTAACCCTATTCATGCCCTTTAAGTACTTGAAGGTCTCAATCATATCCCCTCTCTCCCTTCTATCCTCCAGTGAATACATGCTTAGCTCATTCAGTCTTTCCTAGTATGGTTTATCCCCCAGTCCAAGGATCATCTTGATCATCCTGTGCTGGACCCTCTCCAGTAGTTTGATGTCCTTCTTTAAACAGAGGCATCAGAACTGCATACAGTACTCCAAGTGTGGTCTCACCAGTGACCTTTACAGCAGCAGCAGTAGGACTTCTTTCCTAGAGGTGAGTCCCCTGGCAATGCACCCCAGCATCTTCTTAGCTTTAGCCACCATTTTCCTGCACTGTGCTAAATGATTCCTGTCCCCTGTGATTAGTACCCCCAGATTATTCTCCTCCTCCTCCTCTGAAGTGGATAACAGCACCCCCCACCCCCACCCCCAAGCCAGTAGCAATTCCAATTGTTTCTGGCTCCAGAGTTCATGACTTTGCACTTCTTAGCATTGAAACACAGCCGCCATATGTCAGAGCAGCGTTCAAGCTTAGCCAGATCCTCTTGGAGTCCTAGCCTCCCTTCCACACTATCCACCTTCACACAGATCTTTGTCTCATCTGCAAAAAGGCTGATCTTATTCATAATACTGATATGTCAGCAATGAAGATATTAAATAACACAGGTCCTAGTACAGAACCTTGTGGGACCCCACTGGTTACATCTCTGGGAGTTGAGAGTTCTCTCCCTACAATTTATTAATTTAGTTTTTGTTGACTCAGAAGGAGGACTAGACAATTTTTTGCATATTTTCAGCCTTGTCCTGTGGGAGGGGATACAGATGGATGCCAGCTGAAATTGAACCAGATTTTAAGCTGTTGGTGGTATTTTTAGTGAATGGGGGAAATTTGGCCAGGACACCGGGGAAATTCCCCTACTCTTTTCGAGAGCTAGGTGGCACTGTTCCTGTATTCCAGGATGGAGGTTCCCAGTTCTGGACATACACATGGTAGAGTCAGAGGTTCTCTATCAGCAAGTAGTGCAACAGGCACTGAAGCAGCCAAGAATCCAAGTGACACAGTAATGCCGAATGTTGCTGTTACGGAACGGCTTACCTTGCTAGAAAAACAAGACATTCTACAAACGGAATTTAAAAGGATCAAACACCAGATCTTGCGAGGATCTATTGTACCTGCTGATGGTAAAAGGAAAAGGATTCTGGACTGTGCACCTGGTCCAACTGATGTGCAGGTGGAGAAGGTCTTTGTTTCGGATGCCAGTATCCCTGTCCAGCAACACACAGATGTGCCCCGGATGATGCAACCTGTGGTTTTGTCTACGTCCAAGAAGGATTCTGGTTGGTCACTGGATAAAGCCATTGAACAGGCTGGGCGGATTTGTTCAGCCTCAGGGAACTGGATTCCTGAGATGATTTTGCCCATGATGGTATAAATGCCAGATGTCCGAGACAAAGTTTTCAGAGCCCAGCAAGCTGTTACAGCTCTTCAGGAAAACTTAACCTGACAGGACCCTATACCTCATATTGCTACTTCTGGACTGAGTTTTTCAACAGAACCAGGTACTGTGCCACTTTCCCCTGTGGGGTTACTTACTTCTTCTGGTGACACTGTACAGCAAGGGGAGGATGTCAGGGGGGATGCTAATGACAACACCATATAACAGGGAGGCTCTACTAATGCTCTGCCACATGAAAATGCTCCTAGCTTACTTCCCAATACCGAAGCTAGGTCAAATAGACTGCTGAAACAAGTTGAACTATCGAAAAGACATCATGCGATAAGTCTTTGCTATCTGATGGGCCTGGATGAACCCCCGGACCATCATTATGTGGGGCAAGTACTGATTAATCAGTCCCTGGGCTTCACTCCGGGAGATATCTATGCATTCATCCATATCTCTGGTGAGCACACTTTCGATGTCAGTTATCATACTACAGACCCCATGGAGAGGTTTTGGGCCAAGTATTCATTGCTTAAAACAAACCCTTTATGGGTTCCATTCCATGTTATCCCTTTAAGCAAACAAGCTGCCAGATTCATCACTGTGCTTTTTAGAAATGAAGGGTTAACACTGTGGATATTCTCTTTTTTTTGGCAAGATATTGTGAAATCCAAGGCACACCGGAACCAATACTTTACATGGAAGATTTTTGGAATGAGGGGTGGAGGATTAAGGTAAAGTTGTTTCCTGATGGAGTGAATTTTCAACATTTACCCAATGGTATCTTTATTGGTAGAGATAAGGGTTTTAATTTTTACCCTGGGAAACCCCATAAATGCTATAGGTGTGGATCTGTCAGACACATCAGTACAGCCTGTACTGCTATTC
Organism: Neoceratodus forsteri; assembly: GCA_016271365.2. NCBI lineage: Eukaryota > Metazoa > Chordata > Ceratodontiformes > Ceratodontidae > Neoceratodus > Neoceratodus forsteri. Next base: position 260,528,298 of record JADMNL010000022.1, on the reverse strand, counting down.
TATGCTCTCATTGTAATGAATTGGGTCACCTGGGGCACCACTGTATGAATCTCCCCGACTGCTCTCTCTGTGGTATCTCAGGCCATACTTTCACGGACTGTCCTGATGCAGCACACAACATGTCAGATGCAGACTTTAGAATCCAGGACTTTTATGTTTCTAAAGCAGTCAGCGAAAATGCTCAGAGGCCGTTCTTCTCCCCCTGACACACACAGACCTGGATCCCACACCATGGATCGTACTTATGCTGATGTCATGAAACAACGAGCTACCCCCATTTCCACTGTTTCACTTGTCTATCAGAACACTCAGTCAACAGCTAGGGGTCTGGAGGTGGAACTCCTTAACCCTGTTGTTCCTGAAGAAACTGGGCCTCACATGCCCTACACTCCTATGGCTATGCCTCCTCCCTCCCTCCCCGGAGTTTCAATCTGTATCTTCTAAGGCTCAGAAACCTTCCACGCACATGGAGGTGGCTCTGGCAGAGGGAGGTATCTCACTTTCCAATCTGTATGAAGTTTTACAACAGAATACTATGGATACAGAACTGGATTCAGATATAGCCTCCTGTACGTCTTCTCAAATGGAGGTCACCTAAGAACAAGAATCTACTCCGGCTGTGAATAAAACACCCAAAAAAAAAGAACAGGGTGGATCGCAGTGTAGGTCTCCAGAACAGTGCTAGAAAGAAATCTGCTGTGACTTGATCTCACTTTCCAACCCACTTCATTGTATGACTTAAACATTGCCATTCTTAGCATTAATAGTATCCAATCTGAAAGGAAGAGATTAGCAACATTTGCTGCTTTTGAATGAGCTAAGCATGATATTTTCTTCTTGCAGGATACTAGACTTTATGACTCAGCTGATTTTGATCTGGCCTCTGATGCTTGGCTTTGGGGTTTGAGTTATTGGTCAGGAAGGCTGGAGCTTTGTTGTTGTTTGGGCATTTGTTTTACACATTCTGATTTTGTTTTAGTACATTTTGTAGACATTATCCCTGGTACAGCCATGCTGTTAGATATTCAGATTTCCAGTATGGATTTTAGACTACTTAATTTGCATGGTCCTCAGGGGAAAGCAGCTAGAATAGAGGTTTTATAACATATTATATCTTACTTAGCACTAGCAGGAACATCATTTCTTGGTGGAGATTTTAATATCAGTCGATTTGCATCTGATAAAATAGGGACCACTAATAAAACCTTGTGTGATGCCATAGTTTTAAATAATTTAATCACACAAACCGGGTTACAGGATGTGTTTCAAAAGGTAGCTAAAACCCTTGCTAGAATGTTCTTCCAGGGGAAAAAATCTACTAGGACAGATGATATTTTCCTGTCCCCATCACTGTTATTCCATCTCCCGAAGGTGCATTTAGTAGCCACTTCAGATCATGGGATGTTGACAGTTGCTGTTTCCAATTTCTGGGAGATATCCAGAGGCCCAGGGTACTGGAAAATGAACATGTCACTCTTAGAGAACCCAGAGACAGAGACAGGATTCCAACATCTCTTGCATGCTACAAAATCAGTGTTTTTTCTATATGAGTCAAAATCCGATTGGCGGGATGATAGTAAATAAGACATAAAAGACTATTTTCAAACTGTGGGTAAAATTGTAAGTTGGCATAAACAAGATCTTAATGGGAACTATGTAGTAAATTATTTAAATTAGATACATTACTAAACAAGGGACAAGTTATTGATCAACAAGCATTCTCAGACATCAAACAAGATATGATTAATATTCAATACAATAGAATGAAATCTCTAGAAAGGGAACAATGTTATGGGATGCAGGGTAAACAGCTACACACTAATCCATTTGAGTACTATCAAAATCTGAGACACAAGAAAGACATTCAGAGATTGCACACAAGATAGAAGAAGGGTTACTGATTGTAGGGAAATTCTATAAGAAATTGAACATTACATTTCTAATATGTTCTCTGCAGACCCACACATACAAAAAAACAACATTAAGGAATGGTTGCAGGATGCTAACTGATCTGCACTACCAGTATACCTCTTTGATCCTCTAATAACGCCTATTACTGAGACTGAATTATGATTGGCTCTTTCTAATTTCCATAAAGGGAAGATACCTGGGATAGATGGACTGCCTAATGAAATATACTCATATTGGTAGAACTCTTCTTTCAGAGCTTACGTTATCATATAATGACAGCCTTAAGTCTCACTATATATCTGACAACATGAATTTAGGCTTACTAATTCTCATTTATAAAACAGGTGATAAGGAACTATTACAGAATTGGCGGTCTATTACTTTATTGAATGTAGACCTAAAAATCCTTACTAAACTTCTTAGCCTTAGATTAAGTAGAGTGCTTAATGATATTATTCTACTGACACAATTCTTCTTGGTACCAGGGAGACACATTACGGATGGCCTTATTTTGATCAGGGAAATTTTAGAAAGTGGTTCTTCGGATAAGCTTTTGGGTTTTTTGTTAAGTTTAGACCAGGCCAAAGCTTTCGACAGGGTGGAACATGAATATGTTTGGGAATATTTAGCACATTTTCACTTTCCAACTACCGTTGCTCACTGGATTCCAACATGCTATAGTACAGTTAGGTCAGCCTCATATGTCAATGGATGGATTGGGACCCCTTGTGCCATCACACGTGGAGTATGTCAGGGTTGCCTTCTAAGTACGATATTATACATTCTGGCCCTAGAACAACTGTTGAGGAAAGTTGATCACAAAGACGATATTAGTGGTTTATCCCTAACTAGTGAAGACCCTGAAATAAAATACATAGCGTATGCTGATGATTTATGTTTTATCTTGGCAGATCACTTCTCTGGTGAAGTACTTGGTGCGGTGCTGGAAGACTTCACTTGAGGAACAGGATCCAGCATTAACTTTGATAAAAGTAAGTGCCTGATTATTGGTAGAGATGATTTGATTGCTAGATCCATAATTGGTATCCCTGCCTCTTCAGCACACTGTAAAATCTTATGCATTTATTTTGGCCAGGGGGATATGGGGTTTGTTAATTGGGACAGGCTTCTTGTTGAGACATAAAAAGTGTCCTTATGGAACGGATGGTTTTTATCTAAGAAAAAGAGGGCTTACATGTTGAAAACGTTCCTATTGAGTCTATGTTTACATTTGAGTGTGTTTTTTATGCTCCCTAAACAATTGGAAACTAGGATGTATAGTATTTTCTTTCAGGGGATCTGGGGCAGCAGGTTAAACCCCATAAAATGGGGTATTTTAAATTTGCTGACTTCTAAAGACGGTCTGGGAATGATTAACCTGGTGTTTTTTTTCTTTAGCATGTTTTTCACTGTAATATTATTCCGCTTCTCAACAATACAGTTAAGATATGGAACACCTGGATTTTAGATTATATAGATCCGTAGAGGACACAGTGGTTATTGTCCTCACTTATTCCAAAACAAAGTTATCTTCTGGGGCTTCCTGATTACTTACAATATTGCTTTGGGAAAATAAAATTGTGGGGTCTAATGTACTCAAGGGCCCGGATATTCAAATGGGTTGCGCCATGCACAATAGGGTTGCGCCAGCGCAAGTCCGAAAATGTGCCATTCTGTGATATTCAGCGGGGAGGCAGTTGCGCCACTGAAAATGTGCTGAGCAACAGTGCAATGCAAATGAAGGTATGCACAACCGAAGGGGGTGGATCCATGCATAAAGAGTGCAATGCGATATTCAAAGGCATGCACAATGCGCAACAGTGGAGTAGCCGGAAGTTGCACCATGGCAGAAATGAGCCAAAATAAAAAGGCTCAAGGATGAGGTGCAAGAACCCGTCAGGGAATGCTCATGAGGCAGCAACAGAGAGCAGGCCACAGCAGCAACCAGTGCAGGCCAGGGAGTAGGCAGGACAGAATAGTGGCAGCCAAAGGCATGAGGGGCCACAGAGTTTGGAGGCCAGTAGGTGTACCTGGTGCAGTGGAGGTAGTAGTCAGGACAGCGGGGGGAACAGAAGAACAGCAGCTGGGGGGGACACAAGCCAGGGAGATGGACAGTGCCACCTTCCACATAGAAGCTGTAGTGAGGGGGGTGAGAAGGCATGCTGCAGGGGGGACGTGGCCATGGAAGGGCCCATCGGCAGTACGCCCCCAACAGGCAGTACCGTGCCCACATCAGCTTTGAGCTGTATTCGGATGTCGAGATTGTGGGCTGGTACCGCCTGAACAGGGCAATACTGAGATGGCTCTGTGAGCTGTGCAGTGATGTGATGCAGGGACCCTCATGATGGAGTCAGGCTCTGTCAGTGGAGACAAAGGTAACAGCCTGCATGTGCTTGCTCTCTACGGGTACCTTCCAGAGGCCAACAGGGGACACCACAGGCATAACACAGTCGGCCACATCACGCATCCTCACCCAATTCCTCAGCGCACTGCTGCCACATGCTGTGGAGTACATCCATCTCCCCAGCACCGCGGCAGAGCGTACAGCAAGCATACAGGAGTTCCACAGGGTAGCATGTATGCCTGGTGTGCTATGGGTGATAGACTGCACCCATGTGGCTATTCGTATGCCACCTGGCCCTGATGGGGCCACATATCACAACCAGAAGGGGTACTCCAGTGTCAACTGCCAGGTGGTGTGTGATGCCAGTGGGTGCATCATCAATGTCTGTGCCACGCACCCTGGTGGAGCACATGATTCATTCATATGGTACCAGTCTGCACTGTGCCATTGATTCGAGAGTTGGGACATCCCCGCAGGACACCTAGTGGGTGAGTATGCATGTAGGAATGGCAAAGTTGGGGGACCGGTGGGCAAGCCACAGGTGCCATGGGGGTGGCACACAGGGCTAGGGACAATATGGACCTGAACATGACATTAACCTCCACTATCTCCACACAGATGATAGTGGATACCCACTCTGTCCCTGGCTGTTCACACCCTACCGGCACCCCACAACCCCATTGCAGCAGTGCTTCAATGAGGCACATGCCGCCACATGCAACATCATCGAGCGGGTGTTTGGGATGCAGAAGGCATGCTTCCAATGCCTAGAAACCTCTGGCGGTGCCCTACAGTACAGCCCCTCAAAGGCCTGTGGGCTATTCCTGGCCTGTTGTATCCTGCACAACATGGCCAAAGACTGTGGGATAGCCATACAGGTCGAGGAGGGGGACAGCGATGGGGACGCCGGTGATGATGGGGATGAGCAGCCCCCCCTTGGACAGTGTGACCCCCGACTGATCCGGCAGGCCCAGCTGCACCGGGGACACCATCACAGAGGAGCACTTTGCACAACACAGGTAACTCTTGATAGGGGGGTCGATCCCAGTCCTTTCACAGAAGAAAGGGTTCTGCAAGAACTCCTAAAACTGAAGGTGGACAAAGCAATGGATCCTGATGGAATTCACCCCAGAATTCTAAAAGAATTAAGGAAGGAACTAGTGAAACCACTGGCTACTCTTTTTAATAAATCATGGGAGGATGGTGTGGTACCTGAGGACTGGAGGAAGGCGGATGTGATTCCCCTTCACAAAAGTGGGACTAAGACAGAGGCAGGAAACTACAGACCTGTCAGTCTGACCTCTGTGGTAGGGAAAGTGATGGAGTCACTTCTGAAGGAAAGAATAGTTGAGTACCTAGAGGTCAGTGGAGCACAGGATCCAAGGCAGCATGGGTTCACAGCGGAAGGTCATGTCAGATGAATCTAATAGATTTCTTTGACTGGGTGACCAAAGTAGTAGACCAGGGAGGGCTGTGGACATGGCCTACCTAGACTTTAGACAAGGCATTTGACACAGTCGCACACAAAAGATTATTAGTCAAATTAACCAGCCTGGGAGTGGGTCCCAGGGTGGTAGCCTGGGTAAAACATTGGCTGGACAACAGGACACAGAAGGTAATTGTAAATGGAGTCCACTCTGAAGAAAGGATGGTTACTAGTGGGGTACCGCAGGGTTCAGTATTGGGTCCAGTCCTTTTTAATGACTTCATCAGTGGCATTGCAGAGGGACTGGAAGGAAAAGTATGCCTTTTTGCAGATGACACAAAGATCTGCAACAGGGTTGATACACAAGGAGGTGTGGAAAGGATGAAAAGGGACTTGGCAAGGTTGGAGGAATGGTCAGACGTATGGCAGCTAGGATTCAATGCAAAAGTGCAAAATAATGCACCTGGGAAACAAGAACCCAGGGAAGTATAACAATGGGTGGGGAGGTAGTAACAACAACAAAACAGGAAAGGGACCTGGGGGTAATCATATCAGATGACCTTAAGGTTAGCAAGCAATGTGAGAAGGCAGTAGGGAGGCTGGGGTATACTGGGATGTATAGGAGAGGCATCAGCAGCAGAAAACAGGAAGTTGTTATCCTCTGTACAGACAGTTGGTGAGACCCCATCTGGAATACTGTGTCCAGTTCTGGAGACCCATCTCTGCAAGGACATAGACAGGATAGAGGCAGTCCAGAGGAGGGCAACTAAAATGGTGCAGGGTCTGCAAGAGAAGCCGTATGAGGAGAGACTAAAGGAGCTTAATATGTATACCCTTGAGGAAAGAGGAGGGGGACATGATAGAAACTTTCAAGTACCTCAAGGGAATCAACAAAGTCCAAGAGGGTAGCATCTTTCAGAAAAAGAGACTTGCAAGAACAAGGGGACACAATTTAAAGATAGAAGGAGGGCGGTTCGGGGCAATGTGAGGAAGTATTATTTCACAGAGAGGGTAGTGGATGCATGGAACAGCCTTCCTGAGGAAGTTGTGGAGTCTAAAACTGTGGGAGAATTCAAGAATGCATGGGACAGACATAAGGCAATTCTTGTGGGGGCAGGAAGATATAGGCTGTTGGTTAAATAGGATCTGAGGCCTATCCTGTAGGTAGGGAAATGGGCAGACTAGATGGGCCTAGCGGTCCTTATCTGCCGTCAAAGTCTATGTTTCTATGTTTCTAAGTCATGGGGCCATGTGCAACCAACACTGTCTAGGTGCAACCCACATACACACAGGGTAACACACCAGGGGTGCATGACGGCAAGGGGAGTGGAAGGGTACAGGTGCACAACCACACCACCAGGGAGGGGTGAATAGTTACACACTACATGGACACACATACACACACACCAGGCACACAGTGCACAGGGGCAGTTGCACAGCAGAGCAGGAATAGACATGTCAAACACACAGATCCACAGACCACCCCCACCTGTACTGTCCATGTAAGTGTGTCAGATGCTGGGTACCATTGTACCTTGGTGTACAGTACAATGCAGGCATCATCATGCACATGCACCTGTGGACAGCAGTCAGGTGGGTGTGCAGGTGGTCTGTGTGTTGACGTGTTGGGCAGGGCACCCACTGGTGCACTGCCCACCAAGACACACATTGTACACAGGGCAGCACCAGACAGGGCCCACACTGGGAGACAGGTCAGTCAGGTGGCACTGAGCCACAGCCACCACGGATGTGTGGGTGGCCCCGCTGAGACCCAGCTGCACTGGCAGGCTGAGCATGGGCCACATGGGGTGGCACCGATGGACCACCAGGGGTCCCACTGCGCGAGCGCGACCTTGTCCACACAGAGGCCTGCAGCATGCTGAACATACCTGCACCAGGGATGCTCGGGATGCCCACAGCAGAACCCGGCATTGACAGGCTGGGTGTCGCATGATGCCGGGAACGTGGAGTGGGGAGCGTACTGCGTGGGGTGTGCAGTACGGGGCACCTGACTGTGTGCCCAGTGTGTCCACGACAGCAACCAATGCCTGGGTCAGCCTGTCAATGGCTGCGGTCACATCCATCCGCATTTGGACCATCTCTGCCAGGATCATTGCATTGTCCCTGCTGTGCCACTCCACAGCCACACACAGTGCCTCCACGGACGTTGCAACCCACATCTGCTGCTGTACTGATGCCCGCAGCAGGTGGGTGTGTTCGTCAAATGGGTCGTCTGCCACATCGGCAACCTGTCCCCCAGGGTATGGAAGGGCCTGATGCTCAACACCCCTTGAAGGTGGGTGCTGTTCACCAGGACCAGGTATGGGCAAGTCAACAGGCAGTGTGCATATGCCACCACTGAACCCTGTACCCCCAGACCCAGTGGGTGACTGCTACTGCTGTTCCTCTGCCTGCTGTGCCCAAGGGACCAGTCGTTCCAATGCTGTGTCCACAACAGTGCCAGGGACCTGCACAGCCACCGGTGCTGACAGGCACAGCCTGGGACTGTGCTGATGTGCTGGCACACACATTGGAACCATCTAGGTCCATGGGCATGGGCTGTCCCGCTGTGTGTCCATTATGTGACACACACGTGTCACTGCCCATAGCGGCCGTTGCATCATCAATGGTGCAGGTTCATGCCACAGCCTCAGCCACAGCGTGCTGGCATGCTTGCATGCCAGACTGCTGGGACACAGGAAGGGCACCCCCACATCTGACTCACCGACATCGGAGATGGCGGCCAGGTGGGCACACTGGTACAATGCACGCCGGCTATCAGCAGAGGTGGATAAACCCTCCTCCAACTCAACTCTGGCTGCACGTCCACAGTGCACGGGCCCACCACCACTGTCCCCTGCAGGCACACAGGATCTGTAACAGAAAGTGAGAACATGTTAGTGCATGGGATCAACCTTCCCCCCCACCATGTCATACCGTGCAGTGATGGGCTTCCACCTGTCTGGAAGCCACCTCCTGGAATGCCCTCAATGGCACTGCACTGCATGGATGCAGCAAGATGGTCCTCTGATGGGGTCAGCTGCGCCACCTCTGGCTGGCCCTCGCCTGTGGCAGCGCGTGTCGCCCTGAGTGCTGCCACCTTCTCCTTAACCCATCTCCTGTCGGTCCCCACCTTCTTCTTACATTCCTGCACAGAGCTCTGGTGGCTTCCGTGCAGGTTTATAGCATGAGCTATCCCCTCCCATGCAGCAGCATGGGCCTGAGAGGTGCCCCACCGTCCACTGAGTAGTGGCTCCTCATCCAGGTAGGCCTCGTAGAGTGCCTCTGTTTCAGCCTTTGTGAAGTTGGGCCTCCTCTTCTGCCCACCATCATCCTCCTCACCCAGTCCTTGCTCGGCCATGTCATGGTCTGTATGGGTGGAAGTGGACACCTGTGACTGTGCAGTTTACAGCATTATCCCTTGACCATAGTCCATAACATCACACAGCATGCAATCCACCTATCACCTGCAGTAACCGAATATGGCCACTGCAGATCACTGTCGCACATTTATAGCGCAATGCATGCAAATTAGGAGTGGAGCAACTTTAATGGGATGCAAATCACGCCGCTGCGCCTTTGAATGGCTGATCAGCTGATTTGCATATGACAGCTGAATATCATGCTGTTGCACTTTGCGCAATACAGCTGAGCCTATGGCGCAGTTCTGTGACTGCGTAGTACACCACACCGCGCATGCCCAGGTACCTTATGCAGGTGTCTGCCACGCTGATTATGTGCTGTGTGTGGTCAGCTATTCAGGACACGGCCACCATTGTGCCAGTGGCACTACAGCGCTGGTCACCACATGGCACTGTGGCACAACTACACAGTAGTCCACTGTGGTACTGGCACGCAGGCGACCACTCGCACTGGACGTGTAGACGTCCAATGGCACTGTGCGTGGCCTTGTGCCAGAGACATGACCTTGTGTCCAATCTTTGCCCCCCTTGGCGCTGTACGTCTGGCATGTCTGCAGCTCTATCACGTGATAGGGACCGAGAGCGCTACCTGAACAGTGTGATAGGGACAGATGGGGTTGTATTGTGCAACATTTCCACGTGGGATTGCCGCGCTGCAGAGCACCATATTGCCTACTATCAAGTTGATGACATGGCAGGCAGGAGAGCTCCCCAGTGGAGTGGCTTGGAGGTGGCCAACCTAGTGGCCATGGTGGAGCCTCACTATGGGCCACTGTTTAGGGGAACCCCTAGACATGGTCCACACCCAAGTGTGGCAGCAGGTGGCCACTGTGCTGGAGCAGGTCACAGGGTGGCGCAGGACAGCGGAGCAGTGCAGGCACCGCTACAGTGACCTGCGCAGGAGGGAGCAGGCACTGCTGGCATGCCTCAGGTCCCATGCCAGGAGGGGCATTGTGTCTAGGCCAGGTGGGTGAGCCATCTATGCACCTGTATTGTCTGCAGGGGTATAACTGTGTATTGGGGCCAGAGCATGGGGGAAGGTTGTTCCATGGTTGGCTGTGTCAGTGTTTGCAGGTGTGTGATGCATGGGTCTGGCTGTGTGGGCAGGCACACTCATTGGGGCAGGGGGCTGTCTGCATTTGGATTTCACTAATGTGTTTCTCTACATTTGTTTCCCACAGGCGTAGAGGAGTGGATGAGGGCCCAGGCTGAGGCGCACAGGGGTGCTGCAGAGGTGGCTGGCAGAGGAGGTGGCAGTATGGGCCTGCAACAGTGGCAGCAGCAGCATCAGCAGCAGCCACAGCAGCATCAGCAGCAGTCGCCGCAGCAGCAGCAGTGGCTGGATGAGGGTGAGTGTCATTACATCATGGATGCTATTGCATGCAATGGGGGGATAGGGCATGGCCACCATCCATGGACAACACTGCCATGCACGCGACGTGTGACAGTCAGCACTGTCCAGTGGCACTGCATGTCTGTGAGTGCATCACTGGTGGTCCATGCATGCACTGGGCACATGGCTGTGGCACTACCTTCCCACCATGTAGCCATGTCACTGTACTGCCTTGGTTGTGCTGTGCTGGGCATGGGTGGGGTGTGTGTGTAGTGGCACACATGGCTGTTGCTGCCTGGTTGGGCTTGGCCCGTGCACGGTCACTGTGAGTGTGTGCAGTCCATCACAGGGGTGGGGCACTTGGCTGTATGCCATGCATACTGGGTGGGCTTCAGGGTTGTGTACAGTCCTAGCCATTGATTCTGTTCCCTTGCCCTAGGTGTCCGGGTCCTGCACAGGATAGAGCAAACCATCCACCGCCTGATGGAGATGTCGCAGGAATCGCTCATCATCCTCAGGGAGATGAACCAGAGGGATGTGCGACGCTGGAGGGGGACACGGGGTCCAAGCCGGCCTGCAGATCTGCAGCCTGGGGGGCAGTAGCTGCCTCACAACTACACCCTTTACCCTTCCTTCACACCCTGCCTTCCCTCACCAAGTTCTTCACCCCTACCCCACACTCACCCCTACCTTGTACCTGTACCCCCACCCCTGTATTGTATATATTTGTAAATAGTGTTATTGTTGTTCCTGTTGTTGTTGTTCTGGTTTTCATTGAATATATATATATCTATTTTGTTATGAATATTGTGGTGGTCTCTGATTTGCAGCTGGCTATAGGTGCTCAGTTGCAGTGGTGTGCATGGCATCTGGTCTGTTGTGGTGTGGTCCTGGGATTGTGTGTGTGTCTGCATGGGGGGGTGTCCCTGGTGTGGTGGTGGCTGTCAGCCAGTCTGGCCGTGTGCTGCCACACACCACTGTGGGCTCCTGGTGGGTCTGGCTTGTATGGTTCTGTGGTACACATGGTTGCATTGTGCCAGGTGGGGGGGCATGGTGGTTCCAGCAGTGCCAGTCACAGTCACTGCTCATGGGTGGTGTCTTGGGGTTCCAGAGCAAGGTGTGCTGTGCACAGTGGTGGCTGTGGTGCACCTGGGTTGTCCAGCCCCTTTGTGTGGCAGTATTTGCTTGCCAGTGGGTGTGCTGAGGTGCCGTGGCCCACCTGTGCTTTGTAGGCTTGTCCCCATGGGCCAGTGGATATTCCGTCCCTCCACCAGTGATGCTGTGCTTCGGGTGTGGGGGTGTGTTGTTAGTTCTACACTGTGTTTCTGTGCCCATCTGTGGCACGGGCGGTGGTCCCCTGCCTACCTCCCTGGTTGTGCAGTTCCATTGTTCTGCTGCTGGGGGGGCTCCCTGCTTACGCTATAGCGCATCTCGACTGCTCAGCTGGGCTGGCCTTGTTGTGCTATGGCACGACATATGTGCTCAGCTTCCCCTACCTGGTTGCGCTATGGTGCAGGTTGTGCAATTTTCAGACATTGGCTGGTTGCACAATTTAACTTGCTCCACGTTTGAATATCACGTCTGTTGTGCATGTGCGCAATTGACTTGTGCTTGCTCCTGCTATTGCGCACATTTTGGGCGCAGTTTGAATATCTGGGCCAATGTGTAAAGGAGCTTCCAGAAAAGAACTGTATAGTTAAATTATAAGACAAAAATGTTTAGATATTCCAGTTTATCAATCGAAACTGGGTACTCAGGCAAACCAGATGGGACTTATGTTACTTCAGGTTAGAACCCTTATTTATATGTGGAATGTACTGTGGCTCAGTGCACATGGGAAACTAAATGTAAAAGGTAATTTAAAGCACAAAAAATTGGGAGAAAGAATCTATCCTAGGCGAAATTGGTGTATAGATCAAGTGGAATCAATGGAGCATCTTTTTTTTGAATGCCTCTTTATACTGAAATTCTGGATAACATTGTATAATGTCTGGATGTCTTCACCTTTTCATTTGTTAACCCCTGACATTTTGTTTTTAAGGGTTCTACCACAATCCTGGAAGAAGTATCATAGAGATACAATTCATTTAGTTTTAGCTTTTCTAAAATACCATATCTGGCATATCAGATGCAAATGGTCATTGCATCAGTATTATGTATCTCCTGACCAATTGTTCCACAATATTCATGAAGCCCTTTTAAAACTTTGGAATGAGGAAAGAAAAAAATACATGCTGGAGTGGTATAATATCTGGTGGGATAATATATCATGGCTTGATACCGGATGATACTGTTTGTATCTATTTGCATAAACAGTATTAAAATAGAAGGCAATTCTTCTATTATATGACTGTACCACTGTTCAGAATCCTTTTCCTTTTCATTTGAATATTATTTGGTGTGATTTTCACACTGTTCATCACTATTTCTTGCTGGGATTTTCAAGGATGGTTTGGGGTTTGCCACTTTTGTGGGTAATACTCCCTTGCTTTCTTTTGCTGTATATAATTTACTTTGTAGGAAGTACCACTATATTTGAGCTTATTTGACTTTGCAGTTCTAAAAGGAAACATCCCTTTGTATTCCTTTGCGGGGGTTCTTTTACTTTTCTGAGATATTTTTTGGATTCTGTAGATTTTTGTACATAGATAGAATGATGTATGATTGTAATACTTATTTGTTTTTTCTCTTGTTTTTGTAGTATTATGTGTGATGTTAACACTGTTTCTTATTTCTAATTGTTACAAGTTATGTATATATATATATATATATATATATATATATATATATATATAGAGGCAAAAACTCCGTTTAATGCATTAGTTAGGGTTGTTCCACAGTGACAAAGTGAGGAAATTCGCTGTTAGGGTTGAAAACCCTAACTCCGAATTCACCCCCCCAGCATCACACACACACACACACACACACACACACAACACACACACACATATATGCAAGTATGGGAGAGGACCAAGTCAACACAACCAATGACAGACATCCAGCAGCAGGTGACAGAAATAACAAACAATTGTCTAAATGTACTACGAGACATCCCCACCCACCTGACCAGGTACTGCACGCTCAGTGGAGATCAACAGCAAAACTGAGGCCATGTACACCAAATGTACACATCCCTGATTGCAGCTGTACACAACGTACCACACTTAGTAGTTGCATGGCCTTACCTACTGATGCCCCTCACCAGACCACACCACATGTGGTGGGCCACCTGAGCAACAGCGTTCAGCAAAACCAAGGAGTTGTACAGGTATAATATCTCTGATTATAACAAGGGTTTGAGAAATGCAGCTTTCTAATTGACTGTAAACATTGTAACAGCCTTATGTTTAGTTTTTATTAACATACATGTAGAGCCTAACCATATGATGAACATGGTTTAATGTTGCTTAAAAAACAGTTTTATTATGATAGCAATAAGCCACTCCCAGGTATTATGTTAATGGTCAGTTTATCACTGTCTAGCGACATGTGGCACTCGGCTATGCCTCATTCAACATTAAACCCCTACAGGGTGATTAACAGACCATTTAACATAACTGTTGATCATGCCTTATTGCTTAATTGTCTTTATGAGTAGATACTCTCCCTCTGCTAGGCACTGCAGCAGCTTTGCAACACAGAGTCCCACCCAGTTACACCATACACTGTCTAGTTACTGGAGAATGGCTGTGAATATGAACTCATGAAGATGAACAGTGTAACTTGATCATTACAGTCATTGAAACCTTAGTGTGATTATAACTGACAGAGTCAGTGATGAAAATAACCCTGCTCCTAGTACACTTACCCCATTGTGAGTTAAATCAATACTAAAAGACATTCTGTTTATACCTACACCATACCTACTTGATTCCTGTTGTACCACAATTAACATAGTTATCACTTTGATAGCATCAGTGACAGAAGTGTGGAAACCCAAACACTAGGCATACAGCCTGAGTATGAAACAACTGTTAAAAAATTACACTGTGTCCATAAGTGGCATAGATCACTCATTGCAACAATAGTAAATGTATTACTATTTGAATAAGTTAGTCATCACAGATGCAATGAGATTGTCTTTATCAGGTACAACATACTCAGTAAGTGCCTACAGGAAAATCTATCCTATATACATCTCCGATACAGGTACATCATTGTTGGCTCAGTAGTGCTATGATATTTAGAAGTTGCTTGGCCTGATCCATGCAATTACACTGTTTCTTACAAAGAATACTTACTGCATCTTTGGTATTGAAACACACTGAAGGTCTATGTATATACATCAGCAGTACACCTTCATCAGTAAGAATGCATCTGATACTGGCAGTACGAATTTCACAGCGTTGAACAGGCAATGCTTTTCCATACATTTACATCAGCCTCTCTGTCTTGAGTAAACAGTTGCAGTAAATGTACTACTATGTAAATCACATACTAAATGTAACACTACTTTTATCTTGAGCATGCTAGTGTCTTGTAGTTAATTTATGTACATCTCTTAATTAATGTATACTCACTAGTGTTAAAACCTTTCTACAACTGTCATCATGCACCTTCAGCATTTATATTGACTAACGGCATAGTACCAGTTGTGGTGTGGTGTGAGGCATCGGTAGGTAAGGCCATGCAACTACTAAGTGTGGTACATTGTGTGCAGCTGCAATCAGGGATGTGTACGTTTGGTGTACATGTCCTCAGTTTTGCTGTTGATCTCTACTGAGCATGCAGTACCTGGTCAGGTGGGTGGGGATGTCTCGTAGTACATTTAGACAATTTTTGTTATTTCTGTCACCTGCTGCTGGATGTCTGTCATTGGTTGTATTGACTTGGTCCTCCCCCATACTTGCATATGTGTGTGTGTGTGTGGTGCTGGGGGGGTGAATTCGGAGTTAGGGTTTTCAACCCTAACAGCGAATTTCCTCACTTTTGTCGCTGTGGAACAACCCTAACTAATGCATTAAACAGAGTTTTTTGCCTCTAATTTCCCTTCTTTTTGAGAATGATAACAAGAAATAGTGAATGATGTCTTGTGGCATAGTAACAGGAAGAGCAACGCAAACAGAAGCGCTAACAGTGGCGCACATGGTAACGCAAGCGCAAATGACAACAGAAAGAGCAATGCACATGGTGGCATAGACGGGAACAGTCTGCCAAGAGATGTGTTGTCACATAGTAACATGGTGCATGCAAACAGAAATGTCAATGGGCATGGTGACGCAAACTGAAACAGAAAGAGAAACAGTACTGTAGACACAAATGGCAAAAAATAACAGAAACGCAAGCACAAATGAAAACGCAAAGGATAACGCACATAGGGCCCCGCGCTCCCGGCACGTAATGCAGCAGTGGGAGTGTGGGGACCAAAGGGCCCCGCACTCCCACCACATGATGTCTTGTGGCATAGTAACAGGAACAGCAATGCAAACAGAAGCACTAACAGTGGCGCACAAGGTAACGCAAGTGCGAATGAGAACAGAAAGGGTAATGAACACGGGTGGTGTAGACGGGAACGGTGTGCCACGTGATGTCTTGTCACATAGTAACATGGTGCCTGCAAACGGAACTGTCAATGGGCATGGTGACGCAAAGTGAAACAGAAAGAGAAACAGTATGGTAGACACAAAAGGCAAAAAATAACAGAAATGCAAGCTCAAATGAAAATGCAAAGGATGACGCATGTGGTGGCGTAGACATCAACGGTAACTGAAACAGGCATGGAACTGCAAGCGGAAAGGGCAATGGTAACAGTAATGTAAGCGCACAGGCTGGTTTTCCTCAAAAGCTGAACAGAGAAAGACAGTGACTACAAAGAATATATGCATAATAATGGGTATTGGAGCAGAAAATGAGGACTTGGAATACTAAATAGGTTATATCTCAGGAACCGTATGACGCAGAAAAAAAATTTAAAAGTCGTATGATTTATGACTGTCCTGGCTAGTTTTGTACTTAGCCCCCCTGTGGGGGCTAAGGGTTTTTCCAACAAAAAGTCTGTATCTCACACCGGTTCCGAGATACGGGCCCTGAAAGGCGCGGCAAATGCCGTAATGTTATCCTATGGGAAAAAAAAGAGAAGTTCGCAGCACCATAACTTTGCCTCCCTGTAATATTTTTTCACCAAACCACTGAAAGGCACATCTGTGGGCTGTTGGCTGTCTTCCCTCCAAATTTCAGGAAAAAAGACCAAACCGTTATTTTGCAGCAGGGTGCCAAAGGATTCCTGTAATGCATCAGGCGCCGTAATGTTATCCTATGGGAAAAACCGTCAACTTTAGAGTGCCATAACTTTGCTGCCATGTAACAGTTTTTCAATACAACACTGAAAGGCACATATGTGAGATGTCAGCTGCGTTCCCTCCAAATTTCAGCCCAAAACTCCCAACCGTTCTTTTGCAGTGCAGTGCCAAAGAATTGCTGTAATTTTCCACAGACTAGAAAATTACTGTCCAATTTGTGAAAGCTTCAAAACATTTTGACATTTCTGTGGAGACCAATGCATTTCTATGAAAGTAATTTTCCAGAAATCTGAAAACATATTTCTGGGGTGTTTTACCCCAAAATAAAGACATGGCTAGCATCCCCAGGGTCCGACTAGGTGAATACAAAAAGAATTAGGTTGCTAGAAGGTCCCAAATTTAAATGCCAAGCATTTTTCTAATCACCAACTGAAAACAAAATGGCTGATTTATTTATTTATTTATTTATTAGCTTTTGGTAACCGGGTAAGTGCGCTAAGCAACAGACCTGCCTATTTTCAGGTATGACCTGGGAGCGCACAGGACATTGGCTACAATATGCAGAAATGCACAGACATAATATAGGTGTACGGAAGCAAAACAAGATATACATTGGGTAGCACAGTAATAGTTACATAAGGGTACATTTTAGGCATAGATCACAATAAGGATGTAAAATAAAGCAATTAGGGTAACCATAAGACAGCTGAGGACAGTAAAGACATCAAGGTTCATAGCCACCTAGACAAACGTATTGCATGGGAGAACATTAGTGTAGTACTCAGGGTCAGACCCGACAGCCTGCAGTGGGACAAAGCAAATTAAGAGCATTTGCATTGGCCAGAGGCTAGGAGGTGGGTGAACAGCGAGTTTTTGAATTCTCGATGGGAGGCTGAAGTTTTCACCGTAAGGGGGAGTGAGTTCCAGAATTTGGGAGCAAATGGGCAAATGCCTGTTCACCCATTTTTGTCATGCAAGGTCTAGTGGAGAGCATGGGGACGAGAGAAGACCTGAGGGACCAGGTGTGTGAGGCAGGAGTCAGGAGGTTGGCAAGATAGACAGGGCTGAGAGGTCTAGACAGGAAGTTGATAAAGCAGCCCAGGAGTAGGCTCCGAATATCCTTAGGTGACAGCCAATTTAAGCCAGCGTAAAGGAGACAATCATGGGTGAATAAGACAGGGCAGTTAAGGCGAATCTACAGATGTTGTTGTAGACAGTGTCCCATTTGTGGGGTGTAGCAGAGTTTGCAGCAAAGAGGAGGGGCAGAGCATATTGGAGCTGGGGTAAGAGAATACCTGTCGCAACAGAAAGTCTAGCGGAAGGAGTGAGGGAGTGGCGCACGCGATAAGCTCAGCCAATTTTAGCATTGATGGCACGGCACACCATATTGACATGTTGAGACAGGTCAAGTGTGGGATCCAAAGTGACCCCAAGGTACTTGAAGGACTCAGTGTTTGAGATGAGGGAGCCATCAAGGCATTGAACCCGGAGCCTGTTCGTGGGGGCAGACAGTTTCTTAGAGGATCCGAATAGCATAGCACAGGTTTTTTCTAGGTTCAGGACTTGGTGGTTGCTAGAGAGCCAGGTCTGCAGGAATTGGAAGTCATTAGTGAGAGTGAAGTTGATGGCAGCAACCGATTTTGACCCAGAGTAGAGAACAAGGTCATCTGCGTACATAAGAGTGCAGCTATGCTGGGACATAATGGGAATATCATTTAAGAAGAGGGAGAAGAGTAGAGGTCCAAGAGTGGATCCCTGGGGAACTCCACGGGGATGTTTAGGGGGGAGGAAAGGGGCTTGTGAAATGCTATCACCTGAGTCCGATTGTCAAGATAGCTATGGAACCAGGAGAGGGCTTGGTCAGATGCTCCAATGGATTGGAGCTTCTTTAGCATGAGAGGATGGTGTACCATGTTGAAGGCTTTAGACAGGTCGATAAAGATGGCCCCAGTGAGTAGGCCACGGTCCATATTATTTCTGATGTCATTTGTAAGTTGTGTAAGTGCAGAGGTGGTACTGTGACCGGGCCGAAACCATGTTGGCATGGGATTGAAGATTAAACATGTCAAGGTGAGCAGCAAGCTGGCGGTGGACTATTTTTCAAGCAGCTTAGTGAGATTGGGCAGAAGAGATATAGAGGCGGTAGTTGGACATGAGTTTGACATCGCCCTTTTTTGTGTATAAGGGATGGTTCTGGCAGTTTTCCAGGTGGATGGGACAGTAGACGCGAATCGAGAGTTAAAAGCCAGGTGATAGGTCTGGTCAGGCCAAGGTGCATACTGCTTAAGTATGCAAGGATGGATGCCCTCAGGCCCTTGACCCCCATGCCGGAAGGGAGTTAAGTAACTGCGAACTTCAAGGTATGTGGTTGGAGCCAGAATGAAAGGGAGGGTGGGAGGGTGAAGGAGGAGAAGAGGGACAGTCAGGTTGTGGGCTAGTTAGAGTAGCGACTGGTGGGAAGAAAAAAGGGCATTGAAGGCGTTGGCAATGGTGTCATGGTTGGTGCACTGAACACCTTGAATATTCATGTCAGCTGGATTCTATTGCTTGTCGTTGCCGAGAATGTCCTAATTTTGGACCAGTACCTCATGTGGATTGTAGAGGATGTTATTAGTAGGTTCCTATAGTAGGTGCTTTTGGCAACACAATTTGTCTTTGCAGTTGTTATGTAATGCAGATAGTCTTCAAAGTCTGCACGGAGGTGGGAGATCTTCCACCTGGACCAAAGATTTGTCCCTAGATTTGAGAAGTTGAAGCAGGGGCGTGTTAGCCACTTGGTTACTTCCCTGCCATCCCACGTGTGGTGACGGGATGTGAAGGTTTTGAAGAGAGAGGAGGATGGAGTTGAAATATTCTGTGGCTATGTTAATGTCCTCTGTTTGGTAGGAGGGGACCAGTCAACCTGGTTAAGGTCAGTTAAAGTCCTCATGACTTAGGGCGGAGAGATTAGGAAAGGTTACAGTTTTAGCAGGAGGGAGGAATGACAGTGTTCCAGACACAGTAGATGGGATAGTGGTCACTAATTGTGTCAGGTAGCACTGGCTGAGGCAACATATTCCGTCCTGTTAGTAAGTGTCCAGTCAAGGAGGGTGGCACAGTTGCCCCCACGTGAGACCCTTGTGGGTTCATGTATGAGCTGGGAGAGATTTGTCTTGCTAGCTAAGGAGGATAGGTTAGCTGAGTTTTTCTCGGACCAGTCAAGGTTAAAATCACCAAGGCAGATAATGTTATTCTTGCCTGTAACTGAAGGCAGAAACCCTAGGAGTTCAGTGATGCCTTGTGTAGCATTTTTTGGGGATAAAGTACAAAAATATGGGTTTCTTTACACCCCAAGAAGCAGTAGGAGTGTAGGATTTCACAGTTTGGTAGGAGGGGGTCCTGCAGAAGGGTAATGTTTAGGTGAGTTTTGAAGTAGAGGGCAAGGCCACCTCCCCTTTTAGTGCCAGGACGGTCGATACGAAGCATGTTGTATCCAGGAAAGTGGCACTGAGAGTCAAGCACTGTGGAATTAAGCCAGGTTTCTGTGATGGTGAGGACGTCCGAGACGTTAGTATAGATCCAAGCCTGGAGGTCAGGGAGGTTGGCCATAAGGCTTCTAGCATTCAGGTGGGCGAAAGTTAGTCCATCGGTTTTAGGGAGAGTGGTGGCGGGGCAAGGTTATGACGGGATGCAGAGATGGACCAGGGTTGATCTCAATGTCGCCGGATAGTATAAGGAGATAGGGTTAGTAACCAAAGCGGGGTGATGAGTGCACGCCTGATAGAGATGCAGAGTGGCGGCTTCCAGATGAAGGTGGAAGGTATCTGACTATTGGGCTAATACGCTTGTTGATGAGAGCAGAGGGGGGTAGGAGGTAGGAGTGGCAGTAGCAAGCATGTTGGAGTAGTAGAAGTCAAACTGAGTATAAGTATTGGCAGAAGCTGTTGATGTGTTCAAGCAGTAAAGCTCAAAGAGGATAGGAAGGAAAGTATTCCCATGAGGGCGCTAGAAGGGAGGAGGGACATTTTGACTAGAGAAAGAGGTGAGGTAGAGAGAGGAAAGAGACAACAGAGGGCTCCTTTAATATAAATCACCAAGTGAAAACAGCTACTAGAGAGCAGTAAAATGTGACAAGTGAGGTATTGGGAGCAAATTGCTTGAACTTAATCAGGCTCCCTCTAGTGGCAAAACAATATAAGGAGCTAATGGAGAAGTTGGAAAAAAAATGATCAAGGTAGAAATTACCTGGTGTGTCTCGGGTGCAGTGACTCTAAGCTTTTACACACAGTTACAGTTGCGAAAGTAACAGGTCCATTTGCGAAAGTAAAAATGCATTTGTGAAAGTGTTGAACTTTTTGTTAACTTTTCCCATTGACTTATAATGGGAAATTGTTTTTTGAATAACTTTTGAACCGTTTAATATTTTTTCACCAAATTTTCAAAAGGCACATGGGGACCCGGCAACATTCCTGAAGATTTCAGGTCGGGTCATGCAAACCGGTATGACCTGTACCGCATGACTGTAGAATTCCAGAAAAGCCGTGAAGTGCTGGGCAAATCACGCTTAATAACTCCACAGCCATGTATCTGACTGGTACAAAACTTGGCAGATGCCAAGGCCTATGATTCTTGATCATATATTTCAAATTTCAGCCAAATCCGTCAAATGGTTGCAAAGTTATTAAGGTGCAAGATTTGGGGTTTAACATAGAAATGGCTCCTCAACCTAACTATGGTAGCTTTACCGTACTACCATTATATATATATATATATATATATATATATATATTCAATGTGGAGTTGAAACCCCTTGCACCTCAGCCCACCCCCAACTGGAGATGGGGTGTGCATTGAGTCTGTCAAGCCCTAAGTGTCACCCATCACATGTAGAAAAGCTCAGGAATAGGAGAATGGGGTGACAGTTAGGACCGATGACCCCAATGCACACCCTGATTCCAGTTGGGGGGGTGGGCTGGAAGGGTGCAAAGGGCGTTTCAACCCTACATCGAATGTCCTCATTTTTGTCGCTGTGGAACAACACTAACTGATGCGTTAAACAGATTTTTTTGCCTCTAATTTATCTTCTTTTTGAGAATGATAATAGGAAATAGTGAATATAATGCAGTGGCGGGAGCACAAGGGTGATGTCTTGTCACATTGTAACATTGTGCCCTCAAACGCAAATCGTAATGCGCATGATGACGCAAAGCGAAACAGAAAGAGGAACAGTACTGTAGACAGAAATGTTAAAAACAATGGAAATGCAACCGCAAATGAAAACGCAAAGGGTAACGTACATGGTGGCATAAACATGAACGGTAAGTGAAACGTGTACGGAACCACAAGCAGAAATGGTAATGGTAAGAGTAATGTAAGCGCAAAGGCTGGTTTTCCCCAAAAGCTGTATAGAGAAAGACAGTGAGTAGAAAGAATGTATGCAAAATAATAACTCTCGGAACACAAAAATCAGTAGTTGTAATAGTAAATTGCTTATATCTCAGTAACCGTACGACATAGAAAAAAAATTTAAAAGTCATATGTATTATCACTTTCCTGGCTAGTTAAACACATAGCCCCCTTTGGGGGCTAACATTTTTTGACAAAAACTCCATATCTCACACCATTTTCGAGATACAGGCCCTCAAAGGCACGGCGAACGCCGTAATGTTATCCTATGGGAAAAAAACAGAAGTTCGGACTGACATAACTTTTGAACAGTTTAATATTTTTTCAGGAAATCTTCGAAAGGCACATTGGTGGCCAGAGCTGCATGTTCCCCGAAGATTTTGGGCTGGTCGCACAAACCGTGCGACCTGAAGGCGCGACCGTAGAATTCCAGAAAAAGCGTAAATGCACGCACAGATCATGCTTAGTAACTCTGCAGCTGTGTATCCAACTGGTACAACACTTGGCAGATCCCAAGGCCTATGGTTCTTGATCATGTATTCTAAATTTCAGGCAAATCCATCAAACGGTTGCAAAGTTATTAAGGTGTAAGGTTTTGGGGTTTAACATAGAAATGGCTCCTCAACCCTAACTATGGTAGCACTACCGTGCTACCATAATACATATATATATATCTATATATATATAGATATATATATATATATTCGATGTTAGGGTTGAAACCCTTACACCTCAGCCCACCCTAACTGGAATAAAGAGTGCGCATTGGGGTCATCGACCCCAAGTGTCACCCCATCACATGTGGAAAAAAGCTGAGGAATAGGAGAATGGGGTGACAGTTAGGACTGATGAGCCAAATGCACACCCTGATTCCAGTTGGGGGGGTGGGCTGGAGGGGTGCAAAGGGCGTTTCAACCCTAACATCAAATTTCCTCACTTTTGTCGCTGTGGAACAACCCTAACTGATGCATTAAACAGATTTTTTTTGCCTCTAATTTGTCTTCTTTTTGAGAATGATAATGAGAAATAGTGAATGTAATGCAGCGGCGGGAGCACAAGGGTGATGTCTTGTTGCATTGTAACACTGTGCCCTCAAACGCAAATCGTAATGCGCATGATGACGCAAAGCAAAACAGAAAGAGGAACAGTACTGTAGACAGAAATGTTAAAAACAACGGAAATGCAACCGCAAATGAAAATGCAAAGGGTAATGCACATGGTGGCATAAACGTGAACGGTAAGATGAAGCGATATGCGGAACCATAAGCAGAAACGGTAATGGTAAGAGTAATATAAGCACAAAGGCTGGTTTTCCCCAAAAGCTGTATAGAGAAAGACAGTGAGTAGAAAGAATGTATGCAAAATAATGACTCTCGGAACACAAAAATCAGTAGTTGTAATAGTAAATTGCTTATATCTCAGTAACTGTACGACATAGAAAAAAAATTTAAAAGTCATATGTAATATCACTTTCCTGGCTAGTTATATATGTAGCCCCCAAGAGGGCTATAATTTTTTGACAAAAACTCTGTATCTTGCACCGTTTTCGAGATACAGGCCCTCTAAGGCACGGCGAATGCTGTAATGTTATCCTATGGGAAAAAAACAGAAGTTCGGACTGCCATAACTTTTGAACAGTTTAATATTTTTTCACGAAATCTTCAAAAGGCACATCGGGGGGCCACAGCTGCATGTTTCCTGAAGATTTTGGGCTGACAGTCGCACAAACCGTAGTGACCTCAACACCATAGAATTTCCAGAAAAGCGTAAACGCACACGCAAGATCACGGATAATAATTCTGCAGTTGTGTACCCGACTGGTACAAAACTTGGCAGATCCCAATGCCTATGGTTCTTGATCATGTATTCTAAATTTCAGGCAAATCCGTCAAACAGGTGCAAAGTTATTAAGGTGCAAGGTTTTGGGGTTTAACATAGAAATGGCTCCTCAACCCTAACCATGGTAGCACTACCGTGCTGTCATAATATATATATGCATTAGTTAGGGTTGTTCCACAGCAACAAAAGTGAGGAAATTCACTGTTAGGGTTGAAAAACCCCCTTGGACCCCCCGCCCAACCCCCAACCGGCATTGGGGTGCGCATTGGGATCATCAGCCCTAACTCTCACCCCATGACATAAGTAAAGCAGCAGAAGTATAGGAGAATGGGAGGACTTTTGTCGCTGTGGAACAACCCTAACTAATGCATTAAACCAGTTTTTGCCTCTAATATATATATACAGTATAGATATATATATATATACACACACACATATATATATATATATATATATATATATATATATAATATATATATATATATATATATACTTCCCTACTGTTTAGTGGGGGAAGGGGGATTTTCCATTTGTTTACTGATTTTAATTTTGGGTTCTGATAGATTTACTAATTCGTAATGAGACAATGTATGACTGTAATACTTATATTTTTTTTTTTGTTTATGCTTTCTGCTTTGTATTTTGTTTTGTATGAAGTTAATACTGTTTCTTCATGTTTGTTTTAAATTATAATAACACATTCCCCTACTCATTTCTGAGAAGGGCCATGGGATCTTTAACATCCACCTGAACAACCACCAGAACAGGCAGATGGGACCTCGGTTTAACGTCTTGTCTGAAAGACGGCACCTCAAGAGTGCAGCAACCCCCTCATGCTGCACAACAGTGTCAGTATTAGGATTTAACTGAAGTGCCAGGAGTGGGAATAGAACCTGCAGCCTTCTGATCTTCCAGCCTTGGAGGCGAGTGTGCAACCTGCTAAGCCACTGACACTGCCATAACCTCTCAATAATTAACCTCTGCTGCCTATCCTGCAGCCAGCTCCTAACCTCCTACCAGTTTCTCCCCTGATTCCAGGTTTCTCAGTTTTTTCTCAGTTTACTAGTCAACCTTCCATGCAGCATCGAACTGAAGGCCTTGCTGAAGTCCAGATACAGGATATCCACTGCATGGCCCCTATCAAGTGCCCTTGTCACCCAATCAAAAAAGTCAACCAGGATCTGCCTGAGGCAAACCCATGTTGCCTATCATCCTGGCAACAATTTGTCTCTAGAAAGATCACAAGCCTCTCCTTAAGGATAGTCTCCGTTAACTTCCCCACAATGGAGGTAAGGCTGACTGGTCTGTAGTTGCCTGGTTCACTCTTGGGCCCACTCTTTTGAAGGGGCACCACACATGCTATCCTCCAGTCCTGGGGCATGCACCCAGTCCCCAGAGAGATGTTGAACAAGTCTGCCAGTAGTCCCACCAGGACCTCCACCAACTCCCACAAGACCCTTGGATGCATGCTGTCCAGTCCTGGCACCTTATTCACCCACAGGGACCTAAGGCTCTCCAACACTCTGTTCACTGGTATTTCCACATCCATTAACCCCTCCTCCCTGCCCACCCCACCTTTCCCCTGCAGCATAAGCCCATCCTTCTCCCTGGTAAACACTGAACAGAAGTACTCATTGAGTGATTTTGCTTGCTCCCCCCCTTTTCTGCCCACCCTCTATCTTTCTTGATCCTGACAATCTGATCTTTGCAACTTCTTTTCTCCTTTCTGTACCTGAAGAAATCCTTTTCCCCTTCTCTGATCCCCTGTGTCAGCCTTAGCTCCCTTGAAGCCTTGGTGGCCCTGACTACTGTACTCATTACTTTGGATTTCCTCACGTACTCCTCCTTGTCCTTCACTTGGATCTCTTATAACTTCTGAAGGCAGCTCATTTTTCCTTCATCTTCTCTACTACCTCCCTACTTAACCAGTTCAGCTTTTTAGTCCTGGCCTTCTTACTTTGAATCTTTGTACATGTGTTACTGGCCTCTGCCAGACTCAGTTTGATGATGCCCCATTTCTAGTGGTATCCCTGTGTGTGCAGATATTGGTGAGGTGCCCTTCCAGTATGCCTCCCATCCTGCCAAAGTCTGCTCTTTTGAAGTCCACTACCTTTGTTTTGGTTCTGGTCACCTCCTTACCCAGACTGAGGAAGAATTACTCTGTGCAGTGGCTGCTTCCTGCCATGGGGCCTTCTACCCCAAAGTCCTTGACGTGCTTCCTGTAGGTCAACACAAGGTCCAGTATGGTGTCTCAGAATCTCCCTGAACTGTTCCACTTGGGTGGGAGTCTCGTCATGCAACCAATGTCACGTGATTGTTAACTTTGAAATTGCAGGTATCAGTGCAATATGTCCCTTCCTAGGCTCCCACACCTTGTCAGTGTATGCTCCCAACTCACAAATGTCTGGTGTAAAGGCCTCATTGAGGTCTAACAAAGGATCCAGATGTACATTAATGTCTCTCTGGAAGGGCTGTGCCTTCTCACAGTGCCATAAGATATGCACCAATGTTTTCTCCTCCTTACCACATCTGCTACTGACACACCAGCCTCTAACAATTGGCTTTTTATGGAGTTGATTAAGGATTACATCTGCCTAATGATAAATTGCCATTATAGCATTCTTCAGACTATAAAGCTGTAACATTTTTTTTACTTCCTTCTTTTTGCCCCTACTACTCCTGTCAAGTTCTGCTCTGGTCACGGACCCTCTTTGCCTACACCTTCAATTATACCTGCAACCCCCAGTTATTCCTGGCTTTTCCCCCAAGAGAACGAGGCCACAGTACTGATCCCCTATATCGGGGCCACAGTACATATATCTGGACATGGGATCAGCTCCAGAGGCTAATCAAGGTGCATGAGGGTAGAGCGTCATGTAGACGGTGAGGTTTGGGAGTTTTTTCCCCCTTTAAGCAGGACAGGGCTGTGCAATGATGACCAGCGTCTGCCCCATCCTGATGTTCTGTTAAGTGTCGACGTGGTGCGGTTACCCAACCTCCGCTAGGTGCTGCTCATGCTCCGAACACTGCCTTGCCCCCCCTGGAGAAGGAGAACTGTCCTAGGGACTCTCAGTTCTTCTCCCCCAGCTGGCCTTCTGGTGACCTGGGTCTGTAAAGCTGTAACATGTTTAATAAATTATTTGAAAAAATCACCAATGGTGTCACTGCATTTCTTATAGGTAAACAATCAAACTTCACTGACATTTTTAATCTTCAGCTCCTTTGGCTGGAAATGAAATTTTATTTTTTTATATACCAGACTTGCTATGGACTATTCAGAGGAATCAAATAAGGAAAAGAGCAGTTGTTCACTGGAATCAAACATCTATCAATTTTAACATTTCCTGGTCTGGATCACATTATAAATAGGTATGTAGAGATACTATACACCATGTTTCAGATAAAGTTGGATTTCTTCTATTTGGCAAATTGGCTACTCAGGATCAATTGTTATTTGCCATTCAATTAAATGCCACTAGCCATTTGAATCAGTTATTTGCTATTCTGTTCACTGGCATACTATTAAACAGAGTGGGAATGTCTTTTGAGGGTGGGACCAATCACATCCGGTGCTCGGTTTTTGGCCCACTCCTTGCAGCACTTACGGGATGTTCATTTTGTGGCAAACTGTGCAGATGGCTTTCAAGTGCACTCCTCTATTGTAACATTTTCTAACAGGCACTGACAGAAATGTCTTCTACTGAATAACAGATTTTATTCTGTGATAGTAAAAATACCCTAAAAAGAGTTTTTGGATGATGTGATACTGTTTCAATACTCAGTTGAGATGGGGAAAAAGTGCAGAATGTACAGAGTCAAGATGGCAAGCCCTGCAAATGATTTCTGTGTAGACAATGTCAGAAGCTTCTTTTACCAAGTGATAGATTAGATATAAAAGACTAAATACTAGAAGTTTTCTATAGTAAAAGGAAGAAGGTTTTTTTTCATTACTTTTTAGTGATCCTGCTTTGTAGGTGGGAGGGAAGACTATGAGAGCACAAGGCAGTCTGTTTCATTTTTATGGTCGCTTGCAAATCAAGCAAGCATATTGGCATCAGACCGCGCTGTGAGTGGGCTTTTGGGGGCACTCCCCTTCTCCACCTATCATAGCTTCAAAATTCTAATTGAGAGAAGAAAAAGCAAGCAGAGGATTAGGAGACTAAGGGGGAGCTCTGATGGAGGGGGATGAGGAACAGGCTAATCTGCTGAATGAATACTTTACCTCAGTCTTCATGGTTGAGGAAGAAGGGAAGGGGCCAGAGCTAAGAAGCAGGGAATGGGTGGGATGGGAGATGGACATAAGCCGCTTTACAGAGGGTAGGGTTTTTAGAGGAATTAGGAAAACTGTGGATGGACAACTCAATGGGTCCCAATGCAATCCACTCCAGGGTGCACAAGGAGTTGAGGATGGAACTTGTGGCACCACTCACCAAGTTATTTAATCTGTCCCTAGACAAGGGGAGGGTTCCAAGTGATTGGAAAAGGGCTGATGTGGTACCATTGCACAAAGGGGGAGGGTGAGAAGGAAAAGCCTGGAAACTATCGGCCTGTCAGTCTTGCCTCAGTGGTGGGTAAGCTGATGGAGGCACTTATGAAGGAAAGGCTGACACAATATCTGGCAGAGGGGGGATCATAGATGACAACCAGCATGGGTTCATGGGTGGAAGGTCATGTCAGACCAACCTGATTGAATTCTTTGATGGAGTAACAGAAATAAATGATCGGGGGGGGTGGTGGACGTGGCCTATCTGGACTTCAGAAAGGCCCTTGATACTGTCCCTCACAAGAGGCTGGTAAAGAAGTTAGGCAGCTTAGGGGTAGGGAGCAAACTAACAAACTGGGTTGAAAATTGGCTGGTAGATAGAACTCAGAGGATGGTGGTAAATGGGGTGCACTCCAGGAAAGGGGGGCTTGATGAGTGGGGTTCCCTAGGGATCTGTGTTGGATCCCATATTGTTTAACATTTACATTGGGGACATCATATAGGGTCTGCATGGGAAGGTGTGTCTGTTTGCAGATGATACAAAAATCTGTAACAGGGTGGACACACCAGAAGGTGTGGAAAAAATGAGGAAGGATCGGTTCAGACTGGAGGAGTGGTCAGGGAAGTGGCAAATGCACTTTAACGCAAAGAAATGCAAAATCATACACACAGGGTGAAAGAACCCCACCAAGGGCAAAATAC
This sequence comes from Neoceratodus forsteri, assembly GCA_016271365.2. Classification (NCBI taxonomy): domain Eukaryota; kingdom Metazoa; phylum Chordata; order Ceratodontiformes; family Ceratodontidae; genus Neoceratodus; species Neoceratodus forsteri. The sequence goes on along the minus strand of JADMNL010000022.1, from coordinate 260,499,214 downwards.
TGGCTGGGAGAGGAGGAACTTGAGACAACAGAGCAGGAAAGGGACCTGGGGATCATCATTTTGGATAGCCTGAAGGTTGAGAACCAATGCAACAAGGCGGTGGGGAGGGCAAACAGAATGTTGGCATGCATTGGAAGGGGCATTACAAGTAGAAGGAGGAGGGAGGTGATCATGCCACTATACAACACCATGGTCAGACCACATCTGGAATACAGGGTTCAGTTCTGGAGACCGCACTTACAGGGTGACAGAGGCAGGGTGGAGAGAGTCCAGAGGACAGTAACCAAAATGGTTCAGTGACTACATAGGAGATCATATGAGGAACGATTAGAGGAACTAAACTTATACAGACTGGAGAGAACGAGGGAGGGAGATATGGTAGAAACCTTCAAATATCTGAAGGGAATAAACAAGGTGAGGGAGGGAAGTATATTCAAGATGAGTGAAAACAAATCAACTAGGGGATACACATATAAGTTGGAGGGGGGCAGATTTAGAGGAAATCTCTTCTGTGAGAGAGTGGTTGGTCCTTGGAATAGGCTGCCAGAATGGGTGGTGGGGGTAGATTCAATGAACAAATTCAAGACAGCATGGGATGACTGCATGGGGCTAAACAAAAGAAGCAATAGCATGGCATAAAGGGAGTAAGGGATGGAGTAATGGGCAGACTGGATGGGCCAAGGGGTCCTTTTCTGCTGGCAAATTTCTCTGTTTCTAAAATCCTAAATCTTCTCTCTAATTCCACCCACTTTCCACCTTTCTCCTCCTTTTCACAAGGCTGGAAAATGCAAGGTACAGGGTTTTCTTGTGCAGCTCCTAATCACTGATAGAAATCTTACCTCTGCTTTTCGTTCCACATTTTCAACTGTTTACTACATTTATACGTGTTACTGTTTAGCAAAAGCCATATCACTTGCATACTTATGATGCAGTGCTTGCAAGTCATGGAGTTAATGTAGTCCCCTAAGTGGTAAAAAGCAAGTAAAACAGATGTTCTAATATATTCCTAAACTCATGGATCAGTTTAGGTAAGGAGCTGTGCTATTCTGCTTCTGTGTTTTGAACACTAAAATTAAAGCATGTTGGTCTTTACAACACAAATAAACAAGGCTTAACAAATATACTCCAGAAATCAAGTAAAACTGCTTGTAAAACATATGAATATATTGGTTTCAGCTGGAAGTGTGAGAGAGCTTTTGGGGACGTGTCACTTCTTCACCCATCACAGCTCCAAAATAATAAATCTCCTCCCTAATTTCACCCACTGTTTGCTTTTTTCTTCCTTTTCACTTTGAAGTTCTTGCCCAGTCACAAGGTTGGAAAATGTAACATAGAGGTTTTTTTTCAGCAAGTAAAACATGGTTTAACATGTTCTTACATTCCTTGATCAGTTTAGGTAAGGAGTTGTTATTCTACTTGATTGTTTTAAAACAAATTAAGAATTAAAAGTAAAATTAAAGGGGTATTGTTAGCATTTTCCCAGCAAAAACACAGGGCATATAGGCCCTGATTAGGCAAAACACACTGGTGGTCATTTTTTTTTTAAATAACTTTCAAAGCTGTTCTTTATAAATCATCTGATTGATCCATGTGACCCTCCACCCGACATTATTATTCAAGGAGGTGTCTCATTATTTGAGCAAATGATTTTGAGCGAATGAAAAAGAATGACAGGAATATTGACTGTGTTTAGAGCACCAGTGTAATTTGAGCAAAAATGGCTATTACACCTAGTCACCAATGGGGGGGCAGCAGTGGTGTTGTTCTTTAGCAGTAGAAGAAGTACGTTTGACTTCCAGTTCCAGGTTACCCAAATGCAGTCATAGGATACATCAGCTCCTGCCCATAGGACTATTAAACTGCATATTAATACCTCAGCCACCGCATCTTCCCTTCCAAAGGGTAATTATCAAAGCGAGTAACCTTCCCTGCTATGGTGGAGAAATTAAAACCCAAAGAAACTGCTGGAATTCTTAAAATCTACTAATACGCCGGATAAATGGGACACAAGAGCTTGAAGTAAAGGCTGTGCTCCCCCAAACGCTGAGCAGCAGGAAGAACTAAGTGATGAGGATAGTGAGGAGAATTTCACCATCACCTCAAAATGCTTGTTCCTAGAGCTAAAGAACATTAGTGCGATGATTACAAAAATTGAGCAAGCTGTGCAGAATAACACGAGAGGGCTGGCAGTGGTAGCCCACTGCACAACAGAATTGGAGACATGGCTGATGGCAAAAACTGCCTCAGTGGACAAACACGACTCAGCCATCTGGTGGCTGCTGAAGTCGGACCATGAGCTCTCTGAAAAACTGGACAACATGGATCTCCACTAGCGAAGAGACATTTTAAGAATATATGGCCTCCCTGAGGATTCAGAACAGGGTTGAATGGAGGACTACATGGAATCCTTCTTGAAGGAGTTTCTGGGCCTCCCAGAGGATATGCACCTTAACATTGTCTGGGAACAAAGAGCCCTGTCGAGGAAGCCCACAGACCCCAAAGCAGCCCCAAGGTCAATGGTGATGAAATTCCTCAACCATAGGACAAAACAGACAGTACTACAAATGTCATGGGCCAAAAAGGAGGTAACTTTTGGGGACAAAAGTTTATATTTTGACCATGACTTTACATCACTGACCAAGCAGAAATGGAGGGTACTGTTGGGGATCAAGAAAAACCTTGTGACTAAAAATGTCAAGATGCACCTTATAGCACCAGCTCAGCTAAAGGTATTTCTAAAGGAGGGTCCAGTTTTCTTCCACACATTAGCAAAGGTGAAGGCCACCCTTCAGAGGCTGAGAGTCCCAGAGGCCATGTGTTCCAACCTGGAACCAACCCTGAGTACCTGATGGAAGAAGAGGAGTGGGTGACGATGACAAACTCCAGCAAAAAATCCAGAGGAGCGTCTTCTAAGTCTTGTACAACAGCCCAGAGACAGGAGCCCCGAGAACTGAAGGAATAGAGAGAGAGAGGGGCAGAGAAAGGGACTAATTCTTTCCTTTTGTGGTGCATGGGCCATTGCTGCCACCAGATGAATTATGCCATCATGATGACTGGAAGAACATATCCTTGAACTGGGGAAAGGGAAATTGGACTATGTATGCTATTTACAAGAGATAGCTGGGGGCCCGGGGGTTGAAGCTGTTATAAACGGTTATATTTTATAAGAATGTACATTTCATTTGAATAAAAAAAAGGAAAAACAAATAAAGGTGGAAAAAAAACTATGTCCAAAATCCTTTTTTGTATCAAGAGATCCTTTTTTGTTTGAAAAAATAAAGGCTCATGAAAAAAGGTTTAGTGAGAGCTGGCCTGATGGCTCAGTGGCACAGTGTCCATCCGCAACACTGATGTCCTGGCTTCAGGAACGGACCCGGGAAGTCAGAGGGGCAGCTGGGGTGAGAAGGATTGAGCATCCTAGGGATGGCTGTACTCCAGGTGAGAGGGGTTGTGTGTCCAGCATGAGTCAGACCGCTAGCGGAGGCTGGGGGTCTCACAGTGACCTGCACCTAGCTACCTTAGGAGGCGTGTGGATGCTGGTATCATTGCACATCACGCCTCCTCCTTCTAAGGGGAAAAAATCAGCAGCCACCTCTATGATGCCCTGCCCACTCTCCCACCCCTGATTGACGATCCCTGGCACTCCCAACCAGATGACCTGTTCCATTATTGGCTATCTCCAGCCAACTCTATGCCCTGCTCTGGGGGGCAAGCCAAGGAGAAAATACCAGTTGGCACCCCTGCTGGCACCCTTCTCCCATCGATGTGGGGTCATGCTGGTAAGGTTGCCCCACCCTGGGGAGCAATCCAGGAGGTAACACCTGTTGGATAATTCCCATGGGGGGTGAGAACAGGGTCCAGTGGTTGTCGAGAGCTGAGGTGTAGTGGTGGAAAAAAGTATAGTAAATGTAGAGTCACAAAAAAGGATTTAAAATGTAGAAAAAAAAATACACATTTTGGAGTAATTTTTGTATCAGATAACTACAGAATCCATCTAACAGGGTCCTGATGAGCAAAATACATCTGTTGGTGTCTCTGCAGAACATCATTTTTGTTACTTTTTAGATTATACATATTTTTTTAAATGGAAAACAAGATGACGGCAAATGAAGAAGGATTTTTTTCCTCACGAAAAAGGATTGGCCCTAAATGAAAAAGGATCCTTTTTTGTTTGGCCAAATTCTTTTTTCATTCCAAGCAGCTATCCAAGAGACAGTACTGCCCATTGACAATAATTTAAATTTTAACATTTAATAACTTTGGAATTAATTAATATTTTTTTGCACCAAACAAGCAAAGAGCACATCTGTAGGCCAAGCCCTTTCTACCCCAAAAATGTCAGACAAAAATTGCAAATGGTCTGGGTGCAGTGCAATGAGAGAAAAAAAAAAGCAAAAAACAGAGATTTTCTCAATTTTTCACTATCTACATGTCGTAATGTGCACATCCGACCAGAACAAAACTTGGCACATGAAGAGAGCTACCCCACAAGACCTCACATAGAAACTTTTGTGCAAATCTGTTGCACGGTTGCAAAGATATTTGAAGTGCAAAATTTGGGGTTTAACACAGAAAGACCTGCTCAACCCTAACTATAGTGGCACTACTGTGTCACTATAATATCTATCAATCTATCTATCTGTCTATCTGTCTGTCTGTCTGTCTACCAATCTATCTATATATCTACCTATATGTGTGCAGGATAAGGGTTTTAAAATCATCTCAAAACTACTATTAAAAGAAAATGGTCCCTTGTCGAGCTGACCTCCCCCCCACACACACACCACAACCTCCCACTCAGCACCCACAACCCTGCACCCCTTACCACCCCCACACCCTCACTCACCTGAACATATTTCAATGGTGTAGATCCACTCTCCAATCGAAGACATATCTTTCTGCTGGAACCAGCAACTACAATATAAGAAAATAAGGTAAGTGCAGTATAGTGTATTTCAAATGGGTTTGAAGTTTGATTCATAACTTTGTCATTTTTACATATTTTTGTTTTACTTTCTGTTTTTGTCCTCATTTTCATCTTGCCAGCTGCTGGGACCTCCTTCCACCCATCCAAGCCATCCACCCACCATGTGATGTCCCAGATGATCCAGCCCAACACCAGTCTTTGCTCGACAACCTTCCAGGTACCCGGACTGTAATCCATGGCTTATCCCCCATGGGTGAGACCCCCCAAGTCCCCCTCAAGTCTCCCCCAAGTCCCTCCCAAACCAGGAGGAACATACTTCACTTGAAAGTTGGGCCCAGTGAAGTGGAGCCTGCAAGGTGTACAAGGAGGTGAGGAGACCCTGCTGTGGTGTGGTGCAGGGGGATGGGACAACTTCATTTGCTTGGAGCTGCTGAGGATTTTATTCCCTTTTCCTCCCCTCACCCCAGGGCATGGTCCTGAGAGGTGGCCTTAGCAAGATGCCTATCAGGGCCATCAGAAGGGTGGGTGAGCCCCTTCTCACCTTCAAGCTCCCCTGCCAGCCCCACTCTGGGCATGTGACACCTCTACATCAAATGCTAGACAAGTGGGCACATGCCAACTTAAGTCCACCCCAAAGGAACCACTTGTTCCTTCCTGCATGACAACTCCCTCCCCCGGGTCACTAGGCATTTTTACATATTTTGACCCCCAAGTTTTCAACATTGCCTTTTTGGGACCCCACCTCACAACCAATGGTGATGGAATCATGCAAATCTGTCCCAAATGGTGATTTTGCGATCACTTTGTGAAATCACCTTTCAGGAGAGATTTAGACATTTTCACCACTCTTGTTCATGAGGTGGGATAATAAGAAGGTTATGTTGCAACTCTGAGGCCCATACACCTTGGGATCTGCTAAGTTTCGTACCAGTTGGATACACAGCTGCAGAGTTATTAAGCGTGATCTGCGCGTGTTTCTGGAATTCTACGGTCGAGCCTACAGGTCCACTTGTGGTTTCTGGCGACCAGTCCAAAATCTTCAAGGAATGTGTGGCCAGGGTCCCCAATGTGCCTTTTGAAGATTTTGTGAAAAAATATTAAACGGTTCAAAAGTTATTCAAAAAACAATTTCCCATTATAAGTCAATGGGAAAAGTTAACAAAAAGTTCGACAGTGTCGCAAATGCACTTTTTACTGTCGCAAATGGCCCTTTTACTTTCACAAATCTGCCATCTTTTTTTCAGATAGCGATCAGAAAAATGCTTGCCATTTAAATTTGAGACCATCAAGCAACCTAATTATTTTTGTATTCACCTAGTCGGACCCTGAGGATGCTAGCCATGTCTTTATTTTGGGGTAAAACATCCCAGAAATATGTTTTTCCAATTTCTGGAAAAAGTACTTTCGCAAAGTACTGTTGAACTGATGAAAGTGTAGCAAATTTTTGCGAATCGCAAATTGCGAAAGTACTTCTCTAGGCTGTGGGAAACTGACAGCAATTCTTTGGCACCCTGCTGCAAAAGAACGTTTTGGTGCTTTGGCCTGAAATTTGGAGGGAATGCAGCCAACATCTCACAAATTTGCCTTTCAGTATTGCATTACAAAAATATTACACAGCGGCAAAGTTACGGCACTCCAAAGTTGGCACTTTTCCCCATAGGATAACATTACGGTATCAGATGCATTGCAGCAATCCTTTGGCGCCCTGCTGCAATATAACGGCTCGATCTTTTGGGCTGAAATTTGGAGGGAAGACAGCCAACATCCCATAGATGTGCCTTTTAGTGGTTTGGTGAAAAAATATTACAGGGAGCGAAAGTTATGCCACTTAGAACTTAACTTTTTTTCCCATAGGATAACATTATGGCGTTCGCCGCGCCTTTCAGGGCCTGTATCTCGGAAATGGTGCGAGATACGGACTTTTTGTCAAAAAAGTACTTAGCCCCCACTGGGGCTAAGTTCAAAACTAGCCATGAAAGTCATACATCATATAACTTTTAAATTTTTTTTCCACATTATAAGGTTCTTGAGATATAAGCAATTTAGTATTCCAACTCCTCATTTTCTGCTCCAAGACCCATTATTATGCATACATCCTTTGTACTCACTGTCTTTCTCTATGCAGCTTTTGGGGAAAACCAGCCTGTGCGCTTACATTATTGTTACTGTTGCCCTTTCAGCTTGCGGTTCCGTACTAGTTTCACTTACGTTCACGTCTCGGCACGTGTGCATTATCCTTGCGTTTTCATTTGTGCTTATGCTTCTGTTATTTTTTGCCATTTGTGTTGACAGTACTGTTTCTCTTTCTGTTTTGCTTTGTGTCACCATGCCCATTGCCATTTCCGTTTGCAGGCACCGTGTTACTATGTGACAAGACATCACGTGGCGGACCATTCCCATCTACGCCACCGTCTGTGTTACCCTTTCTGTTCTCATTCATGCTTGTGTTACCATGTGCACCACTGTTAGCACTTCTGTTTGTGTTGCTGTTTCTGTTAATATGTCACAAGACATCATGTGGTGGGACTGCGGGGCCCCAAGCTCCTGCCGCTGCATTACATTCACTATTTCTCATTATTATTCTCAAAAACAAGGGAAATTAAGGGCTCCGAGCTACCGGTGCCACATTATGTGGTGGGAGCACGAGGCACGAAGGCCCCCACATTCCTGCCGCTGCATTATGTTCACTGTTTCTCATTATTATTCTCAAAAACAAGGGTAATTATGTGGTGGGACCATGTGGCCAGCAGGGCCCCGCACTTCTGCTGCTGTATAATGTGGTGGGAGCGCGGTGGCTGAAGGGCCCGTGCTCCTGCTGCTGCGTTACATTTACTACTTTTCATTATTATTCTCAAAAACAAGGAAAATTAGAGACAAATAACTCTGTTTACTGCATCAGTTAGGGTTGTACCACAGCAACAAAAGTGAGGAAATTCAGTGTTAGGGATGAAGTCCTCCCTTTGCACCCCTACAGCCCACCCTGCTGCATATCGAGGTGGGAGTGTGGTGGCCTAAGTGCCCAGTGCTCCCAGTGCCACATAATGTGGTGGGAGCACGGGTCCTGAAGGGCCCTGAGCTCCTGCCGCTGCATTATGTTCACTATTTCTCATTATTATTCTCAAAAACAAGGGTAATAATGTGGTGGGAGCATGGTGCCCTGTGGGCCCTGTGCTTCCGCCGCTGTATAATGTGGCAGGAGCGTAGGTCCCGAAGGGCCCTGAGCTCCTGCCACTGCATTATGTTCACTATTTATCATTATTAGTCTCAAAAACAAGGGTAATTACGTGGTGGGAGCCCCGCACTTCCATTGCTGCATAATGTGGTGGGAGCGCAGTGCCCGAAGGGACCCACACCACTGCCACTGCATTATGTGGTGGGAGCGCAGGGCCCCTGCCACTGCATTACATTCACTATTTCTCATTATTATTTTCAAAAATGAGGGAAATTAGAGGCAAATAACTCCATTTACTACATCAGTTAGGGTTGTACCACAGCGACAAAAGCGAGGAAATTCAATGTTAGGGTTGAAGTACCTCTTTTGCACCCCTCCAGGCCACTCTGCTGCATTATGTGGTGGGAGTGCAGAGTCATATCTCTAATACATTTTGTATTTTACAGTATTGTATATTTTTGCATTTTGTGTGTTGGAGTGCGTGGTTGGTAGGCCCTATTTTCTCACTGCTCCTGCTGTCACATTATGTGCACTATTTCTCATTATTAATCTCAAAAAGAAGGGTAATTATGTGGTGGGACTGGTACCACAGCAACAAAAGTGAGGGAATTAAATGTTAGGGTTCAACCCCCTTTGCACTCCTCCAGCCCAGCCTACCGCAATACATGGTGGGAGCGTGGGGACCGAAGGTCCTGTGCTCCTATCACTAGTACATTTTGTATTTTACAGTACTGTATATTTTTGTTTTTGGGTGTTGGAGTGCGTGGTTGGTAGGGCCCCGTGCTCCCTCTGCTGTTTCACATTTAGTATATTTCAGTACTGTTGATGTTAGTGTTTTGTGGTGGAGGAGTGTGGTGCCTGAAGGGACCCACACTAATGTCACTCTATTAGATTCAGTATTTTTAGAATTATTTATCTTTTTGTTTTGTTTTGTGCTACCATGTACATTTACATTTCTGTTTGGTGCCACTGTTTTAGTATGTGTGAAGACATCATGTGGAACATATTCCTCCTGAACAACAGTTGTACACAGAGAGACAGAGACACGTGGAAGTGGGGGGGACAACCATGGTAACAGGAACAGTTATAGACTTGCTGTATGTTAAGTGAAGAGACAGAGGCAAAGAAGGGTGATGCAGATCAGGTTTTACAACTTCCTGATTACAGGTAAAGTGTAGTTTGCATTGTTGTCACTTGAATGGCTTCAGTCATGTAATGTCTTTTCAAACTGCAACACCAGGTACTGGATCCTTAGTAGAGACCCACAGAAGAGATGAGGGTATGGACATCAATGGTAGACATCAGTTATTTCAGGGACACTCAAGTTAGGACACTTAGTGTTTGTGTTCACTGACACAGATAATACCCCCTTCCCCAAAGTTTGAACTGCATCAAGAGTATCGATGCACAGCAAGAATGAGGCAAGCAACATCAAGGGTACAGGTCTGTAATTGTTGATATACACAACTTAGCACAGTTAGGATTTATGTGGCTTCACACAGACAATTTACACATGCATACCAGTTACTGATACTGACTGTACATTCACAACTGCATGTGCTTAGGTAGAATGTGACACAGCTTTCTACATAAGGTACTGCAATCTGACTGTAGACTGACAGTAGATATAAGTGTGGCACATGGTAGTTAACTTAGGAATTACAGGAGATCTGTAAGTCAATGTATGAACAGCTAGTCCACATATTGTACACTGAGTTGACTATACAGAATAGGAAGAAACATGGAGGGAAACAGTGTGATGGGGAGACTGCTTTTTCATAGCCCTTGCTGCATCCTAAGTAAACAGCCACAGGAAATGATAGGGAATGTACATCAGTTGTACAGCTCTCTGATTACAGGAATAGTCCAGTTAATACAGTTGCCATTTGGATGGATTCAGGCAGGCAATGTGTGTACAAATATGACAGTAGGTAGTACATTGTAATTGGAGATACAGATGACAATTCAGGGTAGGCACATGTCAGTGCACATACACAACACAGGTGACTATTTGTACATCAATGCCACACATGACTGATTACAGGGAAACTGTAGTTACCTTTGTTAGGATTTGCATGGATTTAGGCAGCTAGCGCTGCTGCGCCTCTTGATATTTATACTGCATTATGACTGGTTATCTATAGGAACCACACAGGACTGGAGATCTATAGCACACCTCTGTAATTGTAGGTATAGTTAAGTTACCATAGTTGGGAGTTGCAGAAGCTTAGACAGGGAATTGAAGTAGACATAGCAGTGACTGCATCCTAAGTGTATAGTCACAGCTGCGTACTGTTGGGTGCTGATGTGTGGAACTTTGGTACAGTAATTACTACATGATGACTATATAGACACAGGAAAAGTAAGTGCATTGCTGACTTTTTCACACTCTTAGGAATTATGGAAAGTGTGGCATGCAATGTGCCACATCGTTGCCTATGTTGTGATACTGATTGGACAGCATAGCAACCAAAGAAATTCACGGAGATATAGTTGTTGCACTATTTGTTGCAGTTGATTTGCATGCTTAATAAAGACAACACTTATGTTCTAATGTCGTAATGCTATTTTAAGTAAAGACTCAACATAGGTGGTTATGATTTTAAAAGATTTATTGCCAATTCATTAAACTGAGAAAAGGCCCAATTAAGACTGCATTTTTTTTACAAAATCAGTCTCACAATACAATCCTTGTATTTGTGAAATCATTGCTTGGAATATATGTAAATGTGTAACATTTATAGCAACTGGATTATATGATTTGGAGCAAGTATGTGATATTATAATAAAGCATAGAAAAAGGTAGCATAAGAAGGTAATTTGTTCTATTTATTGTGATTGTTTTACATGGTACACATCTTGAGGTTAGGTGTTTGCTATCCCTGCAGTGTTGTCCCATCTTTTGCTGGTGGGGTTGTTATCTGCTTTCTATGCATATACCTGGTTCTATACTAGGTGATCACTGTCTTTAATTAGGTGTTCCGTGTTTACAGTGATGTTTAAGTGTTCACTACTCTTTGTGTTAAGAAGTGCTTTCTGACATTCTTCCTGAACTTGTGATACTCAAGCTGAACCTGTGGCTCTACATTATATATTTGCTACTGAACGTTAAGAGACTTTGGTTAAGAATATTAAGTATTTTTTTTAAGTAGTTGCATGTCCTAATTATGTGTAGTCCATTACTTGTGTGCTATGCTAATAAAGGTATGTCAGTAGCTTCTAAACAGTGATTACACACATGATACAGAAGTGTTTAGTTGTTATTGTGTGACTGATAATGTGGATGTTCCTGGGGTGGGCGAAAAACCATATGCTAAGTGTTAAAGTAATAGAATATTAAAAAATCTGAGTTCAGTGACATTCGATTACTGGCATTTAATTATATGTCACTGACTAGGCGCATATGGGAAATATATTGTCAGGAGCAGGTATGAAGTGCGTTGTGATCAGTAACAGTGTCTGATTGACAATTGTCAACATTGTTAACATAGGTTAGAATTACTTATATGACAAGCACAAAAAAATTAAATATTCTTACAGGAACAAATAACATTTTTTCAATTATTACATTGGCTTCTATGTTAACTCTTAACTAGTAAGTTAAAAAAATGTGTATGGTATGCTGTTTTTTATCAAAGATATGGTTAATTTGATGTAATCAGTATAGTGCTGTATTATATGTAAAACATTCATTTGTACTTTACACTTATACTAATACTTTTAGTAGAACTATGAAAGTAGTTAGTAACAATGTGAATGTGAAGGTGAATAAGAATGTGAATATTATGTACAAATAATTACAAAGTCATGGCAAAGTCAGTTAACAATATGATGCAATTGTTTGGTATTTATAGTTGCTTCATTCAGCTTCTTGCATTATCAATAAAGGCTGTTATTTTTACATATGTACAGTATCAGTATTACAAATAAAGACGGCATAGTTCTACACTGTTGCATGGTGAACGAATTATGTTGTTGTCTACATGTCAAGAGTCAACAGACAAAAACAAGTATTGATAGACAACTTGTGACAGAGTGCACCGTTGGGTGAATGGGACAAGTGTTGCTCAGTTATTTACAATGATAACTGAGAACTTTTCTTTATTTGCAGAGAGTAACATTTGAAAACTGATAGCAAGTTCTTGTTATGTATGGGTATCATACAGTAACAATAAAAGATATGTACAGAAGAGGACAGCAGTAAGGCCTCAGTTTTGAGATATACAATCTTTGATAGACATGTAAGCATGGTTTCTCTAGTGACTGTGAATACTGTTGGCGCCGACTGAAGCCACTACAACAATTTCCATGTTGTCACTGATCCACACAAGATCTTAGATGTCATAGTGCATGAAATGTATCTGCCAGAATAGAATTTTGTTGAAATGCTATGGTTTATTCAGAGTTGTAGATTGGAAACAATTGTACCGACCTACGACTGTTTCTGTCACAAAGTAGTCATTTTAAAAATTCAACATGCTATGTCCTATTCTTCTGAAATATGAAGGTCATCATAATTCTTCAATATTAGAAGATATGCATTTTTTAAGTGTCGTGGCGTCTCTGTTTAAAACTGCTTGTAGAGTCATCACACTCTACCCATTAACGTCTGTACCTTAGTAAACAGGTGTAATGGCCAGAATGCATGGATTGGCCATGGTGATAGATTATACTGTGAGTGTCAAACACTGATTGGTTGAAGACTATTCAACCAGCTGTGTAATCTGTGATAGGAGTGTCAACTCTGAGCCCGTTGGAGTCAAACCTGTGCAAGATAAGCAACAGATATTGAGATGAACTCCCGAGACATATGAACTGAGTCTATCTGTCTCCACACCTTTCACAGGCATGACCACATTGTGCATTGGTGAATAGTTGTTGAAATTTAACACTTTTGGTTTGAGGGACAAAAAGAGTTATCCATAGCATGTCTTCTGTGGTTTCACACTGTGAATGGCCACATGAAACACATACATTTGGTTACATATTATACTGTGAAGTAGTGCCGCATTGGGGTGCCATCTTCATCCAGGTTGTTTATGACAGCCATCATAAACTCACTAGTGTCTTTCTGTATGTCAGCAGCAAATGTACTACATCTGTCATATGTACCTAACACCTGTCGTAGTGGTGTTAGTGAGTGTACATTGTTAGACTGGTCAGAAGTCATGTTGACAATCTGCTTCAAAGCGTTTGATAGGGTATTATCTTGTGAAGCAGATATTGTCTGCACAAAGTGTGGCATGTGTAGCAAAACTTGCATGGCTGAGTTAACATAGCAGTTCACTCTAGTGCTGATGTCAAAGACTGGTACAGCAGCTACACCAGCTGATTTCTGATGAATTACTGGCTGTGAATGTTTACTTGAGGTTGTGACCTCTGTTGAACTCTTTTGAGTTGAATCACTTCTGGAAGCTTGTGGCTGTTTGTTGACACCTGTAGATGTGACTGAATGATGTGAGACAGCCACATATGTAGGCAGTGGTATTAAAGACATTTGTGGCTGATGTAGAGAACGTAACCTGTTTTACTCAAGAATGCATCGCTTGTCAGCTCATATTTTCTGAGGTGCTAGAGTTATAATGTGCAACCCAGAAAGGCTGCGGACACATGAAAGTGCCATGTAGCTCATGCCATCCTTGAAAATGTCTGTACCTATGTCCACCATTGCTGAATCCAAACTCAAGCCCTGAGATTTGTGAATGGATACAGCATATGGAACACATAATGGAAACTGTTTCCTGTTTGCATACTTATCCTTAAATACCTGGAATTTTTCAAAGGTCCATTCTATGTGTACAGGCTGTTCCATGTTGTCAAAGTGAACTACAAGCGTGTCGATATTTGTCTTCTGGACATTGTAGACAAAGTCAGTGATGTTTCCCATGGCACTGTTTACCATGTCTCGTTCTACATCTAGATTACGTTGCAGCATGATACGTGCATTCTTACAAAGTGTGAGAACAGCTTCTAGGCCAGCTGTGTGTGAAACATCTGACTTGAGTTCACTGAGTCATTCAGTCATCTTTGCTACTGGGTTGTGACTAAGAATGACACCATCAACTGCATCAACAGCATGCAGAGTTAGAATCTCTTGGCTTTCTCTTTGCAGCATTAGATTGTTGAACTCAGTGCATTTGTTTAGTCGTGGCATGACACACTATGTGTGTCCCTGTAGAGGTATACATCACTGAAGACATTACATGCTGTTTCTATGGATGCAGTATCTACTGTGATTCTCCGATTGTTTAACATACAAACATGTTCTGGTGATAGAGAACCTGTATGAGCTTCATCTAAAAGTGATTTGTAAGCCAGATCACCACTTTGGTGCATGTTCTCAGACAACTCAACATAGGTAAATAATTCCCATATGTTATAGCCTGCAATGCAGCTGAGGATATTCTTAGCTTGTTTGGCAGTTAGAGTTGTAAATACATGCTCTGCATTGACTGGTGCAAGCTGTAAAAGGTCTCCCAACACAACAATACTTTTGCCACCAAATGGCACTCCATCATCAGTACCTAAGATCTCCTGTAGACGTAGATGAATACAGGCAAGCATGACATTGGAGACCATGCTGATTTCATCAATGATGAGTAACTTCATTTTTGTGAACATGGAATGGAGCTGAGATGCAACCTCAAATGATAGTTTACGGTACTCTCCAGCTCTGCCATGTTCCACTGGCAACATAGAGAGACGGTGTCATGTAACTCCACCAATGTTGTATGGAGCTAGTCCTGTGGGAGCAGTAACAGCAACAGACATTGAAGACCCTGTCAGGCTCCATATTTCAGCAGTGATGGCTTCAATAAGGAAACTCTTTCCTGTGCCAGCTGAACCGCTAACAAAGATCAGTAGTGGCTTATAGTCACGACAGTCACATTGTTTTGTTTCATGTTGTAGGCCATGTCGGACAGCTTCAACTACTTGAGAGTGAACTGTATGCTGCTGCTGATTTAGTCTTTCTCCCAAGTCAGCTGGGTTGACAGTGGAGTGTGTTCCATGTTCCATGGCTGTCTCAATTTCTGACATTAACAGTTCTGGGGCATTTAAGGGCAGAGGTTCACCTAGAATGGCTTGTTCTTCTGGATCAAGGTTGTCTTGTGAACTAACAGGAGTGTCTTCCTGAAGCTGCTTCTCTGCCTTCTCAAGCTGTTCTTTCTCAGCCTCTAGTCTCTGTATGTATGTCTCTGAATATCCAGTTTTGAAAGTCTCGTAACTGCGATTGAATTCTTCCTCGAATGTATCACAGTCACCTTTTAATTCAGACTCACTCTTCCAGGGTCTAAATAGGAATAGGAGAGCAAAGTAGTAGTGTTCTCTGCTCTCCGATGTGCCTAGATGCAATTTACAGTGGTCTATGAGCCATGGCTTGTGTCTCTTTACGAGACAGCCATCCACTCCATTCACCTTGTAAATCTGGTGTGTTGAGTCAGGTGATACATCTGCCTTGTAGTCATACCACTTAGCCACCAGAAGGAGACACATATCATCCATCTTGTCGTGTCTATGGGGGTAGTATGTATCTATCAGGTTATTCTTCAAGATATGTTTTGAAGAAGGTCTATTGGCAGTGAGCTCCTCCATTTCAGCATGAGGAATCAGTACACGTTTGCATTTCTCTTTGTAGTTTACACTGAGAAACCAGACAGCGTCAGACTTCCCATACAGATGTGTACCCATTAAACGGTCACTGGCTTCATAAGAAACATAGAAACATAGAATTTGACAGCAGATAAGGACCGCTTGGCCCACCCAGTCTGCTCATTTCCCTACCTGATGGATAAGCTGCAGATCCTAGTTAACCAGCAGCCTACTTCTTTCTACCCCCACCCTCTAGAATTGCCTTATGACTGTCCCATGCATGCTTGAATTCCACCACTGTTATTGACTCCACAACCTCCTCTGGAAGGCTGTTCCATACATAAGCTCCCCATTCTCTGTGTGAAAGTGTCTTCAAGCCCAATGACCAGAGCTGAGATGTCAGGCTTCTGCTTGAACTGGCAATATCTTCACAAAGATCTTGCAAGCTAGTCTGCTCATGTTTGGTTATGTATGAAGTGACATACCACACCAGGGCCAGTGAGTTATCAGCCACAAACTGAACATCTATGTTTGCTTGCCACATTAGGAGAAGAGTTGGGTTGTAGTCATTTACGTACACCTCTTTCTCATCTCTGGGTAACTCATATACCCTCTTAGTTGATTTTGCCTTCAAGTGGTGTCGCATTGCTGAGAAAAGGTCATTCATGGCACCATCCTGACAAACTCATCTAGGAAATCCAAAGCGACATTGTGTGTACCAATTAGATTTGTTCTTTACTACTCGACGGCAGTATTTTGCACAAATATGTCGCTGGAACATTTGAACCAACATCCATAGTGTAGGACTGTCATACTTGTCTGGAATGTGACAAGTGATATATTTTTTAATGAATGCTAGCACTTATGCTGCTTCATGTTCACCTGTGCATGGTGCATCCTTAATCCACAATAACACATGGATATGAGGGGCACCCCGTGCTTGATATTCCGTCCTCCAAAAGTAATGTTCCACAATACCAAAAGGTGGATTGTCCTTTGACAAGATGAAAGTCAGAATGTCTTGGAACTGCTTGTGAAAATGTCTTGTGACAGACACAGGATCAAGTGAACACATTTCTCCAATAGTCATTGATGAGATGCCGTCGACATCAGTATTTGCCCACTTCAACAGTTTAATGAGCTTGTCTCAGGCATATTCAGCAAACTAAGTGTGACAAACCATGCAGCTGCACCATACTCTCGCAGCATTGTCATCACTTCGGGGTGTCTGCGATACCAATATTCTTTGGTGCCTCGAAGACTTGAAAGAATGGAAGACAGATTCACTTGCACATTTTCATCTTTCTGCTTTAATTTTTCTAGAAATTGAGCAGCTGTTATTCCATCTAGTGGAGTTGTGAGATGAATAGTATGTGCAATAGATGCAGACAGAATGCTAAGTTCACTCTCCCAGAGGAGATGGAACAAGTACTGTATGTTACGTCTGAATTTGCCATCTTTGTTGAGCACACGGCTAGTGCAGTACTCAGCACCCTGTACACGCACTTCTTTTTCATCTAGGCATCCACTAGACCCTTGTGGAAATAGGTCTGGGAAACAGCGTGCTTCTAGTGTTGCCTCCCAAATGCTGACATGCTCACCTTCCACCTGCTTCATTTGATAGAGATCAATGTTGTCTCCTACTGGAGCTCTGCCATGTAGTGGGTGAATTGTGTACTGTTCATACACATTGTCACTTGTCTGTCCACTGACCTTCTCAATGATTGGTATAGTTTTTTCTAATAGATCATGTTGGACAGAGAGACTGGCCATCTGATCTATGTCAAGGTCTGTATAAAAGGGATTGTTACTCTTTAAATAAGTAAGAGCAAGCTTTACCTTTTGCACATTGACAACATCTTGCCAGATGACCTTGGCCTTTGTTGGAACACCTTTTTAAAAGGATCACCAAACTATTTTCTGTTGAGATTGCTTGCACATTTTCCTGTAGAGGAAGTGGTAGATACATCACAGAACCCTTTAGAGATCTAACAAGCTCTTTCTGTGGAATGTTCTGTGTCTTTGTGTTCAGACATAGAACGGTTTGGAATGGTTTCATTGTCTGAATTAGAATGCGTTCAAACATATTCAATGTTGAAATCTCTGTTGCTGTAACATCTGCCTCCATATTATTCAGCATTGACCTTGGTGGCAAAATGTTAGACTTCAATTTGGAGAAACAGTGTTTGCATAGCAGAATGGTGTTTTCTAAGTGAAAGTTAGATTTCAGCAGCAAAAAATGCTGAGAGACTGAACCACATGTCATTGTATGGTGACAAGGTTTCTAGGTTGACTGTGACTGTTTGTTTTGTGTAGCACAAACGGTCACATGACACACATACAGAGTCAAACTTCTGAGACTTTGCCAGCTCAAACTTAGCTATTTCTTTGCTGTACTGTCTCAGTATGTCAGTTTCTAAGACTGAAACAGATGTTTCTGCAGAAGTGTTAAACTGAGAAATTGTTGTGTCTGGTACAGAAGTTACATGTTGCAGTTGTTTGAGAAATGTGATGCCACCCTGCATGTCACCTACTGCAATAAGTCATTTAAACAAGTGTACTGATGTACAGCTCGTCGTATTTCATATACTCTGTATACAAAGTTTCGCATGCCTGTTTGATGCACTCCAAGCATCTGCATGTTGTGAAAAATGCAATCACAAACACCACTATTGAGATATGCTAGTGAGTGACCCATGAGTCCAGTATGTGGATGAATCTCACAATGGTCAATTTGTGTTAAACAGTTTATATCTGTCTTTGCGATCTGTTATCACAAATAGGTTGACAAACTGTTCAACTTTTTCAAATGACGATTGCCTACAGTTGCAGGTATCATCACATGCCCATGCCAGACAGTGCTGTTTTTATTGAAGACTGTGGTTGAATCACAGTCATCATCTGTATCCATTGCATTGTCATCACAGATACTGAGGACATTTACTAGTTTGCCGTACTCATCAATGGTGAACTTGTGTTCCTTTTTCTGGGAATAATAAGATTCTTCCCAGAAATATGCCTCTGAGTGCTGTGTGTGCATCTAGTGACCTGTGAAAACATCACAGAAGTTGTGGACAGATAAAGAAAGATACTGTTGTAGCCTTTTTTAATGCCATACACAACTTTCCTGAATTGTTCAAGCACATAAGACATCTTACGCCACAAGCGCTGCAGTACAAACACTGCTCTGTTGACAAAAGTGCGCACTTAGAGACGCAACTTCATCAAAGACAGATGACTCTTTTGTATTTTTGCATGTATGTCTCATCACAGCAGCGATAAGTCTGTTGATCTTAGCTTTACTTGCTAGTGATCGGAAATACTTTTGCTTTCTCAGTTGCAAATCACCAGGTGTGAGTCTACGGCATTGTTTGGGAGGTTTGTTGATGGTTGCAGTCACAATAGTTGTGTTTCGTCTGAGAGATCTGCACAACTGTTGTAGAGGTAAGCATTTTTTACTTGCTCTTAAGGAAGTATTTGCTTTTGCTGTGCAGTGAATTGATGTAGGGCTCACTGTTGCAATAAAGGTCTGTCTCTGTTCATTTTGTGATGTGACTTTTGTGTTTTGTTTATCGCCCTTATACAACAGTGCAGTACTATGATACCTGTCTCGTTTCCCTATACATCTAAGTCTGTATTTAGTTGGCATGTTTTGCTATAATGGTTCACAGTGACAGTCAGCAATCTTACAGAAGTATCAGGCACCTGTATGAAAGACAGAGAAAAAAACAATGTTACTATATGCCGCTGTACATATTTTCTAATGCTGTGCATTGAGAGATCTGAGTTAAATATTACATCAATTTAAAAATCAAATGTTTGCAATCTTTTTATCACATAAGTTATTTACATAGGTACAGCTGTACTTCATTTCTGTCACATTGTGTTGCATGTCATTAACACTATAGAATCTACATTTTTTTGTATGATTTCCGTGTTCAGTTATTAATAATTAGTATTATTAAGAGACATTTATATAGCTTATGCTGGGACAGTTCTGTAACACAATAACTTTATTGATGATCATTCTGTTAATTACTGACACATTCATATGTCAACTTTGTACACTTAGTTCAAGTTACTGCATTATGAATATTAAAATGTTACATTTTCAGGTTGCCATTTTACTACCACCATTTTGATATTGCACAGCAGTCATTCTTTGCATGGTTGCTGAGCTGTTTTGTATGTAGTTACCATTACCACTGCTACAGGTGTTGTGTGAAACCACTGTTCAGAGCAGAGAATGCTACTGACAGTCACACTGCTTATGAGCAGAGGTGTGAAAATGAGTCCATCCAAAATTTGGTAATGATATTCTGTACTATGACTCTTTATGTGAGTGTGCATATGAGCTTCATGACACACATTTGGCAGTTGATGTTTTTGCAGTATTGCAGTGTAGCTTGGTACATTACATTTATGTCCTCAAATGACTTAGTTGAACATTTTGTGTCAATGCTGCATTTAAATGACTGTTTGTGTTGTTGATTAGCAAGTGACAAACTTTGCATTACTACAAGTCAGTTGCACGGTGTTGTTGTCAGTGTAGATATTCACCTTTTTGTGGGTGTTTTTACAAAGCTACAATACTATGTGTCTCCAGTTGTGACAGTGCAATGCAGTTTACCTGTGTTTAGTATTGAAAATTTGGCTATTTTGCCATAACGCATCAAATTGTGGCAAAAAATAGACAATTTGGGAAAAATACTGTCGAATGCACAAAAGTGTCACAAATAGTAGTGTTGTGCATTTGACAGTGTCGCAAATGTTACTTTTGTGCATTCGACAGTATGATGAAAAGTAATGTCGAAGTTCGAAAGTGTCGCAAAAGTTACTTTCATGCATTCGAAAGTATCACAAAAAGTCCTGTCATGCGTTCAACACTGTCGCAAATTACTTTCGTACGTTCTAAAGTGTCACAAATTTAACAGTTGGTAGTGGCAAATGCATTCATTATCAAATCAGATCTGATTGTGTTTGACTGACAGCTTGTTCTACTAATGTAATGCAAGATTTTTCAGGCCATCTGAGACAATCAATCAGAGACAGACAACACTGAAGAAGAAGTCAGCAGCAGCCATCTTAGTGCCCAAACAGAAAGCAGCATTTCAAAACCTGTAAGTACAGTGTATTTTATAAAGCATTTTTCCAGTATGATAAAAAGTGTTGGCAAGATTGTAATACTATTAATCAAAATGTTTTTAGTGCTGTATTTGATAATGTTACTTGTAATAAGCTAACTTGCTGTATTATTTAGATAAAAGTGTATAAAGTCAGATAGTAGTTGAGTACTAACTTGTACAGATACAGCTGCAAATAGAGGGAGATAGGAAGCTGCACGTGGACCCATAACAGAAGAGGGAACCAATCAGACATGCTTCTGTGGTTGTAATTGTTTAAAACTGCCTATAAAAAGGATGCATGTCTCCCACCTCTTAATGTTTGCACATTTTTGCTGGAACAGAAGTCTAGTAATAGTCAGTGCATGGTCTACATTGGTTAATGAAGCCAGAGCACTAGCCAATGATTTTTTTTGTGTGTTATTTATCAGGCCAGTGAAGCTGGCTTGAAGTAAGGAGGGAAAATATCAGTTTTACTTTCACTACTGACTAGCCACTGCGGGGTGAACACTGACTTCTCTGGTAGCTCTCTGTCCAATTCTGAGTGTAAAAACTGAGAATGGCAGAAAATTGCAAAAGAACTTTGTGGATAGTTGGAAGCAGTATCGTGAGATGAGCATCTGAGTATGCTGTCCATAGTGATTTTGGGAGGGACCTGCAGCTCCCAGATTGCTGGGTGAAATGGTTTGGTAGGGGTGGAATGAGGTGGGAACACCTCATGCCAACCATGCACAGACTTTTGAGAACTGAGCCTCATCCTGACATACTACTAATACATCTTGGATGCAGTGACTTGGGCACGAAATACTGGGTAGATTTAGTAAGAGAGGCAAAATTGGACCTTGTTTCTATTATGAGTATGTTGCCTGCCTGTATAATCATATTTTAGGATATTACAGAGCGTAGGGTCTGGCAAGCAGAACATCTTATGTATCTGATTGACAGAGCTCACAGAAAAGTGAACATACAAATATCTGGTTTTCAACGCATGCATGGAATGTGTACTATACGTCACCCAGAAATTAAGTATTGTAATGATTGGCTATTCCTACCAGGTGGTGTACATTTTCTTGCATGCAGGCAATTGCTATTTCCTGGGAGACCTTCGAGATGCAATCCTCAAAGTCCTCTAAGATTGTCAGACTGATCAAATATTACAGTGTACACAAAGGTTCTTCTCAGAACCCTATAAATGTGGTCAAAAAATAGATCAGCTGCATGCATCAGTCACACACATGTAACACATGGGTTGGGAATATTCAGATTGTGCCATGCTGTGTAACAACACTGGGGAGACTGCAATAGCAATGCATCATGTTGTTCTTAGTACACAATTGCATGATGTTGTTATATGTTTACATATTTATATAGTTTCAGTCTGTAAGGTTAATTTAACATTTACTGTGGGATTACAGTATTGTACGTGGTACAGAGTGGTGGGGGTGTTACAACAGTGAAACGCAATGGTGGCAGGTTTATGTTTAGCTTTATTAAGTACTATTTGTGCAAATGGAGCCATGTTGTATGCAACGCATAAGCTAAGCGATTTTTTCATATTGTGAAGATATTATTGGTATGCAGGTATCCTGTGGATTACTGAGTTGTTGCTTGTATTCGCTGACTTAGGCTGTCTTCTTGACTGATGAGAACACAAACCCCCAGTTGCGTTAGTCAACACCACACTGTAGTAACACATTTATTGTCTTCTTTAAAAACATCAGTTGTCAAATATATGTGAAAAGTGATTTAATTCAAGAAAAAAATAAATGTGGTAGTACAGTTTACTGTTGCCTATGTAAGCAATAAGAGACAACAGGGTGTGCATGGAACACATTTATCTGCATGGCCAGGGGTGTAATAAAGCACGAGGGCTTGGCCGAGTAGCTTTAGCCGCTGGCATATGGTGAAATCTGTTCCCTGCACACACTTGCAGTGTGTTATTGCGCTAATAAAATGGTCTTCTTTTTTAATTACATTTTAACACTTAGAAAACAGTAATGTTTTCTATTGAAAAATACATTTGTTTGTGTGGATTTATGATAAAATAGTCCTTCTGCCCATCACAGTATGATGTGATTGGTTCAAAGCCATAGGGATGTTTTAGGGAGGGATGTCAGGGACCTGACTGCCTATCAGGAAGCCCACCTGACTCCTCAGTGACCAGTTCTGCTGACAGCGGAGCTGAGAGCCTGCTCATACCATGAGACTGCAGCGCATGAAGTGGTAAGTGAGCAGGAGAGAATGCTTTTAGCCAGAAAGCAACAATAGTGGAATTTTTATATATCAACGTTCTAAGGCTTACTGATTTTAGCCTTTTAACTACTGTCCTTTTTTTTTTACCCATGCATGGAACATATTTCATGCATGGATAACTAGGCAATCCCTGTACTTCATTTAGGCTATGCATTTCATAACACGTTACAATGGGTAATGATTGTTCACGGTCCTGTTTAGTGCCATTGTTAGCTCTACTTCTGTGTTACATTAATGTGTAGTGGTCGGTGAAGTACAGCTAAATGGTTACTCTTAGACAGAAAACAAACAATTGGATGAGAGAGTGTGGTGCAGTGTTTCATTTCCTAAGTACTAAACGTTATAAATTAAAAAAGAATCATTAAGTATGGGAGATGACAGTCATGGTAATGTTTCTTTATGCTTCTATTTCAGATACAAAAAACAATCACTATGAGGCAGTGGACCTTGCGAGAGGTGTGTGCACTGCTTGAGGCAGTCCAAGCTGGGAGGAATGCCTGTGTTTTAATGAACCGTAAGCTGGATCCGATGTGGAGGAGCATAAACAGCTTCCTGCATGTTGTCTTAAAAGTTAAGAATAAGACAATACTGCAGTTGAAGCGGAAGTGGAAGCTGTTGCACCAGTGCTTTTATGTGCTTAAAAAACATGAGGAGATACCGGACAACTACACATGCTGGTACTACCTCGCTTACGAGCTGTGGGAAGCTGCTGGCAAGCCAACTGTGGGGGAGCACCTTACTCACCGTAAGTCACTCAACAGAAGTTTTCACAATGTATGTGCCTTTATAAAGATTTTGATTGAAATTATGGAACATGGTATTATACTTAATACTATATGTAAGAATGTACCATGACAAGGCGTGGATGAATTGGTGTATTTATTATGTCTGGTGTTGTTCAGTGATGAGGCAGAGGCGAGTGACATAGCCGCACCAGAAATAATAAATCCATCCATATACCCAGTTCCTATCATGGTATGTTGCTAGAATACTAAATTAAAGTGTTTATTTAGTTTAAAGTAGTGATATCAAACTTGTAACAGTGTAAAACTGTGGGGTTTTTTTCAGTCATTCAGTCTGTTTTGACCAATGAGGTTTCAGAATTTTAATACACTATAGAATCAGGTTCATTTGACATATGTGCTGTAGTTTAGTTCTGAGGTTTTGCTGAGTGAGTCAATAACAGCAGAATCTGGTAATGATAGTGGTGGAGTGATTATACAGTTCCATTGAATATAAACAATATTTTAATTCATTTAAGGTTTACATAGCTATTGCGTTTGGTAAATCTAGTGAGTTTAGGCTGTGTTCTTTGACTAAATTTTCTATCTGTATCTCTGGTGTGTCTTTGGTATCATGTTATGCAGTCATGCAACTTTGTGATGCAAAATTTACAATAGTGGTACAGTTAAAGAAAATGTACGTGTTTTGCAGTATTATGACACATGGAATTACAACAGTGTTTTTTTTTGCATACAGCATTAAGAATTATGTTTGGGTTTCTGATCTGAAATACGGTTACGTCAATATGTGTACTTAATAGGGTATTGTAGATGTCTCGACTTGTTGTTGAAATGTTACACATTTTTGTGGAATAACCACTGATCTTCATTTAGAGTTCTTCTCTACTGCTCTTCAAACATTATATTTGATATTAACAGCACTTGTAATTGTAATATGTGGGCACAATGCTTGTGGTGTGTCTAATGAGAGGCAATGTTACCTATGCAAAGCATGTTTTATTGTTGCAGCAACTGTTCCAAATGTGATGTAATTACCATTCAAGACTTACTGATGCCTTTGTTTTCTCTTTTATGACAGGCCAACTTAGGACTCCCCCGCCTTCCGACGAGGTAGTACCGGCACAGTGTGAATGTCGTTGAGTCCGATGGTGAGATGCTGATAGAAATAATTGTTCTATGTCATTGGGGTGTTATGAGGATATAATGTAATGTGTGAGCTGCACAACTTAAGGGCATTATTTTTAGGAAATACTATTTAGTGAGTTAGTATTACTTGAACCATCTATGTGTTATTTTTATTTAGGAAATGGGTTGCAAACATTGTTTTAGGTGATTGAGTAAGACAAACAAACGGCCAGTCTGCCATCTGGCAATAGAGACCAGTTAAGAATGAGTCTGTGTGTCTACTGCGTGATTAGGTATCAGATCCTTGGTGAAACAGAATCTTCATTTTGTTAATTCAGCCATGTTTCTCTTAATATGCAAGTGAACCAGACACAGATACAGACACACGCACACACACACACTGTGCATAACAGTTTCACACTCATTCCTTCTACCAAGTCTTCTTTGTGCCTGCCTTGCCTGTCTCTATGGGTGCCCATTGAGTTAGCTGTGACGCACAATTTTTTACGTCAGCTAGCAAAAGAGACAATGTCATGACAGAAGTGGCAATTCCTTGTCAGGCTGCAATATCTTATAGGCTCATACCCCCACGGTCGTGAGCACAGTTGAGTCTCCAAACAAAGAAATACACAGAGCACTGTAGAAATAAATGACTGTTTTTAGATATTTAAACTGTGTCAAGCTGTGGCATGAGCATGGGCACAGTGTAACTCTGCTGTACAGGAGGTGTGTAGTGGGTGATATTCAATGGAACTCTGACATGCCTCAGCAGTGTTTAAGACAGCAATATGGCTGCCCCCTCCTGTGCATGATGCTGAGCTACCACTCTAGCGTTAGTGGACAGAGTGAAACATGTGGACGTGGTACTGCTAGTAACATTTTGCCATTGCAAGCAAACTTACTAGTTAAAAAAATAACATGCCAATGGGGCCAGGATGCATGAAAGGTGCATATGTGTCCACTTGTATGTTATCATGCCACATTTGCATGCAGTTGCACCATTCTCTGATGGGTTGAGCCTGCCTGCTTCCGAGACAACAGATGTTGCGGAGTGACGTCACCTGCAGCAGAATCACGTTCATTTGTAGTGAAAATATTTTGATGTTCTGTTTAATATACACGGTGGTCCAGTGAAACACTATCTCCCCATTGTGGACATCTGTAAAAATAAATGTAGAATTTTAGAATTTCTCTGGTGGTTCAGTGTGACACTGTTTACATATTTGCATCCATGTCTATTGCAAAAAAAAAATTTGGTCTAATGTCGTGGTGTTCCACTGGACCGCTATTTGACTGACCATGGATATTTGTGGAAAAAGAAATACTTCCAATGCCCATGGTGATCTAATGGTAGCCCTGCAACTGCATGCTGAACCTGAGCACCTCACTACTCCTACCTGTGCAGCCAGTGGGTGTCAGGTCTTCACTGTCCTACTAGCACAAGATCGGTTGACTGACACTTCGGTAGAAGTTTATGCCCATTGGTCCACAGCCTGAACCACTGGGAATGTGCCCATTCCATAGTACATATTACACCCACTGACTGATTTTATAAAAACATTGATCGTATGGTAGGTGCTTCTCTTTCCCTTTCATGTACATTTTTTTTTGTAAGTATCATTTCTATATGTCCTTGGTGTTCCATTGTACAACAGCCTGCCTGATCATAGGCTACATAAATATAACATTCAGCACTAACTGTGTTGTTCTACTGGAGGTGTATGACTGCTCACAGTCAGAGTTCACATTAAATCCACCTATTGCACTGGTTACTCAAGTTTATATGTGTGGTCTACTTTGAAGCAAAGCACAAATAAGAGTAAACTGCTAAGTGTGGTCTTTAAGTTGAATACAGTGCTTGACAGCCAAGTAATACCTGCTGTCATGCTTCCGCCACCCTCTTGATATGTGAGAATTAGTAGTAGAGCACCCACCTGCTCCTCTGCTGTGTGTCGAGTGACACCACTGGTGGTGCTGTATGTCCACAATAAGAGAGTGTGAGCCAATGATCGTGCAGCACATATTGTTAAACAGAATGGAAAGATGTGAATTGATAAATGCAAATATGTCTAATGTGCACTAACATATGGGTGTGCGACCATTGTTCATGCTGTGTGACAATGGATGCATGGCCATAGAACTACTTAATTTGCCATATGGCATGGTGGGGGGTGTAGCTGTTCTGCTCCACTAATTTTGGGGGTGAACTTTTATGTGCAAGGAATAAGCCATTATCAATGGTTATGTTAATGGTCTGTTACCAATTTTCTATGGTTGTAGTGTGGAATGAGGTGTGGCCGAGTGCCACATGCCCCTAGATGGTTATTAAGTGATCATTTATATATCTGCTGGGAATGTCTTATTTCTATTATTAAAAAACATGTTCATAGACAGTGTTAAACCTTGTTCATCCTATGGACAATCTCTGCATGTATCTTAATAAAGGATTTACATAAGCCTTTGACAATGTTTGCAGTTAAGCAGAAACCTGAAATGCTCACACCCTTGCTTTTATTAAGCAATAAGACATGACCAAGGGTTATATTAATGGTCTGTTGATCACCCTCTAGGGGTGTAATTTTGAATGACGCATAGCCGTGTGCGATACGCCGCTCGAGGGTGACTAACTGAACATTAACATGATCCCTAAGAGTGCCTTACTGCTATTATAATAAAACTGTTTTTTAAACAGTGTTAAATTCTGTTCATCATATGGTTATGCTCTACATGTATGTTAATAAAAAATAAACATAAGGTTGTTAGAATGTTTTCAGCCAAAAACAAAGCTCTATTTCTCAGACTCTTGTTATATTTGGGATTAATAGGTAGGTATGGGGGTTGTCCACTGCATACTAGGAATTATACATTTCTGTTGCTATTTTTTTTCAACTGTAATTGGAGAGACATGTTCAGGGAACCACCAGAAATATTGGTTTCTTTTATATTAATTCTGTGCAGGATTGGATGCACATGTCTGTTGGAAGACCACGGACACAGGCTTGCATTATTTGACTTCAGCCTTTGCTTGGGCTGTGGCCACATTAATGTGCTGCAGGTGGTTTGATGTATAAGGGCTGCTGACTGTCAGTGCAGCAGTGGCAAGTTATGTGGTATGTTGGCCCTGCCATAGTGACAGTAAATGGGGTGGACATCAGTGAATAAGTATATAGACATCTACAGCATTGTACACACATGGTGTAACAAGCACACTACAGCGTACAATTATGGTGTGGTCACAAATCTTAGCAATTATCTATTACATTCTTGATGCTATTCATGTAAGGCACTTGCTCACTCTGCAGATGAGAACAGTTGCTGTCTGCATGTCACAGTTGATTAAGAACAGAAATCCATCTAAAGACAGAACTGTTATTGCAAAGAGGGATGTGTTCACATGTTTGAGTTACACAATGATAGAGTATTGGTGTAACCCCCTTGCAAATGGAGGTTCCTAAAAGCTTCCCCAGAGCTTGGGTAAATGCTCCGTGCCTGGTTGGAGTTCGACGTTAAAGCCGCCTAAATGGGAAGCCAGTGAGCACTTTAAAAGGCCTCCATAAGCTGTCTCTTTAAGGGCTACTTGTTGCAGCTGTAAGTTATCAAAATGGAGGGGGGGCTGTGGAGTTGTATCCCCGAGTCCCGCCCAGGGTGCTGATTTTTCACTCCATTTCTGCCATTGCTAGTGGTGCAGAGGGAGCTCCACAAGAGGATGTGAATGTTTGCTTAAAATATTGGGAAATAGTAATGATAATGTAGTTGTTCTAACCTGCTTTGCTTTGCAGCACAGATGGTTTCGATTTCCTCCTCCATTTTGGCCCAGAACTATTGACTTGGACCAATCAGTACTTTGGGACCCCACAGAGCTGACTGACCAATAGAGGAGCCATTTGTAATTGAGAAAGGTATTATGGGCTATGGCGCTTTTTTCTGCACCACTGAGAGCTGGAGGAAGTGACTGGCATGTACAGCCAGCCAATGACAGCGGGTAGCACCTGAACTGAGAGGACAGCCCCTTGCTGTTGGGGGTTAGATGCGTTGTGGCTGGTGAGGAGTAAGGAGCTTCTGTGCTTCTGCGCTGGGAAGTGTTCGTGCAGGAAGCGCGTAAAGGCCTAAGGCAGCCATTTTCTCTGCGAGCGAGTTCACTTTGAAATCCACTGGCGGGCGGTCAGAGGAGGCTGTACCCTGTGTAGCTACCCACCAGGCTCGACCTGTAGGAGGACTGGAGAGAATTGCTGAATTGCGCTCGGTCCGAAGGAAAAGTGGAAGCTGCCCGTTGCAGTATCTCAGTGGTTGTGAGTTTGTGGGAGCCTTGGAAGCAGCTGCCTGGTGTGGTACCCCTCTGTTGCTGTTTACCATATAAATGTGTGAGAAGACTGGTGAAAGTCAGGCTCCATCCTGGTAGCAGTGAAGGAATCGTTATTTGCTGGGGTTGTGAGTACTAATTCAGGGTATCTCCCTGTAGCGTGTCTACCCAGTGGTTTCAGTGCACTATTGTATTGCTGATTGCCTAACTAAACTTTCCTCCTACTTTGACCTGCTCAGGACTGTTATGTTTGTCTGTTCTAAGGGCCCCAACCAGCTGCCACGTGTGGACTAGCCGTTAGGGCTTGGGTACCCCGGGACAATAAACTGTAGGGTTAGGCCTATGCACAGAGCCCTAGGTAGATAAGTATCGTGATAAGCTAATCAACTTGATTCCCCCTGTCCTTGTTATTTTCCCCCTGAATAAATCAGATTGCTTTTTGTACAGCTACATCCTGGCTATTGTGTACATTACTGGTGAACTGCTGCCTGGTGATTACATAAAAACATAGAAACATAGACTTTGACGGCAGATAAGGACCGCTAGGCCCATCTAGTCTGCTCATTTCCCTACCTACAGGATAGGCCGCAGATCCTAGTTAACCAACAGCCTATTTCTTGCTACCCCCCACAAGAATTGCCTTATGTCTGTCATATGCATTCTTGAATTCTCCCACAGTTTTAGACCCCACAACCTCCTCAGGAAGGCTGTTCCATGCATCCACTACCCTCTCTGTGAAATAATACTTCCTCACATTGCCCCTGAACCGCCCTCCTTCTATCTTTAAATTGTGTCCCTTGTTTTTGCAAGTCTCTTTTCTGAAAAATGCTACCCTCTTGGACTTTGTTGATTCCACTGAGGTACTTAAAAGTTTCTATCATGTCCCCCCTCTCCCTTCTTTCCTCAAGGGTATACATATTAAGCTCCTTTAGTCTCTCCTCATACGGCTTCTCTTGCAGACCCTGCACCATTTTAGTAGCCCTCCTCTGGACTTCCTCTATCCTGTCTATGTCCTTGCGGAGATGGGGTCTCCAGAACTGGACACAGTACTCCAGATGGGGTCTCACCAACTGTCTGTACAGAGGGATAACAACTTCCTGTTTTCTGCTGCTGATGCCTCTCCCTATACATCCCAGTATACCCCCAGCCCTCCCTACTGCCTTCTCACATTGCTTGCTAACCTTAAGGTCATCTGATATGATTACCCCCAGGTCCCTTTCCTTTTTTGTTGTTGTTACTACCTCCCCACCCATTGTGTATTCTTCACCTGGGTTCTTGTTTCCCAGGTGCATTATTTTGCACTTCTTTGCATTGAATCCTAGCTGCCATACTTCTGACCATTCCTCCAACCTTGCCAAGTCCCTTTTCATCCTTTCCACGCCTCCTTGTGTATTAACCCTGTTGCAGATTTTTGTGTCATCTGCAAAAAGGCATACTTTTCCTTCCAGTCCCTCTGCAATGTCACTGATGAAGACATTAAAAAGGACTGGACCCAATACTGAACCCTGCGGTACCCCACTAGTAACCCCCCTTTCTTCAGAATGGACTCCATTTACAATTACCTTCTGTGTCCTGTTGTCCAGCTAATGTTTTACCCAGGCTACCACCCTGGGTCCCAGTCCCAGGCTGGTTAATTTGACTATTAATCTTTTGTGTGGGACTGTGTCAAATGCCTTGCTAAAGTCTAGGTAGGCCATGTCCACAGCCCCTCCCTGGTCTACTACTTTGGTCACCCAGTCAAAGAAATCTATTAGATTTGTCTGACATGACCTTCCCGCTGTGAACCCATGCTGCCTTGGGTCCTGTGCTCCACTGGCCTCTAGGTACTCAACTATTCTTTCCTTCAGAAGTGACTCCATCACTTTCCCTACCACAGAGGTCAGACTGACAGGTCTGTAGTTTCCTGCCTCTGTCTTGGACCCACTTTTGTGAAGGGAATCACATCCGCCTTCCTCCAGTCTTCGGTACCACACCATCCTTCCATGATTTATTAAAAGAGTAGCCAGTGGTTTCACTAGTTCCTCCCTTAATTCTTTTTAGAATTCTGGGGTGAATTCCATCAGGACCCATTGCTTTGTCCACCTTCAGTTTTAGGAGTTCTTGCAGAACCCTTTCTTCTGTGAAAGGACTGGGATCGACCCCCTATCAAGAGTGCTTCTGTTAATTGGATTAGGCACTTCCCTCCTCTTTTGTGAATACTGAGCAGAAATATTCATTCAGTATTCCTGCTTTTCACTGTCCCCTCTGCCCACCACTGTTCATTCTATTCAGCCTCACTATCCCTCCCTTTGTCTTTCTACAGCTGTGATGTACCTATAAAAGGTTTTATCCCCTTCTTAACTGAGTTGGCTATCTTTCCTCAGTTTGGGCCTTTGCTATTCTGACTTCCCTCCCTGCTTCCTTCTGCTTAACTGGTACAGCTCTCTGTCCTGCTCCTTCTGTGTTTCCTTATACTTCCGGAATGCTATCTTTTCTTCCTGACTTTCACAGCCACCTCTTTTGAGAACCATAGTGGCTTTTTCTTTCATTTTGATTTGTTCATTTGCTTCACACAAAGGCTTGTTGCCTCTGTGATGGCAGTTTTGATAATTCTCCATTGTTGCTCCACACTCCTTCTAGCCTGTTTGCTAGTGCTTTCTGAGGCACTCTCCCATCTTGCCAAAGTCAGCCCTCCTAAAGTCCAGTACCCTCACTTTTGTAGAAGCTTGACTCTGTAGCTGAGTTTAACGTGAACCACACTGTTTGATGGTCACTTGTCCCCAGATGGCAACCCACTTCTAGATCTGAGATCCTCTCACTGCCCCTGTTTGAGAGTATGAGGTCTAAGATTGCTCCCTCACGAGTGGTTTCTGAAACTAGCTGTCTAATGCCTGCCATCTGTAGGGCATCAAGAATGGCCCTGCTCTTGGATGTGGCTGCAGCAAATGTGCTCCAGTTAACATCTGACATATTCAGGTCTCCGATCAACAGTATCTCCCCTTTCTCTGCCATTCTAAGAATGCCTTCTATCATATCCTTGTCCATTCCTTCCCCTGACATGGGGGTCTGTACTAACCCTGTGTGGATTGTGGTGCCTTTCCAGTCTCCAAGGTGACCCACAGTGCCTCCTCTCCTCCTGTTTACTCTTTTGTTCAGTTGCTTTTATCCCTTCCTTTACATGAGAGCTACTCCTCCCCTCATCTCCCTGCCTGTCTCTCCTGTAGGTTATGTACCCTGGTATGTTAACATCCCAGTCATGGTTCTCTGTGTACCATGTTTCTGTGACTGCTACGATATCCAGGCATCCCTCTTCCATTAAGGCCATCAGCTCAGGAGCTTGTTGCCCAGACTATGGGCATTGGTACTCATTACCCTCCATTTCCTGATGGCCTTACTCCCTTTTGCCCCATCCCTGTCCTTCTTCCCTTTGTCACTTTCTTCATTTACCCCTGCCCTTCTCCCTATCGACACCGCTATGTTGGTGTTTGCTGCACTTACTACCACGATTATTTGGGGGGAGCTAGGATTTTCCTGCTCCTTTCCAGTGCCTCCCCCCTTGGCTAGTTTAAAAGCTTGCCAATGAAGCATTTAAACCTATCACCTAGGATCCTGGTTCCCCTCCCGGACAGATGCAGCCCATCATACCAGTATAGGCTTGCATAACTCCAGGTTTCCCCCAGTACCCAATGAAGCCAAATCCTAGGATCCACACCAGTTTTTCAACCACTGATTGAATCCCATGGTGCGGAACACCCTAGCCTCCCTTGCCATAGATGGGTAGCACCTCCGAGAAGGTTACCGTGCATGCTACTTGACTAAGGCCCTCCCCAATTCCACAAACTCTTCCTGCACTTCTAATCCCTTTCTTAGCCAGGTCATTTGTCCCTAGGTGGACAATGACATCCAGCTCCCTTCCCTGTGCAGCTGCTCTGGCAATCCTGAGGATTCGCTTCCTGTCTCTGCAAGCCATGGCGCCAGGCAGGCACCTTACCTCCCTCTCCCCTTCCTCCCCCAGCTCTACCTTCCTAACAATGGAGTCCCCCACCAGGAGTTGTTTCTTTCCCCTGCAGGGTCCACTGCCACCCTCCTGTGGGTCTCCTTTGTGGAGGTTCCCAGCATCCTCCTTGGTCTCCACTGTGGGTGCCTCCATAGAGGAACCACACTTTGCCAGAATGGCATAGGAATTATGGAGAGGTACAATGGGAGGGATGCACCTCTGTTCCACCACCCTCACCTTCTCTGAGCCCACTGTGGTCCAACCGCTCCTCTTTCTTGGCAACCTCTGAGGCAACAGCAGTGGCACTGGTGGTCCCTGGATGGAAGAGGAGGTCCCACAAATCCGGGCCAACTCAGTCTGGAGATGAGCAACCTCCTCCCTCAGCCCAGAGAGGTGCCTGCAGATGGGACAACATCGCATCTTCCAGAACATCTCCAGGAAGGCTGCTGCTCCACAGCCACTGCACTGCACCACTCCAATCATGTCTTATTTCTGGCCCCTTAACTGTTTGCAATCCTTACTCTTTACTCTGTTTTTTTTTTCTCTCTCTCCTTACTTTCTGCCTGTGTGCCCTTTAAGCTCCTGATTGTCCTGTTCTGAGACAAGAATAACCTATATTTCGCAGTAGACCACTTACTTGCTTAGAGGCAGACCTCCAGCAGCTAGAGGGGGCTGGAGAGCTACTCTTGCCCTTCTAGGATGGTGGGTCCTTGGTGGTTCTGTGATCACTCACTTCCTGCAACTAAACAGGAAGTTCCTTCGAATCAAATTCTGTGCCTATAAAATAGAACTAGCTTAGGGTGGGGGTGGAGGAGGGAAGGAGGGCAATATAGACCCAGCAGAGAAGTTCAGTCACACAGTCCTTTCTCCTGGTGTCTTCTGCCAAGCTATTAGCAGAAACTTTCTAAGGCAGTCTTTAAATGTAGCTTCCTTCAGCTAAGCCACCCCCCTACTTACCAGATCTTTCACAAGTAATTTAAACCTCACAGCAGTTAAGTCCTTTCAGTCACCTGAGATTTACACCTAGATAACTCTTCAGATACCCATTCAGTTCAGTTAACCCAAACACACACTTTTTTTTTGTATGTTAGTTTTTTTACCCTAAATTAAAAGTCAAATACAAAAGTTCTTCTACTTTAGTCCCAGCAAAGAAGTTCAGTCACACAGCAGTCCTTTCTCCTGGTGTCTTCTGCCAAGCTATGATTGCAACATAACTGTGCCTTACTTTACAGGGGGTCCGCGAAGGGAGCTGGAATGTATTATCCGTGGGGTAAGTTTACTGGTGAACTGCATTGTTGGTACCCAGTGTGAGTCACTAGTGGGATGAAAGGGGGGTTGCAGTAGCCCAGAGGGCTGTAACTGAGGTAGTCTTAATTGTGCTAACCCCGACCTCTGGGTGGAGGCACCCGTCAATGGATCTGGGCCCCTTACCCTGCCTCCGTGGGGGCAGACAGGGGTAGTGGCCCTAAGGGTAGTGCCCCCTGTGGGTTACATTACAAATCCAGCTTATTAAAAAATATTGTTGTAGCTTGATATTTCTTGGTATGTGTGATCATGTTTTTCACTTGTTTTGTTTCACAGAGCCTGGGGAAGCTGAGTGTGAGGAAACAGTGGAGGTGAAGTAGGAGGCCGGTACCAGCTCACCACGTAAGTGGCATCACAAAATCGTTTCATGCAAGATGTAGTGTCACAGTATCATGAACTCAGAATGTATGCTATTATAATTGTGTCTTAGTTGAACGGTTGTGTAATGACTGCAATCATTTAGTAGGAGTGTTCAGCATTCTTTCATAACCGGTTTCATTCACCGGTGTCTGTGTGGTGGCTGCTTGTGTTTGTCTGTGTCTGTAGCTTAGTTTTTGTGGATTTACATGGTTTTCTGGTTGGAGTAACTACACCATTCTTGCTCACTACATTCGTGAAAGTCTCCTGGACTGGATTTCTACAAAGCATCATTACCAGGTATCTGCATTTTTCATTTTAAAATCATTTTAAAATCAACTTGTTGGAAGGTGTCCCAAGCAAAACATAAGTGAAGCAAGGAAGTCTGACAAATTCAGTGACACTGGGCCTTGCTTGAATCCACATTACGTCTGACCTGACCCATGATCTGTAGTTGGGCTTTTCAAGACCTCTTTGAATGACAAAGACGCATACAGACAAAAGGATTTCACATCCTGCATATGCACAGGCATAGTTCATCCCTTTCAGGAATTCTAACACATTCTATGACTGTGGACCTCAGCTGTTGATTATTTCTTTTAGCTTTTGACTTAACCACCAGGTATCAAACATTTTGAATTGAAAGCAACTCTTAATGTACTTGTCTCTAAGGGCTATCTATCCAACAACCATTTTGAAGAATCAAATGAAACTTGGCCTGTTCTCAAAACCACTGCAACTGTGCCCTTACAGCTCCTTGCTATTACTAACTGGTCACTACCTCATGCGTCATCCTTATTGAAAGGAACCTGTTAAAAAAAGGGCCCTGCTGCCCCACAGAAGCAATTTTAACCCCCTTTTAAAACATCTAATACTGCTGCTGTTGCTCCTGTCAGGCAACATTCACCCTAACTCTGGCCCACCACAACTTGGCCACAAGGTTAACAGCAGTGCAGGGTCACTCTCCTTGGCAAGCATTAACATCTGCAGCCTTCTCTCCAAACTTGATATCCTCTCTACCTGGGTATCCCAGCACAATCCAGACATCCTATCAGTGCTGGAAACATGGCTGTCTCCGAAGATACCTGACTCCGCAATAGCAATTCCAGGATATGTAGTTTTCAGACAGGACAGACTTACCAAGAAAGGAGGAGGCTGTGCCCTCTACCTTAAAGAGTCCCTCATGGGTCATGTCATGCCAGTGCCCATCCCCGGAAATGACATCCAAATCCTTGCTGCCAAAGTACTTCTCGGAACTCATAACAAGATCCTGACTGTTGTCTCTGTCTATATACCACCCAAGTTGAGCAATCTGGGCTTTCCTCCTCCTTGACTGTATCAACTCCTGGATCAGAATAGAAGTTATCCTACTTGGTGATTTCAACATCAACTGGCTGGCCTCCAGCTTGAATAGCTTTTAAGGATGCCCTAGCTGCTGCTAACTTCTCACAAATGGTCAAATCACCTACTAGAGTAAACTACAGAACAGGGACCTGTACACTTCTAGACTGGGTGCTAACTAATCGTCCAGAGCACATCTCTGAAGCAACAGTCCTCCCAGACTCCTTAAGTGATCATTCCCCTATCATGTGTATCTGGACCAACAAATACACCAAACTCCCCCCCAAAACTATTAACAGGAGAATGCTGACCCCCAGTCATCTTGAGTCACTTAAAACACTCCTTTGTGAACATGACTGGTCACCAATTGATATAGCTCCAGATGTAGACACAGCACTTGAATACTTTATCACCTCTTTCAACTCAGTCTGCGATGTTCATGCTCCGTTCAAGAAGCGTAAGATCAAGGGTGTCAATAACCCATGGATGACACTAGGCCTCCTTACACAAATGAAATCTTGAGGCCAGCTCTGGTATCATGCTAAGGCTACTGGCACCCAAACTGATATCCAGGCCTACAAAACAGCAAGGAATGCATGTACCAGAGCAATCCTCCATGAGAAGGCTAACTATTACAGGAACGCCTTAGCCAGCACCTGGAATGATGGGAGTAAATTCTGGTGTAACCTTGCTGAAGTGACTGGAAAGGATCCCAAAACAACACCCACAATGTTGAACATAGATGGTACCATCACTCTTGACCATGTAATCATTGCCAATGCATTTAACATCACTTTCGCTGACCTTAGTCATGTGCTACCCCTAACTTTTTTGATCCCACCACAGTCAACCCAGCTCCTGTTAGTTCAGGTTTGCCACCAGGGCACCCTCCTTTCCATTTCAAAGCAATCCCAGAAAGCCTAGCTAAAAAACACATTCTTAAAGTACTTGGAAAGTCTAGGGTCAGTGGCGATTCACTGGATATGAAACTTCTCGCCCTCACCATTGACGAAGTACTGCTCCCACTAACCAAAATCCTCAACCGTTCCCTCATGCTCTCCCAGTTCCCCCAAAAGTGGAAACTGGCAGTGGTGACTCCAGTCCATAAAAGTGGTGACAAGACTCTCACGAACAACTACAGGCCTATATCCATCCTCCTTTCTCTATCCAAAGCCTTGGAACGGATAGTGGCTGATCAGCTTACGGAGTACCTTGTAAAATACAGCCTGCAATGTTCCCAGCAGCATGGCTTCCACAAAGGGCACAGCACTACCACGGCACTCCTTGAATTCACCACACATATCCATCATGCACTTGATCAGGGCCAGTTGGTGGTGCCTCTTTTATTGACCTGACTAAGGCATTTGACACTGTCAATCACTCCATTCTCCTCAAACAATTATCCCTCCTTGGTCTTTCAAGTGAAACTACCCTCTGGTTTCAAAGCTACCTCAGTAACCGGACCCAACAGGTCAGGATTGGTGAATTCCTCTCATCATCTCTACCAATCCACTCTGGAGTACCCCAAGGTTCTATCCTGGGTCCCTTGTTATTCAGCATATTCCTGAACAATCTCCCTGCCTCCTGCCATGACAGAATGTTACTGTATGCAGATGATGCAGTAATCTTCACTTGCCACACCGACCCCACCTCCTTCAGTCTCAACTACAGAAAAGTTTCACAGAAGTGGAAGACTGGTTTTGCTCACATAAACTCATCCTTAACCACAAAAAAACTAAAACAATGTTGTTACATGGAACCCACAACAAGTACAAGGACCACGAGCTCATAATTAACAACCATGAAGGCGTCACTCTTGAGCAGGTGGATATGTTTAAATATCTGGGCCTCACCCTTGACTGCTCCCTCTCATATACCAAACACATTGACAATATCGCTAAAACTGTGAACTCCTGTATAGGGCTACTATACAAGCATAAACATTGCCTAATGGCTGAAGTCTTGAACCTCGCTATCCAGAGCTCTGTTATCTCAACTATTGACTATGGGCTCGTTATCTACAGATCTGCTACTGATACTGCACTCCGGCGCATAGCTGTAGCCCTTAATAAGGCATGTAGACTCCTTATTTCAGCTGCCCGCCTTTCTCACACGTGTGACATTTACGAGCAGGCTAACTGGCTCCAGCTATCTGGCAGGCTAAAGTACCAGACCTGCATCCTAGCTAAGAAGACATCACTGGGCCTTATGCCCCCTGGAGTCCAATCAATATTGACCCCGCAGCGTGTCCGCCGCCTAACTAGAAGATTGGACAGTCTAACCTTTACAATACCTCACTGTCGGACCTCTCAAGCTCAGCGTTCTTACCTTGTCAGAACCTCCACCTGGTTCAACTTGCTACCTACAGCAATCTCCAACATTGCCACAATTGGTGCTTTTAAGTGTAAACTGCATCAACATCTCATGGCTAGTGCCTTCTGTGATTGCTTCTTGTAATCCCCTCCAGGCAGACTACACTCAAGCATCCCTCCTCACTGCCTCAGCTCCTCCTCCTCCTCCTCTCCTACCCCCATTACTGGGTATAGGATGAATATGTCTCCTTTTCATCCCCTCTTTCCTCCTCCCTTGCTGTTTCCCATCTACCACATACCCAACGCGATGCCCTCCCCATTTCTCCCCTCCTGCCTCTCTCTCTCCCATACCACCCCCTCACCACCACTCTTCTTTCTCATTTTCCACTAACCCACTCCTAACAAAGCTTCACTAAGCTGCCTATGACTTGTACTGTATAATTAACTCACAACACAATTCCTTGACAATGCCTTTGGCTGCTATTATTGTAACCTTATGTGTCTTTTTTTTTGTAAGTTCCATTGTAATGATCATGTTATGTTTTGTACCTTATTGTCTTGATGTGGAACCTTTGTAAAAGAGCCCTCGGCTCAAAGGTGTCATCCGAAATACAAATAAATAAATAAATAACGTTAAATAATAAATGTTAAAACTGTATAGTAGTACATTGTTTAGAGATGCAAATGAATAAATCACACATACAGTATGTTATCACTAGTATGGTGCAAGCTTCATGTTCATTTCCTTGTGTTGTGTGTGATGTGTGTACAGCCATATTACACAGAATCATTAATTCTGCATCACACATTCAAGTTTGACTGCAGGTACGTGCAGTCACTGACAGGAGTGAAGAGTTGGTAGAGTAAATATAGCTGTTTAGTGGTTGGGAGATTAATGGTGTACAACAAGATAACTAATGATGTTTGACTTTGATATCATATTGAGGTATTTCTGTAATAGGCCTCTGAGTGTTGTACTGGGATGCCAGGGACATAAGTAGCAGAATTACTATGGTAATACACACATTCACAGTACTGTGTAGGATGAAAGTGAAGCAATAGCTTGGGAGGGCACTCAGAACTGTCAGCTGTCACGCTGCAAGCTTTGATGTGACAAACAAACTGTGAGTGACAGTTATGGAACATTTAAAACAGTAATATCACTCATAAAAGTAGAAGCCATATCTTTGGGTGTATACAGACATAGTAAGAATAACACCAGAATAGGTGTCTCTACCTTTTGCATCTACTCATTTGGACACTTGGTGCCCTGGTATGTACCTTGCTGTCTGCCCCCTTGACTACTCTGGCTGCTCCCTTTCCAGTTACGGATATTCCGACAGCATTTAACTTTTATTCTGGAACCATTGTTACTGTTACTGCTATTACTGTACCAAATCATGTTGAACACTTGTACCATGTCTGTGTGCACCACCCACAGGGCACCACATTGCATGGATCCACCACTGTCCTACTGAAGTACACCTCCTTCTTTTCCCCAGAATTTTCCCTACTCTAGTTGCAGTGTTGGCTTACTCCTCTTCATTCGTTCAAGTCATCCTAACTGGCACTCTCTTATTTATCCCCTTCATGTACCTGAAGACGTCTGCCATGTCTCTTGAGTCCCTTTTGTCTGCCAATGTGTACATATTTAGGTTCATGAATCTACACATGGGTCCTGTTCCGTAAGACACACATTCTTTTTATCTCCCTACTCTGGACACTCCCCAAGAGTAAAATGTCTGTCTTTAAGTGTGGTATCTGCAGCTGCAAACACTACTTGAGATGCATTCTCAGACTGCGAGTTAGACAGATGTATAATATCGTCCCTCCTTCTGGAGGCAATCACACTGGTGATGCACACAGTATCCTGTTGTCCTTAGCTGTTGGCCTTGTACAAGTGTCAAGGGTGTTTGCTTCAACATAGAACAAGAGCTTCAAGTCCCTGACAGCAATAAAATCTTGTACTATTTCATCCTCCCACCACGGGTGAACACTTGCTACGCATTTCTGTGTGTGATGTGCAGTATGTTGAACTTCACTACATTTTATTCAGAATACTGTTCCTTCTACATTTATCCATCAGTCCAGGGCAGTCTGTTGACCCAGCTGTTACTTCTGCCCATACACTAAAGGCCACAGTTTTGAGTTATCTGCAAAAGAGAGAAATATTACTCGTGATACCTACCCTTATGTCAGACATGTAGGTGGTGAACACGAGGGACCCAGGTACTGATCCCTGTAGAAAACTACTGATTAACCTCCTTGGGAATGAAGCTATCCTACCAATTATTAAGCTGTGGGTTCATTGTTGGAGCCAATTGACTATCCAGCTGATGTATCACTACTTCCTGTACTGTATTTTGGTTTTGTATGTGACATTGCATGAGAATACACATGATTATTGTGTTGCAGATTCGACTGTTTTTTTTTTTCGATAGACTGGTAATTTATTTAACATCAATAACACTTTCTGATATAGCACTGACATGCATCACTGTGTTGTTCATGGTGTAAAGTTGCATTTCTTGCACACCACTTCTGAACACAGCTTCTACTATCTATTTATATGCTGTGTGCAAAATGTATTACAGTAAGTACTTAGTTAACTCAGTGAAGTCTTGCTTACTAAATCTGTGACATGGTTTCAAGTATTAGAAAACCACTGAGACAGATTCAGTTGACAAATGGATAAAAACTGAAAAACTGGTCATAGGAATGTGTCAGAAAAACTATTGTGAAGTACATCATATGGTGAAAAAGTCTTAAGACTGTTACTAAGTTGTTTCATTATAATAAAAATAAGAAACTTTCACTGATTGTATTGCTGGTCAGTTAATCATGACCTAGGACATTTTGGATTTTGGTAACAGTTTCTGGCACAATATGGTTGCGCAGGACGTGAGAATAAAATACAAAATCACAATTTGTTCATGGTTTTCTGCTGAATCAATGCAATGTCAGTTACAAAAGGTTTTGAAACATTTATGTATGTAGAGAGGGTGAATAACAACTTGATATGTGTTTCTTTTCGAGCAATAATTAAAGTGATCATGATAATGTTAACATCAAATTATGTTATCATAATGTTGTGCAGGTAGTCGCATATTCTCTTGCAGGCGTGAGTAAACAGTATAACCACAGATGGTTAAGTTTAGTTGTCCACACACAATGAGGATGTACTTCCACTGTATGAGGCAGTACTGTTTATTATGCTAACGCATCTAGATACTGAATATTTCTGTATAGTGAATAACATAGAAGAATAGCATACTAAGTTTAAAGTTCCTACAACTTTTTTTATGTTGTCAACTAATGACATAATATGGTTAAAAAAGTATAATAACCAAACAAGCAAGACAACAATCTATATTTGTATCACAGTTCTAAACAGTATCAGTAGTACCAAATTAATGTATAACTATTACTGCATTAGCTATTAAATATTTAATGTTGAAAGACAGAAAGGACAACAGTGTTTTTGAGGCTGCTGTATTGATTTATTTATTTTTGCTCTTT
Organism: Neoceratodus forsteri; assembly: GCA_016271365.2. NCBI lineage: Eukaryota > Metazoa > Chordata > Ceratodontiformes > Ceratodontidae > Neoceratodus > Neoceratodus forsteri. The sequence goes on along the minus strand of JADMNL010000022.1, from coordinate 260,457,171 downwards.
GTAGGGCGCCGGCGTGAAAAGTGTGTACTGGCCACTGCCGCTGTTACCGCAGGCTTGAGCGCATGGTTGACGGTCTCAAAAAAGATCATGTTGCGCTCCTTGAAGGACAGCAGAAAATGCTGTCCTTCATGGAAGTGCAACAACAGACTGTCAGCCTTGTGCTTGAGCCTGTGGTGACAGCGGTTGATGCCACTGTGGCCAGTACGAGCGCTTCACCTCCACCAGCACCACCTGTTCCTGCCAGCTTCCCTGGGACAAAGTGACCACCCTCCACAACAGTCCGGTATCTCCTCGGAGGGTGCAACAGCTTCCACTTCCATTGAGCCTCCACGTTGGATCCAGTTTGTTGCTTGCACCGCCTCAAGCAGGACACACCTCTCGCAAGTAATGGCTGCAAAAATTATGCTGCAGAATATATTAATGATAATATTTTGTTTATTTATTTATTTATTTTTAAACAAGATTGTTTCAAAATAAATATATATTTTTTTATGTGTGGAATTTCGTTATAAAAACAAATCAATATTTTTTGTCCTTTTTCTGTAAATTCAAAACTTTTATATTTTTGTATGTACTTTTGTAAAAAAAAAAATCTTATTTTTGTATGATTTAATGAAAAGATCATTTTATTCTTTTATACAACAATATAAATATTTTATTAATACTAATTTTTGTTTGTGGTGTAATTGTATTGTGGGGATGTTTATCAGCAACATTTGTGACAACGGGTTGCACAACTGTTATTTAATCATTTCCTGAAACGTTATAGTAGATTCATGTGGGATTACACTTGTGGTTGGCCATCTGAGTTCCTGCCACACCTCACAGCACCCCCATGCCCCATCGCAGGTATTCCTGGAGCAAAATGCCACTGTCTCATATCCCTGGTAGTACATTACACCTCTATGTGCCTGATCACGAGCATCAGTACGTTCCCCCCAAAAAAGTGCAATATCCCTGGTGGTCCAGTGGACTGATCGCTGCCTGATTGCAGGCATCAGTACCTCATCAAATATCCTAAGACCCTGGTGGTGTAGTGTACTCCCACCCCAGCCACCCACTGAGTCCCACCGACCCACTCCCCACCCCTCATCAGCTGGTAGGTGGCAGCACCCCACTCGGCTGCCACCCCGATGCCTGCCAAGTGACAGCTCAGTAGAGTTGCATACCCATTGGTTCACATCATGACCTAATGGGTGTGCAGCACATACCGTGCACTCAGTTCAGATATGTGAGTGAATTCCTTCACATATCTGTACTGAGTAGTATGGTATGGGCTGCACACCCATTGGCTCACGCTCTGAACCAATGGTCATGCAGCCCTACCGAGCTGTCAGTTTCTGGGCAACAGGGTGGCAGGTGGGTGCGGTACTACTGCCCGCTAGCTGAGGGGTGGATCAGGGTGGTGGGGCTCAGTGGGTGGGTGGGGTGGGGTGGGTGTACACTACACCACCAGGGTCTTAGGGTATTTGATGAGAGGTACAGATGCCCACGATCAGGCACTGAGTGGTCCACTGGACCACCAGGGATATTGTGCTTGGGGTGGGTCTATTAATGATGCCTGCGATTGGGCTCACTGTAGTCCACTGGACCACCTGGGATATTGGACTTTTTTTATTTGTTCACGAATGCCCGCGATTGGGCTGCACATGGTGTTGTTCCCCGATGACTGCTGCCTGTCAGGGTGCCAGGCACAAATTCTTGGGGATCAGCTCACCTGCATGCTAATGGCATGCAAATGGGGCTGTAATGAGATGAAAATGTACCCCTGTGCGCCTTTTATACATTATGACCCCATTTGTATGTCCCCTTTTGAATATCGCAGGTGCTGTGCATGGCGCAATGGCACTTGAGCCAGCGCATCCCCATGCTACACTCTGGCCTCTTGCACTGGCACCGTACTACTGTGCCATGCACAGTTAGGGTGGCCAGGGTGTGATATTCAAAGCTGCTGCGCCATAGTGCAGGTCCGTTGAATATCACCCAGGCCACACCCCTGTGCAAGACAGTTGAACTGTGCCCAGGCTTGTGCCACAGCCTGTCACAGTTTGAATATTCGGGCCATAGAGTACTACATTCATCATGTGTCTGAAGAGTAGGTACATTGACTGCACAAAGATAATGAGTAAAATGCTGCAACATGAAAAATTAATATTGTCATAAAAGTGGCAAGTGAAAATAAATACATACATATAAAAAGCAATATGGTTCAGATGGAAGTAGTCTTACTCTTCATAATAGAAAACAGTACTACATGAGTTACTGTATTCCTCATCTTGGTACATTTCAGTATGTATGTGCAGTACTCTTACAACAAATCATATACTATTGTTACTAACCATTCTCAAAAAGACAGGATATTCATGGCAAAAAACTCTGTTTAATGCATCAGTTAGGGTTGTTCCACAGCAACAAAAGGGAGGAAATTCGATGTTAGAGTTGCAAACCCTAACTCCGAATTCATCCCCCTCAGCACCACACACACAGACACACACACACATGCAAGTACGGGGGAGGACCAAGGCAACATGACCAATGACAGACAACCAGCAGCAGATGACAGAAATAACAAACAATTGTCTAAATGTACTACAAGACATCCCCACCCACCTGACCAGGTACTGCATGCTCAGTGGAGATCAACAGTTAAACTGAGGCCATGTACACCAAATGTACACATCCCTGATTGCAGCTGCACACAACATACCACACTTAGTAGTTGCATGGCCTTACCTACCGATGCCCCACACCACACCACACCTGGTACTGTGCCATTAGTCAATATAAATGCTGAAAGTGTATCATCACAGTTGTACAAAGGTTTTAAGACTAGTGAGTATACATTAATTAAGAGAAATACATCAATTAACTACAAGACACAGCCACGGTCAGATTAAAGTAGTGTTGCATTTAGTATGTGATTTACATAGCAGTACATTTACTGCAACTGTTTACTCAAGATAGAGAGGCTGACGTAAACGTATGGAAAAGCATTGGCTGTACAACGCTGTGAAATTCGTACTGTCAGTATCAGATGCATTCTTACTGATGAAGATGTACTGTGATGTTAATACATATACCTTCAGTGTGTTTTAATACTAAAGATGCAGTAAGTATTCTTTGTAAGAAACAATGTAATTGCATGGATCAGGCTAAGGAACTTCTAAATATCGTAGCACTACTGAGCCAACAAAGATGTAGCTGTATTGGAGATTTCTATAAGACAGATTTTCCCATAGGCACTTACTGAGTATGTTGAACCTGATAAAGACAATGTCATTGCCTCTGTGATGACTAACTTATTGAAATAGTGATACATTTACTATTGTTGCAATGAGTGATCTATGCCACTTATGGACACAGCCTAATTTTTTTAACAGTTGTTTCATAATCAGGCTGTATACCTAGTCTTTGGGTTTGCCACAATTCTGTCACCGATGCTATCAAAGTGATAACTATGTTAATTGTGCTAGAACAGGAATCAAGTAGGTATAGTGTAGATATAAATAGAATGTCTTTTAGTATTGATTTTACTCACAATGGGATAAGTGCAGTAGGACTGGAGGGGTCATTCTCTATCACAGACTCTGTCAGTTATAATCACACTAACGTTTCGATGGCTACAATGATCAAGTTACATTGTTCATCTTCATGAGTTCATATTCGCTGCCATTCTCCAGTAACTAGACCATGGATGGGGTAACTGGGTGCGACACTGTGTTGCAAAGCTCCTGCAGTGCCTAGCAGAGGGAGAGTATCTACACATGAAAGTAATTAAGCAATAAGGCATGACCAACGCTTATGTTAAATGGTCTGCTAATCACCCTCTAGGGGTTTAATGTTGAATGAGGCATAGCCGAGTGCCACATGTCACTAGACAGTGATTAACTGACCATTAACATTATCACTGGGAGTGCCTTATTGCTATCATAATAAAACTGTTTTTTTAAACAACATAAAACCATGTTCATCATATGGTTAGGCTCTACATGTATGTTAATAAAAGCTAAACATAAGGCTGTTAGAATGTTAATAGCCTATCAGAAAGCTGAATTTATCAAACTCTTGTTATAATCAGAGATATTATACCTGTACAACTCCTTGGTTTTGCTCAACTCTATTGCTCAGGTGGCCCATCACATGTGGTGTGGTGTGGGGCATCGGTAGGTAAGGCCATGCAACTACTAAGTGTGGTACATTGTTTGCAGCTGCAATCAGGGATGTGTACGTTTGGTGTACATGGCCTCAGTTTAGCTGTTGATCTCCACTGAGCATGCAGTACCTGGTCAGGTGGGTGGGGATGTCTTGTAGTACATTTAGACAATTGTTTGTTATTTCTGTCACCTGCTGCTGGTTGTCTGTCATTGGTCGTGTTGCCTTGGTCCTCCCCCGTACTTGCATGTGTGTGTGTGTGTGTTTGTCTGTGTGTGTGTGGTGCTGAGGGGGGTGAATTTGGAGTTAGGGTTTTCAACCCTAACACTGAATTTCCTCACTTTTGTTGCTGTGGAACAACCCTAACTGATGCATTAGACAGAGTTTTTTGCCATGAATATATATATACATATATATTATAGCTGCATGGTAGTGCAGCTATAGTTAGGGTTGATGGGCCACTTCTATGTTAAACCCCAAAGTTTGCACTTTAAATAACTTTGCAACCCATACCTCTCAACTGTCCCTGATTTTCCCTCAAAATTTTACTCTGTCCCTCCTAAAAATTGTGTTTCCATGACCAAACAGTAGGGTTTGTAAGCACAAAAGAATGTCAGACATTAAAGTTACAGATTTGTTCTTCCTTAGAAAATGTGTTTTACACTAAGCCCCTTATTCTACCAGGTTCCTGAGTAGACATCACCAATTTTGAAGACGTGTCCCTGATTTTGGTCCTATGTCCCTGATTTATTTTAAGCCTTGTCCCTGATTTATGAGGTAGGAGGTTGAGAGGTATGTTGCAACCATTTGTCCAATGTGCTTGAAATTTTGCATGCGCGGCATCCAGCCATAGATCTCCAGCTCTGAAAAGTTGCATTTTGGTCAGATGTACAATTGCAGAACTGCAGAGTGTCATAAAAGTGAAAAACCCTCAACTTTTGTGCATTTTTCATTAGGCTTAACAGACTGAAAGATGCATCTGTTTGGATTCAAATGTGCATGTGTATATGTGGCCTGGGTCAAAGTGGTGCCTTTTGAAGATCTAGTGAAAAAATAATTATCCATTCAAAAGCTATGGAGGTTTTTCATGTCCCATTTTAGCCTATGGGAAAATTTATATGTGCACAGTGGAAACATTTTTTGTGCCTGAAAAGATTATATTATAAGGTATAGGGGTGTCATGAAAACAATGCTCAAAAACATTGTCCCATGTGTTGTTTTCTTTGTCACTTCATTGTGCCAAGGTGGATTGTGCGTTTGGGCTTAAATTTGCAGGGTTGCAAGCACTGGTCCCACAGATGTACCTTTTGGTGGTTTGGTCCCAAAACATTCAATGGGCCCATAGCTACAGTGTTCCAAAGTTGAGATATTTCCCATAGGATAACACTGCAGCGCCCGTGGTGCCTTTCCCCGCCTGTATCTCGAAAACGATTTGAGATATGGATTTTTCACTACCTGCAGCTTAGTCCATGTTTAGGTGGACTAAGCACGTGTGGAGGTTTTGAAGTCATGATTACAACTGCAGTGGAATTTTTTGCATAGTTGCTACGGTTACTAAGATATTGCCAAATAAGTGTTACAAGGCTTCCATTTCAGTACTATGGGGCTGCTGTATGGTTTCATACTTATGTGTGAGTGGAAGCACAGGGACCAGAGGGCCCATGTTCCCACAGATGCATACCATTAGGCAAAAAATGGGCAATGTGAAGGGAGCGCAGGGCCCTGAGGGCCTGCACTCTCACAGACACATGCCAGTTACCAGTTACATTACACTTTCTCAAAAAGAAGGGAAATTCATTGCAAAAAACTGTTAATGCATCAGTTAGGGTTGATTGCACAATGACAAAGTAGAAATGTTGATAGGTTGGCGTTCGCCTTGTTACCCTTACTCCCACCCCCACACATAACGGGGACATCAGTGGTGTGCCATGGAGTCATCAGACCTACTGTAACTCTCACTCCATTCTCCTATACTGTAGCATGTCAGCTACACATGGAATGGGGTAAGAGCTGGGCCTGATAACCCCATGGCACACCCCGACATCAGCTAGTGTGTGGAGGTTGGGGAAGGTAGGGGTGAGGTGGTAGGGGGGTAACCCTAACATCACATTTCCATACTTTTGTCACTGTGCTATTATCCCTAACTGATGCATTAATGAAGTTTTTTAATATATATATATATATATATATATATATATATATATATATACACTGTATATATACAGTATATATATATATATATATATGTAATAAACTGTGTGTGTAGTGCCAGTCTTGACCCAGTGGGTATGCTTTGAGATTCCATGCCAGTGAGCTGAGCTCAGGGCCGAGCTCAGTGACCCAGCTGGATAAGGTGAGGGTGGGGGGATGGCTCTGTTATGTGACACCCCTCCAGCCCGTGGATGAAGGCTGCAGGGTTGTCTGCATGGACCCATGTACCATATAGTGAAGACAACTCTCGTCTTGGCATGGGGCCCAGACGTCTGCACCCATGGCTGGCAGATGGCCCTGTGCATTGGCTGATAGATGGACTCTCTGCCATGTGTGTCTGTATCCGCAGCCACATGGAAGCACAGGTAACAAAGAGCCCTGCACTTCTGCAGCCTACCAGACAGCCCCATGAATTCTTGTCATCTGTCGCTGCACAGATCTGCAAGGCCCACAAGGGCCCTGCACTTCTGTAGGGAAACAGACTATTCCCTTTCTTCTCTTGTACCCTGTGCATCTGCATACAGTTGGTGGTTTTGTTTGGTCATGGAGGAGCAAATTGAAGATTTGGGGTACTTATCCTACGGCAGAAGGAAAAGGAGCGGGTGCTGTTGGAGGACTTGAGTATCGATCGTCTGGTTGTTGTAATGGGACTATTGGCTGATTATTGTGACAGGATTATCAGAAGGCATCCCGTGCAATTGAGGAACCCTGTATTGTTGCTGGAGGCCACTTTGTGGGCTTAGGGGATCTGCAGTGCTGGGGTGGTGGTTGAGTGGTGGGGGTAACTGGTGAGGCAGGAGTTGGGATCTCTTCTGCCTCCTGGGAGAACCCCACCTGTCTCCTGCTGCCTGAAAGCAATCTGTGGTGCAGATCTAGGGCCAGAGAGAGAGAGCCCATCTGTTTCCATTTGGTTTGGGGGTTAGGAATGCCTTCCTGAGGGGCTCCTTTCTGGTTGACCGAAAAAATTGCTTGGTCCTTTGTTTTTGCACTGCTTGTCCTGTGAGACCTGCTGGAACAAACTGTGTATGAACTGAGAAGCCAAGGCAGGAATTGAGGACTTGGGAGAGCTTGCCCACCTTTCTATGGTTGGACTTTCCTGTTTGTGGGGTGAATGCCTACTATTTGTTACATCTTGACAACCGAAGCTGCTCTGATGAAAGGAGAGCGGTCTTGGAGATTTCCTTGGAGGGGCTCCTTAAGACTAAATGCTTTCTTGTTTGGATGTGCAGCCCATCTAAGACTTTGGAACTATGGTGGATTGAGTACTCTTGCTCCTTCTGCACAAAAGTTGTTGTGAGCCTAAGAAAGGTTTTGACTGTTGGGACTGGGCAGTTAGTTTTCTTTCTGCTCTGGACATTTTGTATTTCTTGTTTTATTAATCTAAATTTCTGCAGCACACTTATTTACCTGTATTCTCCTCGTGATATTTTTATTTTTTTGTTTTGATTAGGGTGAATGGGGGGTGGAAGTTAGTGGTTGTGTATGTTGTGTGTGTGTGTGTGGTTTGGGTTCGACTGTTTTAGTGTATGATTGATGTGTGTGTGGGTGACTTATCAAGTGAAGTTTCTTTGCTGTTTTGGGGCTTTAGTTGGCTGGCATGTGTCTGGGGGTGTCCAGGGAGCAGGGGCAGGCAAGAATTGTATGTGGGGCATCCCAGCTTTTTGACTTGTGGCCTTTCACAGACCTCCCAGTTTCTAACAGTACAGCACGTTGTTGTCAGGAGGTTGGGATTAGGAGGTACAATACTGGTCAGTGTTGGTGGGTCACCTCATGCACACCAGAAGGGGACAGGATAGAGGTGGTTAAGTACAGAAGGTGCCCTGGGTTTTGACGGGTCCTAGAGAGAGGCCAGATATGTTTGGTTCCTGTCCCCAGGGTTCCCATGAGACCGAGTGGGCAGGCAGCCAGAAGGGCTGCACTGTCCATCAATCCCCTGACGGTGGTGCTGTGCAATGCCAGGTCGATCAGAAATAAGACCACAATTATAGCGGATCTGGTTTCATCAGTCAATCTGGCATGTGTTACTGAGACCTGGGTAGGGGAAAATGCTGGCCTGGTCTTAGAGGCTGCCACCCCCCCTGGGTACTCCATTGCACACTTCCCCATAGTGGAACACATGGGCGGGGGTGTGGCCATTTGTTTTAGATCTGAGCTAGGCTTCACCGTGCACCCACTGAGAACACCGAGTTCATTTGAATGTGTGGCCATCTGTGGTGGTCCGGGCACAGTTTGCAGGATTCTCCTGATTTACCAACCCCCAACCCCAGGTCTGCAGGAGAGTTCCTGCAGGAAGTAGTCGACTTTGTCATCAGGGAAACATTGGAGGCCCCCAGGTGTTTAGTTTTGGGGGACTTCAATGTTTGGGCCAATGATGAATCGTCTAGGCTGGGTTATCACTTCCTCCAGATGATGTCATCTCTGGGCCTGTTGTAAGAGGTTTCTACCACAAATCACAAGAGTGGTCACATGTTGAACTTGGTCTTCTTGTTAGGGCTTGAGATTGATAATCTTAAGATTGATTGGATCACTTGGTCCAATCATTGCATGATGGAGTTCATGCTCAGGGTCCTCCCCTATCAGCCCCCCCTGCAGAGATGGTAAGCTACTGCCCTTTCAGGGGTTTGACCCCGGAGGGTTTTCTGGTGGTGGTTGACCTATCTAGTGTGGGCAGTGCATGCATAGGGGGTGTGGATGAAGCAGTTGCAGCCTTTAATGAGGCAATGTCTGGTGCTCTCAACTCCCTTGCACTGGTCCATGTACGACCCAGATCCTTATCTGTATGAGGCACTAGCTTGGAGCTGTACCTCGTGCTTCACACTGAAGGCTATGGGCTGAGGGGGGAGCATTATGGTTGACAACTCCAAGGAAGACCCCACCACTGATTCACCAAGTCTCCAGAGACTCAAAACCCTAATGTTTTTACTTCTGCTGCTTGGGGGGGGGTAAGGGTTGGAAACTCTAATGCCACATTTTCATACTTTTGTGGCATATTAACTGTAACCCCAACTGGTGCATTAATGCAGACAATTCTGTTTGTGTGCCATTCATCTGTGTGCATATTCCAGTTGTATGCTCAGTTTCCTCTGGTCCCAATTTTGTTGGTTTTGCTGCAGTGTTATTTTGTTTGGTTGTGTGCACAACAAATTTCACTTGTATGCATCAATTCCAGGCAGCTGTCAGGTGTTTACAGTGAGTAATCTGCCTGTGCGGCCATGCTGATAGCATATTAATGGCCCCTTAATGAGATGCTAATTGCGGCTTACTACACCAATAAAGAGACCTATTCTGAGTTGGGTTTGAGTATAGTGACTGTGGATAACATTGTTCTTGAACAAGTGCAGTGTTATAGATATTTAGGAATGTATTTGGACAGATCATTGAGCTGGACTCTTCATATGGATTGTACAATTAAAAAAGTTAGTAGAAGTTTGGGTGCACTTTATAGAATTAGAAATTGCATGGATGTCAGAGTAAGGAAACAAGTAGCTATGGCTACGTTGATTCCTCTGTTGGACTATGGGGATATTATTTATATAGGGGCAACTTTAACCCAGTTAGCTAAAATAGATGTTCTTTTCAATAAGATAGCTAGGTTTATTTTGGACGTGCCTAAGAGAACCCATAGAAGAGAGTTATATCAGTCTTTGAACTGGATGAGTCCTCGTGATAGAAGGATATTCCATGTCTTGACATATATGGTCAGTTCAGTTAGGGGTGAAGTACCGAAATATATTACTGATGAATTTCAGGTCAGGATAATCAGGGGAGGTTTACGCTCTGCAGAGGGTATGGAATATGTTTTGCCTAGAAGAAGGATGGATTTGGGTAGAGAACATTTTTTCTATTTGGGTCCCAATATATGGAATTCATTGCCAACCCATCTTAGACCAATTAGCTCCAGTCCTAATTTAGGAGAAATAAAAAGTTGGTTCAAATCTGAAGCTGATAAAAGGTTAAATGTTGAGTAATTATGTATATTATGCTCCAAAATATGTTGTAAAGTTGCACTTTATGAATTGGAATATGTGTGATGGATATGTTGTTTATTTGTATGGATGTTAGTGTTATTGTAATTTATTTATTGTGGTGTTATTTTAAGTATTGTTGTATGTCATTTTGTGATATATTTTTTATGATGTTCTTAATATGAATGTATGTATTAAGGACCTCACTGGAAATGAGCTTGCCTCAGTTGAGTTTCCTATTCTTTTGCTTGTCAATTGAATACAATTTTTACTACTACTACTACTTGTGGTAGCGAGGATTCTTTATAACAGATTTAGACAGACAACTGTAATATAGTGCATAAAAAACGCATATTCTGCGTTTGTCAATATATTGTCCAAAAAGCAAAATAAAGAAAATAAAGGATATTTACAAAAAGGAAAATAAGAGGGTGTTAATTCTTCACAGCAATGTAAATCATCAGGACATCATTCTTCTTCCATTAAGCATCAAATCAAAAGAATTCCTGAGACCTTCCTTCTTGACAATGTGTAAACCTCCACACTCAGCTCTTCTTAACTCTTGCTCAGTCTCTGATCAGAAAGCAACTGACCATCTTCCATATTCTCTCTCCTATCTCTCTCTAGCCCTCTGGTGGACAACCTTTTATGGCAGCCTGACGTGACATCAGAGGTCAGATGACAACATCAATTAGCAGGAACACTATTTTTAACCCTAAATTTCATAAAACAATGTCCTAGCCTGCCTAGCTTAATGCAAGTCTCTATGTCCATCATGCAGGCTCTTAAGGAGTCTCTCTTCTGAAAAAAAAGGCTAAATAAATCCTAAATTACAGGGCATGACATCACACTTGGGAGCTGACTCCTCCCCTACTGTGATGTCACTGACTGCTTCTCCCATAAATACAGCCAGTTCAGGAGCTGCCAGCCCTATAGCAGGACATCTGGAAACATCATCAGGTAGTGACCCTTTTTCTTTTATTTCTGGCTCATTGTAATATTTTAAATCAGAAGAAAAATATTCAGAAGCTATCACTAGGCTTGAAAAATGTAAGCAGAAAAGGGCGCGCTCCTTATCTGTTTACTCTTGCAAGCACTAGGAACCTACTGCTTTTTAAGAAAAATAAACATTTTCTGTACAAACTTAGCTTTGTAAAACAGCTGTTGGCTGAAAACTTTCAGCCATCGGCTCCATTTCATTTTCAGCCCTGTTTCCTTGACAGCAAAGCAAGCTTCTTTTACTGTACCTGATACCTGCAGCATTTCTTTATATGGGCATCACAGGTGTTTTATGTACTTAAACTCCCTTCAGTTTTTCTAAGGGAGTGTTTTTCATGTGTTTCCCACTGAGTTAGCTTCAGTCTACACACTTGCTGCAAGACACAGGAGCATGAAACAACAGGGGCAGATTTTGTACATTCTTTGTAATTCTGCATCCACTTCAGAGCTGTGTCCTCTTTATAAGAAACCACTCCTGGTGGTTAAACAATCATTTCAAAACATGCATCAGCTGGGACCAAATTCAACATACTGCTAGCAGCAGCAGGGAACCACTGCTCTTTCTTTAAGGCACCAGTTATTTTTCAGGAGCTGCTTTTAAATGGGAACACAGGCATTTTAACAAATAGGGGATAGAAAAGAATAGAAAATAGATATCAGGTTGGCCACCCTGATAGGGAAATAGGGTTACCACCTGTCCTGATTTTCGCAGGACAGTCCTGATTTGGGCAGCTGTGTCCTGCAAAAAAACATGAAAAATACTACAAGTCCTGACTTTACAGAAGAAAAAATATTTTTCTAACTTTCCACTAAATGTTGCAGAAAACTATAATACCTTAACTAAAATACCTTAAAATGATAAGAAACAATAGAAGCAACTAAGAAACTACACTACTTAGCCTTTATTCTGATTATATAATGCAAACAAGTCTGTTGCATTGGTCGAGGTTACCTACTGTCCTGCGAAAACTCATGTTTCAGTAAGAAATGTCCCACTTTGGGCTTCGTAAAAGATGGTAACCCTATAGGGAAAAGAAAGGATAGTCAGAAAAAAAAGGAGAAAGGACAGAGTGAAATAGAACACCTAAGGGGATTGCCTGTTTTAAATCCTCATTCTGGCACACTCCTCCCCACACAAGAAGGCAATCATGCAGATGTTTGCCGTAAAGCCCTCCACCCTAGAAAGGGTTGGAACTTCCGCGCCCACCCATCTCCAGAAGTTCCCCTCAGGGACCCTTAAACAACTAAATGGTATAAAGCATTCAGTTTATACAATATAACAAATACCGTTTTTCATACGTTCATTTCCCTGAGGTGTGTACTATGTGCATTATGCACAAAGTTTCCACTGACTGAGCAGTACCATTAGGAACCTGGTCTGCTCCAAACCTCGACAAGAAATCAGCATTTTGATGTTGCTTTCCAGCCCTATGCCTAACAGAAAATTTGTATGACTGGAGCGACAAATACCATCTTAAAATGCGTGAATTCTTGTCCTTCATCAGGTTCAACCAACATAGTGGGTTGTGATCAAGTAACAACAATGAATTCATTTCCCCACAGGTAATATTTGAGGGCCTCTATCACCCACTTGATAGCTAAACATTCCTTCTCTACAGTAGAATATTTCTTCTCTCTCTCTCATGGAGCTTTCTACTGATAAACAGAATAGGATGGTCTCCTTGGTGGTCATGTTGACTTAGAACAGCACCTATGCCTGTATCAGAGGCATCTGTTTTTGTAGTTCAAAGGGCTTGGTAAAATCAGGGCTATGTAAAACTGGGGTAGAACACAAGATGGCTTTTATTTTTGTGAATGCCCCCTCACATGCTGAACTCCATTTTACTTTGTTAGGGTTCTTGTTTTCGTTAAGTCAGTCAAGGAGTAGCAATTGTAGAAAGCCAGAATAAAGCGTCGGTAGTAACTTGCCAGACCTAAAAGGAAAGGACATGTCATTTGTGGTTGGCACAGGACTATTGCTATGGCCTCAACTTTACTTATCTCAGAGCTTCACCATCCATTACCGATAATGAAACCTAAGTAACGGTCTCAGTCCTCGCTATGGCACATTTGGATGGGTTAATGGTAAGGCCTGCATCATGTCTCTGAATAACTGCACTGAAATTGTACCAAGTGTGTATTCAGTTTGGGCTGTAGATGACAACGTCATCTAGATCTCTACACTGTACTGTTTATGTGGTCTTAGGATATGGTCCATGTACGTTGAAAAGTAGCCGGAGCTCTGTGCAATCCAAATGGCATGGTGGTAAAATGGTACAGTCCAATTGGGGTGCAAAAAGCAGTTAGCTCTTGGGCTCAAGAGCTAATGGTATCTGCCAGTACCCTTTGTCAAATCTAGGGTACTGATGTACTTGGCAGACCCGATTTGATCTAATAAATCATCAATTCGAGGCATTGGATAGCCATCAAATTCTGACACTTCATTTATCCTTCGAAATCCAAACATAATCTAAGTCCTCCCTCCTTCTTGTGTACCACTACTAAAGGGAAGACCAGGGACTACGGAAGGAACAATCACCCCTGCCTTCTCCATTTTTATCACCTCAGCAATAACTTCAGGCCTAATTTTTCTGGAAGCCTGTATGGTTTCTGGTGGATAGGTTTGGTTTGTGTGACTCTTATGTCATGGGCCACTCCCTTTGCTCTACCTGGGGTTTTGGTAAAAGTCTCTGTGAAATATGCCAAGAGGTGATCAATCTCTTGTCTCTGTGTCTGGTCTAACTCAGGGTTTATCTGTATGCCATCCTCTTTGTCTTTTGTCTCTAACCTTTCATAGGCTACGTCTATCTCAGTTTCTCCTGTTCTGGCTTAATAAACAGTGTTGGGGCCTGTGGTTTTCTACCCACTTTCGAGGTGAGATTTGCATGGTAGATCTTCTTCAAGGGTCTATGGCCAGGCATTTCAATTTCATAATTGACTACACCAGTCTGGCGTAGTATCACATAAGGCCCTTGCCATCGCATCAACAATTTATTTTCAGAAGATGGCAGTAACAACAGCACTTTTCACCTGGTTCAAACATCTTAGTTTTAACCCCACATCATACAATTGTTTTAGTTACGCTGAGTCTGGTCTACATTCTGATGTGCTATTGTCCATATTTCACCAAATTTCTCTTAAAGATGTCATATACTCTAAAATGTTTTTACACCCCACATTGGTCCCTGCCTCCCAATGTTCTTTTACCACATCAAGCGGACCTCTGGGATTCCGTCCATATAATAGGGTAAATGGAGAGAATCCTGTGGTGGACTGGGGCACCTCCCTGTAGGCGAATAACAAATAGGGTAGGAATTTATCCCAATCCCTGCCTTAATCATGAACAAACTTCTGTAGCATGCTTTTCAGGGTCTTATTAAAGCGCTCCACAAGACCATCAGTTTGGGGATGATAGGGCGAAGTTCTAATAGCTGATACTCCCAACAGTTTATATAATTCCTGCAACATTACAGATGTGAAGTTGCTACCTCTGTCAGTTAGAATGACTTTAGGGATTCCCATCCGACTGAACACTTTAGCTAATTCCTCAGCAATGCGAGGGGCAGTGACAGTCCTCATTGGAATTGCTTTGGAGGTACGAGTTGCGTAATCACATATCACTAGAATATATTGATTACCTTGAGCTCCTAAGGAGGGACCAACCACATCCATAGCCACTCTGTCAAGGGGTAGTAACATGAGGTATAGGCTGCAGGGGTACTGAGTCCTTCTTCCCTTTTGGGCCACTAGTTGGCATTTCGGACAGGCCCGACAGTATGCAGCTACATCTTGGTGAACCCCTGGCCAACAGAATCGAGACAGAATGCGCTGCATTGTTCTATCTCTTCCCTCATGTCCAGCCATAGGGATGTCATGTGCTAAATACATCACTTTATCCCTGTACTTTACTGGTAATACTAACTGTTCAGTTTCTTCAGCAGTTACTGGATCAACAATGCTACGGTACAGTATGTTATTTTTAAGGATAAAACGTGATTGTCCTGGCAGTACATCCTTGTTCACCTGCAAAAACAAAGATTGTAAAGTCACATCCTGTTTCTGTTCTTGTGCAATGTCCTGCATCGCAGCACCTGGTATATTAGACTGGCTCCCAACATGATGCAAGTCCTTCCAGGCTTCTTTTTCCCTTTTTCTAGTTTTTTGTGATTTTCTAGTTTTGCTGCCAGTCTCAAAATAGTCTGCATCAAAGGGAAAATGTCCTGCAATAACTGTGTTTTAGCCTGGGACCTGGTAACCACATGTACAGGTTCTTGCAAGTTATTATGGGTTTTCATCAGGAGATCGAAGTGAGGGAAATCCTGACCAACAATAACAGGAACTGGTAGACGGGGGACCAATCCCACCAACATATTATGACTCTTGTTGTTCACAGTGATGTCTAAACAAGCTGTATGATATTGATGGATGTCTCCATGAACACAACAAACAGTTGTATCACAGTCATGTTTGGGTACATCCAGGGCCAAATCTGCTCTGATCAATGTCTGATGACTCCCTGAGTCTAATAGGCCCAAGGTTTGCTGTTCCCCAATTCCTACAGATGTCACATATCCAAAATTAGCTAGGGCTATGTGAGTTAGGTCAGGGCGTTTATTGGGGCAGTTCCTCATGACATGCCCTTTCCTAGGCAACCATGGCAAATAATCTCTGAGTAAAGGATCCTACCTCTCTCCCTTCTATAGATCTGTCTCTGGGAATTAGAATCAGAAAATTGGTTTCTTACCAGAGTGCTGGATTGTCCTCGTTACCTTGGGTACCCCTGGCTCTTGGTGGTTTGCCAAGTAGTCCTCTGCAAGCTTGATGGTGTTCTCAGCTGTTTCAGGTTTGTGTTCTCTCACCCAGACTTGTACATCCATAGGTAACACTTGGATAAATTGCTCGATTATAATCAACTCCATAATCTGCTCAACTGACTTGGTGGTAGGTTGCAGCCATTTCCCACAATAGTTTTTTAGACGGGCATAGGTCTCTCGGGGGGTATCCAGGCTAGTCATTTTCTGTGAGTGAAAACGCTGCCTGTAGGTTTCTGTGCTGATGTTGTACCTTCTCAGAATCTCTTCCTTGACCTTGTCATAAGTGGTAGCATCAGTCCCACTAAGCTGACTGTAGACAAGTTGCACTCTTCCAGATAAATAGGGCACCAACCAAATCACCCACTGGTCCCTAGGCCAATTGCATGTCTGGGCCACCCTCTCGAATGTCGTGAGGTAGGCCTCGATATCATAATTCTCCATCAACTTGGTTAATTTAATGTTCTAGGGACAGTCCTATCTGGTTGGCCCTGTGTCATATCATGGATGGCCTGCAAAGTGGCAATCCAGTTTTCATCCTGGCATCATCTTTCCTCTGCTTGAAGTCTCTGATCCTCGTCCCTCTGCTTCCGGTCTTCCTCTCGTTGTCGCTCCATCTCGAGTTGGCGTAGACAAAGCCATTTTAACAACTCACTAGGGTCATCTGGTGCTGGGATGGCCTGGCTTCTTCCTTCTCCTTTTTAGGATTGCCAGCCACTGCTGTGGCACCTTCCACTTTATCCTCATCCTTGGTCCACATTATCTTCGGTCTAGTTACTGGAGTCAAACCTGGAGATGGTTGTATACCAGTTCTTTGACTTATGGACCGTGTCAGATGAAATGCACTAATGTCTGTTTGCCCACTTTTACTCATCTGTTAGGGTGCTTTTGTAGCAGCACCCCCCCTGGCAATGCCTCCCGGGCAGCCTCGACGTACCAGGGTAAGAGAATCCCACTTCTGACACCAGTTGTGGTAGCGAGGATTCTTTATAACAGATTTAGACAGACAACTGTAATATAGTGCATAAAAAATGCATATTCTGCGTTTGTCAATTTATTGTCCAAAAAGCAAAATAAAGAAAATAAAGGATATTTACAAAAAGGAAAATAAGAGGGTGTTAATTCTTCACAGCAATGTAAATCATCAGGACATCATTCTTCTTCCATTAAGCATCAAATCAAAAGAATTCCTGAGATCTTCCTTCTTGACAATGTGTAAACCTCCACACTCAGCTGTTCTTAACTCTTGCTCAGTCTCTGATCAGAAAGCAACTGACCATCTTCCATATTCTCTCTCCTATCTCTCTAGCCCTCTGGTGGACAACCTTTTATGGCAGCCTGACGTGACATCAGAGGTCAGATGACAACATCAATTAGCAGGAACACTATTTTTAACCCTAAATTTCATAAAACAATGTCCTAGCCTGCCTAGCTTAATGCAAGTCTCTATGTCCATCATGCAGGCTCTTAAGGAGTCTCTCTTCTGAAAAAAAAAAGGCTAAATAAATCCTTAATTACAGGGCATGACATCACACTTGGGAGCTGACTCCTCCCCTACTGTGATGTCACTGATTGCTTCTCCCATAAATACAGCCAGTTCAGGAGCTGCCAGACCTATAGCAGGACATCTGGAAACATCATCAGGTAATGACCCTTTTTCTTTTATTTCTGGCTCATTGTAATATTTTAAATCAGAAGAAAAATATTCAGTAGCTATCACTAGGCTTGAAAATGTAAGCAGAAAAGGCGCTCCTTATCTGTTTACTCTTACAAAGCACTAGGAACCTACTGCTTTTAAGAGAAATAAACATTTTCTGTACCAAACTTAGCTTTGTAAAACAGCTGTTGGCTGAAAACTTTCAGCCATCAGCTCCCATTCATTTTCAGCCCTGTTTTGCTTGACAGCAAAGCAAGCTTCTTTGCTGTACCTGATACCTGCAGCATTTCTTTATATGGGCATTGCAGGTGTTTTATGTACTTAAACTCCCTTCAGTTTTTTCTAAGGGAGTGTTTTTCTGTGTTCCCCCCCCCGACTGAGTTAGCTCAGTCTACTCACTTGCTGCAAGACACAGGAGCATGAAACAACAGGGGCAGATTTTGTACATTCTTTGTAATTCTGCATCCACTTCAGAACTATGTCCTCTTTATAAGAAACCACTCCTGGTGGTTAAACAATCATTCAAAACACACATCAGCTAGGACCAAATTCAACATACTGCTAGCAGCAGGGAACCACTGCTCTTTTTAAGGCCCAGTTATTTTCAGGAGCTGCTTTTAAATGGGAACACAGGCATTTTAACAAATAGGGGATAGAAAAGAATAGAAAATAGATATCAGGTTGGCCACCCTGATAGGGAAAGAAAGGATAGTCAGAAAAAAAAGGAGAAAGGACAGAGTGAAATAGAACACCTAAGGGGATTGCCTGTTTTAAATCCTCATTCTGGCACACTACTACACCTGGGTTACTTGGCTAACTTAATTTCTTAATTGTCAGCTGTTGACTGATTCTAAGAATGGGGTCCAGTGCAATGGATTTAAGGCAGTATAGCATGCTGGACAGCGAGGTTTGAGAGAAACATAAATCGGTATGGATGATGATGATGAATCAGATTCACCACTACATGGAATGGAAAAGACCAGCAGGACTTTAACTGGTTTTACTCCTACAAGCAGAGACTCAAAATGCTTGCAAGCTGTACTACACACCTGCCACAAATTACAGATTTGCAGTTGTATTGGAGTGGTGGGGGACTCCATCATAAGAGGGATCCAGCTAGGAACACAGGAGGGGGAGGACAGGGAGGTGAGGTGCCTACCAGGTGCCACGGCATGGAGGGATGGAAGGAAGATCCTGGGGATCACTGGGAAGGCAAGGCAGGAGGGTGAGCTGGATGTCATTATCCACCTAGGATTAATGACCTGGCAAATGGGGAGCCAAAGGAAGTTCAGGAAGAGTTTAAGAAACTGGGAGGGTCTCAAGCAAGTAGCTACTTCTGTCACTTTCTCAGAAGTACTACCTGTGAGAGGCATGGGAGAGCATAGGGGTTCATGCACCAGGAACTTTAACTCATGGTTGAAGAACTGGTGCTGTGAGGAAGGGTTTGGATTCATTGGTGACTGGGGACCCACCTGGAGGATGGAGGTTTGTTCAAGCCTGACGGCACTGCATCCATCCTGGAGGAATCAAGCACTCAATGATAAGTTTAAATTTACATTGACAAACATTTAAACTAGCAAAGGAGGGTGGCAGGCCAGCAAGGAGGTACCTACTTGCTCACCCCCACAGCTAGCAGTGGAACCAGTGAACCAGGGTGGCTATCTCTGCAAAGCAGTGTGCAAAGATGGAGATTAGTGCCCAAGGGTGGATAAGCAGAAAAAGGGCAAAATTCAGCAGACGGGCAGACAGCAAGGAGAACCAGGGATAAATGACAACCAAGGAAGGGGCTGGAGTAGAACAGTGAGACAGTCTAGGGAGGTCAAATCATGGAAAGCCATGTGCAAATGCCAGGAGCCTTAGCAACAAGATGGAAGATCTGGAGGCTGTCATGGTGCAGTCAGACCTGGACATTGTGGCCATCACTGAAACCTGGTGTAATGATAACCACGACTGGGAGATGGCCATACCTGGCTACAACATATTCAGAAGAGACAGAGCAGGCAGGAAGGGAGGAGGTGGCACTCTATGTGAAAAATGACATAAGGGCCACAGAGATCCAGGAGGAACAAAATGGGGGAGAGATGCTGTGGGTTAAGCTGGAAAGGAAAATGGGGACAGCCATCCGCACAGGTGTGGTCTATAGACCACCAGCCCAGGAGGAAGAAACAGATAGGGAGCTGATGCTAGCCATCCAAAGGATGGCAGACAAGGAAATGAGGTAGTACTGGTTGGAGACTTCAATATTCCAGATGTGGACTGGAGCATCCCAGCAGCAGCATCAACTAGGAGCAGATTTATCCTGGACTCCCTTCAGGGTGCCTTCCTCAAGCAACTGGTCATGGAACCAACTCGGCAGAAGGCAATACTGGACCTTGTGCTCACAAACAGGGACAGTGTGATGGGGAGCCAGTGGGGGAGCACCTGGGAAACAGTGACCACCAGTCATTGTGGTTTGAAATCACAGAAAGAGCAGAACCAAACCACACAAAACACGTATCCTGGATTTTAGGGGGCAGACTTTGGGAAAATGGGAGATACTTGAAAGAGGCATTAGGGGAATGGGACAGGAATTGGGGTTGAGGAACAGGGGCAGTATTTAAAATGGGATTACAAGAACAACAGAATTATGTATTAAGCAGGTTAGCAAGAGGAAAGAGGAGACCATTATGGTTTCTAAAGAGGTAGCAAAGAAAGTGAAAGCCAAAAGATTGCATTCAGGCAATACAAAAGACACAGGCAGAAGGGGATAGGGAGAAGTACCAGGAGAAGCAAAGGGAGGCAGGGAGGTCAGTAAGGAAGCCAAAGCTCAGACAGAAGAACACATTGCAAAATCAGTGGGTAGAGGGACAAAACCTTTTACAGGTACATAAGTGAAAAAAGAAAGACAAAGGAGGGATAGTGAGACTGAAGAGGGAGGATGGGGCTGCGTGGAGGATGACAACAATAAAGCTGACATACTGAACAGGTATTTCTGCTCAGTCTTTACTGAGGAAGAGGAGGTAATGGGTCTGAAGGGAGTACAAGGGGTGAGAATGGTGCAGAAATGGACACAAGTCCCTTTACGAGAAAGGGTCCTGAAGGAACTGGAAGTAATAGAGTTGATAAAGCAATGGGGCCAGATGGGATGCACCCAGGGTCCTTAAAGAACTAAGAGAGGTGGTGGCTGAACTCTGGCTATTCTGTTTAGCTGATCACTGGAAACAGGGAGATGCCCAAAGACTGGAGGACAGCAGATGTAGTCCCTTATATAAAAGTGGGAACAAAGAGGAAGCAGGGAACTACAGACCAGTCAGCCTCACCTCGGTAGTGGGAAGATCATGAAACACTACTGAAGGAGAGATTGGTGGAACATCTGGTTGTCAATGGACTGGGACCCAAGGCAGCATGGTTTCACCAGGGGAGGATCATGAGACCAACCTCATTGAATTTTTGACTCGGTGACTAAGGAGGTGGATCAGGGAGGGCAGTGAACATGGCCTATCTGGACTTCAGCAAGGCCTTTGACACTGTGCCACATAGAAGACTATTACACAAACTGGGGAATATGGGTGTGGACAGGACAATAGTGTGGTGGGTAGGTAACTGGCTGGGTGGCAGGACACAGAGGGTGGTGGTAAATGGCTGTCACTCCACAGAGGGAAGAGTGACCAGTGGAGTACCACAGGGATCAGTGCTGGGACGGTCCTATTCAACATCTTCATCAGTGACATGGCTGGGACCTAGAAGGCAGAATTTCACTGTTCGCTGATGACACAAAGCTCTGTAACAGAGTAGAACACACCAGAGGGTGTAGACAGAATGAGAAGCGACCTGCAGAAACTTGAAGAATGGTCAGGGTTTGGCAGTTGAAATTCAATGCAAAGTGCAAGATAATGCATATGGGGCACAATCAACCCTGGCACAATATATCAGTTGGGGGTGAGGATATAGCATGCACCAAGCAGGATAGGGATCTTGGGGTTATCATCTCTGATGACCTCAAGGTAGAAACAGTGTGACAGGCAGCAGGTAAAGCAAATAGGATGCTGGGATGTATAGGCAGGGCATTACCAGCAGGAAAGGGAGGTCATAATTCCGCTATACAAGACACTAGTGAGGCCCCACCTGGAGTACAGTGTACAGTTCTGGAGACCATACCTACGTAAGGACATAGACAGGGTAGAGAAGGTTCAGAGGAGGGCAACAAAGATGGTGCATGGATTGCAACACAAGTCCTATGAAGACAGGTTGAAGGAACTGAACATGTACTCCCTGGAGGAGAGGAGTGAGAGAGGGGATATGATAGAGACATACAAGTATCTTACAGGGAGGAACAGGGTGCAGGAAAACACTATTTTTAAGTGAAAATGATGTTCCAGGACTAGAGGGCATGGGAGGAAGTTGGAGGGAGGATGATTTAGAGGAAACATGAGAAAGAATTTCTTCACAGAACGGGTGGTGGACAAGTGGAACACCCTGCCAGAGGAAGTGGTGGGGGCTGAAACAATCACGGGATTTAAGAATGCATGGGATAGACATAAAGGAATTCTGGAGATCAGGGGTAAGGTGCAACAGACTTCTAGGAAAACAAACTGAACTTACAAGCTTAAATGGGCAGACTGGGTGGGCCATAGGCCCTTATCTGCCGACACTGTCTATGTATCTATGTATCTATGTAACAAGGAGCAGGAGTGGAGCTTTCCAGTTGAAAATTGCCTGTGTTCATGTCACTGTTGTGTTTGTCAACTCCTGTCACTGCATTAAAATCTGTTTGCAAAGTAACTAAACTGAACTTGGCAACTCTATGCTCCTAGCTTTAACAGTTCATTGCTTTAAGCCAGGTATTGCTCAAATGTGCAGCCTTCAACAGGAAAGCTCAATTCCTGCTCCGTGTAATCCAATACAACTGCAAATAAATCTTCTGATTATGAGGCTGTGAATCTGAACCTTTTCAGTTCTATCCTAAGAAATGAACTTCCCATAGAAAATAATGGGAATTTGAAACTGAATAACTTTGAATGAGGTTAGTATTTTTGCACCACACAAACACTGGCAGCTCTGTTACCCAAGTTCTTTCTACCATAAAAAATCACATCAAAATTCCACACCGTTCAGGCGCAAGGCGATGAGGAAAAAAAAAATGCAAAAAGTGGCGACTTTTAACTTTTTGACACTATCCAGATCTCAGAATCTACACATCCAACCAGAACACAACTAGGCATGTCTAGAGATCTACCTCACAGGACAGCACATACCAAATGTTGTGCAAATCCATTGATTGGTTGCAAAGTTATTAAAGTGCAAAATCTGAGGTTTAACATTAAACAGGCTACTCAACCCTAACTATAGGGGCACAACTGTGCGCTCGCTCTCTCTCTCTATAAATATATATGCATGCACACTGGATGACCTCTGGGTAGATTCCTGGAACCCTTACCACCTCACCCCTGTAGCTTCAGAATCTGGCAATCCTTGCTGTGACCTCTTGATGAGCCACTGGAACATGAGACAGCTATGGATGGTACAAATACGAGCATGGTGACCCTCGATGTGGCCTCTTGCATGGGCCACCGGTACTTACACCACCTTAGGGGATGAGGCACAGAGCCTAGCAATCCTCGTGAGGCCTTGGTATAGGCCAGTGGTACTATTGCCATCTTGGGACAATGTCTATGTGGGAGAATGGGCAACGTGACTCTGAGTTCAGCGGATGACTGAAGTCCCACAAGCTAAAGCCAGGGTGGCTCTTACCCTGACTCCTTTGGCAGGCCCTAGTTACCAGCTGGCTACCACTTACAATCAACAACTTGAACCTCGGGCATCATGGTGAAGACTTGGGATTGGTGGAGGTCATTGGAGATGGGTGCAGGTGATGCTGAGCTTCCCAGGAACCCACCCTGGGTCAAAGAAGAGGCACCAGAGGAACCCTAGAAGAGGTGTCTGTGCAGGAACCCTGGAAGAGAACAAAAATAACAAACATGAAAGGCAATCCCCCCCTTCTTTTATGACCTAGAGCCCTACCACTTGGGCCGGGGTGGCCCCAACACTGACTCACTTTGAGAGGACCCTCGCTACCAGCTAACTCACACTACGACTGGCTCCAAATGTCTTCAGAAGAAGTAGCAGTAGGCAATTGCAGCAATCAATGCCCTCAGCGCAGTGCAGTCACACAGGACAATTGAGCAAATAAGGCAATGCAGTCATGATACACCAGGAATGAGGTAGTTCAGTCACTTAAGCTCTTCAATTGAATATAGCAGTTCAATCACAGTAAGCAGTTCAACCACTTAAAATGGTTTGATTAAATACAGCAGTTCAGACACAGCAAGCAGTGGGTCCAAGCAACAGGAGGGGAGGGCAGGCAGATAAAGAAAAATACAATTTGTTCCATGGGCATTGAAACAGTTTGATGACCCATGTCTTTATTAATGTGGGTCAGCTCTGGGTGCCTTCTGAATATGGAGGAGGCCAGAGACCCTAGTCTCTTTGTCCCAGTTATGGGCTGCCCTGCCCTTCTACTAATTATGGATAAGGGACTAAACTTTCTCCATCCCCCTCAGCAAAAGAAACTCAAAACTATTATGGCTCAGATTACCCTGGGACTCTGAGAATAGGATCCTCTTATGATCTGCTTTGTGCTCCTGGAATCAGTCCTTCACAGTTAACAATAGGAAATTCAGCATGAAAATGTCCCTTCTCACCAATAATACTTTGACCTGGCTTTACCTAGCAATTCTTTGACTCTTGGCTGAGAGGGAGTGCCACAGTCTCTCTGTTTGGAGCACAGACTACCTATAATAAGTTAGACTGTCAGATATTCCTCCAAGAGAGGAGTTCACAAACACCTTTATGTTTGGTCTGAAAATTATTTGGTTTCAACCTTCCCAGTTTCTGTTCCCTTGATTCCTTCATGTAATTTCTTTCTCTCCCCCCCATCTCTATACAATTGGACATGGTAATCAGCTTTCCTTCGCCCTTGCTTGGGGACAATTTATTTTATTTTACAAAATGTTTCCTCGGGAAAGACAACATGAGCTGAGGAACAGCTCGTTTCCAGAAGTGTCTGGGGGGTTGGGGTACAATGGAAGCAATTTAATAATTATAAACAATAATTACATAGTACAACAATATGATTGCTAAACAAACAATCCTTCTCCTGGCTGGAGCAGATCTAGCTATGACTAATTATTAAAGGAAATGCTGGCCAACAAGCCTACTCACTCCTGGAGTTCAACAAGGATTTCTGTACCCCGGGGAATGCACAGCCACAAAGGAGTGATAAGGCCTCTTCTGCTGGAGACTGCTGCGCAAAAGATTCACTGGGTCTGTTTCCGGCCAAGTAGACTGACTCGCCACACTGGAGGACCCGACTAGACAGCAAATTTCTGCAGAACACTGACCTTGGTCACTACTGGAGATCTTCTGGAGGGGAGTTACAATGAAGGGCCCCAGGGATTCACTTCAACCTCCTAACAGGGAAGCTGACATCCATTGCCCAGTCCTTCACCCTCCCTGGTCAAACTCTTTCTGCTCTCTCCAGCCATGCAGAGCCTTATCTAGGCTGGGACGGTCCTAGCTACCTGCCAGGGTATTGGCTCCTTTGTCCAGAGGTCAGCCTCCTGAGGCTGGGTCAGTGGCCTAAAACAATGTCTCCAAGTTTGAATCTACCCTGGCCACAGGGATTGGCGGAGAGGGCTCAGCCTGGCTTCCTTCTCCCCTGCTGGGACAGGAATGTGGCCCAACTGATTTGGCCTTGACTAACTAGGTGTCAGTCTTGGGCAGGGGTAAGGGAGAACAAAGGAAGAAAAAAGAATGGTTTTCTTTTAAAGCTCTGAATTTAAACTGGTAGGACTGTCTGCTGGAGAGGGGCCTGTTCTGTGCTTCAGAGGGTCCCCTAAGCTTTTCAAGGGTTTCTCAATGAGCTGCCAGGGTCCCCATAACTGTCTGACCCCTCATGTCTCTGGGGATCCCCTATTTTCTGTGATGTCTCCACTCCCACTATTTTCTGTGGTGCCCCCAATTTCCCTGGGGTACTACAGTGATACTTTTTATTAGACTGAATAATTTTTACATAAGCTTTCAAGACCTCTTGGATTCGATCACCTGATAAAGGCACTCAAAAGGTCTTGAAAGCTTGTGTATAAAATTCTTCAGTCTTTAAAAAAGTGTACTTACTTTAATTGCTGCGTATATGGTTCTTTCATGCAACGTATTTCTATGCCTAGCAAATTCTAGAAAGTAGAATCCATGTAAAATACAGAAATTAGGACTGCCCCATGCCCTTCTGTGTTGGTGACTGGAGTCTGGCAATGGACTTGAGCAGTCAGGCTAGGAGTAAAAGTGCACAGGCAGTGCATCCCAGCTGGTGCCACTGCCTGCATATTGGAGCCAAACCTGCTTTCTCGTAAAGGGGAATACATGCGCCTAGACACTGCTGCATGCAAGGCGCAACAGGTAGTGCTAGAAATGGGAAGAATTCACTGTGGAAACCCACCTCTTTTGATACAGGATCAAAGAGAGCCAACAGGGGGCTGGGGACACCTTTCTTTATTATATGCTTCATTTTTGCACTTTAGTCAATTTAATACCTGGAAGGGGGGTACATTTTATATAGGAGCAGTCCTTCCTCATTTTACTCCGGGAACTAAGTTAAGCTTTAAACTTCACTTGCAGAACATATTCCCCCCCCATTGCTGCCTACAGGCAGTGCACAGTACTGTGCATCACCACGGAGGAAAGCCAAGGGTCCTACTGGCACCTGTAAGAGCAATATTATAGAGAAAGAAAAATGCAATTAAATGTTTTATAGAAAATAATTGCAGTTTACGGGAACATCATACACCAATTACAAGGAAAATGTCATTTCTAGTGGTGTAGAAATCGGGGATGAGGAACTCACAGGAAATCAGGTATGGGAGTGAAATTTTAAGTTTATCAGAGTTACAGGTATAAACAGAAAAGAACTACTGCTGTTAAATGTACAGCAACTAAAATGTATTCTTCATTCAGTGCATTACTTCAGCTGGAAACCTGGCATCACTTAGACAGGAGTTGCAGTCTATGCCACTATGCATGATCCTACCCTATGATGTCCCATTACCAATCAACTCCTCTGAATCCATAAACAAAGTTTTCCCAGGATTTGATTGTGCACATTTTAAAGGGGAGCTCTGCACACCATCTATGATTCTTGTGAAATGATGGTCATTTCATATCTCCCGTCCCCTACTACAGCTGTGCCATCCTTCCATACTGTATCAAAAGTAGAGGGTTCCCCCAGAAATTTTTAATTAACTTCCACTGCGGTTTGTCTCAAGAATCTCCAGTCCTGCTCTAGTTGTGGAGAATTCTCCATCATCCTAGTACAGTGTTCATAATCCTCCAAACCTGCTAAAGCAATGCTTCAAATTCTCATCACCCAAACAACCACATCATCATCCCACCATCATCCACCTCTAAAGTCAGTCACTCTGAGGGCTTGGGGGTGCTGTGGAGTGAAGCAGCTGGGCAAACACTGCTTACATCTCCCCACCTGTGTCCCCCAGACTCACTCACTGCCAGCAACCAGAATCCAAATTTAAGCTCTGCCGTGATGTCTTCTTTCCTACCTCTTGGGATGGCTGATGCTGCTGCCATTCCTGCTGTTGCCCTCTGCTGGCTCTGCTGCCTGGCTGTGAGCAGGCATTCCCCACCACTGCATACTGCTGCCCTTGAACACCTCCTTCCTTCTACACACAGGAGCCTTAGCTGTTCCTATTCCATGCCAATAAAAGCCATGCAGAGTGCAGAGAGAGTGAAGTGGCAGGACTGGTGGCATCATAGCCAGGTCTCCTCACCAGGTGAGTGTAACTGTGGAACACAGCAGTGCTAGCTGGCACTGCCTCTTGAAGGGACCATGCTTCTAAGTAAAAAGAAGCAGACAGAGGCTGCGACTTTGTATGCTGTATTTGAGTGTGCTATTTTGTTTGCTGATCTAATTAACTATTGCAGTAGAATTAGGGCCATTTTGTATGAGCAGATCCTAAACATGGCATTTTTAAAGGTTATGTAACCACTCCTAACTGCGACAAGTGATTAGACTGTAAGTTGGAAGGATTTTCTTGGTCTATGCCTTTTGGTGGATAGCACATAGTTTCGAGGTTGTGTTGGCACTTAAATATGGTGCCTCAGCCTATGAGGAACCTGCAGGGTGCTTCCCAACAAGAAATAATGCTCCCCCACCAACACACATGCAGTGACAGGCAATGGTTCAATTGGAAACGTTAAGTGGGATAACTCATATCTAGATATTTGGGTGGCAGTATTGTCTTGTCTAGGTGGTGGAATTCTCATATAGTAGTCAGAGATAACCAAGTACTGTGAAAATGGTTGCCCCATGGCAAAAAATTGTAGCGCGGGTTACTAGGGAAAGGCTGAAAAAGGCTTTTTCTGTGTGTGCCAAATCCTTTCTCATCACTTGTGATCCTTTTTCATTTGAATGAAAAAGGATCTTAGTGAGTGATGAAAAAGGATTTAAATAGTTGCAAAAAACATTCAGAGGGCATGGGAGCTATAACAAATACTTAGTGAGGTTCATCAGCTCTCAATTAACAAGTTACATGTTTGGATGTCTGTAAAAGACATCCCTGTATAGTGTTATGACAATTCGTTCTGTGAAAGAAAATTAAATAAAACAAGATGGCGGCTCACGAAAATTTTTTTTTTTTTTTTTTACAAAAAGGAACTGATCTCGTAAGAAATAAAAAATTTTCACAAGATCAAATCCTTTGTTGAACTTCTTACTTCTATCCTGTAAAGTGATCTACCCATAGGAAATAATGGAAACTGAAAAACAGAATAGCTTTACAACAGATTAATATTTTTTCACCAAACAAAGCATGGCAGTTCTGTTACCCAAGTTCTTTCTACCATAAAAAAATCACACCAAAATTCCACACCATCTGGGCATAAGGCAATCAAGTAAAAATAGCAAAAAGTTGTGACTTTTAAGGTTTTTGCACTATCTGGATCTCAGAATCTGCACATCCAACTGGAACAAAACTTGCCACATCAAGAGATCTACCCCACAGGACAGTGCATACCAAATTTTGTGTAAAGAAATTGATTGGTTGCAAAGTTATTAAAGTGCACAATTTGAGATTTAACATTAAACAGGATACTCAACCTTAATCATAGGGTCGCTACCATGCCCCTATAATACTGCAACTATATTAATGTGTTATTAACACCTTATTAACACATTACAACCCAACACACTGTAAACAACCTCAATAACACAGGTAGCAAGCCTCTTAAAAACACAAATAACAAGCCCCTTAACAACATAAGTAACAGCCACCCTACCACCCCCTCAACTCTATGGCAAAACATGGGACACTGCAAAAAGTGCCCAACCTAATGCATAATGTAAAATAAAAGATGGCAAAATCTGGCATATTTGTGAAATAATACAATCTTGAGGTCAAACAGGCTCATAAAGGCCACTCGCCCTTTGGACTTGTGACTTTATGGCTTGTTCAACCTCTCAGTAGTATATGCCTCCTTATATGTCACACTTTGCCATAATTTATTCCCTCTATATATATGTTAAAGAACCTCAGCACAGAAGCACTGAGGCAATGGTTGTCTGGAAAGGGCACTGTCAATAAAGCCAGGTTGCATAGAAATGTAAAATCACATATATCCCCAAAATGAAAGCGTCATGGTAAGTATATGGTAATCACCATGAAAGAGTTTAAGCTGGTTTTCCTCTAAGTAATAGTGGGTGTTACCAAATGGCTTCTCACAAACTCTGCCAAGACTAAAAACAGAAGACACAGATATGTGTTTCATCCTACACAGGACTTATCAGTGTGCCCTGTCTGTAACAGCACAGGGGCAGGATGAACCAGTCATTAATTTTGGTCTTACTGGTTTGGGTCATGGTGGAGCCCAAAATAGGAAAACAATCTAAAAGTCAAAGAACCTCAGCACAAAAGCACTGAGGCAAGGGTTACCCTGAAAGGGCATTGGCAACAAAGCCAGGTTCATAGAAATGCAAAATTACACATATTCCCCTGTCAGGAGTTCTAAACCTCTCTCTCAGGTTCTTGGCAATAATGGGTATGTAAGAAATCACAGACATGTTGCATAAGAGTAATAAGACTTGTTTATTACTACCAAAAGGAAAATCATAGTTGCCCTAAGCAGTCCTTACCATTTGGAACTGGGAGCCAATGCATCCCCTATACCTCGAGGAATCTCCGTGTCTCCTGGGGTCTCCGAGGTAGAAGATGTAATGTCTTACATTATATACCTAAGATAGTAACCATGGTTACTGTAAGGTAGAAACATTTCTAGTTACAGGGATGAGCTCTATTGGCTACATTAGAAGTGGCTCCTCAGTCCAAGATACCATTATACAATTTTGTTACAGTCATCATTTTGTAGGAAAAAAGAGGTACAGTTTGTACATAGTCCAGTACAAATCATCAGAAGATGGCAATGCCGACTTATATATCATAATCATTACAAGGATGCAGGTGTCCTAACATCTTATAAGCAAGAAATACTTGTGTATATTGGAAAGTAAAATGTATAGCAATAATGTGCATACATATCCTGATATCTACTCTTATACAATAGATGTCCTTAGTCCTAGATGTTAGTATAACATATACCTAAATGCTAGCTGTCTGCGGTATACCTCTGGGGGTACCAATCAGGGTGCAGGCACCTTGTGTAATATTTCCCCCCTTGTTGCCACACAAGGGGCAACACAAGCAAGAGTAAGGAAGTGGAGAGAGAGCAGGGGTCATTTACAGACCTGACACACGAGCCTTGTAAAGGAACTCCTGCTGCTATGGTGTTGGTGTAATGTGTGTTGTAGGCAGCAAAGCATAATAATGAGAAAAAATATCAAAAATGCTTGTATAATAACAAAACCTTTAAAGGTAATCTCTAACCAGGTGTTAGTAAGTGCATTATTCAAATCACCATCATTAATAAGGGCAGAAACTGCTTCATCAGTGTTGGAGATATTATTGCTGATGTGGATGAGGTGGGTGTCCTCCCTGTCTAAAAGTGATTTTAATGTTAAAGTTAAAGGATCAATGTGAACATTAAAATAGGGTAAATACTCTGAAAGAGCAAGCAGATTATCAGGGTTACCATCAATGATATCAGGGTCCATGATGGGGACGGGGTAACAACTGTATGCCCAATAATAGTAGTTTGGTGGAGTATAAAGCAAAAGTTTGAATCACTAATAAAACATTTCTTTTCACTTTAAGTGAATTGTTTGAAGTTTGATACCACACAGAATTCACCATCTGAATTATATTGCATTTTCACAGTAGGCAATCTCCATTTTTGTAATTGTACTGTGCAAGTATAAGTCTGTTTGGAAATCCGTGTTGACAGGTGGTGAACCTCCTTCCGATTAGACTGGTACAACTGGGAGTTTTCTGGAGCAGATGTTGAGTCCTGGTATTCTGTGCCATTGGTGGTGATGTCATCGTCCATGGAAAGAACCAATCGATACTGTCTGGGCAATATCCACATACAGGTTTAATAACATCAAATACATCACATTGACACAAATAAATATACCCTTTCTTCACACAGCAATCTGTGTGCTGAGCAACCCACACACCAGAAGAGGATGGAAAACCAGTAGAGGAGGCAAGTCAAGGCGTTCTCTGTAGATGTCGTCATCAAGGTGCCCAGTGGAGTGTATGGATGCCAGTTTATCAAATATAGCTGTAATAGGATCAAAACATGGTAAAGAAACAGTAAAAGACACAAACAGAGTATCCTTAATTGAACATTTCTTAGAAGTAAAACAAGGACCAGTATTAGGGTGCCTGGTCACAAAATCTAAATTTCTAGCAGTAGAAATAGGAATAGTCAGAGACTGTAACATACACATGGCAACACAGTTAGGGGATTTGCAGTGAGGGCAATACCATTTTCAGAGACGTCTGTCATGTATGATATCAGGGATTCTTCCAGATTCTACATCGGGGAAGAGATTGTTGATGGTAGTGATAATATATGAGCCATAGGCAGAACATAATATTTCATGAGCAATGTATTGCTTATCTGCTTCTTTATTGTTCTGTGCAATAAGGGCGTTAATCTTATTTTTAGAATCTGTAAATGCCTTAGCAATGTCGTGCATATTGTATACAGTGTATCTTTCTTCCTAACTAAGGCCATCCACACCATGCAATAAAGGGGGTATGATGTCGTTGATCATACCAGTTTGAAACTTCTGTGAATCTGCTATGATAGTAGCAATATCTGCTTTATTCCAGATAGACATTGCTATACCAAAAACACCAGTAAGGGTGCCTGTGGTGCCAGTGACATCAGATGTGTCATGGGTATTTCTTTTATGACTTTGATCATCTGAGTTAAGTTTTCTCCTAAAATTGCCTCTATGTTCAGTGGTGTGTACCCCGGCAATAGGGTCTTGGTTATGAATATGAAAAGCGGCAAAGCTATCAAATAACAAAGTACTATAAAACAGTGATGTGTTAGTAGTATGACACATACCAAATTCTTTCATATTCCAGTAAGTCAAGTTAAACAAAACAGGCATATGCATATATTGTAAGTTGTTACTCAGTGAGCCAGGTAAAGCAGTGGCTGTGAGACCACTACAAGGACCAGGGGTTTGTTTTGGACACTCCAAAAGCTGTTTCTCAGTAGGGGGGTAACACAGATAAATACATGGTGGCTGAGTCCATGTTGTGTACAGCACAAAATTTCCTGGCAGAATCTTTAGACAATGAATCACAATATGAGGGGGTCAATTAAGGCAGTGATATTGTATAAACCAGAATGTCTAAGAGAGATCTGGTGCAAGGACAAAGTACCATTTGAGGATAATTTTGCATTGGGCCATCCATGGAAAGTTTCCTTGGAGAGTTTGGTTATGGGGAGTATTTGTCCTTGAGACTTGGTCTACCACTCTATTTGTAGGGTAGATTTATCAGGAGCAACAACCGAAACAGTGAGGTAGGCATCTGAACCTTCCTGGACAGTAATCAAATTGTCAGGACTATTAATGGAGACTCCCTCTGGGGTAGTTGCAGGTGGATCAAGGTGAGGAAGGAGGTGCTTTACTGTGCCTTGGATGCAGGGGGATAACTCCTGAGATGAGGAGAAATGGAACAAGATAGCCATCGTGTCAGTGTATCTGAAAAGGAAACTCAAACATTTGCAAATTAGTACTATTCCACCCAATGGGGTGAGGAAAAGTAATTATACTCCTTTATACAGTTTCAACTGGTTTGCATGTAACCATTTGTTAGTCAGTTTGTTGTTTTGCATGAGTCTAACCTGATAGACTGCTGGACTGAGCTTGTTGACAATGGGATAGGGTCCTTCCCACTTATTGGAGAAGGAATGCGTGGGATGCGCAAATCTGAGAACCATTACCTGATCCCCAACTTGCCAATCCACTTTATTTTTTTTATTTAGTTGTTTAACCAGGAGTAGCACACTAAGCTGAAAGCTTTTATACAGGAGTGACCTGGGGGCACAGGGAAGTTAAATGACTTGCTCAGGGTCACACAGTATGCAAGTGGAAGCTGTGGGATTCAAACCCAGGTCTGGTTTACTTGATGTCACCAGATTTGCAGCTCAGAGCCTTAAACCACTGCGCTATACTGCCTCCCTTCTTGTGCATGTTTGTCAAACTGAATTTTGGACTGTTGCTGGGCCTTGCCCATGCAGTTGGCAGCATACAAGTGACTGTGTATAAGGTCTTGTCTGAGTTTTTCTATATGTTGGTCCACTGATAAACGGTCTGCAGTGGGGGTGTACAGGTCAAACAACAGGTGTTCAGGTAATCTCATGTTTCTGCCAGTTAGCACCTCAAAGGGTGTCAGCTGGGTGGTGGCTGAGGGTGTACTCCTAATTGCCATAAGGAGTAATGGCAGTAGGGAATCCCAGTCCTTGGGATTGTACTCAATACATTTGGAAAGCATTTGCTTAATCCATCTGTTGGCCCTCTCTACTTGACCTGATGATTGTGGGTGGTAGAGTATGTGGAATTTCTGATGAACTTCAAGGAGTTCAAGGGCTTCTTTCATCAACTCACCTGTAAAACTGGTTCTTTTGTCAGAGTCTACATTTAGAGTAGGCCCCACCTGGAGAAAATTCTTTCCACCAGGATTTTGGCAGTGGTTTTAGCAGGGCATGTCTTAGTGGGGAAAGCTTTAACCCACTTAGAGAAACAAACAGTGACCACAAGGGCGTATTTGTTGTTTCTGCTGGTATTGGTTAAGGGACCAATAAAATCAATCTGTATGGCATGCCAAGGGCCGGAATGCCTTTGTAGTAGTAGTTTGGCATTTCATTTGGTAGGGATGGGGTTGTTTTGCGCACAAACCAGGCAGTTGTCTATGTACTGTTTAACATCCAGGCCACCATGCGGTAGTCTTGAGCCTTTGGAGTGTGTTTTCCACTCCCTGGTGTCCACCAGTGGGGGTATCATGCACTTGATACAGAAATTCAAACCTGAGATATAGAGGGACCACCCACAATTTGGTGGGGGTGTCATCTGGTTGGTACCAGATGAGCTTGTCATCTGGGGACAGGTGTCGCTTACCTTCATGCCTTCAGTAGGGGTTATTTATTTTGTTTATTTATTTAGTTTTGTTGACCGGGTAAGTGCACTAGACAAATCCTGCCTATTTTCAGGCACAACCTGGGGGAGGGGGATACAGATGAATGCCAACTCTTGAACCAGATGAAACTGTTGGTGGTATTTTTAGTGAATGAGGGAAATTTGGCCAGGACACCGGGGAAATTCCCCAACTCTTTTTGATAAGTGTCATGGGTTCTTTAACATCTACCTGAACTACCACCAATCCAGGCAGATGGGACCTCGGTTTAACATCTCATCCAAGAGATGGCACCTCAGAAGTGCAACACCCCTCTCATGCTGCACTACAGTGTCAGTACTGGGATATTAAGCCAAGTGCCAGATGTGGGAACTGAACCCACAGCCCTCTGATCCCAGAAAGAGTACCTCTTATGCATAGGTAAGTTCTTCTCAGTACCTTTGTCCAGGAATCTGAACGCATCTTTGAGTTCAGAATCAGCATGCTGGGCTTCTGACAAGTCCAAGAGGGAGAAGGGTTCAGGTTTCTTCCTGATTGCTGCAATGTGTACAGATGCTCTGACCTCTGGATGGTCCATCAGCCAGGTGTCCCCCCCTCGGGCCCCTTCCCTGGCAAGGGTATCAGCAGTGTCATTGAAGGCATGGTAGGGGTCATGAATGGGGTGGGTCTTAACTTTATGTACATAGAGTTTGTGTGCAAATTTCTGTGCCAGTGAATGAATGCAAATTACCAGTTCCTTGTGTTTTACTGGGGTGCCATCATAAGAGGTAAAAGAGTTCTGCCAGAAAGGAAGAAATTATGTAAGGGAACAACAAACCCAGTTAGAGTCTGTGAAAATGATGGTATCCTCGGTTCCATGCTGGATGAACTCGAGGGCACAAGCCACCGCTGCCATCTCCACATACTGTGACGATGTCACACTGCAACATTTAGAGATCTTAACAGTGTTACCAAAAGGGTAGATTACTAATATGCCCATTTGTGCTATCTATTCTCCCTGATAATAGGAAGCTGATCCATCTGTGAAGACATGACACAATGAGGTGTTCTCAAGTAGTTGTGGTGTAGCAGGAAGGAAAGGACCAGGATCTGGTAGATCAGGTGGCTGCAGTGTGTACAGTCATGGGGTTCTCCTTGGAAAAGGAGACCATGCGCCAGCATGGATGGCATTTTGGTTGGGTGGACCTTGATGTCTCTTTCCTGGAGAAGGAGGGACCAGTGTGTCAGTCTGGTATTGGAGACTGGCCCATCCTTCACTCTATCTGATAGCAAAAAGGTTGTTGGGGTGTGGTTTGTATTGATGATCAAGGGGGAGTACCCAACGATATACAGAAAGTGCTTAACAGCCCAGTAGGTGGCTAGAAGGTTACTTTCACAAAGGCTGTACTTCTGTTCCACTGGGGTCAAGAGCTGTGATGCATATGCAGTGGGTCTCAGGGTGCCATGGACCTTTTGGGCCAGCACTGCAGACATAACAATGTCAGAGGTGGCAGATTCCAGATGGAATGGCAGGGCTGGATTGGGGTTAACCAAAGCTGAAGCTGAGGCCAAAGCCTGTTTCAGTGATGACACAGCTCAGGTGTGAATGGGGCTCCAAGTCCAGGGGACATCCCTTTTCAATAATTCATACAGAGGGCCGGCCTTCTGAGCAAAATCACAGATAAAATTTCTAGAATAATTTACCATACCTAGAAACCTCCTAAGGGTGGTCGTGCTGTTGAGTAGTGGCAGATCTTGCAATCCTTGTATCTTCTTCAAGGTAGGGCTTCAGCCTTGATCTGTTATCCTCGGGCCCAGAAAGACTACCTCTTTCTGACATAGTTGTGCTTTCACTGGGTTACATTTGAGGCCTGCCCTCTGGATGAGGGTCAGTAGTTCATCTCAGAGATCCAGATGTTGTTCCTGTGTGGCTGTGGCCAACAGGTCATCCACTTACTGCAAGAGACACTGGGGTGTAGAGAAACCCTCAAGGGTGTCCATCATGTGCAGATGGAAGAGGGAGGGGCTGTTATGGAACCCCTCTGGTAAGCAGGTCCACATGTACTGCCTATCCTCAAAGGTGAAGGCAAACTTATATTGACTTTTGGGAGCCAATGGCAATGACCAAAAACCATTAGAGATGTCTGGGGCACTAAACCATTGTTGGTCAGGGGTCAGCAGTCATAGCACATCTGATGCTGATGCCACAGTTGGGGCACAACTGGGGGTGACCTGGTTTAGTCTCCTGTAGTCAATAGTAAGTTTCCAGGCACCTGTGGGTTTTTTCACAGGCCACACTGGGGAATTTGTAGTGGAAACACATGTCCTTATTACACCTTACTTGAGGAGTGATTTAATTGTTTCCCTAAGAGAAGGCAAGGCTCAGGTGGAAAGGGGTATTGTCGTTGCCTCTCATGTGCTGGGCCTGTCACTTCAATGACAGTGTGCATCCTGCCACAATCATGCTTGTTGGTGGCAAATGCCTCCAGATGCCTTTGCAGGATGGGGAGGAGCTTTGGGAAAAGCTCATGGTTCTTAAACAAATCTATGGTGTCATACTCTTTGTTGTTCGCAAATATTGTTGCAACCACAT
The DNA here is from genome assembly GCA_016271365.2 of Neoceratodus forsteri. Taxonomy (NCBI): domain Eukaryota; kingdom Metazoa; phylum Chordata; order Ceratodontiformes; family Ceratodontidae; genus Neoceratodus; species Neoceratodus forsteri. The sequence continues at coordinate 260,420,209 of JADMNL010000022.1, read as the reverse complement.
GTGAGTCAGGGATCATGATGGTGTGATATTGCCACTGAATTTGTATCAGTAACATATTGGCTAGATCCACCACACAGCTGTGTGGTGCCAAAAAGTCAGTTCCGATTATACTAGGGTGGTCATGCAATACCATCAACTGAAAGGTGTGCTATGCCTTCAGGTGTCCCAGAGTCACAGATAGTAGCAGGAAGTGGTATGCAGGTAACCTAGTTCTGTCTACCCCAGACATATTGGTCTTCCGTCTGGTAGACCAAGGTGATGTGTCTGGGTTGTCATCCTGTAATACAGACACAGCCACATCGGTATCCAGTAGTACTGTCAGTAGGTGGCCCCTGACCTCAACCTCAGTGCAGAGCCTTCCATTTGTATCCAAGACCAGCTTCTTTACAATTTGGACTGGGGCCTGTAATTGTCAATCTGTACCAGTGGAAGCATGGGGGAGCTCTTGAAAGAGGGTCTGGGCCTGGTTCCTGTGAACCATATCACCAAGCTGTACTGATGCTATATAGGGAGCCTCTTCCATGTTCAAGCCTTTAGAGGCTTGAGAGCCTGGACTTCCCATATCCCTGTGGCCTGCTCTCCTGGTTGTATTGCAGCAAGGGCCCATACCGGAACAGCGTCTGCTATGGAGTGCACTTTCCAAAGGAGGTCTCGGAGACTCCGGTTCTCATTGGCTATTTCCCTATATGAGGAGCCTGATCTTTGTCGTTTACCCTTATTGTTCTTATGGTGTTTCTTATTTTTGTGGTAGTTCCAGTTCCCACCCCAAGATTGTTATTGGGCCTGCTGGGGTTGTTAGTTATCTGTGGGGAGGGGCTGTTTCTCTTGGGCCTTCCCCTCCACCATGTAGTGCATCATGGCCTCCAGGATGGCTTGCATGGCAGCTACTTTCTTGGAACCGGAGCCTGAATCATGGCTGTAGAGTTGATAAACTCTCTCTGTTTTCCAAAGAACATAGGCAAATCTCTCCATGTTGGGATAGGTGGTTGGCTCTACATTTTCTCTTACTGCAGGAATCATGTTCCTAAAGAACAGGGTCTTGTATTCAATGAGGTCCACGTCTGTGGCTTCTCCTGCAAAGAGCTTCCCTGCTCGGTACTCCATCCAGAGCCTCTGCTGGAAGGTCGCTGGACATTCCTTCGCATTCTGATTCACAGGGTATGCGAGCATTACTCCTACTGCACCTGGGTTGTGTGCAGTGATGAGTTCAGATGCTACTTCATCGAAGTTGGTGTGGCCATCCTGGCGGACAACATCAGGGAATTTCTACCACAGGCCAGGATCGTTGGTGTGGCGTAGGATCTGGACTGGGTAGTCTGCAGTGAGACTAAGCATTTCACATTTAGCATGCACCTTCTTCAAGTGGCAACTGAGGCTGTCGAACGGGCTCATCTGGCCAAGACTGTCAGCTATTTGCTGAACAGAGTGGGCCATTTGTAAGGGATTATTGGGACTATCAGGTGGAGGTAGATTACCTCAGGCACCCTGCAGGGCTGCCTGATCTGTGGCTTCAGCCACAGTACAGACTATTCCTTCCTTTGTACTAGACTCTTGTAGAAGCTACTTAATCTGGGTCTTGAGGACCCATTTGTTTTTCTCAGGGATGGACACGTTGCCTAAGGCATTCTCAGTCATTTTCTCTATCTCCTGCCTGTCTTCCACATTAATAATGGCTATCAGTGGTGCCGTGGGGACTAGACCTGGGCCTGCTCCCCCCCATCATGGAGGTCACCATGCTGGCATAACCCATGATGAGCATCATGCCATCGATGGCATAGGGACGTGGTATCATGTGACAGGGGTTCGTCATGTTGTGGATGGCGGAGAGGGGTGTCTGGGCCATAGTAGGGGTGTGACTGGGCATTGTACTGGGAGATGTCATCATCTGACTCCTCCTCTTCAGATGACGTTGACAAGGTAGGGGCTACGCCTCCCATTGCCTTGACGTGACCAGCCAGCACCTCTCACTAATGGCGTAGTTTCATCCTTTTATATTAGTAGTAGAAAAAACCTTTATTTTTATACAGGAATTGTTGGTATTATTTACATCATTAGGATGAAGTCCTATTTACAAGATGCTCCTGTGTCTTACATTCCTTTAAACATTAGTTAAGAACAAACTAATATAACAATACAGGCACATACATGTTAATAACAACAAATAGTAAACACTTCTACATATAACATTTCATTCTATACAAATTACTCATAAAAAACATATTAAATTAACCATAGCATCCGCACCTCATACTTAATTCCAACTTCAAACTTAATAAAAATGCTTTCACATCTTTAAATGTATTACTTGCAGCTATTTTTAAATTATTCCATGTTCTGTCTACTATTACGGGAAAACGCATGTAACTATATTTATTCTTTAGTTTAGGAAGTAAGTAATGCCCCTGATTTTTTTCGCAAATTATAAACATATGTTTTCCTTTCTAATCTATCACCCAGGCATTCTGGCTGCTTTTGATAAATAACTTTATAAATTTGCATAGCCCAAGATATTTGTCTTTTTGCTTCCTGGGTAAGCCAGCCCAAATCTTTTAACATAAGGCAGTGATGGGTTCTATAATCCTTTTTTAGTATGAATCTAGCCAACTTATAGTACATTTTATCAATTTTATGCAAAAGATCTTTTGATGCTAGGCCATACACATGGTTTCCATATTCCAGAACGGGTAGAAGGAGTTGTCTAATTACCATTTCTCCTATTAATCTATTTATACAAAAACTTGTTCTTCTAAAGGTTCCCAGTCTTTTATTTACTTTAGAAATAGTGTCAAGAATATGCTTATCAAATTTGAAGGTGTAATCTATCCAAACCCCTAGGTATTTGTACTCTAATACTTGCTCTAGTTCTTCATTTTGTAATGTCTTTATAGATGTATTTTCTCTACTACTATTCAATCTATACTTAGTCCTGGAAAAAAACATCAATTTTGTTTTTTTACCGTTAACTATCAAGCCCGCTCTAGTCAACCATGTACAGAGTCTGGTAAAGTCTGCTTGCAACTTTTGTTCCAATTCAACTAAAGTTCGACCATCTGAAATCATTAGGGTGTCATCTGCATACAGGTTAATACTTGAGTTTTGTATTACATCTACTAAATTATTAATGTAAATCAAGAACAGTGATGGACCTAAAATTGAGCCCTGTGGGACACCTCTCTTTACCAAAAGTCTCTTAGATAGGACCCCATTAATACTTACTTGCTGTTTTCTATTTTCTAGGTAAGGTTTGAACAAGTTATGAGTTTCATTTATTAAACCCAAGTCAACTAAACATTCTCCCAATAATTTATGGGATACCGTATCAAAAGCCTTTGAAAAATCCACGAACACCACGCCCACTGCCAGGCCGTCCTCGAGCCATGTAGCCAGGTCATCGACCATGGCAGTGAGCACGGTGGACGTGGAATGCCCCCTTCAAAACCCTGATTGAAATTTAGTTAGCAGATTATGCTTCACCATAAAATCAGTTAACTGTTCTTGAACCAATCACATATTCACAGTCCTAATGACTCACCTTTACAACACTCTGATCCACATAATCCTGCATCTGCTTCTGTAACACTCTTTGCGTGGCACTCAATTCACGATTGTCCCTAGAAGCTACTCCTAAATCATTATGCACCTGGTTTATCTCATCCTGTAACTCTCCCAACTCCTCACGCATCTGATCATTTGTTCTACTCAACAAGTCATTAATTTGCAAAGTCTGCCCCTTATCCTGTCTCAATCTTTCACACTCCTACTTCAACATACAAAGTTCCTGCTCACTTGCCTGAATGATGCAAAAGGGAATCCATTTCATTCCAGAGTTTGGAGCTCTGACTCCAAATCCTGCTCATGTCTTACACATTCAGTTTCCTGCAATCCCATCTGCTGCTTAAGAGATGAGATTTGCAGTTCAAGGATTTGAAACCTCACTTCGGAGGCTTCCAAAGCAGAACAGAGAGCAGCGACCAACAGTCCATTAGCTTCTTGCTTACTGGCTGTTTGTCTCGTCTCTGTGTACTGGGTTGAAATCCCCAGTACAGGATTTTCAGATTGACTTGCATCCCATGCGAAGTCAGCCCACCCTCCACGGGAGGCAAGGAAGTTCGAGACATCGAGTCTCAGTTCTGCGCAGATATTTGATACGGTGGCTTCTGCGCAGATATTTGATATCGGTGGCCATTGTGTTGAAGGGTGCAAAAAATCAAACTGTGAAAAGGCGCTGTGCTGTGTATCGATCCACAACAGGTGTACTAGTTCACAGTCAGGCTACTGTACACTTGTAAGCTTGCAATTCAAAACTGCTGTAGGGTGGGTCGAGTCGGCATCGACCACACCCAGCAAGAGCAAGACTTTGCAAGTGTTTACAAAGTGGGTGAAAAATGGGAGAGGTTGGGTGGGAATGCACACTTGCTGTCCCTGTTGGAAAGGGGAGGTTGTAGCAACAAGTGAAACTTCGAGAACTCCAAATATTGCCTGCACGGGGTTGCCCATTATCAGGAGGTCTAAACCTCACTCTCAGGTTCTTGGCAATAATAGGTATGCAAGGAATCACAGACATGTTGCATAAAAGTAATAAAACTTGTTTATTACTACCAAAAGGAAAATCACAGTTACCCTAAGCAGTTCTTACCATTAGGAACTGGGAGCCAATGCTAAGCGTTCCCTATACCTCGAGGAATCTTGTCTCCTGAGGTCTCCGAGGTAGAAGATGTAATGTCTTACATTATATACCTATGATAATTGCCATGGTTACTGTAAGATAGAAACATTTCTAGTTACAGAGATGAGCCCTATTGGCTAAATTAGAGGTGGCTCCTCGGTCCAAGATAACATTATACAATTTTGTTATAGTCATCACTTAGTAGAAACAAAAAAGTACAGTTTGTACATAGCCATGTAGTAATACAAATCATCAGAAGATGGCAATGCCGACTTATATATCATAATCATTACAAGGACACAGGTGTCCTAACATCTTATAAGCAAGAAATACATGTGTATATTGGAAAGTAAAGTGTATAGCAATAATGTGCATACATATCCTGATATCTACTCTTATACAGTAGATGCCCATAGCCCTGCATGTTAGTATAACATATACCTAAATGCTAGCTGTCTGCGATATACCTCTGGGGGTACCAATCAGGGTGCAGGGACCTCATGTAACACCCCTAATGCAAAACACCATGGCAAGTATGTGTAAATCACTATGAAAGAGTTTAGACTGATTCTGTTTTAAATAAGAGAAAGTGGTGTTAAATGGCCTCTCACACACTCTGCAAAGGTAGAAAACAGAAGACACAGGGTAGCATGTGTTTTATCCTACAAAGAACTCATCAGTGTGCCTTGTCTGTAACAGCCAAAGGACAGGATGAATAAGTCATATATTTTTGTCTCACTGGTTTGTATCATGATGGAGCCCAAAATAGGAAAGTAATCTAAAAATCACAGAACCTCAGCACAAAAGCACTGAGGCAAGGGTTACATGAAAAGGCACTGGCAATAAAGCCAGAATTCATGGAAAGGTAAAATTATATATATCCCCATAATGCAAAGCATCACGGGACATATATACAAATCACCATAAAATAGTTAAGACTGGTTCTGTTTTAAGCAAGACTGGGTGATGCTAAATGGCTTCTCACACACTCTGAAAAGGCTGAAAACAGAAGACAAATATTTCATTCTACACAGGATGTATCAGTGTTCCTTATTTGCAATAGCCCAGTGGCAAAATGGACCAGCCATATATTTTCATCTTACGGGTATGGGTCATGATGGAGCCTAAAACAGAAAGGTAATCTAAAAGTCAGAGTCTCAGCACAAAAGCACTGAGGCAAGGGTGAACTGGAAAGGACCCCAGCAATAAAGTCAGGTTTTGCAGAAATGTAAAATTACACATATCCTCATAATACAAAGCATTATGTGAAGTATACAGTATGTAAATCACAATGAAAATGTTTAGACTGGTTCTGCTTTAAGCAAGAGTGTGTGGTACCAAATGGCTAAATCCAGCACAGACTGGTGGCCTGGCCCCACATTTTATTTGTATGTTTGTGGGAATTATAGATTTTTCCTTGTGAAATTTGATCTATGATGTTTACCAACACAGCTTGGTACATTTTTTATTGACACATCACAGTGTTGCCACTGCCCTTGTAGCCACTTGAACTGTGCATAACCAGTACAATACTACATTTTAGTTGCAATTTAGTTTGAAATATAGATACAGCTCTTAGTGATATACCCCTCTGCTCCTCATCCTGTGCACACTGGAGCAGCACATTTAAATTTTTATTTGTGCTAATATATCATTTTCTAAAGACAGTTGACATAATTTTGGAGCTCAGCATAGCCAGGTGTATTAGTTTGTTGAGACACTACAATACAGTATGACTGCTGCCCTGTGTTTAGCTGTTCATTTGTCTCTGCTGTCACTGTATTTGCTTTCTCCATGCAGTGCTGGCACAGAATGTAGTTTATTTTAAACACTTTCATGACTCACCCACTATAATATTTTATAATAGTAAACTAATTTTTCTTCTACTGTATGTGGATCCAGTGGAGTCTGATGTATTTTACAATACCCAAAAATGCTCAGTCAAAAGCAGTGGGGTACATGCAGCTGTTAAATCTGTTGAAAGAAATAGAAAGTTATTAACATGGAAAAAAGGGACAAAGCAGGCCAGACAGAAAGAGCCAACCACAGATGAAGGTATTGCTAGTGCAGCATGAATCACTGGTAATAAAAGACAGATGATACCAGTGGAGGCAATCCAAAAAAAATGTAGTGTTCCATATGCATGTATTGGGGCAGCACAGGAACTGAGGGATGTATTCCAGAAAATATTGATTCTGATTCTTTTAAGGTAGGTGTGTGTGTGTGTGTGTGTGTGTGTGTTTTGGGGGGTGATAATGGGGTTAGGGTGAGGGGTGGTGAAAGAGCTAGCTCTGATTAATATGTTTCTCCAGGCTTAACTTTTTTGATCTAGTAGTAGTAATTCTGAAATTAAAATGTTGGAAACCAAAGTTGTGCCACAGGCTCAGTTCAAGGCTAACAGCTCAGTGAATTGATAAGACAACCATTAGTCTGACAAAGCAGTTAATAGGAAGAGGAAGCTTACCAAATACAAATCAGAAGAGTTATGCCCCTGCTGCCTCATATCAGCCACCACTGTCTGAAAAAAACTCCAATAGTACCCAAAGGTTTCCTACAGTACATATAACAAAAAAGATCTTCTCTATTGTAAGACATTCTTTTCTGGGGTCCAAACCAACCAACACTGTGTTGCATGCCAGGCAGATGTAAGTAAACCTGTACATATGGGCAGCTCATCACTACATAATCATCAGAGGCATAAGTACTTTTGACTGTGCATGAGAAATATTTTTTGAAGGAGTGGTGATGGTGAATTATGAAGGAAGCATTGACAAATTGCCACAGAGACTCACACACCTTCTCCATCCCCCAGCCTCACTATATTACTGGCAAATCTGCTTTCTCATACCACCTCCCTCACCTCTGGAACAATCTTCCTTCTGATCTTCATCTAGTCTCCCCTCACATCGTTCAAAAGACTCCTCTGCCTACTCCCTCCTCCCCCCTCCCCAATGCCTTCAGTGCACCTAACCCCTGCATCCCCTTTTTGTTTCTGAGGACCTGTCCCCCCCTCCTCCACAACCTGTTTCCCTTATCCTCTCCCTTCCTCTGCTTCTTCATGTCTCTGTTGGCCTGACCTGTTCCACCCTGCACCCCTTTCTCAACCCATTTTCTCCATATCCCTCATAAAGGGACCTAAAGCTGTCTATAGGATTCCCAGATTTACTAGTAGATCTTATTTGTTATGATTTTCATACCTGTATGACTGAGGTTCTCCATGAAAAAATGTGCCTACACTATATTTAATCTTTGTACAAAAGTTGTAAAGTTCTGAATGACTGAGTTCTCCTATGTAAAAATGTGCCTACGCTAGATTTAATCTTTGTACATAAGCTGTGAAGTTCTGAAATGTTACTCACGCTGTAAATTTTTATCATATCGCCAGTTTCTCTCTGTTAATGGTCTGAATTTTGTGACTTGTACTGAATTTCAACCTCTATGTAGCATTCACCCAGGCTGCACTTGGAAACGAGCCTAAGCTCAGTATGCCTTTCCCGGTCACCAAATTTTAAATAAAAAAATTGACACAGGTGGCTCTGGTTATACTGTATGTCAACTCCATGTTCCAATAAATGCAGCACATCCAAGTTTTTAATCATGCCATCCCTATGTTGGTAGCACATGAGGTGGGTGCCTGAATCACAGCGCCATCCAAACTGGCGACGCGATGTCTGAATGGCGAGGGGGGAGGGAGGCGACTGGATGTGGTGGGGTGGGCGACCGTAGTGACAGGATGTCGCTGTATGTACACATGCACTTGGGGGGGACCGAGCACAGCGAGTGTGGCCTGGGAGGGGGCAGGGGGGGATGTAGGGGGTGTCGCTGTGGTTGGCTGCCAAGCTGCACCATGGCATTGGAGGGTTGGCCTCTGCTTGTGGTGCATGCAGTTCTGGGTTTGGGTCTGGGTGACACTGCATTTTTGTTGTGCCTGGCCCAAAATGTTTTGCTTTTGCTACCCCGACATGTACCCCCTGGGTTGAGAATCTTTAAGTGGGGAAGTGCGGGTGGTGAAGCCCCTGCATGGGGTGTATGGAAGTGCAGCCCCCCCCACAGAAAGCAAAGTATTTAAATCCCCAGCGCTGTTCTTCCATGCGCTGAAGATGTCCGGGTGGTGAAATTGTTTTCACTGCCCTGACGTCGCGATAATGCGAGTCGCCATTCGGCACTTGCGATTATCACATAGAACCTGTCAGTACGCTTGGAAAATGCCCCAAGTTTTGTGGATATCAGTGTAACCTAGAGGTTGGAGTAACAAGCTGTGAATGATCTTGGTACATCCAGCAGACCTAAATTTCATTCCTACAACCTCCGCTTACATACTGTGTGACCCTGAACAAGTCACTGAACCTTCTCAATACTCCTAGGTTGCCTCTGAAAACTGGCCTTGTGCCTAGTGGGCCTTAGCCAGTTAACAAAGAATAAAAAATTGTACAAGTACAGTACCAACTCCATGTTCAAATACTAGTCATTGTGCCCTTCCCACAGTCCCACTGCCTCTAACTAAGCAGCTGAACAAAGCCAAACACTAAGTCACTCTGCTGGAATCTGCAGACAAAGAAGGCTATGTTTACCAACAATTACTCCAAAACAGTGAAGAAGGAAGATCAGTACTGCCATTATGAAATTTTCAGCATCATGACAGCTGCATATAGCCTAATACAACCAAAGGGTTCTGTGACTTGATGGGTTCTATGACTTCATATACATTTTAGAACCACTTTACTAAGTTCCATCTCAAACATACTTTACCAAGACTGTAACATCACAGTTTTTGATGTTGTGCATTAGCAAGTCAGGAGTGTTTTACAGGCATCAGTAGCTGAATATGTGCATATCACCACTGAAGCTAAGGCAAACTGCCAAACCACTGACTGCATAAACACTGCTGCCCATTGCACATGCTTTTATTTTGCATCAGGGCATAGTCATAGTGCCACTTTCCCACCACCACAAAAAGCAACCTACCTAATACTAGGTGCAAGCAATGTTTTGTATTGCAGCCTTTGGTAAAAGTCACAGTTATGAGAATCATTTAGAAAATAAAGGGAATAAGCTGATCCGGTGGTATAGAGGTCTGAGGCACTGTCATGTGCCTTGCATCTTCCATGCTGGTGACTCAAGTTTGGGAACAAGCTTGGGTCATCGGGGGTGGGTGGGCTTGGAGAGGATCAAGGGGCTGTCAGGTAGCTCTTCTCTCCTGGGCTGGGGAAATGAGTGTTCCCAGCTCTTGGCTTCCACCCAGTGGAGGTCTGGGGGTAGCACTGATGCGCAGGGGGCTGGTGTTACACTGGGTGGGTGGAGTGGGGCTGGTGGTTCCAGAGCACATGTGTGCCTCCATGTGCATGCAGTAACCATGTTTGCTGTAGCCCCGGGGCATCAAGGGAGAAAATGAAAAATGGGTTGGTGTAGGTTACATGAAGCTCTGCCTACTTCCATTCTGCATCACCATCTGGCCGCTGGCCCAGAGTCTGGACAATAGTCACTGGGTGGTGGGAGGATAGCGCCCCACTTCCTAGCCCTGCCATGGGGAGTAATACATGGAGGATCTCAGGCTCAGTGGTTCAGGCAAGGTGAGCACTGGATGAGAGGAGGTGGACAGAGCAGTACAATGGAAAAGAGAGAGCTCAGCTAGTCTATTTAACTGAGACTTACTGGTGGGTGCTCACAACTAGAGGAGCAAAGTACACAGTGATTAGAGACAAAGTATCAAAGGACATTGTAGCACGCAGTAACATTAAACTCCCTGGTATAGTTTGCATAAACACCAAAGAGGCTTACCTTATTACAGCCTTCCTTTATTAAGTGCAAAAACAGGTGCAAGGGCAAATAAACCTCCTGAAGATAGAGTGCAGTGTGAACTGTAAGCGGACAAAATCAAACAAACTTGACCGCCAACACCAACATGGTGTTCCCATGCGGGGTACAGGAAGCCTGCAGACCAGCGTGCATCCCAAAGGGACACAAATACCGTGCTGACAATTTGGAGTTATGCCTTCCTCAGAGCTGACTGGCTTACATATATGGCTTCATTTAAATAGCAATCCATTTGCTTCTTTCTTGAGCCCACGTGATGACAGCTGGATAGAGTCCACAAATTTAAAGTGCAAGCAAATTTGTCAATAAAGTGCAAGGTTAACAAAGTGCAAAGAACATCTATTAATAAAATACCTATTTCAAAAAGTGAATAAATAACCACTGAAAACACATATCTAAAGCACATTAACAAAACATACAAGTACATGAACAGTCAGACATGGTACAGTATATAGGAAGTTTTTCTTCTTCTAAATCAAGGACATTTCTCAATTATATCACAAACAGCAGAATTAAAGATAACAGTTCATAGGGATTTCCTCATTTAGTCCATATGGGTTCAAAGTATTTACAGTTAAAATCCAAAATATTTCTCGTTGGGATAATTTGTTCCCCAGATTTCCCCCATGAGGTTCTAATGCAACTTTCTCAATTGCCACAAATTTTAATCCAATCCGTGAAGCATGGTGCTGTTGTTCGAAGTGTCTAGCTACTGAACTGCTTTGAACTCTATTTCTGATTGTGGATTTGTGTTCAGAGATTCTTTCTTTCAGTGTTCTTTTTGTCTGCCCCACATACCCCAAACTGGATGGGCAAGTTAGCAAATAAATAACATTTGTACAGGAACAATTTATAAATGAATTCATTTGGAATCTTTACCAGTATGTGAATGTTTAAAATCAGTACTGTCACAAGTGTTATTGCTCTGCGTACAGTGTCCACACCTATAGCTTCCTTTGGGGGCAGGAGGGCCAGGTTTGTCTCTCTTCCAGTGGTGCATATAGACTCTGCACAAGTTTATCTTTCAGATTTCTTCCTTTCTTGTAGGTAATCCTCAGGTTTTTATATGATGTTCCTCTAAAGGCTTTATCTTTCTTTACAGCATCCCAATGTTTTCTTATTATGTGTTTCCTTCTTATGTTGGACACTCCATTCACCTCATTACAGAATGTCAAGACACATGTAGTGGGCTGTTCATCATTGTCTTTTGCTTTTGGGTGTAGTAATCCCACTTGCTCACTTTGGTCTGCCCTTTGTATAGCCTTATTAATACACCAATGTGGGTAACCTCTATCTAGGGAACATTTTACAATTACTCCCTTCTGTTTGTTATATTCTTCATCTGTACTGCACAGTCTTTTAGCCCGTAGCATTTGTCCTACTGGAATATTACTGACTAGAGACCTTGGGTGTGCACTGTCATTATGTAACATTGTGTTTTTTTCTAAGGGTTTCCTATAAATAGTTGACTCAAGATGCTCACCATTTTTAAAAAGTTTAAAATCTAGAAAGTTAACACAGTCAGAGTCCATAGTTGCCACAAATTTTAGATTCACATCTGTAATATTGATGTATTCCAGAAACAACTTTAAAGAGCCACTGATGCATCAAGAAGAACTCTGAAGAACATAATATTTAAACACAAAGCAGCTTATATTTCTCATTAGCTAGATATTTTTTCCTCCATTATTTATTACTGAGGTCAGATGCATGAAAACAGGACAGTTGTTCCCTGAGGGTTCATCAGCTCCTGTTGCTTCTTCCAAATCTGATGTCATAATAATGTGCTTGTGACATCACAGTTAACCCTATGGGAACAGACTTTGATGTCACAACAGAGCTTTATGATGTCAAGTAGGGAGTAAGTTATAGAAGCAGATGGGCTCTAAGGGATCCTGTTTGTGTAGGAATTTCTTCAGTAATAAATAATGAAGAGGATAATGCTATAGAAAATATGAGAAATACAAGCTGAATTGTGTCCAACTATTATGTTTTCCAATGTTTTTTTCAAAGGTGACAGTTGCTCTTTAAATCCTTTTCTGTCCCTTCCCACAATAACAATCATCAATAAATAATCTCCAATACAGATAATTTTGGATAAAGAGCCTATTTGTATACACATATTCTTGTTCCCATTTTCCAACATAAAGGTTCGTAAAACTTGGCACAAACATTATTCCCATTGCAGTTCTACAGCATTGCTGATAGAACTTGATTTTATGCAAAAAAATAGTTGGAGTTCGATACCATATCAGCCATATCACACAGAAATTCTGTATTCAAAATATTTGCTCTTTTATCAAGATAATGTTTGATTGCTGCAATTCCTCCAGTATGTGGAATGTTTGAATATAAGCTTTCTATATCCAACATCACTAGTATTGTCACTGATGAAATTATCACATCATCAAGGCTTCTTAAAATGTCACTGCTGTCTGCAATATATGAGTAGAGTTACTTCACATGTGGTCTAAGATGACAGTCTACATATTATGAAAAAGGCTCCATACTTGAGCCTATGCTAGATACAACAGGATGACCGGGAGATGTTTCTGAATTTTTGTGTATTTTCGGTAATAAATAAATACAGGGTTTTACTGGATATTCTACTTTTAGGAATCCTGCTTTTCTTTCACTCAAAAATCTGTTCTCTTGATTCAAAGTAATAAATGTCACAGCTTTTTTTTTATCATTTATGTTGGACCCCCCCCATCAATTTGTTATAGTATTGATTGTTATTTAACTGAGATTCCATCTCAATTTCATACTTATCCCAGCCCCATATTACAATGGCTCCCCCCTTGTCAGCTGGTTTTATCACCAGATTCCTGTTCTCTTCTAATTCTTTAACAGCCATTCTCTCGTGTATGGTTAAATTGTGTTTCTTATTCTGGGTACCAGCCCTTCTCGATTTTTTAAGAAGTTCATCTACTCCTATATTTACTCACGCTGTGAAGGTATTCAATGCAAAGTGTCCTATTGTAGGAGGAAAAAATGTAGATTTTTTTCGCAAGTTACAAGTAAGATCTTTTTTCTCCTATTTGTGTCTCATATACAAGTTCCTCCTCCACATTACTTTCACCTTCATTCATAAGGGGCACACAACAAATTTCTCATTTCCAAATAATTTCTCTTAGAGTAGAAAGAGTGTAAATGAAGGGTTCTATAGAATTTGTATAGCTCTATCTGTATATGGAAGGGGTTTATGGGTATATCAGGAACAAATGAGAGACCTTTTTGCAACACACTTTTTTGAGTTTCACTGATCAATATATCTGTTAAATTGATGATTGCCAGCAGTTCTGGCATGTGGAACATCTCACCTGCTTCTGTGGCTGCTGCCAATAATTTCCTCTGTTCCTGCCTCCTCTTCTTCTTGCCATTCCCCTTCCTCATCGTCCTTATAACTTGTACTCCTGATATTGAGGGGTAGTCTGATACTGTAGGTCTGCTTGGTTGCCTTGCAAACCTCTGCCCCTTCTCCCTAAAAAAGGTCCTACTTGATGTCAATTTATTTCACCCTCACTTTCTGGGGACGAATCAGAATTATCCATTCTGAATCTATGACCATCACTACTACAAAATGGCTCTCTCCTCTGTGTTGAATGATAATTATATACCCTTCCCTGTGAATAATCATGTGCGGCTCTATTATGTTTCCCCAGTTTGTATTGCTTTAAGTCATTCTCATATTTCTTTATGGCATTGTTAATTCTACTGGTAACTTGTCTGAAATCCACATCTGTTAAACTCTTTCTTATTTCCCCTTCTATGTGTACAATATCTTTATCAACTTGTATCAAATCTATTTTAGGCTTCTTTACAAGTGATAACATCAAGTCACTGGATGCTTTATTTAAAATCTGTTCCCATTCTAACATTAAGATCGGCTCATCCAAGCCACAGGCTGGAGATTTCTGTATTCTTAACCTTCTAAGTATCCTTTTGTCTCTCCAATAGTGTGATAGCAATAGAGCGTGCATTTGGAACCTCACTGCTAATTTTTTCTAATGCATTGCTATCTGGTTGTACTTGTACATTCATGGAATTTCCTACTTGGAATATGAACTCCATGCAGGCTGCCATGTCCAAAATAATACCAGCTGCTTCTTCTTCAGAAAATGAAAGCAAGCCCTGATTCACTTGGTTTACACGTCTGTCCTCCACCATTACTACCACTGCTTCAAAATGGTTCACACAACTGAATGTTATTGAAATAAACCACCAGGAGCACTTCTCTAAAAGTGATCCTCTGAGTAACTTCCCAAAGTACACATAGTAGTACAATGGAAAAGAGAGAGCTCGGCTAGTCTATTTAACTGCAACTTACTGGTGGGTGCTCACAACCAGAGGAGCAAAGTACAAAGGGATGAGATGCAAAGTCTCAAGGGACATTGTAGTACGCCGTAACATTTAATTTCCTGATTTAGTTTGCATAAACACCAAAGAGGCTTACCTTATTACAGTCTTCCTTTATTAAGTGCAAAAACAGGTGCAAGGGCAAATAAACCTCCTGAAGATAAAGTGCAGTGCGAACTGTTAGTGGACAAAATCAGCAAAACCTAACTGCTGACACCAGCATGGTGTTCCCGTGCGGGGTACAGGCAGCCTTCAGACCAGTGTGCGTCCCCAAGGGGCATGCACAACTTGCTGACGTTTCAGTGTTATGCCTTCCTCAGAGCTGATTGGCTCACGTATAGGGCTTCATTTAAATAGCAATCCATTTGCTTCTTTCTTGAGCCCACGTGATGGCAGCTGGATAGAGTACACAAATTCAAAGTGCAAGCAAATTAATCAATAAAGTGCAAAGTTGACAAAGTGCAAAGAACATCTATTAATAAAATACCTATATCAAGAAGTGAGTAAATAACCAGTGAAAACACCTATAATTACATCAAAGCACATTAATAAAACATACAAGTACATAAACAGTCAGAAATGGTACGATATACGGAAATGTTTTCTTCTTCTAAATCAAGTACATTCCTCAATTGCACATTGTTTAAACCTTGAAGTGCATGACTTCCTTAAGTTCAGTTCAGTTTATTGGAGAGCAAAACTGAGAGTTAACTCTCTTTTACAATTGCATCCAACATGTAACAGGAAACAGATAACACATATAAATAGTACAAAATAAACTGTATCAAAGTTAGAATCATACATTACAATTCATTAATAGCACCACACTTAAGAACAATGAGTGTGTAAAATAGCATGGAAAGTCTGTAGCCATTTTAGTTACTCATCAACGGCTCAGAGAATATTCCAGCAATTGCAACAGTCTTGAGGTTTTCTCATTCATAATTTAAAGTAGGAGCTGGTAATCTGGAATTCCATCTATCACATGTAAGAGAGGATACTGGAGCAGAAGAAGGCAGTATCTGAGTATAGCATGCTTTACAAAATTGGTCAGTAAGCTGTATCCCTTAGAACAACTTAATAGGGTATCATTAAAAGTTTAGCATTTCTCAAAGCAGCAGTGTGTGAGCTTAATTCTGACACTGCCCGTCTAATCAGGTGCAGCCACTGATAAGATATCTGCAGATGTTGCAAGAACACCTTGCACCATCACTTAAACCAATGGATGGTGCTACTGTTGTGGTTCTTGCAGGCTGGTATCAGATCTGAGTTGCTATGCTATGTTTGAGAAGGGGTATTACACTGTGGTCACTCTTCTTGAGTCATGCTGCAAGAGAAACATTGATGGTATCCTTTCATCATACACACCAGATGTGGATGATCACTGGAAGAAGTACTTACTGAATGTGCAATGGGTGAGACAGAAAAAGAGCATACTTCAAATGCATAAAAGTAAAATGCCACTATACTGCCAGGGGTACCAGTGTCAATACCATTATCAGCCCATTTCAGAAAGGCGATGTAGCTCTTCCAACCATGTTAGGTCCCTCGCCCTCTTCTTCTACAACTTCTACCAGACTCCTCTGATTCATACTGATGTAATCCTGCTCTGTTCCATCATTAAGCCCTATTGAGGAATGTCTGATTTCACCCAGCTTCTTTTGAGATGTTCATTTCCAATCAAGGTAGCAGCCACTTTATGGAGTCATACAGCTTGCCGCTCGGTGACATTATGTTCTGTCTCAAGGGTTCATGAAAAGTTGCTGTCTTCATTCAACTGTTTCAAGAGAGTTTGCCCCATGATTACTGTGCAGGTCATGTGGCAGGCCCATACAGGCTACGTGGGCTAAGACAGTAACCCTCACCACAACAGCCCAGGTCAGGTGTGAGCTGCAGATCCTCCCAGTCAAAAGGACCCAGGAGCAGCTCAGATCAAGGGGGCCTTGGAGCCTCCCATACAGCTCCTTGAGAAAAGGGTGCCTGAGAAAGAGGACCATCTGAGGTCCTCTTCACTAAAGGCCAAAAACAGAAACCTTCCCCTCTTGTTGACTAGTGGTGCCTTCCAAACCAGTTGGAACCAGTAACATAGGAGTGGTTTCTGACTTCCCTGGGAGGCTGAAGTGTCCTGTCACCCCTCCATTCCTCCTCACTGTGCACTTGGGGCTGGTTGGGTGTAGGCAGCTTTAGGGCCTGAGACTAGGTAGGGTGGGCTTGCATATCCCTAAAGCCCAATGGTGAGTTAGTCAGTGAGGAGCTGCACTGGCCTGTAGTTAGGGACTCTGTTGGCTGTACAGTTTCAAGGGGTGGGGCCACCAGATGAATGAAGGTGGCAGAGTGACCAGAAAACCAGGAGAAACCAGATGATCACAGGTGGTGGAGTGACTAGGAGTGAACAAACAACCAAAAGCAACAGAGTAGGCAGTGGACCAGGAGTGACCAGATCACCTGGGGTGGTGGCCACATGGCATAACAGACAGCCAAGAGGTCAGACAGCTATGAGATGGGGGTGAGCACTGAAGCCTAACCATGCTGGTCACCAGGTACTGCACATCACTGGAGGTGTTAGAGGTCACTTTGCTAGCGTAATGTAGGCTGTTGCAGCTCCCCTTCTACTAAACATTGTTGTTATTGCTTTCTTCTAAACACTGTTTTGGAAGGGAGAAATCTGCATGCAGGACTTTGGACTGTATCAGTACCCCCAGTTAAAGACCTCACCATTTTAAAGGGAACTCTTCCGGGACTAATATGTTTGAAATTAAACTGAGCTGACATATGGTACATTGTTTGCATATAGTCTGTTGTGAAAGTACTGTGCTTATGTAGTGCCTATCATTGCACAAGATCATAAGCCATTATTTTCTTCCCTATTTACTGTTCATTAATAAAGCTGTGTCTATTTGTGTACCACAGAATGGTGTGAGATTAGAGTTATTTTCTTGCTCTGTACTGGGTAGAGGAAAAGGTTCAGGGGCCATGACTACAAGGACCAGTTACAGGTTCCCCTTTTTTGTCTACTTGAACTACTTTCAAAAGTTATTAAAACTTTCTGCCTGCTAATTTTTTTGTGCTACTAACTCTTTATATTTTTCAAGATGAGCCTCATATTGCCACTACTCTCTAAATAATCTTCCATAAAAAGGACAGATTTGAGACAGGCCTGTACTTTGCCAGGGCTCTATGATGCCAGTTCAACAGCTATGCTGTTGACCAACTTCACAGCGACAAGTTGCGGTTGACATAATTCCAGAAAGAGACCCCAGCCATTTTTTCTGAATCCCCTATGTGGGGGGCTCTGCCCCCACAACCCATCTAATAGATTCCAAAGCCCCTGCACTCCCCAGCTAATAGATTCCAACTCTAAGTCGGAGTTGATTCAGGGAGGGAGTGCAGGACTGGGAGACAAAGTGCTGGGGTCTCGGGCGGACCATTACAGTGAACTGTTGATGTTGTTGGCATCAATGTGTTAGCTGTAATATGGTCGGCATGTGGTCAGCATACCTTTTGGGTGTATCTCTGGGTTCAAAGATAGTTTCTTAGGAACATAGAAACATAGACTTTGATGGCAGATAAGGACTGCTTGGCCTACCTAGTCTGCCCATTCCCTATGCATTGTATAAGCTGCAGATTCTAGTTAACCAGCAGCCTACTTCCTCCTACACTTCACTATAATTGCCTTATGTCTGTCCCATGCATTCTTGAATTCCCCCACTGTTTTTGACCCCACAACCTCCTCAGGAAGGTGGTTCCAAGCATCCACTACCCTCTCTGTGAAAAAATACTTTCTGACATTGCCTCTGAGCCATCTCCCCCTCTATCTTCAAACTGTGCCTCCATGTTCTTGCACATCTCTTTCTCTCAAAGATGCTCCCATCTTGGACTTTGTTGATTCCCTTGAGATACTTGAATGTTTCTATCATCTCCCTCCTTTCCTCAAGGGTATACATATTATGCTCTTTCAGTCTGTCCTCGTATGGCTTCTGTTGCAGACCCTGCACCATTTTAGTTGCCCTCCTCTGGACTGCCTCCATCCTGTCTATGTCCTTACGGAGATGGGGTCTCCAGAGCTGCATGCAGTACTCCAAATGGGGTCTCACCAACTGTCTGTACAGAGGGATAACAACTTCCTGTTTTCTACTGGTGATGCCTCTCCCTATGCATCCCAGTATCCCTCCAGCCCTCCTTATTGCCTTCCCCACCTTTCTCTCTTCTTTCTTCTCCCTAAGAATAACCCTTTTTCTTTTCCCTCCCCCTTCTCTTTCTTTTATTCTTTTTTATTCCTTTTTTCCTTTTTCCTCTGGATATATTTATATTTGAATACAATGAAAATGATGTCTGTTTTGTAATTTGTAAAAAGAGGAATTCTATATGAATGTATCTTGGTGCACTCTATGTTAACTGTGGGCCCTCTCTTACATAGAGAGTGAGGATTGGAACTAGATATAAAAAATATTGAAGTGTATGGACCTAAGGATGGTGGACATGCACTTCAATCTGGTTCCAAACAGTTTCACTATACAAAGAGTAAAAAGAAAATAACAAATTTATATCATTTTCCACAGACTGATGAGACACACCAAGATAGCTTCCCAATAAAGTATCCTATGGAAATCGATAAATTATTAAATGAGGATCTCAGCTAACCAGAAGGGCAATTGTCACAAAAGTGTTTGAACAATATAAGAATTTCTGAAATAGGAAGTCTAATGAACTTAGTTCCAAACATAGCTTTTGTTATTAATTTAAAAACTGATATTTATATTTCATGTGAATGTACACAAGTTTTTCTAAAAATTTTAGAGAGCACTATCTTTGCACCTTTTTTAAGGTGGGTCGATTGCAATTATTTTGATTGTTAATTGACAGCCTGTTCAAGGCTATGATGTCACAATTGTACACCCTTTAAAATGTAGATCTATCTGTTTGCTTGTTACCCCTTTTGAAGCCTCACGAAGAGGTGAGGCGCTAGGGGCTTTTTTGCTTCTCACAACAGTGAACTTAAAACTACTTTAAAGGAATTAAAAGCCTGAGAGAATAAAATAAGCAGTTGCTTCAGTTTATTTCTCTAGTCTTTGTGTGTGACATTTGGAGATTGTGTTTGAAATTGGGGGTAGCTACCCTATCACACCACCTGCATTTGCGAGTACGCAAATTCCTTTGTTGGATTTGTTGTTGCCTTCTCACATTGTTTGCCTACCTTAAGGTCATCTGATATGACTGCCCCGATGTCCCTTTCCATTTCTGCTATTGTTAGTGCCTTCTCCCCATTGTGTACTCTTCCCCTGGCTTTTTGTTTCCTAGGAGCATTACTTTGCACTTTTTTGCATTGAATCTAAGCTGCCATATTTTTGACTATTTTTCCAACCTTGCCAAGTCCCTTCTCATGCTTTCCACCCCCCTTGTGTATCAACCCTGTTGCAGATTTTTGTATGGTCTGCAAAGAGGCATACTTTTCCTTCCAGTCCCTCTGCAATGTCTCCTATAAAGACATTAAAGAGGACCTGTCCCAGTACTGAACCCTGCAGTACCCCATTAGTAATCACCCTTTCTTCAGAGTATACTCCATTTACTATTACCCTCTGCATCCCATTGGTCAGTCAATTTGTCACCCAGGCTATCACCCTGGGACCCACTCCCAGGGTGGCTAACTTGTTTATTAATCTTTTATGTGGGACTGTATCAACTGCCTTGCTAAAGTCTAGGTAGGCCATATCTACAGCCCCTCCCTGGTCTACTACTTTGGTCAACCAGTCAAAGAAATCTATTAGATTTGTCTGACATGATCTTCCCGCTGTGAATCCATGCTGCCTAGGGTCCTGTGCAGTGCTGGCCTCTAGATACCTATTCAACAATTCTCTCTTTCAGAACTGATTCCATCATTTTCCCTACCACTGAGGTTAAACTAACAGGTCTGTAGTTCCCTGCCTCTGCCTTGTTCCTAATTTTGTGAAGAGGAATCACATCTGCCCTCCTCCAATCAAATCAAAATCAAATCCTCAGGTACCACACCATCCTCCCATGATTTGTTAAAAAGGGTAGTCAGTGACATCACTAGGTCTCTTCTTAGTTCTTCTAGAATTCTGGGGTGAGTCCTGTCAGGTCCCAATGATTTGTCCACCCTGAGTTTTAGGAGTTCTCTCAGAACTCTTGCTTCTGTGAATGGACTATTATCGACCCCCCTGTCCAGAGTGACTCTATTGCTTGATTTATGTATCTCCCTATCTTCTTCTTTTGTAAATACTGAGCAAAAGTATTTGTTCAGTATCTCTACTTTTCCACTGTCATCCTCTGTCCACCTCTCCTCCCCTTTATTAAGTCTCACTATCCCTTCCTTGGTCTTCCTTCACTCCATTATGTACCTATAAAAGGCTTTATCCCCCTTCTTAACAGAGTTGACCATCTTTTCCTCAGTTTGAGCCTTCGTTATTCTGACCCTGCTTCCTTCTGCTTTAACTGGTACAGTTCTCTGTCCTGCTTATTCTGTGATTCCGTATACTTCCTGAATGCTATATTTTTCTCCCTAACCTTTTCTGCCACCTCTTTTGAGAACCATAGTGGTTTTTACTTTATTTTGTCTATTTGCTTCACACACAAACTTGTTGCCTCTGTGATGGCAGTTTTGATTTTCTTCCATTGTTCTTCTACCCCTCCTTCCTGCCCATTTGCTAGTGCATTCCTTAGGCACTCACCCATTCTGCCAAAATCAGCCCTCCTAAGGTTCAGTACTTTTGTCTTTGTATGGCTTGATTCTACAGATGTGTTTATCATGAACCACACTGTTTGGCGGCCGCTAGTTCCCAGATGGCTACCCACTTTTAAATCTGTTTACCTCTCATCATTTCCATTTGAGAGTACCAGGTCTAAGATTGCTCCCTCCTGAGTGGGTTCCAACACTAGCTGTCTGTGGCATGCCCCCTGCAGGACATTGAGAATGACCCTGCTCTTGGATGTGGCTGCAGCACATGTGCTCCAGTTAACATCTGGCATTTTCAGGTCCCCCATCAACAAAATCTCCCCCTTTTCTGCTATTCTAAGTATGCCTTCTAACATTTCTTTGTCCTTTTCTTCCCCCTGAGATGAGGGTCTGTATACAACCCCCATGCAGATTGTGGTGCCATTACATGTCTCCAAGATGACCCACAGTGCCTGTTTACCCTTTAGTTCTGTTGCTTTGATCCCTTCTCTTATGTAGAGAACTCCTCCTCCTCCTCTTTCACCCTCCTTGTCCCTCCTGTAGATTGCATACCCTGGAATGGTTACATACCAGTCATGGTTCTCTGTGTACCATGTTTCTGTGACTGCCACAGTATACAGATGTCCCTCTTCCATCAAGGCTGCTAAATCAGTGAGCTTGTTACCCAGACTATGGACATTGGTACTCATCACCCTGAATTTTTTTTATGGTCTTAGCTCTTTTAGCCCCATCCCTGCCCTTACTGTCTTTGGCTTTTTCTACATTTACCCTGTCCTGCTCCCTATCGACCTCTCTACCGTGGTGTTTACCTAGCTGATGACTCTGTTTTGTGGTGGGAGGCTGGGAATTCCCTGATTCTCACCAGTGCCTTCTCCCTTGGCTAGTTTAAGAGCTTGCCAATGAAGCATTTAAACCTATCACCTAGGAGCCTGCTTCCCCTCCTGACAGATGTAGACCATCTTGCCAGTATAGGTGTGCATCCTCCAGGTGGAGCCCCAGTCCCCAATGAAGCCAAAACCCTGTGCTCTGCACCAGTTTTTCAACCATTCATTGACTCACATGGTGTGTAGCACCCTAGCCTCACTCATGCCATAGACAGGCAACACCTTGAGAAGGTTACCATGAGTGCTACTTGGCTAAGGCCCCTCCCCAACTTCACAAACTTCTCCTGCACTGCTCTGATCCCATGCCCAGCTAACTCATTTGTTCCTAGGTGGACAAAGATGTCCAGCTTCCTCTCCTGTGCAGATGCTCTTGCAATCCTGAGGATTCGCATCCCGTCCCTCCAAGCAATGGCTCCGGGCAGGCACCTTATCTCTGGCTCCACTTTCTTTCCCAGTTCTACCACCTAATAATTGAGTCCCCCCAAGCAACTGCTTCCTTCCCCTGTGGTGTCCCATACTACCCTCCTGTGGGCCTTCCTCATGGTGGTTCCCAGCAACCTCCTTGGTTTCCAGTGTGGGTGCCTCCATAGAGGAACTATGCTCCACCAGTACAGCACAGCACAAGGATTGTTGAGAGGTGTAACTGGAGAGATGTGCCTCTGTTCTACCATCCTCACCCTCCCTGAGCTCGCCATGGTCCAACTACTCCTCTTTTTTGGCAACCTCTGATGCAGTGGTGGTGGCCCTGGTGTTCCCTGGGTATGGGAGGTTTTCCTACTCCTGTCCAATTCAGCCTGGAGATGGGCAACCTCCTTCCTCAGAGCAGAGAGTTGACTATGAATAGGGCAACATCACAGCCTCCAGAATGTTTCCCAGAAGACTGCTGCCCCACAGCTATTGCATTGCACCACACCCTACACATCTGTCTTTCTTCCTGTTTATTTAAAAAAACTTTTGTTAGTGTGTGAGCGCTCGTACCCTCAATGCAGTGTGCTGGATTGGTAAGGATATGCCAGTTGTATGCCTTGTGCCCTCTTGGGGAAGTGATATCAGAACCCTGGTATAAAGGAAACAACACCCTTGGGGGGTCGGGTGGGGTGAGGGCGGGAGGGTGGGCCCAAGCCTGTTCACTCTGGAAACAATCAGCTACAAACTCTGACCCACCACTCTGGTGAGTGTTGACCTTTCTTTCAGCAAGACAACCTGCACAACAGTCTACCAGAGAATATAGCCAGCAAAAAACAATTAGAATCAGAGAAAAATCAAGCAGTTTGAGCCCAGTGCCTATAATGTAAGCCTCCCCTGACCCCTGACAAGCTGATGTTCTGTGCTCTGAAGACAATCAGAGAAACCAGTTTTCATAACCTGAGGCCCTGTCTGGGTTGAATACACAAACTGGCTTCACAATGAAAAATCCCTCTGCCACCAGTAAATAGTTCACTGTACCAAAAAATAGTTTGATGCAACCTGTCACAAAATACTAGTAGGTAAATAATCCAGCTAAATACAAGGGAAAACCAGTTATGCAGTATTTCAGATCTTCTGAAGTTAAACTCACAAGATTAGTAGTTCTGCAAATTCCTTCTTGATTCAAAAAGGAGAAAAAAAAAAAGACAAAACACAAAGCAATACCAAGTTTAAAATTCAAAGTTAAGTAAGGTAGACCTCCTTCAAATTTGAGCAGGAGTGCACTTTCTGGCAGATTGCCAGTGTCTCCACACAGCTCCTAATTGTTTCAAAGTAGCTTGTTTCACCTTCAAGAAGATGGGCTTTTCTGTCTCAAACTGCTACCCACCAGTGGCTTATAGTAATCTGATCAATTCTGGAAGACTCCACCCAAGTTGATTGGCTGACAATTACCTATGATGTAAGCCTCCCCTGACCCAATATAACCTGATGTTCTGTGCTCTGAAGACAATCAAAGGAACCAGTTCCCACAACCTGAGGCCCTGTCTGGGTTGAATATACAAACTACAGGGCTCACAAAGAAAAAAAATCCTCTACCACCAGTAAATAGCTCACTGTACAGTACCAAAATGTAGTTTGATGCACCCTGTCACAAACTACTAGTAGATAAATAATCCAGCTAAACACAAGGGAAAACCAGTTATGCAGTACTTCAATCCTTCTGAAGTTAAACTCACAAGATTAGCAGTTCTTCAAATTCTTTCTTGATTCAAAAAGAAGGAGGAAAAAAGACAAAACACAAAGCAATACCAGGTACGCTGTGTTAACATCTCACATTAATAGCAACTGCAGCCAGACTAAAAGAAATCTGTGCTTGTGTGTGACAATGTATTTCTGTGCCTAAGCTCCTTCCTGCAGCAGCCCTGCTAGCAAGAGCCTGATTACTGAGGTTTGGAGAGTGTCATCAGCTGTGCTTGGTGGGACTTTTGTTAATTTCATCAGTGCAGGAGGAGGGGCAGTAACAACATAAAAGGCTCGCACTGCTACTGTGCGAGCGCAGTGGTGTGAGCGTGAGTGGCGCGAATGCCACTCAGAAGAGAAACGGGAATAAGTCTGTAACATTTTAAAAAGCAGGTAATCTGGAAACTTATAAAATAGGGATAACAGATGAAAAACTATTGTTTAAAGTATCTGAGACCACAGACTGATTTTAGAAGGAGCTTAGAGTATTAAATGAGAAAGTATTTATTCTAAATACATTGTTGATTTTTTGCATTATCTCTGATAGTAATTAGTGATAGAGGAGTTACTCCTGACAGTATATTATTAGTTAAGCTTACCATAATTGCTAAACATATCTTAATAAACACTTATATAGCAGTATATGGTAACCTTAAATAAGATGTTTAATGCTTAAATAAGTCTCTAGTTTGGGGTTTAGATTTTGGTAACATTGACTTACATAAGGTACTGTTACCTAAATAAAAATTTTAATGTTCTGATTTTTTTTTACTTTTATAAACAGGCATCTATAGATTATTTCCTTTGTATTTGGACACAGTTGTAAAATGAAAAAGATGTTGTCATCTAAGATGATGGGGTTGATAGTGGGTTTGGTCTGTGTCATTCAGCTATTTGTTATCATGAGAACTGATGTTTTGATGAAAAGATCAAGTGCTCATGTAAATTGTTCTAACAATTTCAAGTTACAAACAGCTAAGCTGACCTCACGATGAAACCCTTTCAACCTCGTCAGAGAAGAACTTCATGTTAAGGACATGGTAATCCAAACAGGGTATATCTGTACAAGTAACCGGGCATTGTTATTGTCCTTGGCTCTCTGTGGAGATACTGAATTGAACCCAGGTCCTGAAATTAAAATGGTCATAGATAATGCTCGAAGTATGATAAATAAAATGGACTATTTTAGATCCTGGGTAGAACATGAAGAGCCAGACATAATAATGTTAACAGAAACCTGGTTAAAAAAGGGAATTGAATATAAAGAAATAGAATTAAGGGACTTCTACCACTTTAGGAAGGATCGGGGAACACGGGGGGAGGAGTTTTGGTGTACATAAATCATTCAATTGGTAACTCCAAAATTTTGTTCTTTGGGTCAATTGAGGGCAATGAATGCCTGTTAATTGAGAAACAAGAATTAAAATTGGTTATTGGAGTAGTTTACTCTCCACCTAAAATAAACCCTATCCATTTTGACAAATTTTCACATGTTTTAATGGAACACCTGGGTCAACTACAAGTAGTTCTTACAGATGATTTAACCCAGCTTGGGTTGTCTCTAGGGTCAAAAGTTGGAAAAATCAATGAGCTGTTTAAACCTGATACAAATTATAGATACACCTACAAGGAAAGGTTCCTTATTAAGTAAAGGTAATATTTTGGATTTGATGTTTGTTTCACCTGAATTGACAATCTTGGAGAAAAGTGTATGTGCCCCCAGTTTAGGAGACCACAATATAGTTAAGTGTGTATTCTCTACGATTAAAAATTCTATTCCCATAAAATCAGTACTACAAATATCTAAAAGATGTTATTTAAAATTTAATAGTTTATCATTTAGAAAGTATCTTCAGGGACTCCCTTGGTATAGGATTTTTCTTATCCCAGATTTAAATGAGGCTGTATTAGAATTTACAACAATGTTTATTAATGCTTGTGATAAATTTGCCCCATATAAAAAAAGTAAATCATAGAATAAAACATTTACCCTGGTTAACTGCAAAAACAAAAAAAATGATTAGGATTAGAAATCATTATTGGAAAAAAGCAAATAAAACATTAAACAGTGAAATTTGGGAACAATACAAAAGGTTAAGGAATCAAGTAATACAGGAAATCAGGGAAATCAAAAGCTCATTATTATAAACAGCGGATTAAAGAATCAACAAATCCAGGTGCTTATTGGTCTGTTATAAACAATCTTATGAATCCAAATAGTAAACAAAGTGAAATAAAATTGAGTCAGAATGGAAAAGTGTTTGAAACAAATAAAGCTGCTGAAATTTTGAATTATTATTTCATTAACCTCCCATATCTGAAATTAGATTTCATAACTAAAACTAATACCTTGAATGAAGTAAAGGGCGAGAGTCCCCAAGATGAGAAAGAACCCAAATTAAGGTTTAAGAGAGTGATAAACAAAGAAGTTCTAAAAAATATAAATAGATTAAAAATAAATAAAGCAAGTGGCCCAGATAGAATAGATAAATTATTAAAAGAGGATGCTATGGAATTGTCACCTATACTAAGGGACATTTTTAATTGGAGTCTAAGAGAGGGACAGTTTCCCTCTAGTTGGAAATTAGCCAAAGTGATATCAATAGATAAGGGAGGAGATCCAAAGGATGTTTCAAATTACCGTCCAATAGCCTTGTTGTCCACAGTATCCAAGTTATTTGAAAAAATTGTCCATGATCAGTTAATGGACTACTTGGAAAAATATAATAAATTGACTCAACAACAGTACGGTTTTAGGCAGGGTAGGTCCACTCACTGACTTTTTGGATCTTATAGCAACCCTTCTTGGGGAAGCGAAGTCCGTGGGTGCGGTATACGTGGACCTATCTAAAGCATTTGATTTAGTAAACCATAGTATTTTGATAAACTCATTAATGAAAATAGGGGTGGAGGAAGAAACCTGCAATTGGTTTATATTATACCTTGATAAAAGATCACAATTTGTTGTCCTAAACGGACACCAGTCAAAAATGGACTATGTAACAAGAGGGGTTCCCCAGGGATCTATCCTGGGCCACCTCCTGTTCATAGTCTATTTAAATGACTTACAAAAGAAAATTGGATATTTAAAAATTCATCTATATGCAGACGATATGGTTTTAGTAACAGAGGGAAAAACTACAAGTGAAGTAGAACTACACTTACAGAGTGACTTTAGCATCATGCAAGGTCACTTTTCATCTCTGGGTTTATTAGTTAATAGTAAAAAGACACAGGTTATGTAATTTGCATTGGACTTAAAGGGAATTTCAAAATTAAATATAAAGACACAAGAGGGCAAGTTTTTAGAACAAACTGAAACATATAAATATTTAGGGGTAAATATAGATCAATGTCTTACTTTCCAATACCATATAACAAATTTAATAAAGAAAACACGTTAAGATTGGAGCTATGAGACGAATATCAAATTGACAAGAGAAACAAGAATGATTATGATCAATCAATTAATAATGCCGGTTATTGACTATGGAAGTCATATTTACAGACATACAGCAAGAAAACATTTAAATAACTTGGATACACTTTATAATAAGCTTGCAAGATTTGTGTTAAGGTGTGATTTTAAAACTCATCATTGCACTATGTATATGGATTTGGGTTGGATTCCATTAGACTTACGGGCTAGGGGAATCTGGTTAAATCAGGTTCGTAATATATTTAAAAATCAATCTTTAGATAACTTAAAAAACAAATTACAAAAACCAAAACATGGTTTAAATTTAAGAAAAACTGGTGCTAGAGATTTAATAATACCAAAGTTAAAAAATCGATTTAGTGAAATGACCCTTCAATATCAAGTAGCTAAAAGCTGGAATTGTCTTCCTCCTTTTTTATGTGAACTAACAACTACTGATCATGTTTTTAAAATGACCTGAATCACAAACTTAGTTTTCATTGTTGTTGTAATAGGTGAAATTAATGTAAATCTAAACATGCTAACATGCCTGTTATTGATGAGTTTGTAAAACTCTGATGTATTGTTTTGTACTTTTCTGTAACTTGTATTGTTATAAATGTATAGTTGTAATAATTCTGCATAATGTAAACAGGTAAGCCTTGTGAACAGGGATTTTCGGAACCCTAATGGCTGTATCACTGTATAAATAAAATGTTACCTTACCACCATACCAAGTTTTAAATTCAAAGTTAGGTAAGGTAGACCTCCAACAAATTTGAGAAGGAGTGCACTTTCTTGCAGATTGCCAGTGTCTCTCCACAGCTCACAGGTGTTTCAAAGTAGCATGTTTCACCTTTAAGAAGATGGGCTTTTCTTCAGGAGGAGACTTTCCTCCAGCTTTTTTAAGAGTTGCAGGAAAGCATCCATCTATAAGGTAAGACTGGATAAGTGTTAAGCTTGCCCCTGCACTCTTTGTCTCAAGATTCTATCAAATGGCTGCTGCCTTGACTTAGTTTACAAACAATTTAGATATTTATATCTTGGGATTCCTAACACCTACAAGTAAGTCCAATACCTTGTTTAAAATATTTGTTTTCATGGGCTTTCTGAATTTTACTAATTCTGCAATGTTTCCCCTTTAAATGCAAATAAATTACAGGTTGTCTTGCTAATACTATATAACTACCAATCTAGGAACAGCTCCTCTATCTAGACCAGACTACTTATTTTGCCTCCCTCTCTTCCTCTTCAGTACTGCATCATCACTTGTGTACACTCTTACTCCAACATTTCTTTTTCAAACTAGGCTGATTTTTTACAGTATGCACTGTATATTGATACATTTATCAGTCTTGTTTCATGAATTTTTCTTTTTGTTTGAATCCATGCCTTCTCTTTAAATTTTAGTTGTTTCCTTAGTGCATTTTATGTGTTCGCTGTGCGCATAAGCACAAGCAAACACATTGGTATGAGAGTGCCCTTTGAGGGGTGTGACACTGTCTGCCCAATGCAGAGTAGTGTTGCAGGGGTATGACAGTGCCACAACAATCAGCACTCAGGCTGACTGTGATGGAGTTTCTGGCTTGCTGGGTGGGGATGGCATCAACTTCAAAAGAAATTGCCATCCCTTTGATCCGGCCGCTCAGCAAGCCAAGCTCATCTGGACTTTCTGTGTGTTTGTAATCGTATTTGAGGTCTTTTCTTAACTGCCATTTGGGTGCTTTTCCATTTAACACCTACCACTCCTGCCTAATCTAAATTATCACCTGTACCATCCACATCATGCATCTATCTAATTCCCTATACCTCCTCCGCCCGGTTCCCACCCTCACTACCTTACTCCATCTCCTTCCCTTCCTTTCTTCCCCTGTTCTGTCATCTATCCCAGCTTTCCCCTAATTTTCTCCCCCACTACCTTATTCCATCTCCTTCTCTTCCCTCCCCCCTTTCTGCCACCTACCTCACCAACCCCATCTCCTTCGGTACCAACTGATATTAAGTTCTACCAAAGTTGACAGTTTTCTGTTATTCTCCCTTGACTCATGGTTTACCTAGCACTAGCCTGATCTCTACCACAGTTAGGACTCTGCACTATTGCTGTTGTGATCTGTACTTGCACTACTCATGTACAATATGTATATATGTAAAATATGTATATAACTCAGGTATTCCTACCATGTCACTTTGAATTGGCACCCTGTTATTACTGCTTGTATGTATGTATATATGTATGTATACCTTCCACTCCCCTCTCCCCCAGGACACACTGTGAGATGAGCAACTTGTTGTTCAGTGTGCCCTTCTTGGTGAAACATTTCAATAAATAAATAGTTTCAGCAGGCTTTTAAGTGCAGGCATCATTTTACAAGGATTAGTGTAGTTTCAATAGCCATCTTAAGCAGGCAGTTGATTAACGAGGGAATAAGACATGATGGGAGTGGTGCAGTGCAGTGTAGTGTTGTGGAGCAGCTGTCTTCAGGGAGACATTCTGGAGGCTGCGATGCTGCCCTATCTGCATGAACCTCTCTGGGCTGAGGGAGGAGGTTGCCTCTCTCCCAACAGAGTTGGCCAAGCTGAAGGCAGCATCCTCCCCCACCCAGAGACAACCGGGTCCACAACCTTTACCTCAAAGGATGCCACTGGACTACAGTGGGCTCAGGGAAGGTGAGGGAGGGGGTCAAAAGCACATCCCTCAGCCGCTCCCGCTTAATAACTCCTACACTGTTTTGGAGGAATGGGAAAGCCCCACTCAGGAACCTGAGGCTGGGATCAAGGAGGATGGGAGGGTCCTCCAGGATGGAGCCCCATGGAAGGGAAGCAGGGAATCCCGGAGGAGGGGGAAGCTTATCCTAGTGGGGGACTCTATTGTCTGCGGAGTGGAGTTAAGGTCACCTAGCAGGGGAGAGGGGCAGGTCAAGTGCCTCCCAGAAAGCACTGCATGGAGGAATGGGAAGAGGATCCATAGGATCGCTATGGCAATAGCTAGGAGGGAGCAGCTGGATGTCATTGTCTACCTGGGGATCAATGACCTGGCCAGGAGAAGGGTGAAGGTAGCCAGAGTCCAGGATGATTTCAGGAAGCTGGGGGGAACCTGAAATAAATAGCACACTCTGTCTCATTCTCAGAGATGCTACCTGTCCAGGGCACAGGGGAAGCTAGGGCACTCCACATCCATACCTTCAGGTCCTGGTTAAAGGATTGGTGTGGAAGGGAGGGTTTTGGCTTCATAGGGGACTGGGGTCTGACCTGGGCAGATGCAGGCTTATATAAGGAGGACAGCCTGCATCTGTCTGAGAAGGTGACCTTAGTCCAAGGCCCCTAGAATTCCGCGGCTGCAGAATTTTGCGTAGAACTTGCAATCTATCGCAGAACTTCTGCTGTGCCACAGAATTCACTCTTTTGGGTGAGTTTTTATTAATATTTCTGTTGATCCATAGAATCTGTTTCCCTTCCCCTCTTTTTATATCCAAAACCCCCCATATGCTCAGAATGTGATGTTATCATTGCTATAACATTAGACATTAGCTAATGAAAATTGCTGCATTCTGCAACAGAAATGAACAGTCACTTATCTACCACAGCTCCCACTGCTTGAGACAGTGGCACAGCACTTCATGCATGGTAATAGTTGCTCAACCTGCACTACAACCTAATACAATTTTCAGTCTTACATTATTGCACTAGGGCCAACTTAAACAAAACCTTGTCAATAGCACAGGCCTGTTAAGTCCATACCTCACTTTGTACAAACCTATTTGTGCCTTTAAGGTATAGAGATGCCATCTGAAATAAATAACTGGTAAAATGAATTTAACTGTAATTTTTAAGAAAAATAAAGTAATTATGCCCAGAAAAGTGGAATATAATAATGTATAGACCTGTTGAAAGAAGATACCTGTTAAATAAATAATTGCACTGTATGCATTTTTGCCAGGGTTATTGATTACATATTGTCATTGGTTAATAGAATCACCTAAAAGTTATGGAGAAATGTTGTGTGCAGGGACAGCTGTTGGGCCAGAGGATAGCATGCTGTGTTTCCGTGCAGGCAACTCAAGTTCAGAGATTAGCTCTGGGAGCTGGCTGGGCAGCACAAGGATTGGTGGAACACATCACTGCTTGGAGTCTGGGAAGGTATGGTGCAGTGTTCTGTCACATGGTGGACACATTGTGATGGGCTGGAGAGCACTATCTCACTATCGGTTTACATGCATATCATGGCCTGATGGTGTTATGCAGTGTGTCAGGGAAAGCAGGTTGACACGAAAAATGAGTTTTGCAATAACTCCTCTATTCCATTTCCAATGGGACCTGTATGAATGAGGATGCAAGTTCATGGAAATTAAAAAAAATACAGAAATATATATATATATATATATATATATATATATATATATATATACACACACACACCACACACAGTATCTCTGTCTCTCTCACCACACACACACATACACACACACACACATTTGTATGTATGTTACAGATTGCATATAAATATATAAGTGATACACAGTGGAAACCTCATGAGTGGTGTAGAAAGCACATACAAATATATAAGTGATAGACATTGGAAACCTCATTAGTGGGATAGATAGCATGCATACAGAAATACATTATTTATCACATAAGATCCCCTCTGCATATCTCATTTATGCAACAGGCTAGGACCTTAAGGGAGAGACATTTGTTTTGATTTTTTTAGGCATACAATTATTTTTATAAGTCTGTTATTTTTGAACTAGTGTTACTGTGCTTTCCACCATCCTGATTGCTATAACCACTGTCATGAAAGTGAAGTCAGGATGACAAGCTGACACTGTGATGTGGTTGTTTGTTAGTGCTGCAGAACTTCTGCAGAAATTGCAAACCACCGCCGCAGAAGTTCTGAGGCAAATGGTAGTCTTGCCACAGAACTTGGTCCCACTGTGCCGCAGAAAAGTAGGGGCCCTGCCTTAGTCCTTTGTGAGAAGTTTAAATGCTTCAGCTGTGAGCATTTAAACTGGCCAAGGGGGGAGAGCCAGGAGGGTCAGGAGGCTTAGAACCCCCCCATGGGAACATGCAAGAACATAAGTTGACTATGGGAACAGCTAATGCAGGCAGGGAGGGCAGACAGGTGAAGAATGCATAATGAGTGATACGGGGGGGCAAGAGCACATAGGAAAGGAAACTGGGGTGGGTGGAAAATGCTGGAAAGGGAGAACAAGAGCAGAGGGAGGGCAGACTGTAAAACATGGAAGGTCATGCAAATGAATGCCCGTAACCTAGGAAATAAGGTTCCAGACCTGGAGGCCTTGTTGGCAGATGCAGACCTTGATATAGTAGCAATAACAGAGACATGGTACTCTGCTAATCATGGCTGAGAAGTCAATGTACCAGGCTATACATTGTTCAGGAGGGACAGGGAGGGTAAAAGAGGTGGGGGAGTGGCCCTGTACATCAGAGATGGTATAAAGGCTCCAGAAGTTCAGGGAAGACAGGAGAAGGCTGAGGTAATGTGGGTCACCCTGAGCCAGAGAATGGAACAACAGTATGCACAGGGGTGATCTACAGACCTCCGGCACAGAGGGAGGAAGTAGACAGGGAGCTAGTGGAGAACATACATGACATGGCAGCTAAAAGTGAAATCCTGCTACTGGGGGATTTCAGTATGCTGGACGTGGATTGGGCCACCCAGATGGCTGTTTCAGCCAGAAGCACAGCCATCCTTGAATCCCTGCAGGGGGTTGAACTCAGGCAGCTGGTTCATGAGCCAACCAGGGACAAGTCAATTTTGGACCTGGTATGAACCAATGGAAACAGAGTCGAAGAAATGCAGGTGGAAGGGCAGCTGGGATCCAGTGACCACCACATGGTGTGGTTCAGCATGGAGACATGGACTCAATTAAGCCACACAAGGGTAAGAGTATTACATTTCAGGAGGGAAGATTTCACTGAAATGGGTAGATGTAGACGAGCAGTCCTGGGGAAGGGGAAGGGAAAGGTAGTAGAGGGGGTGAAAGAACAATGGGAGAAACTGAAAGCAGCCATAGTGGATATAACAAACCAATGCATTAGGATAGTGGCCAAAGGGAAAAGAAGAAGGAAACCACTATGTTTCTCCAAAGAGGTGAGGGACAAAGTCAGGGCTAAAAGGCAGAGTTTCAGGAAATATAAGGGGAGCCAAAGGGAGGAGAACAGGGAGGTGTACCTTGAATGTCTAAGGGAAGCAGGGAAGGCTGTTAGGAAGGCAAAGGCGTGGACAGAAGAGGGCTTAGCACAGTCTGTTATCAAAAGGGATAAGGCATTATATAGGTACATCAGTGAAAGAAGAAAAACCGGGGGGGGGGGGATTATGAGGCTCAAAGGGGAGAAGGGACAGTGTAAGGAGGGGGATCTGAACAAGGCAGAAATACTGAACAAATACTTCTGCTCAGTATTCAATAAGGAGAGGGAGAGTCAAGGACCACAGTTAGGTTGCAGAGGCAATGGGGGGAGGAGAGAGGTGAACATCAGTCCATTCACAGTGGAGAGAGTTCTGGAAGAACTCACAAAGCTGAAGGTGGATAAGGCCATGGGGCTAGATGGCATCCACCCGAGGATATTAAAGGAGCTGCAAAGGGAACTAGCAGCACCTCTGGCAGCCCTGTTCACAGAGTCACTCAACACAGGTGTTGTTCCAGAGGACTGGAGGGGGGCACATGTAGTCCTACTGCACAAAAGCGACAGTAGGGAGGAGGCGAGGAACTACAGGCCAGTCAGCCTCACCTCAGTAGTGGAAAAGATCATGGAGACACTGCTGAAAGAAAGGATAGTGGTACATGTGGAATCCAGTGGTGCTCAGGATCTGAGGCAACACGGATTCACAGCAGGAAGGTCATGTCAAACAAATCTAATAGTTTTTTTTTTGATTGGGTGACTAGGAAATTAATCAGGGAGGGACAGTAGATGTCACCTGCCTACATTTCAACAAAGCCTTCAACACTGTCCCACATAGAAGGCTGATTAACAAGATAGGTAGTCTGGGCATGGGAGATAAGGTGGTGAACTGGGTTAGGAATTGGTTAACAGACAGGAGACAGATTGTGGTGATAAATGGAGTACAATCTGGGGAGAGGGGGGTGACCAGTGGGGTACCACAGGGATCAATACTAGGACCAGTCCTGTTCAATGACTTTAATAGTGACATTGTAGAGGAGCTGGAAGGAAAGGTCTGCCTGTTTGCAGATGACACCAAGTTCTGCAACAGGGTGGATACTCCAGAAGGGATGCAGAAAATGAAGATGGACCAGGAGAAGCTTGAAAGATGGTCGGAGTTGTGGTGACTGAGGTTTAATGCAAAGTGCAAAATAATGCACCTGGGTGGAGGGAACCCTGGGGAGAGCTACAGATTGGGGGGGGAGCTGACTGCCACCAAAGAGGAAAGGGACCTAGGAGTTATCATCTCTGATGACCTTAAGGTATCAACACAGTGTACAAAGGCAGCAGGGAGGGCCAGTGGCATGCTGGGGTGCATAGGCAGGGGTATCACTAGAAGGAGGTGGGAGGAGGTGATGCCATTGTATAAAACATTGGTAAGGTTTCACCTGGAGTACTGCGTGCAGTTCTGGATACCACACCTGCACAAGGACATGGATAAGGTGGAGACTATCCAGAGAAGGGCAACAAAGATGGTACAGGGCTTACACTGCAAAATGTATGAGGAGAGACTAGGGGACCTCAATACTGTATGTACTCACTGGAGGAGAGGAGACAGCGGGGGGACATGATGGAAACTTTCAAGTACCTCAAGGGCATAAACAAGGTGCAGGCAGGGGACCTTTTCCAGTGTAGAAAAAGTACTAGAACAAGGGGGCACGATATGAAATTGGAAGGGGGTAGATTAAGAGGTAATGTGAGGAAGTTTTTCTACACAAAAAGGGTAGTCGACACTTGGAATAGTCTGCCACATGAGGTAGTGGGAGAAAGCACAGTGGAGGGGTTTAAGTCTGCTTCAAACAGGAACAAGGGAAGCCTGGGAGGGGAGGGAGTGATGAAAAGCCACTGATCACATATGGACAGTGGCCATATACAGTGTATAGGGCCTATGGGCAGACTTGATGGGCCTAGTGGTCCTTATCTGCTGACAATTTCTATGTTTCTATGTTTCTATCTGTCATGGTAAGTGCATGCATGGATGGTACTCTCTGTGACATGGTGCCTCAGACTGTGTGCCAGATTTTCTTTTTTCTGGAGTCTGGTGCCAAATAGGATTGACTGGAGACAGCACTGCACCTCTCAGCAGCAAAGCAGGCCAGAAAAGACAGCTATTCAGCTTAATTAAGACCCTCACTCGACCCGATGGTGACAGAGACAGATGGATCCTCCTCAGGGACTGGCAGGTATGAGTCCCTATTTTGTTTTACAGGGTCCAGGCAGGGAAAGAGTGACCAAGGGTCAAATGACCAGAGAGTGTGCCCGACAGTCAGATTGGGTGAGTTTGTTGCTGCCAGAGTGGGGGAGTGGTCACAAACAGAGAGCCTGAGGGAGAGAGTAAAAACAAACACCCGGGCCACGAAAATGCAAATTGCAGCAACCATAACAAAACAAAAGGTGGTACGCAAATCTAGTAAAGCACACCAGTACACAGCAGAGCTAGCTGCAAATGCCGTTTATTGGGAGCCATGAAAAAGAGCATACACTTGTACCCTTTCATATGTTCTGACTTTTTTCCCTGGCTCCTAATCAGTGGCACTTACAACTAGCTCTACTGTGCACTGGCATGCTTTATTAGATTTGCCCGCCACCTTTTGTTTTGTTTGAAGGAGAAAGTGATGAAGTGTGCCCAGGCCCAGAGGTTGTTCGCTGCCAGCCTGTCAGCTCACTTACAAATGTTCACGGCCACCGGGTCGGGGAGGGGGGTTGCATTATGTACCCTATGCCACAAGTAACTCCTTTCACAACAAACTTGTAACCGCAAGTTATTTAGAATATAGCCTATGATGAGTATAGGGAATCTTGTGACTTCTCTCCTCAAGGCAATATTTTCTTATCCACATCCACACACTTCACGTTTTACTTGGTACACTACTTGATGCTCTTATCCACATGGGACTAAGCTACATGTGTGTGTGTGTGTGTGTGTGTGTGTCTGCTTGTGTGTGTGGGGGGTTGGTTAGGAGGTCCATCCTTCAGAGGAAATGTTAAACCATGGTTCTTTCAGTAGTTCTGCCCCATCTCTGGTGGTTGCACATGTGGAATTTAAAGATACTTGCATACTGCCTGAATTTTTTTGAAAGGGTACGGTGTACCCTCAGAATTGATTCTGTACTCCTGAAAATATTTGTCAATGGTATGCTGTACCCCCTATTAGGTAGCTACGGTGGGAACACTTCTGGAATGTGTGCCTGCAACAAAGAAAACCATCCATTGATGTCTGTTGCCGGCAGCCCTAATTGTCTCCTAACCCAACCCTCCTTGTCAGCACCCCCCCCACACACACACAGTAGTTACACTGGGGGTGCTCAATCCCCCAGTGTCTAAAACAGTCCCTCATTATTTTTTTCTCCTGAAAAGAAATAAACCATCTATTGACGTCTGTTGTGCCCTTCCCCACTCCCCCAAACATAAATCAGTGACACTGGGGGTGCCTAAGCCTCCAGTGTCAACTGCTGCAATACTGTCCCCTAGTGACAATGGGGGTGCCCAATCCCCCAGTGTCCTGTCCTTGAAATAAAGAAAACTGTTCTTCGTCGTTTTTTTGTACTTGAAAAAAAGAAAATCATCCATCGTTGTCTGCTGTGCCGTTATCCACCCCCACCCGACCCTTCAATTCAGAACCCATTACCTCCTCACACCCCATACTTACCCACCAGAGGTCTGTCCCCATAATCCTCCTTGGATTGCAGACATGTTTTCGCTCTTCAAAGTCCAGTCGCGAACTGAGGTAAGCACTTCAATGTATTTCAATGTGGTTTTCAGCTTCAATGCATTTTGACAGAGTTTTCAACTTAGTAGCATAACTTGGCCATTTTTTTATATTTTTGCCTCAAATTTTCAACATGCCTTTTTTGAGACCCCACCTCATGACAATGCAAGTGATGTTAGGTAAATATGTCCTGAAAAGTGATTTCACAGTCACTTTGTGATCACCTTTCGGGCAGGAGTTGAAAATTTTCTCAACCATTTTTCATGAGGTGGGGTCATAAGAAGGTTATGTTGAACATTTGGTGTAAAAATATTTTAAAAAATGAAGTTATGAGCCTGTTTTAAATTTGAGAAAGCAGGCTCATAACTTTAGCAATTTTCAATATTTTGACCCCAAATTTCTAATACAGCCATTTCTTCACAATGCCTCATGAATGTGACAGCTGTCATTTTTCAGATCCTGGCCAAAATGTGTTTTTTTTTTTTTTTGTATCTCGAAAGGTGATTTTACAGTCACTGCGCAAAATCACCTTTTGGACAGGACTTAGAAACATAGAAACGTAGACTTTGATGGCAGATAAGGACCGCTTGGCCCATCTTGTCTGCCCATTTCCCTACCTACAGGATAGGCCGCAGATCCTAGTTAACCAACAGCCTATTGCTTCCTACCCCCCACAAGAATTGCCATATGTCTGTCCCATGCATTCTTGAATTCTCCCACAGTTTTAGACCCCACAACCTCCTCAGGAAGGCTGTTCCATGCATCCACTACCTTCTCTGTGAAATTTTTCTCTGCCTTTGTTCATGAGGTGGGGTAATAAGAAGGCTATGTTGAAAATTTGGTGTAAGCATATTAAAAAAATTGTGAGCCTGCATTGAAATTTATGAATGTATGTTCGTAACTTTGGCAATTTTCAATATTTTGACCCCAAGTTTTCCATATAGCAATTTTTTCACAGCACCTCATGAATGTAACAGCTGTCATTTTTCAGATCCTGTCCAAAATGTTTTTTTTTGCATCCCAAAAGATGATTTCACTTGAAGTTGCTGCACAAAATCACCTTTTGAACAGGAGTTGAAAATTTCCTCCTCTGCATTTGTTCATGAGGTGGGGTCGTAAGAAGGGTATGTTGAATATTTGGGGCACAAATATTAACAAACAGTTACACTGCCCAATACCATCACTTCTACTTTGCATTCTTTATTGTTAATAAAATGATTCCCTCACTGAAGCAGTTTTTAATGTCACTTTCAGTGGTATCAGCACCAAACACCCCCTGTGACACCAGTGCACGTGGCGAATACTCGGTATTGACAAATGCTTGTTTTGTATTTAATTGAGTATTAACCCAATGCCTTATTTCTATGTATTTGCATTCTATCTGTATTTATGTTTTATCTTTTCCCCTTCTCTCCAGCTGAACCCCTTCTGCTAAGCTGCCCCAGCCCATCACCCTTGCATCTCCCAGGACTGCTTCGCCTCGTAATACCCCCAGACCTTTTCCCCTCTGATGGGACTGATGGAGCTTCCCAACTCCCACTGTGGAATGGATCTAGTTTGGAGATGGTGCCTGGGTAGCCAGGTGCAGGGCCTGGAAGCAGACAGTTTCATCATGCTGGTCAGTGCATTTTTGCTATCCCTGTTTTAGAAAATGGGACTATAGAAAGCTTCATTTTGATTGGCTAAAAGTGCCAATCAGCCGGTCCAGTATGAGACAACAGAGACCGGGAAATATCTAGTCCCAGTCTCTCTTGTCTCATATAGTTCTAATAATATTGGGCCAGTAGAACGTTCAAAATGGCAACTGCAGCCATGTTGTTTGTCTCACTTAGAAAGACTTAAGCAGTCAGCTGATCTCCTCCTGTCCCGTCTGCCATGTTCCTGAACTTGCCTCAGTCAGGAGCGAGTAAATGAATGCAACATTTCTATTTTTTTTATCCTATGCCCCATTACCAAATGAAGTGCACAAACAAAACGTTTGGTAAAAAAAGGAAAAATCAGCCCTGTCACGCCACTTTCCAATCACTAACTGCCATCCCATGATCACCGTCACACTCTCCGACTCTATTTTTTTGTACATTTAACTCTCACAACTCGCATTTGTGAAAAAAGATGTCTGGTAAAGTAGAAATTGGCATTTTATTTTCTCCCTGCTCTCTCTCTCTCTCTCTCTGTCGACTAGATCGTGGTTGGAAATTCCTCTGCTCGGTTTTTGGCTCCCTGCCCACGCCATGCCAGCAAGGTTAAACTTTTAAAAAAATAAAAAAAGCCTCTGTCCCTAGTGCCAGTGTTCCACAACTTTCCCGGTATCACCTGATTTAAAGAAGTACTCTTCCCAACTGTGCTCCGGTACCCCACAGCTCCTGGTCCCAACTTGAAAGAAAAGTGAAAATAAAGTATACTGCCACTGTCTAAGGGGGTGGGGGGGAGAGAGAGATGACACAGACAAAGGAAGCAAAGTGCCTGCATGAGGAGCAGCAACAGCTCCTGATCTCCATCACTTGCCCATTTTCTAAATGAAACAAAATCAGATGGGAGTACCTTGCTACACATGACTGCCACTACAGAAAACATTTACTCAAGCATGGTACACAACTTACTGTGATCGCTGATGGGGCACTACAGAGATCATACTCTCTGCTCTCACACACTGACTATTGGAGGTATCGCTCTCTTCATTAGAAAATGGCCATCAAAATCCTCATTGGCTAAGAGCCCCTTGACATCTGCAGTCTATCTGGCAACAGACCTCAGCCAATAAAAGTTGCCAGCGTTTTTGTCCCCATCACGACGATCCCACAGCTGATCGAATGCTAAGTTTCTGGCAGCTGTCAAAAGCCGCCATTTTTCTTCTCCGTGTGCCCCAAACTTTTAAAACCAAACTGACAATGTCAGATAATGTCCCAGTGTTCTTTGAAATACTAAATGAGGAGAGTCTTAAAGAACTGTTCCCTTCATCGGAATCACCGTCAGCTACAAAAAAAAAAAAAAACGAGCAGAAAAATGGACACAGTCCCTCGAGACAAGCCGTCATATATCGGTGAGTGAACAGGAGCTCGCTCAAATAGATAGTGATAGGGATGAGTCTAATACAAAAAAAACACTGTTTGGGCTGTGGGAGTGTTCAGCGACTGGGCATCCAGGCAGGGCCTGGCCGTTAACTTTAAAACGGAAACTGCCAAAAAGCTCTGCAGCTTACTGAGGCAGTTCTATGCTGAGGTGCATACCAGTGCTGGGACGAAGTACTCTGTTTCTGGCTACTGTGCCATCCATGCTGGGCTAAATCATCACCTTAACAGCAGCACAGTAGCACGTAGCCTCAACATAATAAGTGACCCCATTTTCCATCCTGCCAACAATGTTTTTATCAGTATCCTCAAAAAATATCGCAAAGCAAATAAAGACAAGGCTACCCACCACCCTGCAATAAATGCAGCAGATCTAAAAAAAATCCACGAGTCTGATGCTATGTCACCCAATACTGTGCCAGGCTAAGTGAAAAGACTGTGGTTTGAAATACAAATCCACATGGCCCGGCGAGGCAGGGAGGGGTTATGTGAGCTGACACCCACGTCATTTGAAGTGAAGGCTGACGAAAATGGTTGCAGATATCTAAGCCTAGCACACAACCAGCATTCAAAAAACCACAACCAACCCAGGGAGTCGAACAAAAAAAACACCAGAGGCAGTATTTTTGAGGAGCCTGAGAATGAAAACTGCCCAGTCAAACTGTACCTGAAGTATATTTCAAAAATCCCAGCAGACGCCAAAGCCCTGTACATGCATCCTAGAAGACTCCCCCAAGCATTCCTAGATACTCAGCAGACATGGTACTCGAATGAGCCTATGGAAAAAATTATTTAGGCTCACTAATGGCACTAATAAGTAAAGAAGCAAACCTTTCAGCAAGATATACCAACCACAGTATCCGTGCCACCTCAGTACAGATCTTGTCAGACACAGGTCTCCAAGCCAGGGAGATAATGTCAGTAACAGGGCACAAATGTGAGCAGAGCCTGCAAAGTTACTGGAAACCATCTACAAATGATAAAAAGAAATGGAGCAATGTCCTGGGTGCACAGAAAACAACATTCAAGACAAAAGACCCAGAAGAACCAGAAGAAAAGCCATGCTGCAGCTCAGCCATGCCACCTACTGGAACCTCATCAACACCATTCAATCTCCTGAATTGTTCCTTCACAGCACCAGTGAATTTTATCAACTACAGCAATTAAAAGGGCACACATTTTATTGTTTTCTCCATCCCAAAGCCAAAGTGCAACGTGCGGGTTATAAAAGCGTTTCTTTATTTTCCCCATCCCAGTCCCAAAAAGGGACTAATTTTTCTCCCAACAGTTAAAAGTTCATATATCTGAATGAATAAAAAAAAAATGTTAACTGAAAAACTATTTTGTGTCTCTGTCTCATTAATGTTACCCATTTCCCAATTTCTAAGCACAATAATATCCTCCAGGGTGGGCAGTATTGTGCTATACCGGACCTTCCAGGGCCTATAAGTCCCTCCGCCTGTGGCGTCGGGCCTCATTATGCCCCTTGGGTGGTCCAGTATAGCACAATACCGCCCACCCTGTCGGGTATTATTGCTTACCTAGTACCCCCTAGAGTGTTATTGGCCTGGGTGCACAAGCAAGCACATATGTGAGCATGCACAGTGTGGCACCAGCCAACATCCTCCCATCCACTAGCCCCTCCAACAGCAATGTCACCTGTGGTTACCCCAGTGGCCCCATAGTTAGCTGAGCTCCCTCCCTGGAGTGGGAGAGCATAGAAACATAGAAGTTGATTGCAGATAAGGACTGCAAGGCCCATTCAGTCTGCCCAGTTTTTGTGCCTTATGAATGTGCCATAGGCCTTTACTCTGTCAATGGCCTATCTATTCATACTCATTTGTATTGCTCCCTTATGCCTATCCCATGCCTGTTTGAAGCCCTGCACTATATTCATATCCACCACTTCCTGAGGTAGGCTGTTCCATGCATCCACCACCCTTTCTGTGAAAAATAACTTCCTTACATTCCCCCTTAATTGGCCTCCCTCTAATCTCATTCTGTGTCCTCTTGTCCTGCTATTTTTCTTATATTGAAACATGTTAGACTCTTTCACCTTGTTAATGTCCTTAAAATGTTTGAATGTTTCGATCATATCACCTCTTTCCTTCCTTTGCTCTAGGGTATACATATTGAGCTCCATTAATCTGTCCTCATATGTATTCTGATGCAGTACTTGCACTATTTTGGTTGCCCTTCTCTGGACTGCTTCAATTTGGTTAATGTCCTTGTGAAGGTGTGGCCTCCAGTACTGCACGCAGTACTCCAGATGGGGCTTAACCTGTGTCTTGTAAAGAGGGATTATTACCTCCCTCATACAACTTGTGATACCCCTACTTATACACTCCAACATCCCTCTAGCCTTATCTACTGCTTTAGTGGTCTGCTTGGATGATTTCAGGTCATCTGTGATGATAATGCCCAAATCTCTTTCTTCCCTTGTGATTGCAAGCATCTCCCCCCCAACCTATAGGTAGCTTCAGGGTTTCTCTTCCCTATGTGCATGATCTTGCACTTCTTTGCATTAAACCCCAGTTGCTACTCTTCCAACAATTGTGCCAGTTTTTCCAGATCTCTTCTCATTCTGCCCACCCCATCTGGATCATCTACTCTGTTGCAGATCTTGGTGTCATCTGCAAATAGGCAAACCTTACCCTCCAGTCCATCTGCAATGTCACTGATGAAGATATTGAAGAGGACTGGTCCCAGGACTGATCCCTGAGGTACCCCACTTGCATCTCTTCTGACTGCATACTGTTTACCGCCACTCTCTGTTTTCTGCCCGCCAACCAGTTTGTCACCCAGTTGACCAACCTCTGACTCACCCTGAGCCTACCCAGCAGTACTAATCAATATTCTATGTGGAACAGTATCGAAA
Source organism: Neoceratodus forsteri (assembly GCA_016271365.2). NCBI lineage: Eukaryota > Metazoa > Chordata > Ceratodontiformes > Ceratodontidae > Neoceratodus > Neoceratodus forsteri. Next base: position 260,376,394 of record JADMNL010000022.1, on the reverse strand, counting down.
GCTTTGCCGAAGTCAAGGTAGGCAACATTAACTGCACCCCCTTGGACCTCAACTCTGGTTACCCAGTCAAAGAAATCTATGAGATTAGTTTGACGGGACCTTCCTATTGTAAACCTATGCTGCCTTGGATCCTGTGCTCTTATGGATTCCAGGTGTTGCACTATCCTTTCCTTAAGGAGTGCCTCCATAATTTTGCCCACTACTGAGGCAAGACTGACTGGTCTGTAGTTCCCTGCTGCCACTCTTGTGGAGCAGGATCACATGAGCCCTTCTCCAGTCTTCTGGGACCTCTCCTGTGCTCAGAGACTCAATAAACACTTCTGATAATGGCTCTGCTAGTTCCAACCTTAGCTTATTTAGTACCCTGGAATGTATGCCATCAGGTCCCATTGCCTTGTCCACCCTGAGTTTAGTGAGCTTTTGTAGGACCCTTTCTTTTGTGAAGGGACTTGTGCACACCTCCCAACCCCGTATCCATGGTGCTGAGCTGTGAGTCCTGCCCTACCTTCTCCTCAGTAAATACTGAGCAGAAGTATCCATTTAGAATAGATGCTTTTCCTTGGTCCTCATGCACACACTCCCCCTTATCCCCTTTGATCTTAGCAATACCCCCTCTGGACTTTCTCCTTTCACTAATGCATCTATAGAAAGTCTTGTCACCTTCTTTTACTGTTCATGCTAGTGTTTCCTCAGTTTGGGCCTTTGCCTGCTTTACTGCCATCCCGGCTTCCCTTAGGGAAGTTTGGTATGCCTCCCTATCTTCGTCCTACTGCATTCCCTTATATTTCCTGAAGGCCAGTCTTTTGGCTCTGATCTTTTCTGCTACTGTTTTTGAGAACCAAAGTGGTTTCCTCCTTCTTTTGCTCTTGCCTTTCTCCCTAACACAATGGGATGTTGCTTCAAGTATTGCATCCTTAATGCTTGCCCACTTTGCCTGTACCCCCTCACTTGTATTTCATCTTGCCATGCTCTGGGATGCTCAATCCTTCCCCCTCACTGGCCGCTGATGGATCAAGTTTGTTCTTGAACTTGGGTCACCAACAGTGTGAGTGATAGTGCTACCACTGCCCTGACAGGCTAGCAATTCAATTTGCATTTAATTATTTAACCCTATCTCTTATTACTACACACCCCTCCCTTCTCAATTCCTCAGGGTGCACCTGTAAATGACCATTTGCTTTGCATGCTTTCCTGGCCAAAGTGCTCAACTAAATAAATAAATATAATTATTTATTGAGATATTTATATTGTTGCAAGCCTCATCAGGAAACAAAACTGGTGTAGAGAAAAGAAAAACAACCACTCTCAGCCCTAGTAGCAACCATCAGATGGATAGCTGTATCTATTGAGGTTTACAGAAGTTGTAGGAATCTATCTGTATCTCTTGTCATCAGTGTTGTATTGACGAAACTGCTGTTTTAACTCGGTTTGCATGGCAATGCTTATGATTTGGGCAAAGAAGAGTGAAGGCTCTTGCATTACTTATAAGTAAATGCCGTAAAACATCTCAAGCTTCCCGTTACAGGTATGACAATTATATTGCATTAAAGGGCACATTTCATGGATCAGTATCTGCAGTTTACTTATTGCCATTCATCATATCATCAGACCTAAGACACTGATGGCTACAGAGCCACATTCCTCATGCAGTAATATGGAACATGTCTAGTTAATTTAACTCCTGATCAATAGAGAAATGAATAAAACATTAGGGTGCATCTTCCTTAACTTTGCTGAGGGGAAATTGCAATAAAGGGATAGAACGACTGGTTATGGAAGAGAAAGAGCTGAGCAAAGATATTAACCCTTGCTATGGTGTGGGCTTATATAGCAGTCCAGAATTCCAATATGTTCTAATTCTGTTGCAATTCCTCATTGGGTAAGGTGCCTTTCTGTGAACTCTTCTTCCTACAAACTGAAATTGAAAAACAAATTGAGAATTACAGTATAGTATACTCACAGGTTACTATACTCGAGGCAGAGTTCAAGGAAGGAGACTTTGCCCAGTGAGAAATCTTTATTTATTTTTCTAATTTTACAGTTTTTGGCTGGGAAAGACACACTGATACTACTGTAAGTTTGTTTCCAGATGTGCCCAGGGAGATTAAGTGACCTGGAGAGTAACCAGAATTTTGAAAACCTAAGGCCCAAGTATTGATGCAGGCTGAGTAGGGCATGTGGTTGGCCAGCTGAGTTATGGTATACTTTATAAACATGTTTTACTCCAAATGAAGACCTATGCCTTCAGACTATGGACAGGCTACTCCCCTGGTGTGGTGACTTGTTACTTGTCATGTTTAAGATCTTTGCCCAACTATTTTGGCAACAACTATAACTTGTAACTCTAAATTTAATAATTTAACAACACGGTGGGTGGTTGTTTTAGTGGGAGACTTCAATATGCAAGACATGAACTGGAGTTTTGAACAGACTGATTTTTATCAATTTTAAATTGTACTTTATGCAACTTTGATTTTTTTTCTGAAATCCACGGGGTATTTGTAGTTATAAAGAAAAACACTGAAAGAATGATAAAGCATCAGCAAAATAAACAGTTTACTTCGTATGGCAAAATCGCATAAGCCTGCTTTGGGAAATGAAACTCTACAGCAGATCTGTGTTTCTGTAAAAGGCTGCTAATGAGGGCTGACCAAACAAAAATGCATCTTCCCATAAGACATGTCCACTGCAAGACCATTCTCTCTCTGTGTTACAGTTTGAAGAAATGGGTGGTAATGACTGAATCCACAGCAGGTCCATAGTAAAGCCGACACAAATCATTCCACCATGAGGTAAAGACGCAGAATTCTAAGTGCTGAAAAACACAATGCAGCTGAAGAAATGATGCTGGGTATGTTTATTTGCCAAAAAAGTCATTTTGAAAGACTGCTTCCATCTCAGCAGGAAAACCTGAAAAGAAGTGTATGGCTTTAAATTTGAAAAAGTCTGTTACTTTTAAGACGGTATATTTCAAATGCTATGCCTGCAGTTCATTGGGCCCCTGCCTGTGCTATATAAGCCAGCTTCCTCCAGCTTCACTTAAGAGCATTGTTTCTTTGCTACGGCCAGAGGCCCCCCCCAACCTTTCTCTCCTGTGTTTGTCTCTCACTATTCTTTTTGTGCTTTTAGGCTTTCTGTTTGGTTTGTGCCTCTAGCAGGTTTCTAGGTCAGTGTTGCATTTTTCTACTCTCCTGACTGCAGTTTGTGCTTCCTTCTCTCAGTCTGCTGAATTTTGCTGAATTCATGTTCTCTTGTAACTCCGGTTTCTTTCTGCTTTGGCTCTTGTGTGCTTATTCATTTTCAGTGTCCTGCCTTGTTGTTCTCTGTTTTGCTTGTGCTATTTCAGGCTTTACATGTTGCATTTGTTCGAGGCCATTTGCAATCTCCAGTTCAACTACAATCCTTAAATATTTACACCTGGCATTTAGCAAGGCAAAAACTCCCTCATTGTGTTCTGATGGTTTAATCAGTTGTTCTATACAGCAGTAGACTGCTTCCTAGTTTTCAGTTCTCAACTGCTCCTGTTTTTCCATAGCAGTTTCATTTGTTGCTCTCTACTACCTTAGCCTACCTGGCCTGCAGAACTTAAGCAACTAGCACTGAACTCACTTATGGAACTGGTTGGCATGCATTCACCATTTAGTGCAAGCATGCATCATTCAGTCTCATACCATGTCCTAGTTGTCATTTAATGTCTCAGTCAGTCGTTTGGCCATGCCTACATTTCTAACTTGTGGTCATGGCCATAGGATTCACCATCAGCATCCCACTATTCCTGTACTCAGATACACGCCAACCACAACCATAGTATGGTTTCCAGGGCTCCCTGCCCTTTATGCTGATGGTCTCGCTCTGCTCCCTTGACATCCACATCTTGAAGGTGGATCCCTCGACTTGGGCAGTGTTCTTCTCTTTCTGCCCTTTGCGTGAGAATGTCTTACACTGGTGGAAGCTTTGGCCATGCAGATCGACTTGGCGGCACCTCTTTATGTGGTATCTAAGACTTCAGCTGCAAGAAGGTGGGGCCTCTAAATCTACAAGGGCTGCTTTAGATATGCAGATCACATTTACAGCACCTTTGAAAGCTATTCCCTCTATGACAGCCTAAAGTTCATCTAGCCTCCACCTACTTCCCTTCCTCTGCCCCTTAAGGGTAAAATTCATACAATTATGCAAGACTCTGGTCCCTCAAATGCCCAGCTCCTATGCCATAACCATCAAGGGTTCGGCTTCCTCTTTAGGCCTCCCACAGGGGAGGCCAGGTGAGTGCTTTCAGTGGTTGTTGCTCTCCTCCTCCCATCTTTGGTGGGTAGGCCTTCTTTGAGGGAAACCTCCTTTAGCTGCAGAGATCAGCTTGCAGCACCACCATGGTGTCCCTGTTAGAGGGATGGAGTGAGAGCCCTTCCTCTAAAATCTTCCCTTTGAACTGGGTCTCTAAATTCTGGTAGCCAAGCCATCACTAATTTTATCCCAAGCCTGGAGGGAAGGTGACCAAGGTGTTGGATCCCCAGAGGCTTCTTCTTCATAGGGGGTTTTCCTCTGCTCCATGCCAAAGGTCATACAAGTAAAGTAGTCTCCTGAGGAGATGGTTCATAATGTAGCACATTTATATTTGTTTAGCATTTACCCCAGTAAGTTTCCACTGTGAGTTGGGGTTGGATTGTTGCCTTCTTTCCAACCTGCCATTCTCTCTCTCTCTCTCTTTTTATGGAATTCTTGTCTCTGTCTGTTATCGGTTTACTGTCAGTCATTGTTCAGTTCAGTCTCTGTCTATATAGATCATCACCAGTTGCTGTCAATTTGTCCTCACTCAAGCTCTGTGTTCACCACCTGCTGCACAGCACTTTTGGTCTCCTTCCTAAGGTACCTTAAGCCTAAAAGAATTATGTTCTCGTGGCACCTCTAGGAGTAGAATACTCTTCGAGAGTTCCTTTGCCTTCACAGTACCCCGACAGGGTAGTAGTTCCCCATGGGATAGAGAGTATGAATGGCCAAAGTATCCACTTTTGACAGGCAACAACACATTCATTTAAATACCTTCAGATTATCAAACTTTCACAAGCATAACTCCTCACTAAGTTGTGTGTGCCCATTAAAATATAATATAGTACATATGTTTGAAGAACTATGAAAAATAATTCATTTTGGGAAAGAATCAATACTCAATGTAACAAAGAACCAATTCAAATTATGATGCACACCAGTTATTTGAGAACGATAAGAACCATTATTACAGTATGTTTGATCCTTGAGTAGCTAGTGAGCATACAAACAGGATTATTGCTGAGAAAATGTATGAAAGTATATCTTCTGGTATAAAGTTTTTTTTTAATCTGAGTCATGAATTTAATAGTCAGCAAAGGTAATGGACGGATGTTACTAGTAGTGGAAACCCTATGTTTATGTGCAGGTCTGGTGCAGTGGATGTGGACCCAAGATGGTTTATTAGTATGGTTAGAAGGAAGTTAGAATGATAAGTGAATTCTTCGTACCAATCTAGCCCAAAATTAAGGTAAATTGTGTGTGAACTGAAATGTGTATTTTGTGATGTGGAATCTTTACTAAATATAGAAACATACACAATGTCAGCAGAAAAAGAGCATTGGTCCATCCAGTCTGCCAGTCCTACCCTACACTATGCCATGAACTACTGTCCAGATGGGGCTTCACTCTTATCCCCCACTCACTCACTGCCTTATTGCTACCCCATGAGAAACTATTAAGCCCTTTAGTCTGTCCCAGTCCCAATAATGTTTTTTTTGTGCTCGCCAACTCTGCAAGTAGGCTACTCCATGGCTCAAACACTGTCTCAGTAAAGTAAAACTTTCTAGCATCCCTCCTGCATCCCCTCTGCCCAGCAACCTTCATTCATGTCCCCTTGTTTTTGACCCAACATTCCTGATAAATAGTTTCTCGCAGTTTACCTTGTTTATTCCTTTCAGGAACTTAAAGGTCCTCTATCATGTCCCCTTCTCTCTTCTGGCCTCCAAGGAATATATACTGCACATGTTCAGTGTCCTAAGCCAATCCTCACAGGATATGCCCTCTTGACCCTGAAACATTTTGTTTACTCTACACTGCACTGCCTCCAGCCTGTCTCTGTCTTTCTTCAGGTGGGAACTCCAGAACTGGGCACAGTACTCATGATAGGGTCTCACCAGTGATCTATACAGAGATAATATTACCTCTTTCTTCCTGCTACTGAAACCCTTTCCAGTACACCCCAGCATTCTGGTTGCATTGTCACACGCCTTGTTACATTGGTTAGTTTGTTTTAGGTGGTCGCTTATGATGACCCAGGTAACTTTCCTTGGAAGTAGTAGCCAGTTTAATCTCTCTAAACCAGTATTTTTTTTACTGGGGTTCTTGCTCCCTATTTGAATCAGCTTGCACTTTTTGGCTTTGAATTACAACAGACAGACCTTGAATCATCTCTCTAACCTTCGCAGGTCCCTCTGGAACTCCTTTATCCCCCTCTTCACTGTCTACCCTGCCACAGAACTTAGTGTCATGCAAAGATACACATCTTGCCCTATATTCCTTCTTCTATGTCTCTGATGAACACATTGAAAAGGACTGGTCTCAGGACTGACCCTGTGGTACCCCAGTCATTACCTCCCTTTTCCCCAATTTGACCCTATTTACCGCAACTCTCTGCTCTCTCTGGTCCCTAACCAACTTCCAGTCTATTTAAGTAGGTCCTTTGCTGCTCCCATGTCCTCTAATATCACCAACTACCTTCTCTGTGGAAATCCAAAAGACCGCCGTGACCAGTGCCACTCAGAACGATGCTCACAAAAGAGGCAGCCAGCCTCGGAGTTTAGCAGAGCAAGCCCGAAAGCCACGGCACTTGAGACCTCCTCAAAAGACAACAAGCCCACAATAGAAGCTAATGCATAAACATTTTTAATGAGGAAGGTATGACAGCATTTCAGTGCTCCTTCCTAGCCACCCAGCGCTTCGACTCCTTGCCAGTCTTCCTCAGGGGTGTGGCCAGGCCAGGGATCACATCGCTTAAATAGCACATTCATTACATATTAAATGATGGTGTTACAGATTGTTAACATTTCAAAGAGATAATAGCTTGTGTGCATTTAAATTATCTCCAAACTATTAATTAAACAAAAATCTTACGTATGTAAATCATACAGAAAAAAGTAATTATTATAAAACACCAGTACTCACACTTACTTGCTTTTAAACTCACCATGTAACTTTTATCGGTGTAACATACCATGCTTCAATTATCATAAGTCATAATACATGGACAAATAACTCATATTTTTGAAGCAGTTAAACAGCGCTAACAATGAGAAGAAGAAAACAAGCATTTGTCAATGCGTAATGTTGTCTTGCTGGCATTGCCATTGGTAGTGCAGGAGTTAGAGATGCATAATAGGAATGGCAGTGAAGTACTGAAGTGACGCCAACCCCACCCTCACCCTGCAGAGACCGACAGGCGTTGGTGTGTGCCTTCGGGTTGTCAGCTATAATGTTCAAGCCATTTTACCTCACCCTACCCTGTAGACACTGACAAGTGTTGTGGTGTACTTTGGGGTCTTCGGGCATCATACTTACCTCATTCCATAAGGAAATACTCTGAGGTGGGTGCAGTATAGGAGAATGGGGTGAACTTTGTGGCTGAACACTCCAAGGCACACCACGATGCCTGTCACTGGCTGCAGGGTGGGGATGGAGGTGGAATGGTGTGAGCATTACAGCTGATGATCCCAAGTCACACCCCTGATGCCTGTCAGTCTGTACAGGGTGGGGTGTTACAGTTGGAAACCCTAACGCCGTAGGCGTGTGTTGGTATTTTCACTCCAAATTTTCAACACAGGCTTTTTGTGACCTCACCTCATAAAGAGCGGCACTATCAGTTTGTTAGCTGAAAGGTGGTTTTGCACAGCGGCTATGCCATTTGGTGACACAGAGACGAAAACACATTTTGGGCAGTATGTGAAAAATGACAACTGTATTGTTCATGAGGAGGTGTAAAAAAATGGCAACGTTGAAAATCTGGAGTGAAAATATTAAAAATTGGTGAAGTCATGAGCATGCATAGAAAGTGTGCAACACACGTCTGTAACCCAATTATATTTGGGATGTTTTTAACCACATTTTCAACATAGGCATTTTGGGACCTCCCCTCATGAACAGTGGCATTGTGATTTTGTTAATTTGTCCCAAAAGTTGATTTCCCACAGTGACCATATCATTGTGCACCACAGGTGCGAAAACACATTTTGGGCAGGATGTGAAAAATGACGGCTTTACTCTTCATATGAAGGTGTGAAAAAATGCCAGTGTTGGAAATGTGGCATGAATATATTGCAAATTCGCGAAGTTACAAGGGTGCGTGGAAACTGCGAAACGCATGCTTGTAACACAGTAATTTTATGGACTTTGGTCACCAGATTTTCAACATAGGCATTTTAGGACCTCTGCTCATGAACAGTGTCACCGTCATTTCCTCAAACTGATTTCGCACAGGGACCGTACTATTCTGTGCTGGACGCACAAAAACACATTTCAGCCAAGCTATGTAAAATGACAGCTGTACAGTTCAGGAGAAGGTGTGGAAAAATGGCAATTTTGAAAATCTGGAGTGAAAATATTACAAATTCACAAAGTTATGAACTTGCGTGGAAACTGTGCAATGCATGCTCGTAAAACAGCCGTTTTTTGGATTTTTTCCACCAAATTTGAAACATAGGCTTTTGAGAGCCCCACTCATGAACAGTGGCACTTTTTTGTTAATCAGTCCCAAAAGGTAATTCCGTGCAGTGACTGCGAAATCACCTTTTGGGACTGAATAACACCATGACAGTGACAGAATTCATGAGGAGGGGTCCCACTAACCCCATGTTGAAAATTTGGTGTCAAAATTCCCACAAATGCCTGAGATATGCACCAAAGTTGAAAAAAACTATTTATGCCATTATACAGCCTACCGGCATTTCTTCAGTTTGCGGTCGGCTTTGAAGAGTGCAGACGTGTTCCCAGTCCACTGAAGATCATCGCCCCAGATGCCGGAGGTAAGTATGGGGTGAGGGGGGTATGGGGAGTCAGGGTGCACAGTGGGTGGGCGCGGGTTGTGGGAGTGGGCAGGGAGACTGCGAGGGACAGTTTTCTTTTTTACAGGGTTAAAAAAAGGGAACATCACGGGATGGTTTTTGTTTTTTCAGGCACATTTGGCATGCTGGGGTGGGCTCGCAGTGTGTCACCTGATTTTTTGGGGGGGCTATAGCCAACGGGGGATTGGGCACCCCAGTCGGCACATGGGGGGCAAGAGCCGAGGGGGACTGGGTACCCCTCATGGCACATGACAGATGGGGAGGAGACATTATGATGACGAGGAGTGGGCTCCCCAGTCAGCTAAATAAACAAGGGTATGGGACTGTAGCCGATGGGGATTGAGGCCCCCCATCAGCAAAGAAAGACTGTTGGGGGCATTGCATGATGCTGAGGGGGATTGGGCACCCCCTAGGCACACACTTTGGGGGGTCATTATGCCGATGGGGAGGTGGGCTCCCCCATCAGAAAATGAAGTGGGTCGGGGACTGCGAAAGATGGATGGGGCATCCCTGTCGCCATGTTTAAGTGTGAGGCTGTGCCTCTGCAATAAGCTTGCTTCTCATTGCAGTGGATGTTTTCTTAGATGTGGTCGCCATATTACATCTTGCTAGTGTGGTGCCTGCATGCTGTCTTACTGGGGAATGAGGGACGCATCTACTGATGCGTGCTCTGCATTCGCCCACAGTGACTGCACCTCCAAATCTGCTCCTAATGCAATATGTTGGCTGGCGTGCAAGCATGAGCCAACATAAAAAGGGGGAAATGATATTTAAGGGGGGGAGATGGAGGGGGTTGTGGGAGGGAGGGGAGAAAAAAATGTGAAAAAGCTGGTGAGTAAAAAATGGAACAGACTGATATGTAATGAATGTGCTATTTAAGCGATGTGATCCCTTACCTGGCAAACACCCCTGAGGAAGACTCACAAGGAGTCGAAGCACTGGGTGGCTAGGAAGGAGCACTGAAATGCTATCAGACCTTTCTCATTAAAAAAGTTTATGCATTAGCTTCTATTGTGGGCTTGTTGTCTTTTGAGCAGGTCTCGAGTGCCACCGCTTTCAGGCTTGTTTTACCTTCTGTGTGGTACTGAGTCAAATGAATCGTTGAAGCTGAAACAGAATAAATCTACATCTTGTCCCTTATTACCCAGTCAAGGAATACTATCAGAATAGTCTGACAAGACCTCCCTGCCCAGTAACCATGATGCTTACTATCTTGGAGCCCATTTCCTTTCAAGTATTCCACTAAGTCTCCTTTGACTAGTGTCTCCATCAGTTTACCTACAATGAAGACAAGACTGAAGAGCCTGTACTTTCTAAGTTTCTTTCTGTTCCCTCCCTTGTGAAACAGCACTGTGTCCGATATCCTCCAATATTTATGAATCACTCCTGACTGTGGTGTGCTACTGAAGAGCCCTGCCAGGAGTTCAACCAATTTTAATGTCAGTTTCCTCAGCACCCTCAAGTGCATCTCATCTGGCCCTGGAACCTTGTCTATTTTAAGGGCTGCAGACCCTTTTCTAACCTTTTCTCCTGTAATTACTACCTACCCCTTTTCTGGGATCCCCTTGCAGCAGGCTTCATGTCACTTTCCACAGAGGCCTGCTATCCTCCACTGTGAATACTGAGCAGAAGTAGTTATTTAGAACAACTGCCTTCTGCTCATCCTCCTTCTCCTCTACTAGCCTGCCCCCTACATCAGCCTAACAACTCTCCCTCTCGTCTTTTTATGTTTGCTTGCACGCATGTGCAAGAAACATAGTGCCATCATCGGAGATTTCGGAGGTGTGTCACCTCCTCCTCCAATTCAGGCAGTGTGCTGGCAGGCGCGGCCTGGCTAATGCATTTGGAGCTGTCCATGACATGCTCCAAATGCAGTGGCATACAGTTGAAAGGGGAGCTACGCCGAGTGAGCAGCGATAAGAAGCTGCTCACGCCAGCTCCACCCCTCATGCTGCAGGCGCGGCGCGCTCGACGCAGTATATAGCTGATGGGGTGCCAATCCCCGCCAGCTGAGCTGCATCTGTCTCCTCCCCTCCCAGTAGTTGATGCCATGCTGGGAGCCCACCCCAGCATGGCAATCAGTCATTTGCTGACGGGTGCCCAATCCTCTTCGGCTGAATGCGCCCCCAAGTGCCTGTGCCATGCTGGGAGCCCACCCCAGCATGGCAAACGGTCCCATCGCATGTTTTTTTTTTTATTTTGTCAACGGGTGCCTAATCCTCTCGCCGGGCTGAACGCCTAAAGTCCTTGTGCCACGCTGGGAGCCCACCCCAGCATGGCAAATGGTCCCACGACATCTTTTTTTACTTGTAAGAAAAACGGGTCCAGCTGCAAGGCCTCCGACCCCTCCCACAACCCGCACCCACCCACTGCGCACCCAGCCTCCCACACCCCACACTTACCTCTGACTCCGCGCGACGATCTTCGGTGGACCTGGAACACGTCTGCACTCTTCAAAGCTGACCGCGAACTGAGGAAATGCCGGTAAGCTGTATAATGGGCTAGATAGGGGGGTTTCAACTTTATTGAATATCTCAGCCATTTTTGGGAATTTTTACACAAATTTTCAACATGAGGTTTTGGGACCCTTCTATGAATGATGTCACTGTCATGCAGCATGGGGCCTCGGCGGGTGATTTCGTGCAGTGACGTGAAATCACCTTCGGCCTGAATACCGCCATGACAGTGACATCATTCATGAGAAGGGGGCCCAAAACCCCCATGTTGAAAATTTGGTGCCAAAATTCCAAAAAATGACTGTTTAACGAGCGTGCTTTGTGCAGTTCCTACGCAGGCTCGTAAGTTCACGAAATTTCAATATTTTCACTCCAGATTTTCAACATTGCCATTTCACCACACCTTCTTATGAGCAGTACAGCTGTCATTTTTCACATCTCACCCAAAATGTGTTTCCGCCCATGTAGCGCAGAATGGCGCAGTCAGTGTGCGAAATCAATGTACGGGACAAATTAAGAAAATCACAGTGACACTGTTCATGAGCAGATGTCTTGAAATGGCTATGTTGAAAATTTGGTGAAAAAATTCCTTAAAATGACTGTTTTACGAGCATGCGTTGTGCAGTTCCTACGCACGCTCATAGGTTTGTGAATTTTCAATATTTCCACTCCAGATTTTCAACATTGCCATTTTTCCACACCTTCTTATGAGTAGTACAGCTGTCATTTTTCACATCTCACCCAAAACATGTTTCCGCCCATGTAGCGCACAATGGTGCAGTCTGTGCGAACTCAGTGTATGGGACACATTAAGAAAATCACAGTGTCACTGTTCATGAGCAGAGATCTTAAAATGGCAATGTTGAAAATTTGGTGACAGAATTCCTAAAAATGACTGTTTTACGAGTGTGCATTGCACAGTTCCCACGCACGCTCGTAGGTTTGCGAATTTTCAATATTTCCACTCCAGATTTCCAACATTGCCATTTTTCCACACCTCCTTATGAGCAGTACAGCTGTCATTTTTCACATCCTGCCCAAAACGTGTTTCCGACCATGTAGCGCACAATGGCGCAGTCGGTGTGCAAACTCAATGTATGGGACACATTAACAAAACCACAGTGACACTGTTCATGAGCAGAGGTCTTAAAATGGCTATGTTGAAAATTTGGTGAAAAAATTCCTAAAAATGACTTTTACGAGCGTGCGTTGCACAGTTCCTATGCATGCTTGTAAGTTTGCAAATTTAATATTTTCACTCTAGATTTTCAACATGTCCATTTTATTAAACTTCCTTATGAACAGTACCGCTGCAATTTTTCATATGTCACCCAAAATGTGTTATCGCACATGTAGCGCACAATGGTGCTGTTGGTGTGCGAAAGCAATGTTTAGGACAGATTAAGAAAATCACAGTTACACTGTTCATGAGCAGAGGTCTTAAAATGGCTATGTTGAAAATTTGGTGACAAAAGTCCATAAAATGACTGTGTTACGAGTGAGCATTGTGCAGTTTCCACGCATCCTCGTTAGTTCATGACTTTGTAATATTTTCAGTCCAGATTTTCACTAGTGGCATTTTTCAACACTTCCTTATGAACAGTACAGCTGCCATTTTTCACAACATGGCCAAAGTGTGTTTTCACACTTTCAGTGCAGAGGGCGTGGTCGCTGTGGGAAATCATTGTTCGGCACAGATAAAGAAAGTCACAGTGACACTGTTCATGATTGGAGGCACCAAAATGCCTGAGTTGACAATCTGCTATAAAAATCCCCAACCTAATTATATAACGGTGTGTTGCACAGTTTCTATGTACGCTCGTGACTTCACCATTTTTTTAAATATTTTTACTACACATTTGCAACATAGCCATTTTTACACCTCCCCATGAAAGAGTACAGCTGTCATTTTTTACATCCTGTTTGGAATATTTTTGCACCTGTGGTGCTAAATGCCATAGTCACTGTGCATAAGCAGCTTTTGGCTACCAAACTAATATTCCCCCTGTTCATGAGGTGGGGTCACAAAACAACATGTTGAAAATTTGGAGTTAACATACCAACGATTGCCTGAGGTATTAGGCCTTTCAACTAAATCGCCCAACCCTATAGAGAATGACAGGAATCAGGGGTGTGACTTGGGATTCTTGCCTGTGATGCTCATACCATTCCACACCCTGCAGTCACTGAGAGGCATCGAGGTATGCCTTGGACTCTTCGGCCCCAAACTTCACCCCATTCTCCTATATCGCACCCATCTCACTGTATTTCCTAATGAAATGGGGTGCACATAAGGGCCAAAGACCCCAAGGAACACGTGACACTTAGTCTCTGCAGAGTGGGGTGTGGTGAAATGGCGTGGCCGTTATGCCTGACGACCCAAACGCACACCCCAATGCCTGTCACTCTCTGCAGGGTGGTGGTGGGGTTGGCTTCAGTTCAATACTTCACTGCCATTCCTATTACGCAGCTCTGTAACTTCTACACTACCACTGCCAATGCCAGCAAGCAAACATTCGGCATTGACAAATGCTTGTTTATTTCCCTTACGTACAGTGAAACCCACCAGGATGAAGCTCAACGCTACAGAATTCTGCAGTAGAGTTACTGCAGCAAACAATGCAATTTCAATGGTAGGTAATTCCTTTTGTCATGTAGGAAACCTGTGACACTGCACTTTATCCTGACAGGCTTCACTGTACCTGAAGAACTGTCCCCCCCCCAACCACCTCCACAGTGCTCAGTTCTTTGTCTTCTTTTGCGTCCCTGACTGCCTTCTGGGCCTCCTTCATCTTTACCTGGTATTTGCTCCATTCCTCATCCTCCTGTTTCTCCTTTTAGCCAGTTAAGGCCATTTTTAGCCCCCACTGCCTTCCTGACCTTCTTAGAGAACCAGACTGGCTTCTTGTGCCTATTCCCCTTGGTAACCATTCTCAAGCATTGTTTGGCTGCTTCGAGAATGGTTCAGTTAATTTCACCCCACTTGTCCTCCCCTGCCCCAGATTTTGTCCACTCCAACTACCTTGCCCTTGACTAATTCCCTCATCTAATCAAAGTCTGCTCATTTGAAATCCAGAATCACAGTTTTAGACAACGGTATACTGATACCCATGGGAAGTTCAAACCATATGGTGTTGTGGTCACTGGACCCCAGTGGTTCCCTAACCCACACTCCACCTATAATTTCTAGGCTGGTGAGTATCACATCAAGATGGGCAGTCCGTCTTGTAGGTTCCCTGACCAGCTGCACCAGAAGGCAATCTTGCAACATATCTAGCACAGCCTGATTTTTTGTGCTGTTAGCTGCTAGAATATCCCAATCTATGTCGGGTAGATTGAGATCCCCCACAACCACTACCTCCCCCTTTGCGGCCAGAAACAGTCACACAAATATAGCAGCTCCCCCCAATTAGCCTGCTCAGTATTGCTGCAATCAATTATGATACCAAATTTAAACAGCACAACACAAGTTTATTCAAGGCCAAGGTGGGGGTCAGTTCTACCATCCTTACACAAAGCAGCAATTAGGGAAGCCTTTACCAGGTGTGGCCTGAATATCAGTAAACTGCCACTAAAAATGCCCCAAGTGCAGCCACACATTTCCCACCCACACCACAGTTCAGTACAAAAAGGAATACTGTTCTCTTGTACTGCAGGCTGCTACCCTCAACCACCTAGTACCAGGATTTACAATTACTCCTTCTATGCACAGTTTCTGGTAAGCCCAATGAAGCATCAGCAGATTGGTGGATGTTGGTGCACTTACAATGAAAGGAGCAAGATGCTGAAATCACATTCCCTTCAAAGGCCATGCAATTATTTAAATGACTTTAGAAAATGGCTAGACTGAAACTAGCATCTGGATTGGCTGAAACAGCCTGCCACCCTGGTCGTTATTTCTTAACAATGGCCCGCTTGAAAACAAGTGCTAGTTCGATCGTTCGGCACCCAAAACTTGCCAGCCACAATTTTTTTCCACACTTATTGACACAACAGCCCCCACCTGGGCCCCACCACTCTGCTGAATGGAAATTCCACCAACAGCCTGATACGGGCTCCCAAACTGCTTGCTGCTCCTTCTCAGCACTGCCAAAACAAACATTTGTTTTAAATACTGTACCTGCCAACTCACTCCACCTCCCGACCTTCTGTGCTCCATTTTTACTTTCCAAACCTACTCACGCTACCAGTAATGTGTCTTCTCACTTTTAAACTGAGCTGCACACTCATGCCATCCCACATTAAAAGCCAAGTACAACCCTATAAACACTAACAGGCTACATTTCTGCCATTGTCACAGTGTTATTCAAGCACTGTGTGTCTGTGTGTGTGTGTATGTCAGACGCTCATAAACCAGGAGGACAAGCTAATCCCAAACAGCATAAATAAATACACCGCAGCAAGCTCCAGTGGTAATGCTAGCACTTTACAGCAAACAGTATTTCTACTTGCTTTTTACTTATTTTTTATATGTGCATTTACTTTCTTCTATATTTTGTTAAATGACCACATCTGGAACCCATTATCTAAGTGTAATAATATCCTCCAGGGTGGGTGTTATGGGATATAACGGACCTTCCAGGGGCTATAAGGCCCTCCGCCTGTGGCGTTGGTCCTCATTATGCCCCTTGGCGGTCTGTTATATCCCAATAACGCCCACCCTGTCGGGTATTATTACTTACGTAGAAGACCCACAATGTTAGATATGTGTAATCCAGCCAGTGGTCAACTTGCAAAATGGTCTCCCAATGGAACAAATGGGATTTCCCCTGATGTAGAGACACCCTGCAGCATACTCACATTTCCTAATATGAATGGATTCTCCTGATGCAGCAGGCCTCTGGGATTCTGTTCTATTGGGGTGTCTCTAACAGAGATGGGCTCCCTCCATGGAACTGTCTTTCTCTCACTGTACTGCTGCAGTCCCAGACTGACCCTCACATTCCAAGTTCCCAAACTCTCAAGGCAGCAGCAGCCTGACACCTGTATTTAGTGCCTGCTGTGGGAACTGCCCAGCAGTTTGGGGTACAGCTTCTTTACTTTGTGCTGGCTCTTCAGCATCATCACTCATGCTGGATCGTATATGAATGCTGCTGCTTCTCACAAGGCTCAGCAGCTTTTCATACTGTTCTTCTCCAGGAATAAGCTCAGAGTGACATAGATTACACCCTCTTTCAGGACAGCAGGTCCTGCCTTTGTGAGCTCTCTTACAGATCTGCCAGCCTCCAGCACAGTCATCTTTATACAGGAGCAGTTCAGAGGTAGTTCCCATGGGTCCACACACTATCACTTGCAAACTACAGTGCCCTATAGTTCCAAAATAGGCACCAGAATCAACTGTCCTACCTTCTCCAAGAGGCCTTTTGGTTGGATGTTCCTAAGGGTTGGATGGTCACAAGACAGTGGCTCCCATGAAATCCAAGACAGCAGTCCAAATACATGGTGGTAATGGCTTCAAAGCTTTCTCTTCAGTTCCCTGCTGAACTATGGGAGTCCCGGAGCTTGGCACATCACCCAGATGAACCCCATCATACCGAGGGGGCACGGTTACATGTTTAATAACTGTGATTAGCATATACTAAAATGAACATGTTTGCAACTGGCATGGTTTTAATATTACCCGGGCTCTTGAAAATTTTTGCCATAGGACAATGTCTGCCAGAAAAGCAAGAAATTGGTAAAGAACAAAAAGATGCCTTAGCTGATATTTTTTTCCATTGAATGATTGTTTTGTACCCATTTTGTTTTTAATGATCATGAAAGGTGCCGGATTGATATCGCTGTCAACTGAAGTCTGCTGTTTATCCACATGACAGGTACAGCATGGGTTATCACGGTGCAAGCTTCCTACACCGCCTCGCCACTGTGCTTCAACTCTGTCATGGAGAGACTCCCACATAGGTGCGAGTTTAGGTCAGACTCCTTGTCCATTCAGTCCCTGGCCTCTCATCCGAGACAGCTAACAAGGATGCCAGTTGTGCTGGTGATTTTGTGATGTGGCCCCCTGCCCACTAAGACCAGGACTGAGACCACCACAACTATTTTCACGTAGGCCAATAAACATCCTTCAGGTAATAATGACTTTCAATCACTACCAAACTGCACTGGATTTTAACCAGTGATTCAGAGGTGAAAAGCCCCTTTATCCACTAGCAATCCACTGAGCCATCAAATTTCCCATAACTAATATTTCTAAAGGAAATAAAACCCAGTGTTGAAAGGGGCAGTGGATAGCAGGACAGAAATTAGAGGGGCTCCTGTCAGCTGCAATAATTTACAGTTAGCATTAGTAGAACTCAACGAAACAAAACAATTTTTCATTTGGAGCCATTCTTTGCTTTAATATTAAAGAGCTGCTGACACCTCAAAGAAAACTTTGAAAAACATAATATTTAGGTAGAATTCAGCTTGCATTCCATATATATTCTATAGATTGCTCCTGCACATTATTACTAAGGAAATTTGCATGAATACATGATCTTTAGTTCATTTTCCTCTATAGCTTACTCCCTACTTCATGTCATAATCCTCTGTTGTGACATAACAATCTGTTGCCATGGGAGTAACAGTGATGCCACACACAGTGCATTATGACACAATGCATTATGACTTCAGGTAAGGAGAAGGCAAAAGGAATAAATGAACTCTTGAGAAGCAAAGATATTTTTTTATGCAAATTACATCAGTAATAAATAAAGGGGAGGAGGAATACAGAACTAATGTGAAATACAAGCCAAACTGTGTCTAAATATTATGTTTTTTTAAAGTTCTCCTGAAGGCGTCAGCTACTCTTTAAAGAAATCTACATGAAAACAGGATCTTTGTCACTTACAGTTAAGAATGAGACAGGAGCTGAAGCCACAGTCTGCTGCTTGCCACATCACAGTTGGCTGCTGTGGGAATGACTGTGATTTAATTAACAGGACATTATGACATAAGTGCCAGTATCTGACTTGACTGTAAATGAAATATAAGGGATGAAGCTTCAGTTTTCTTATGAATATCCTTACTAAAATAGAATAGAATGGCTTGAAGTTCAAGTATTTCCAGAAAGCAGAGCAAGTAACTTCCACTGACAGCGTGATTTTCTTTGCTGGTTGTTGGACCCCTTTATTAAGTTTGAAAGCTGGTGGGTATGTTGCCATATCAGACACCCAGGCTTGGCTGTGAACTGCAGGTTCCAGCACAGTCATGCAGTGGAGTTTGCATACACCTCAGGAACCTTGTGGGAGATATCTCAGCATGGAAGGTATCTAAGTATTCAGGATAGATGGCACTCACAGTGAAATTATTTATAAATGACCTATTTAATAGTTTGCTAGAGTCAGGAGTGGTACCGCAGGACTGGAGAACAGCACATGTAGTGTCCCCCCCTCAAAAGCAGTACCAAGGATGACCCAGGGAATTACAGACCAGTCAGCCTGACTTCCATTGTGGGCAAGCTCATGGAGACCACACTAAAGGAAAGGTTGGTGGAATATCTAGAGGAGCATGGTCTTCAGGATGATAGGCAGCATGGGTTCATGGGGAGAGATTGTGTCAAACAAATCTGATTGACTTATTTGACTGTGTCACTAAGACAGTAGACAGGGACCAAGCAGTAGACATCCTCCATCTTGATTTTAGCAAAGCCTTTGACTCTGTGCCCCCACAAAAGGTTAATCAGTACGTTGGTGGATCTTGGGATTGGGGTAAAGATGGCCAAATGGGTGGAAAACTGGCTGGGGGACAGAACTCAGAGGGTGGTTTTGGGGGGAGAGTTACCTGGCTCTAGAGAGGTAACCAGTGGGGTCCCGCAGGGCTCGTTGCTGGTGCCAGTGTTGTTCAATGTCTTCATCAATGACATTGAAGATGGCATTAAGGGCAAAATGTGCCTATTTGCAGATGACACCAAGTTCTGTGGGAGAGTGGACACAGCTGAAGGGATACAGAACCTACAGATAGATCTGGAAAAGCTAGGGAGGTGGTCCAGGATCTGGCAGTTTGGCTTCAATGCCAGTAAATGCAAAGTTATGCATATTGGAGCCAGGAATCCCAGGACAGAGTACTACCTGGGTGGAGTCTGAGTGTCTGCATCAGAGGAGAAGGACCTTGGGGGGGATGATTGTGATGCTCTGCCATCTGCTTATGGTTACTGTATATTTGTATTATAAATCAATGGTCTGTGTATGATATTGTCTCACACAAGTTTGCAGTTTGGCTTTTAATCTTCAAGGTGTCAGTGAGGATTTCATTGAACTGACCAGGGAAAAACTTGATTAATGCTTTCCTTCCAGAAGGACAGTTTATGGCCCCTTATCATCTGCTGCTGCTTTGATGTTGATTCGTGAATATGAATTTTATGACACCAGGAAAGGATGTAATTTGGCTGATTTCCTTGGCTTTCTCACACCTTAATGACAGATTGTGGGGTTGTAAAACCTCAAAGAGAAATGTTTGTTTAAAGACTGTCATATGTAGGAAATGTTTTTTTTTTCTGATGTTCACATTAATTAAAATACCTCCTGGTAGAAAATTGTTAGAATTAACTCTAAGGGAGGAGCTAGCTGACTCATCAAAAGGGGTGGGGAAATATACAGTTAAAATGAAACATTGTATGTGGGAAATGTGTGATATATATGATTCTAGACTCTGAGAGAGATAGTTCTCTGACTTGGAAAGCACTTAGAAAGGTAACAGAGCAGAATTAAGTGTTTGTGGTAGGAGTTTGTATTCTGTAACTTTCCTATTTATTTATAGATGACTGTGAGATTTGCGATATAATTTTTTCTGTATTTCATTTGACCTGTTTTAAAACTTTTTAGTAAACAACATTTTCTTTAAAATACTGCCTGTGCTCTTTTCTGTTATTTTACATCTGCTAGCTGAACCTGTATTTAAGGCTGACAGCTGTTAAAAGCTTGGTTGTGTTACTGAGCTTGCTTAAAAAGGTAAGAAATACCTAGGTCTCTTATAGAGTTGTAAGGGTTAATTTTGCATACCTGGCTGGATACCCTTGGGTGAAATATTATATTGCACCCCCGAAGAGAATATTATCTGAACCTGTTAATTGGGTATGCTAGCATAAGGTTCACAGTTTGAATCCCTCTAGGACTCAAGGCTAGAAGGTGATTCAGACCCAAAACAGACAGGAGGGTTATCATGTCTGTTACCTGTTCACACTATTGCACTCTGAGGTTGGCACTGTGGGATAAGAGGGCCTGACCTGTGGAGTCCGTTTGTGACAGATTTGGTTGGCAGCGGTGCAATTTAAAAGTATTTGGTAGCACAAGCTTTAACAATTCAGTGTGTCGGCTTAATACTGTACAGCTCACGTGCAAAATAAGGAGTGATTTATTTTGAAAAAAGTAAACAGAACTATGTGATTTTGCTTACAGCCAAAGTCCCTACCTGTTTTATTTTTTCCTAAAATGTAAGTTAGAGTAGCCGTAGTTAGGGAAGAAGATGGCTTCCAACTACAGTTGTTATACTGCAGACTATCTGAGGCAGCTGTGCCAGGACAGAAGAGTCCTGCATGAAGGGAAAGTCAACAGGTAGAACCTTGTGGATGTTCTGGTGGCCACTGATGCCCAGAGCCTCAAGTCACAGTCTGTGACTGAAAAGAACCAAATCTTGGGTGTAGAGGGGCTAGAGTCCAGTGCAGTGTCCAGATCCAGTGAGCAGGACAGCAGGGCCAGTGCAAGCCAAGGGCCACAGCAGCAGGGGAAGATCACCAGCATTCTGGAGCCAGAAGCAATCAGGCTGCAGATGGAGTTGCAGAGGATGGAACTGGAGTTTGAACAGAAAAAGTTCCAACTGCAGATGGAAAAAAAGGAAAGAGAGAGAGACAGCTTCAGTGAGAGGCGGAGTGAGAACAGTGGGAAACTGAGCAAGAACAGTGGAAGGCCAAGTGAGAAGAGCGACAGTGTCAGGCTGAACAAGAGGAAAGAATGTGCCAGTGGAGATTTGAACTGGAGAAGCTATGACTTCAAACCCCAGCACCAGAGCAGGTAAGTGGCCTGGGTTTAACTGGAAATACAGTACTAGGTTACAAATTAAATTCCAAATTGATAGCTGAATTTAAAGAGGGGGAGGATATGGATGCCTTTTTAAATTCCTTTGAAAAAGTTTGTATTCAGGCAAATATTCCTAGAGGATCCTGGAGCTTCCAGCTATCCCCGCTACTTACCAGGAAAGCTCGAGATGCACTGGATCAAGTGGACAATGAAGACAGTAATGATTACAGCAAACTTAACGCTGTACTTTTAAAAGAGTATGATTTAACTGCTGAAGCATACATAGCTAAATTCTGTAAGCTCAGGAGAAGCCCTGACATGAGCTATGAGGAGCTAGCCATGAAACAATGTCAGTTTTTAAAATGTTGGTGGAAAGGAATTGAAGCAAACTCTGTAGATAAAATTGAAAATGCTGTATTGTTAGAGCAGTTTTTTTGGGCATGCCCAGCAGAGTTGAAAACCTGGCTGGAGGACCAAGATCCAAAAACAGTGCAAGAGGCTGCTGAACTCTCGGACCACCATGCCAGGAGCAGACCTGCTCTGAGAGTGAATGGGGCTGGTGTGGCAGCACAGAAAGGGAAAAGCACACCTTCAGGGCAGCTAAAACCCTCACTGCCTCCACTGAAACCAGGTAGCCCTAGGTTTCAAAGGAAATATTTTCCTGAGAGAAGAAATGAATGTTGGGTTTACAAAGAAACTGGGCATATGGCCAGATGGTGTCCCAAAAGGGCAAGCAGTGCACAAAGTGGTACTCGAAAATAAGTGGGTTGTTTGTGTGTGCCTGAAAGCATGCCAAAAAACATGAGGGAGCACATGCATCCAGTCACTGTGAATGGTGTACAGACACAAGGGTTAAGAGACATGGGGGAATCCCTGACTTTGGTAAAAGGGGATCTGGTAGAGCCTTGTCAGCTTATACCCATTCAATTTGTGACTGTACATGGGTTCACTGGGGAAGAGAAAACATTTCCACTTGCTAGTCTTCTCCTAGACTGGGGTGAGACAGAGAGAACTGTGCAACAGGTTGCTGTAACTGAAACATTAGCGGTTAATGTAATTCTTAGCAACAATCTCAAATGGGGGTGGTGTGTGCAGTTACCTATAGCCAAGTGGCAAGAGAAAATTGTAGTTCCCTGGACACTGTAGAAGCCCCTGTGGAAACCACTGGGAGACTGTTTCCCCAGCCTAGGTCACCTGAGATAGAGACTAATGAAAGGGGGTAGAAGTTTCACTGGTAGCAGTAAACCAAACAGCTATGGAGGGTTACTCCAAGGAAGAAGGGGTGACCCACTGTCAGAGAGTTAGGGATGGCAGTGATCCTGAGTGCCCTGATGCTAGAGCTAGGGACCCTAGTTTTGACACTGAAGGGGACCTGTACCATGCTTTGGGAATGTGGAAGGAGTTTGCAGCTGCTCAGAAAAGTGACCCTAGAGTCTAGAGAAGCTGAGGGCTTGGGCAGACTCTGACGGAGCACAGGGAGGTGACAGGAAACATAAAGTTTATTGGAACAATGGACTGATGTATATGCAGGATGCTAAGACAGAGGGAGGGGTGACAGGCAGGCAGCTTGTCATTCCCCAGGGGTACCATGAGCAGTTGCTCAAGATTACGCATGATATTCCCATGTCTGGTCATCTGGGAGTCATGCACACTACACAGCAGTTGGCCCAACTTCACCTAGCAGGTGGAGTATTGCAGGTCTTGTCACTGGCGCCAACAAATAGGGAAGGTGGGTAAGAGAACCCAAGTCACCCTAATTTCATTGCCCATAGTGGAGCAGCCATTCCAGAGGGCAGGAATTGATATTGTGGGGCCTGTGAATATCCCCAGCTCCTCTGGGAAAAGGTTCATCCTGACTGTGGTGGATTATGCCACCCGGTATCCAGAGGCAGTCATCCTATCCTCATTGAGGACAGATAAAGTGGCAGATGCTTTACTTGGGATTTTCTCCTGTGTTGGTTTTCTGCAGGAGGTAATCATCAATCGAGAGAGTTCCTTCATGTCAGATCTGATTAAATGTTTGTGGGACAAGTATGGGGTGGTGCAGGGACACACAACACCTTATCACCTGCAAGCCAGTGGGCTTGTGGAAAGATTTAAGGGTACCCTTAAGTCAATGCTCCAAGCATTTGCTGAACAGCATGGGAGGGACTGGGAGAAATGCCTTCCTCACCTGTTGTTTGCATACAGGGAGGTGCCCCAAGAGTCAACATGGTTTTCACTCTTCAAGCTCTTACATGGATGCTGGGTACGTAGGCCCATAGACTTGATCCATGAGGACTGGGAAAGCAAGAACGCCACCCAGGAAACTCCCATAGTGGATTATGTCCTTAGGTTTAGGGAAAAGCTGAAGGAGCTTATGGGGACAGCCCAGAGCATCCTGGCAGTAGCCCAACAAAAATAGAAGGAGTGGTATGACCACAGAGCCTGAGCTTGCTCATACATGGTGAGTCAGGAAGTCATGGTCCTAATTCCAGTCTGGAAAGACAAGCTGCAGGCGAGTGGGCAGGACCGTACAAAGTAGTCAAAAAGGAAAATGACATAAACTATATTATAGAGTTACCTGACAGAAGACATACACAAAAAATATACCATGTCAACATGATGAAGCCATACGCTAATAGGGCTGACATGGTGTTTGCAGTGTGTGTAGTCCTAGGGAGGGGATGGACGAAGAAGACCCCCCTTCTGGATTTTCTGGAAAAAAGCAAGTGGGAGTCCTCTGTGGAGGCAATTAAATTGGCACCCTAGTTGGCCCCGGACCAGATCCAGGAAGTAAGGGAGGTTTTAGCAGACTTTGCCTCACTGTTTGGTGCCAAGCCTGGACTAACCCCCCTTAGCGACACATGATGTGGAGACAGGGATGCAGGCACCCATACAGTGAACAGCATATCAGGTGTTCGAGGCTATCCAAAAGGATATTAGGAGGGAGGTGGAGGAAATGCTGGATTTAGAGGTAATCCAGAAATCCCACAGCCCCTTGGCCTGACCCATAGTCCTGGTTCCCAAGCCAGATGGCTCTACTCATTTTTGTGTGGACTATCGTGGACTGAGTGCAGTCATAAAGTCAGACGCCCACCCGATGCCACAGATGTATGAACTCCTCGACAAGTTGGGAGGGACAACATACCTTACAACTATTAACCTGACAAAGGGGTTTTGGCAGGTAGATTTAACTGTCAGAGCTAGGGAGAGGTCAGCCTTCATCACTCCTATAGGGTTATTTGAATTTAAAGTAATGCCTTTTGGAGTGAAGAATGCCCCAGCCACTTTCCAAAGGTTGATGAACCAGGTGTTAAATGGTGCTGAGGAGTACGCTGTGGCGTACCTGGATGACACTGCCATCTTTAGTGCCAGCTGGGAGGAACATCTGTCCCACCTTAGGGCAGTGCTGGGCAGGATACAGAGGGCCAGGCTCACTGTCAAAGCTGAGAAGTGCCAGGTGGCCATGGCTGAAGTGGCATACCTTGGACATCTTGTAGGCCAGGGACAGCTCCATCCTAACCAAGTAAAAATAGAGGCGATCAAGGTATGGCCCAGACAAGAAATGCAGAAGCAGGTCAAGAGTTTTCTGGGGACAGCAGGGTACTATAGGAAATTTGAACCCTATTAAGAGTGCCCTGGCCACTCCCCTATCTGACCTGGTAAAGAAAAGGACACCTAAGAAAGTTACCTGGGAGCCAGCCTGTGAAAAAGCCTTTATCAGACTGAAGGAGGCACCATGTAGTGCTCTTGTATTGACAAGTCCAGACTACAGCAGACCCTTTGTAGTCAAGACTGATGCCTCAGATGTGGGTGTTGGGGCAGTGCTGAGTCAGACATCCAACCAAGGGAAAGATCACCCCATAGTGTACCTGTGTAAAAAGTTGCTTCCCAGGGAGCAGGCTTACTTTACTGTGGAAAAAGTGTCTTGCCATGGTGTGGGCCCTAAAGAAATTAGAGCCATACTTATACAGGCAGCGATTTGATGTACAAACTGACTACAACCCCTGGTTTGGCTGGCACAAATGGGTAAAATGAATGGTAGACTACTAAGATGGAGCCTTGCCTTGCAAGGGTATGACATGATGGTCTCCCACAGGGCAGGGGCAGCTAATGAAAATGCTGATGGCTTGTTGCATCAATATGAGACAAGAACTGACTTAGGGAGCTCATCCCATGCAGGGGATAGAGCCCCAAAATTCAGTCTAGGTGGGGAGGATTGTGACACTTTGCCATCTGCTTATGGTTATTGTATAATATTTGTATTATAAATCAATGATCTGTGCATGAAATTGCCTCACACAAGTTTGCAGTTTGACTTTTAACCTTCAAGGTGTCAGTGAGGATATCATTGAACTGACCAGAAGGATAGTTTATGGCCCTTTATCAATTACTGCTGTTTTGATGTTGGTTCCTGAATATGAATTTTATGACACCAGGAAAGGACCTAATTTTGCTGATTTCCCTTGGCTTTCTCGCACCTTAATGACAGATTGAGGAGTTATAAAACCTCAAAGAGAAATGTTTGATTAAAGACTGTCATATGTAGGAAATGGATTTTTTCTGATGTTCACATTAATTAAAATACCTCCTGGTAGAAAATTGTTAGAATTAACTCTAAGGGAGGAGCTAGCTGACTTACCAAAAGGGCATGGGGAAAGATACAGTTAAAATGAAACATTGTATCTGGGAAATGTGTGACATATATGATTCTAGACTCTGAGAGATATAATTCTCTGACTTGGAAAGCACTTAGAAACGTAATAGAGAAGAATTAAGGGCCAGATATTCAAAAGGGTTGCGCCATGTGCAATAGGGTTGTGCCTGCGCAAGTCCAAACTTGCTCCATTCTGCGATATTCAGCAGGAGGTAGTTGCACCACAGAAAACATGCTGAGCAACAATGCAATGCAAATGAATGCATGCTGAACTGGAGGGGGAGGAACCATGCAAAAACTGCACAGCCCGATATTCAGCCGGGCTGTGCAGAGTTGTGCAGGCGCAACCCCCAACCTGCGCCTGCAGGACTTTGAGCCAAAAAAGGCTTAAGTCGAGGGCCACCCACAGGTGAGCTGCTGTATTGCAGGGCGCAACACAGCAGCTGCCACCTGTGGCTGGCCCCAACCCAGTCCCTGTGCCCCCCTGCAGCCTGATCGCAGGCAAGAGTGTAAGAAATCCCCCACCCCCCACTGGCCCGATCGTGGTTGCATAGCTGAAATAACCCCCACTTGATCCCTGGTGGTCCAGTGGACGATAAAGCCCGATCGCGGGCTGCATAGCTGGGAACAGCCTCTCGACCAGTCTTGCAGTCCAGTGACGATGCCGATCGCTGGCTGCAGCCGCCGTAATGGGTCCCCCCCGCCATCTCGGCGGTCCAGCCATTGCTCACCTGCTACAGCTGGAATAGCCTCGACTGTCTCGAGGGTCCAGTGGATCGACAAGCCCGATCACGGAGTTGCATAGCGGCTGAATACCAAGACCAGTATCCCTGGTGATCTAGTGTCTCACCTCACCACGCCACCACGTCCCACCCCCGCCCCGCAGCCGGGCGGGGCAGCATCCCACTCGCCTGCCGCTCCATCGATGACTGCCCGGTGAGTTTGCGGGAGCAAGAGCTAATGGGCGTGCAGCTCCATACCATACAAGGCAGTCCAGACAAATCTGACTGCTTAGTACGGTATGGGCTGCACGGCCATTGGCTCTTGCTCTGCACCATTACGGCGCAGTAGCCCTACCGGCAGTCAGTCGGCGGGCGGGTGGGATGCTGCCGCCCACCGCCGCGAGGGGAGAGGGTGGGGCTTTGCGTGGTGGGTGGTGGGGGACACTAGATCATCAGGGATATGGTCTTGGGGTGGGGGTTATTTTACAGCTATGCAGTCCGCGATCTGGCTTATCAGTCCACTGACCACCAGGGATAAGTCTGGGGTTATTTTACAGCTATGCAGCCCACGATCGGGCTTATCGGTCCGCTGGACCACCAGGGATAAGTCTGGGGGTTATTTTACAGCTATGCAGCCCGCGATCGGGCTTATCGGTCCACTGGACCACCAGGGATAAGTTCGGGGGGGGGTTATTTTACAGCTATGCAGCCCGCGATCGGGCTTATCGGTCCACTGGACCACCAGGGATATGTACGGGCGGAGGGGGAGAGCCACATTGCTTTCCGCGATCGGGCTGCAGGGTGCGTCGGTCCCCGACAGCTGCTGCCTGGCAGGGCGCCGGGCGCAAGTCCTTGGGGATCAGCACACCTACATGCTAAAGGCATGCAAATGGGGCCATAATCAGATGCAAATGGCCCCCCCTGTGCCTTGCATGAATTATGGCCCCATTTGCATGTCACCTTTTGAATATCGGGATTTTGCACATGGCGATGTACTTGGCGCCACCGCAAGTTGAATGCTCCACTCTGACAACTCTGCAGTGGCACAGTTCCACTGCGTATGCACAGTGGTTGTGGTTGGGTGATATTCAAAGGAGTTGCTCAATAGCGCAACTCCTTGAATATCGCCCGCCACACCCCTGCACAACTATTTTCTCTGCGTAAGGGCTTGCGCCCAGAATGACGCAGTTTGAATATCCAGCCCAAGTGTTTGTGGTAGGAGTTTGTATTCTGTAACTTTCCTTTTTATTTGTAGATGACTGTGAGATTTGTGATATAATTTGTTCTGTATTTTATTTTACCTGTTTTAAAACTTTTAGTAAACAATATTTTCTTTAAAATACTGCCTGTGCTCTTTTCTGCTATTTTACGTGTGCTTTCTGAACCTTTATTTAAGGCGGACAACTGTTAAAAGCTTGATTGTGTTACTGAGCGTGCTTATAAAGGTAAGAAATACCTAGGTCTCTTATAGAGTTGTAAGGGTTAATTTTGGATACCTGGCAGGATGCCCTTGGGTGAAAGATTATATTGCATCCTCCCAAGGAGATTATTATAAAATCCTGTTAATTGGGTATGCTAGCATAAGGTTCACAGTTTGAATCCCTCCAGAACTCGAGGCTAGAAGGTGATTCAGACCCAAAACAGATGGGAGGGTTACCCTGTCTGTTACCTGTTCACACTATTGCACTCTGAAGTTGGCACTGTGAGAGAAGAGGACCTAACCTGTGGAGTGCTTTTGTGATAATGATCACTAGTGGCCTGAAGCACTCCACACAGTGCAAGAAAGCAGCTGCAAAGGCAAACAAGATGCTGGGATGCATATCTAGGGGGATAAGTAGTAGCAGACAGGAGGTTATACTGCCTTTGTACAAGTCACTGGTAAGGCTGCTTCAAGAGTATGGAGTTCAGTACTGGTGACCACACCTCAAAAAGGACATTAACCTGCTGGAGAAGGTCCAATGGAGGGCTACAAAGATGATAGCTGGTCAGCAGAGTAAGGCATATGAGGAGAGGTTGAGAGCACTTAACATGTACTCCCTGGAAGACAGGAGAGAGAGACAGAGAGGACATGATTGGGACGTTCAAGTACTTGAAAGGGATAAATAAGGTTGATAAGAAAAGTCTCTTTAAGATGAGTGGCAACTATAACAGGAGGGGGCACAGTCTTAAGCTGGAGGGTGGGAGGTTTAAGAGGAAGATCAGGAAGCACTTCTTCACAGACAGGGTGGTGGAAACTTGAAATGATCTGCCAGAAGAGGTCATCTCATTAAAGACAGTGTGCAGCATTAAGAGAAGATGGGATAGGCATAGGGGGAAGACCATGGGTAGGGAGGATGGGAGGAGTGGGGAGGGAGAACAGGGACATTATCTCAAGCTGTGGACCCTGCAACAAGAGCAGACTTGATAGACCAAATGACCTTCTTCTGCTGGCTTCTTCATATGTTCATATGTAAATCTATCCTGCAATGTTCCCCATTTATATACCTTTACCATGAACTGCTGTGGAGAAGATGTACCCCTTAATAGCTTGGCAGGACACTGTGGTGCTTTTCCATAATAAAGGTCTTTATTGCTTCCGGATGTCCCCATTACCCGTCAGCTTTGTGACTGACAAAATGGAAGCAGAGTTACTAGATCTTTCTCCTCATCCCCAATGATGTTTCAGGAAAGACGCCCTAGGAAAGGGCTGGCACAGGGCTTGCTGTAATTGACCCCAGTAGGTATTTACTTTTGCAATAAAATCATTCAGGCAGCATGAAATAATCAGTGTGCTTTTCATGCTGCTTTATGGATATTTTATTTGCAGAACTTGAAAGTAAATACCCAACTGGAGCCTCACAGCAACCCTCCCTGCCAGTCTTACACACAAGGAGCTTACCCAATAAACGTTATCAGTGGAGGTGGTGCTAGTGACTCTGCCTCTATTTTGGCAGTCCCAATACTGGTGGAGGAATCGGAGAAATGGGCAGCATACTGTTTACCAATATTAATTAAGTACATTTTTTTTAATTGTTTATATCCCCATTTTGCTGATGGGCCACATCTAACAGTCTCCCCAGCCCTATTAACCATCTTGTCCTAGAATTACCCCATACTGTAGTTCCTTTAGGGTTTGCCTCCTTAGTAAGGACATAGGGGAAGCCTAAACCCACATGGGGACTGAATTCAAGTAGAGGAGTAAAGCCAGGTTGATGGTTCAAGAATGTACAAGAATGACATAACCAGTGAAGTCAAGAAACTAAACAGTGAATCTGCAAAAAGTGAGTAGTTTATTGTGGTAAATACTAAAGGGACACAAACAAACTCCCCCAGGTACTTCAAACTCATTCGAGTTCTTCCTCAGTGGGGCTGGAACCAACACTGCTGTAGCTGTTTTTAAAGCTAAAATGTAAAGCTATGGTAGCAAATGTAAACAAATTCTGTACACAGTCCTTGAAGCTGATTAACAAAATCTCCAAAAGAAAAACAGGAAACTGCACAAACAAGAAAAATGCATATGCAGTACTAATGAACTATTAGTGCCGCTTGGGGCAAAAGAAATCCCATTGTAAAGGACAAAAATAAAAATGGCAAAAGTTAATATTTTTTGTCAACAAATCAGGGGATACTGTATGTAACTGGGCAGCAAATCCAAAATGGCTAATTCAAAGGCAGTTATCTTAGTCAATAGTTGCAATAATCACAAAAATACATTTTGCATGCTGTTGAAACAAAAAGCTGAGGTCTACCCTGTGCACCTCATTCTTGTAGTTGGCAGAGCTGTTTTGTTTTCAGGTTGCCGCATCTCCTTCCAGTGCTCCTGGTTCGATTAGATATTGGCTGATGGTGCAGGGCCCGTGGGAGAGCATCCTTGTCCTGCAGCAGTCAGGGTTTTCCTTACTTTTTACTGTCCTTACTGCTCAGGAAATTGGCAGCTAGATGTGCAGAAGCACTCACTTGCAAGCATGCTAGCATGACATCAGCTGGCCAGTGCCCTCCCTCCCACACAGTGCTGCCTTGCAGCTCTATCTGTTGTTACCCAGATACTGCGTCCATGGCAACAACTGACACCCATCCACCCATGAGGAGGACAGTGACCACTGCAGTGCTTGATTCTGTTTCCTCTTGGTCAGCCACAAATGCCAAAGTTTGTTCCCAAACCCAGGGCATTGTGAACATTAGTACTACCACTGCAATAACAGGCCAGCTTATCACTATTATACATAGATACATATACATACATAATCAGTGAAGGGCAGATAAGGGCCTATGGCCCGCCCAGTCTGCCCATTTAAGTTTCTAAGTTCAGTTTATGTTTTCCAAGAAGTCTGTTGCCCCTAACCCCGACCTCCAGAATTCCTTTATGTCTATCCCATGCATTCTTAAATCCCGTGATTGTTTCAGCCCCCACCACTTCCTCTGGCAGGGTATTCCACTTGTCCACCACCCGTTCTGTGAAGAAATACTTCACGCTTTCCTCTGAATCATCCTCCCTCCAACTTCATCCCATGCCCTCTAGTCCTGGAACATCTTTTTGCTTAAAATAGTGCATTCCTGCACCCTGTTCCTCCCTGTAAGATACTTGTATGTCTCTATCATATCCCCACTCCCTCCTCTCATTATATTATATATATATATATATATATATATATATATGTATTTTTTTAGAGTGTCGGTTTGCACAATGATACTTAAACTTCACTATATGCAATTTGCACAATGATGTTTAAATGGAATATATTTGTAATTTCGAAACTCAGTATCCTGAACACCACAAGACTGGGTTTGGGATACTGAGTCTCAAAATCCCAACAAGTACTTACATGTAATGTGGGTGGCGACACCCCTTGTAACTAAAATAACCAACTCCAAGGACAGCAGACACCACAGTAAAAAATAAAAGTTACTGGGGTGGAACAGTGGGAGCAAAAGTATCTGCCACTGGGAACAGAACCTGGGTCTATGAAGCCATGCCATGGGAGTAGCGCAGCCAGCTTCCGCATTTTCCAGTGAGTTGTCATGCCTGGCTAAGAGTATGGTAGTGGTCAATCACATTTGCTCCCATACCCCCATTAGCACTGGCTTCCTTCCTGTTTTGCGTCCGTGTGTTGAGATACTGTACTTGGTCCCATGGGTTTTGGGATTCTGAGTTTCAGTATCTTAAATGGATACCATTTAAACTTCACTATATGCAGTGAGAAATAAATAATGTGACCTTCTGGGAATTAAACCCAGGCCCCCAGAATACTGACCCAGTACTCTAACCACTGAGTTGCAGGTTCACATGGCTGGACCTGTGGTTCCTGGACACATTTTCTTTCTTTTTTTTTTTAACTTTCTATTTTTACTCCCCTTGCCCTCTAGACTCTGCTGACTTGGGAGTCACCAGTTGCATCTGCCCAGCCTCACCTTACCTGCGCTGCAGTATTCCCTCCATGTAGCCATGGATTGCCCCCCCCCGGGCGGGGACAGAGATGGGGACCGACATTCCCGAACTACACCCATTCATCAGGGCACCGGACTGGGACAGGCAGGTGGGCTTGTAGTGTCTGCGCTAGGGTGCTCCATCTTCCAGGAGCCTAGAGGGCATCTTTCCAGTGTTCTTGTGCCAGACGTGCATCCCCAACGTCAAGGGGCTCCCGCCGCTGTCCGCCATGCACTACCCCCTGACTGTGGGACTGAGAGCGTCCTGTACCTCAGGCCTCCACCAGAGGGCAGTCAAGCCCCGTGCCATGGGTTCCCCTCCCTCCTGGGAGAGGAGAGCTGTCCTCCGGATGCTCGATCCTCTCCCTCCCCTGCTGACCCCCGGAGGCCCGAGGTCGTTCCCGAACCTGAGTCATCCGCGTAGTGCGAGGTGTGGCATCCAGCGCCTCAACCCTCAGCACCTCCGGGCCGGCCCACATTTACTTTCTCTGGCATTGTATGTCCTGCAACTAGGAATAATCAAGATGACAATTCTTTAATACTACAAACAGTATTATTATATATGCTGGCCTAGTGTACCTTAAGGACTTCCTTTCTTTGTAAAAACGTCTGTCCAAGAAGTGATTTATTGTTTTTCCATTCTTTGGCTGCAGATATTCATTACTGGATAACATCTCTAACATATTCAGCTGGGGATTTTTTCTCCTTGTGTGGCTGGTGTACAGTAGAAAGGTCATGCTAACCAAGCAGTTTATAACATGCAGTAATGTAAAAGGTGTTTTTTTACAAAAATCATTCCTAAATTAAGTTAAACTTAATGGGCCAGATATTCAAACTGAGCCCAAAAAGTGCGCAACAGCAGGAGCATGCGCAAGTCAATTGCACACATGCACAACACACGCGATATTCAAACATGCAGCAAGACAAACTGCGCAAGCAGCCAACGTCTGAATATTGCACAACCTGCACCATAGCGTAACCAGGAAGGGGAAGCTGAGCAGAGCTGATGTGCCACAGCGCAACAAAGGCGGCCCAGCTGAGCAGTCCAGAGGTGCCATAGTGCAAGCAAAGAGGCCCCAGCAGCACAGCAATGGAACTGCACAACCAGGGAGGTAGGCAGGGGCCCACCACCCATGCCACAGATGGGCACAGGGACACACTGCCGAACCAACAATGTACCCCCACACCCCAAGCACAGCAGAACTGGGGGAGGGATGGAACAGCCACCGACCATGGGGACAAGCAAACAAAGCACATCCCAGCAGACATTGCAGCACACCCACTGTCAACCTGAGACTGGCACACAAAGGGGGCAGAGCACCCCAGTGTCCAGCAGCCCCCTGCTGCAAAGCACTCCCAGCACTGTGACCCCAAGACACCACCCATGCGCAGTGACCAGCACTGCAGGAATCCCCAGGCCCCCCCCGGCACACTGCAACCTCGTGAACCACAGAACCATACAAGCCACACCCACCATGAGCACCCAGCAGTGGGTGGCAGCACACAGCAATACTGACTGGAAGCCTCACCCACACCAGAGACACCACCCCACACACATACCCATGACCATACCACACCAGATGCCATGCACACCACTGCAACTGAGCACCTATAGCCAGCTGCAAATCAGAGACCACCACAGTATTCATATCAAAATATAAATGTAATAATAAGATGCATAACAAGAACAACAAACAACAACATATGTACAAAGCAGGGGTGGGGATATGGGTATGAGGTAGGGGTGGGTAAGGGGCAGAGGGAACAACCGGGAGAGGGAAGGTGGGGTCATTGTCAGCTACCGCCCTAGCAGCCTGCCCTCCTCCGCCTGGTGCTGTGCCTGTGGCCTCCTCCGCGCCCGCATCCCATGCTGCTGCAAGTCCAGGAGAATGGTGTGTGTCGATGGCCACCTGAGTGAGCTCTCCGCAGACCCCGCCCCATCAGGCGAGGATCTGGATACCTAGGACAAGGGAGCAGAGTCAATGGCTGTGACTGTCCACATCCCTGAATCCCACCCATCATGCATGGCAAACAGCCAAGTGCCCCGCTCCTGTGATGGACTGCACCCACCCACAGTGACCGTGCACAAGACAAGCCCAACCAGCCAGCAATGGCCATGTGTACCACTACACACACACACACCGCCCATGTCCAGCACAGCACAACCAAGGCTGCCCAGTGATGTGGCTACGTGGTGGGATGCTAGTGCCACAGCAATGTGCCCGGTGCATGCATGGACCACCAGTGACGCACACACACACACATGCAGTGCCACTGGACAGTGATGACTGTCACATGTTGCATGCATGGTAGTGTTGTCCCTGGAAGGTGTCCGTGCCCCCCTCAGCTTGCAATAGCATCCATGATGTAATGACACTCACCCTCATCAAGCCGCTGCAGCAGATGCTGCTGCAGCTGTGGCTGCTGCTGTTGTGGCTGTTGCACACCTCCTCCGCCAGCCACCCTAGCACCGCCATTCCAGGCCTCAGCCTGTGCCCGCCTCCGCTCCTCCACGCCTGTGGGAGACAAAGGAAGAGAAACACATCAGTGAGATCCCAAAGCAGACAGCCCCTTGCCCCATTGAGTGTGCCTGCCCACACAACCAGACCCAAACAGCACACACCTGCAAACACCCTCACAGCAAACCACAGCCCAACCCACCCCCATGCGCAGATTACATTACACAGTCACCCATGCAGACAATACCGGTGCATACACAGCACACCCACCTGACCTGGGCACAATGCCCCTCCTGGCACGCGACCTGAGGCATGCAAGCAGAGCACGCTCCCTCCTCTGCGGGTCGCCGTAGTGGTGCCTGCACTGCTCTGGGGTCCTCCTCCGCCCAGTGGCCTGCTCCAGGGCAGCAGCAACCTGCTGCCACACATGGGTGCGTGGCACCTGCAGGGCACTCCGACAAACAGTGAGCCATAGTGAGGCTCCACCACAGCCACCAGGTTACCTATTTCCAAAGCCCCCCATTGTGGTGCTCTCCTGCGTGCCATTTTCAAAAAGTACAGTGGCAATATGGCGCTCCGCAGCGCGGCAACCCCACGTGGAAATGTTCTGCAATACAACTCCATCACTGCCTATCGTGCTGTTCGGACAGTGCCGTCGGTCCACATCACGCTGTCACCGAACAGCGCAATAGAGCCGTACACATGCCAGATGTACAGCGCCAGGGGGCAAAGGTCGGGCACAAGGTCATGGGTCAGTGGCGCAAGGCCACGCACAGCGCCATCGGACGTCCACACATCCTGGGCGATCAGACACCTACGTGCCAGTGCCACAGTGGACTATTGCGCAGTACAGCCACAGCGCCATATGGTGACCAGCGCTGTAGCGCCATTGGCACAATGGTGGCCGTGGCCTGAATTGCTGATCGCGCACAGCACATCATCAGCACGGCAGATGCCTGCGTAAGCTACCTGGGCATGCGCAATGCAGTGTACCATACAGTCACAGAAATGCACCATTGGCTCAGCCGGCTCAACCGTATTGCGCAAAGCGCAACGGCGCGATATTCAGCCAACACATGCAAATCATCTGATTAGCCATTCAAAGGTGCAGTGGCACGATTTGCATCTCATTACAGTTGCTCCACTCCTAATTTGCATGCATTGCGCTATAAATGTGCGACATTGGGCTGTGCTGGCCAGATTCGGTTACTGCAGGTGAGAGGTGAGTTGCATGCTGTGTGATGTTCTGGCCAATGGTCATGGGATAACGCTGTAGACTGCACAGTGACAGGTGTCCACTTCCACCCATACAGACCAACATGACCGAGCAGAGCCAAGGTGAGGGTGAGGATGGTGGGCGGAGGAGGCCCAACTTCACCACGGCGGAGACAGAGGCCCTCTTCCAGGCCTACCTGGAGGAGGAGCCACTACTGAGTGGACGGGCGGGCACTCCTCAGGCCCGTGCGGCTGTATGGGAGGGGGTAGCTCAGGCAGTGAACCTGCATGGAAGCCACCAGCGCTCCGTGCAGGAATGCAAAAAGAAGATGGGGACAGACTGCAGGAGGGTGAAGGAGAAGGTGGCAGTCCTCAGGGTGGCATGTGCTGGCACAGGCGGGGGCCAGCCAGTGGTGGCAGAGCTGACCCTGGCTGAGGACTGACTGGCTGCATCAATGCAGTGGAGTGCTATTGAAGGCATACCAGGAGGTGGATTCCAGACAGGTGGAAGCCCATCACTGCACGGTATGACATGGTGGTGGTGTTGGGGGGAAGGTTGTTCACATGCACTCACATGTCCTCACTTTCTGTTACAGATCCTGTTCATCTTCAGGGGACGGTGGTGGTGGGTCCAGGCAGTGAGGAAGACCTGCCGGAGTTGGAGGAGGGTCCATCCACCTCTGTCACCAGCCAGCATGCACGCCTGGCTGCCAACTCTGTTGTCAGTGAGTCAGGTGTGGGGGGTGCACAGCCTGTGTCTCAGCAGTCTGGCATGCAAGCATGCCAGCACGCTGTGACTGTGGCTGTAGCACGTACCTGCACCATTGATGATGCAAGGACTGCAATGGGCAGTGACATGTGTGTGTCCCATGATGGATACACAGCAGGCCAGCACGTACCCCTGGGCCTAGCTGGTTCCAACGCAGGTGCCAACATGTCGGCACAGTCCCAGGCTGTGCCTGTCAGCACCGTGGGCAGCACCGGTGGCTGTGCAGGTGTCTGGCACTGTTGCAGCCACAGCAGTGGAATGAGTGGTCCCTGGGGCACAGGTTGGAGGGGCAGCAGCAGTCACCCACCAGGTCTGGGGGTACAGTGTCCAGTGGTGGCACATGCCCACCGCCCTTTGATATGCCTATTCCTGGTCCTGGTGAACAGCGCCCACCCTCAAGGGGTGTTGAGCATCAGGACCTTCCATAACCTGGGGGACAGGATGCTGTTGTGGCACAGTACCCATTTGAAAAGCACACCCGCCTGCTGCGGGAATCAGTACAGCAGCAAAGGCAGGTTGCAACGTCCGTGGAGGCACTGTGCGTGGCTGTGGAGCAGCACAGCTGGGACTGTGCTCTGATCCTTGCAGAGATGGTCCATATGTGGATGGATGTGACCGCCGCCATTGACAGGCAGACCCAGGCATTGGTCGCTGTCGTGGCTGCATTGTGCACACAAGCAGGTGCCCCTGTATCGTGCACCCCACACAGTACGCTCTCCACTCCCCATTCCCGGCATCGTGCTGCACCCAGCCTGTCGATGCCGGGTTCTGCTGTGGGCATCCTGAGCACCCCTGGTGCAGGTATGTTTGGCATACTACAGACCCCTGTGCGGACAAGGTCGCGATCGTGCAGTGGGACCCCTGGTGGTCCATCGGTTCCACCCCATGTGGCCCCTGCTCAGCCTGCCAGTGCTGTTGGGTCACGGTGGGGCCACCCACGCATCCGCGGTGGCCGTGGAACAGTGCAACATGACTGATCTGTCTCCCAGTGTGGGCCCTGTCTGGTGCTTCCCTGTGTGCAATGTGCGTCATGGTGGGCAGTGCACTGGTGGGTGCCCTGCCCATCACGCCGAAACATGGACCACCTGCACACCATCCCGACTGCTGTCCACAGGGGAGTGTGCATGATGATGCCTGCATTGTACTGTACACCAAGGTGCAAGGGTGCCCAGCATCTGACACACGTACTTGGACAGTACAGGTGGTGGGGTGGTCTGTGGATCTGTGTGTTTGCCATGTCTGTTCCCGCTCTGCTGTGCACCTGCCCACGTACGCTTTGTGCCTGGTGTACGTGTGTGTCCATATGACTGTTCACCCCTCCCTGATGGTGTGTTTGTGTGCCTGGTCCCTTCCACTCCCCTTGCCATCATGCACCCCTGGTGTGTTACTCTGTGTGCCTGTGGGTTGTGCCTGGACAGTGTTGGTTGCACATGGCCCCTTGCCTTACCTGTGTTGTGCATAATGCTTCTCCGTGATGGTGTCCCGGTGCAGCTGGGCCTGCCGGATCAGTCGGGGGTCACACCGTCCAAGGGGGGGCTGCTCATCACCATCATCACCAGTGCCACTGGCGTCCCATCGCTGTCCCCCTCCTCGACCTGAATGGCTATCCCACATTCTTTGGCCATGTTGTGCAGGATACAACAGGCCAGGAATATCCCACAGGCTTTTGAGGGGCTGTACTGTAGGGCACCGCCGGAGGTGTCTAGGCATCGGAAGGCGTGCCTTGAGCATCCCAAACATACGGTCGATGATGTTGCATGTGGCGGCATGTGCCTCATTATAGCATTGCTGCGATGGGGTCATGGGGTGCCGGTATGGTGTGAGCAGCCAGGGATGGAGTGGGTATCCACTGTCACCTGTGTGGAGATGAGTATCATGTTCAGGTCCATATTGCCAATATCCCTGTGTGCCACTACCATAGCACCTGTGGCATTCCCACCCTTGCCCCATGTTTGCAATTCCTACATGCGTACTCACCCACTAGATGGCCTGTGGGGATGTCCCCACTCTCGAATCGATGGCACAGTGCGGACTGATACCATATGAAGGCATCATGTGCTCCGCCAGGGTGTGTGGCACAGACATTGATTATGCGCCCACTGGCATCACACACCACCTGGCAGTTGACACTGGAATAGCCCTTCCTGTTCCTATATGCGGCCCCATCGGGTGTAGGTGGCGTGCGAATGGCCACATGGGTGCAGTCTATGGCCCCTAGCATGCCAGGCATACGTGCTACCCTGTGGAACTCCTGCACGTTTGCTGTACGCTCTGCCGTGGTGCTGGGGAAATGGATGTGCTCCGCAGCATGTGGCAGCAGTGCGCTGAGGAATTGGGTGAGGATGCGTGACATGGCCTACTGTGTGATGCCTATAGTGTCCCCTGTCGACCTCTGGAAGGTGCCCGTAGCGAGCAGGCACATGCAGGCTGTCACCTTGGTCTCCACTGACAGAGCGTGACTCTGTCGTGAGGGTGCCTGCATCACATCACTGCACAGCTCACAGAGCCGCCTCAGTATTGCCCTGTTCAGGCAGTACCGGCCCATGATCTCTACATCTGTGTACAGCTCAAAGCTGATGTGGGCACAGTACTGCCTGTTGGGGGCGTACTGCCGACGGGCCCTTCCACGGCCACGACCGCCTGCAGCATGCATTCTCACCCCCCTCATTACAGCTTCCATGTGGAAACTGGCACTGTCCATCTCCCTGGCTTGTGACCCCCCCTGGCTGATGTTGCTCTGTTACCCCCGCTGTCCTGACTGCTACCTCCACTGCACCGGGTACCCCGCTGGCCTTTGCAGCCTATGGCCCACACAACTTCCCTTGCCTGCCCTGTTCTGGACTGTCGCTGTCTGTCTCTCTCTGTCTGTCTCGCTTGGCATCCCTGTAGCGTTCTTGCGCCTCTTCCTTGAGCCTTTTTATTTTGGCTTATTTCCACTGAGGAGCAACTTCCGGCTGTTCCGCTATTGCGCATTGCGCAACCCTTTGAATATCGCATTGCGCTCTTTATGCAGGGATCCACCCCCTTCAGTTGCGCATGCCTTCATTTGCATTGCGCTGTTGCTCAGCCTGTTTTCGGTGGCGCAACTGCCTCCTGCTGAATATCGCAGAATGGCGCAATTTCGGACTTGCGCATGCGAAACCCTATTGCGCATGGCGCAACCCTTTTGAATATCCGGCCCAATGTGTCTTGAGCTGATATATAACAATATACCTGAGTTTTTATACCAGACTTTTTTTTTTCTTCCTGCCGCATAGATTCATGGGGGGGAGGTGGTGGTCATGCAGATGAATCTGATTGATTTCTTTGACTGAGTGACCAGAAAAATAGATGAGGGGAGGGTAGTGGACATGGCCTATCTGGAATTATCAAGGCCTTCAGCACTGTCCACCAGGAGCCT
Organism: Neoceratodus forsteri; assembly: GCA_016271365.2. NCBI lineage: Eukaryota > Metazoa > Chordata > Ceratodontiformes > Ceratodontidae > Neoceratodus > Neoceratodus forsteri. Next base: position 260,336,259 of record JADMNL010000022.1, on the reverse strand, counting down.
GACAGAGAAATTGAGCAGCCCAGGGGTGGGATCCAAATTGGTGAATTGGGTTAGAAACCCCAGGATGTCAGCACTATGAGGGATCAGTTGTGATGCATATGCAACAGCCTGCTGCTGATCCTAGCTGTCATCTCCCCGCACCACCACCACTCCTCACTGTACTACCATTTGGATAGAAGACAGAGGGTAGTGGTTAATGACACTCACTCTAATGCTGGAAGAGTGACCAATGGGGTTCAGCAGGGCTCAGTACTGGGACTGGTCCACTTTAATATCTTCATAAGTGACACTGTAGATGAACTGGAAGAAAAAGTATGCCTTTTTTTGCAGATAACAGGAACTTCTGTAATAGGGTGGACTCTCAGGAGGGGGGTGGAGAAACTGTGTAAGGATCTTGGGAAACTCAAGGAGTGGTCAAGATCATGGCAGTTGGAGTTCAATGCCAAAAAGTGCCAAATCATGGTATAGGAGCCCAGAACCTGAGTATATGATGGGGGGAGGTACTGACAGTCACTAAGCAGGAAAGGGACCTTGGAGTTATCTTATCTGATTACCTCAAAGTGGCAGGGCAATATGACAAAGCAGTGGGTAGACCCAGTGATATAACAGGATACATAGGGAGAGATATCTCCAGCAGGAGGAGGAAGATGGTGTTGCCACTATAACACTCACTGGTGAGACCCCACATAGTAATTTCTGAGAGCCAGTCTGTCCTCATCTGTCCCTGATGTCCACAAACAATGTTCCAGTCTCTAACCCATAGTCTTCATCTCCCTAATCTTCCCATCACACCATGGGGATCCTAATGAATATACCCGGGTCCTATACAAACTGGTGTGACAGTGTTGAGGGTCAAGGCAGCAGCCACGTTATAGGCTACCACTTCCTCCTCAGGCCTGTCCCAAATGCAACCATCACACCCGAGAGGTCCGATGCTGCCTGGAGTCCTGCTGGGGACAATCCCTTTAATGGGTGGCAGTGGACCATCTCCACTGGGGTGAACAAGGGGGGGGGGTTCCCGAACAAGAACTTCACTGTGCAGTGAGTCAACCAGCTGACCAGATCAATTTTGAGGTTGTTAATCTCAAGCTCCATTGAGAATACTAATTCCAAGGGATGACTGTGCTGATGAGTCATAGTAGTAACCACTTATGTGAGGCCCAGTGATACCATCAACTGGAGGAAATCTTGTCTAAATTGTGATAATTTGTCATTGACCCAGGCATTGAAGTCACCCAGAGCCAACCATCTGGGCAACTCCAATACTCCCTTGGTGACAAAGTCCCCAATTTCCTGCAGGAAGTCCCTCTAATGCTATGTAGGCTGTTACACAAGAAGGATCATGCAACCTGCATCTGGACCCCCATGTACAGCCATGCCTGAAAATGATCAAGTAACTTTCATTGGGTGTACTGTGAAGTTCAACTCAGATCTAAAACAGTGGGTTAACCTGCTGTGATCCCTCCATGGGCAGTGAACCACAGAGCATCCAGCTGGGACCAGCATCTTCAGAATTGGCTCCACGTCATCAACAAGCCAGGTATTCATGATGCAAAACAGAATGAACATAGTAATCAAGTCTGATATAATTGCAGACTTGTTTCCCATCGATTTCACTTGCACAATACTGCTGCACGGAGGACTAGTGGAGGCTGCTGGCCTGCAGGCTACCTGCCCACTTGGCCTGGTGGGAACCCCAAGTATGGAAACCAACCATGTCTGGCCTCTCCCTATGTTTCATTGTCTTCCAGGGCATCTCCTGGTCCTCACCACCCTATATGTGCCCCATTAGAATCCCCCCACTGCCTACCATCCCACCTCCTTATGATGCCCACCTCCCTGCAGTGTCTGTATGCCATCGCTGGTGGGTGGAGGGGGTCAATAAAGAGACTTAGGTCTAGCAACTGGGAAGAGGAGTAACTAAGCCTGAGGGGCCCCAGATCCACACACATTATCCCACTGATCACTAAACCACTACCCAAAAACTCCCACCATTAAAACACTACCCTCCAAAAGGTGAGTCTGCACCATAGTACAGACCTCAGGCCCTAAAGCACTAACAACCCACAGCCACACTAGTCCTAATGCAATAAATACCTACCCATCCATATAATCAAACACTCACTACTCTATACTATACTATATATTCTTACCTATTATCTCTTCCCCTTCCCAACTCTTCAAATAAACCCATTACTAATAAATAAAGTATAAATATAAAAATGAAAATGAGAGAATCCAGAAATTTTAAGCAGTGCAGCTATAACAGTCTTTGTTAATGTTGCAGTATGTCAAGGTCATCCTTAAGAGCAAACTTAACATCCCTTCAAAGCTTTGGAAGGTAATTTACTCCTTTTTTAACCCTCCCACACAATCCACCCTCCGGTCCTTCTTGTAATTGGTTCAGCAGTGTCTGTACCCTCCTCTATTGCTGCTCATTTCAGTAAGTTGTTTACCACTTGTGCTCTCCCTTCCACTCACCCTGCAGCCTCCACCACTCCATCCTTTTCACGTTAGCTCGTCTCCCTTTCACTGGTTTCCTCTTTGCTCCTGTTATTACCCAGGAAATCCTTACTGCCCTTTATTCCCTCAACCTGTACAAATCCAGTCCTGATGGACTGGATCCTAAACTACTCCAAATCTCTGCACCTGCCATAGGACATACACCTACTTACCTACTCAACCTCACCTTCTCACTCAGTGCTGTCCCTCAGTCCTGGAGGTTAGCCAAAGTTCTTCCACTTCACATGGGTGAACTTCTGGCCAATCTCCCTCCTCCCTTTCCTTGCTAAACTGTGAGACAAGCTTGTCTACACTAGACGCTCCAATTTTCGATCCTCCATGGATTTTCTGTCCCTGTTCCAGTCTGACTTCTGGAAGCATCACTCCACTGTCTCCTCCCTCCTGCATGTAACTTATTCTATTTTCTCATAGATGGATCAGTGGCACAATACAGCTGCCATTTTGATCGATCTGGCCAATGCTTTTGACTCAGTGTCCCACCTTCTCCTCCTGAATAAGCTGAGTGTTGCTTGCCTCTCAGCTCTTGTTGTAGACTAATTCCACTTTTACCTCTCCGACTGTCTGCAGTCAGTGTACAGGTTGATAGTGCCTTGTCACCTCCACTTCCCACCCAGGCCATGGTTCCACAGAGCTCCATGCTGGGGTTCATCCTGTTCTCCATCTTTCTTAATGACCTCCCCACAACTTGCGCTAGCTAGCATATCTGGGTCAACACACACACACACAAAAATACTGTATCCATGATCTTTGTTACCAGCTAGAAGTTGGCCAGACTCCCAACTCTGCTTATCTTCTGTACCTTGGATGGCACCTTTCTTTAAGTGGTTCATTCATTCAAATACATTGGTGTGTGGTTAGACAGCAAACTTGACTTCTCTGCCCACATTGACACCATCCACACCAAGCCCCCATCTTTGACTATGCAGATGCGGCCTATGACACTGCTCCCTCCACTTCTGTGGCCTGACCAGACACACTCTGCTCTGCCTTCTGTTGTTTTGCTACCAGCCCCCCTCTTGTACCCACCATTGCTCACTCTAATCTGCCTTATCCATTCTTTCTCTACCTTCATGTCACTAGAACTACTATGCCTTATTCATATCCAAATACTGGTTTGGGTCCTTTTCCTCTTATCTCTCCACACTAGTCTCCTCCATTCCCTCTGCCTCCTGCTCCCTTTGCTCCAGAGATCCTCACACTTTCACTGTTCCTCATCCCCACTTCTCTACTGGGCAATTAGCCTTTTCCTATTGTCTCCCTTCACTCTGCAACCTACTCCTATACTCCCTCTGTTTCACTACCTTCCCCATTTCCCTCAGATATCACCTGAAACTCCTTGGCTCACCCTTGCTTCCATTTCCCCCCTACCTGGCTGCTTCCTTACATCTGCCTCCTATCCCAGTGTAGGAGTGGCTCAATTGCCTGATTTTTGCTGCTTGCACTTATTGTATTTACACCTGTTTTAATCATGTACTCTGTTCCACTTTAATGTAACTGTGAACTGTGTCAGTGCTGTGTAATTGCATTTAACTGTACACTGTGTCTGTGCTATGCATTTACCTTCCTTTTCCCCAGGTCTCACCTAAAAATAAGCCTTGGCTCAGTTTGCCTTCCTAGTCACCAATTTTCAAATCAATAAATCAACAAATACATACATTTATAAGATATGTGTTAATGGTATCAAGTCTCTGCTCCTACCAGATAAAGTTCAAAAGTCTCTATATACAGAAACAACTTGTACACCCTCTCAGACAGCTCTCTTACAGCTACAGGAAAGTGCAATACATAGTTCTCAGGAGACAACTGGACTTGGAGAACACAGCAGGTACTCTCACTGCCTGCAGTACTTTTCAAGGTATCAAAGGGAGAAAATTCAAGTCCCAAAAGCAATCCGAGGAGATTTACCATCTCACATTCCAAGCACGGGGGGGGGGGGGCAGCAGCTACAGAAATAAATCCACTCTTAGATTCTTTGTTGTGCTACAATTTAGTAGCAGAATTCCAAGGAATCTGTTAGGGCCCCATGCCAAACACTACCCTGTGCTACAGGAACATGTCCAACCTTCAATCAGGTCAGTCTGAGCTTGCCACACTCCCCTGCTCTAGTCAGGCCCCAGACTCTACTGCAAAAAGGATGTAACAATCTAGAAACTGGGGACATCCACACCTGGTTCAATTCTCTGACTCCCTTTGACTTCAAATATGTAGTCACTCCCAGAATGCTGAACTCACCACTTCCATCACAAAGTGGTAAATCTCCAAAGAAAGAAACTGCCAATGAGTTATTTTACAAATGTGCCGATTTACTCAGATGAAGGCATCCTGCTCCGCATAAACACTGGTTTCTTACCAGAAAAAAACTTGCTAGTGAGTTCTTTAACAAATGTGCCGATTTACTCAGATGAATACATCCTGCTCTGCATAAACACTGATTTCTTACTAGAAAAAAAAAAATAACTTCTAAAAGCTACCCTTGTTTTGTATACCATCCCCTTACGTTCTTGTTCCATACTGTTCTTACCTAGTTGGTTAACCACAATTTGTATAACCTGTACTTGCTGAGCCTGTGCCATGCTGAATGGCACTGCCTATGTAATTTGTTCAAATGTATCCTTCCCAACTATGTACATTTTCCATATTGTGCTACTGTAAGTTCAACTTTTGTATGTATACCTGCATCCTCTGTAATCCCCCCCCCAGGTCGCACTGTGAGACGAGCATCTTTTTGCTTAGTGTGCCTTTCCTGGTAAAACATTTTCAATAAATAAATAAATAAAAATCTAGCACTTGGTCCCTACTCCTGTCTTCTAGATAGGATGCTACTACTACCAGATAGCCAATCTAAAACGACAAAACAGAAAAACAAGTCTGATTTAACAGTTCTAGGATTCTCCTTGATTCTCCTCAATGTTGCCAAGAATTTGATTTATTTTCAGCATGACAGGGGAGCAAAGTAACACTTTAATGCATACAGTAGGAGCTCCAAACCAATGGCTAGCCCAGCATGGTGGCTATCTTACCCAGTAGCACAGATGGAAGCTAGTGGGCACTGCTCAGCATGTCCATGTCAAGAGCAACCCAAGAGAAAGGGTTTGAAGACGCCAGTTGTTGTTTTTTCTAAGAATAAACACATTGTTGTCTAGTTATTTCTTGTAAGATGAACTTTAAAAGAAAAATAATAAAGTCTGTGATTAGTAGAAATGGTTTCATCCTAAAAAAAAAAAACAATATAGGAAATTTTGCTTTCTAGAGACTTTTTGTACTCCACATAAACGTTTTGGTGATTATATAACTGTATGATATTATACATACAAAACTTTCTTAATTTGTTGTTTAAGATATGTATTTGATAATGAAATTGTTTCTATTAATCACCAATGTGACATTTCATTTTTTGAAATGGTTGCCTAAATTGCATTCTTCATGTATTAAGATAACAGCCCCCATTATGGGTAGGTAGTACTGTATCTTTATAAATTGCCCCCTTTTTTAGAAGTCTGTATTAACATCTGTGAAACAATGACATATATTTATTGGAATATGTCTCTTTAAGATACCCACTATAAAAATGGTATGGGATTTCAAAGGACTCCACACCCAGTCGAAGAGCACAGCACATGAAACACCATAAGGCTTCCATTCCAGAGCTCCCTGGTATGCTGGCTCTTCATTTTTGCAACAGTTAAAGCTGTTTAGAGAAATTTATTTTCTTTTTACATTCTGGCCCGGATATTCAGACTTCGCCTGGCAGTGGTGCAAGCATGGGTGCAGCGCAACCAGGATGCGCTGGGGCCAAGACCAGGTGATATTCTATGGCACGGACAGTGCGCAAGCCACAAATTGAACACAGGATGCACAGCACAAATGCAGTTCTTCGGCATCAGCCACAATATTCAGCAGAGGTCATGCAATGAGGTCATAATATATGCAAAAGGTGCAAATGGGGCCACTTGCATACCATTATGGCCCCATTTGCATGCCTTGCACAGGGCAGCCCAGCTCAGCGAATTGCACCTGGCACCCTGCACAGAATGACGTGTGCACAGTGGGGGTCCCGGGGCTTCCTCCACCCTGTAGATGCAATCGTGATAAAGCACTGTGAAATAAGTCCCTGGTAGTCTAGTGGCATCCCCCTCCTTCCTGTTTCTTGGATCATGGTAAACCTCTGTAAAATAATTCCCTGGTAGTCTAGTGGCACTCCCCTCCCTCCTGTTTTCCTGATCATGGTAAACCTCTGTAAAATAATTCCCTGGTTGTCTTGTGGTACCTCACTACCTCCTATTGCCACAATCACCGGTCATTCCTGTATGAATAACATCAATGGTGATCCACTGGCACCCCCCACCCACCCACACAGGACCCTTGCTCACCCACGCCCCCGTCATTGGCAGGCAGCTGCAGCGCGCCCGCATACCGCCCGGCCACCTGCCGAATGACAGGTACAGTATGGGCTTGCAGGACATACTGTAATAGACAGTCCCAAATATGTAAATGAAGTCATTTGCGTATTTGGGACTGTCTAGTACAGTATGCCCTGCAAGCCTATATTGTACCTATCATTCAGCTGGCGGCCAGGAGGTATGTTGGTGGGTTTCAGCCATCCACCGATGACGGGGGGGTGAGCGGGTTGGGCAAGGGGTCCTATGTGGGTGTGTGGGGGGTGCCTCTGGATCACCAGGGATGTTATTCACAGGAATAACCGGTGAGCATGGCAATGTTAGGGAGGGGGTATCTCTGGATCACCATGGCTGTTATTCACAGGACAGAACGGCGATCGGGGAAATTGGGGGATACCACTAGACTACCAGGAAATTAGTTTACAGTGATTTACCACAATTGGGGAAATGGGAGGGGGGGTACCACTAGACTACTAAGGTGTTATGGGTGCTTGTGGACGGTGTTCTGTGTGGGTGGGTGGCCACGCATGGCTGGCAGCTGCTGTGTTGCACCCTGCAATACAGCAGCCCACCTGTGGGTGGCCAGGAGTTGTTCCTCTAATTCATGGGCTCAACTTTGAGCCCCCCTATGTGGCGCACTGCAGAGCTGTGCCAGCATATGCGCTGCACATCCCGGGCTAAATATCGGGATGTGCCGCATATGCATGGGCACCCCCCTGCATCTGCGCTGCATACATTTACATTGTGCCCCGGCACATTGGGATTTCAACTGCACTTGGCAGCCATTTCAATATCCCACTGGGGCGCAGTGCGGGTTTGCGCTGGCGCAACTCTGTTACGCCATGTGCAACCCCTTTGAATATCCAGGCCTCTGTGGACTACTGAGTTCTCATTTTGAATAAATAAAAATCAGTTTTCTTTGGCATTACTGTGATACTGACACCGCTTTGATGAGTGTACTAAATATGTTCTATAGACAGGAATAGTTGCATTCATCACATTAATTTTGACATCCCCTGGTTAAACCAAATAATTAAAAACAATCACATTTTTATGATCTGTCTAATTGCCTGTTATTTCTGTACATCTGATTGCTGCAGTGATGTTTTACTCAGGGGTTTGGATCAGGATCAAAATTCGATAAGAATGTCCAGTTTCAACATAAGTGCAATAAATGTTGCTGAATCCTGCAAGTAAATGTTTTTGATGTGGAATTACTGTATGGGCATTATACTACGTGTTGCCAACAATGGGATCAACTTTCAGTTCAGATGTCCAGTTTTAACATGGATGTTCTCTTTCTCACATGGGATCAAATCTTAGTGCAATTGTCCATTTAAATATTGTAAATGCAAATAAGTCCTGTATATAATTGTTTTTGATATATAATTAGTGTTGTCAACTATGGGTTCAACTTTCAGTGCAAATGTCCATTTGTAACATGGATGTTCCTTTTCTCCCTAATGTTTAGGGACTTTATATGTCTATAGATTTCTGTGTACATTTATGATTTGTCTGGAGAGAGAGGTGCTTTGAAAAAGTGATCAGTTTCCTACCAGGACAACTGGAAAAAAAAAACATCAGTACTTATGGCAGTTACATTGTGAAGCCTTCATGAATAGAGATAAAATAACTGGGGAGCATTTTCTCCCACAGGGAAACCCAGTTATAATTTGCCATTATAACCAGCTGGTTGTAATGGCGAACACATGCTGGATTTACCTTGTAGAGCGTATGTTCACAGTCCTCTCGCATGCTACTAGCTGCACCTTCTTATATGGTTCTTTACTTCGTAAATGCCCTCCTTCTTCCCTTTACACAATGGCTGAATAACTGACTCCTAATTCACATCTTCATGAGAACGATAACAAAATATAAAAAGCATTTGTCAATGCCGAATGTTGTCTCGCTAGCATTGGCATTGGTAGTGCCGGAGGTAGAGAAGCATAATAGGAACGGCAGTGAAGTATTGAAGTGACGCGAACCCCACCCCCACCCTGTAGAGTGCGACAGGCGTTGGGGTGTGCATTTGGTTCATCAGCTATAACGGTCATGCCACTGTACCTCACCCTACCCTGTAGACACTGACAAGTGTCGTGGTGTGCTTAGGGGTCTTTGGGTGTTATACGTACCCCATTCCATAAGGAAATACACTGAGGTGGGTGCAGTATAGGAGAATGGGGTGAACTTTGTGGCCAAACAGTGCAAGGCACACCACGATGCTGGTCACTGGCTGCAGGGTGGGGGTGGGGGTGGAATGGCATGAGCATTACAGCTGATGATCCCAAGTCACACCCCTAACGCCTGTCAGTCTGTACAGGGTGGGGTGCTACAGTTGGAAACCCTAACACCATAGGCATGTGTTGGTATTTTCACTCCAAATTTTCAATATGGACTGTTTGTGAGGCCACCTCATGAAAAGCGGCACGATCAGTTTGTTAGCTGAAAGGTGGTTTTGCAGAGCAGCTATGCCATTTGGTGATACAGGGATGAAAATACATTATGGGCAGGATGTGGAAAATGACAACAGTATTGTTCATGAGGAGGCATAAAAAAATGGCAACATTGAAAATCTGGAGTGAAAATATGAAAAGTTGGTGAAGTCATGAGCATGCATAGAAACTGCGCAACACACATCCGTAACCCAATTATTTTGGGGAGTCTGTTAGCCACATTTTCAACATAGGCATTTTGGGACCTCCCCTCATGAACAATGGTGCTGTGATTTTGCTAATCTGTCCCAAAAGTTGATTTTCTACAGCGAACATGCCATTGTGCGCCACATGTGCGGAAACACATTTTGGGCAGGATGTGAAAAATGACAGCTGTACTGTTCATAAGGAGGTGTGGAAAAATGCCAATTTTGAAAATCTGGAGTGAAAATATTACAAATTCACGGAGTTACGCATGTGCGTGGAAACAGCACAAAGTACGCTCGTAAAACAGACATTTTTTTGATTTTTCCCACCAAATTGGCAACATAGGCTTTTTGGGAGCCCCCCTCATGAACAGTGGGACTGTCGTTTTGTTAATCGGTCCCGAAAGGTGATTCCGCACAGTGACAGCAAAATCACCTTTCAGAAATGAAAAACACCATGGCAGTGCCTGAATTCATGAGGAGGGGTCCCAATAACCCCATGTTGAAAATTTGGTGTGAAAATTCCCCAAAATGGCTGAGATATGCAACAAAGTTGGAAAAACCCTGTTTATGCCATTATATAGCTTACCGGCATTTCTGCAGTTCGTGGTCGGCTTTGAAGAGAGCAGACGTGTTTCCGGTCCACCGAAGATTGGCACGCCAGACTCTGGAAGTAAGTATGGGGTGAGGGGCGTGTGGGAGGCAGGGTGCACAGAGAGTGGGCGCGGGTTGTGGGAGGGGACAGGGAGACCGTGAGAGACAGTTTTCTTTTTTACATGTTTACAGAGGAGCTGACTTTGATAAGATGGCCAACAGAGTTAAGCTAGCCCTGGCAAAAAGAAACACAGGTGAGGAGGTACAGGCAAAGTGGGCAAGCATTAAGGATACAATACTTGAAGCAACATCCCATTGTGTTAGACAGAAAAGGAAGTGCAAAAGAAGAAGGAAACCACTTTGGTTCTCAAATATAGTAGCAGAAAAGGTCAGAGCCAAAAGGCTGGCCTTCAGAAAATATAAGGAACACAGCGGATGAAGATAGGAGGCATACCAAACTGCCCTAAGGGAAGCAGGTAAGGCAGTAAGGCAGGCAAAGTCCCAAACTGAGGAAACACTAGCACGAACAGTAAAGAAGGTGACAAGACTTTCTATAGATACATTAGTGAAAGGAGAAAGTCCAGAGGGGTATTGCTAAGTTAATGGAGAAAAGGGAGCATGTGAGGAGGAGGACCCTATAAAGGCATCTATCCTAAATAGATACTTTTGCTCAGTATTTACTGAAGAGAAGGTAGGGCAGGCCCACAGCTCAGCATCATGGACACAGGGGGAGGAGGTGAGCACTACTCCCTTCACAAAAGAAAGGGTCCTACAAGAGCTTGCTAAGCTCAGGGTGGATAAGGCAATGGGACCTGATGGCATACATCCCAGGGTACTTAAGGAGCTAAAGGAGGAACTAGCAGAGCCATTAGCAGAATTGTTTAGTGAGTCTCTGAGCACAGGAGAGGTCCCAGAAGACTGGAGAAAGGCTCATGTGATCCCACTCCAAGAGTGGTAGCAGGGAGGAGGCGGGAACTACAGACCGGTCAGTCTTACCTCAGTAGTGGGCAAGATTATGGAGGCACTCCTTAAGGAAAGGATAGTGCAACACCTGGAATCCATAGGGCACAGGATCCAAGACAGCATGGGTTTACAAAGGAAGGTCCTGTCAAACTAATCTCATAGATTTCTTTGACTGGGTAACCAGAGTGGTGGACCAAGGGGGAGCAGTTGATGTCGCCTACCTTGACTTCAAGCAAAGCTTTGACACTGTTCCACATAGAAGATTGATAAATAAGCTAGGTAGGCTGGGTGGGTCGGAAGTTGGTCAACTGGGTGGCAAACTGGTTGACTGGCAGAAAACAGAGAGTGGTGGTAAATGGTATACAGTCAGAAGAGATGCAAGTCACAAGTGGTACCTCAGGGATCAGTCCTGGGGCCAGTCCTATTCAACATCTTCATTAGTGACCTCAGATGGACTAGAGGGTAAGGCTTGTCTGTTTGCAGATGACACCAAGATCTGCAACAGAGTAGATAATCCAGATGGGGTGGGCAGAATGAGAAGAGATCTGGATAAACTAGCAGAATGGTCAGAAGAGTGGCAACTGGGATTTAATGCAAAGAAGTGCAAAATCATGCACATAGGGAAGAGAAACCCTGAAGCCACTTATAGGCTGGGAGGGGTGCTAGCAGTCACAAAGGAAGAAAGAGACTTGGGCATCATCATCACTGATGACCTAAAATCATCCAAGCAGACCTCTAAAGCAGTAGGTAAGGCTAGGGGGTGTTAGGGTGTATTAGTAGGGGTATCACAAGTCGTAAGAGGGAGGTAATAATCCTCTGTACAAGACATTGGTTAGGCCCCATCTGGAGTACTGCAGCAGTATTGGAGGCCACACCTTCACAAGGACATTAACTAAATTGAGGCAGTCCAGAGAAGGGCAACCAAATGGTGCAGGACTGCATCAGAAGACATATAAGGACAGATTAACGGAGCTCAATATGTATACCCTTGAGCAAAGGAGGAGAGAGGTGATATGATCGAGACATTTAAACACCTTAAGGGCATAAACAAGGTGAAAGAGTCTAACATGTTTAAATATAAGAAAAATAGCAGGACAAGAGGACACAGCATGAGATTAGAGGGAGGCCGATTAAGGGGAATGTGAGGAAATTCTTTTCACAGAAAGGGTGGTAGATGCATGGAATGGCTTACCACAAGAAGTGGTGGCTATGAATACAGTGCAGGGCTTCAAACAGGCATGGGATAGGCATAAGGGAGCAATACAAATGACTATGAATAGATAGGTCACTGACAGAGCAAAGGCCGATGGCACATTTATAAGGTAGAAAAAGAAATGGGCAGACTGGATGGGCCTTGCAGTCCTTATCTGCCGTCAACTTCTATGTTTCTATGTTTCTATAAAAAAAACATTGCGGGATGCGGTTTTTTTTGCAGGGGATTTGGCACACTGGGGTGGGCTCCTAGCATGCCACCTAAGTGTTTTGGCAGAGATTCTGTAGCCGATGGGGGTTGGGCACATACTGAGAGGGGGGAGAGACACGAGCCGAGGGGATTGGCACCCCAACACGCGCAACAAAGTGGGGAGACATTGCGCCAATGGTAAGTGGGCTCCCCAATTGGCACAATCAACAGGAGGGGATAAATGCCAATGGGGATTGGGCCCCATCGGCAAAGAAAACTGTTGGGGCAGTATGATGCCGAGGGTGATTGGGCACCCCCTCGGCATACATTTTAAATGGGATGGGGTTCAGTATGCTGACTGGGAGTGGGCTCCCTCGTCGGCATTGTGACAGGCGGTGGCGGCAGTCACTGCCACCATGTTGCCTTCATGTCAGGAGGCGTGTTGTGGCCATGCTGCATGAGAGCTTCGCTCTCATTGCAGCGGACCTTTTCTTTGTTCTGGTGGCCACATTAGGGATGCGTGAGGTCAGCGCCTGCTGCTGGCTGATTGGGGAATGAGGGATGCACCTTCTGATGTGTGCTCTGCATTTCCCAACAGTGACCGCGCCTCCAAATCTGCTACTACCGCAAAATGTTGGCTGGTGCCCAAGCACGAGCCAACATAAAAATAAATAACTTCAAACTGCAGTTCAGCGGACCATGCCTACACTCACACTATGGATAGCGGCCTCTTAAACTAACAGATGCAGAGGGAGCCACAAATAGAGGGAGAGAGACAAGAGCAGCAGACACAAATAGCCAGCAGTAACACTTTAAACAGTAGCACCATCTACTGGCAAAATTGCCCATTGCCACATCCACATTATGGTGCTTCTGTGTGGTTGAGAAAACGATCTACAGTAATTATAAAAAATAATACATGGGTGGGTGTGCAGAAATTCTAATTTTATACACACCTTCTGGGTGTGGTGCTATTATAAATGCCTCAAGCTTTGCTCTCGGGGTTTGTAAAGCATCACACCCTCTGGTGTGTATAAAATTCTCAATATACACACACCAACCCATGTATTATTCCAGATTATAGGGGCACGGTAGCACCCCTATAGTTAGGGTTTTATAGACAGTTCTGTGTTAAATTAAAAATGTTGTACCTTAATAACTTTGGCATTTTTGATGAAATAGCCTGAAATTTGGCAAGCATGGTCACTCTGTAAATATCTTAAGATGTGGAAAGTTTTGTGAAGGTATCTTGTATGGTTTTTGAGATATTGGGCCAGCTATTCAAAGCATAGCGCAGCACGCAAACCAATTGCATGGGAATAGCGCTGGAGTAGCACAGAGCAGCCATATTAAAAGGACCGGTTAGTGTGCGCTAACAGCATTAGCGTGGGGCAAACCAATAATGTATGCAAGGGGCAAAGGGGGGGGTGGCCTGCTTGCACATTCTAAGGGATATTCAAAACCCTAGTGCTGCACTACGACACATAGTGTGACACCTAGCGTAGCGCTAGCTACCACCTATAAAAGGCTGGTCTTAATCCAGGGCAAAACACCTAGGAGGAGAGACCACAGCAGGAAGTGGGAATGAGTGCTGTACCAGTAGCAGTGATGCTGCATTGATGGTAGCTGTAGTGGAGGAGGAGGAGGAGGAAGAGAGGGAGCAGGCCCAATATGGGCCACAACGCAGGCCAAGGAGACGGTATGCGGCAAACAGGTGGTACCAGCCCAGGGTCTCCTTCGAGACCCTGCCAGATGACCATATCACTGGCCAGTACAGGATGAACAGGGGAATGTTGAGGCAGCTATGTGAACTCCTGCATGAACAGATGCATCCAAACACCAGACGCAGCCATGCCATGACAGTGGAGGAGAAGATGACAGCAGCGATGTGCTTCCTTACCACAGGGATGTTCCAATGACAGACACCATTGCGGTATCACAGTCTGCCACCTCACGCCTCCTGACCCAGTTTCTTGAGGCTTTTCTGCCACATGCTGGGGAATAGCACGGCAGCAGAGAGCAGAGAAACAATCCAGCAATTCCATCGAGTTGTGCACCTACCAGCTGTACTGGGTGCCACTGACTGCACCCATGTCCCCATCCGTGCACCACCTGGTGATAGCAGTGATGTGTACATAAACAGGAAGGGGTACCTCTCCATCAACTGCCAGGTGGTGTGCGATGTGACTGGGTGCATCAACAAGGTCTATACGCAGTACTCTGGCAGTGCCCATGACGCCTTCATCTGGCACCAGTTCCAGCTGTGCCAGGCATTTGAGGAGGGCAGGATACCCAGTGGGCATCTAGTCAGTGAGTAGCAGCATACAAGGCACACACACTACAGCATGGATCGGGACAGACAGGGGAGGCCAGGGAGGGTGTGTGGGAGGGCAACACAGGGGTGCAGGACAGTAATGGCCAGACAGCAGCATGGCACTAACAGGTACACATCTCTTGACAGGGGACAGCGCCTATCCCCTGCGACCCTGGCTGCTGACACCGGTGCCCCATCTGGCCACAGTGGCCGAGGAGATGTACAACAAGGCACATGCCAGCATGAGAAACATCATAGAGAGGGTGTTTGGCATACTAAAGATGCACTTCAGAAGCATAGACACATCAGGCGGTGCCCTACAGTATACACCTCAGAAGGTATGCCGTATCTTCCTAGCCTGTTGTATGCTGCACAACATGGCAATGAACCATGGGATACAGACATCTTAACCTGAGGGACAGGCCGACAGTGACCCAGAGGCAGTGGTCAGGGGGATAGTGGAGCAACTCGAGAGGAGAGATCCTCGCATGGCCTGCAGGGCCATAGAGCACAGGGCCAACATCATCAGGACACTGTCACAGGTGAGAGGGTAAGTATAGACTGCACAGCAACACGAAACAGTGTAATGGTAAACTGTTTAATGTGCACCAACAACCAGAACAGTGACAACAATGATGACATAAGGAACACAACAAAGTGGCACAGAATGCATGTGTGAGTGTGGTGCAATGTGGGAGGTGTGCAGGTCATGCAGGAGGTGGACACACAGCCACGGTATAGTGTAATTGGTGATGTATGATGTGTGGTGGGAGTGTGAGGAGGGCCACCATGGCAGTGAAAGTGTGAGCGTGCATGGGATGGAGTGTGTGTGTGTGTGTGCATGTGTGCACAGGGTTGTGGGTGTGCCAATGTGGACAAGGGGGTGATGACTGTGCAGAGGTGCAGGTCGCCCATGACAATCACCACCGACTACCACCACGCACATGTCGTGCACCACAGGTGCAGGTCACAGACCCAGGGGTGCTCTGAACCGAGGACATGGCTGAGGAACAAGGTGAGGCAGGCGGGGCAGATCTCCTGGGTCCCCATTGACCAGCGGTGCCTGACAGGACGGGTGGATGGCCACGGCAGCGCTGTGTGCCTGAAGAGGTGCATGAAGCATTTGAGCTGGATACAGTGCCAGCCCTGCGGCCACGGGTTGCTCACCTGTGGGCCCCTGTGCCATGTGCACCCTGACCAACAAGCTCAGACTGGCGACCCCCATGCACCCCATAGTGTACAGTGGTGAGGTCAACCACCGCAGCTGTCAGGCCAGGAAAGCCACGGTCAATCGCAACCACCATGCGGCCCATCCTGTCCTCTGCCTGCTGTTCTGCACAGGCAAAGCTCACTGAAATTGACTCCCACATTGGTGCTACCTCATGCCTCAGCTCCCTCCGCAGGCCATGCAGGTCCATTTGAGCATTCTGCTGGGATGTAACTGCAGCCTGCAAGAGTGGGCGGGCACCAGGGGCATCCTGGTCCAGGGGCGCAGCCCCCTCTATGGCAGCTGGCACTGGTGCCTGCTGCTCACATGGTTCGGGACGCCGTTGCATGTCCGGCATGTCCTGCCGCTGCAGACCACTGGTGGTGTGCTGTTGACCCAGAGGGCCCTGAACCACAATCTGTGTGGGACACCGCATGTCCAGTGGTGCACATAAGTCCCCCACACAGCCCACCACTGGCTGCACACATACAGCCATGCCAGCAATGCTGAACACCCCCCTGGCACCTGTCCCACAGCCTGCACCCGGCCCTACCCCTGTATCCCCCTCCACAGGCACATCCATGGGCAGGCAGTATGAACCCTCCGACACGTCAGTGTCAATGTCACTGGTGACTGTCACCAGGAGTACCTGCCCAACACCCAGATCCTCCACCTGGGCATCCTCCAGGTTCTTAGTGAAATCCAGTTCCCCACCTGCAGTGTATCCCACCCCCCGTGGCAGATGCAACCCCTGTCCAATGGATTGCCACACATGCTGTGGCTCTGGGTGTCCTCGACTGGCACCCAGACTGGACATCGATGGCTGGTTATCCTCAGCCTCCACTTCCTCTGGATCAAGGGCAGCCATCCTGGCCTGTTCCTGTGTTGCTGCAGGCCCTGCACACACAGCTGTGGAGGAAAACAGGACAGGGTCAGTCACCTGTACACACACAGTGTGCCCTACCACCACCAAACCATGCACACCCTAGGACACGTGCCACCAGCTGTGGTCATGCACACTCCACACACCATCCACATGGCTCTAGCCTGTGACCACATGCACCTAACCAACACACAGTGCACATGCCATAGCCAGGCAGCTGTTAGGCAGCCCACAGCAGTGCAGGCCCACAGTGCACCCCGTGCAAGGCACCAACAGCAACACATTGCACCTGTGCTGTCACACCATGCAGGGTACACACATGTGAATACAGACCTGTCCTGGGCAGTGTGAATGGTGTCTCACATCCACCACCCGGTACACCTGCAACTGCCACCGGCCACAGTGTGGATGCCGCCATGGCCATGAGTGGGTCCTCCTCCCGCTGATGTTGGGCTTGTGGTTCACCACTGGTCCACATACGGTCACGCAGCCACTGTGCCTCCTCCTCCTTTGCCTGGTGCAGCAGGTCACTCCACCGCTTGCGCACCACCTGTCGTCCTGCCACATCCGCCGACTGCATTGACCCAAACTGTCACCTCCTCCCATGCCTGGTGCACCACCACATCTGTGACCTTGTGCTGGTGGAGCACCTGCTCCCTCTCCTTCACAGCACGTACCAGGGTCTTGAGCTCTTTTTGAGAGAATTGATATGCACGTATGCATTCTGTTCGTGCTGTACTACCTATAGAACAGTTGGAAAGGGACATGTGTCAGCAGCTGTGGCAGGACTGTGGTGCATCGCGCATCCACATCAGTGTGTGCATGCCACCCCCTAGTGTCACAGGTCACATGGATATGGCACTGGGCAGCATATGCATGTACGGTGCACAGGGTCTCAGTGTGTTCAGCCACCCTGTGTCTGGACAGTATGCACTGGACCCACAAGTGCACTGCTGTCAGCCATGGCTGACGTGCACCCGAGGATGGGGCCACCCCTACGCCCACCACCTGGCACTGTACTGTGCCCTGACATGTTCACTGCACTGAGGGCGTGGACATGGAGACTGGCACACATACAATGGCAGGCTGCCAGGCACAGGCCACATGGTGCTGGCGATGGCACAGTGCCGAGACACTGTGTTTCACCAGCAGAGCGTTAACAACTCTCCACACCCCACATCCAGGGTGGCATCTGCAGGCCCTTGAACCCCCTGGTAGTTGCCAGTGTTGCGGGACACACACGCACGTCGTGGTATTGCACACTGGCCCCTGCTTGGTGCCCACAATCTGCAGGCAGTGCCACACGGCGCAGTACGATGCAGGAGCATGTGCACATTGCACAGGTCAGTCTGCTGTACTGGCGGCCATATGTTGATGTGCACCATTACACAGCACAGTGTTTGCCTGTGGTCCTGTGGTTGGCTGACCTGTCCCCAGCCAGTACATCTGTGGGCTGCAGGTATGTCGTGCATACGGGCTGAGCCTGTTTTGCGCTAGTGCCATTCCAAGTGTTCCCCAACAGTTATACAGACCTGCCTCTCACTGCTCTGCCTCCTGTTGCATATCTTCTCCTGTACAGTGTTGTTCCACAGTAACTGATGTACACTGCATTCCCACAACACAACACCGGTGGTGCACTGCTTGCCCTTTCATAGCCTAGCCAAGCAAATCCATCCTGTTATGTATGCAAATCAGCACATAATGATATGCTAATCACACTGTTTGTACCATGCATGCACAAGTACCCCTCATTTGCATATGCCAGTTGAATATGGGCCTGATTAGTGCCTGGCTAATGCCTTAGCACCGCGCAAACATTAGCACTGGGTTATTGGGAGGCCAGCGCTGCGCTATCCCAGTAGCATGGTGCTCTGTGGCATTGTGTGACCACCACGCATGCTCGTGAGGCCCCATGGCCGTGCTACCATCCTGGTATAGCACGACGTAGCGCCACGCTAGCTGACACAGCGTGGTGCTATGTGCATGCATGGTGTTGTTTCTCCAGGGTCATGCCAGGGGTCGTGCATGCGCAGTGCGCCCTCTTCTGAGTAGCGGCACGCTATGTCATGTGATAGCGTGGCACTACTGCAGTTGTTGCTGGAGGGTCCTGGGTGTGGCAAACGCTGGGTCTTGCAACAGGTGGCAGGGTATCTGTGCTGTGTGGGCAATACCAGGATGTGGGACACAGCTTGCTGTAGTGCACAGGGACAGGCGCTGGGGGCAGGTGGAGACAGCCAACCTGGTTGAGCTGGTCCAGAAGAGGCACTGGCGGCTCTTTGGGGAGGTCGGGGAAGGAGACCTCCCACGCGTGCAGGTGTGGTTCTCAGTCACCAGTAAGCTGTGTGCCCACAGGGGAATCTCCCATGATGCAGAGAAGTGTAGGCACAGATACACCGACCTGCGACGGTGGCAGCGACAGCAGCTTGAGTGCTACTGGCACATGGTGCGCAAGGGCACTGTGCTTGTGCCAGGTAAGTGGTGAGGCACGTTGCCACCCACTATCATGTGCGTGTCGGGCTGCAAATGTGTCTGTGCACATGTGTGTGCCACTCTGCATGATGCTTGGGAGCATGTGGCACTGGCAGAGACTCACATGTTGGCCCCCTATGGGGGCAACATGGTACAGGGTGTGTGGCGGCACACACAGTGGGGGCACGGTGCATGCTGTGGCCATGAGGGTAGCATGAGTGTGGGTGGTGGGTTGGGACATGGTTGGTGGCAGATCATGGTGCAGCACCGGCCTGTGGACAATTGCACCGTGGTGCAGGGGTCCTATTCCTGGGTGAATGGTGGCCTACACACACGGGTGTGCATACTATTGCAGGACAGCTGCGACCGGAACTGTAGCACCACTGTGCCGCCTTGATGACATGTTGTATGTGCCTGGCAAATGCTGATGGGCCATGCTGCCCTCTGTGTGGGTGTCCTCCATGTTCAGCCACTGACCCTGGGTGTCCCTGTGTGTGTAGTGTTGCTGGGGTTGCATGTGCATCTTGCTGTGCTGCACATGGTGTATGCTGTGTCATGCACTAATACCAATGTTTCACCTGTCCTCTGTAGAGCAGATTGAGCAGCCCAGGACCGAAGAAGGGGGCCAGGTCGTGACCCAGGTGCAACAGTGTGTCAGCCTGAGGGTGCCGGCCATGCCGCAGCAGGTGTAGGAGAGCAGCCCTGAGAACAGGGGCCTGTTGCATGAGTACCTGTCTTGTTCCTCTATGCTGTTTCACTGTGCTGGGTGTCTCATTTTGTGTTCTGCCGCTGCCTGGTCTAGTGGCATGGCTGCAATGGGCAGTAGGCCAGTGGCATTGTGGCACTGTGCTGTGCTGCACACCTGTGTTGCACGCCACAGCTGGGTGATGGCTGTCTGGCCACTGTGCCCTGGGGGTGGGCTGTGGGGGCACTGTCAGCTTGCATTGCTGTGAGGGTGCATGATGGTGGTGGGGGCTCTGGTGGTGGGTGTTCTGTGGGGCTCACATGCTGTTGGTTGCCATGCCCACCTCTGCGGTGCAGTGTGCTCCGTCCCTCTGGGCCCCCCCACAGATCATCCACATGTGCACAGTTGGCATTACCTTGCTGTCCTGGGGCTTAACTGGACAGGCCTGCATAGCGCCGCCCGCGTGCCTGTTGTGGCTGCGGGACACCACGCCCCATGCCTTCCAGGCATACATCTCACCCTTTTGTCCACCAAACGTGGACATTGCCTGTCATACTGTGGTATATCTGGTGATATGTGGAACACGTAGTAGAAAACGTACCTGGGTAGCGCATGACACTGTTACTGTGTTGCATTTATATTCTGAGGGCCTGTTATTACTTTACTAATATAATATGTGCTTCGTTTACTATGGAATGTTGCTTTACAATGTTGATCTTCGCTGTGGAACATGTCCTTACCGGGTGGAACAGGGAGCTTTTGCCCCATGGATTGAGGAATGTTCTTTGTAGTGTGGTACAGTTGTGAGGTATGCTTTCAGGGGCCTTGCTTGGTGGCATGTGTCGGCCCATCCCTGCCAATGTCTGCACCCTGACTGCCTGTTATTCCCTGGCCTGGGTCAGTCATTGGCAGGCCACTGTCACGGTATGATGCTGCTCTGGCACTCCTTTTGTTGTTGTTGTTGCTGTGCTCTGCATTACGGTACATTGTCAACTGTCAGTAGGCAGCATGTCCCAACGTGTGGGTGTCCTTGTGCATGTTGTGGTGTGGCCCTTGCACACAGCTCTCTGGGGGTCCAGCTGTGTGTCTGCCCTGTCTCGCTGTGTGCTGTGCCGGAGTGGGCAGTGTCACCTGTGCCCTGGTGCTGTCAGGCTTGTCACCATCATGTCTGTTGGGGTTTGGGTTGGTGCCCGTGTCACCCAGGCCTGCTGTGTGGGCACCTTCCAGGTTAGCCTACCAGTGCGGCACTTGCCTCCACTCGGGATTGTCCGTCAGGACATGCTGTCCATCCCTGTATGGCCACCTGTGGCTGCTGTCTGCCTCCTGGCTGGTGTCCCATCCTCACGGTCTCCTTCTTCCTCTTGTAGGTCCACTCCGGTCATCACTGTGGGCCACCAGGCCAGAGGAGTCAGAGGGGATGAAGGTCCTGCTGTGCCACATCGTCCGCCAACAGAGGACTGTAATCGAGCAGCAGGCCATCTTGATTATGAAGACTAGGAGGGTGGCAGCTGTGTTGGAGGCTCGGCTCCCAGATCCGGCGGGCAGTTGGCCATGCCCTTTTCCCCGTTATGTGTTGTCTTCCCCCCCACCTGGCATTGTATTTGTCCCCTGGCCCTTCTTCATGTGATCCTGTGTGTAACCCCCTTCCCTTTGCACCCTTCCCCTGTGCCTTAGCATACATTGTACATAGTTGTATAGATGTTTGACATTACTGGCTTGGGTGTGCTCATTGTTGTTTCCATGTTGCTGTTCCAGTGGTGGTCTTCATGTTGCTTGGGTTGTGTGTTGGGGGGGCATTGCTTGTCACATTGTGGGCATTGTTGCATTGTCTTTCTTTGGTATCGGGTGGGTCGACGGGAGGTGGTTGGGGCATTTATTGTTTGGCGTTTGGGTTTGACTTTCATTTACTATTGCATTTCTTCACTGTTCTGTTCCCTTTACCATTTTATTTTGCTTATTTAGTATTACATTTCACTTAGTATGTTCTACTGTGTCCTGTGTCATTCTTGGGTTCTGGGGTTTCACTTGGTTTGTGCTGTTCCTTGGGTTCCCCACATGGGTCTAGGTTGTTGCTTGCCATTCCTGTGCATGTGTCATTATCCGGGCTGTGCACTGTGCTCTGCACCAGGGACCTCATTCCAGACCGTTTTCCTTGCATGTCCTAGGGTCAGGCTATCTCAGCTCTACACTGTGTTCTTTTGTGTGTTTGCACTGCCTGCCTGGGTGCTATATTCAGTGTTGTCTTATTTGCTATATTCAGTGCTGTCTTATTCCCGGGCTATTTTTTGCCCTGACCTCCTGGCCCTGTTTTCCCGGCTTCCTTTGCTTGCTATATTCAGCTGGCTTTGCATAGTGCTATTCCTTTTGAATATAGCTTGCATTTTGCTCTGGGCTAAGTTTGCATGCCGGGCAGTGCTAATCTTGATCCGGGGCAAAGCTTTGAATATCTGGCCCATAAAGTGGTTAACAACAGGAAAAAAAAAACACTTTTTTCCCCATTGGTTAAAATGGGATTTTTTGCTCTTGTATACAGATCAAATGGAATACATTTTGTACCTGAAATTTTTAGGGATGATGGGGGCAGTGCCAAAGGTGTGCTAATTTGGTGAAAAGAAATTTCACCATTTTTGAAATTACAGTATAATGAATTTTGTGATAGGTGCCAGACAGGCAGGTTATTGAAAGCCGATCAAACTTTTAATTGAGGATTAACTGGTCATGCTCAGACAAATACTGTTTGAGCTACTGCCATCTTGTTTTTCCCCCCTTATAAAACTGGATTTCTAAAGAAATCCTGCATGGTAAGGAATGACCAAGAACTGTATTAGGTCTCAGTTGCATGCTTAATAACATTATTGTACTGTTATTTGCTAAATCTGAGGGCACATCTGTGTTTTGAGGAGAGAATCATAATGCCCATCACTCACTTAGGATCAATTGATCTGAAGTTCTTTACAGTTTGAATGTTACTGTTTGCACTAAGACTTCGAACAGTAAAGGTCCTTATAACACCAGTTGCAACTGAGAGTAAGCGAGCAGTACACAGTGTGCAGTGAGTGTATATATCTTATATTTCTGTGTACAAAGTTACTGTTGGTAACATCAGTATGCTGTGTTTTACCTCATGAATACATTTATTTATTTTTTATTTTTATTTATTTATGATATCAGAATTGCAACCCTTTGAGTCAGAGACTCATTTACAAAGGCTCCTCGACAAGAAACATAGAACACAGCAGACAAACAACAAAATGCAGAGATACATCAGAGATTATAAAATACAATGTAAAAATTCTCATACAATGTGGTAGCTAAGGTAATGACACTTAAGTTTGTTATATAGCAGAACAGGTGCTGGCAGGCGATGGAATGGAACATGACAAATTCTGGTGGGGCAGGTTTGGGAAGCTATTCTACACCAGGCAGTTACATATCCAGGAGCTGTTGACATGAAGCTGGAGGGCAGTCTTGAATGGACCAATCCTACATTCAGAGGAGATGGTGTTAAACCAGGAAGGGACTCTATAAAGAAAAGACCACTGGGCAAGGGAGGTCCTAACTCTGGGTACAAAAAGAGAGGGTGTGGAGGAGCTTCGGGTAGGGAGAGAGGGGGGAGATGTGCGTATGAAGTAGCTGGGGGGGGGCCAACCCAGTTGTGATTTTTGGGGCAAAGAGGCAGGACTGATAGCGAAGTCTCTCATCAAGGCTAAGATCATTTGCCAGAGAGTACAGGGAGCAGGTATGGGTATGAATGCTGGAGCCAGTGAGTATTCAGCAGGCCTCGTTAAGTGAGAGTTTCACTTTGTTGAGAGCAATATTGTCAGCAGCCCCATAGATCAGAAGCCCGTAGTCTGCTAAGGACAGGACTGAGGAGGAAATAACCAGTCTCAGGGCATCAGAGGGTAGACAGGTTCTATGACAATAAAGGAGGCCAATGCGAGTGTTTACCGCCAAGCAGAGGGTATGAATATGGTCGTGGAAGGAGAGGGTAGGTTCAAAGGTAATGCCAAAGTACCTGAATGAGTTAACTTGTTCGATAGGGAGGAGGTTGTTGGATAGGACACTAAGAGGTGAGCCTTTGTGTTTATTTTGGCGGTGTGGTGAAGAGCATGTTTCTTGTCTTCTTGAGGTTCAGCACAAGTTTGTGGTCAGTAAACCAACTTTTGGCCTAGGTAAAGGAGGTTTGGAGGGTGGTCTGGAGGTGGATGGGGTTAGTGTGAGAGGAGAAAAGGACTGTATCATCAGCATAAAGAAGGACATTGCCAGCACAGGTGTTTGGGAGTGAGTTTAGATACAGGCTAAAGAACAGAGACCCGAGGATGGAACCCTAGGGGACCCCTGAGCAGACAGGACAGGAGCTAGAGAT
This sequence comes from Neoceratodus forsteri, assembly GCA_016271365.2. Classification (NCBI taxonomy): domain Eukaryota; kingdom Metazoa; phylum Chordata; order Ceratodontiformes; family Ceratodontidae; genus Neoceratodus; species Neoceratodus forsteri. The sequence continues at coordinate 260,311,818 of JADMNL010000022.1, read as the reverse complement.
GGTATTGTTAATCTTATCACACTGTGAGCGGGAAGAGAGGTAGCTGGCAAACCAGGCATGGTGCCCAGGGGGAGAGTCCTAGCTGAAGGAGGGAGGATAGGAACAGGGGATGGTTTACGGTTTCCAAGTCTTTCAACAGGTCAAGGAAGATGGCACCCGCAAGGAGCCCCTTGTCCAGGGCAGAGTGTAGGAAGCAAGATAATTCAATGAGAGTGGTAGTGGTGCAATGGCCACGTCGGAAGCCACTTTGCTCTTTGCAGAGGGGGTTGGGAACAGAAAAAAAATCATTGAACTGATCAGCTACAATCCTTTCTAATGCTTTAGAGAGAGGGGGTAGGATGGATATTGACCTGTAATTTCCTGGAGAGGTATGGTTGCCACCCTTGAGAATGGGAGTGAAATACACAGTTGTTAAAAAAATCTTGCCTTATTTAGATCATTAATATCTGTCTGTTTACAAGAAGCATGAGTTGTGTCAGGTAGTTAATACATGGCTCAGATTTCTCCCACAGTGACATAGACACGCACAATCCTGTGTGCAATTGGAACACTGAGTACAACTGTCCGATGTATTGTCATACCATAAGATATTTCCTACACCTCCAGTAGTCATACATATATGACACGCACCATGACAGTGTACAACAGGTGTGTGTGCACACCTTGCTGTACTGCAGTAAATGGCATGTTAGTGATTGTGATGAGGCTAAGACAGGGCTCCAAGTAAAAGGGCTCAGTTACATACAGCCGCACAGACCTTTCTTCAATGGCTGAAATGCATAGAGCTCTCCGATGTGCTTTATCACAGTGGCAAGAAGTGAACACAGTTCCATGTCTGAGGGACTGAACAGGTGTAGGTTGTCATCGAAGTTGTGGTGGTATGAGACATGCAACTGTCTCACTCTTTCTAGCCCATTATTTTACATGCACATAATGCTGTGTTAAAGTACAGTATGTTATACACCTCAGCGTGATACTGTCCTGCACTCACAGCCTTATTCCAGCTGAGCAGCAGTGTGTCATGCAGTGTCAGTGACCTTTATAGCCCTGGGGATCTCATCCGCAGTGATCAGAGGCATAGAGCCGCACAGTCAGGGGTTGCAAACAACATAGAAACATAGAATTTGACGGCAGATAAGGACCGCTTGGCCCACCTAGTCTGCCCATTTTCCTACCTAACAGATAAGCTGCAGATCCTAGTTAACCAACAGCTTACTTCCTCCACACTTCCCCACTAGGACTGCCTTATGTCTGTCCCATGCATTCTTGAATTCCTCCACTGTTCTTGACTCCAAGACCTCCTCAGGAGGCTGTTCCATGCATCCACAACCCTCTCTGTGAAAAAATACTTCCTCACATTACCTCTGAGCCGTCCCCCCTCTATCTTCAAATTGTGCCCCCTTGTTCTTGCACATCTCTTTTTCTGAAAGATGCTACCCTCTTGGACTTTGTTGATTCCCTTGAGGTACTTGAAAGTTTCTATCATGTCCCTCTCTCCTCTTCCTCAAGGGTATACATATTAAGCTCCTTTAGTCTTTCTTCAGATGTCTTCTGGTGCAGACCCTGCACCATTTGGTTGCCCTCTTCTGGACAGCTCCACCCTGTCTATGTCTTTATGGAGATGGGGTCCCAGAACTGCACACAGTACTCAGATGGGGTCTCACCAACTGTCTGTACAGAGGATAACAACTTCTGTTTTCTACTATTGATGCATCTTCCTATGCATCCCAGTATCCCCCCAGCCTTCCTTACTGCCTTCTCACATTGCTTGCCCACCTTTAGGTCATCTGATATAATCACCCCAGGTCCCTTTCCATTTTTACTGTTGTCAGTATCTCACCCCCCATTGTGTATGCTTCCCCTGGGTTTTTGTTTCCCATGTGCATTACCTTGCACTTCTTTGCATTGAATCTGAGCAGATCTTTGTGTCGTCTGCAAAGAGACATACTTTTCCTTCCAGTTCCTCTGCAATGTCACTTATAAAGACATTAAAAAGGGCTGGTCCCAGTACTGAACCCTGCGGTACCCCGCTAGTAACCCTCCTTTCTTCACTGTGTACTCCATTTACTACTACCCTTTGCGTCCTGTTGTCTGGCCAGTTTTTTATCCAGGCTACCACCTTGGGACCCACTCCAGCAGTTCCATACAGCTCCCTGATGTGTTGTGGCACAGTCACATCATTAGTATAGGTGCAGCAGTGAACAGTGCAGTAGGTCTCCCATAGCATCATATGTATTTTTGTGTGTGTGTGTGATACTTGTTGCACAGTGAGGGAGAGAAAGATAGAGGGAGGTACCACATGTCATTTCTGAAGCTGTGTGTCCTGTGGCTGTGCCTTGCTTGTTTCCCCTGCTGCCAGGACACAGTAGACAAGGGTTCACCTTATTGTTGTGCCACTGCGTGCCCCAGGGAGATGCCCCCCCCAACCAAGCATGTTCGCAAGTGGCAGAGCTCAGAGAGAACACGAGCAGGTGCTGTAATGGCACTCTAAGGAACAGAGAGAGAGAGAGAGAGAGAGACATAGAAACATACAAACTGACGTAAGATAAGGACAATACCTAGTCTGCTCACCTAGTCTGCCAATTTCCCTACTTAGTGTTGACAGCCCAGATCCTATTTGATCTGTGGCACACATTCTCTGCCCATCTCCAGGGTACCCTTATGTCTATCCCTTGTGCTCTTGAACCCCCATATTGTTTTAGCCCCCACCACCTCTGCTGGAAGGCTATTCCACAGATCCACCACCCTTTCTGTGAAAGAGTACTTCCTGACATTCCCCCTGAGCTTTCCTCCCTCCAGTCGCATATCATGTTCCCTTGTCCTTGTGCAATGCTTCCTCTGAAATATACTTCCCTCCTGTACCCTGTTTATACCTCTAAGGTACTTGAATGTCTCTATCATATCCTCCCCTTTCTCTCCTCTCCTCCAATGAATAGATATTAAGGTCCCTGAGTCTTTCCTCATACAGCTTCTGGTGCAGCCCATGTACCATTTTTGTTGCCTTTCTCTGGACTGCCTCCATCCTGTCTATGTTCTTCCTGAGATCCAGTCTCCAGAACTGGACGCAGTACTCCAGGTGAGGCTTTACCAGTAATCTGTACAGTGGCATCACCATCTCTTTCTTTCTGCTTGTTATGCCCCTACCTATGCATCCCAGCATTCTGTTTGCCTTCCCCATTACTTTTTCATACTGTTTGGCTGCCTTTAGGTCATCTGATATGATGATCCCCAGGTCTCACTCTTGCTTTGTGGTGGCCAGAACCCCCCCCCTTCCTGTACTTCTCTCTTGGATTCCTGTGATCCAGGTGCATTATTTTGCACTTTTTGGCATTGAAACTCAACTGCCATACACCTGACCATTCTTCCAATAAGCTAGATCCTTTCTCATTCTTTCCACCCCTTCCAGTGTCTCAACTCTGTTGCAGATCTTGGTGTCATCAGTGAACAGGCATACCTTTCCCTCCAGATGCACTGCAATGTCGCTAATGAAGACATTGACCAGGACTTGTCCCAGCACCAATCCCTGTGGCATCCCACTGGTCACCTCCCTCTCTTCTGATTTCATGCCATTTACTACCACCCTCTGAGTCCTGTCCCTTAGCCAGTTCTCAACCCATTTTACTACTATAAGGCCCACTCCCAAGTTTCTCAATTTATTTATCAATCTCCTATGTGGGACGGTGTTAAAGGCTTTGCTGAAATCCAAGTAGGCCACATCTACTGCCCCTCCCTGATCTACCGCCCTGGTCACCCAGTCAAAGAAATCAGTTAGATTTGTCTGACAGGATCTTCCTGCTGAGAATCCATGCTGCATTGTATCCTGTGTCCTGCTAGTCTCCAGAAACTTCACAATCCTCTCCTTAAGTAGAGACTCCATTACCTTACCCACTACTGAGGTCAGACTTACAGGTCTGTAATTGCCTGTCTCCTCCCTTCTGCCATTGTTGTGGAGTGGTCTGTCTCCTCCCTTCTGCCATTGTTGTGGAGAGGGACCATCTCTGCCTTCCTCCAGTCTTCAGGTACCTCCCCTGTCTCTAGAGATGAGCTGAAAAGGTCAGTCATTGGACCTACCAGTACGTCCCTGAGTTCCTTTAATACTCTGGGGTGAATCCCATCTGGCCCCATTGCTTTGTCTGTTTTTATTTTCCCTGAGTTCCTCTAGGACTCTTTCCATAGAGAATGGGCTGGTATCAACCTCCCTTCCCTGACTACCCCTTCTAATGAGTTTTGGTCCCTCACCACCCCCCTTCCCTGGTGCACACTGAGCAAAAGTTTTGCTCAGTATCTCAACCTTTTCTAGGTTGTCTTCCACCCACCCTCCTCCTTCCTTCTTCAGCCTAACAATACCATTTCTGGTCTTTTTCCTCTTGCTAATTTATTTTATTTATTTATTAATTTATTTATTCAATCTCAGATTACAATGTATCTGAAGAAAGTCTTGTCTCCTTTCTTAATAGTCTGTACTATACCTTCCTCTGTCTGTGCCTTAGCCTTTCTGTCTGCTTTCCCAGATTCTTTCTGTTTCTCCAGATATTCTCCCTGTTCTCATCCTTTTGAGTCTCCTTGTATTTCCTAAAGGCCTTTCTTTTTTCCCCTTACTTTCTTGGTCACTACCTTCAAGAACCATAGTGGCAGTTTCTTTCTTTTACTCTTACTTTGCATTCTATCACAGTGTTTTGTTACTTCTGTTATGACTCTTCTGAGTCTAGGCCACTGTTCCTCCACCTCTCCCCCTGTATTTTCTGCTGCTTGGGCACTTTTAAGCTGTCCCCCCATTTCCTTAAAGTTAGCCTGTCTGAAATCCAGAACCCTAATCCTTGTAAGACTTTCCTCTACCACTGTGGTTACAGTAAACCATACAGTCCTGTGGTCGCTAGAACCAAGGGGACTGCCCACCTCAACATCTGTGATCCTGTCCCCATTGGTTACAGAGGGATGGGTTTTGGTTTGTTTCACTTCTTGCACAGTAAGGGGGAGAGAGAAAGAGACAATGGGAGAGCGAGGGACAGCATGTCATTTGTGAGGACAATATTTGTCCCATGGCTTTGTCTTCATATGTTTTTTTTTTATTTATTTTTTTTAGATGTATTCCTTGGTAGTCCAGTGATCTCCATCCCCCATTCTCCAATCACCATTCCATATGTATTTTTTTTTTAATGTTTTTTTCCTTTTTATAGTCCCTGGTTGTCTAGTGGTCCCTCCCCCTCCCTCCCCATTCTCTGATCCCCATCCCCGATATTGTTCTTGCTTCCTGGTAGTCCAATGGCCCCTTCCTCTCCCTATTTTCAGATCGCCCTCCCATATGTTTATTTCTTTTTATTGTACAGTTCCTATATTGGTAGTCTAGTGGTCCCACCATTCTCTGATTGATGCCCCCATGCGGGCTGTGATATCCCTGGTATCTAGTGCTCTCCCAGTCCATTCCTGTAAAAAAGAAAACTGTCCCTTTATATTTTTTTGTCTGAAAAAATATATGGTCCATCGCTGATCAGCCCTCCCCACCCTACCTCCCACTCAGCAACCATCACCCTACACCCCCCAGTACACCTCCACACACCTTCACTCACCTGAACAGGTCCCAGTTTCAAGATTCACTCTCTGATTGAAGACACGTCTTGCTGCTGGAACCAGCGACTGCAATATAAGAAACTAAGGTAAATGTGGTTCAATTGGTTTCAGTGGGGGTTTCAATTTTTATGCATAACTCAGCCATGTTTTGACATTTTGACCCCACATTTTCAACATGGCCTTTTGGGGACCCCGCCTCATGACCAATATGATTGTCATTACACAACTCCCAACTGAAAGGTGATTTCACAGTTGGTCGGTGAAATCGCTGTTTGGGTGGGATTTGACAATTTTATTCTGACCGTGTTCATGAGACGGGGTCATAAGAAAGCTATGTTGAAAATCTGGGGTCAAAATATGTAAAAATGGCACAATTGTGAGCATTTGTTGCAGTTTCGCTACACACACTTGTAACTTCGGAAATATTAAATATTTTGACCGCAAATTTTCAACATAGACTTGTTATTACCCCGCCTCATGTATGTCACAGCTGTAATTTTCCAAATCCTGGCCAAAATGTATTTTCGCACCTGTCACGCAGAATGGCATTGCAGTTGTGCGGAATTACATTTTGACAGGGATTCAAAATGTTTCAGTACCGGGTACATGATTTGGAGTAATCAGATGTCTATGCTGACAATTTGGTCACTGTTGTCCCATAAATGAAAGTGCAGGGTGCTTCCACAGCTACATACAAATATGCATTTATGGAGGGATGGGAGCACAGGGCCCTCCCTCAGGCAAATAAGGATACAATTACTCTATCTCAAAAACTATACATAGGTGGGAGCACAGGGCTCAGAGGACCCTGCACTCCCACAGGCACTATACATGGTGCTCCCACAGGCAAATAAGGCTATGATTACACTATCTCTAAAAGTAAGGAAATTAATTTCAAAAAAACTTTGTTAATGCATTAGTTAAGGTTGAGGACAAAGCAACAAAAATATGGAAATATGACGTTAGGGTTTCCAGCCCTAACATCCACTTCCACCCTATGCACACCAACAGGCACTGGGGTGTGTGCCTTGGGGTCATCATCCCTAACGCTCACCCCATTCTTCTTATTGTACCCATCTCAGCCTATTTACTTATGGAATGGGTGAGCGTTAGGGCATATGACCCCAAGGCACACACCCCTGAGCCTGTTGGTCAGTGCAGGGTGGGAGTGAGGTGTTAGGGTTGGAAACCATATTTCCATACTTTTGTTGTTTTATCCTCAACCCTAACTGATGCATTAATGTAGTTTCTTGCAATTAATATTAAATATAAATATTACAAATATTATCTTTCTGTGTTACTCAGCATTGTCAATTGGTATTCTTTACACATGGGTATATAGGCACCTCTACTAGGGGTCACTGGTACAGCTATAGTTTTAAGTAGCTATACCTAGCAGCTTGGAATGCTGGGGTCTTCAGTGTTCTGAGGATCCATTTTCCTCAGTCTTTCTGTACCAGTGACAGGATTTGCAGCCTGAGAGTGAGTTCTCCAAAGCAATTATTTTCTTCATAATTTTTTCCATTAAGAGTAACTCCAGAAGGCAGGGTCTACTTGGATACCTTTGACAACACTGGAGCTAACAGAAAAATAAATTATAGTAAGTCTGATAGAATTTTCTTTTTTAAATATCAAAGCAGCTTATATTGGATCTTATTTTAAATGTTTATGTATCATATTAAATTGTACAGTATATAGCTTTTAACAATCTTTTGCATGTTTGATGTGTTGTCATTTCAACAGAATAATAACATTGATAGTCATGTGACCTATGTCCTTTTGTACAAAAACAGACCCATTCTCATCCATTTCACCTTTGAGAAAGCTCCAGTTTAGGGGAAGTAAGACAGTGGCCGGTGGTTTGTGGCCACAGGTCCCTTGCTGACCAGCTATTTGCATATCACTTTAATTGTTATTAGTTAGCACAAAATAAACAGTTTTTGCACTTCATATCTGTTTTATGCCTAATCTTTGTGGTGTGTAGGTTGGTACAGAGTTTTTTGTTGAACTTCTATGTTCTGTCATCAACATTGTGAAAGCTGCTGTCTGTCCAAGATGTTGTAGATTAACACAGTTTTTTTTGTTACACTTACTGTCAGGACAAACTCTCCTAAACTTTATTGTCTCCTTCAGCTGATTAAACTAATTTGTACATCAGGGATGGTTCAAGTGCTCCAAGCATTACATTTACAATGGAGACAGGTTGAGAACACATGCAGTAGCATGTATAAAATACAATATGCATGTGTGGAGGGATAGTGGGAATCATTCTAATGGATTTGCATGTGAAAAATGCACGAATATATTGGAGTTAGAGGAGGAAAGGAAGTTACTGAGAAGCACACTAAATAAAAATGAAAATGTCACTATTGAACAGCTAGAGACATTTATTGAAAATATCTTCACAAAATTACCTGACGAAAGGGGCATCACAGCTAATAATCATATAGCACCTAGGGTAAATAGAGTACCTGAGGATGATAAGTGTCCAACTATTAGTTGCACCAACAAAAAACATCACGAAAATGGGAAAGGTGATGTGACAATGAATATATTTAAATGAGGAGGAAACCCTAGATGAATCAGGAGATACCCCATCAGGGACAAGAGTGGAGAAGAGAAAGGGACCAAAGAGAGGGAAGATGGCTGATGCATTCACATTACCCGTGGCAAATAATTATCAGCATTTGAGTAATTTGGAAGAACAGAATGAAAGTACAACAGAAAATGTTGTGTGTATTAGTAATAAGAATACTTCTGATTGGAACAATAAATAAAACAGCAATATAAACCATACACAGATTGGAGTGGCCAATAAAGGGAAAGACTGCTGGAAAAGAACCAAAAATGTGGTAGCAATAAGGATGCCATAATAAGAAATATAGGCAGGATCATATGTTGGGGGGGGAGGTCTACAGTATCATATTTGCCTGTTGCCAGAGTTAGTGATGTTAAAAGACTGATTGATGGCCTAATACAGGGGGCAAGGGATAGCCAAGTGGTGATTCTACACATAGGCATCAATGACATCAGAAAAAGGCTAGACAATGATATTAAAACTGATTTTATAGAGGTGGGGAAACATTTAAAAGAACAAAAGTGCAAAGTTTTAAATATCTGAAATACTACCAGTACCTAAAGCAGGCAAGACCAGAATAAAAGGAATGCAGAAGATGAATAAATGGCTAGAGATCTGGGCTATTGAAGGTGATAGGAAACAGTTATTTACATCTCATGCCCTTCTATTGTCCTTTTTTTTATGGTTCGGATAAAAAAAAATGAGACCAATGTCTCATCTGATTTTGCTATCAGTATAATGGTCATATTTTATCATCATTACCATGTGGGCCAGGATTTGTCCCTATCTTTTTATCTTTTAGTATGTATCTATCTAATTAACCCTTGTATCATATCATGGAATGGCGCCAGAGTTGATCAGATATGTCCCTTTGATCATTCCTAATGTAACCACCCTGTATTTTGATCACTGTTGTTGTTTTATAGTTTGATTTGTACACTCCAGGGTCGTACCTGAGAATAGGCATTTCTATGTCTAGTGCACTTACCCGGTTATCAAAAACAAACAAAGAAACAATAAATAAATAATATGTCTTTTTCAAACTCATAATGTCAATCATAAAATTGATCCAGGTTTCAAAAATTGGTAGAGTTTTATATTTCCATTTTATCGAGATACATGTTTTCGCTATCACTGTTGCTATTACTATAAATATATGTTGATATATATATCTGATTATTTATTGTAGATAGAGTAATGATAGTAGTGTCAATAATGGTGTCAGCATTAAAGGTTTTTTTTTTGTTTTATTTAAAGTCATTACTATGTGGACCAGAAATTGCATCGATATGGACATGAGTGAATCATATGAATTAATGTTCCAGATGTCATAGTGCATCTTGTACATTTATTTTGAACATTATTATTAAATTTATGGAGTCTGGATGGGGTATAGTAGGTTCTATGTACAGTGTTCATTTGGATCTGTTGTAGTTTACTAGCTTTCACTTTTATAATGTATGAATTTATTATCTCTTGCCATATTTCATCTGTTACCATATGTTTATTCCTAGATCTTTTCCCATATATTTCTGTTTTTTCATTTCATTGGTACTGTTGTCTATAATTATTTCATAGCTCAAAGATATCAGTTTTTTATTATCATTTTTATCATTAAGAAGATTTAGTATTGATGAGCTATCTGTCTGTTTTTCTTCACACATTATTAATGCAATTTTTAATTTGTAGATATTGAAATGTATGGATTTGTGGGATACCGTATTCCTGTTGAAGTGGTTGGAATGTTTTAAGCTTATTGTTTTGGAACAACATCTGCATTTCCAATATACCTTTATCCTGACATATTTTAAAATTATTTCCTGCTACTGATGGTGGAAAGTTATAGTTATTATATGTAGGTGTTTATTTGGAAAAAATTATTTGCTCCTTTATAATTTGATGTGCCTTTATAATAGAAACATTGAAACATAGAAATTGACAGCATATGAGAACCAAAGATCCATCCAATCTGCCCTGAGCCCTACCCCCCTTTAGGATTTCTGTGAGACAATCCCCTTGTGCCTGTCCCAAGTTGCTTTGAATTTCCCTACTGTTTTGGAGTCAATGACTCCAGCCGGTAGACCATTCCATGGGTCAGTCACCCTCTCTGTGAAGAAAAACCTTGACATGTTGCCCCTGAATCTTTCTTCCCTCAATTTCATTGCATGTCCTCTTGTCCTGCTGGTGCTATTGATGGCAAAGAGCTCCTGGGTGGAGACTGTTTATATCCTTCAGAAACTTGAATGTCTCAATCATGTCCCCTCTATCCCTGAGTTGTTCTACGGAGTACATGTTGAGTTCCTGTAACCTGCTTTCATATGGCAACTTATGGAGACTGTGTATCATTTTTGTTGCCCTCCTCTGTACTGTCTCCTATCTATTTATGTCCTTCCTGAGATAAGGTCTTCAGAACTGGATGTGGTACTCAAAGTGGGGTCTCACCAGGGACCTGTACAGTGGCAGGATCGCCTCCTTTCTTTTACTTGTGATGCCCCCTTCCTATGCATCCCAGCATCCTGCTGGCCTTTTTCTGATATGATAACCCCTAGATCCCTCTCCTGATGGGTGGTTTCTAGTTTCTCCCCTCTCAGGTAGTAGTAATAGTTTGTCTCTGGGTTGCTTCTGCCCAGATGCATAACTTTGCACTTTTTCACGTTGAATTTTAACTGCCATGAGTTGGACCAATGTTCCAGCCTGAGTAGGTCACTCTTCATTTGACCTACCCCTTGTGCAGTGTCCACCCTGTTGCAGAGCTTTGTGTCATCTGCAAACAGGCATACATTACTACTCAACTCCTCTGTGATATCTTTGATGAAGATATTAAAGGGTAATGGTTCGAGGATGGACCCCTGTGGCACCCCTCTCGTCACCTCCCTATCCCCTCATGCTGTCCCATTTACTGTCATGGATTGAGTTCTCTGTTCAAGCCAGCTACTTACCCATGCTACCACTTCCTGCCCCACTCCTGTATGGTCAAGTTTGTTTAGCAGTCTTCTGTATGGTACAGAGTCGAAGGCCTTGCTAAAGTCAAGGTAGATAACATCAGCAGCTCCCCCCAGTCCACAGCCCTAGCAACTGAGTTAAAGAACTCAATCAGGTTAGTCTGGCAGGAACTTCCCATTGTGAAGCCATACTGCTTGGTGTCTAATTGTCCAGATTCCTCCAGGAATGCTAGTATCCTTTCTTTGAGCAGTGACTCCATCATCTTACCAACCACCGAGGTGAGGCTGATTGGGCAGTAGTTTCCTGTCTCCTCGCTGCTACCACTCTTGTGTATGGGGATCACTATTGCTCTTTTCCAGTCCTGGGATACTGTCTATTCTCTCAAGGATCTGCTAAAAAGATCTGCTAGTGGTGCTGCCAATTCATCACTAAGTTCCCTCAGTATGCATGGGTGGACTTCATCCAGCCCCATGGCTTTATCTACCTTTATTTTTTTTAAATTCTGTTCTTACCCTCTATATTGTGAATGGGCTTGTGTCCATTCCCCTTAGGTGACTTCTGTCCCCCTTTGGGGTGGGTCCATTACCTGGTACCTCCTTACTAAAGACTGAGCAGAAGTACTCATTTAAGACTTTTGCCTTTTCACTTTCTTCTTCTACCTTCCTCCCATCCCTGCTTATAAACCTGACACCACCTCCTTTGTCACTTATGTACCTAAAGAAGGTCTTATTGCCTCCTTTAACCCCCAGCACTATGTCTTCCTCAGTCTGTGCCTTTGCTTTTCTGATCACCCTTTCAGCCTCCTTCAAGCTACACTTGTATGCCTCCCTATCTATTTCACTCTTTGAGCCCTTGTATTTTTGGAATGCTAGTCTCTTTTCCCTCACTGCAGCTGCCACCTCCTTTGTGAACCATAGAGGGATTTCTTTTTTTCTTCATCTTACTGACTAACCTGGAGTATTTTGCAATAACCTCCACTAATGCTTCATTTATGGTTATCCAACATTCCTCTACCCCTACTTTTGCCTTCCTCTTGAGGATATCCCTAAGGCATATTCTCAGCTGATCAAAGTCTGTTCTTCTAAAGTCTATGACTTCAGCAATGCACTGTGTTTTTAACTGTTTTACACTCGTTAATGTTCCTAGCTTTCTGATAGTATGCTGAAAAAAGCAGGTTCCTTAGTTTTGGATAGGGATGAAATTCTTGTTCTATCTGTGCCAATATAGGTATGGATTTTAATGCTTTCACCTAATACCATATATTTGTCATTTGGGTAGCTAAATTGTATTTATAGAAATCTGGGAGAGCTATCCCCCTTAATTTTTGGTAACATTAATACTGAGTAAGCTATTCTTGTTTTTTTTTTTTTTGTGTTTTCATAAAAATTGTTTTATTTTTATCAAAGTGTGATTGTGATATTGGTATAGGGAGAGTCTGAAAGAGAAAAAGTATGTTTGGTAGTATTTTCATTTTAACAATGTTTATTCATCCTATTAATGTGAAGGGTAATATTTCCCATCTGTTTAGTTCATTTTGAACTTCTGTAAAAGTATTTCATAGTTTGCAGCAAAAAGTTGTTCTATACTGGCTTTTATATTTATGCCTACATAATGTATTTGTTTGTTGACATGAGTATTGTTTTGTCATATTTATCTTGAAATTGGCATCTAATTTGAGCAATATTCTGAAGCACTACTAAAGCTGACTGTTAATTTAATGAATTATTTTATTGAGTTGTTTGGTTCAGTAAGGTATAACAGAGCATCGTCTGCATAGAGACTCATTTTATGGATTTTATTTTTAATCTTTATACCTTGAATCTGTGGAGTTGTCCTAACTGCTGTGGCAAAAGGCTTCATTACCATCACAAAAATAAAAGGGAACAATGGGCATCCCTGCCTTGTTCCTCTTTGTAAGGATATTTTCTCTGAAATGTTATTATTCATTCTAATTCTAGCCATAGGTGCATTGTACAGTAATTTTAACTATTCACTGAGCTGTGCACCCAGATCCATTTTTTGTGTAGTTCAAAAAATACATTTCCATTCAATTCTATTGAATGCTTTTTCTGTATTTATTGCAAACAGTGTAGCATCTTTCGACTCATTTAGTGAAATTATATCTGTTGTACGTCTAGTGTTTTCTGAAAGTGTTCTTCCTTTTATGAATCTGTTTTGATCTTGATCAACAATCATAGATATTTGTTCAAGTCTTCTTGTGAGGGTTTTGGTAAACATTTTATAATCAACATTGACTATTGAAATGGGTCTATAGGATGCACAGCTCAGTGGACCCTTATCTTTTTTATAAAAAACTTGAATTATTGCTTCTTTAAATGTTTCTGGGATATTTTTGAATGTTGTTGAATGCATTACATAATTCTTCTGTCTTTGGTATTGATACGTTTTAAATTGTTTATAAAATTCAATTACTATTCCATTTGGGCCTGGAGATTTTCCACTGGGGAGAGCTTGAATTGCTTCCTCCACCTTCTGTTTATTTATACTGTAGATTGTTCTAGTTATTCTTGTATGTTTTCTGGGATACATGGAAGAGTCACATGATCACATTTTTTTTAGATTCTTCTTCCATATTTTGTAGCTGTGTCATACATAAATTCTGATAGTACTTAGCAAATTGATTGTTAATTTCTTCTGGTTTATTCAGAATTTTTCCATTTTGATCTTCTATGTTAATTATACAGTTTTGTTTCAGTTCTTTTTTGTTTGCCAGGCTAATAATTTGAGTGGTTTATCTGCCATTACATAGTAATTAGATCTAGTTTTTAATATTTGATTTTCTATATTTTCTGTTATAAACATGTTGCATTGTTCCCTTTTTTGTATTAATTTATTATACATTCCTTTCCATAGTAATACTGTGTAATTGATGTAACGTTTGAATATCTTGTTCGAATTGTTTTACTATCATAGCCTTTTTTCTTTTTCTATACCGTTCTACTCCCAACATTCTCCTTCTGAGGCATATTTTAAAGGTTTCCCATATATTTATTACTGTAGAATCTTTTGTTGTATTGCTGTAAAAAAAATTTTTTTTTGTATTTCTATTTTTAACGTAGTTGATATTTGTTGTATTTTTAACAGAGATTGATTCATTCGCCAACTTCTATAGTTTATTTTATCGTTACGTTTCATTGTTAGGATACTTGGTGAGTGATCTGATAAGGTTATACCAATATATTGCACATCTATTATTGAATACATTAATGTCTCTGAAATTAAAAAAATAATCCAGTTCTTGAATAAGTCTTATGTACTGTAGAGAAATATTAGTATATTCTAGATTCTTGTTCTTTTCTCCTTCATGGGTCTATTAAACCTAAGTCCATCATGAAATTTTTAATGATTTTCCTTGCTGATCTATGCATAATGTCTAGTCTGGTAGTTCTGTTTCATACTGGGTGTTGTAAGTGGAAGAAGGCTATATGCCCATTAATAGCGCCTACCCGCATAAGCCTATTCTTTATTTTGTTTTATTTAATAATTCATTATCTAGCCTCTGCTTGAAAACCTCCAGTGTAGTACTGTACACAACCTCACTTGGCAGTTTATTTCAGATTCTACCTGTTCGACATATGTAAAAGTTAAATCTGTTATTGTTTGCGACAGTATTCAATTTAATTTGACATTTATGACCCCTCAATTTGTTAAGTTTGTCCAGTAATTAGTTTCCAATCTCTGATTCTAGTTCAGCATCACTCAGTATTTTATACATGTACAGTAGATCTCCCCTGGTTCTTCTTTTTTCCAGGGTATATAGATCCAATTTACATAACCTGCTCTCATAATCCATTTTTTTTAGGGCTGGTAATAATCTTGTGAATTTCCTTTGTATGCATTTGATTCTGTATATTTCCTCTTTTTTTGTAAGGATTCCATAGAGGGGAACCATAATCTAAGTGGGGTTTTCTATAGGACCTATATAATGGCAACATACAGCTTGCTGATCTGTTGACAAAGCTGTTTTTAATGTTCTTCATCGTGTAATTGGATTTCTGAATAATTTTTGTACAATGTGTTTCGAAACTGAGGTTTTTATCTATAATAATTCCAAAATCCTTCTCTGTTTCAACTTTTTTAATTGGAACTTTATTTATGTCATATGTGTGTTGGTAATTTTGCTTACCTAAATGCATAACGGCACATTTATCTATACCGAAGGGCATGTAGTTCTCTTTAGACCATTTCTCAATTTTTTGTAAGTCATGTTCTAGCCTATTTATGTCCTCTACTATACCTACTGGGCCTCCCAGTTTTAGATCATCTGCAAACTTAGCAATCCAATTTGCTATTCCATTCTGTAAGTCGCCTCTATACAGTGAAAAGAGGACTGGCCCCAACACAGGGCCCTGAGGGACCCCACTGGTGACACACTTCCAATCTGAGTAGGTACCTCTTATTCTAACATGCTGCTTCCTATCCATAAGCCAATTACTTATCCATTTAACTAAACTGTTGTCCACTCCTATGGCGAGAAGTTTTTTTAACTGAGATTGAATGAGGCACTTTATCAAAAGCCTTTTGGAAATCAAAAAAAAAGACATCTACTGGTACTTTCTCATTTAAACTTTTATTTACTTTATTATAAAACACACTTGATTAGTGATGCATGCTCTAGTGCACTTAAACCCATGCTGTTTAACATCACTGTAGTTTATATTCTCTAAATGCATCTGTAGTTTGGCTTTCAAGAGTGTTTCTGCTCAAGATAGATGTCAGGCTAATTGGTCTGAAATTGGATACCAGGGTATTGGTCCCCTTTTTGTGTAATGGCACCACTGTTGCTAACTTGCAGTCATGTGGTACTTCTCCAGTGTCAAAAGACTCATTAAACAACATAGTTCAGGGACTAGAAATATGTTTACTTATTTTCTTTATGAATTTAGGGTGCAGATCATCAGGTCCTGCTGATTTGTTATCCTGTAATTTATATAATAGTTTATTTATTTCTTCTTCATTAACTGTTAAATCCAGGTTAGCAAAATATGTTGCCCTCCCATAATCTGTGATGCTGCTAATCACACTGTAGACACCACTAAAATAATAATTGAATGCGCCAACACTTTCTTTGTCAGTTGTTAAGACTTTGTCTTTTTTTTTTAATGGGTCCAGTTTGCTTGATTCCTTTATTTTGATTGTTTATGTATGAATAGAAACTTTTACAATTATCATTTCTATGTGCTATATTGAGCTCCAGTTTTTTTCTTTCTGAATTAATAATCTTTTTTAATGTTTTAAGCTCAGTTTTGTACCTATCAACTGACTCATTGGTATTTAGTATCTTCATGATGTCAAATAGTTTTTTTTACATTGTTTTAATATCCTCTTTGTGCACCACATTGGAAGTTTTCTCCTTTTATTGTAGATCTTTTTCCTGGGCACAAATTTGTCTATAGTCTGTAAAAGTTTATTTTTTATTGTGTACCACATATCCTCAGCAGTTTTATTCCGAAAAGTGCATCCCAATTATAGTCAGTCAGTTCTTTATTGATTTTGTAAAAATGTGCCTTATTATAGTCCTGTATAATTGATATTCCTTTTGCAGGTGTCCATTTAACTTGCACACTGAACTCTACTGTATTGTGATCACAGTTACCTAAATTTTCTCTTAAACTAATGTTTCTGACTGTATCCCTCATACTAGTAATCACACGGCCAAATACATTTTTTCCCCTTGTAGGCTTGTATACCATTTGCTTCAGATCTGCCCCTGTTAAGCTTTCCAAAAATCTGTCTTCTGGCCTAGTGGTAGACAACAGATTAACCCAATTTATACCCGTGTAATTAAAATCTCCAGTAGCAACTATGTCTCCCTGAGTTGCCTTTTGTTCTAGTTCAGAGTTAATTGCACTATCAGCTTCAATGTTAGAGTCAGGTGGTCTCTATACTACTCCAATGTGTATTTTTTTTGTTTGTTTTTGTTTCTGCCATGACCCGTAATGACTCAATACTGGTCTCTTGTTTGGTTTCTTCGTGGATGTAACTGTGTAAGGATTTTTTTTATATAGTTGGCTACTCCTCCACCTTTCTTATTATTATTTCTGTTCTTTAAATACAGTTCACACCCCTCTATATTCTTATTTCAAGTGATGTTACTATCCCACCAAGTTTCCGTAACTGTACAGATATCTACATCCTCTTTAATTAGCAAAATTTCCAACTCTGATTTTTTTTTTCCTATATTTAAACTTCTAAGCCCGGATATTCAGACTGCACCAGGCAGTGGCACTAGCCTGGGCGCAGTGCAACAGTGATGCACTGGGGACAGGTCCAGGTGATATTCAACAGGGATGTGCCATGGCGCTGCACCGTTGAATATGGCATGGTTAGCGCACATACTGCACAGTGGCACTGCGCCGGTGCAAGCCACAGATAGGGAATGCAGAGATGCACCAGCACAAATGCAGTTGTGCTAGGTGCATCACCCATGATCTTCAGCAGGGGGCATGCAAATGAGGCCATGACATATGCAAGGTGCAACTGGGGCCATTTGCATGTCATTATGGCCCCATTTGCATGCCTTGCACAGGGCAACCGGTGACTTGTGCCTGGTGCCCTGCACAGCATGATGTGAGTACAATGGGAGTCACAGGGCATCCCCCACCACATAGCGGTGATCACGGTACAGCTCCATAATGTACATCCTTGGCAGTCTAGTGGCAACCCACCCTCCTGAATTCATGGTAAATGGCACTGTAAACACACCCTGGTGGTCTAGTGGACCCCCCTTCCCCTATCACCGGTAATTGTAGTAGGCACATTCCCTGATAGTCTAGTGGACCCCCCTCCCTTCCGATCATTGGTAATTGTAGAAAGACTCAGTCCCTGGTGGTCTAGTGGAACCTCACCACCCTCCCATGTCCCTGATCACCAGTGATCCGCTCTATCAAACATCCCTGGTAGTCCAGTATTTCCCCCGCCCGTTGCTGTGATCACAGTAAAACCCTGTAGATACAAATCCTGATGATCCAGTTGCACCCCACCCCCTACCACCCACACAGACACTTGCCCACCCTGCACCATTGGCGGGCAGCTGAAATGCACCAAGAAACCACCCAGCCATCTGCCAAATGACAGGGTAGAGTATGGCTTGCAGGGCATATTGTTAGATAGTCCCAAATATGTGAATGAAGTCATTCATATATTTGGGACTGTCTAGTACAGTATGCCCTGCAGGCCCACTGGTCCACACTGTGGACCAATGGGCTTCCAGCCCATACTGTATCTGTCATTCAGCGGGCAGCTGGGTGGTATGTGGGTGGCTTGTAGCCACCCGCTGATGAGGCGGGGGAGTGGGGTGGGCAAGGGGGTCTGTGTGGGTGAGAGGGATGGGGGTGCCACTGGATCACCAGGGATTTGTATTAGGGTTTTTCACTGCAGTCTCGGCAATGGGCGGGGAGGGACCACCAGACTACCAGGGATGATTAATATAGCAGATCACTGGCGATCAGGGACATGGGAGGGTGGGGGGTTCACTAGACCACCAGGGACTGAGTCTTTCTACAATTACTGGTGATCAGGAGGGAGGGGGGTCCACTAGGCTACCAGGGAATGCGTCTTACTACATTTGCCGGGGATCGGGCAATTGGGAGGTGGGTCCGCTAGACTGCCAGGGGTTGCTTCATTTGCCATTTACTGGTGATTGGGAAGGAGGAGATGCCACTCAACCACCAGAGAGCTGTGGATGCTTGTGGACGGTGTTCTGGGTGGGTGGGTGGCCACCCACAGCTGGCAGCTATTGTGTTGTGCCCTGTAATACAGCAGCCCACTTGTGGGTGTCCGGGACTTGTTCCCACTTTCCACTGGCTTAACCTTGAGTCTCCCAATGCAGCGCAATGCAAGGTTGCACCAGCATATGTGCCATACATCCCAGGCTGAATATCGGGATGTGCCGCATAAACATAGGCACGCCCCCTGCATCTGCGCCACATACAATTACATTGCACACTGGCACATTGGGATTTGCCCTGTGCCACTTGACCTTTTCAATATCCCACCGGGGCGCAATGCGGGGTTATACCGGCCCAACTCTGTTGCACAATGTGCAAGCCCTTTGAATATCCAGGCCCTAGTATTTAGGGCCCAGATTTTCAAGTCCTTTTTTCCCACCATTTCTGACTTTTTTATTTGCCCCCTTTTGTTTTGGAGGACATTTGCTTTGTTACAAATTACCCATCGCCCCTTGTCTGTTAGTTTAAACAGTCATTTATAGCTCTTTCTAATGACTGTCCCAGTTTTTGACTACCCATTTTACTGAGATGCAGTTCGTCAGTACCATACAGCCAGGATCTGTCCACAAACTCCTCCCAATGCATAATACAGTTCATGCTTTCTTGTATGGTCCATTGCCTCAACCAGTTATTTAGGCTTTTAATTGTATTCAATCTATGGTGGCTTGCACGTGGCACTGGCAGAATTTCCTAAATGTATAATTTACATTTTAATCTGTTTGCCTCCTGTTTTGTCAGTTTAAATTTCTCCTTAATTTCCTTATCTGACTGTCGAGGGATATTGTTAGTCCCTAGGT
Organism: Neoceratodus forsteri; assembly: GCA_016271365.2. Lineage (NCBI taxonomy): Eukaryota > Metazoa > Chordata > Ceratodontiformes > Ceratodontidae > Neoceratodus > Neoceratodus forsteri. The sequence goes on along the minus strand of JADMNL010000022.1, from coordinate 260,292,181 downwards.
GTAGAATCAGGACTGCTGAATGGTCTGATTCCGTAACTATATTGGGTAACATTGAATGTGCATCTTTTATTGTTGCACCAGAGCAGTAGCTTGTAGTAATGCATTCTTTGTTTCCCTCAGATGTGTACCTATCTGTATAGTTCAAGATGGAGTCACCCAAAACATAGACCTGTTTGATAGTAAGGTCCAGATTTGTGATATTAGGATCATTTGCTTCATCAGTTATGCCCCTCCTTTTATTACATTCTTCCATCAATACCTGAGTGTGTCTCGCTGTTATGTCCTTGTTTATTGACTGCTTGTTTTCCAACAGATGTATCCCCTCTACATTATGCTCTGATCCCTTAAAGTTATCTGCCATCTGTATACCTATGTTCGCCCTATTTTGCAAGTCTACCTCCTGTATTTCTGTGGCTATGCCGTTTCTACTGGTGTCACTATCCATTTGATTTGCATTTAACTGGTTGATGTTATCACTTGTTGTCTCAGATGTAACACTTTGAGAATCATTACTTTCTAATGTTATTAGTGGCTCAAAACTGCTATTTAATGATATTTGAAGGTACATTGCTCTCCTTCCTTTTTTGAATCTCCTAGTTTCTATGTTCCATGTATTGTTATCCTCCCCTTCTCCTCTGCCTCTTCGTTTTATCTTGATTTAGTGTAGTTCCTCTTTGGGTGTTTGGTACTGCTGTAAAGATGTGCTCTGCATACTCAACATTTTTAATTACATTCTGCTGTTCTAATGTGATGACCTACATTTTAAGCTCCAATAATTTGGTTTTTAATTCTATAATCAAAGTACATTCTTTACAGGTGTAAATGAGTACCTCATGTATCTGTTCTGTACTAATTTTTTTACATAACAGGCATCTTATTCCAAGATCTTCACTTTCCAGTTTAACAATATTTGGATCCATATTGTGCTGTGTAGAAGAGCTTCAACCCTGTGTTCTAAATGACGATTTTACCAGTATTATACAAGTTTATTTTTTACACACCATTGATATAAAACACTGCCATCTGTGACTGCCTGGGATCTGTGAGATTCAATCAGGATTTAACTACTTACATTCCCTCTAATACTTTCATATTTGTAAAATGCCCTTACTTATTGCAATTATACCCAGTTTCTGTTTCTATGTCTGACTGCCCCTTACCATCTTTGTATTTAGTTTTTCTGGTGCGTTTTGTGCCCTCCTTCCCCTCCATCCACTACAGAGCTGTGCGTGTCTCAGTGTGCGTCTCCGCATGCGGCGGTCGTGCGCATGCCCCACACATGCTCACCCCACTCGCACTGGGCTCTCTTTTAAACCCTGTTCCAGACCTGGAAGTCTAATTCCATGTCCCCCTATTATATATTGGAGATTTAAAGGTAGATAATTGTAAAAAAAATTCCATAAAAAATTTTGGATCATTTTGTATGGGTGCATATATTGTGGATAATTTACATTTAAAATTTTGGTAACTGAATTTCTGTGATTATCCATCTTCCTTGTGTATCTGTGACCATATTAATTATATCTGGGGTTAAGTTTCATTTAGTAGAAGTAATTATTACTCCTCTAGAGTTATTTAAATATTGAGCAGAGATTCCTGGTCTCCATCGATCTGTGAACCACACTGAATCTTTATTTGTAAAATGTGTTTCTTGAAGCATTACAACATTGATCTTTCTTCTTTCCAAATGTTTTATATCTTTATTTGTTTTTATTCTATTTCTTATGCCTTTGACATTCTGCATTATAAATTTAAATGAGCTCCACATTTTTAACTGTTATTATATTTCTAATGTTTGTAGCTGTAACACATATATTCTTTTTTATGTTGTTATTTTTGGGTCCTGAATACCCATTTTTCATTTTCTTTATATTTGTAATTTTTCTTTTTATTGGTGTCCATTTTCTTGTATTCCCTTCTAACTTCCCACCACCTATTTTATCCCTCCCCTCCCATCCTAAAAAATAGGAGTCATATTGATTTCTGACGACCCCCCCAAAAGCAGAGATGACCATAGAAACATATAATTTGATGGCAGATAAGGACCGCTTGGCCCACCCAGTCTGCCCATTTCCCTGCCTACTGGATAAGCTGCAGATCCTAGTTAACCAGCAGCCTACTTCTTCCTACCTCACCCCCCTAGAACTGCCTTATGACTGTCCCATGCATGCTTGAATTCCACCACTGTTTTTGACTCTACGCACCTTCCTCCGAAGGCCATTCCATGCATCCACAACCTCTCTGTGAAAAATACTCCTTAAATTACCTCTGAGCCACCCCCATCTTCAAATTGTGCCCCTTGTTCTTGCACACCTCTTTTTGAAAGATGCTTCCTCTTGGACTTTGTTGATTCCTTGAGGTACTTGAAAGTTTCTATCATGTCCCTCTCTCCTCCTTTCCTCGAGGCTATGCATATTAAGCTCCTTAAGTCTCTCTTCATATGTCTTCTGGTGCAGACCCTGCACCATTTTAGTTGCTCTCCTCTGGACAGCTTCCATCCTGTCTATGTCTTTAGAAGACTGGGTCTCCAGAACTGCATGCAGTACTCCAGATGGGGTCTGACCAGCTGTCTGTACAGAGGGATAATAACTCCTGTTTTCTACAGGTGATGCCTCCCATGCATCCCAGTATCCCCAGCCTCCTTGCTGCCCTCTCACATTGCTTGCCCACCTTAGGTCATCTGATATGACTACCCCCAGGTCCCTTTCCATTTTGTTGTTGTTAGTATCTCACCCCTGGGTTTTGTTTCCAGGTGCATTACCTTGCACATCTTAGCATTGAATCTAAGCTGCCATACATGTGACCATTCCTCTAACCTTGCCAAGTCCCTTTTCATCCTTTCCACCCAATTTGTGCATCAACTCTGTTGCAGATCTTTGTGTCATCTGCAAAGAGACATACTTTTCCTTCCAGTCCCTCTGCAATGTCGCTTATAAAGACACTGAAGAGGACCGGTCCTAATACTGAACCCTGCGTACCCACTAGTAACCCCTTTCTTCAGAGTGACTCCATTTACTATTACTCTGTGTCTTATTCTCCAGCCAATTTTTTACCCAGGCTGTCATCTTGGGACCCACTCCCAGGCTAGCTAACTTGTATATTAATCTTTTGTGTAGGACTGTGTCAAATGCCTTGCTAAAGTCTAGGTAGGCCATGTCCACAGCCCCTCCCTGATCTACTACTTTGGTCACCCAGTCAAAGAAATCTATCAGATTTGACTGGCATGACCTTCCTGCTGTGAATCCATGCTGACTTGGGTCCTGTGCCCCTCTGGCCTCTAGATACTCGACAATTCTTTCCTTCAGAAGTGATTCCATCATTTTCCCGACCACTGAGGTTAAACTAACAGGTCTATAGTTTCCTGCTTCTGCCCTGCTCCCACTTTTGTGAAGGGGAATCACATCTGCCCTCCTCCAGTCCTCGGGTACCACCCCATCCTCACATGATTTGTTAAACAGGGTAGTCAGTGGTGTCACTAATTCTACCCTTAGTTCTTTTAGAATTCTGGGATGAATCCCATCAGGCCCCATTGCTTTGTCCACCTTCAGTTTTAAGAGTTCTTTCAGAGCCCTTTCTTCTGTAAATGGGCTGGTATCAACTTCTGTATCCAGAGTGTTTCTACTGTTTATTTTAGGCACCTCCCCACTTCCTTTGTAAATACTGAGCAAAATATTTGTTTAGTGTCTCTGCCTTTTCACAGTCACCCTCTGCCCACCCTCCCCTTTATTAACCCTCACTGTCCTCCCTTGGTCTTCCCTTCTCCCTGATGTACCTATAAAAGGTTTTATCCCCTTCTTAACTGGAGTTGGCTATCTTTTCTCAGTTTAGGCCTTTGCTGTTCTGACTGCCTTCCAGCTTCCTTTTGCTTTAACTGATACAGTTCTCTGTCCTGCTCCTTCTGTGATTCTTTGTACTTCCTGAAGCTTTCTTTCTCTTGAACCTTCACTGCCACTTCCTTTGAAAACCATAGTGGTTTCTTACATTGTTTAGTTTTGTTTATTTGCTTCACATAAAGGCTTGTTACCTCTGTGATGGCAGTTTTTATTATTCCCCATTGTTCTTCCACCCTCCTTCCTGCCCATTTGGTAGTGCATTCCTTGAGGCACTCACCCATTTGGCAAAGTCAGCCCTCCTAAAGTCCAGTACCTTTGCCTTTGTATAGCTTGAACTCTTGCTATGTTTATTGTGAACCATACTGTTCGATGGTCGCTAGTTCCCAGATGGCTACCCACTTCTACATCTGTGATCCTCTCTTCATCTCCATTTGAGAGAACCAGGTCTAAGATTGCTCCCTCTCGAGTGGGCTCCAATACTAGTTGTCTTAGGCATGCCCCCTTTAGGGCATCTAGAATAACCCCACTCTTCGAAGTGGCTGCTGCAACTGCACTCCAGCTAACATCTGGCATATTCAGATCACCCATCAGCAATATCTCCCCTTTTTCTGCCATACTAAGTATACTTGCTATCATTTCCTTGTCCATTTCCTCCCCCTGAGAAGGAGGCCTGTATACAATCCCTGTGCGGATTGTGGTGCCATTGCCGGTCTCCAAATTTACCCACAGTGCTTCTTCTCCTCCCTGTTTTCCCTTTTGTTCTGTTGCTTTGATTCCTTCCCTTATGTAAAGAGCTACTCCTCCTCCTCTTTTACCCTCCCTGTCCCTGCTGCAGAGAGTGTATCCTGGTATGTTTATGTACCAGTCATGGTTTTGTGCGAACCATGTTTCTGTGACTGCCACGATATCCAGATGTTCCTCCTCCATCAAGGCCACTAATTCAGGAAGCTTGTTACTCAGACTACGGGCATTGGTACTCATTGCTTTCCATTTTTTGATGGCTTTACCTTCTGTTGCAGCATCCTCCACTGACCTTTCTACCTCAGTCTTTTTCTCATTTAGTACCCTGTTTTATAGGGAGAGGCTGGGATTTTCCTGCTGCTTATCAGTGCCTCCCCCCTTGACTAGTTTAAACCTTGCCAATGAAGCATTTAAACCAATTGCTCAAAAGACTTGTTCCCTTCCTGGACAGATGCAGACCATCCTGCCAGTATAGGCTGGTGTCCCTCCAGGTGGAACCCCAGTCCCCAATGAAGCCAAACCCCTGTGTTCCACACCATTTTTTCAACCATTCATTAAACTGCATGGTGCAAAGTACCCTTGCCTCACTCATGCCATTGACAGGCAGCACCTCTGAGAAGGATACTGTGTGTGCTACTTGTCTTAGGCCCCTGCCTAGTTCTACAAAGTCCTTCTGCACTGCTCTAATCTCATGTTGAGCCAAGTCATTTGTCCCTAGGTGGACGATGACATCCAGCTCAGACTCCCGTGCAGCTGTTCTCGTGATCCTGAGGATGCGCTTCCTGTCCCTCCAAGCCATGGCACCAGGCAGGCACCTTACTTCAGTTTTCCCTGCTCCCTCAGTTCTATCCCCCTAATAATTGAGTCCCCCACCAGGAGCTGCTTCCTTTCCTTGTGGTGTCCTCTGCCTCCTTCCTGTGGGCCTAACCTTGTGACAGGTGTCCTCAGCCTCCTTAATCTCCTCTGTGGGTGCATCCATAGGGGAGCTATGCAATCACTGTGTGCCGAAACCCAGGAACTAGCATTACCTCTTTCTTTTCCACAAATTTTCTTTATTTTTCCTTTCTCTTTTTCCATATTTATTCTGTTAAACTTCAGAAAAAAGGAAAAAACATGTTTTTAAATTCCCTACTTTCATTCCTATAGTGTCTCCTTTCATAGATATTTCTGTGATTGTTTCTCTACTCTATATTATTACCATACTGTTTCTCCCTTCCTACTTTATTCTATGGCCCGGATATTCAGACTGCGCCAGGCTGTGGTACAAGCCTGGGTGCAACGCAACTTGGTTGTGCAGGGGCATTGACAGGGTGATATTCAACGAAGCTGCGCCATGGCACAACAGCATTGAATATCGCACCCTGGCCACACACAGTGTGCATGGTGCAGTGGCACTGTGCCAGCACAAGTGGCCAGGGTGGAGCAGTTGGATGTGCTAGCACAAGTTCCGTTGCGCTAGGCGCAACAACCACGATATTCAAAAGTACACATGCAAATGGGGTCATAATGCATGCAAGGCACAAATGGGGCCATTTGCATGTCATTAGGGCCTCAGTTGCGTGCAGATGCACCAATCCCCAGTGACTTGCACCTGGTGCCCTGCCAGGCTGCAGCCATCGGTGACGGACTCCCCCAGCACATCACGACAATGTGCCCCACTGCCCGATCACGGGCACGTGTAGAATAAAATAACCGTCCAATATCCCTGGTGGTCCAGTGGACTGCTTGCAGCCAAATCATGGGCATCTGTGTAAAAAGATAAGTCCAATATCTTCGAGGTCAGTGACCACCTGCAGCCCGACCCGGCACACGAAGAAACCATCTTCGGCAGGTCCAGTGATTGCCACAGCCTGACCGTGGCATGGAGAGTCACTGACTTTGGTGGTCCGCCGGTACCTCCTCCTTGACCACCACCGAGTTCCCCACCACCCGCCTCCCCGGTCATTGGCAGATGGCAGTATCCCACACGCCTGCCACCTGCCGCCCGCTGACTGACAGTGTAAGGTAGAGGTGTATGCCCATTGGTCCACAGCATGAGTTAATGGGCTGCAGTAGCCCGTATCGATTAATAGTCCAGATAGTGAATGGATCCATTCACATATCTGAACTGTGTAGCACGGTATGTGCTGCATGCCCTTGGCTCATGCTGTGGACCAAGGGCGACAGCCCTACCATACACTGTCAGTTGGCGGGCGGCGGGCGGGCAGGTGGTGGGTGGTGCCACTGACCAGGGTGGAGTGGGGCAGTGGGCCCAGTGGGCAGGTGGGAAGGGGGTACCACTGACCACCAGGATATTGAGCTTCTCCTTATTATTACATATGCCCGACATACAGTAGGTCCACTGACCACCAGGGATACTGAACTTATTCATTAACAAAGAAGCTCATGACATAGTAAGCGTCCACTGACCACCAGGGATATTGAATTTACATTTAACAGCATATGCAGATGATCGGGCTTGGGGGGGCGCCGCCGTGAAAGTGCAGCCGGAGCTCGGGTGGCCACCCACAGATGGCAGCTGCCATGTTGCTCCCTGCAATATGACAACTCACCTGTGGGTGGTCAGCTGTTGTTCCTTTTTTTTTTGGCTTATCTGTGTGCAGCACAAGTAGGGGTTGCACAAGATTGGGCTCAGCACATCCCGGGCTGAATATCGGGATGTGTGGAGTATCCATGGGCACGCCCCCCCCACCTGCGCCGCATACATTACTGATGCACTCTAGCACATCGGGATTTGTGCCAGGCTCAATCCCCATTTGAATATCACACCGGGCGCATCAGTGGGTTGCACATGGCACAATAGTTTTGCGTCATGCGCAACCCTTCTGAATATCTGGGCCTATGTCTATTTTTTATTTCCTGTAATGAGTGAATAGATAAGTAATGGAGGAGAAAAGGATTTTTTTTTGTTCTACCTCTCCTTTCTCTTTCCCACCTTCTCTATTTTTTTCATCTTTCTCCTTTTTCTTCTTCTTTATTAGTACATTTCCTTAGTAAGTCCTTTTCCAGTTCAGACTTCAATAGTACCTTATGATTGCTAGTTATAAAGTTTTAGCCCATTATTTCTTTATTATTTATCCAACCCTTGTTGGTTTGCTTGAGTTGTTGGAGATGGAGCTGGGTATGGATTTGACCTAGTCCTAGTTCAATTGTCTCTATTGTTCTGTTGTTCTTGATTCTCTTTGTAAGTCACATCGAAGGCTTCCATAGCCTCATCTGGGTCATCAAAAGTCTGCAATTTCCCTTTTACAATGAATCTTATTTTAGCTGGGTATAACATTGAAAATGTAATACCCCTTTTAAACAACTTCTGTTTTACTGGATTAAATAATCTCCTTTTTTCCGATGTTTCCATAGATAAGTCTGGGTACACAAGAAATGTACATTTTCAAAACTGAGCCATTTTGAAGTCCTTGCTTTTTGTAATATAGTTTCTCTATATTGAAATTTGTGTGGTATAATGTATACCATGCATGGAAAATTATTGTTATTGGCAAAACATGCACCCACACGGTGGGCTGATCTAACTGAATTTTCTCTTCTGGAAACCTTTTGTTCATTGCCTCTGTAATACATTTTTCCAAAAATGGCAATGGATCACCTGTTCCTTCTATGCCTTCAGGTATTTCGCTGAGCCATAAATTGCCTCTTTTTGCCCTGTCTTCCTGTTTTGCAACCTTATGCTGAAGTAGCTACAGTTGTTTTTCTAATTGCAGTTGCTTTTTAGGAATACGCATCGTTGTATCTTCTGATTTTGATACCCTATTTTATAAATCATCCATTTGCAATGTACGTTTCTCCAATTTGTTGGTTATTTCTCACAGGGTATTCATAATTCCTAACAAGGAACTTTCAATATCTCCCAGTGCTTGTATCATTTCCATTTTCAACATATTTACTGCCTTTAATATTGTTACATCTTGTTCCTCATTGTTGGATATATGCTCTTGTTGGTCCTCTATTTTTTTTTTTTTGTCCTGTTCCCGTTTTTTTATCTCTATTTTCATTGCTTTTCCAGTTATCCATCATTTCTGAATTAGTATCCCTGTTTATTGAGTCTCCCCTAGTATTCATATGTACTGTTGCCTGTAATTCCATAGTTTTGGTCTGAGCCATAATTTTCCTGCTCTTTTTTCAGTCATTTTATGTTTAATCATTGTTAACAGTGATTTATTTAACTCTCCTGTCTCTACTGCTTTCTATGAGTTACACACTGTCTTATTCGGGATCAAACCCCTTTGATTTTCTATGCTTTTATCCTCAAGTGTTTTAAAGTAATTCAAAAGGTTACTTGGTGCTGCTCCACATATCAGTTTCTTTGGTGTAGTGGGAAGTGGAGACAAAGGTACCTCCTGCAGGATTCTCAGGTCCAGGAGACTCTGGGGAAATTGTGGCATCTGTGTTTCTGGTGCCCGTGTGTCCTTTTTTCAGCAAAGTGTATGTCTGTGATTTCTTTTGTCCTCCTGTTTTAGACATGCCTCCTTTGCATAAAATTTCAATTTGGGGAGTCTTTCCTGTAGTAGAATCAATTTCTCATTGACAGAGGAACACCAGCCTGGTGTTTCAACGGTCACTTCACCTGGCCATCTTGGAATGATGTCACACAGACACTCCTCACAGGTGCCTCTTCTCCATCCAGGTTCCCTTTTGTTGTCCTTTTAGTGTATATCCAATATTCTGATATGTTTTTAACATTTTTTGTTAAATTTTGTTGCCTATGTAACTACCCTGAATCCCTTTCTCCTCAGCAGTTGCTGCTTTCTCTGTTCATACTGCCTGAACATTTTGTGACATCAATATAGAGAATACTGGATGGGCAAATATGCACAACCAGTGTGTTCTGCCACAGAGGGATTCTGTTTCCCTCTGACCTCAAGAGCAAAGCTTGAGAGGTCCATGGGAATAAGAACCCCAAGGTGGCAGAACACACTGGTTGTGTATAAATTTGTTCATCCTGTATTTTTTTTTATTGTGTATAGTGTTATGTGAAATGCGCATACTGTGTTTTTTTTTTCACTTTCAGAATGAAATTTACTTGTGCAGTCTGTAGAGGTTTCAGAATGCTGTTATACCACAGAAGGGTATAATCATATTCTATGACTTTTGAACTGTGGTAAAAAAGCATTTTGAAAGGGATGGAATTCTATACAGAACAATGCTCTACTATACACTATATAAAATTCCAGGCCATTCAGAAGAATAGCATGGAATGGTGTTATTGATGTCATTGAATGTCTTAGAAATATGAAATGAAAGAGCAGTAGCTGGTGAGGAGAGTGGAACTAAATATATAGATCTGAGGGCACCCTAAAGTTAAATCATTTGTTTATCAAAAATTGGTAAAAGTGCCGGCCTGGTGGCGCTGAGGTTTGAGGCACTGGATGCCACACCTCGCTCCATGCCGGCGACCTGGGTTCAGGAGTGGACTCGGGTCACTGGTGGGTCAGCCGTGGGGAGATAGGCTTGAGCGTCTGATGACAGATTGCCTTCTCCGGGGAGGGTTGCAGCCACAACTGCGCACTTGTATGACTCCGAGCGGAGGCTCAGAGTACTGCAAGCCCCAATTACAGGGGAATGGGTGGCCACCTCACAGTGTGGACGTCGGTGCATAAGCACCATGACGTTAGGAGTTACACACTGAAGGGGAGGGACAAAAATGGAAAAACACCTTCTAGCTCCGGGAAGACAGGTTTCCCAGAGCATGCCTCCAATGTGCCCCACTCACCAGGACCACCACCTCAACCTGACGAGATGAAGGATTATGGGGTGAAAGTCCCCTGCCTCATCCCCATTCAGGGGGAAAACCAAAGCTCCATGGAGGAACGAGGGGTGAGTCCTGGTGGGTGTGTGGTAGGAGGATGAATCCTTGGATTCCCCGAAGGGTCGGGGCCAGCAGGCAGTAGGGAGGAGATAAACAGAAGGGGGGGGAAATTGGTTAAAGCATATCAAAATGAATCACTGATATGGAAAGGAAGATGTAAGGACAATTAACAATGTAAAAATCATGTTGCGCATGTGCAAACACTCCGTAATGGTGCTGGTGTGAGGATCAGTGGTGTTCTCACTCCTCGCTCTACATCCTCTGCCGATTATGGAAAGGGTCCTGCTGGTTTAAATGAATAACTCTCGGTCTGTGGTGAATTTCTTTTTTTTACGGTCGACTTTTATGCTGGAACTAACAACGGCAGAATTGGAGAAAAAAGTACTATGTGAAACATGTGTGGATGCGCAGCTAAGGATATGGAAGATCAGCTAAAGACTCCAGAAATGCACCATCATAAAAAATAATGAAACAAACCAGATTTAGATCCAGAAGTGACCGATAGTGGAAGCAAGAATAACTGCAGCACAAAAGAAAGTATGAACAGCAGGACAAGACTGAAGCAGCAGAAGGTTAATACCATTTCCCCCCAAACAAAATTTTTTCTGGTAAACCCCTTTCTCCTTTGCCACACTCACCATGAGCATTTACCATGGACAACAATAGCATTCTTGAAACTGATGAACCCGGTTACACTACGGCTGATGAAATTGACAAGGTGGATTTTTCGGCACAAACAGTATGCATGCAAGCGACGACTTCAGTGGAACAGGCCAGTAAATCCAATGCGGTTGAATTTAGTGAAGGGACAGAATCACCTGCACATCAAATAAAGCAAGTTGTGGAACCCTGTGGTTTGGAACAGATGGGTCAGTTGGGGAAAGGAGCCACTGTAGATAACACAGCAGAACTTCAGCCAGAAGCAGTCAGAGGCAGCAATACAGGAGGGGAGGTGAGTGGCTTACGGGCTGCCAGTATTAATTTGGTCACTGAAGAAAATTTGCAGCAGTTTCAAGTAGAAATAAAAAACAAAATAAAAACAGGCTTTGCAATGCTGACTTCAGCTATTGCTGACTTATCAGGGACACTCTCAATCCAAACGCAACTGGGGTCACTGACTATAAGAACGAATGAAGCAGAGAAAAGGATTAGCACTTTAGAGGATAAAATTAATCTGGTTTTCAATAAGCAACAAGAGATAGAAAAAGAGCTGAAAGAATTACAGAACAAAATTTCAGATGTAGAAGACAGATCACGTCAAGCAAATGTTAAACTGATTGGGATCCCAGAAGGGAAGGAATGTCTGGGAGACCCACTCCCCTATTTTGAAAAATTAGTGGCAGAGGCAGTGGGCAAAAAATATCTGGAATACAGCATTATATTAGATAGAGCCCACCGTGGTCCCAATGTAGCAGTTTCATCTTCTACTATTCAGCCTGCTAGACTTGTTTTCATTAAGCCTCATTATTTCCAGGACAGAGAATTAATATTAAAACATGCACGCATGAATAAAGGTTTGCAGGCAGAACAAATGCTTTTCTCTGTGTATCTGGACATTTCACAATCCACAATGCAGGCAAGAAGGTACATAGATACATAGATACATAGACAGTGTCGGCAGATAAGGGCCTATGGCCCACCTAGTCTGCCCATTTGAGCTTGTAAGTTCAGTTTGTTTTCCTAGAAGTCTATTTCCCCATACTCCTGACCTCTAGAATTCCTTTATGTCTATCCCATGCATTCTTAAATCCCGTGATTGTTTCAGCCCCCACCACTTCCTCTGGCAGGGTGTTCCACTTGTCCACCACCCGTTCTGTGAAGAAATTCTTTCTCATGTTTCCTCTGAATCGTCCTCCTCCAACTTCATCCCATGCCTCTAGTCCTGAAACATCTTTTTCGCTTAAAAATAGTGTTTTCCTGCACCCTGTTCCTCCATGTAAGATACTTGTATGTCTCTATCATATCCCTCCTCCTCCTCTCCTCCAGGGAGTACATGTTCAGTTCCTTCAACCTGTCTTCATAGGACTTGTGATGCAACCCATGCACCATCTTTGTTGCCCTCCTCTGAACCTTCTCTACCCTGTCTATGTCCTTACGTAGGTATGGTCTCCAGAACTGTACACTGTACTTCAGGTGGGGCCTCACTAGTGTCTTGTATAGCGGAATTATGACCTCCCTTTTCCTGCTGGAGATGCCCCTGCCTATACATCCCAGCATCCTATTTGCTTTACCTGATGCCTTGTCACACTGTTTCCTCACCTTGAGGTCATCAGAGATGACAACCCCAAGATCCCTTTCCTGCTTGGTGCATGCTATATCCTCACCCCCAACTGATATATTGTGCCAGGGTTTTGTGCCCCATATGCATTATCTTGCACTTCTTTGCATTGAATTTCAACTGCCAAACCCTTGACCATTCTTCAAGTTTCTGCAGGTCCCTTCTCATTCTGTCTACACCCTCTGGTGTGTCTACTCTGTTACAGAGCTTTGTGTCATCAGCGAACAGTGAAATTCTGCCTTCTATATCCTGTGCAATGTCACTGATGAAGATGTTGAATAGGACCGGTCCCAGCACTGATCCCTGTGGTACCCCACTGGTCACTCTTCCCTCTGTGGAGTGACAGCCATTTACCACCACCCTCTGTGTCCTGCCACCCAGCCAGTTACCCACCCACCACACTACTGTCCTGCCCACACCCATATTCCCCAGTTTGTGTAATAGTCTCTATGTGGCACAGTGTCAAAGGCCTTGCTGAAGTCCAGATAGGCCATGTCCACTGCCCTCCCTGATCCACCTCCCTAGTCACCCAGTCAAAAATTCAATGAGGTTGGTCTGACATGACCTCCCCTGGTGAAACCATGCTGCCTTGGGTCCTGTAGTCCATTGACAACCAGATGTTCCACCAATCTCTCCTTCAGTAGTGCTTCCATGATCTTTCCCACTACCGAGGGTAGGGCTGACTGGTCTGTAGTTCCCTAGCTTCCTCTTTGTTCCCACTTTTGTATAAGGGGACTACATCTGCTGTCCTCGCTTTGGGTACCTCCTGTTTCCAGTGATTGGCTGAACAGGATAGCCAGAGTTCAGCCACCACCTCTTAGTTCTTTAAGGACCCTGTGCACCCTATCTGGCCCCATTGCTTTATCAGCTCTTATTACTTCCAGTTCCTTCAGGACCCTTTCTCGTGTAAAGGGACTTGTGTCCATTTCTGCACCATTCTCACCCCTTGTACTCCTTCAGACCCATTACCCCCTCTTCCTTAGTAAAGACTGAGCAGAAATACCTGTTCAATATGTCAGCTTTACTGTTGTCATCCTCCACGCTGCTCCCATCCTCCCCTTCAGTCTCACTATCCCTCCCTTTGTCCTTTTTTTCACTTATGTACCTGTAAAAGGTTTTGTCCCTTAACCACTGATTTTGCAATGTGTTCTTCTGTCTGAGCTTTGGCTTCCCTTACTGACTTCCTGCCTCCCTTTGTTTCTCCTGGTACTTCTCCTATCCCCTTCTGCCTGTGTCTTTTGTATTGCCTGAATGCAATCTTTTGGCTTTCACTTTCTTTGCTACCTCTTTGGAAAACCATAATGGTCTCCTTTTCTTTTCCTCTTGCTAACCTGCTTAATGCATAATTCTGTTGTTTATAATCCCCATTTTAAATACTGCCCACTGTTCCTCAATCCCTGATTCCTGTCCCATTCTCTTAATGCCTCTTTCAAGCATCTCCCATTTTCCCAAAGTCTGCCCCCTAAAATCCAGGATACGTGTTTTGTGTGGTTTGGTTCTGCTCTTTCTGTGATTTCAAACCACAATGACTGGTGGTCACTGTTACCCAGGTGCTCCCCACTGTTACCCCATCACACTGTCCCTGTTTGTGAGCACAAGGTCCAGTATTGCCTTCTGCCGAGTTGGTTCCATGACCAGTTGCTTGAGGAAGGCACCCTGAAGGAGTCCAGGATAAATCTGCTCCTAGTTGATGCTGCTGCTGGGATGCTCCAGTCCACGTCTGGTATATTGAAGTCTCCAACCAATACTACTCACCCTTGTCTGCCATCCTTTGGATGGCTGGCATCAACTCCCTATCTGTTTCTTCCTCCTGGGCTGGTGGTCTATAGACCACACCTGTGCGGATGGCTGGCCCCATTTTCCTTTCCAGCTTAACCCACAGTATCTCTCCCCATTTTGTTCCTCCTGATCTGTGTGGCCTCTTATGTGATTTTTCACATACAGTGCCACTCCTCCTCCTTCCTGCCTGCTCTGTCTCTTCTGAATATGTTGTAGCCAGGTATGGCCATCTCCCAGTCATGGTTATCATTACACCAGGTTTCAGTGATGGCCACAATGTCCAGGTCTGACTGTACCATGACAGCCTCCAGATCTTCCATCTTGTTGCTAAGGCTCCTGGCATTTGCACACATGGCTTTCCATGATTTGACCTCCCTAGACTGCTTCACTGTTCTACTCCAGCCCCTTCCTTGGTTGTCATTTATCCCTGGTTCTCCTTGCTGTCTGCCCTTCTGCTGAATTTTGCCCCTTTTCTGCTTATCCACCTTTTGGACACTAATCTCCATCTTTTGCACACTGCTTTGCAGAGATAGCCACTCCTCTGGTTCACTGGTTCCATTACTAGCTGTGGGGGTGAGCAAGTAGGTATCATCCTTGCTGGCCTGCCACCTTCTTGCTAGTTTAAATGCTTGTCAATGTAGCATTTAAACTTATCATTGAGTGCCTGGATTCCCTCCAGGATGGATGCAGGCCGTCAGGCTTGAACAAACCTCCATCCCTCCAGATGGGTCCCAGTCACCAATGAATCCAAACCCTTTCCTCACAGCACCAGTTCTTCAACCATGAGTTAAAGTTCCTGGTGCATGCACTTATGCTCTCCTTGCTCTCTCACAGGTAGTACTTCTGAGAAAGTGACAGAAGTAGCTACTTGCTTGAGACCCCTCCCAGTTTCCTAAACTCTTCCTGAACTTCCTTTGGCTCCCATTTGCCAAGTCATTAGTACCTAGGTGGATAATGACATCCAGCTCACCCTCCTGTCTTGCCTTCCCAGTGATCCCCAGTATCTTCCTTCCATCCCTCCATGCCGTGGCACCTGGTAGGCACCTCACCTCCCTGTCCTCCCCTCCTGTGTTCCTAGCTGATCCCTCTTATGATGGAGTCCCCACCAGGATTGCTTCCTCCTCCTCTGGGGTCCACTGCTTTCCCCACTGAGGTCACCTCCTTGCCTAACCTCCACATCCTTTCCTTCCACTTCCCTGGGTACCTCTATTTGGTTGTCCTCATTTGCCAGTGTGGCATATGAGTTCTTGAAGGAATAGGATCTGGGATGTGCCTCTGCCTGACTGGTCTAACCCTCCCTGAGCCCACTGTCATCCAAGTGCTCCTGTTCTCGGCATCCTTTGAGGCAGCTGCATTGGACTGGGTGGTTCCTGGACAGGGTGATGGTACTCCTGACCCAGTTTACTTCGCTCTGAGTCTGGCTACCTCATCCCGCAGTCCCGAGAGATGCATGCAGATAGGGCAGCACCTCAGTGTCCAGAAGGTCTGCCTGAATATGGCTGCCCCACAGCCACTGCATTGCACCACTCCCCCATTATACTGCAATTCCACTACTTATCTGCTACTGAAGCTCTCTTAGTTCTCTTTTTATTTATTTACAGTACTAAAAATCCTGTAACTGATCCTCAGATATATATTTTTTTAAGGAAAAAGAAACCAATAAATAAATAAATGAGTCAAAAAACTTGTCGTGCTGAGGGTGGTCTTCTTCCCCCTTATGCCCCTCAAAGGTCATTTGAAAAAAACAAATCCATATTGAATGAGCATGGGATTAGATATACTTTCTTATACCCTGCACGGATCCATTTTTACCTGCATGGTAAAATACAAACCATTTCTAATTCAAAGGATGCAGAACATTTTTTGTACTTACGAACTTGGGGGACTGGCTAAATGTGTTAAGTTTGCGCATAATTATTGCTGGTGACTGTGTGCTTGAGTGAGAAGGGGTGCAAGAGAAAGAGGGGGAGGGAGAAGAATGGGGGGAAGAGAAAGGAGAAAAGGCTTCCTTTTTTAATTTTTTCCTCCCCTTTGAGCTTATAAGGGCCACTAATTATTGTCCAGGGGCAGTGAGTTGGGAGTGAGCTCCGCTAGGACTCACCACCCATTAATGGAACATGGAACCAAAGTGGGGAAGGGGGAAGGGGGGCTAAGTAAAACTGGTGTATGCAATAATTTTCTTATTGGGTGGAGTTGTGGATATTTCTATGGAAAAACATGTATTTGGGACCTCAGTTGTCAAGTAAAAGAAAAATAATCCATTCAGTTAAAGTTTTGGTGGGGGAAAGGGAGAGGGAAGTTAATTTTAAATATTCGCATCAATGTGTTAAATTCTGTATCAGATGGGATATGCAATCCAGGAGCATTTTGTCTTTTGATAACACACAGATAATGTATTTATTTAGTCTAGGTATGATCAATATGTGCAAAAGGGGTTATAGCTTTAGTGCTTAATATGGCACATTTACTTAAGGTACCATCTTTGAATGTACATGGCATTAGTAACAGGATTAAGGCAAGGAAACTAATTATATTGATAAAACTGGGGCTAATTGCATTTTTTTGCAGGAATCACATTTGGGACAAAGTCAATTTGCATATCATTCTAAGAGGTGGGGAAATGGCATTAATGCTCCATTTACTAATTGCTCTTGTGGTGTAATTATATATTTTTTTAAATCCTTAGATTTAAAAATTCTTAAACATATAATAGACTCAAATGGACACTTTATAATTGCCCAGGTCTTGATTGTTGGGAATATTTATACCTTTATTAATATATACGGACCTAATCAAATTTCCCCACAATATTATGGCCATATATTTTTGGAAATGGCAAACTGTCCGGCCCCATATATTATCAGATGGGATTTCAATGTAGTTATAAACCCTACTTTGGATAAATCTGGGGTATTATCAGACAGTCCTTCATCAACTTCTAAAAAAATTAAAAATGTTATAAAGGATTATGGGCTAATTGATCCATGGTGCCAGAAAAATGGGCTGACTCATCTTTATTCCTTCTTTTCAACTCCACATCAGTCTTATTCATGTATAGATTATTTTCTTATATCTCATAGCATAAAATATCAGACTCAAGATGTCAAATATTATAATATCTTAATATCAGATCATGCACAAATTTCATCTGCCTTACAACTTACAAGAAATATTAAGACCCCCTTCTTTAGGTTAGCTCCTATCCTATTAAAGGATAACTTATTTGTTGAATTTATAAAGAAGGAATTGAATTTCTTTTCCTTAAACACTGTAGCAGACACTAATGTGATAAGTATATGGGAAGCTTTTAAGGCATCTATCTGTGGGTCGATTGTATCTTTTCAAATAACACAAAAAAAGAAAAGGGGGGCCAAATTGAGAGAGTTGGAAAAAAATATTTAGGATTTGGAGTATGATCATATGATCCATAACAATGAATAATCTTTTCAACAACTAACTTCCTTTAAAGAAGAATATAACAGTTTGGCAGCTGAAATAGCTGAAAAGCAAGTGTTATACACTAAAAGGGCTGGCAGTATAGCTTAGAGGTAGAGGAATGAGGTGTGAACGAGCTTGGCACATCCAGCAGACCAGACCTGAATTTGATTCTCACAACCTCCATTTGCATACTGTGTGACTCTGAGCAAGTCACTTAACTGCCCAGTGCTCCCAGGTCACCCCTGAAAACAGGCACTTGTGTCTAGTGGGCCTTACCCAGTTACCAAAAGACTAAAAAAAAATCATTATTATTCAACAGGGGAGAGAATTCAGAAAATAATGGCTTGGCAATTAAAAACTGCAAGTCAGAAAAACAATTATGCTCATTTGTGACTCATTGGGGCAAATTTATATTGATCCTAAGGAAATTAATAGAATTTTTTATGAGTATTGTCAGAACTTATATACTGCAAGTAATCAAAATTTAATAGACAAAGAAACAGATTTGTTATCTAAAAATATAGTATCTATAGTACCCCCCAACAGGTGGAAGGATTGGACCAAGATATTACGATGGAAGAGATCATTAATGCAGTTATAAAACTGCCGGTAGGAAAAACACCTGGACTGGATGGGATATCAACTGATTTTTATAAATGTTTCTCTCAACAATTGGTCCCACATATTAAAAATATTTTTGATTATATGCTAAACTCTAACTCTTTGGCCCCCTCCAACAAAGAAGCTACAATTTCATTATTTTTGAAGACAGACAAAGACCCAAAAAACCCAGCCTCATATAGGCTTGTATCTTTACTCAAGCTCAGATGCAAAAATTCTGACTAAAGCTCTGGCTACCAGACTCAAGAAAATACTGCCTAAACTGAT
This sequence comes from Neoceratodus forsteri, assembly GCA_016271365.2. Classification (NCBI taxonomy): domain Eukaryota; kingdom Metazoa; phylum Chordata; order Ceratodontiformes; family Ceratodontidae; genus Neoceratodus; species Neoceratodus forsteri. Next base: position 260,273,403 of record JADMNL010000022.1, on the reverse strand, counting down.
TCATGCAGACCTAAATGGCTTTATTAAAGGCAGGAATATAAGAACTAACATACAGTGGACCATCAATATAATATACTATTGTCAGAACTCAGATTTATCAATGGTTTTGATTGACACATAAAAGGCATTTGATTGAGTTGAATGGCATTATATAAATTCCACTATTGCAAAGTATGGGTTTGGATGAAGGTTTTGCAGATGGATCAATCTTCTGTACTTGGGTCTAGTAGCCAGGGTTAAAACTAATGGGGATCTTTCATCAAACATTTGTTTACAGTGAAGCACTCGTCAAGAGTGCCTGCTGTCTCCATTAATATTTGCATTGGCTATTGAGCCAATGGCAAATGCACTTAGACTATCTCCTGACATTCAAGGCCCAATGATAAATGGTCAGGAACAACGGATAAGCTTATAAGCGGATGATGTGTTGATATTTGTAAAGGACCTAAATAGAGGATTCCCATACCTTCTTGAGCTAACAATCCAGTTTAGGAACATATCTGGATACAAAATTAACTGGTCAAAGACCGAAATTCTAGAGTTTCCTTGTCATACCAATCCCTTTTCCCCACCTTCACAATTTAACTTAAAAAATGTATCACAAATCACATATCTAGGAGTTAAACTAGATAATAAACTTCAGCGTCTGCAGGAACTGAATTTTGATCCACTGATGGAGGAGGTTAAAGGTCAACTGAAACATTGGGAAACTGTCCCATACACTTTGATGGGTAGAGTTAATGTAATTAAAATGTCCACCCTTCCAAAATTTATGTTTTTATTTCAGGTATTGCCTATTATTATTTTGAATAGTTTCTTTAAGGGATTGGAGGTTTTGATCAAAAATTTTTTGTGGAAAGGGAAGAGGCCGAGTTTAAAATCAGAAAAACTAATGTACCCCATCACTGAAGGGGGAATTAGCATATCCACATTTTAAACTCTTACTATTTTGCAGCTAATTTAGCCACTTTGTCTCTCTGGTTTAAAGATGATTTAAAAGATGATTCTTTTTTTATTAAGTCTGCTCAGACTCTCTTTCATAATATCAAACATGCTTTATATATTATTCCTAGGAAGGCTAGGTTAAAACTGGCATTAACAGGCTGGTCCGGTGGCACTGACAGTTGAGGCACTGGACGCCACACCTCATGCCATGCCGGCGACCTGAGTTCAGAAGCAAGCCCTGGTTGTCAGGGGTAGGCAGGGGAGGAAAGAGATTGAGCATCTGGAGGACTGCTCTCTCTTCATGGGGAGGTCTTGGGGAAAGTTGGCTCAGGGAGTGACCTCTGGTGGCGGTTGGAGGTAGCCAAATGTAACAACATGGTGTATGCCTGGGGGTGGAGCCATGACAGTATGTTGCCTTGCCGATCGGTATCCACAGGGGTTCTAAATACAAAATACCCATCTCCCACTGATAGGTGAAGGTGCCTCCCACCCACGGTCCACACTCCCAGAGTTGGGCTCGGCTCTCCATTATCTCCCCCCAGCCCAGAGCTCAATATTGTAGAAAGAGCACCCTGGGTTGGGGCGACCCTTTCCCAGAGGGCAGATATGGGGTGTGTGCTGGTGCTGGGGCGCAGCAGAGAAACAGTTGGGTCATGAAGGGAGGTAGAGACCGAGGACTTGGGAGGTCACTGGAGAGAGTTCAGTGGGGCCAGGAGGAGCAAAAATATTGTTCAAAAAGGAAAAAAAATGGCATTTACCATAAAAACTACCATATATGTTTGGAATAAAGTATTGGGACATAAGTGGTAGTTGAGTGAAACATAGAATTTGATGGCAGATAAGGACCGCTTGGCCCACCTAGTCTGCCCATTTCCCTACCTGATGGATAAACTGCAGATTCTAGTTAATCGACAGCTTACTTCCTCCTACCCCCACTAGAATTGCCTTATATCTGTCCCATGCATTCTTGAATTCTCCCACTGTTCCTGACTCCACAACCTACTCAGGAAGGCTGTTCCATTCATCCACAACCCTCTCTGTGAAAAAATATTTTCTAACATTACCTCTGAGCCGTCCCCCCTCTATCTTCAAATTGTGCCCCCTTGTTCTTTCACATCTCTTTTTCTGAAAGATGCTACCCTCTTGTACTTTGTTAATTCCCTTGAGATACTTGAAAGTTTCTATCATGTCCCCTCTCTCTCTCCTTTCCTCAAGAGTATACATATTAAGCTGCTTTAGTCTGTCCTCGTATGTCTTCTGGTTCAGACCCTGCATCATTTTGGTTGCCCTCCTCTGAACAGCCTCCACTCTGTCTATGTCTTTGCAGAGATGGGGTCTCCAGACTTGCACGTAATACTCCATATGGGGTCTTATCAACTGTCTGTACAGAGGGATAACAACTTCCTGTTTTCTACTGTTGATGCCACTCCCTGTGCATCCCAGTATCCCCCCAGCCCTCCTTACTGCCTTCTCACATTGCTTGCCCGCCTTTAGGTCATCTGATATAATTACTCCTAGGTCTCTTTCGATTTTTGTTGTTGTTATTAACTCACCCCCCCCCCCATTGTGTACTCTTCCCCTGGGTTTTTGTTTCCCAGATGCATTACCTTGCACTTCTTTGCATTGAATCTCAGCTGTCATATATTTGACCATTCCTCCAACCTTGCCAAGTCTCTTTTCATCCTTTCCACCCCACCTTGTGTATCAACCCTGTTGCAGATCTTTGTGTCATCTGCAAAGAGACATACTTTTCCTTCCAGGTGTTCTCCAATGTCACTTATAAAGACATTAAAGAGGACCGGTCCCAGTACCGACCCCTGCGGTACCCTGCTAGTTTTCCTTTCTTCACTGTGGACTCTGTTTGCTATTCCCCCTTTGCATCCTGTTGTCCAGCCAGTTTTTTATCCAGGCTACCACCTTGGGACCCACTCCAAGGCTGGCTAACTTGTATATTAATATTTTGTGTGAGACTGTGTCAAATGCCTTGCTAAAATCTAGGTAGGCCATATCCACAGCCACTCCCTGGTCTACTACTTTGGTCACCCAGTCAAAGAAATCTATTAGGTTCATCTGACATGACCTTCCTGCTGTGAAACCATGCTGCCTTGGGTCCTATGCCCCACTGGCCTCTAGGTACTCAACAATTCTTTCCCTCAGAAATGATTCCATCATTTTCCCTACCATTTCAGAACGTGCCCCCATATATCTTAATACTAGTTCTGCACCATCACTAAATAATCATATATTTAGATCATGGTATAATAAAGGGTTTAGGGAAATTGGGCAATGTATAGTAAATAACAAGACGATGCAGTTTGATACATTAAGTACAAAATTTTGGTTTACCTAACTCTCAATTTTATTGTTATTTAAAGCTGCGTAACTTTATAACCAAAACTTTGAGTAAACAGAATGACAGGTCAAGGGAATTAGAGAACTTATTTAGTCAACCACTACATTTGAAATTGATTTCCAAAATGTATGGAAACCTTCTCCCTTTTTTTTATTGGAAATACCTATACTTATATATTAAAAGCTAAGTGGGAGGAGAAGCTTAATGAAGCAATCTCATTGAGGGATTGGGAAAACGCAATGAATATTAAAAAATGGGGTTAAAATCAATTAGAGTGCAGCAAATATTATTTAATATTTTACATCAAACCTATTTCACTCCTTATTTCTTAAATAAGATCAACTCCAGTATTTCTTCAGCGTGTCCAAGATATCAGATGGACAATGCAACAGTGGAGCACATGTTCATCCAATGCTCTAAGTTGGATGAATGGTGGGAAGCAATTCTGACATTTATTTCACAAGCTATTCATGTATCATTGGTTAAAAATTCCATGTGGATGTTATTAAGAGTTGGATATCCATATAATACTTTATATGTTTATAAACAAATTCTGGTGAATATTAGTTTAACCCATCCTTCAAACAGATACTTTTAAAATGGAAGGATCCAGATCCACCTCATTTTAAGAACTGGTAAAATGCTATTACTAACATCCATGCAGTGGAATGGATACATTATATATCACTTAAACAAATGAACAGATATGAGAAAATATGGCAACCGTTCAAAATTAAGTTTGAAGCTATGGGTAATATGGGGAATAACTGATAGGAGAGCAATTGTTATTGTTACAATAGATGAATAAAAGTCTGTTAAAAATAGTGGATGAAGCCTTGATAAAACCATTTCAAGTATATACAATTGGGTATGTGCAATATTAAAGGCTGATAGTATAAAAATCTATTTTATTGGATTGCTAAAAGGTACATACTAATTGTGCACAAGTGGTCATACTAGAATGTCTTGATAATTTATCTGTGCTATGAAATCTGTACAGTTATAAAACAAAAAGAATAATAAACAAGCATTTGTCAATGCCAAATGTTGATTGCGTTGGTCCGTTGAGCTTGCTCACTGCCCCTCTGTCACTCGCTTGTTCTGTTTCTCCCAGTGCTGCAGGCTGCTCTTTTGTACTGGGCTCCTGCCTGCATTGGCACATTTTTCTGTCCACAAAGAAATCTGCAGCTGTCCCAACAGAGCTCCGTTGAGGTGGCTCACTCCCCCTCTCTCACTCGCTCATTCTGTTTCTCCTGGTGCTGCAGGCTGCCCTTTTGTACTGTGCTCCTGGCTGTATTGGCGGCTTTTTCTGCCCACAAAGAAATCTGCAGCAGTTCTGACACAGGTCCGTTGAGCTTGCTCACTCCCCCTCTCTCACTCACTCATCCCATTTCTGCTGGAGCTGCAGGCTGGCCTTTTGTACCTGGCTTCTGCCTGCGTTGCCGCCTTTTTGTGCCCACAAAGAAATCCTCAGCAGTCATGATAGAGCTCCGTTGAGCTCGCGCACTCCCCCACTCTCACTCAATCCTTGTGTTTCTCCTGGCACTGCAGGCTGCCCTTTTGTACTGGGCTTCTGCCTGCATTGGCACCTTTTTCTGCCCCCAAAGAAATCCGCAACTGTCTCAACAGAGCTCCGTTGAGGTCGCTCACTCCTCCTTCTCACTCATTCATTCTGTTTCTCCTGGTGCTGCAGGCTGCCATTTTGTAGTGGGCTCCTGCCTCTGTTGGTGCCTTTTTCTGCCTACAAAGAAATATGCAGCAGTCCCGACACAGCTCCGTTGAGCTTGTTCACTCTCCCTCTCTCACTCATTCATTCCATTTCTGCCGGTGCTGCAGGCTCCCCTTTTGTACTGGGCTCCTGCCTATGCTGCAGCCTTCTTCTGCTCACAAAGAAATCTGCAGCAGTCATAATAGAGCTCCAGTGAGCTCTCTCACTCTCTCCCCTCTCTCACTCATTTGTTCTGTTTCTCCCACCGCTGCAGGCTGCCTTTTTGTACTGGGCCCCTATGTGCATTGCTGCCATTTTCTGTCCACAAAGAAATCCGCAGCAATCCCAACAGAGCTCCATTGAGCTCAATCACTCCCCTCCTTCACTCGCTCATTCTATGTCTCCCACTGCTGCAGGCCGCCCTTTTGTACTTGGCTCCTGCCTGCATTGGCGGCTTTTTCTGCCCACAGAGAAATCTGCAGCAGTCCCGACACAGCTCTGTTGAGGTCGCTCACTCCCCCTCTTTCACTCGCTCATTCTTTTTCTGTCGGCGCTGCAGACTGGCTTTTTGTGCTGGGCTCCTGCCTGCATTTCCACCTTTTCCTGCCCACAAAGAAATTGGCAGCAATTACGATAGACCTCCATTGAGCTGGCTCACTCCCCCTCTTTCACTCGCTTATTCTGTTTCTCCCGGTGCTGCAGGCTGCCCTTTTGTACTGAGCTCCTGCCTCTGTTGGCACCTTTTTCTGCCCACAAAGAAATTTTCCATTCAATATACTTTATTCAGCATTTTGAAAAACAAAAAGAATAAGTAGACAGTTAAGCACATAAGACAATACAGGTTTTCCTTAACCCTGTACAATAAACAATGAATTTAACCACTTGTAGGTTACCTCGGTTCAACTAGGCCCCAAACCTCACCCTCCCCCCCCCAAACCCCTCTTGTAACTCGAAATAAAGAAATAGCTCATACCTCCATTCAAGGCTATCTTTACATATATAACGCAGCTAAAAAACAGGAGTGCTCCGCAGGGAGGTAGTCTTCGGTATTCTATAAAAGACCACTTCAGTTCAGGGCCAGGATTCAAACTGTTGTTATACTAACTTTCTTAAAATTACCTGTATACCTAACTATTTCCTTTAGGTAAGTACAGTACATATAGATTCCCCCATATTTTTTTTTTAATCAAAGCTGTTAAGGCTATGCCTTAAAGATGCAATCATCCTTTCTACCCTAAGGTTAAATAGTAGCTCATTCAGCCACTCATTATAGGTGATTTCTATAGAATCCTTCCTGTGCTTAAGCACCAGTTTTTTAGCCATGTGCGAGATAGGGGCCAAATTGAACCTTCTCTCTTTAACAAGCACTGTGGCGTAGTCCCCCACTATACAAATCTCAGGTGTAAAACACTCCTCTAGGCCTAGTAAGGGGTCTATCTTACCTCGTATCTCATTCCATAATGCCTTCACCCTCGAGCAATCCCATAATATATGGAGCAGAGTACTCTCTGCCTTACCACATCTAGTACCTGTGTTATCTCTTAATTTACCCATGGCTGCTAACTTGGAGGAGTTAGATACATATTGTGCAATATGTAAAATTGCATTATCTGAAGATTATCATTGAAGTATAAGAAAAGGCTGCCTGCCATATCTTTTCTCAGTCAAAACCTTGGTGGAAATTGTTCTGCCCAGTATGCTGATCTACCCAATACTCCAGTACCACAGGACAAATAAGGGGATATAAAGTTGTAGTAATTTGAGAAACCGCATGAGAAAGCCAGGCCAAGGTTCGTAGTGCGTCTATGAGTCCTGATTGATCCTCATCCCACTTATCATTCCCCATTTTGGTGACTAATAAGTGTCTAACCTGGTATCCATAAAAAATCTGCCTCTCAGGAATATTTAACATAGGCATGAGATCTTTAGTAGATTTGAGTTTACCTTCCTCCAAAAGAGTCGAGACTGTTAAATTTGGATTTTGAGATGCTACATAAGGCTTTAGACACTGTCCCCTTATTTTAAAATTAGGATTTGAGTATAGAGGTTGGGAAATATCCTTAAGGTTATTGTATCTAATAGCCCTACATAGCTGCTTGTGGACCTTGATAGACATTAAAATTAACTCATCTCTAAGAAATGGGTGACACTCTTTAATCGTAGTATATAATAGAGCAGACGGGTCTATACTGCTCTGCCTAATCCAATGGCTAACCTTGTTGCTAGATTTTTAGAAAACAACTTAATGTCATAATTCATCAGGGATATAGGCCGGTAATTGCCTACCTTGGTTTTGTCCTTGCCCGGTTTTGGTATCACCATAATGAGCGCTTCCAGCAGGGTTGAATCAGTTATCCCTGACTCACAAAAAAAATTAAACACCTGCAAAAGCAAAGGAGAAAGCTGCTCTTCGAATATTTTGTAAAACCGTGGCGGGAACCCATCAGGTCCGGGAGTTTTATCATCAGGAAGGGCATGAATAGCCTCTGACAATTCTTGCCTTCCTATCTTACTAACTAGGAACTCTTTTTCCGTTGGTGACAGCAAGGGAAGATGAGCATGTTGTAGATAATTCTTAATTTCCAACAGTGATGGAGGATGGGTTAGGGGGGAGTATAAGTCTTTATAGTATTTCTCAAACTCATGAATAATCTCCCTGGGTTTAGTAAGCAATGTACCATTGTTACAGGAACTCACAGCCACCATCATTCTGGATTCCTCCTGTTTTTTAAGTTGCAGTGCCAAAAAACGGCTCACTGTATCACCTTGCTCCACATATTTTGCATGGGACTTGAACAGTGCAAATTGTGCCTTCTCCCTTAACATTTCTGAATATTGATTTCTTAGCAAAGTTAATTGGATTAGGGTCTCCTCATTGGGAGTTTGGTTTGCCTTATTTTATAGAGCTTTTAAGGATATCCACTATTTTTGGCTCGTGAAGCATTTGTCCATTCAACTTCCAACTACTGTCTTTCCCGGTAGAATTGAACAAGGTTCCCTCTAACCAGATAGGCGCATGATCTGAGATAGTTCTAGGGATAATCCCACTGCCAACGAGCCCAGTCAACATTAGATTGTTAATCAGAAAAAAATCTATGCGCGACAGGGATCTATGTACAGCAGAGTAGCATGTAAACTGCTTGAGATTGGGATTTAATAGGCACCACGGATCACTGAGTTCGTGGTCTGCCATAAATTCTTTAAGCACTAGATGTACAGGGTTAGTAATTTTCACCTGAGTACTTGACCTGTCTATCTCTGGGGATTGCACCAGGTTCCAATCACCTGCCAGTACTATTGGTACTTTCGGGAAGGATCCTAGGGTTTGTGAAAGGGCAGTGAAAAATTTGGGTAAATCATTATTAGGCCCATAAATTGAACCCAGTAACACTTCAACATGATTTAGTATTCCCAGTAGGAGTATAACCCTGCCTTGTGGATCTATGCATGCTCTCTGCAAATGGAAAGCTGTATCCTGAGTGAAAGCAATGGCTACCCCTCTCTGAGCTGTGGTGTTATCTGCTGCATGGATTTGTCCAACTTGGCACCTTCTAAACAGGATCTCTTCTTTCTCCAGTAAATGCGTTTCTTGGAGAAAAACTACCTTACTACTTGGCGACTCAAGCTGCCTCAGGATTTGGTAATGTTTAACCCTATTCCTGGCTCCCCTTACATTCCAGGATACAAACCTAGTCATTCTACCATAGCTATAATAAAAAGGAAACCGACTGAATACCGCTCAAGTCAAGCAGATTGGGTCCCATCTCCTGCTATATCTTTTAAACGGAGCTTTGTTGTAGCACAGTGCCTCACCAGAGCATATAGTCTTTTTTCCTCTTGCTTCTCCAAAATGGTGGATAACCTGGCCCCACCCTCCCCAACTCTCTATACTAAGTCCCAGAAATCTAACAATAATTCCCCCCTCCTCTATTATCCCAAAATAATAAACCACCAATCCCCAGTCCTGTAGACTGTCCTCCTCCCCAAGTATTAGTTACAATACAACCTCGCTACCAAGTATCCCGCAGTCTTCCCTCTCCCCCCCCGCTACAGCATTAATTAGGAAAAATATAATACCTCTTTTCATCCCTGCAAAGTCATACTGTAATATACTAAGAACAGAGTTCAGCTTTCTATCAGCCTGACCAGTCACCCCCTTAACTATGTCACTTAGCAAAACCTTTTGAAACCCCTTAACTATTTAGTGACATTCATCTTTAAAGAACCAAATTAATGGATCAAACTTAGATCATGTCATAAGGAAAGAAAACACTCTCTTCTGCAATTGCAGCACCAAACATTATCAGTAGAAAAGTGTCCACACAGATAATGTTATAGTCCCAGTTTAAATTCGGTGAAACTCACAACATCTAGTAGAGACAGCACACTCTTAAGGACCTCATCACTTAAACAGGTCTGAAACCTCTTCTTTAGATCTGCCATAGCTTCTGTCAGAGATTCATACGCTATCCATTTGCCCTCGTGTTATCATCATCATCATCATCAAATCTATCTTTATTCAGGTGAACATCACTGAGCAAGGCTCATTACAAGATGGACCTGATAAGGTCAAGGTTCAATAGTTGATACACAACAGATACATCATATACTTATATAAGACAGTTATACATACAGGGGAAAATAACGTTTATAAACACAGTGATGTACAGTAAATTCACATGATAAAAAACGGTTACAGGAAAGTTAAGCTAATATTTACAGTATGTACAGCATATACATATCCCAGTGGGGGGCATGGCAGACACTCAACAGAATGTAATACTAGGATGGTGAAGGTATTACTGGGTGCCATAAGATGGGGTGTCTGTCTGGAAGAAATATGCCATATATGGTTTGGAAGGGAGATTTGTGAGATGACAATGCTAGCTCTAGTGGTAGCAATTGCATTTCTCTTTGAAGAAGACTGTACAATTCTGTTTAAAGGATGCAAATGGAATGATATTGGACAGTTTTAGGGATTTTTGTAGGGTGTTCCATGCTATAGCTAGAGAATAGCTGATTGCTGCCCTCCCTAGCCTGGTGTTGAATTTGGGCAATTTGAGCAGGATGATGTTGTTGCTTCTTAGGGCATAGGAGCTAGGAGAGGTCTGGGTGAAGCAGTCCAGGATATAGTTTGGAAGTTTTTTTGACAACGCTCTGTAAATCCATAGTGCTGCATTTCTATTCCTTCTGAGGTGAAGGGAAACCCACCCAACTGCAGCATAAAGAGAGCAATGATGAGTATTAGATGGCAGATCTGTAATGAACCTTATTGCTCTATGATATAAGGTATCCAACTTGTGATGGTAGGAGATGGGGCAGTGACTATAAAGGAAGTCTGCATAGTCAACAACTGATAGAAAATGGTCTGGACTAACCTCATCTTTGAGTCTCTGTTTAGGAAGGGTTTTAATCTATAGAGAAGGCCAAGCCTTTGGCGAAGCTTTTAACAGTTCTTCTAAATGATGAGTGAAGTCAAGTCTGTTGTCAATCCACACACCTAGGTATTTGAAGTTTTCACATACTCCAGATTTTCTCCAAGTATAGTGCATAGCTGGGGGAGAATGATTGGAGAGGATGTGCTGGTGCAGCTTTGATTTGTGAACATCATTGCTTTAGTTTTCTTTGCATTTAACAGAAGCTTTTTCTTGAGTAGCTGATACTGTAGCAAGGAGAATTCTGTTTGTAGGATTTCATGAGCAGCTGCAGGTGAAGGGTTGCTGACATACAGAACAGTGTCATCAGCAAAGAGGTGTACAGAGGAATTGGTAAGGATTGAATCAATGTTATTTATATAAATGGCAAAAAGGATAGGACCCAGAATAGAATCTTGGGGGACTCCTCTTGACAGTGGTTTTAATGGGGATAGGTCACCTTCAGCTTTTACCTGCTGTAACCTACCGGTGAGATAGCATCTGAACCACTTAAGGGAGGATGGATCTAGGCCAATGGAGTACAGGGATGAAAGTAGTAGCTCGTGGTCCACAGTATCGAATGCTTTGCTCAGGTCCAGGAATACTGCACAGACATTATTCTTTTTATCTAATTCGGATTGCCAGTCATTTGTGACCTTGGCTAGTGCAGTGATATTGCTATGCTTGGCCCTGAATCCAGATTGAGCTGGGTTTAGGAGGTTAGCATTGTCAAGATACTCCCTTAACTGATTACTCACTAATTTCTCCAGCATCTTGGATAGCACTGGTAGAATGGAAATGGGCCTGTAATTATTAAGATCCATAGGGTCCCCTGATTTAGAAGGAACCACTTGAGCTATCTTCCACAGTGTGGGAATAGAGCCAGAGTTTAGAGATAGGTTAAAGAGGTGTGTTAGGGGGACTGCAAGTACATGGCATGCAATCTTTAGAAAGTAGGGGTCCAGAGAGTCTGCCCCTGCGCTTTTTTTGGTATCCAGTTGCCATAATAGATCCTATACTTGTTTCAACAGTATAGATTTGAAGCTGAAGGAAGAGTCAACTCTCTGATCACCAGTATAATGGAAGCTTAATTGTTCCCTCAGCAGGTTAGCTGGAGAGGTGTCAAAGGCAAGGCCAGCCGTTGTGAAGTGGTTATTGAAGGCGTACAGAATTTCCATTTTGCCAGTGATAGGGCCATAACTGTTGTGTAATTGAGTTGGAAGGTGGGTTATACTTGGAGTATTGCAGGATACCGCATGTGTAATCTTATATCCGCCACGATTAGCTTCATGACCACCGGGTGTAGCTCCATGCACTTCAGCCTCACCGATCTCGGTAAGTCCTGTGTTATTCGAATCCTTTTATTTTCCCACTGTATGTCCTTGTGTTTGGATTGTCATTTGTAAGAAGGCAGAGTTCCTGTCCAGGGAGACTGCTGCCGGGAAAAACCGACCAGCTTTACTCTTCTGGGATGTAGACAGGCTTCTCCATCCTGCTTGTCTGCAGCCCAGGAGGTTTTTTTCTAATACAGAGTGTGAAGAGTTTGCTCAGTTTTTCTCGGACAGGGTGTCCATGATCCGGCAGGTGGCTTCTTCAGCCAGCAATGTTATAGCTGACAGTGGTCACCTTGTGTGTTCTGAGTGCACTCTACCTAGTTGGGGGGAGTTTAGACCAGTGGAGGTTAGTGAGGTCATCGAGGTGGCAGTCAACTTGAAGCATACCTTTTGTGAACTGGACCCAGTGCCAACGCGTTTCTTAAATGAGATGTATTGACTCTGCTGGCCTGGTGTTTGCCTTGATTGTCCGGTGCTCCCTATCTGAGGGGGTCTTTCCAGATGCCTTGAAGGAGGCTCTGGTGAGACCCCTCCTAAAGAAATCATCTTTGGACCCGGAGGTCAAGGCAAATTACCGTCCAATATCCAACCTCCCATTTTTGGCGAAGATGGTGGAGAAGGTGGTAGCGCTTCAGTTGGAAGAGTACCTCGTGACTCACGAGTTGTATGAAGCCTTCCAGTCAGCATTTTGGGCTAGACATAGTACAGAAACTGCACTTGTTCAGGTACAGAATGATCTCCTCAGGGCAAGAGATCTGGGGGACAGGACAATTCTTGTTCTCCTTGATCTCTCTTCAGCATTTGACACTGTGGATCATTGTGTGCTGCTCGTCCACCTTAGGGAGTTATGTGGACTCACCAGTACTGTCATCCACTGGTTTGAGTCCTTTTTTATCAACAGGAGGCAATGGGTTATGATGGAGAATTCTTCATCTACACCCAGTCTCCTATTTTGCGGAGTCCCTCAAGGATCGGTACTGGCCCCAATGTTGTTCGCAGTGTACATGCTGCCCATGGGAGGGATCATTAGGAAGTATGGTCTGGGTTTTCATTGTTATGCTGATGATACTCAGCTACATTTGTCCTTTGCCCCAGGAACATCCAACACAGTGGATGTGCTAAATATCTGTCTGGCTGAGATCAACGACTGGATGACCTCCAGCTGGCTGCGACTGAACCCTGACAAGACGGAGGTGTTGGTAGTGGAGTCGAACAGAGTTCGTGATAGGATGGCCTCTGACTCAGAAACTGGACTTGTTCTTGGAGCCATGTCATTGAAGACCTCCTCTTGGGTGCGAAATCTTGGAGTGATTCTGGAGAGGAACTTAACCATGGAGGCTCAAATATCTTCCACAGTTCATACCTGTTTTTTCCATCTCAGAAATATTGCCAGGATTAAGACCCTTGTTCCGCCTCTGGACCTCCCTACCTTGATACATGCCTTAGTCACATCTAGGCTCGACTACTGTAATGCGCTCTACCTCGGGGTCACAAGTGGATCTCTACGCAGACTGCAGCTGGTGCAAAACGCAGCTGCCCTGTTACTGACTGGGCAGCAAAAGTTTTGCCATATTACACCGGTGTTGCGCGAATTGCACTGGCTGCCAGTCAGGTGGAGAATCCTCTTTAAGGTGGGTCTTCTCACCTATAAGGCCCTTCACAGGCAGGGCCCTGGTTATTTGTTGGACCTTCTGACACCTGCCCTCTCTACCCACCCTCTCCGATCTTCTAGTGGGAGCTTCCTGACCATTCCCAGAACGAGGCTTAAATCAGCTGGTGATAGAGCCTTTAGTGTTGCAGCTCCCATTCTGTGGAACTCATTGCTAGCTCAGGTCAGGGAAGCACCCACTGTGGTTATTTTCAAGGCTCGCTTAAAGACACTCTTTTTTCCCAAGCTTTTGTTATATAAATTATAAATTGTAGTAGAGTCTGAGATTTTATTGGAGTTATTTATTCTTTTATTTTTAGTATAACAATTTTGTGATGTTGTGTTCTGTTTTTAAATGCTGTTTATAAACAATTTGTATGGCACCCAGAGCCTTTGGGATTGGGCATCTTTTAAATAAATTTTGCCTTGCCTTGCCTTCATTTCTCTGACTTTATCCAATATATACTGCTTATCCAGATAATTCAGGAGATGAAAAATTAGAGGACATGGAGGAGACCCCTGCGCCGGTATGGGTTGAATAGACCGGTGGGCACGCTCTATTATATAGACAGGGCCATTCGAGGATGGCACAGCTATTTTACTGCACAACTTTTGTGTAAATACCACCGGATTCACCCCTTCTTCTCCCTCTGGCAAACCTAGTATCACTAGGTTATTCCTACGTGAGCGGCCCTCCAAGTCTTCCAGCTTGTCCTCGGCCTTCTTCAACCTCTGTCTTAGGGTAGCAATCTGAGGTTATGTTTGTGCCCTCCAGTCATCCAACGACGAAATCCTTACTTTGTTATCCCCTGGCCTGATATTGAGTTGGCTCAGGAAATTTTTAACCTCTTGTAGGTCTCCTACGACTGCCTGCAATGCTTCCTTTAATGGAGCCAGGCCCTTGAAAAATGTTGCCTCAGTTAACAAGGCCTGAGAAGCCGTCGGGTCTGTTTCAGGCATTTCCCCCATTTAGTTTCTTTTAGCCAGCTTTAGTTTGTCAGGAGACGGGGGCAGCGTGTGCTAGGGCCGCTGGGACTTCATGTCGGCTTCCATATACCCGGGAATTACTATCAGAACAGGTATTGCAGCTCTCACCTTACTCAGCTTTTTTTCCTGATGTTAATATGAGAGTTTTAGACTTTAATTATTAATACCAAGCGGGGGGTCCACGGAACTGAAAGACTCATGTCTTAATCGGCAGCCATCACAACCGGAAGTCGCCCACAAAGAAATCTGCAGCAGTCCCGACAGAGCTCCATAGACCTCACTCACTCCCCCCCCTCTCAGTCACTCGTTCCATTTCTGCCGGCATTGCAGGCTGCCCTTTTGTACTGGGCTTCTGCCTGCATTGGCACCTTTTCTGCCCACAAAGAAATTCACAGCTGTCCCGATAGAGCTCCATTAAGGGCGCTCACTCCCCGTCTCACTCGCTCATTCTGTTTCTCCTGGCGCTGCAGGCTGCTCTTTTGTAGTGGGCTCCTGCCTCTGTTGGCACATTTTTCTGCCCTCAAAGAAATCTTCAGCAGTCCCAACAGTGGTCCATTGAGCTCGCTCACTCCCCCTTCTCACTCGCTCGTTCAGTTTCTGCTGGCACTGCAGGTTGCCCTTTTGTACTGGGCTCCTGCCTGCATCGTCACCTTCTTCTGCCCACAAAGAAATCTGCAGCAGTCACAACAGAGATCCATTGAGCTCGCTCACTCACTCCCCCCCTCACTCGTTCGCTCCATTTCTCCCACCGCTGCAGTCCGCCCTTTTGTACTGGGCCTCTGTGTGCATTGCTGCCTTTTTCTGCCCACAAAGAAATATGCAGCAGTCCAAACAGAGCTCCATTGAGCTCATTCACTCCCCCTCCCTCACTTGCTCATTCTGTGTCTCCCACTGCTGCAGGCTGCCCTTTTGTACTGGGTTCCTGCCTGCATTGGCGGCTTTTTCTGCCCACAAAGAAATCTGCAGCAGTCCCGACACAGCTCCATTGAGGTCGCTCACTCCCCCTCTCTCTCACTCACTCATTCTGTTTCTGCCAGAGCTGCAGGCTGGTCTTTTGTACTGGGCTCCTGCCTGCGTTGCCACCTTTTCCTACCCACAAACAAATCCGCAGCAGTCACAATAGACCTCCATTGAGCTCGCTCACTCCCCCTCTCTCACTCGCTCATTCCGTTTCTGCTGGAGCTGCAGGCTGCCCTTTTGTACTGGGCCCCTGCATGCATTGCTGCCTTTGTCTGCCCATAAAGAAATCCGCAGCAGTCCCAACAGTGCTCCGTTGAGCTCAGTCACTCCACTCCCTCACTCGCTCGTTCTGTGTCTCCCAGCGCTGCAGGCTGCCCTTTTGTACAGGGCTCCTGCCTGCGTTGGCACCTTTTCCTGCCCACAAAGAAATCTACAGCAGTCCCAACAGAGCTCAGCTGAACTCGGTCACTCCTCCCCTCTCTCACTTGCTCGATCCTAATCTGTCCCAGACACTGATTTCTGACAGCAACTGCGGTATTCTGCACTGGAAGTGCAAAAACACATTTCGGCCAGGATGTAAAAAATGACAGCAGTACTGTTAGTAAGGAGGTGTGAAAAAATGCCAGTGTTGAAAATCTGGCATGAAAATATTACTAATTTGCAAACTTACAAGGATGTGTGGAAACTGCACAACGCACGCTCGTACCACAGTCATTTTATGGAGTTTCATCACACAATTTTCAACATAGGCATTTTAGGACCTCTGCTCATGAACAGTGTCAGTGTGATTTCCTTAATGTGTCCCGAACACTGATTTCCCACAGCAACTGTGCTATTGTGCACCGGAAGAGCAAAAATACATTTCAGCCAGGATGTGAAAAATGACAGCTGCACTGATCATAAGGAGGTGTGGGAAAATGACAATGTTGAAAATCTGGAGTGAAAATATTGCAAAGTTGCAAAGGTACGCGCGTGTGTGAGGACTGCGCAATGCACGTTCGTAACACACCATTTTATGGACGTTCATCACCAAATTTTCAACATAGGCATTTAAGGACCTCTGCTAATGAACAGTGTCACTGTCATTTCCATAATGTATCCAGAACACAGATTTCCCACAGTGACCTCGCTATTCTGTGCTGGAACTGCGAAAACACATTTCAGCCAGGATGTGAAAAATGACAGCTGCACTGTTCATAAGGAAGTGCAGAAGAATGGCACTGTTGAAAATCTGGAGTGAAAATATTATTTATTCGCGAAGTTAAGAGCATGTGTGCAAACTGCGCAACGCACGCTCATAACAGTCATTTTATGGAGTACCATCACCAAATTTTCAACACAGGTATTTTAGGACCTCTGCTCATGAACAGTGTTGCTGTCATTTTCTTAATCTGTGCTGAACATTGATTTCCCACAGTGACTGTGCTATTCTGGGCCAGAAGTGCGAAAACACATTTCGGCCAGGATGTGAAAAATGACAGCTGTACTGTTCACAAGCAGGTGTGAAAAAATGCCAACGTTGAAAATCTGGCATGAAAATATTGCAAATTCGAAAAGTTGTGAGTGTGCGTAGCAACTGCCTAACACATGCTCGTAAAACAGTCATTTTGGGGATTTTTCCCCCCAAATTTGCAACATAGGCTTTTTGAGAGCCCACCTCATGAACACTGGCACTGTTGTTTCGTTACTCAGTCCTGAAAGGGGATTCCATGCAGTGACCACGAAATCACTTTTTGGGGCCAAATAACGCCATGACAGTGGCAAAATTCATGAGGAAGGGTCCCAAAAACCCCATGTTGAAAATTTGGTGTCAAAATTCCAAAAAATGTCTGAGATATGCATCAAAGTTGAAAAAGCCCTATTCATTCCATTATACAGCTTACCGGCATTTCCTAAGTTTGCGGTCGGCTTTGAAGAGTGCAGACGTCTTCCCAGTCCACCAAAGATCGTCACACCAGACTCTGGAGGTAAGTATAGGGTGAGGAGGGGTGTGGGAAGGCAGGGTGTGCAGTGGGTGGGTGTGGGTTGGGGAGGCAGGAGACCACGAGGGACCAGTTTTTTTTTTTACAGGTTTTAAAAAAAAAACCATCGTGGAACATTTTTTTCTTTACAGAGGGCATTGGGCATGCTGGGGTGGGCTTCCAGCATGCCTTCTGAATGTTTTGGGGGCATTTGTGCAGCCTGGGGATTGGACACCCCATCAGCACAAAAAGTGGGGGCGCAAGAACCGAGGGAGGCTGGCACCGGCGCTTACTCTTCGAGGGGGACTGATGCTGATGGGGAGGGCCTCTCCATTAGCACATCAAATAGGGGACATAATGCCAATGGGGAGGGCTCCCCATTGGTAAGTCAACTTAGCACCGGGAGGGAAGCCGACGGGGACTGGGGCCCCCGCTGGCAAAAACACGCTGCTGTGGTGAGGGGCACATGCTGCCGAGGGGGATTGGGCACCCCCTCGGCACTGGGTCTGGATTAATATTGTTTGTGAACATGGCAGTAAGGCGCCACCCTGTTCACAAACAATGTTACAGTAGCAACGTTCCGACCAGCAATGATGGGCCGCTTCCTCATTGCAGCGAATCACTGACGCTGCAATTACGAGGCAGCCCCTGATTGCAGTGGCTAAATTGTTACACGGTTGTGGCACACTGGCTGAACTAGTGTCAGCAGCAGCGTGCCATGGCATTGGGAAAAGCGGGCCAAGCCTTTTCAGGCTGTGGGGGCATTAAGTGCCGTGCCTCCACAACCTGCTTCTGGAGAAAGCTGCTGCAATATGTTTCTTGCGCGTGCGCGCAATCAACATAAAAAAATATGTAAAATAATTTACTAGCTCCTTTAGGGAAAAAAATTGATTTTATTCATAACTGGGGCATATTTAATAAACACCAGGTCCTCTTCAGGAAGGATGGGTTGCACCTAAACAGGTTGGGAGCAATAATTCTGGGAGACAGGCTGAATAAACACTTGTATAAATATTTTAACTAACAGCCAGGGGGAATGGGGGAAGGGGCTTGAATGTCAAGGTTGCTGTAGCCAGCCAATAGGACAATACCAGCAATAAAACATCTTTCATGGGAACCTCAGTGAAGAAAGAAAAACCTACTATGTGGAAATGTTTATTAATAAATGCATGAAGCCTAAGCAATAAATTTGGAGGACTAGAGTTGATTGCTGAGGTTAAAAAGCCTTACATTACAGGCATCCCTGAGACATGGTGGACACCAGAAGACAATTGGGGCAAAGAGCTCTGGAACTATATTTTTTTAGAAGTGATAGTAAAGGAAGGAAATGAGGAGGGGTAGTCCTATATGTGTGAAACAGCTTATGGGCGGAGGAAGTGAGAACAATTACTGAACCTGGAAATGAAACAATATAGACTAGAACAGGCAGTAACAAACATGATTTTGTCATATTTGAGTAGTTTTATATGAGCATATGAACATACAAAAATGTCAGCAGATGCAAGCAATACGGTCTACTGAGTCTGGTTGAGTGCACAGCTTCTGGTCTAATCTACTGCAGCTGCCCCCCACCCCTTTCCTGTCCATCTGGTTTATCGACCCCTTCTGCTGACTCCCCCCTTCCCAGCTTCCCCCAGTTTTGATCTTACCTTTGACCCTGTCCTACCCCCTCTTAAAACTGCCCACAGAATTCAATGATATCATCTCCCACTGGCAGTGCTTCCACCTCGCTACCACCCTTTCTGTGAAGTAGTGCCTCCTCATTTCCATCCTGAATCTTCCACCCTCTAGTATCAGACTATGTCCCCTTGTGTCTCTGCCCCTTTGATCTAAACATGCTCTCAGTACTAACCCTATTCATGCTCTTTAAGTATCTGAAGGTCTCAATCATATTATCTCTCCCTTCTGTCCTCCAGGGAATACTTGTTGCACTCCCCCTGTCTTTTCTCATATGGTTTGTCCCTCAGCCCAAGGATCCTTGGTCACCCTGCACTGGATTCCCTCCAGTAGTTTGGTGTCCTTCTTTAAATAGGGGCACCAGAACTGCACACAGTACTCACCAGTGACCTGCACAGCAGCAGAATGGCTTCTTCTCTCCTAGAGGTGATTCCCCTGGCAATGCACCCCAGCATCATATTAGCCATGGCCACTGCCTTCCTAAACTGTGCTGAGTGATTCATGTCCCCTGTGACTAGTACTTCCTGATCCTTCTCTTCCAATTAAGTGCTTAACTGCACTCTCCCTAGCCAGTAGCAATTTCCAGGGTTCCTGGCTCCTAAATGCATGACTTTGCAGTTCTTAGTGTTGAACCCCAGCTGCCATGTGTCTGACCAGCACTCAAGTCTTGCCAAATCCTCTTGCAGTACCTGCCCCCCTTCCACACTATCCACCTCCGCCCGATCTTTATGTCATCTGCAAAAAGGCTGATCTTACTCCTAATCCCATCTAATATGTCAGCAATGAAGATGTTAAATAGCAGCAGTCCTAATACTGAGCCTTGTGGGACCCCACTGGTTACAACTCTGGGAGTCGAGAGTTCTCCCCCTACAACCACCCTCTGTTGTCTTTCCTGCAGCCAGCTCCTAACCCATCCAACTAGTTTATCCCCTGCTCTCAGGTTTCTTAGCTGACTAGACCAAGCATTGGATGCAGGGAAGAGAGAGTTACTGAATATGTGAACTGGAGGCATGAGAGGGGTTGGGTTTAAATAACAATATTGATTTGTCTGTATTCCTATAGTAGGTTGTGGGCGTCATTTCTTTTAGCTTTTATCTTCCAATAGGTGAATTGTATTAGACCTCCTGTGTATGTATATGCTATAACCCTTGGTTAGTGGATGTTCCTTTCTACTTGGATGTATATATTCAGAGATGGTGGGTATCTTGCCAATTTGTGGCTGTATATGAGTCTAATGTGTTGTGTTTAGCTTCCTCGATATTTATTATAATGGTCACAATAAGAATATTTTTTTTTTGTAATTGTGGGTCCTTCAAAAATGAGATTACATTTAAAGTATTTGAAATGTTTTGCTCCTGTTATATGAGGGATTTTGTATGAAATACAGCACTGTGGGCCCAATATTTTTTCATTTGGGTGTTAACAGTTTTGAATTATTAATACATCAAAGTTTGCACCTGGTTATATATCAAGTTATTTTACCTGTCCTTGGCTACTGTGCCCTTCTTTTGAACAGTGCTATAGATCAAGTTTTGGGAGCATAAATGGGGGCACTGTAGTGCGTTTCAATTCTTTTTGAGGAAGATTGGGAGTCCCAGAGCAAAACATCAGTTTATTGTCAGCACTGCTGTGACGTCACTCAGTCACTTTCAGCAGGTGTAGTCTGTCTGCAGCTGAATACCATGCAGGTTTTTGTCTACATGTCTTCAAATAAACATAGTAAGAGATTTTACTAAATACTATGGTTGAGTGTTTTTTCTTGCTGTGGGTACTTAGTATTTCTTTGCTGATGTTATAGACCACCAGCACAACCCGTGAATATTGATGAGGTCTTTTCAAAAGAACTTGAGCATTTATTGGGAAAAAATAAAGTTATTCTAAAAGTTGACCTGAATATGCTCTTGCATTCACTGGGATACAGGGAAAGGAGGGAATCCTCAAGACTCCAGACTAGCTATCAATATAAAGAATCCAAACCTAAAACTATATGTTGAAACACCAACTGGGGGTCAGAATATTCTGGACTTAGTTATAAGTGACTTGGGAGAGAATATTGAAGATTTCACTGCTAGAGAGCCCCTGGGAGACGGTGACGATCAAATTTGTAACTTTTACTATGGCAATGAATATCAATAGAAATATGGATCCAACTAAAATAAAGTGCTTTCAAATGAAATCAGAGCTCAAAAGCGGATGTGGGAGGAAGAATTTTACAGTAAAAATGCTAATAAAATGCAGGACATAATGGTGGGTAAATTAAAGAATTTGGTAGAAAATGCTGTACCAAAGTTTAAAAAATATAATAAAACCAACCTGGTTGACAAGAAAAGTGTTAAATAAAATCAAAATTAAGAGAAGAATTTATAAAAGGGTCAAGGATTCAGGGGAAAAAAGAATGTTGGAACTTTACCAAATAAAAGCAAAATAGTACACGGTGCTAATAAGAAATGCCAAAGGGCAAAAGAAGAGGAAATAGCTGCAGATTCCAAAAGAAATCCAAACATGTTCTGGGCCTATGTAAATAGTAAAAGAGGTGGAGCCAAGGCAATTGAACAATAGAATAGAATAGGCAATAGAATAGTGGAGGACAATAAAACCATCACAAATTATAGAGTCGTTGCTAGCCCACTGAACAAATTTTTCGACTCAACATACCAAACTACAGATTTGTATGACACACATATACAGGATACAGACTATGCACCCCAGTTTGCTGTAAATAACATCTATGAATTATGAAAAGCAGTTTAAACTGATAAATCCCAGTGACCAGATGCAATACATCTAATACTCTGAAGTGAATTAGCTGAGGAAATAGCCAGCCTCTTGACTGCATTATATATCAAATCATTAGAATCTGGTGTGGTACAAGCTGACTCGAGGGTAGCAATTTTGGTACCTATTTACAAAAAAGGTATCAAAGCTGAAAAGGGGAATTATAGTCTGGTCAGCCTTATGTCATTGGTTTGCAAACCATGGAAATACTGCTAAGAAATCATATAGAGAGAAAACTAAGAACAGATGGATTATTGGACAGAAATCAGTATGGGTTCTGTAATGGACGATCCTGTCAGACTAATTAGATAATTTTTTTTTGAGAAGGTCAGGAAGGCATTAGACATAGGTAAGCTGTAGATGTGGTATACCTTGACTTCAGTAAGACATTTGACAAAGTGTCTCTTGCCAAACTGGTTAAGTGCTTAAAGAGAAACAAACGTGAATACCAAAATTGTTTTATGGATTAAGTCCTGGTTAATTGGTAGATGCCAGAGTGTCAGGGAAAATGGGCAAAACTTTGAGAAAATAGCTGTCACCAGCAGTGTTCCCCAGGGATCTGTCTTGGGTCCATCACTTTTTAACATACAGTACGTATCTTTATCATGGGTATAACAAAAGGAGGTTGGACCAGCAAGTTTGCTGATGACACAAAGATTGGACATATTGTAGACAGTGACCACCAAGCTGGTTTACTTCAGGCTGAGACTGAAGAATAATATGAATGGTCACCAATCAACGAAATGAATTATAATCACAAGAAATGTGCCATTATGCATTTTGGATATAAGAACCCTTGTTCAACTTATAAACTGGGAAATATGATTCAGAAAGTTTTTGAGAGTCAGAGAGATCTTGGTATTACAATAACAAACAACCTCAGGTACACATAATATTGAAATGACACCATCAGCAAATGCAATAGAATAATCGGATGCATAAGGAGGAATATTATTAGTAGTTGTTGTAGGGATGTCATCATGCCTATGTACAGGGCACTGGTACGATCACACATCGAGTATTGTGTGCAATTCTGGGCACCCCATAACAGAGTAGATACTGACAGATTAGAATGAGTCCAAAGAAGAACTACCAAAATGGTAAAAAAGTTTAGAGACTATTCACTATATGAGGAAAGGCTCAGTACACTCGAATTCCATTCATTGGAAATGAAGCGGTTAAGAGGTGATATGATCACAGCATATAAATCAGTAGACAATACTGACATCAGGGAATGCCTCCATTTACAGCTAAAAACACCATCAAGGGAAAATAGATATCATAAGCACCAGTTGGCAGGCCTGATTTTTAAAACCACCAAGAAAGGTTACTGGTTCACTCTATAGGTAGTTCTTAACTGGAATAGACTACTAGTTGTTGTGATTGACAGTGGAACCCTAAATATATTAAAATTTTAAATTATTTGCAAAAAACTTCATTAATGCACCAGTTAGGGCAACTTAAAGCCACAAAAGTAGGGAAATGGGTTATTAGGTTTTCCAACCCTAACTCCCCACACCCACCCCTGAAGCAGGATAAGGAAAAAACATTAGGGTTTTGGGTCTCTGGAATCTTGGTGAATCAGTGGTGGGGGCTTCCTTGGGGTTGTCAACCCTAATGTTCACCCCTTCCCTAGCCTGCAGTTTCCAGTCCAAAGCATAAGGTACAGCTGCAAGCCAATGCCTCATAGTAATACACTCTTCAAAGGTAGAGAAACAGGTCTCAGCACATGCTGCCAACACAGTTTGATGTAGCTTTCTTCACACAGGGCCTCGCAGATACAGGTGTGTGAAACAAAAACTTTCACTGGTGGAATTGAAGCAAAAGTCAGACTTTCGCTTCTACGAAAGTTCGAAAATCCATTTCTGAATTTTCATAGAAATTGCCTGCCCTACACCCCACAGTACATTTCTCTTCCTGGTGTCTAGTGGCCCACCCCCACTGGTTGCCAGTCATCGCCCACTGTATAATAAATGAATTCCCTGGTGGCTAGCAGTTCCTCCCCCAACCAGATCATCGACTACATACCTAAAAAAATACCTGGTGTCTAGTGGCTCCCACCACCGGTCATCAGTCGCCACCTGATGTATAATATATTAATTCCCTGGTGGCTAGCGGTCCCTCCCCCCATTCGATCACCCACCTGACCAAGACATCATGCCCTGGTGTCCAGTGTAACCCCAATCCCGATCCCCTGTATAGCCAATACCTTTTTTGTTTTCCTCCATCTTATTTTCCATTTTCTCCCCCCCCAAATGTGAAAAAAAACCAAAATAACATTTTGCAAGGGCAGCAAAACATGCATCTTGCTTATTGGGTCTCCATCAGATGGATTCTGCACTTTTGTTCTGGTAAAATGACCCCAGAATGTGTTTTATTTATATATTAATTCCTTGTTCGTCACTTGCTAAGATCATTTTTCAGGTGTCCTTTCCTGTTCAAATGAAAAAGGATCATGTCTGACAAACAAGGATTTCTAACTGGTGTCTAGTGATGCCCCCACCTTCCCATCATTGTCCCCGTATTTCTTTCATTTTATATTTTTATTACAAAAAATTACAGCCAGCCTAGTGGTACTGAGGCGCTGGATGCCTTACCTCTCACCATGCCAGCAACCCATGTTCAGGAACAAGCACAGGTTACCGGGCGTCAGCTGGGGTGGAAGGGCTGGGAGTGCACAGAGTGGCCATCAGGCAGCACTCCTTTTCTGGCTTGGGGAGGTAGGCCTCTCTGCCTCTTGGCTGCCACCGAATGGAGGCTCAATGGTAGCATCGGGGCACTAGAGGGGCTGGCACAAGGCCAGGTGGGTGGATGAGGGCTGCGCTGGTGCCAGTGCACATGCGCGCCTCCATGCACATGTGCTGTTGTGATGGCTGAGGCCCCAGGGAAGTAAGGGGAGAAAAATCAGGTGGAAAAAGAACCCCCAGAGGCAGGATGAAGACTGATCCTCTGCAGGCTCCACATCAGTGGCTGGGCATGCACCACAAGTCCTGTGGCGGAGGATGCTAGTGTAAGATAAGTCCCAGGGGAGCTGGGTGACAGGGCTGGGGGGGGTCAGATGAAGGGGCAGCCAGGGAAAGGAGAATAAAGCAGTCCTCCTTTGAGCTTCAACATCATTTAGTATTTTAGCACTTATTAGTTTACTATGAGTGTTCTCTAAACTTTTTGTGAACATGGCTGTTTGAGTTTTTATATAAAGTATCTTTCAGTACTCACTGTGATTAGACTCAAGAGCTGAGTTTTATTAGCGGACTGCTAGGTGTGGGAGTATGAAGCAACGAGACGCTTGAGAAGTAGTGGATCTGGAATGCTCCTTGAACAGTGGAGAAGTCCATTTTAGAGCTGGCAGCACTTAGAATTTTGAATTTATTCAGTCAATTATTAAATGGATGAGAAGAGAGACAGGAGAAGAGACTCGAGGAGTTTTGGCTGCACTACAAGTACTGAAAGGCATATTCCTATTAATTAAAGGTATGACAACTTTACCTGGGGCTGGGGGGAATAAGGACAGTATGTATGTAAAAGGAAGGTGATACTACACTTAGTGGAGTGTCCCTCTCTTTTAGACTCCTCAGATTGCCCTGCTTCTTGCGGAGGATATGGCTACTGAGCTGGGCATTTTGGGCCCTGGGAGTGAGAAGAAACCTGTGAAGACTCAGTGGTGACAGATACCAAGGGCTTAAAAGGGAATGCATTTTTGAAGGAGATGGAAGCCTGGGAATCTTAGCAGGTATAGATTTTCACCTGGCAGGAACTCACAGAGAATAAGGGGAGCTGACCGCCCACTGCGCAAACAGGGGATGGATTCCCGGAGAACAAGAATGGAATTATCCAATTAAATTTCATTGTTTTCAACACCTCTTAGCCTCAAAGGTATTTTGCCAGCAGTAGTAAAAGAAAGCAGTTTGAGAAAATCCCCTTTTTCAGACATAAAAATTGTTTAAATATTAACTGAGACATTGCACTGGTGGAAACCCACTTCTTTAAATGAATGGAGATGTTAAGGCTATAAAAGATTAAATGCTTTACTGGCTTGCCTTTACTTTCTGAACTGCAGTCTTCCAGCTTCAACTGAACCTAGCACTATAAGCTGCTAGTATATGAACCCCATAAAAAGCTAGAACTTTGTGTGAATTCAGTTTAAACCATTTGAGTCACTACAGGGTTTTCTACAGAGTCTGTGATAGCATACATTTTTAAGAAGGACCTTACCATCATGTATATTTTATATGTATTGGCAGGATGGTTCATATTTTCATGAAAGTGTTAGTATGGTTTAGCAAATAGTGAGCCATCCTAATTAAGGAGCTGGTACTCCAATTGTTCATTGCATGTGGTAAGATTCCAGCAGGCAAGAATCTGTCATATCAAGCACCTATTTAGTAGATAAGTGTGATTACAGTGGTTAAGAAAACTTCATAAGATTTTTATTTTTATGGTACTTTAATTTTCTAACTTATTAGATTTCTGATATTTTGTTTTTATGTATGTCTAACTTGGGAAAAACTATGAAAGGTGGTTTATACCTAATGGATTTTGACATATGTAAATTAAGAAGACATGGAGCTAAAAAAAAAAAATTAAGTAACGAGAGCATAAAGAATGATTATAGTTCAAAAACATCCTACCCATATTCAGATTTAAACTTCTTTGGCTAGATTCGAAAAATATCGCAAAGTGCAGCACAAAAGCTTGCTTTGCACTTTGCGATTGCCCAGGTAGTAAAAAATGCTGTTCACAGATGGATAGCATAGGGTGCTATTTGACTGTGAATAGGGGAAGGTAGAGGCAGCGGTAACCCCATTACCATTTCCTCTAACCCCACTAGCACTGCCCCAACCTGCATTCCTTAATTGGCCCCATAATGAATAGCACCAGTGAGCTATTTGTTATTCACAAAAGCAGCCATGCAAATTAGCCCTTTGGGCATGCAAATTGCTAGCTGCCATTTGTATGCCCATTATAGTCTCATTTATATGAGTTGTGGGTGTCCTAGCTCACCCCCATCCTCTGTCTGATGTAGCTGTAGTTAGTGGTGGTCTAGTGGTCTTTCCCCTGTTCCCGATGCCAATCCCTGTCCTGTTATTTCCATGAAATATCCCTGGTAGTGCAGTGGCCTCTCCCCCCTCCCCCAATGTCTGATTGCCTTTCCTGTTATTCACAAATATATGCCTTGGTAGTCTAGTGGTCCCACCCCCACTGTTCGATCGCCATTCGGTTATTCAAATAAATATTATCTGATAGTCTAGTGGTCCTTCCCCCCAACCCTATTCTCCAATCACCATCCTGTTATTAAATCTGAATTTCCCTGGTAGTTCAGTAGTCTCTCCCCCCTCCCTGATCGCCAGTTGCCCTCCAGATATTTTTTCCCAGAGTTTCCTGGTAGTCTAGTGATCACTCCCTGTTCCCCATCCCAAGAAATGTGTAAAACCATCACCCTGGTGGCCTAGTGGACCCCCCCATCTTGTCAGACACTAATCCCTCCACCCTGCTCATCCCTCCAACCCAATCCCCAGCCAGCGACCAGCACAGTCCTCCTCTCACCTCCATGGCTGGCTGTCGACTGAGCTGTGAATTAGTGCATACTCACTCATTGACAGTAATTAAACAATCACTGTGCATGAGTGCATACTGTATACATTACTCACTCATTCACAGCTCAGATGGTAGCGAGCCATGGAGGAGAGAGGAGGGCTGTGCAGGTCATTGACTGGTGATCGGGTTGGAGAGGGGTGGGGTGGGGTGTCAATGTCTGACAGGGTGGAGGTGGGTGGGTGGTCCACTAGACCACCAGGGTGACAGTTTCCCGTATTTCACAGGATCGGGACAGGAAGGGACCACTAGACTACCAGGGAAATTCATATTTAATAACAGGACAGTGATCCAAGAATGGGGAAGGTGGACTACTAGACTACCAGGTAATATTTATTTGAATAACAGGATGGTGATTGGACATTGTGGGAGGGACCATTAGACTATCAGGTAATATTTATTTGAATAACGGGACGGTGAGCGGACACTGGGGTGGGGGGCAGGGAGCTGTAGACTACCAGGTAATATTTATTTGAATAAGGGATGGTGATTGGACATCGGTGGGGAGGGATGACTGGCCTACCAGGGTATTTATTTGTTTTATATGGGAACAGTGATTGGGGAGGGGAGGACCACTAGGGCATACATTTTATTACAAAGGTACATGCGATCGTGGCAAGGGGGTGTAGTACCCTGCCAACCACTAGGGCTTAGAGTTTAGAAGAGATTTTCCTCTCCGGTATTTTCTCCACGCAAGTGTAGACCTGCATGACTTACAGATTCTCATGTATACTAACACACAGTGCAACATATGGTATTTATACATAGCAAGGTAGTATTGTTGTGCTTCTGTAATTCATTGTGCATATGACTGTAGAATTCTAACAAAGTTAAGTGCTAGGCAACCTTTGTTACAGATAACATTAGTATTGCTTCACACAGGCCTTATGATATAGCTGACACATTTTTTATTTTTGGGCTAACTAACATTTCTGTAATTGTAACACAGAACTGGCCTTCACCAGTTCTGACACTGGCTTCACAATGGCTAGTTGTACCCTTATCAGTATAATGTAGATGGTTTTCTAAGCATCTTTGCTCTGTAACTCAGAGCTGATGTCAGCCAAGTTCCTAACTAATCATGTATCCAGCGACTGTTAGCCAGTATGATTATGTAGCGGTGTTAGAGCACCACCTATAGCTTTTTGCCCTACTGCAAGGATCAGCACTTCCTTATAACTATTGTATTGTTCTCAAAATAACTACAGTTAGCATTATATTATCAGTTGTAAAAAACAAAAACAAGGCGCTGTGTCAGCATGTGGTCTAAAAGCAAAACAAAATGGATATATTAAATGCACGCTGAAAATAGAAAATAGAGTTAAAAATCTACGTTTCAACCTTAGGTCTTCTTCAGGAAATATCTAAAAGAGAAAAAAAATACAAAGTAAGTGTAGAGGAGAGGTAAAATGAGAGATATATTTATATGTGGGGAAAGGGGAAGCTCAGGGATAAGAAGTAATAAATGGTAAGATTAAGAGAATCTGTGAAACAAAAAGGTGATGATGGGAAAGATAAAGCATAATAGGAGTGAAAGAGCTAGGGAAGTTCCCAGGTGGGGACTAATTAACAGGGCCTAGTAAGAAGGCTGAAAGGTGACAAATGTGTGGGAAGGAGACAGAAATGGAGACTTATGGTGAAAATGAAAAAGCAATTAAATGAGTACAAAAACAAATAGACTTTACGGAAAAAAAGGGATGGCTGAAAGATGTTAGTGGAAAATAAGTCTATCATTTAAACCAGAGGGCTGCTGGGAGCCAAGGCGGATGATCAGCTTGGTTACCATGTTTTTTTCTATGGTCAGGACCCCAGAAGCCCTGCTGAAGGACACAAACAGAAAGGTCATTGACATTGTGGTCCCTGGAGATAAAGTGGGATACAATGGGTTTAGCAGTTTCACTATTCCTGACTGCTCTGTAATGTTCCCTGAAACGGTCAGCAAGACGCCTACCAGTTTCTCTGATGTAAATAACTGTACACTTCCTGCAAAGAATACAATACACCAGATTAGTGGAGGTGCATGAGAATTCCCTGGTGATGTGAAAAACACCTGTAGGCCCCCGAATTTCAGTCACACTGGAAATAAATCTGCAGGTGTAGAAGCGAGTCCTGTTGCAAGGTTTGGTACCTGGGAGGGGAGGAACTGTTAGGAGTAGGTAGGCTGCTTTTAACCAGGAGATTCAGCAGGTTATTAGTGTGTCTACGTGCAGAACTAAGGATGAGCTAATTGTCTTCCGAGCTTGTCTTCCACCAGTAGAATTGCTGTATTCATTATGCACCTTCTTTTTATCTCTAGTATAAGACTTTGTGTAAGATTGTTTTTCTCAGGGTTTCATAATGACACTGCAGTGTTGGAGATTCTAAACTGAACTCCCAGCAGATAAGCTGTCCTTTGTACATGTATTTGGAGAATAAACCTTTATTCTGTGAAAAACCTGTCTCCTACATCATGTTTGACATCAGGTGCAGAATCTGCCAGCCAAGCAAAGGCAACACAAGGGAATCCCACAAAAGGTCCAGTCTTGCTCAGGTCAAGGGAGGGAGTTTTGTTGGACATTATAGGTTACTGATTGCAATTTGCTAAATCTGGAAATTGGGGGACAAAACAATGTTACTAGAGTTGAAATGTTTATACTGGGACAGGACCTATAGTTGTCCTAAGCCCATGTAGCCTTGGGCTACTCAGGGTCCCTATTTCCTAAAGTTAGTGGTCTAGAACCATAAATGACTGAACTGGAAAGCCTCTCTGGGAAGTCTGCCCAAAAGAGACTAATAGGTTGGTCTAATTAGTCTATTCCTTCTGAGGATCTAATGGAACAAGGAGAGTTAGCCCTTTTGGTATACTCTGAGCTTCCATATTAAAGGGAGCCAAGATATTGTACTAAGTGCTCTTAAACAAAGGGGGCCCGATTCCAAGAGAACCCCCAGAGTAAGATGCAAAGTACACCTTGACGGAGAAATACGTCCACGAAACTGCGACATGTGACTTGCACCCAATTCCAGAACGCGGGCATATTACGGCAGAAAATACTGGACTTATGCATATCACAAGTTACGTCCATGACAAATGGTATGAAACACAAAATGGACAGAAAAAGTTACGCACCATGCAAACAAATGCCAATAAGAAGAGGGCACAGCAAAAAGCTGGTGTATACGGACACATAGTCAGGTGGCAATGGCACAGAACAATGCAGTGGCAGCACAGGCTGCCAAACAAAGAAAACGTAAAAAGAACTTAACAAATGAGGAGAGAGATGTCCTCCTACATGAGGTAGAGTCCCATGCCAAACTGCTGCTGGGCAAGGGTGCGGAGAGGAAACTGTGGAAAAAGCAGAAAGATGCCTGGAATGTAGTTGCCAGGAAGGTCAATGTGGTAGCCAATGCCAGGCGCACCATGAGAGACCTCCAAAAGCACCTGAATGACTTAAAGCAGTATGCCAAAGAGAAGGAGGCACATAAGTGCTGTGCATTGGCAACAGGTGTGGGGGGGGGCAAGCAAAGAAAGACTCCTCACCGCCCATGAACAATGTGTACTGGCATTCCTCAGACAGCACAGTGTGCACAGGAACACTGACCTGGATACAACAAGAATGCAGAGTGGCACAGGTAGGCATTACACAATCACAGTAATAGCAATGATCTGTGTGCCACTGCAGTGTGACTGTGCATGGCTGGGGTGGGCCTAGGACATTGCAGCTGGGCAGCTGCATGGTGTGTTTATAGTATAGTGGTGGTGGTGGGGTGCCGGGGTGCCACTGGGATGCCAGTTGTGGTGCAGTGTATGTGGGCATGGAGTTCAAGAACGTTCTGTGGTGTTGCATGGAGTGTAGCACTGTATGGGGGAGGCTGGAGGTCCTGTGCTGTTGCATGGTGTGTAACATTGTATGGAGGGGGGAGCTGGAGGTCCTGTGCACATGCATGGTGTGTAGCACTGCAGGGGGGGACTGGAGGTCCTGTGCACATGCATGGTGTGTAGCACTGTATTGGAAGGGTGCTGGAGGGACTGTGCTGTTGCAAGGTGTGTAGCACTGTATGGGGGGGCTGGAAGGACTGTGCTGTTGCAAGGTGTGCAGCACTGTAGGGGGGCTTGGAGGGGACTGTGCTGTTACAGGGTGTGTAGCACTGTAAGGGGTGGGGGCTGGAGGGATGTACAATTGTATGTTGTGAGACAATGTGAGTAGGGGTGGGTCCAGGTGGGCCATGGACAACAGGAGGGATGGCCTTTGCTGCATGTCAGCATTGGGTTGGGGTGGTAGACTGTGCCGTTGTGTGTGTGTAGTGCTGCTGGATAGCAGGCAATGTCTGTCAATGCACCTGACCATGGGGTTGCACATTAGTGACTCACATGAGTAGCAGAGCTGTGCAGCCCCACGCGTAAGTGTCACACCACACACACAGGTCAACAGGCGAAGGTGTCAGGCATCTTCAGGAACACATGTGCAGAACAGGAGACACACTGTTGACTCTGGGACAGGAACATGTGTGCATCACAGTGCAGTAGGCCACAGTCAGGGATACAGCAAGCATACATGGGCGCCATACCTGCCTGTACATGTCACACAGCTGGCATGCTGGGAATGACAGAAACTGTTGTAACCCCACAGGTACAGTGGGGAAACAAGCAGCGGAGGATGACACCAGTGGCACAGGCAGTGACACAGAGGAGTCCAGCACAATCCCTACAGATATACAGTACACCGACACATCACAGGTGCAGAGCACAGAAGGCACTGGGGTGCTGCACAGTGAGGGCACAGCCATTGAAGATGATATGACGAGGATGTCAGGGACAGAGCTGGAGAACATAGTGGAGAGCTGTGACACGTACAGTGTCGACAGCATAGTGACTAACATAGTGCAGGACCTAAGCCCCACTACAATTGAGGAGCTGGAGGCACAACTGGACGAGGCAGCATGGTCCCTGCAGAAGCAGACTAAAAGTCCCCCCACAGACTATGCCACCTTCTGCCAGTCATTGGTGGGACAAAAAGGAGGAGCAAACAGAAATGCTCAGATGCATACGACCGTGCCTCGACACGCACCACAAGAACCTAGATGAACGGATGTGCAGCCTAGTGACAGCCATTGAGCATGGTACATGCCATACAAAGGCATCTGTGAACAAGCTTGTGGAGGCCATGCAGGCCACACAAGCCTGTGTTAAGGCCCAGACACAGGCCATCACTAGGCTTGCAATGGCTGTGGAACAGTCCGTTGAAGAGCAGCATAATCAGACAGACAGTCTTGTAGAACATCATGGCGACACAGCTTATGAGGCAACATGTTGTGAGGAATGTAGCTACACAGACACACAACACCATGCATCATGACAACAGAGACCAGCACACAAAACACATAGCTGTAGCTGTACAAACCACTGCAGTGCAGCAGCAGACCACGCAACCAGCAGGCCAACACTGATGGCAGGGCAACAGCCAACACCAGCTGCCACACAGATGCAGCCACCTACACCAGATGCCCGTAACACACAGGACCAGGATGCAGGACTATCCATCCCCATCACCAGGAGTAGGGCCCGTAGTGGCCATGAACTGGTAGGGGTGTCAGACAACGGTGCTACCAACAGCAGCAGTGTTGTGCAGCACACAGAAACAGAGAGGCAGGATGTGTCTGTGGGTAGTAGGGTGCAGCATACTGCTCAGACATCTGTGCCTGCCATGGGACAGACTGACCATGTCAAACAGGACACAAAGCATGGGACTGCAGCATGGACATCAGGGGCATCACCAGAGGTATAAAGTTGAGGGGGCTAATGCCCCACAGTCAAAATCCTAACAAAGCTAGAAGGGGGGGGGTCCGGGGGCATGCCACCCCTGACAATTTTGAGGTTTTTACCATCAAATGGTGGCTTTTCCTGTATTTTAATGGTGCAATATATGTCTGAGAAGCCTGGTTATCATGACATCTATTAAATGGTACATGTGAAAAAATTTGGTTACTGGACCACCGAGGACAACGGAAAGAGAGACACCATTATCCCAGCAGATCTGCTGGGAAGGTTACAGTCCCCCAAAGCAAATAAGAGCCCATTAAGACACCATTATTCAAGGGCGTCACCAGATGTATAAAGTTGGAGATGGGGCTAATGCCTCATAGTTAAAATCTTAACAAAGCAAGGGGGGATCAGGGGCATGCCCTACCCAGAAAATGTTGACATTTTACCTTCAAATGGTGGCTTTTCCTGCATTTTAATGGTGAAAGATATTTTTGAAAAGCCTGGTTATCATGACCTCTGTTTATAGGTACATGTGGAAAAATTTGGTCAATGGACCACCAAGGACAACGCAAAGAGAGGCACGATTATCCCAGCCGATCTGCTGGAATGGTTACCAGACCAGACCCCAGAAGAAAAGAGAGACAAATCAGACAGATTTACCCCAGCAGATCTGCTGGGAAGGCTACAGGACCCCAGAGCAAAGTAATGAGTATGCTATCAGAAAAATGCCCTTTATCAGACAGAACTGAACCTAACACACAGCCGGGCTCAGGGCCAAAAACTATGCCAGCTTCCAAAGTACAACTGACAAAAAAAAGGTTTTGAAGCAAAAATTAAATCAGACTGATAATAGCTTAGCTCACAGCCTGCTTGCCTGCCCTAGCTCATGCTGTATAAAAGTACAAAAACAAGGGTTATACTTAGGCAGTAGTCTGTAACACAGGCTAACCTTAAGTTGCCACAAAGCCACAACACAAACCCCTGTCTCAGAGGGTAAGGTGGTTAGAAAGAGGTGAAGTGCTGGTATTTATTTTTTTTTCCGAGCTCTAGCCTCTCAACTCTAGCTATTTCTGGTGAGAGCCTTAATTTTAAACCCACAACAAAACCCCCCTCCTCAAAAAAGTGATGTTATTTCTTTTTGAGCTGGAGACTGGGAGAGCCTTTGATTTATCTGTCAGCAGACAGGGTACAGGTACACTACTGACAGTAAAGACATATTTTAAGTAGTGTCACTCACAAGCTGTCTGTCTGAGCTAGTGAGCTTGAAGTTCCCCACAACACAAACCCATCCCAACCCCCCGTGATTGCCTGTCTGCTATCTTCAACCAACTCTGTAGGTAAAAAAATAATCTTATTTATTTCAGAGCGCTCAACTAGGGTTGTCAGAACAGGTTCTGGCAAAGATTCGAACCCTCCTCGAACCCTGGTGTTCGAGTTCTAACTTAGAACTCAACACTAAACGGTTCGCAAAAGGGTTCAACTGGCATACAGACGCTGAGACGACCGGGCCCAGTGGGGCAACGCAGCAGCTGGATCTGTGGGGTATTAAAGAGATGCGCACGAGGAGGAGCGCCATTTGACTGAGGATCATCGCAGACAGAGGCAGCAGCAGCAGGCAGCACCAGCAAACTGTAGCAAAGCGTTAGCGATCCGCCACTCTTGTCCAGTTGTGGCCACTTTTCTCCTGTGAGACCGAGAACAAGAAAAAAGCTAAAAATCGGGGGAGAGACTGGGAGTGGGACTAGGGGCTGTTCAGGACAGAAGGAGGGAATCGGAGGGATTAATCAAGATTGGGGGGAGGACTGGGAATAGGGAGGGATTGATGAGACCAATATCAGGAGGACTGGAGGAGGACTCTGAGAGAGACTAAAATAAAATAAGAAGACTGAAGATTATAAGAACCTTTGTGAATGTGAAATGTGATTATTTGAAACTGCAGCACACTGCACACTCAGCAGCTGCCAGCAACAAGCATACAAGGGGCAAAAAAAGGCAAATAAATCTTTCTGAACCCCTAGTGTGTCACAGAGAGAAGCCCAGTGGTGTGCCCCTGACTGCACTGTACTGTACCCTACACCAGTGTGTGTTACAGAGAGAAGCCCAGTGGCCAGTTGTGTGGTGGCATTAACCTTACATGACAGAAACGAGGGGGGCAAAAAGGCAAATAAATCTTTCTGAAGTAACCCTAGTGGTGTGTCAAGAGAGAGAGAGAAGCCCAGTGTGTGTGCCCTTGACTGCACTGTACTGTACCCTACCCAGTGTGTGTTACAGAGAGAAGCCCAGTGGCCAGTTGTGTGGTGGCATTAACTTACATGACAGAAACGTGAAATATAATTCTCATTCCCTGGGTTGCGATGTGACTCGCCTCCTGTGGTCAGCCCATCACCCTGCTGCTGTGTGCCCTTTGACTGCACTGTACCCTAACCAGTGTGTGTTACAAGAGAGAAGCCCAGTGGCCAGTTGTGTGGTGGCATTAACCTTACATGACAGAAGCGAGAAATATAATTCTCATTCCCTGGGTTGCGATGTGACTCGTCTCCTGTGGTCAGCCCATCACCCTGCTGCTGTGTGCCCTTTGACTGCACTGTACCCTACCCAGTGTGTGTTACAGAGAGAAGCCCAGTGGCCAGTTGTGTGGTGGCATTAACCTTACATGACAGAAACGTAGAAATATAATTCTCATTCCCTGGGTTAGTATGTGACTCCGTCTCCTGTGGTCAGCCCATCACCCTGCTGCTGTGTGCCCTTTAACTGCACTGTACCCTACCCAGTGTGTGTGTTACAGAGAGAAACCCAGTGGCCAGTTGTGTGGTGGCATTAACCTTACATGACAGAAACGTAGAAATATAATTCTCATTCCCTGGTTTGCGTATGTGACTCCGTCTCCTGTGGTCAGCCCATCACCCTGCTGCTGTGTGCCCTTTGACTGCACTGTACCCTACCCAGTGTGTGTTACAGAAAGAAGCCCAGTGGCCAGTTGTGTGGTGGCATTAACCTTACATGACAGAAACATAGAAATATAATTCTCATTCCCTGGTTTATGATGTGACTGTCTCCTGTGGTCAGCCCATCACCCTGCTGCTGTGTGCCCTTTGATTGCTATGTGTATGCCTATGCCCAGCAGCCCAATCATTCTGTAAGCCTTGAACCTGGGATCCTTTAGTTGCAAACTGTCATATTCTTCAATTACTTTCAGTCCACGTATCACAGTGTCACACAACCAAAATAAAATTTTGGAGTTGTAGCCAGCGATTACAGATCACATTGCTTTGTTACACAGGAATTGTTTGGGTGTTGGTGTGTTCACTGCAGTATACTGGACTGGTAGTACTGGTACTTACTGTCTGTTATGGCTGACACCAACATAGATGAAGCATTTAGTGCTGGTGTTGGAGCAGGTGTTGGTGGTAGTGGTAATCCTGGTGCTAACAGAAATAACCAAAATGTTTCACGTGATAAAATTCAACAAACAGCAAAAGAGCAACAGTGAAGTGTGGTAAAGGGGACCTTTAAGAAAACCTGTACAGCTGCTGGGGTCACACGGAGAGGCACCATAAGGTATGCCATTCATGCCGTTAAGATCCCTGTGACTAGCAGCAATAATACAAGTGACAGTGAGTCCCTCTCTGACTCAGACAGTAGCTCTTTGTCTCAGTCCCACACTGTTGTGTCTCGTGACAAATCATTACTTCCTCAACAAAGTGAAATGAGCAAGTCTGCTGACAATGAATCAGGTAGTGCACTTGCAAATACATCCAGCACTGTTGGCAATGAAAAGGACATATCCATTGAATCCACCACTTCTGTGTTGGCCAGCAATGAAAATCCATCAGAGTCTTCTGTCCACTCTTCTAGCACCAAGGAGCATGTCCCAGGTTCTGTTAGGACAGGTGAAAAGACACAAACAGTCTTTAGCTATCTTCCTAGCACTCAAACAAAATCTGTCACATCTGAGGTGTGGAATTATTTCTGTCAGTAAAACTGATCCATGCAGAGCAATTTTTTCCCTGTGTAAACAGAGTGTAAGCCGTGGTAAAGTTGTGTCATGCCGCAGCACTACAGCTCTTAACGCCATCTGAAAAGCATTCGGTTTGCTTGATCATCCAAAACCAAAACCCATGTCCTCCATCTTCCAGACCGCACGTGAGAAGGGTCAGGATCAGGAATCTGAAATGGATACTGAATTGTCTGAACTTGATGCGGGCAGAACCACTGCCAGCCCTAGGATCACTGTTACCACCAATGCCAGCACCATTAGTACCAGTTGCACATCCAGTGATGGCACTGAATGTATAAGTCCTAGTCCACCATCTCTCGCCCATCTGCCCATCGAGCACGGTGTATAATAAACCAGCAGGGACATGTTGCAAACAGCTAACACTGTCTCAGGCATTTGAAAGGAAGAATACCTTTACTAGAAATCATCCAAAGACCCTTCATCTTAATCACCGAATTGGTGAACTGTTAGCCGGAGCCCTTCTCCCATACTCTTTGGTAGATCATGAGGATTTTAGGGAGCTCATGACATTAGCAAAGCCTCGTTACAATATTCCTCATCGAAGGTACTTTTCCTATGTTGAAATACCAAACATTTATCAGGCTTTAAAAGCGACAGTGATGCTTGCACTTAAAACTGCAGAGGGTGGGGTTATTCATGTCACAACAGATATGTGGACCAGCACTCAAAACATAGATTACATGTCCCTTACCGCTCACTGGGTCACGTTTTCCTGTGCTTCTTCAAAAACAAAGACACCCCAAAAGATGGCGCTGCTGCATATAAAGAAGTTTGGGCAAAGTCATACTGCTGCAAACATCTTGCAGGAACTAAATGACCTCCTTGATGAATGGGTTTATTCTCACGGTCTAAAATGTGGCTTCATAGTAAGTGACAATGGAGCCAACATCTTAAAAGCAATACAGGATGGAGGATTTCTGCATGCTTCTTGCTTTGCACATTGCTTACATTAATTGTCACGGGATTTCTCAGCAACGAAACACAAGTGGATGGTATGATTGCTGTTTGCAAAAAATTGTGACTCACTTTTCAGATTCAACTAAGGCTATACGGACATTGTCCAACTGCAAAAAAACACAAGCTGCCCCAGCAAAAGCTGATTCAAAATGTTTCCACTCGTTGGAACTCAATGCTTTATATGCTGCAGCGCCTCTTGGAGCAAAAGCAAGCTGTACATGAGTACTGCTCCAGTTACATTATTGGAGATGGCATTATGCTGTCTGTGCTGCAGTGGAAATTAATGGAGACAGTGTGCTGTATCCTAGCTCCTTTTGAGACAGCTACAAGGGACATGTCTTCTGAAGGCGCATCTGTGAGTCAGGTTATCCCACTCATAATGCTCATTTCACATCATCTTAGTGTTCTAAATCTACAAATAGAAAAAGACAGATCTGAAGCGCAGACAACATGTCGCCTGTATCATGGGAATCTTGTAAAGAGAATGAGCGAGCGCTTCAAAACCAATGACAAATTAGTTGCAATGACGAAATCAAAACACTACATCCTTGCAACTCTCTTAGATCCCAGGTTCAAGGCTATACATCTTCCAAAAACAGATGATATAGAGCAGTACAAATGTATGTTGCTAGATGAGCTGCAGCACTACAGGAGTCAAACACAGACACGCACAGTACCATCAGGTTGTCATCACCACAACATGCAGGTTCATCTTCACAAAGGGATACAGAACTGGAAAAGTCACCAAACATTAACAGTAGTTGTTCCACAACTGCCACTTCTTCAGCCCTTAGTAGCAAGCTAAATCTGTGGCAAAACCTTTCCCAAATTGCTGCCATACCAGCTGCTTCTGCTGATTCCTCTTCTGAGCGGTCTCTGTCAACATGGTAGACAGTTACCTGCAAGAACTGCCTATTCCTATTGATGCATGCCCTTTGAATACTGGAGA
Source organism: Neoceratodus forsteri (assembly GCA_016271365.2). Classification (NCBI taxonomy): domain Eukaryota; kingdom Metazoa; phylum Chordata; order Ceratodontiformes; family Ceratodontidae; genus Neoceratodus; species Neoceratodus forsteri. The sequence continues at coordinate 260,234,385 of JADMNL010000022.1, read as the reverse complement.
TCAAAAAGTCAATTTGGACAGAGCTGTATGATGAAACCTGTAAATATCTTGGTTGTCCTGCAACAAGTGTCTCTTCAGAACGCATGTTTAGTACAGCTGGCAATACTGTGACAGACACCAGAAATAGGTTGCTGCCAGAAAATGTACACACATTAACTTTTATTAAAGTTAATAAGTCAAGATTTCGTATCCTACAAGAGTATACAAACTGATCCTGAAGTGATTGATGTTGTGGATGTTGATGGTGATGATGACAACTCAGATGGTGGTGGCTGGTAAAATACTGTGTGGGACTGAGTCTCTGCACCAAAAAGGAAACTTTACAGACTGTGATGACTTTGGTTGTCGTCTCTCTCCTTTCTCGATCTACTACCTTGGACTATATACCCCCCAAAACTTTCACCATTTCATGGCAAACTGCTTTGTAGCTAGGCTCTAAACTAAAGTCAACAAGTTTTATATACAGGGCAATTTTAACATCAGTGGGAACAGGCCCAAATTTGGCATAAAAGGGACACTGTCACGTCAATCCTTTCTGTATCATATTATTTATAGTTAAAGTGCAAACATATATTTTTGGATTTACCTTCTGTGACTTTGTGGTGCATCAGCATGGGCTGGGACAGGAGACGGTCTATTTTTCAATTTTAAAGAGGACAAAACAATGAGTTCTAATTGGTAGCTGTTTATTATTTTTCAATTACAGAAATGTTAGCCATAACGAAAATGGATGCTAGTACATGGGTGAGGGTTGTGGGTTGGTTTTAACATGGGTGTAAGGGTGGCATGGGTGCTACTGCACAGATGAGGGTGGTGGAAGAAAAGTGGAATGGGTGATGGGGTGAAAGGTGGGTGTTGTTTTAGTTCTTTCATTTACAGATTCGTGATCAGCTGGGGATGGTGAGGAAAAAAATGATGACAGACCGAACCTACTGTACACATAATATATATTCTTATTAAATACATTGCAAACTGCTGCCACCTAGCACAATTGTCCTGTCCCCTTTAAAAAAAGAATAAAGGAATCAGAAATAAAAGAAAATCTGCATCAGCAGTTTTCATAGAATGTGACGATATCATAGTGTTTTTGCTTTATAAGTAGTGATAATTTGATACATAATGGGGTTGACAGACGCTGTCCCTTAAAACATCACATTCCAACTGCTGCAGCTACATAAATGTTCCTTAGTATGTGGTGAGAAACCACTGTTTTATTTATGTGACTGAAATACAGATTTTATTGAAGTATCAGCTGCAAAAATGCATCATCTTAGAATTTTTGTATGTATTACTTCAATTTGCCAACAAAATGTTGGTATATGTATGCATTACCTTAGAAAATTGTATGCATTTTGCCAGCAACAATGACTGGCATATTTTTTATTAGTTAAAGAGTATACTAAAATATTGAGCGTTTAGCGTTTTATCGATAAACATAGAGAAGCTACGTAGGATAAACAGTTTAAACAGACAAAAGGACCTTTTGTCTGTTTAAACTGTTTTGTCCTCATATGCCTTCAATGCTGTGATGCTACTCAGTTAAAACGCATAATACAGTATATTTTGGAAGTGTTGGTGCAGTCTTTTGTTCTGCGCCTCAGCTTTCTCACAGGCACAAACTTAGGATTGCAGCAGCCTTCTTGTGGTTTCTGCAAATATTTTTTTTATTCCAATGTCTTGACTGAATATGTTATGACATAATGGCCCAGATATTCAAACTGCGCTCAAAAGTAGCGCAACAGCAGGAGCAAGCACAAACCAGTTGCGCAAATGCGCAACAGGTGCGATATTCAAACATGGAGCAGAGCAAATAGCGCAAGCAACCAACGCCTGAATATCGCACATACTGCGCCATCGCAGCAGGAAGGAGAAGCTGAGCCAAATGTTGCGCTTATGGCGCAACCATGGAAGCTCAGCTGAGCATTCCAGAGCTGCCATAGCGCAAGCACAGCCCCCCAGAGCAATGGAACTGCACATCCAGGAGGCAGGCTGGGGCCCACCGCCAGCCATGCCACACATGGGCACAGGAACACACTGCAGAACCCACACCACACCGGCACACCCCAAGCACAGCATCACTGGGGTGGGATTTGATGATCCATGTGCCCATGGGACAAGCCAACAAAGCATAGCAGAGCCCTGACACCAGCACAACCACTGGCAGGCAGAGATGCCACACAGGGGGTTGACAACCACAGTGCACATCAGCCCTCTGATGCACAGCGCACCCTGCACTGTGACCCCAAGACACCACCCATGTGCAGTGACTGGCACTTCAGAAACCATGCAGTCCCCAGCACTCATCAGCCCAGTGCAACACAGAAGCCTAAAGCCACACACCCTGTGCACCCAGCAGTGGTGGGCAGACGGCAAGACCAACCGAAGGCACTGCATGCTGGAGCTACCTCCCCATGCACACACACACACACACACACATCCCAGGACCATACCAGCCCAGATGGCATGTATCACCCCTGCAACTGAGCACCCATAGCCAGCTGCAAATCAGAGACCAACACAGTATTCATATCAAAATAGAAATGTATATTTAAAGGACTAATCACAAAACCAAGTGAAACTATGTACAAGTGGGGGACAGGTAAAAGGCAGGGGTGTTCAAGGGAGGAATAACAACGAGAGGAAGGCAGGGTGATAGGGATGGGAGAAGTGGAAGGGAATGTGGCTATGGCCCAGCTGGCTGCTGGTCCTCCCCTGCTGGCGCCTCCTGTGGCTCCTTGCCGATCACCATGGCACTGTTGGCCTGCAGGATCTCCTGGTTCTGATCTGCAACCTGGCTGAGGTGCGAAGATACTGGGACATCCTCCTGAGTACCTGAGGCCTAGGAAAATGGGAACACAGTCAATGGCTGAGACTGACCACAACCCTGAACACCACCCAACCTGCAAGCCATATAGCCCAATGTCCCGCACCTGTGATGGCATGCACCCACTCACAGTGAACATGCACAGACATCACAAACAGGCGGCACCAGCTATGCGCACCACCGCCCACACACACCGCCCACGTCAATGACAGTACAAACTAGGCTGGCAAGTGATGTGGCAGCGTGGTGCGATGCCAGTTACACAGCTATGTGCCCAGTGCATGCCTGGACCACCAGTGATGCATACACAGGCGTGCCGTGATACTGCACTGTGATGCAGGTCACCTGTGTCATGCCTACATACATGGATACATAGACAGTGTCGGCAGATAAGGGCCTATGGGACACCCAGTCTGTCCATTTGACCTTGTCATGTCACTCTGTTGTCCTATAAGTCCGTTCCCCTTACCCTGACCTCCAGAATTCCGTTATGGCTAACCCATGCATTCACAAATCCCGTGACCAAGTCAGCCCCCACCACTTCCTCTGGTAGGGTGTTCCACTTGTCCACCACCCATTCTGTGAAGAAATACTTTCTCATGTTTCCTCTGAATCGTCCCCCCTCCAACTTCATCCCATGCCCTCTAGTCCTGGAACATCCTTTACGCTTAAAAATATTGTTTTCCTGCACTCTATTCCCCCCTGTAAGATACTTGTATGTCCCCATCATATCCCACACCCTCCTCCCTCCAGGAGTACATGTTCAGTTCCGTCAACCTGTCTGCATAGGACTTGTGATGCAATCCATGCACCATCCATGTCGCCTCTCCTCTGAACCCTCTCCACCCAGTCCATGTCCATACGTAGGTATGGTCTCCGGAACTGTACACTGTACTCCAGTGTGGGGACTCACTAGTGTTTTGTATAGTGGAATTATGACCTCCCCTTTGGTTGTGTCCCGCATGGCTGGTGGTCTTGCCCCCCCAGCATGCAATAGCATCCATGAAGTAATGATACTCACACTCCTCCAGCAGCTGGGTCTGACGCTGCTGCTGCTGCTGTTGGGGCACAACACCCCCCGGCACCGGGGCCCTGGCATGGCCCACGTCACCCTGGTCCTGTGTCCTCACAATCCGGCCTGTGGGAGACATATGTTGAGACAAACATCAGTGTGACTCAAAAGCAGAGTGCCCCTGCCCCAGTGAGAGTGCCTGCCCACACAGCCATAACCATCCATCGACAGCTGCACACACTGACACACCTATGCACAGCCACCCAAGCACACACACACCCCTACAGAGAATATAGGTGCATAGATGGTACACTCACCTGGCCTAGGCACCACGTCCCGCCTGGCACGTGAATGCAGCCGCGTTAAGAGTTCCGGCTCCCTCCAGCGGAGGTCACTGTACCAGTGCTGGCACTGCTCAGCAGACCGGCCCCAGCCAGTGACCTCCACCAGGTCAGTGGCCACTTGCTGCCACACGTGGGTCCTAGGCATGGTGAGGGGGGCCTCACCATACAGTGCCTCACAGTGGGGCTCCACCAGGGACACCAGGTTGGCCACTTCAAGCTGGCTCCAGGACACCGCCCTCCTCCTAGCCATGGCACCAACTTTACAGCAGGCAATATGGCGCCCCGCTGCGCTGTAACCCGCGTGCAGTTGTTGCGCAATAGACCACCACAGGCTCCAATCGCGCTGTTCGAACAGCGCCGTCCACACTTACATCGCTGTCACGGACGAAAGCGCAATGAGAACGTACGCCATGCCATACCAACAGCCAGGGGTCAGAGGGCATACACAAGGTCCGCGACAGCGCGCAGGCTCGCACAGTGCCATGGGGCGTATAGGCATCTCTGCGCGATTGCCAAGCTGAGCACCAGTGCCACAGTGGACTATCGGCGCGGTAGTGCCACAGCCATATGGTGCCCAGTGCTGTAGCGCCACTGGCACAATGGTGGCCATGGCCTGAATCGCCCTGCTCGCACTCAGCAGGTCTGCATACGATGAGCGCGTACGTAGCTGTTGGGCATGCGCCAATGCGGTGTGGCGCGCGGCCACAAACCTGCGCCATTGGCTCAGCCGGACCTTCGTATTGCGCAAAGTGCAAATCGCGATATTGCCGACATATACAAATCATCCGATCAGCCATTCAAAGGCGCGGTGGCGCGATTAGCATGTCATTAAAGTTGAGCCACACCTCATTTGCATGTGTTGCGCTATAAAATGCGACTGTGGGTTGTGCTGGCCAGATTTGGTTACTGCAGGTGAGAGGTGAGTTACATGCTGTGTGATGCTCAGGACAATGCTCATGGGTGGAGGATGATAAAGGCTGAGGGGCTGAGCATGAAAAGGGCACTTAGAAAGGGACAAAGGGCACCCTTTCTATCAGTATCTGCCATGCGGAGAGGAAACGGGGTTCTGCACCCCGGCCGGCAGCTATGCTCATGGGGAAATGCTGTCGACTGCACAGTGACAGGAGTCCACTTCCACCCATACAGATCACCATGACTGACCAGAGCCAAGCTGAGGGTGTGGACGGCGGGCGTAGGAGGAGGCCGAACTTCACCACAGCAGAGACAGAGGCCCTCTTCCAGGCCTACCTGGAGGATGAGCCAACATTGAGTGGACGGAGGGGCACCCCTCAGGAGCATGCAGCTGCATGGGAGGGGGTAGCTCGGGCCGTCAACCTGCACGGAAGCCACCAGCGCTCTGTGCAGGAATGCAGGAAGAAGATGGGGACTGACCGCAGGAGGCTGAAGGAGAAGGTGGCAGCCTTCAGGGTGGCAGATGCTGGCACTGGTGGGGGCCCACCAGTGGTGTTGCAGCTGACCCCTACAGAGGAGACACTGGTCACGGCCATGCAGCCGAGTGCCATTGCGGGCGTACCAGGCGGAGGATTCCAGACAGGTGGAAGCCCATCACTGCACGGTATGACATGGTGATGTTGTTGGGGGGCTGTTGTTCACATGCACTCACATGTACTCTCTTTCTGTTACAGATCCTGTTCGTCTGCAGGAGACGGTGGTGGTGGTGGGTCCAGACAGTGAGGCAGACCTGCTGGACGTGGAGGAGGGAGCATCCACCTCCGCCACCAGCCTGCAGGCACTGCAGCAGCATGCACGCTGGGCCAACAACTCCGGTGTCAGTGATATGGGTGCAGGGGGTGCACAGCCTGTGTCACAGCAGTCTGGCATGCAGGTATGCCAGCATGCTGTGCTATGGCAGTGGCACGCACCTGCACCATTGATGATAGCAGGCCTGCAATGGGCAGTGATAGGTGTGTGTCCCATGACGGACACATGGCAGGCCAGCACGTGCCCTGGGCCTCTCCTGGTTCACACCTGTGTGCCAGCATGCTTGCACAGTCCCAGGCTGTGCCTGTCAGCACCGTGGGGCAGCACGTGGCTGTGCAGGTGTCTGGCACTGTTGTCAGCACGGAGGTGGAACAGGTGGACCTGGGGGCTCAGCAGTTGGAGGGGCGGCAGCAGCAGTTGCACACCAGGTCTGGGGGTACAGTGTCAAGCAGTGGCACATGTCCACCACCCTCTGATCCGCCCATACCTGGTCCTGGCGAACAGCGCCCACCCTCAAGGGGTGCTGTGCACCAGGACCGTCTACACCCTGGGGGTCACGATGCCATTGGGGCACAGTACCCATTGGACGTGCACACCCACCTGCTGCAGGACTCGGTACAGCTGCAGGGGCGTGTTGCAAGGTCCGTGGAGGCACTGTCTGTGTCCGTGGGCGGCATAGCAGGGTGTGCTTGGGACCGAGCCGAGCTGGTCATATGCGGACGGATGTGACCGCTGCCATTGACAGGCTGACCCAGGCAGTGGTCTCTGTCCGCGACGCATTGGCCACCTGTCAGGTGCCCTGTATGCCACACCCCACACAGTGCACTCTCCACTCCCCATTCCCGGCGCGTGCACACCAGGCCTGTCGATGCGGGTTCTGCTGTGGGCATCCGGAGCACCCTGGTGCAAGTTTGTTTGGCAGAATGCAAACCCTGTGCGGGCAAGGTCGTGTTCGCGCGGTGGGACCCCTGGTGGTGCACCAGCGCCACCCGATGTGGCCCTGCTCAGCCTGCCAGTGCTGTTGGGCCACGGCGGGCCACCATGCATCCGTGGTGGCGTGGGGAACCTGACTGAGCTGTCTCCCAGTGCAGGCCCTGTCTGGTGCTGCCCTGTGTGCAATGTGTGTCATGGTGGGCAGTGCACTGCTGGGTGCTCTGCTCACCACGCTGACACACGGACCACCTGCACACTCTCCCAACTGCTGTCCACAGGTGCGTGTGCATGATGATGCCTGCATTGCACTGTACACCAAGGTGCAAGGGTGCCCAGGTCCTGACACGTACATGGACAGTCCAGGTGGTGGGGTGGTTGGTGGTGCTGTGTGTTGGCAATGTCATTTCCGCAGTGCTGTGCTGCTGCCCATGTATGCTGCCTGGTGTGTGTGTGTGTGTCCATATGAGTGCTCCCCTCTCTGATGGTGTGTTGGTATGCCTGGAACCTTCAACTCCCCTGACCTTCATGCACAGTGTGTTCCCTGTGTGCCTGTGGTTTTGCATGGACAGTGTTGCCTGCACATGTCCCCTTGACTTACCTGTGTTGGGTGTAGTGCTCTTCTGCAATGGTGTCCCGGTGCAGCTGGGCCTGCCAGGTCAGTCGGGGTCCCTCCGTCCTAGGGCTGCTCATCACACATCACCGGCACCACTGGCGTCCCATCGCTGTCCCCTCTTGGACCTGTACGGCTATCCCATGGTCTTTGGCCATGTTGTGCAGGATGCAACAGGCCAGGAATATCCCACAGACCTTTTGGGGCTGTACTGTAGGGCTCCGCCGGAGGTGTCCAGGCATCGAGGCGTGCCTTGTGCATCCCAAACACCCGCTCTATGATGTTACGTGTTGCGGCATGTGCCTCATTGTAACCTAGCTGTGCTGGGGTCGTGGGGCGCCGGGTATGGTGTGAGCAGCCAGGGACGGGTGGGTATCCACAGTCACCTGTGGAGATAGTGGAGATCAGTGTCATGTCAGGTCCATGTTGCACATATCCTTGTGTGCCACTACCATGGCACCTGTGTCATTCCACCCTTGCACAGAGTTTGCATTCCATACATGTGTACTCACCCACTAGATGACCCGTGGGGATGTTCCCACTCTCGAATCGATGGCACAGTGCAAACTGGTGCCATATGAAGGCATCATGTGCTCCGCCAGGGTGTGTGGCACAGACATTGATAATCGCCCAGTGGCATCACACACCACCTGGCAGTTGACACTGGAAAAGCCCTTTCGGTTCTGATACGCCTGGCTGTCGGGGCCAGGTGGCATGAGAATGGCCACATGGGTGCAGTCTATGGCCCCTAGCACGCCAGGCATATGTGCTACCCTGTGGAACTCCTGCATGTTTGTTGTACGCTCTGCCGTGGTGCTGGGGAAATGGATGTACTCCACAGCATGAGGCAGCAGTGCGCTGAGGAATTGGGTGAGAATGCGTGACATGGCCGACTGTGTAATGCCTGTGGTGTCCCCTGTCGGCCTCTGGAAGGTGCCCGTGGCGAGCAGGCACATGCAGGCTGTCACCTTGGTCTCCACGGACAGAGCATGACTCCGTCGTGAGGTGCCTGCATCCACATCACTGCACAGCTCATGAAGCCGTCTCAGTATTGCCCTGTTCAGGCGGTGCCGGGCCACAATCTCGACATTTGTGTACAGCTCGAAGCTGATGCGGGCACGATACCGCCTGTCGGGGGCATACCGCTGACGGGCCCCTCCGCGGCCACGTCCCCCTGCAGCATGGTGTCTCACCCCCCTCATTACAGCTTCCATGTGGAAGCTGACACTGTCCATCTCCCTGGCTTCTGCCCCCCCGGCTGCTGTTCCTGTGTTACCCCCGCTGCCCCTACTGCTGCTTCCACTGCACCAGGCACCCTCCACTGGCCTCTCTGTCCTCCTGGACCCACTGTCCCTCTCTGCCCTTCCAGCTCCTGTCTCTCTCTCTCTCTCTGTCTCTCTGCCCCAGTTTGCGGCCTGCTAGGTTCTTGCGCGCTTCCCAGGCCTTTTATTTTGGCTCAAATCCGGTCACTGCGCAACTTCGGCTTAGCCACTCTTGCGCAGTGCGCAAGTGTTCGGATATCGCATTGCGCACTTTATGCATGGACCTGCCCCCTTCGGTTGCGCATGCCTTCATTTCCATTGCGCTGTTGCTCAGCATGTTTTCGGTGGCGCAACTGGCCCCTTCTGAATATTGCAGAATGGCGCATTTTTGGAGTTGCGCATGGCGCAACCCTTTTGAATATCTGGGCCCATATGTTGTGTAACAGTTCCACATGTTGCTGCTGTAGTACTTGGCTTGACTTTGTTATAAAAGCTTTCTTTTAAACATAGCAACTTTTGATTCACTCATTTAAAACAGAAAGCAGCAAATAGCTGAAATTAGGTAATATCAGTTATTTTTCTCCTAATTCATGACGATGAGTATATATAGCTGAGTACATAAATGGCTAATGTGCCTCTTTCTTTCACTAAGGAACTATGATGCAGCTGCAGCAGGAAAACTTTAACATATGGGTGGGTGGGTGGCCTGTTACTTATTAAGTTGCTGACTTTAGCAAACAAGAAACTATAGATAAACCTAGTTGTATTCCTATTAATGTCACACAAGATAATTTCTCTCCCCCTTATTTTGAACAGTTTTTCCTTTACATGTATTTTATTACTATCTTCGTTACTGGCAGCACAATAAAAAAATAGGGTTCGAGTTCTAAAAAGTTCTAAAAAAGATTAGAACACTAGAACTTTTTCAAAAGTTCTAGACTAGAACTAGAACCCAGAACTTCAGAGGGTTCTGACAACCCTACGCTCAACCCCCCCCCAACGTGACTGCATGTCTGCTGTCTTCAACCAACTCTGTAAGTAAAAAATTAAAAATAATCTTATTTATTTCAGAGCAGCTCAAGTTCTCAGATGTATAGCCTTGGATTTTTACCAGTGTATCACGGAACACAACAAGCACAACTGCAACTCCTCTGTCAGCGACAGACTCTGACAACAACAGTGTCAATCTCTTGCTGCACAGCCTCTTGGAGTAGTCTGTATTGTGTGTGTGTCAGAAAATGAGAAAAATACACCATGTCGGCATGCTAATTGGCTCAGCTGTGCAAGCAAGAGCAGTGCTATTGGCAGGCAGGGCTGCAGAGGCGGTCGCCAGCCCCCCCTTGTCAATCAGTCTCTGGCTGACACTGCATGTTATCCAAGGAAGTTGTCCCCTTCCCTTCTACTGTGCAAGGCAGAGATGCCCTTACCCACAATCTGACCCACCCCTTGCGCTGAACCGTGAACCCATCCCACCACTCACTGATTGATAAAAAAAATCCTCCTATCTGAGTCCTCATCAGTAGTCCCACCAACCTGCAAGTCACTCAATTGTTTGATCCCAGTTCCCTGCCCCAAGCTGTAATATGTCTTGTCTCTGTGGCATCTCGTGGTCCCGATGGCTCCCGTCCCCAATCTGGTGATTTCCTCAGCTGCAGCCATCAGTCCTGTGCAGTGCCGCTCAAAAGTCTCAGACTACTTTTGTTTTTCTCCATTGGACTTCCTGAGCACTCGACAAACGTTAAGGAACTCCAACAGAGAAAAATAAAACTGCGCTCCATGTGGTGGCACTGTGAAACACCACAACTTAAGTAAAATTGAAAATTATGGTATTTTTATTGTCAGGACTGGAGCAAAGTTTCCTCAATGGGGATAATAATTGGGGGGGCTTTAACTTACATTGGGGGTGCTGTAGCCTCCCTAATATCAACATGATGATGCCACTGATGCACATCAACAAGGGGCTGAGAGAAGCATGGACGGAAGCCAAAGTCAGCTGCTGTGCAGGACACAACAATGTCTGGTGGGAGAACAACAGCAGTGCTGCCGGGTGTGGTATTGACAAGCACAGCTTCAGGGACATGTACCAGTATGCCACAGGGAAAAAACCAGGCATTACAGCCTGACAAGCAAAGGAGGACTGGGGAAAAGCATGTAATGAAGGGACAGTGCCATAGTTGATGAACAGAGCAATTGGGTGTGTGGGCACTGTACATATTACGTATCATGTGTTGTGCACAGAGGGGGCTGCCTGTCTGACTGTCATGTGCACGTGTGTGTGGGGGTACACTGTGTGTGAATGTGTGGTTTGTCTGACATCACAGTGTGTATGTGTGTTGTATATGGGTTCACTGGGTGTGTGTAGGTGCAGGATGTATGTACACATGGGCTGCTTTAACATTGTCTCAACATTATGTATGCACAAATCATCAAGCATAATTGTAATGGATATGTGTGTTGTGCAATCTTATCACCAAGGTCAACATTGTTACATGCAACTGTCATGTCTGGCGGTCTGTCACCCACACTGCGGCCTGTGCAACATGTGCATGGATATAGTGCTATATGTTACAGCTCTCTACCAGTGTGGGACAGTACACCTAAGTGTTGCATATCATGTGCCCCTGAGTGGCCAGCATACATACTACGCCATGGCTACCTGCCATGAGGTATGTTGTGGCACCCATGGCAAGTTAGCATGTGAGTGTGGTAACAGTGCCACATACAACTGCATCCGACAGTGCCATAAACAACAATACCATGCCACACCTGGGGACATGTGTACTGCATCAATCAGCACACCAATATGCCTACACCACACAAGTGTGACATCCAGGCTTAGCCACTGACAGAACATGTGTGGTGGCATATGTGTGTGTACACAGTGGGCCCATGGCTACGGCCCACAGCAACACAGTGCACGAATAGATGACTGCACACTGGTAGGGGGTGATATGGATGCTGATACACAGTACATGATGGTGCTATACCCCCTACCATAGGGCATTTGAGGGCACCATGGTACAAACTGTGTTGGCACATGCCATCCTCTGCAGTATTGTTCGCCAACATGTGGCTGTGTCACATGTGTGGGTGTGGGATGGGGCAGACAGGCAGAACATCCATGGGTGGTATGTGGGTGGCTGTGTCACTGCACAATGTTAGTGTGTATGGCACTGTATTACTCATCAGGGGTGTGTTAAGTGGGAATGCCATGTCACTGTGTTTGGGAAACATAGAAACATAGAATTTGAGGGCAGATAAGGACCGCTTGGCCCACCCAGTCTGCCCATTTCCCTACCTACTGGATAAGCTGCAGATCCTAGTTAACCAGCAGCCTACTTCTTCCTACCCCCACCCCTCAGAACTGCCCTATGACTATCCCATGCATGCTTGAATTCCACCACTGATTTTGACTCCACAACCTCCTCCGGAAGGCCGTTCCATGCATCCACAACCCTCTCTGTGAAAAAATACTTCCTTAAATTACCTCTGAGCCGCCCCCATCTTCAAATTGTGCCCTCTTGTTCTTGCACACCTCTTTTTGAAAGATGCTACCCTCTTGGACTTTGTTGATTCCCTTGAGGTACTTGAAAGTTTCTATCATGTCCCCCCTCTCCCTCCTGTCCTCGAGGCTATACATATTAAGCTCCTTAAGTCTCTCTTCATATGTCTTCCGTGCAGACCCTGCACCATTTTAGTTGCCCTCCTCTGGACAGCTTCCATCCTGTCTATGTCTTTGCGGAGATTAGGTCTCCAGAACTGCACACAGTACTCCAGATGGGGTCTCACCAGCTGTCTGTACAGATGGATAATAACTTCCTGTTTTCTACTGGTGATGCCTCTCCCTATGCATCCCAGTATCCCCCCAGCCCTCCTTGCTGCATTCTCACATTGCTTGCCCATCTTTAGGTCATCTGATATGACTACCCCCAGGTCCCTCTCCATTTTTGTTGTTGTTAGTATTTCACCCCCCATTATGTACTCTTCCCCTGGGTTTTTGTTTCCCAAGTGCATTACCTTGCACTTCTTAGCATTGAATCTAAGCTGCCATACATTTGACCATTCCTCTAACCTTGCCAAGTCCCTTCTCATCCTTTCCACCCCACCCTGTGCATCAACTCTGTTGCAGATCTTAGTGTCATCTGCAAAGAGACATACTTTTCCTTCAGTCCTTCTGCAATGTCACTTATAAAGACATTGAAGAGGACCGATCCTAATACTGAACCTCACGGTACCCACTAGTAACCCTCCTTTCTTCTGAGTGGACTCCATTTACTATTACTCTCTGTGTCCTATTCTCCGGCCAATTCTTTACCCAGGCTGTCATCTTGGGACCCACACCCAGGCTGGCTAACTTGTATATTAATTGTGTGGGACTGTGTCAAATGCCTTGCTAAAGTCTAGGTAGGCCATGTCCACAGCCCTCCCTGATCTACTACTTTGGTCACCCAGTCAAAGAAATCTATCAGATTAGTCTGGCATGACCTTCCGCTGTGAATCCATGCTGCCTAGGGTCCTGTGCCCCTCTGGCCTCTAGATACTCGACAATTCTTTCCTTTAGAAGTGATTCCATCATTTTCCCTATCACTGAGGTTAAACTAACAGGTCTATAGTTTCCTGCTTCTGCCTTGCTCCCACTTTTGTGAAGGAGAATCACATCTGCCCTCCTCCAGTCCTCGGGTACCACCCCATCCTCCCATGATTTGTTAAAAAGTCAGTGGTGTCACTAGTTCTACCATTAGTTCTTTTAGAATTCTGGGATGAATCCCATCAGGCCCCATTGCTTTGTCCACCTTCAGTTTTAAGAGTTCTTTCAGAACCCTTTCTTCTGTAAATGGGCCGGTATCAACTTCTGTATCCAGCGTGTTACTACTGTTTGTTTTATGTACCTCCCCCTCTTCCTTTGTAAATACTGAGCAAAAATATTTGTTTAGTATCTCTGCCCTTTTCACAGTCTCCCTCTGCCCACCCTCCCACCCCTTTATTAAGCCTCACTATCCCTCCCTTGGTCTTCCTTCGCTCCCTGATGTACCTATAAAAGGTTTTATCCCCCTTCTTAACTGAGTTGGCTATCTTTTCCTCGGTTTGGGCCTTTGCTGTTCTGACTGCCTTCCCAGCTTCCTTTTGCTTTAACTGATACAGTTCTCTGTCCTGCTCCTTCTGCGATTCCTTGTACTTCCTGAATGCTTTCTTTTTCTCTTGAACCTTCACTGCCACTTCCTTTGAGAACCATAGTGGTTTCTTACATCGTCTTGTTTTGTTTATTTGCTTCACAAAGGCTCGTTACCTTTGTTATGGCAGTTTTATTATTCCCATTGTTCTTCCACCCTCCTTCCTGCCCATTTGCTAGTGCATTCCTTAGGCACTCACCCATTTTGGCAAAAGTCAGCCTGCTAAAGTCCAGTACTTTTGTCTTTGTATGGCTTGACTCTATTGCTGTGTTTATTGTGAACCATACTGTTCGATGGTCGCTAGTTCCCAGATGGCTACCCACTTCACATCTGTAATCCTCTCCATCTCCATTTGAGAGAATCAAGTCTAATATTGCTCCCTCTTGAGTGGGCTCCAGTACTAGTTGTCTAAGGCATGCCCCCTGTAGGGCATCTAGAATAACTGCACTCTTCGAAGTGGCAGCTGCAACTGCACTCCAGTTAACATCCGGCATATTCAGATCACCCATCAGCAATATCTCCCCTTTTTCTGCCATTCTAAGTATACTTTCTATCATTTCCCTGTCCATTTCCTCCCCCTGAGAAGGGGGTCTGTATATAACCCCTGTGCGTATTGTGGTGCCATTGCCTGTCTCCAAATTTACCCACAGTGCTTCTTCTCCTCCCTGTTTACCCTTTTGTTCTGTTGCTTTTATTCCTTCCCTTATGTAAAGAACTACTCCTCCTCCTCTTTTACCCTCCCTGTCCCTCCTGTAGACAGTGTATCCTGGTATGTTTATGTCCCAGTCATGGTTTTGTGTGTACCATGTTTCTGTGACTGCCACGATATCCAGATGTTCCTCCTCCATCAAGGCCACTAATTCAGGAAGCTTGTTACCCAGACTACGGGCATTAGTACTCATTGCTCTCCATTTTTTGATGGCTTTACCTTCTGTTGCAGCATCCCCCACTGACCGTACTACCTCAGTCTTTTTCTCATTTAGTACCCTGTTTTGTAGGGAGAGGCTGGGATTTTGCTGCTGCTTGTCAGTGCCTCCCCCTTTGACTAGTTTAAAAGCTTGCCAACGAAGCATTTAAACCGATTGCTCAAAAGACTTGTTCCCTTCCTGGACAGATGCAGACCATCCTGCCAGTATAGGCTGGTGTCCCTCCAGGTGGAACCCCAGTCCCCAATGAAGCCAAACCCCTGTGCTCCGCACCATTTTTTCAACCATTCATTAAACTGCATCACTGCATAACTGGGAGGGCACATGCATCACTTGCACTGCTGTTATTATGCCTGTGTGACCGTAGGTTTGCTTGTGGTGATTGTTGAACATGCTGCGTGTGGCGTTCCATGGACAGGGTTGCAGGCAGACACTTGTACAACACAGTACATGCATGTGCACTCCATGCATGCAGGCTGCAATTGCGAGCTATAGTGCCGCAACAACGTGTCATAACAGGACAGCATATCGCAGTATAAGCATTGTGTTTGACGCATATGCCACTGGAAATGTTCTGCATTTGTGTCACAAAATGTTCGTATCTGCGACACGCAGTATGTGGCAGGCCGCAAGTGTGGCCTGCACGTGTCTTGTATGTGAACACATGCTCCCAAAACACAACAATGCCACAATCGGCACAGGCAGCAAGCCAGTCTATAAACAAATAGCCTGACAACATGAGCAGGAGGTTGACATTGAGTGGCAGGGCCCCCTAATTTCACCCCAGAGGAGACTGCCCAGATTGCCAACCTGGTGCAGCAGTGGCACACCACACTGCTGCCACCTGGCTGCAGGAACCACACACCAACAGCCAGGAACAGGGTGTGGAGTGCAATTGGGGTCAGGCTGGCTGAACTTAGTGGGGTGAGGCGTACCACACTAGCTGAAGCACCAGTGGCATGACATGGCCAGACGTGACCCTCACTTCATGACACGCCTCTTGGCTATTGCAGAAAGGCAGGATGTGGAGATTAGGACAGGACAGCCAGCTGTTGCAGGTATGTATGCCACAAGTAGGCACTGCAGGACACAGATGTTTACACACAGCATGTCCATGTCTGCATCACAGCTGACTATCTGTTACATGTCTACACAGGTTGCAGTGACAGGGACAGGCCATGGCGGCATCATGAGGATTGTAGAATGCATGGTGGGGACCAGGGAACTGTGATGGAGCAGCACAGGTGTGGTAGGTGCAAACATGATTATGCATGGCTATGTTGTCGTAGTACTCCGCATCCCAGACAGTATATATTGCATACAGGGCACCTGTGGGTCAGCTGTTAGCAGGCAGTGGAACCCCTGTGACACCATATCATGTCGCTGTAGTGCGGCTACCATCATAATGTACGTGTCTGTGCCCACAGCCATGCCACACTATGCTCTGTGCACGCAGCATGTTTGTGTATGGCCAGACTGGGTGGATGGGACCACTGTAACATAGTTCTGCATGTGGGTTGTTGCATGCCACATATGGCTGCAAGACCATCACGAACATAGACTGTGATCTGGGTGATGTGTGTTGTGTCTGTACTGCGCACTGACATGCTGCATTCCGCTGTTGCAGAGGCACACCCACAGATCACCCCTGCCACAGGGCACTGTTGCGTGCCATGGCCAAACACAAGCATCATGACGCCAGGTAGCATGCATTCAGGACATTACGGTGCCAGAGGAGAGCCAGATCACTTCCACCAGAATCTGATGATGAGGAGCAGCAGGTGGAGGCTGTGGATGAGGGTGTGGCACAACAGCTGGAGGTGCACATGCCAGAGTGGAGTAATGAGCAGGGCACGGAGGACATGTCGCAGCATGCCATCAGTCCTGATCCTGATCTGGAGCAGCAACACAATGATGGTGAGGCCACAGTGCTGTGGGATCACCAGAGGACCCTGGAGTGGCTGAGGAGGATGCCACTGGTGCTGCTGTAGAGGAGGAGGATGATACACAGGGGGCCACAGTGAACACTGGAGTGGCTGAAGAGGACACCACTGGTGCTGCTGCAGAGGAGGATGTCACACAGAGGGGCCACAGTGGACACTGGAGCAGCTGAAGAGGACACCACTGGTGCTGCTGCAGAGGAGGATGTCACGCAGGAGGGCACGCAGCATGTGCAACCTGTGCAGGAGATGACCATTGGTGCAGGCATGCCAGAGCGTGGTGCATCGCCTGTGGCAGTACAGCAGCAAAAAGTAGTGGTTCTACCTGTTGTGGTTGCTGCAGACATGCTGCATGCAGATAATGATGTATATGATGTTGACCGTGGGGCCCCACAGGTATCCGCTGAGGAGGTGGGGGATGGACATGCACTGCAAGCTGCCAGTATTGCAGTGCAGCAGGACCATGGGGCCGTTCAACAGCAGGTAGATGGGGACAGACTGCTCGGTGACCTGGTGGAGGTCATCATGGGCAATGTTGCCCGCCTCCACAATTCTCTGAGGGCCCTGCTGGCAGCTCTGAGGAACAGATGAGTGGGAGATGGGGCATGGATGTGCAGATGCACATGAATTGTACATAGTTTGTAGACCACTTGTTGTTGTTTGGGGGTGGCAAAGCTGTTCAACTGTTTATTTCCTTTATATTTGTTGCTGCCACTTTCACTTGCCTTGTTATTACTTGTTCATTCCGTGTGCTTTACTGTTATTAGAGGGTGTTTCATAGTTCTTGTTCTGTACAAACAGTATGTGTTAGTGGGGTGGGGTTGGGGTTGGTTGTGCGTGGCTCTTTCACTCTTTGTTTATTGTTGTGTGGTGGGGTGGCCTTACTGCTGTTTGGTGTGTGTGTTCTGTATGTTATTCTTGTTTGTACAATAAATGTGTTTGACATACCTCATGCCCTGTGTCTCTGCCTGTTGACTGCTTGTTGTGTGCAGATATGCCTGATAGTGTGCACAAGCTGACATATACCCACAGTACAAAGGTGCTGTTGTGTGCGTGTCTGCACCCATACCATGGCCCTTGTGTGAGGGCTGTACAGTGCACAGCAGACTACACAACAAATGTTACCTGACAGCATGCTGCACTTCTGTGGCAGAAGTGCCCTCTGCTGTGCTGTGTAGACACTACTCCCCACTCCTGTGGTCATGTCACTGGGGTGTCTGTGGGCCTTTATGGCACCTCACCACCTAAGGGAAGCCATGGTCCTGCAGGTGGCACTGGTTGCACATGGACATGGTAGTCATGTCCAACATCCGACAACGGTGATGTGCTGCCTGGTGCTGCATACCTGTTGTGGGGACACTGTTACCTGTATCTGGTGGCCATGGCTGACGTTTAGTGCCCGGTGGCAACTGCTAAACATTGTTGGGCCAATGTCCATGCTGATGCAAGCCCTGGGTAGTGTTGGACACTGTTCTTCCTGCAGTTGCTGTGTTGTACCCATTCTGCTGTTTGTTGTATCTGGCATTGAACTATGTACAGTATCTGGACTGCCAGGTGTGGTGTTGATGGCATAACGATGGTGGTTATTGTGCCTGTCCTTGGATCCAATCAGGCACAACTGCAGGTAGGTGCATGCTGACAGGTGTGTACACAGGTGATGCAGGCCACTGCACATGGTCGTTGTGGGTGTTTCATGGATGCAGTGCCCCATCTGTGCCCCGTACAGCTGTGCAACTGTACTGCACCACAGTGCCCTGGTCACATCCATCAAAGCATGGCATGGGTTTCACTGCCTGTGGGTCTTGATTACTGTTCCATGCCCCCACAACTGTTTCAGATTCCAGCGTCTGTCTCACTGGGACGCTGCTGGTCACATGTGCTGCTCTCCGCATGCCACTGTGCAGTGAAGCACAGTGCTACACTGTGGTACTGTGTCAGGTTTCATACCTGCACATGGACATGCGTGCTGATCATGGTGTCATGTGTGATTCACACATGCCTGCAAGGTTTGCACGGTGTGTGCAGGCCCCAGCCATGGTTGTTGGCCCTGTTTGCATCCCTTTTGTGGTGTTTCTATCCTATGTCCTTGTACCGTTTGGACAGTTTGCATGCTGTTCTCAGGTTCGCTGCACTGTGCATTCACACATGGTCACACTGTGTCTGATTGTCCTACACACATTCACTCGTGCATTCCTGTACAGTTATTGCACACTACAGTGCCTACCAATCAGCCATCCACCATTGATCTCCCCTTTCTCAAAGGCCTCACATAGGCCACAGTGCTGAAATATGTGGGAATCATGACAGGATCCGGGCAACTTGGCTACCACATCAAGTATGCGACAGCCACTATCGCATACTATCTGGATATTTATTGAGTGGTAGTCTTTCTGGTTGATGTATGCATCACCATCAGTGTGTGTGGTGCTCTGATGGCCACATGGGTGCAGTCTATCGCCCCAAGAACATGGGGAAACTGTGCAACACTGTAGAAGGCCTGCTTAACCTGCAGCTGTTGTTGGGCATCCCTTGGGAATTTGATATACCTCATGGTACGTGGTAGCAGCACTGTGAGGAACCTCCTGAGACACTTTGACACAGCAGGCTGGGATATGCCCACTGCATCTCCTGTGCATGTTTGAAAGGTCCCTGTGGCTTGGAAGTACAGCGCTGCACTAATATGCACCTCCACGGGTAGTGGATGTCCCCTGTTGGTGGCACTATGTAGATCCTTCCACAGTTCCTGGCACAGCTCCCTTATTGTGCCCTTGTTCAGTCGATAGCGAGCGATGCACTTCTCATCTGTGAGCTCCTCAAATGACTTTCTTCTGCACGTCACATGTGGCACAGTTCTCTTTGGCACTGTTGCTTGCACCTGTAGTTCACCATTCCCGATTCCTGCCATGACGCCTGGCATGCCTGCTGACCCATTGTTCAGCCATCATGATGCCCAGTAGGGCTAGTGCTGCTGTCATCATTATTGCTGTATGTCTCAACACACTGCTGCCTCAACTCTGGATCTTGTATTGTTGGGGGGGCTTATATATTCTGCTGTCTGCTTAGACCACCTCCACGCTGATCTAAGCTGCACCTGCTTGGTTGGCCGTTCTTGCTTGCTCCAATTGTTCTGGAATACCATTTGTGCCGTACATGTCATTTGCACAAGTCGCAAGTCACATTACGCACTGGAGCATGGTTTGTTGGACGCAAGTCAGTCATAAGTCACGTTTGGCATAGTGATTGCATCTTTGGGTGAAAGCTTCCTTCTGAAATAGCGCATGCCGCAAGTCGCAGACATGACTTGCGATTTGCACCATTTGTGGTTGACGTACTCCTTTTGCGTCTATCGTATCCCTTCTGGAATCAGGCCCCCATATGTTTTGGAAAAGTAATAGATAAGCCAATTGTAGTATTGTAACATAAGTGTGCTCACTGAGGTCTCTTTATATGGGTATTGTGTAGTTTTTGGTGTAATTCCCTTGGTTCAGGATGACTCCCCCATTGGTTAGACTGAAATAGATGTATGAGTTTAAGGCTGCCAGTGCATTAAGTGGCCAGAGGAAATATAATCAAAAGTGGTTTGTACTTTAAAAGCTCAGTAGAGTTTGAACTGTTTAATTTATTTTTAACTAAGGTCAATATGACAGTATAATGAATTGCTATACTCATTAATAGAGTTTTTTTTAATAGATATTTCTCTCTGTTCCAGTGTTCACAGTATGTAATTTTCATACCCGTGCTTTTATTGTGCAGTATATTCATAATTTGTAACGACCCATAAAGTCAAACAAATAAAATTAACTAAATCAGCCTCTCTCTTGTCTTCTTTCAGACAGTCCCTCCTGGCCTCGGTGGCTGTAGTGTACTGTCTCTCTCACCTTTGTTTCATTCTAATTCCATGACTGAATCTGAATAATCCCTTCCCTAATCCCCATATTTTCCTCTTGCAGCATGCAACTGCAATATGCTTGTGTAACCTTCGTGTTCCCCGGGGTTACTAGAATCCCACTTAGAACCAGTGGCAGGCAGGGAAAGCAGCTTGTGAGACACCAGTAAAATGGATTTCACACTGTGTCACTCTGTCCTCTGTCTCAGCTGAACTGGAGGGATGACATCACCATAGAATTCTCGCTGCAGCATAAGCAACATTGGAATGCTTGCAGCAGCGGTTAGTGTTAGAACATTGGGGAATTCAAGTCAGTCTGCAGTGGAGTCTTGAGAGAGAAAGAGGTGTGCTGCAGTTGGAAGCCCCTCAGAGCCTAGCTCTGATTTACAGCTACATCAAGAAAGTGGGTTGTGTGTTCTCACCCTAAACAGGAACACAGAAGAGACCAAAAGGAAGTGGTAATGACCGTTCCATGTGTTGTTCCAGTGCCCTATCCCCGGAGGGATGGGAGGGAATTCCAGCATTTCAGGGGCAATCCACTGGCCCTGCCTGGAAAGGGAAAAGCTGCCTGAAAATGGGAAGTGTGTTGAGAACCAGAGAATTTGTTTGTGTTTCCTTTGAGAGAAGCCCTGGGGCACCTACATACCACGGTGAATCTGTTTTGAAATAGAGCCTATGTTCACCAAGACGGAGTTGTGTAAAAGTATCTGCCTACTGTGGGATCAGGAGAAGACTAGCCAAGTACAGGAGAAGACTAGCTTTTAAATTTGTGTATGGCTTGGAAGCATCTGAAACAGTTGGGGTCTAAGGAATGGACATAGCCACTAACAGAACTTATTAAGTCAGGACACAACCTAAATGCGGTGTAGAATGTTAAATGTGACAAACATTTCGAGATAGCATCTACAACCAGTAGTTTCGAAGAAAGGTGTTATTCCAAAGGGATGACTGAGTATAGATTTAGGAACAAGAGGTGGGAGACCCCCATCTGGAGTAACCAGGTTTACCTCTACGGGTTCAGTTTGGGCACCTATAGCTTTCTCCCAGGCACTTGGCCAGTGTCTGCAGAAAGTACCCAGATGTGGAATTAAGGATGACTTTTCCCTTTAGAGCTAGAAAGTGCTCATGGGTGGTTGAGGGAGCCACCATCAAACTCCATCCATATGTAAAAGTGTCCAAGGTCTGGCCGGGGTGCCATGTCATAGGAATCAAAGAGAAGAGTACCAGTTTGGGCTGTGTGAGCCCAGAGTAGTTCAGAACCTGAGGGCTTTCATGTAATGAAGGAGATGTGCTCTGACTTCTATAAATCTGCATTGCCAGTGAGTGTAGTCCTGTGGGTGTCCATCTTCGCGTTGTTATTCTCTGTTGTGATGTGAATAAAAGTCACACTCTAGAATCCCATTCCTGGTTTGGACATTTTCAGTTATTGCTTCCTGTGTCTGGAGTTACTTGGGCACCACTGCCAGAGGTACAAACCTAGCCATGATGCTGAGCAAATGTTTTCTCCCCGAACCCAGGGTAAAGAGGTTACAAAATGGAGGCACTGTTGAGGATTTGTTTTGAATTTAGGGAGAAAACAAGAAAGATTTTCTCAGATTATAGCTAGTGTTTTGGCTGTCTGGCAGTAGGTAGCCCAAAAATCAGAAGCATTGTCATCCAAATGTGCCACTGTGTGCTTCTGTTCATGTGCTGCTGTAATTTGCCACCAGTTGACAAAGGAGCAGTAAAGCCAGATTGTGCATGCCCCATATCCTACATCAAAATATAACATTTGCCAGCTTTTAAAGTTCATGTGTGACAAGAAGAAGTATAGAAAACTGTGGGAAATAAAGAGATTTTTGTGCCCTAGAAGTTTAAAGTGTGTGTTGTGTGGATTGGGGGAGTTGCTGAGGAAAATGCCATGAAAAATGGATAAAATGGTGCTCCCACCGAGGAGCCACAGTTGAAAAAAAAAAGTGGTTTGCAGTTTAAATTTTGCCTGCTCAATGATCGCCGTGGAGGAGAACAGCACGAGAAGAAAGAGCCTCATTTGCATGGTGTTGAGTGATAGGTGAGACTGCAATCAGTCCTGCACCCAAGCCAGCTTCAGAGTAACTACACAGTGTTCGAGAGGGAGAGAGAGAGAGTAGTGTGCGAACTGGCTTGCCAGGAGGAGCGTCGCAGTGATTGAAAATGTTATAAAAGTAATGAAATCTGACTTTTCTGTTTAAAATCGGGCTCAACCTGCATTTCGATCGTCTGAGAAGAAAGCGAGGTGTACGGAGGGACAATCGCAGGACTGCCAGCCCACTTTAATCCAGAAGCCTGCAAGACCAGCTGTAGGTCGACTTTTTCATCGCAATAGCAAGCTACTGATTAAGTGAGTACCATCCAGAGAAACAGGTCAAACTGTGTGGGCTGGATATTCAAACTGCGCCATTCTGAGGCGCAAGCCCTTGCGCTGCGCAAAATAGTTGCGCAGGGGTTTGGCCGGGGTGATATTCAAAGGAGTTGCGCTATTGAGCAACTCCTTTGAATATCACCTCCCAGCCACAGCCACTGTGCATGGTGCAGTGGAACTTGCGCCACCACAAGTTGTCAGAGTGGAGCATTCAACTTGCAGTGGAGCAAGTACCATTGCGCCATGCGCAAAATCCCGATGTTCAAAAGGTGACATGCAAATGGGGCCATAATTCATGCAAGGCACGGGGGAAGGGCCATTTGCATCTGATTATAGCCCCATTTGTATGCCATTAGCATGTAGGTGCGCCCGATCCCGAGGACTTGCGCTGGCACCCTGCCAGGCAGCAGCCGTCGGGATCGACTCTGTAATCCGACGCAGGCTGTATTAGTTTAAGATCACCTCACCCCAATCATATCCTGGTGGTTAGGACATACTGATCGCTGGTTGAATCACGAGTATCTTCCCGGAAGTTTTCAGTTGCGTGCCGTTCGCCGGGATGGCGAGGCCTCGAATATTTCGGTGGTTCAGTGACGAATCTCCGTTGGGATGGGCGGCCTCACTGCTCGGTGTTGCCTGCTCTCTTCCATGCGCGTTTCACCACTCCCCCGCCCGCCGACCGCCGGGGAAGCGGGTGGTGGGGCTTCATGGGTGGTGGGGTGGGGACACCAGGCACCAGGGATGTGTTGGGGGTATTTACTGCACACTATCCCACTTAACGGGAGTTTCGGGTCCACTGGACCACCAGGGCTATGTCTAGGGGGTTATTGCTACATCCCGCGAACGGGAGTTTCGGTCCACTGACCACCAGGGCTATGTTCGGAGGAGAGGGGTTGTATTTAAAGTGATACAGCCCGCGATCAGGCTTCTTGGTCCAATAGACCACCAGGGATGTATTGGGGGTTGTTTTAGTTCAATGCAGCCCGCGGGTCGGGCTGGTGGGGAAACATTTCTGGTGTTGCCCGCGATCGGGCCAGTGGGGGGTGGTGGTGGGGATTTTCACTCTTTCGCCCATGATCAGGCTGCAGGGGGGCACAGGGAGTGGGTTGGGGGCCAACCACAGGTGGCAGCTGCTGTGTTGCGCCCTGCAATGCAGCAGCTCACCTGTGGGTGGCCCTCGACTTGAGCCTTTTTTTTTTGGCTCAAAGCTGTGCAGGCGCAGGTTGGGGGTTGCGCCTGTACAACTCTGCACAGCCCGGCTGAATATTGGGCTGTGCAGTTTATGCATGGTTCCTCCCCCTCCAGTTCAGCATGCATTCATTTGCATTGCGCTGTTGCTCAGCATGTTTTCTGTGGCGCAACTGCCTCCTGCTGAATATCGCAGAATGGAGCAAGTTTGGACTTGCGCAGGTGCAACCCTATTGCGCATAGCGCAACCCTTTTGAATATCTGGCCCTATGTGATTTTAACTAAGATCAGCTGAATCTATGCGTAAGTAGTGTGATCGTTGTGCAAAGAAGGACTGTGTCAAGTTAATCATACTGAAACAAGAATTCTAAGCATTAGACTGTGAGCATAATTATGGGTTCAGCAACAGTATGATTTTCAAAGCAAGGAAAGAGACTCTGGGTTGTAAGAAAGATGCAACGAAATACAGGCATTCCTGTGCAATCGAATACTGTGGCTTTAGGGACTTTAAGCAAGAACAGTGATTTAAAGCAAATGAAAAGTCCTGTAAAAAATCATATAAATGTGCTAAGAGAGCAAACAGTGCAGTTTATGCAGTTTGAGTGAACTTTATCAGTAAAGTGTGTGTAACCCTAGGTGGTGCTATCCCAAGGGCTACTACCCCTGCCTGCTTGGCTAGTAGCAGGTTAAGGGGCCTGAGTTCTGAAACGGGTGCCTCCACTCAGAGGTCAGGGTTGGTAGTTGTCAAGCTAACCTCTGGGACACTGTAATCCCCTCTTTCCCCTCTAGTGGCCTGAACACTGTACAATAATCACTTTCACAATACCCCTGGTACACCACACAAGTACCCACACTGTTTGCACTTACCACCAGGGCTGGTTCCTCTGGATCGACCCTGGGGACCCCCTGTAAAACAAGGTTATGCACAGCAAATAGCAACAGTACAGTACTTTGAGCACAAACTGGAACCACAGTCAGATTACATGCAGAAAAAGTTAGATCGGATTTATTCAGGGGACGTGAACAAGGGAGGGACAAAAGCAGGTTAATTAGCTTAAAGGTTATATTAATCAAGCAGTTATGCATGCGCTTCGAGTCCCCCCACACAGTCCACCTCTGGGTACCCAGGTGGAGAAGAGATGGGCTAGCCAGGACCATTGCCCAGGGTTGCAGCTGGTTGGGGCCCTGTGATGGAAAACACAGCATGCACAGTACACAATATTTGTAATCCAGAGCCAAAGGGCTCAGTTCGAAAAGGAAACGAAACAACAAGACAATAAGATGACACACTCAGATTAAGCTGTTGTTGCAGGGAGCTACCCCGGTATTTACTCACGATACCCAAGACTGGACACAGGCTGGACGAAAATTGAGACTGCAGGTGGTTGATCTGGAATGCCAGGAGAAGTAGGGCCCACATGAGTCACAGAGGCATCGTTCCTGTTCAAGCGTGGAGCAGGGGGGGCTGATCCCCTGGCAGATCTCTCATCGATGGCTTCTCTGTGCAGTGGGTAGTCTGGCTGGGTCAGTCTGGCAAGGTCCAGACCGCATAGAGACAGATTCAGATGCAGTCTGTTTTGGGCTGGATACAGCTTCCAGCAAGCAGAACACAGTTCACACAGTGGGGAACCAACTCACAACCCACTAGCAGCTCATAGCACATTTACATGTACGGGAATTCTACTGCACCAGGCAAAGTGCTCCCCAGTCACAATTGCAAACTCTCTGCACACACCGGGAGCTTAGGGGTAGCTGGAACTCCTGACAGGCTGATCACATTCAGCAAAATCTTTGGTCTTCTTCAGGTTGAGCCTGGCCCACTTCAGTAGCTTACTTTAGTCACATAAACTTGGATTTAGTCCAAAATAATTCTCTTCTCTCCCTCTCAGGAGCAGCAGGCAGACATGGAGGTGAAACCCTCAGCCTTTTCATAGTTCTCCCATGCAAATCCACTCAGGATTGCTCTCAGAATCACTTCAGCTCCTCTCCTTTTTCTTCCCAGCTCAGAAACTAACTGAAAAACTGCAAGCAGCCCTGGACTTCCCCAAGATCCAAAAGATTTGGTTGGCTGAATTTGGCTGTCAGTCAAAGCAAGAGCTCCCTCTTCAGTTGCAAAAAAGGTGCAAAAACTCAAACCACAGTTCCTATAGATTTTGAATTCAGACAGCTCCTGTAGTCCGGCTACATTTTAGGTCCCACCAGAACTGATTGGTCCAAATTGCAGTCCAGGACCAAGATAGTGGAGACGAACAAAACAGTCCTTGCTACAAAGACAGCAGGTTAGACAAACTACATTATCATTATCATTCTAAATGGTTCTCAGCAAATAGTTACATCTTTCAACAGAGCTCCATCTCAGATTACTTATGCTGCAGTCAAGCAGCTCTTAAAGAGACAGTACACAGAGGCTATACAGACTCTGGCAATCACATTTAAGCTGCTAAAATGCAGGACACCAGCCTGGCAGTGAGCATTTAGGCAAGCTCAAAGGAGACTTTTTGTGAACCCCCATTTATAGGGGGGGTTACATGTGTAAATTGGATGCGCTGTGGCTTGAGTCAGAAACAGAACGCTGATGCGCCAGGAGTGCTGCCGCCACCATGACAGGGTGGGGTAGTAAGGTAAACACAGCAGCATGGTAGCCATTTTGTGAGAACTTCTCCAAAAAAGTGAGATTTGAGATAACAGTGAGCTTTTGTTTTTTCTCTGCAGTCATGGATTCGGGATCAGCCCGCTACCCGGATCATGCCCGTGCTGTGATAATAGAAGAAGTTAACAAGTTGAAAGACATTGAGAGATGTTACTACAGGGAATGTTTTCCTCCTCATGTGGTGATTCCTGGATATCCAGTTAGAGTGTGCATAATGTGCTTAAAGGCTGGAAGGGACGTCTTCATGGTTCCTCACTGTTCTGGGTGCCTAGAGAAACATGGCCTAACTAGGGCACTCAAGAATCGTTTGGCTCCCATGTGGACAAAGCTTCAAGATTCTGCAAGTGGCAGCACACAGCACCAGGTGGAGCCTGTTGGAGGAAGCCCAGCAGAGTGTGGCACAAAAGAAAGAGGGTGTAGATCTACAGGCAGAGCAAAGTAGTGTTGATGTATCCAAGTCCGGGTCACAGAGAGACAGTGCGGAGGAAGCATCAGCAGATCTGTGGAGAGAGGGGCTGAGCCCTAGTCTCATCGGAGAAGATAAGATGACAGAGACTCTTAAATGGGAGATGTCGACCTCCATGCCCAGCAAAGAGTGGATAGTCTCAGGAATGAGGGCGACTGCTCACTCCTGGACTCAGATCCTCAGTGAGGAAGAGGTTGAGGGGGAACCTATGTGGCCTTATGAAGAAGGTGCTGGTCCACTGCCTCAGAGGAGAAAACAGAAGGAGAGATTGGTGACTTCACAGCCCTGTCCCCACAAGGAGGAGTCAAAGATCCATTTTACATTGCACTGAGTATGCGTAGCTGGCAGAACCAGGACTGGCCAACCCCAAGCCAGGCCAGAGGTCTAAAGTTGACCAAGTGTAGTAAAGAGGAAAGACTGGTTCATAGGAAGGCAAATGAAATCTATGGGATATCCTTTCCTACCTTTCCTCGGAGAGTCTGTGAGGAGACTGAAAGAAACAGGAAATCCTGGATAGTGGAAGAGGCAACAAAACATGTGCAACCAGGTGCAAGTCGGTATGTCTGAGACAGAGTGTTCAAAGAAAAATTCAAACAATGGAAAGTGGGCAGAACACTATTCATAGACACTGTTCGGATCATGGATGGAGAGGGCCATGAAACCTTCTACAATGTGAATTATGAGCACCCAGACGGGGTAATAATTCTTGCACCTGACCCATTGTGGTACTTTCCCCAATGCAACCAGCTTCCTGTGAATGTGCCCATGCCTACCAAGTGAAGAGCAGAGCAGTGGTAGCCAGTCCTGCCATCCAGCCATTGCTGTACCTATGTTGTTCCGCCAGACTGGCATTTCATGATCCAGGT
Organism: Neoceratodus forsteri; assembly: GCA_016271365.2. Taxonomy (NCBI): domain Eukaryota; kingdom Metazoa; phylum Chordata; order Ceratodontiformes; family Ceratodontidae; genus Neoceratodus; species Neoceratodus forsteri. Next base: position 260,206,205 of record JADMNL010000022.1, on the reverse strand, counting down.
GCCCCAGATTCATCAGCCTTGCAGTGTGCCTTCCAGATTCCATCGACTGGCTTTCCAGATTCCATCGCCTGGCCTTCCAGATGACTTCATATCCAGAGAGGACACCAGCCCAGCTGTATGATGATTCATCGCCTGGGATTTCGGATGACTTCAGAACAGCTGTTCTTTCCTGTTCCAAGGTTCCATCTCCTAGATGACATCAACCCAGCAGTTTCCAGAAGTGCCATCCTGTCGTTTTCCGGAAGATGTCCACCCAGCTGTATTCGAAGAATTCTGCCAGGGAAAGTCTTCTGCTGGAGATCCAGGTGCCGTATCATTTTTGTTCTTCAAGGGACTGGAAGTCCAGACTTTTCTATCTTATTTTTTTGTAGCATTTCTTTATGCTCCTCCTGGGTTGGGCATCCTTCTGAGGTGCACTCGCAGCTAGAACTGCTACTCCCTGCCTGAATCCTGCTAATCCGATGGGACTCCCCTGACAACTGGGCAACCCTAGCACTCCGGTTCACCCATCAGGCCGGGCCCACTCACCCTCAGCGGCCAATCTGTAGTGAGAGAGGGCTTACCGCAGCTGCTGGGTCGGCCAGGAGTCCATCGGCGATCAGGCCAGCTGTGGGAGGTGAGTCCTGCCTCTGGTCCCGCCATCATCTCCATGGTCCCAGGTGGGGTTTTTCCATTGTGCTTCCCCTCGGGAGTGCGACGTGTAGTGATGTACGTGCACGGCTCACCTGCTGATGTCTACAGCACCCCTGCCCCCTCTTGTTCTGGCTGGCATGACTGTGCTACCTCCGATCTCCATCGGGGATCGCTAGGATGCCGAGCTGTCCCGGAACCCTCCCCAGAGAGAGGACAGCAGTCCTTTGGATGCTCAATCCTCTCCCTCCCCTGCCAACCCCCGGTGCCCCGGGCTCATTCCCGAACACGAGTCGCCGGCGTGGTGCAAGGTGTGGCGTCCAGCACCTCAACCCTCAGTGCCACCAGGCCAGCCACAGACTTGTCTATCTTAATAATATTGCAGTACACACCCTACATCTAACAGACTACAGACTGTATGAACTGTCCTCAAAGACTCTCCCCTTCGGGACTACAGTCCTACTAGAACTGTGCTTCACCGGGCTCCGACCCAGGAGAGACTCTTTCTTGGACTTGCCTACGGGCACTGTTATCACTAGATGGAACTTTTATGGAATTCCATCCCCAAAATGTGTATTGTAAATACAGGTTACTCACCTGTAACAGGAGTTCTAGGAATGGTATATGTTGTTCATCCACACTTATTGGCAGGTCCCTTGCTGCTTTAAATCTTGCCGGAAGGTCTTCAAGCTGGCTCCTCCCACCCACCCAGGTGGTAAAACCCTCGGCTCCGCCCATGACGCCAGATCTAGCTTGGCTGGAAGCCAGGTTGTGCGCGAGCCGGAGGTCAGGGTCACTTGATGAACATATACCATTCCTAGAACTCCTGTTACAGGTGAGTAACCTGTATTTCAGGGACATGGATATGTTGTTCATCCACACTTATTGGCAGACTCCTAGCAGTTCTCCGGGAGGAGGGAGGCAAGGCAACACCCTACTTAGGTAGAAAGACTGGAGAACCGAGGCCCCGACCAGCACTGGGCGACCTGTCGATGTGGAGGGGAACGGTGGAAGCCTGCTTCCGGGCAGAAGCCATGCGGATGTCCTGGACTGAGTGTCCTTGGAAGCAGCCACCGATGCAGCGGAAGGACGGGTTAAAAAGAGCGCTTATCCCTCAGGGAGGCTCCATGCCCGCCCACCTAAAGTGGAGACCTTGCAGGGGTGACCCGCCCGCTCGTCTTCCACTGGGCTGCAATCTGCCAGATGCGGCTTCAGCAAAGGTGATGGACAGCTGGCGAACCTCTCCCGAATTTAAGCTCTACGATCTCACAAGGTGAGTGTTAAAATGGTTCCCATGGAACCTGAATACAGCCTCCGAGGTGTGAATGGGGATAAACCACGGCAGAAGCAAAACCCCCCGAAGGGAAGACTCTGCCACCGCCTCCTGGAGGAACTTCGGGTGGGGCGCAGGACAACCTAGTCCCTGTGGAAGACCGGATAGGGAGGTTAAAGGAGTGCCTGGAACTCTCCCAGCCTTCTGGATGGCGGAGTGGCCCCAAGAAGGTGTTCTTCCACAACAGGTGGGGGAAAACGCACCTGTGCAAAGGTTCGGATGGCTTGCTCATGAGCTAAGCCCATACCAGCAAGGATCCCGCAGAAACGGGGATACTCTCCCAAAGGGGGAGGCGTGGTTGAGGCCTAGAAGTGCCAGACCACCTTCTCCGTACCACCAGCTACCCTCCGGCCCGCACCCGGAAGACAGTGGTGACCGCAGAAGCACCCAGAGGGTCGTCGACCGAAGCCCTGGTCTAAGGATGGACCGCAAATGGTCCAGAATGCTATGCCCAGGGATGGGGAAGGGGCACCGCCCTATCACATCATCGGAAGAAGGAAAACTTCTCCCAAAGGACAAGCATCTTGGCCGACTTCTTAGCAGGACGCCTCGAAGGTCGAGGACCTTGCCGAAAGACCCTAGGCCTGGCCTCTAGCCGCACAGGGGATGGCCAACAGGTGCAGGGATTGAAGGTCCAGATGGATAACCTTCCCCTGGAAAGGAAAGACATGACTGGCGGACTAGAGACCGTCTCTGGAGCCTGTGGCTGAGACTGAGGAGAGCTGGATACCAGCACTGGCAATCCAGTCTGGGGCTACCAGCATCACCTGCGCCTAAATCCTCCTTGCCTTGCCCGTAGGTCAAGGGAAATGGGGAGAGGCACAGAGGGGCCCGGGGTCCGTGGCCCCGATGGCATCCCTTACAGCAAGCCTTGCTGAGGGGAGGGCCAAAAAACAGTCTTGGCCTAGTATTCTCCCTGGAGGGAAAAGGGAGAAGATCCTGTGCTACCCCTGGCAGGGGAGACACTCATGAGGTGCAGCCTATGCCCAGCTCAGGGCCGCAGCCAGGGAATTGGGCTCCTGCCATGAAATGGCTAGGAAGCCTTTACTGCACAACCGCCCAATGTGGAGAACCTCCTTGCACCGAGACAAGGGGATAGACCAAACCTGGCGGAGTAGGTAGCACATGGTCTTGGAATAATCCAACTTGGACTTAGACCACTAGACCCCGTACAAGCGGAGCGAGCGGTGCCAGCTAATCGGACCGTCTGTCTCCAGCGAGCGGGAAGGACATCGGGACTCACAAGAGGACCAGAGGTGACGCACTCTGCATTCCCCAAGATGGGCACCCCACCCATCCAAGAAGCATCGGTCGGAGAAGACCGGCAACTCAGGGCGAACAAGCAGGATAGTCTCCTGCCGAAGTTAGAACGGTCCAAGGGAGCAGTCTCCTAACTCCTTAGGCTATAAGTCATGAACTGGTCCACGGGACACAGCGTTGTGACCTCTGGTTGGCCCCTCCCACTAAGGGAAGGCTGCCCTACGGCCCAGGAGGAGCAGGAGGTCCTAGCAGGACTTAATTCCCCGGCCAACCGACCGGCAAAGGAGGAAGAACCTCGCCCTGTTCGCCCGGAGCTGAGCTCAGACTCAAAGTCGAGCTTAGTCCCGAAGAAGCTTCACCGCTAAGATACAAGTTCTCACTCAGCTCCCGAAACGGGAGACCAGTCTGCCTTCCAGGTGGGGTGACATCCGGACCCTTCCATGCCGCAGAGACTGCTAAGCAAGGAAGTGTTAGGAACTCGTAAGCAGCTCCCCTGCAAGAAGGGGTGCAGCCTCCCCCAAAAATGGACAGAACGAGGAGTAGGTACATCCTGGAGACCAGGAAACAGCTACACGACACGTTCTGAGGATGGAATGTCTGCAGAAGAGAGACCATCCAGGCGTGCGGGAGGATGGGTGTAAGCCCCCATCCGTAAGAGATCAGGAATACCTGGACACGAACCCAGGGTTGAATGGGGGGGGTCCACGGCCTTCCTGATCATCTCTAACTAGAGAGCCAGGCATGTCGGATGACCGACACAGGGGCAGTGAACTCAAATTCCCCGTGGGGCAATGGCTCAAAGGGGATCCGCTCGCAACTTGCGACAGGATCCACCCTAAATACCTCCAGAACGAGGTGCGGAGCCGTCCCCCCACGGGAAAACCCGGGCTGGGACGACGGAGCCAGAGCAGTGCCCCTTGGCCCATCACTGAGCAGGCTTAGAGGGGAAGGGAGTCGAGGAGCCCTCGGTTTCCTGCCTCTCCGCTTCCTTTTGGAGGAAGATGCTGGTTTGGCAACAGGCCACCCAGCGCATGCCTGCTGGCCCTCATGCTGGGCCAGGGGGGCCCCAGGGTTCAGGGGGCAAAGGAGCTTATGCAAAGGCTGATGGCTGCCCTTGACCCCATGGGCGAGAGTGACAGAGTCCGGAGTGGCATCGGACTTCTCGGGCCCATGGATGTATCCCTCCACTCCAGGGCCGAAAAGGTCAGTCCCCAAGAAGGGGATGTCCGCCAACTCGTGCTGGGTTTCCAAGGAGAAGGATGTTAACCTCAGCCACACCCTGCGGCACATGGCCACTGCGGCCGCCACCGATCTGGCACAGGAGTCACCTAGATCCACAGCCGTCTGGGGCTTCTGCTTCGCCACCGCCCTACCCTGGTCCCGCACCTGTCGAACCGTGGTCCGCAGGTCACCTGGAAGATGAGGGAGAACCTCATCCAGGGAGCCCAAAAGGGTGTGGGAGAAATGTGCCATCAGTGCAACCAAGCTGGCCTGACGGAGGCCTAGGGAGGACGCAGCGTAAACCTTACGCCCGACATAGTCCATCCTTCTTGACTCCTTGTCGGGGGGTCTGTCCACATCCCTGGCATTTCCAAGACATTGGAAAATGTCGTCGGTAATTACCCCTTCAGCCGAGGGGTGCTCCGAGAAACCGAGCAGAGAACCGACCGGGATAGGATACCTCCGAGCTACCCTGGCTGAAGGCGCAGGGCAAGAAGTAGGCCGCCACCATAGCTCCAAGGCTGGGCCCACAATAGCCTCAGCCACTGGGAAGGCCTCCGTGGAGGAACCCCTTCGATCCAGAATCTCCAGAAGGGGGTAAGGAGCCCGATCAGAGACGGGCTTAAGCTGCATTCCAGTAAACTCTGAAATGAGCTGAAGTAGACCCTTAGAAGACGATGGGCTGTCGTCTACTGGATGTTCCTGGGAAGACCCGGGGTCCTCCCCGTCAGGAAACATGGCAGAGCCTGCTCCAGGCTCCGAAGGGTTTGTAAAAAGCTGCCGCAGGCCCGAGGCACTCTTCATCCGCCGGGGGCGGGCAGGAGTGAGGGAACCGAGTGACCTGAAGGACAGGCTATGGTCCGGCCTGGACTCCGCCAAAGGCGGAGGGGCAGCGAGGGTCGAGCGAGCAACCAGTCCTGGAGAAGGCTCCTCGACCGATTCGAACGGCTGCCGACCATGCGGCGACTGCTTGCTATCTGGAGAATGAATCGGAGTCGATTGAAACCCAGACAGCTGCTGTCACCACATAAGTTCCTCGTAACACCGACGCCAACGGCATCGAAACCGCTCCTCATTTGAGGAGGGGGATGAGGAAGAACGGCCAAGCCACTTAACCTGGTGCTCCGACTGAGAATGCCGAGATCAGCGTGAGCGGCTAGACCAAGAGGTAGACCAAGACCAAGACCCAAATCCTCGGGGTAACCGAAGGCGGGCCTGGGAAGAAACGGGGAGCAACCGCTCCTCCCTCGGCTCGGAAGAACGGACCGAGGGCTGTCGACCCGACGTGAAGGACAGAGCCTCGACTTCCGCCAAAGGTGGCGGGAAGGCTGCCTCAGCAGACCCCCCGAAAGACGGTCGAGAGACTCGACAAACGCCGAAGGGATTTGGGCCGCCGACCTGACGGGGTACCGTGAGGCCAGAGGGCCGCCGGGCGCGGCCAATGAGGGAGGGGAAAACTTCCCGCCCCTGACGAAGAGACCTTCGGCCATGCCCTTAGACATAGGCCGAGACAGGTTAGGTTCCTCTCCTTGGAGGAGAGGGAATGACGAGGCTCCTGAACGAAGCTGAATGTAAGGAATCCAAGGAGAGCGGGATAAGCTCTTGCAACCGAAGGAGAGGGAAGGGAACCCCATCCCTTCCCCGCAGGATAAGACTGCAGAGAAACAGTCAGGCGGCACCCGCCGTCCGATGGAGACTCGGAGCGGAGAAAACTACCGGATGTCCGAGCCCCAAACGGGCTGCGGTCCTCGGAGAGCTGACCGAAAGGTCAGAACAAAAACTGCAAGCCCGAGGATCGTGATCCAAGTCCAGGCAAAAAGAGTACGTGGAGTGCGAGTCCCTCCTGGAGGAACTAACCGTACCTCTCTCGGGGCCGGAAAAAGCCATCACCGCAACAAAGAAGAAAAGATCGAAGATTCAAGGATACTTTAATAAATTTGAAGACCGAACTTTTCAGGAACCAGTCAAAAACGCAGAGCACTAAGGAGGGAACCTGAGCTTCCAAGCGGTAAGGAAGATCTGGCGTCATGGGGCGGAGCCGAGAGTTTTACCACCCGGGTGGGTGGGAGGAGCCAGCTTGAAGACCTTCCGGCAAGATTTAAAGTGGCAAGGGACCCGCCAATAAGTGTGGATGAACAACATATCCATGTCCCTAGAAATAATGTTAATGTTTTTCTACTGTTTTTTTACTGTTTCTACTGTATTTCTACTTTTCTAAAAAATATTTTTGGGATTCTCCAGTGTTTTGATGGTAGGGGTTAGATAGTTACTGTGTTTGCAGATTAGGGGTTGTTTTGTCTTTTCTCTTGCAGGTGATCCTGACAAAGACAAGAAGAGAAGACAAGAAGAGGAGTTAGGGACTCATCGGAGTTCCTCTAGTGCTTTAAAGAAGTTGTGTTTACAGTGCGGTGTTGTTGTTGGCTGTGTTAACTTTTCCTTCCACAGGTATGGTTGTGGGGGAGTGTGGGAGTAATACTTAAGGTGTAGTGTTAGCTCCCTTGTGTTTTGGTTACAGGTGTACAGGGATGGGGGAGGTTCCCTTGTGTTTTTTTGGGTAATTTGGGGTTCTTGTCAGTTAGGTTTTCCCTAGAGGGCTGGGGGGATTGACAGGCTGTGGTCCTGATCAGCCAGAGGGGCTGCAGTACTGATCTATTAGGGCTATGCTCTGGGCAATTCTTTCAGGGCCACTAAGTAACCATAGCGAGATCATAGAGTAGAGGCTGATGTGTCAGACAATGGCCTCTGGGCCCTTAGTGTTGCCTGCCTGTGCTTAGCACATGGTAGGAGAGGGCCTGATCACCCCTCTCTGTAGGTAGCACATAGGGTAGGATGGCCTAGGCCGGGTAAATAATGACTGCAGACAGTCATTTTCCTGGCCGAGGGTGGGTGTAACCCCCTTGTTTCCCAGGGTTACTAGAATCCCACTTAGAACCAGTGGCAGGAAGGGAAAGGCAGCTTGTGAGACACCAGTTAAATGGGTTTCACACTGTGTCACTCTGTCCTCAGTCTCAGCTGAGCTGGAGGGATGACATCACCATAGAATTCTTGCAACAGCATAAGCCACATTGGAATGCTCGTAGCAGGGGTTAGTGTTAGAACATTGGGGAATTCAAATCAGTCTGCAGTGGAGTCTTGAGAGAGGAAGAGGTGTGCTGCAGTTGGCAGCCCCTCAGAGCCTAGTTCAGATTTAGAGTTACATAAGAAAGTGGGTTGTGTGTTCTCACCCTAGAGCGGAACACAGAAGAGACCAGAAGGAAGTGGTAGAGACCATTCCATGTTTTGTTCCAGTGCCCCATCCCTGGAGGGATGGGAGGAATTCCAGCATTTCAGGGGCAATCCCCTGGCCCTGCCTGAAAGGAGAAATCTGCCTGAAAATGGGAAGTGTGTTGAGAACCAGAGAATTTGTTTGTGTTTCCTTTGAGAGAAGCCCTGGGGCACCTGCGTACCACGGTGAGTCTGTTCTGAAATAGAGCCTGTGTTCACCAAGACAGAGTTGTGTAAAAGTATCTGCCTACTGTGGGTTCAGGAGAAGATTAGCCAAATACAGTGCTTTTAAATTTGTGTATGGCTTGGAAGCATCTGAAACAGTGGGGGGGGGGGTCTAAGGAATGGACATAGCCACTAACAGAACTTTTTAAGTCAGGACACAACCTAAATACAGTGTAGAATGTTAAATGTGACAAACATTTCGAGATAGCATTTACAACCACTAGTTTCAAAGAAAGGTGTTGTTCCAAAGGGATGGCCGGGTATAGATTTGGGAACAAGAAGTGGGAGACCCCCATCTGGAGTAACCAGGTTTACCTCTACTGGTTCAGTTTGGGCATCTATAGTTTTCTCCCAGACACTTGGCCAGTGTCTGCAGAAAGTACCCAGACATGGGATTAAGGATGATTTTTCCCTTTAGAGCTAGAAAGTGCTCATGGGTGGTTGAGGGAGCCACCATCAAACTGCATGCCATTTGGAAAAATGTCCAATGACTGGCTGGGGTGCCATGTCATAGGAATCAAAGAGAAGAGTACCAGTTTGGGCTGTGTGAGCCCAGAGTAGTTCAGAACCTGAGGGTTTTCATGTAATGAAGGAGATGTGCTCTGACCTCTGTAAATCTGCATTGCCAGTGAGTGTAGCCCTGTGGGGGTTCATCTTTGCTTTGTTATTCCTGTGTTGATGTGAATAAAAGTCACACTCTAGAATCCCATTCCTGGTTTGGACATTTTCAGTTATTGCTTCCCGTGTCCGGAGTTATTTGGGCACCACTGCCAGAGATACAAACCTAGCCATGATGCTGAACAAATGTTTTCTCCCTGAATCCAGGGTAAAGGGGTTACACTTGCATGCACTATTTAAAACTTGTGCAAATGTCTCTCACTCTCTGTGAACTCTAGTAGTCTGTGCACTGTTTTACAGTGAGTACGGGATAATGGGAGGGAGAGAGGAGGCTAAGTTTAGTTACGGCAGGCTGCTGCTATGTGTGTGCATGTGAGAGGATGAGGTTAGTGACAGTGCAATACCTTTCATGATCATTCCTGTGGGATGACTCACACCTCCTCTCTGTCTCCACACTCGAGTGCTGCTGCTGCTCGCCATCCATTTCTCAATCTCTTCTGCTACTACCCCGCACTCTCTTTCAGTGCTTTTGCTTCCTAGTCCATCCCATTCCACCAGCAGCAGCAGCAGCTGTTTGAGGAACTCGATGAGACCCAGGGGAGAGTCAAGTTGGTCACCGCTGCACAGGCTGCAGTGCCAGTGCCATTGAACTTAATGAGGAGGGAAGTGGGAGCAGGTTCCAACAGCAGGGAGGGAGAGGGTAGACCTGCAGACTTCTGCCCCACACAGCATGACAGCACCAGGGGGAAGACAGCAAATGAGATACACAAGGGAAGCGGTAGCAGGTTCCCACACTCAAGTGGAAAATAGCCCACGCCATCCCACTCTTTAAATCTGGCGACCCAAGTGACCCGAATAATTACAGGCCCCTTTCCCTACTCCCGACCCTTTTCAAACTACTCAAAAAATTAGTTAACTCCCACATTAGAGAATACCTTGAAACACATAGTATGCTGAATCCCTTGCAATCCAGTTTCAGACTCAAACACAGCACCATAACTGCATTAGCCAACGTAACCAATGATTGGCAAACAGCTCTCGATGCTATGAGCCATATCTGTGCTTTATTCTTAGACCTAAGCAAAGCTTTCAATACAGTGGATCATGAACTCCTCCTGTGCATACTGAGAAACACTGGACTAAACAACATTCCCCTCTTACCTAGTTGGCCGACAGCAACAGGTCAAAGCTCAGTGTTAACTCTTCCCGCTAAAAACTCTCATGAGAGGAGCACCCCAGGGTTCCATTCTTGGACCCATCCTATTTGCGATCTACATAAACGACACTGACCTTAACATCTTCTCAGCAAACATACATCTATTTGCGGACGACACTGTACTTTATATTGTCAAACCTTCCCTGGAACTGGTCTGCTCAGAGCTGCAACAAGAATTTTGCCTACTGCACCTCAAACTGTTGCTCAATGCAAAAAAAAAAGTCATATTCCTTTCCCCACAGGTTAACCCCACAGTCACTCACTCTCGAGGAGAGAGACTTCAAATCTCTACCCTCCTCGGCGAACCACTTGAGCTGGTAGATAAATTCAAATACCTAGGCTTCTGGTTAAATAGTAGACTCCCCTTTAATTCTCACATCAAAGAATTAGCCAAAAAACTTAGACAAAGACTAGGCATCTTCTACTGAACAAGCACCTTCTCACCAATGAGGCTAAAACAAGGCTAGTTGAAACAACTTTCCTTCCTCGCCTAGATTATGCCAGTCTCCTCTAAAGTCATTGACCTGTCTCCACACTCTCCAAACTGGATACCCTGTACTACAGAGCCCTTAGATTAATTACCAACATGCCATACAACACACACCATTGCACTATGCGCAACTTGGCTGGTATTCACTAAACACGAGGAGATTGAAAAATGCGGTAACCTGGACCTATAGAGCTATTATGGGTAAGCTCCCCCAGTATAACTCTGATCTCCTTGTTAATATGGCTACCTTCAAATGCAACTTTGCCACCTTTTGAAAGAAGCTTGTAATTGTTACCGCAAGCCATAAAAAAAAACAAAAAAAAAAACGTCCGGCCTCTCTCATCCTCTCTTCTCTGTTTTGGCATCATTGCTTAATCCTAATCCTTCCCCCATTAGGCAGGACTTGAGTTCCTTGCATGCTCTATCTCTTCCCCCATCCCACTCTATTCCTCCTATTCCACCCCATCCCTCCTTGCACCCATTCCCCTTGCACTTATTCACATGGTATACTCCTCTGCCTACTCTCCTCTCCTCCTCCTCTCTCCTCCCCTTTACATCATCTGCTGCTCCCCATCCTCCTTTCCTCTCCCGGCTCTCCCACTCTTCTGAATTAAACTTATTTGTAATTATTGCCTACTGTATATTGTATATTGTTGTATTTGAGCACCCTTGTGCCTAATTATTGTTCTTTATTTTCTAAATTCTTGTTACTATTGTTGTGTCAATTTATGTTATTTGTCCACCCATGACCATCCTGTAAATCAGTTTTTCTCAACGGTGTTTCTCCTGGTAAAATAAGGATTGATTGATTGATCTGTAGCCATATGGAAGCACAGGATCCAAAAGGCCTTGTGCTTCTGCAGCCCACCAAACAGCCTCACAAATCCTTGACATCTGTTGCCACACAGAAGTGCATGGCCTGGAAGGGTCCTGCATTTCCGGAGGCAGATGGATCCTGTGTAACTGTATCTGTTCATACAAGTCCTGAAGGGACCTGCATGAATGAGGATACAGTTCCATTATCTCAAAAAGAAAGGAAATTCTCCACAAAAAAAACTGTGTTAATGTATCAGTTAGGGTTCAACTTATCGCAACCAAAGTAGGGAAATGTGGCATTAGGGTTTCCAACCCTAACCCCAGCAAGACCACACCAGCAGCCAGGGTTAGGTTGGAAACTCCAACACCTCATTTTCCTACCTTTGTTGTGTTAGTTAAACCCTAACTGGTGCATTAGCACAGTTTTTGCAAAGAAATATAAAACAACTTATTCACAAACTGTTACAAGTATAGACACAAGTATATACCTTATTACAACACTATTAACATGAGCAACTGCCACCTGAACAGTGCATGTAACAAACTACAAACCACACAAAACACTCACATTACAACCCTAAAAGCCTCTACAACTACAGCCCTTGCAAAAAAGTGACATTACCCTAAACAACAGAAAATCAGTCCCCCCAGAAATACTTTTTCTGCCATTTTTATTGTTACTGCTTTCACATACTCACCTTCCATGCTACTACCCCATCCTTGCTGCTCCTCTCCACAATGACACTTCTAACTACCACTCCTGACTGCAGATAGCTCACTGCCATTTCTGAGTACAAATTAAGTCCAACATGCTGCTTCTGACCGCGGACCGTGGACAGAACAATGTAACTCCTGACTGCAACTAACTGGACCACCACAATCACCAGACCTCTGCTTAGCTATCAGAAAAACAAAGTAAAGGAAGGCACTCTGAAACCATGTCTGCTTTTATAGGAGACCCCTACCCTATGGAAACTTTTTTTTATATACGTTTTTACCCCTGTTTTCAACCACCCCCATCTCAGGTGCATATGCGCACGTGTGGAGGCATGTGCACATCACACTCACACTTCAAGACACCCTCGCTACGTGCCACCCTCTCCTGCCTATGCTGCAACCGGACCTCCACCTTGTGGTGGTGGTGGAACTACAGGGGGGTGACAACCTTCTCAGAAGAGGACAGTTGCCATTGGGCTGCTCAATCCTTCTCCCCCCACCGACAACCTGAGGTCGTTCCTGAACCCTGGTCGCTGGCATGACACGAAGTAAGGCAGAAAGCCTCAGCCCGCTGGCCACGAGGCCATCTATTACTCTATGGAAACCTAACTGGACCAATACTAGGCAGCCCTAAAAAAGCCAATTCACTAGGAAATAAGCATTTGTCAATGCCGAATGTTTGCTTGCTGGCATTGGCATTGGTAGTGTATAAGTTACAGAGCTGCATAACAGAAATGGCGGTGAAGTATTGAACTGAAGCCAACCCCACCACCACCCTGCAGAGAGTGACAGGCATTGGGGTGTGTCTTTGGGTCGTCAGGCGTAACGGCCACGCCATTTCATCACACCCTACCCTGCAGACACTGGCAAGTGTCACGGTGTGCCTTGGTCTCTTTGGCCCTTATGCGCACCCCATTCCATCAGGAAATACAGTGGGATGGGTGCGGTATAGGAGAATGGGGTGAACTTTGGGGCCGAAGAGTCCAAGGCATACCTCGATGCCTCTCACTAACTGCAGGGTGTGGAATGGTTTGAGCATTACAGGCAAGAATCCCAAGTCACACCCCTGATGCCTGTCATTCTCTACAGGGTGGGGTGTTATGGTTGGAAACCCTAACACCTCAGGCATTTGTTGGTATTTTCACTCCAAATTTTGAACATGGTTTTTTTGTGACCCCCACCTCATGAACAGTGGCAATATCAGTTTGTTAGCTGAAAGCTGCTTATGCACAGCGACTACAGCATTTAGCACCACAGGTGCAAAAACACATTCCGAACAGGATGTGAAAAATGACAGCTGTACTGTTCATGGGGAGGTGTAAAAAATGGCAATGTTGCAAATCTGCAGTAAAAATATTAAAAAAACTGGTGAAGTCACGAGCGTGCATAGAAACTGTGCAACGCACACCTGTAATGTAATTAGTTTGGGGAAATTTTACAGCGATTGTCAACACAGGCATTTTGGGACCTCCGATCATGAACAGTGTCACTGTGATTTTCTTTATCTGTCCCGAACAATGATTTCCCACAGCGACCACGAATCTCTGCGTTGAAAGTGAGAAAACAAATTTCGGCCATGTTGTGAAAAATGACAGCTGTACTGTTCATAAGGAAGTGTGTAAAATGCCACTGGTGAAAATCTGGACTGAAAATATTACAAAGTCATGAACTTACGAGGGTGCGTGGAAACTGCTCAATGCTCACTCGTAATACAGTCATTTTATGGACTTTTGTCACCAGATTTTCAACATAGCCATTTTAAGACCTCTGCTCATAAACAGTGTAACTGTGATTTTCTTAATCTGTCCCAAACATTGCTTTCGCACACCGACTGCACCATTGTGCGCTACATTTCCGGAAACACATTTTGGGCAACATGTGAAAAATGGCAGCTGTACTGTTCATAAGGAAGTGTAATAAAATGGCAATGTGGAAAATCTGGAGTGAAAATATTGAAAATTCGTAAACTTACGAGCGTGCGTAGGAACTGCGCAACATGCGCTCGTAAAACAGTCATTTTTAGGAATTTTTTCACCAGATTTTCAACATAGCCATTTTAAGACCTCCACTCATTAACAGTGTCACTGTGATTCTCTTAATATGTCCCATACATTGATTTTGCACACCAACTGCGCCATTGTGCGCTACCTGAGCGGAAACACATTTCGGGCAAGATGTGAAAAATGACAGCTGTACTGCTCATATGGAGTTGTGGTAAAATGGCAATGTTGAAAATCTGGAGTGAAAATATTGAAAATTCACGAACTTACGAGCGTGCGTAGGAACTGCGCAATGCACGCTCTTAAAACAGTCATTTTTAAGAATTTTTCCACCAAATTTTCAACATAGGCTTTTTGAGAGCCCACCTTATGAACAGTGGCAATGTCATTTTGTTACTCAGTCCCAAAAGGTGATTTCACGCAGTGACTGTGAAATCACCCTTCGGGGCTGATTAACGCCATGACAGTGAGATCATTCATGAGAAGGGGTCCCAAAAACCCCATGTTGGAAATTTGGTACAAAGATTCCAAAAAAATGCCTGAGATATGCAGCAAAGTTGAAAAAACCCTATCTATCCCATTATACATGTAACCCCTAGATGGCGCTATCCCAGGGCTACTACCCTGCCTGATTTGCCACTATCAGGTTGAGGCCTGGATCCAATGGCGTGCCTCCACCCAGAGGTCAGGGTTTGCAATAGTTAAACTAACTTGGTCACAGCCCCTGGGACACTGCAACCCCTTCTTCCACTAGTGGCCCACAAATATATCAGAATTACCTTCACAGTATACACTTACCCCCAGGTCTGGTTCCAGCACTGGGACCTCCTGTGAAATGAGATACAGTTAACAATCACAGTACAGTACTTTAACATAGACAAATACCTCAGGCAGTATAACTTTGCTGAAACAAGCAGCTCTGATTTATTTAGGGGATATAACAAGGACAGGGAAATCAGGTTAATTAGCTTATCACCTAATAATCTACTTATGGCTCTGTGCACAGGCCTATCCCTATCAGTTACTGTCCCTGGGTACCCAAGCCCTAGTGGCTAGTCCAAACCGTGGCAGCTGGTAGGGGCCCTTTCACACAGAGAAAGGAGAATTAAACAGTCAGCAGTACAGTAATTCCATTTGGATTTAATGTGGCAATTCAACAGGGCGACCCTGAATTAGTACTCACGACTTCCAAATAAGATAGGGTCCTTCAATGTCAGCAGGGCTACTTTTGATCTCCAAGAGACTCCTCACACATTTATATGGTAAAAAAAGAAAGCACTATACCAGGCAGGCTGCATCTGTATCCCAATCGGCAATTACTGCACAATAACCAGGAGAACACATAGCAGATTCAGTTCCTGACAGACCGAGTGTAATTCAACAATTTCTTCAGTTCTACAGGGTGAGCCTGGTTTCTATCTTCAGAGATCCTTTGATTCTTTTCACAGGACAGGTTCAGTCTAACAAGCAGTTACACAAGTTGTAGACCGGAACTCTGGGCCTTGTACACGTTTTTGACTGAAACTGTGCACTGAAGGAAGCACAGGGTTTCTTTCCTTCACTTTCAGATCTCAAACTGAAACTCCCAACAGACAAAACCGGCACTTCCTTTGAGTTCCTCCCAGTTCTTGACTGGATTGGCTGTCCTCACAATAGACTGCTGCTGTTGGTCCAAAAGGCACCAAGTCTAAACTACATCTCCAGAGTCACTGCCATACAATCCTCTTGTGGCTGGCTCAGATTATGAGTCCCAAGTTCTGATTCGTCAAGGCATCATTTTAGAGCTAGTTTACCCCACACTGATTGGTCCAGTTCAGCAGTTCAAAACCAGAATGGGAACTAGGCAGACAGTTCTGACTGCAAAGAAAGCAGGTTAGACAAACTGTAATTTTATTATTACTGTAAATGATTTCTGGCAATCAGTTACATCTTTCAGACAGGTTCCCTTTGCACTCCTAGTGACTGCAAAATGGGGTGAATTAGCAGCAGCTTGAGTGGTACTCAATCAAAGAAACACACAGTCCCCATACAAACTAATTATGTCTGCAAGCAGACAGCTCTTAAAGAGACAGTACCAGAGGTTCTAAAACACTCACTGATAAATGGCTTAAACGCCAAACACCATTCAGGCTTGGAGCATTCAAGCAAGCTCCTGAAGTCTTTGGGAACCCCCATTTGCAGGGGGTTACACCTTCCTGGTTTGGGAAAAGCTTGACGTCCCAGTCAAGCAAGTACCCATAAGTTTCAACTGCAACCATATACATTTGCATTAGGCTCACATGTAATCATCAGTCAATACATCATTTTACCAAGAACCATTTCTGAAACATTGCAGTACGTCACTCTTTACACAGTATAACACACACATTGTACCATAACTCAAGTTATTACCTCTTGTACATGAAACTTCTGAAGAGAGGGACCTTCCCTATCAGTTACCTTTGGGCTGGACGGGGCAAGGGCACCATACTTGTGAGGGCAACACAAGTAACTTGAGTTAGCACTAACGCTCAGTTTGGGCAATGAGCTCGGGACACATACACTCCTTTATGGACAACATTGAGAGGCAAATCCACAGGCCTCCCAAGGAATCATAACTGAGGTGCACCACAGGCTTTACAGCTCGACCAGTCTTTCTAGGGGAACTGTTACAGTCTCTGCACTCTGAGCCTCATTTTCAGCATTGTCCTCACTTGTCAGGGAGTCTCCTGGGGGTAGAGAGGCTAGAACTTGGGGCACTTTCAGCTCCAGGAGTTACAGTTTCTGAGTCCACAACATTTGGCTCGCATGGAGAGCTTTCAGACACTGGCAGTGGACTGTCAGGGCACTCAAAATACTCTTCTTGTTCGGGTGTATCACCAGTCTGCCCAATCTATCATTTTCCTCCCTGAAGCTCAAACAGTTCAACCATGCACAATGATTCCATTTCATCTGATCTGATGCTTTGCACTTCACTTTCTGGGAGGACAGTCTCCAGGGATGAAGCTGGGGCATAGACAGTCCAGAAGGCCCAGCTTCATCTCCAGTATTGACTAGGGATTGCCCGAAACAATTGACTCAGTTCGTAAGAAGGATAGTATTCAAAGTCACTCTCTTTCTTCCGATATGGACTGACAGTCATGCTCAACTGGGACTTGTGGAGGGACACTTTAACTTTGCTTCTGTAGGTGCAGACTTTCTTGATCTTTTCTTAGCAGCAGCTCTAGTCACTGGTCCAGAGGGGGCATCTTCTAGGGGCTCAGACTCAATTAAGATTTGTCCAATGGGCAGTAAATGATTTCTATGCATTGTTTTACATCTTTGAATTATTCTCAGGCCTTACTTTGTACACTGGCAGATCATCTAGTTTGCCCACTACAATGTGAGGGAGATGGTGCCATCTGTCAGCAATCTTGTGCTTGCCATGCAGTCCCAGATTTCTTAGCAATACCGATCTCCTCCTGGAGTTCCTCTGCTTTCACCTTTTATCATACCTTTCTTTGTTGGCCAGATTTCTTTTGGCAGCCATGGTTTGAGCCAGTTGGTACGCATGAGTTAGCTGGGCCTTTAACTTTTCACATACTGTAAATAGTTGTCAGCTTGAACCCTATCAGGAGAGCCCAAAACACACATCTACTGGTAGTCGAGCTTCTCTTCCAAACATCAGGCGGTAGGGGAGAATCCAGTGGCATCACTTTTGGTGCAGTTATAAGCATGTACCAGGGTGCTAATTTGTTGGCTCCATCTAGGCTTGTCCTTTGGGTGCAGGGTGCCTAGCATATCTAGCAAAGTGCGGTTGAAGCGTTCAGGCTGTGGGTCCCCCTGGGGTGGTAAGGAGTGGTTCTGGACTTTGACTCCCCACAGAGAAAGCATCTCTTTGATCAGACGACTCTCAAAGTCTCTCCTTGATCAGAATGGATTCTTTGTGGAGCCCCATAGTGAACAAAAGTTTTCTACAAGTACTTTGCTACAGTGGATGCTTTCTGGTCTTTGGTGGGAAAGCTTGGGCATCTCGTGAAATGGTCAGTGACCACCAGCACATTACTGATATTTCTTTGATCTGACTCCAAACTCAGAAAATCAATACAGACCAGCTCCATGGGTGCACTGGTGGTGATGTTAACAGGGGCAGCCCTCTGGGGCAAATTTCCTCTGTAAGCAGCGACTACTAAGATTCGAATGTGTTGCTCCACATCAGCCCCATCTTAGGCCAATAGAATCTGGATCTCACCAAGTCAAGTGTTCTGTCTATACCAAGGTGCCCCATGTGGTTGTGCAAGGACCTCAGTACTGAGTCTCCGAAGGCAGTGGGCAGCACTAGTTGTTGTTTGTCTACTTGTCCCCCTCTGTCTACTGTTTCTCTGTATAACAGTTTATTGATCAGTTTCAACTTGGGACCTTCTTTGTATAACAGTGCAGTTCTCAAATCAGTGGGCGTAATTTGGACATCTTTTCCTGCATGGGGCTTCTAAAGCTGCTTTGATCATGGGATCGCAGGATTGAGCCCGCCTGAATACTGTCATTGTCCAGCTGAGGCAGTGCACCAATGTCTATTGCAGAAAAGTGGCAATAAGCAGCAGGTATGCAATTCTCAGAGGGTCCCAAGCAATCCACCATGCAGTCCACTGGGTCCGTGGACATTTGTTCCTCCCTGTCAAACTTATGGCAGAGTGCCCGAATGTCAGGTTCTGCCAATCGGACCCAATCATTCTGGGAACAGGCCTCCGGGAGAGAGCATCAGCATCTATGTGGTTCAGACCTGCCGGTATTGAGAGCATAGTCATATGTAGATAATGCAGAAAGCCACCTATGGCCAGTGGCATCCAACTTAGCTGAGGTCTGCACATAGGTCAAAGGATTATTGTCAGTTTTACTAGTATTTTAGCCTCATACAAGTACTCCATGATTGGTCAGCAATAGCCCACTTCAAAGCTAGGAACTCTAACTTATGTACAGGATAGTTCTTTTCGGATGGGTCAGGCTTCTGGTCAAAGGCCACTGGTCTCAGGCCATTCTCGTGCTCTTGGTACAACACAGCCCCAACCCTTGCAAGCTAGCATCAGTGTGCAGGACGTAAGGTTTTCTTGGATCGGCATAGGCCAGCACTGGAGCATGGGTAAGTTGATATATGATCTCATGAAAAGCAGTCTCACAATCAGAGTCCAAGCGGGCCCCAAATACTTCACTCGGATGAAAATACACTCTTTCAGTCTTGAGGGACGCTGACTTTGTATTGTTTAGTGGTTTGGGATACTACCCTTGTAAGGTTGAGTTAAGTAAAGGGGATCACTCTTGAATAGTCCTTGATGAGGCCGATAATAACCACAAGAATCCAGGAATCTTTGCAGTTCTTTTAGATTTTGGGCTGTGGCCAGGTGGTCAAGGCCTCAACTTTACTTGGTCGTCTCTATTCCTCGGTGGATACTATGTGTCCCACATACTTTACTGATGTTTGAAGAATTGACACTTATCAATGGACAGTTTAAGGCCAAAGTCCTCAGTCGGTCCAATACCTTAAATAATCTGCTGTCATGTTCCTCCAGTGAGCTGCCAAACACAATAACATCATCTAGGTATACCAGGCACTCTAGTAAGTTCATGTCCCCACGCACGCTCCATCAATCGTTGAAAGTGGCTGGGGCACCTGAAATCATGAGGCATCCTCATGAATTCATAGAAGCCAAGCGGACAGATAAAGGCCGTCTTCTCACGGTCCTCTGGGGCCATCGGGATCTGGTAGTACCACTGCGGAGATCCAGCACAGAGAACCACTTGCTCTCGTTTAGGCAGTCCAAAGCATCCTGAATGCGGGGCATTGTGTACTGATCAGGATAGTCCGCCGGTTTAAGGTGCGATAATCCACACACATCCTTACTGTTCCATTCCTTTTCCCTCACTACCACAATGGGAAGCATAAGGACTTCTGGTTCTTGTATTACACCAGCAGCTAACATCTCTTGCAGATGCCGTCTCACATCATCTATGTCAGCAGGTGCCAGGCGTCGAGACCTCTCACGAAATGGTCTTTCATCATGCAGCCGGATATTGTGCTCAGCTCCTTGCACGCATCCTACATCCCATTCCTTTAAAGAAAACACCTGGTCTCTCTGGGCAAGCTTCTCACTGATCCTCACTTTCCATTCAGCTGGCAGCGGGGAGTCGCCGAAATCAAACAAGTCAGGCGTTACTCTGTCATTCTTCCTTGAACTCTTGCTGCTGGGTAGCACTGCAGTGTCTGCACAATGCACATTAGCCAGGATGCAACTCTGTTTACTCGAATGTCTCTTTCAGACACATTATGAACTTGGACCATTACCCTTCTGGCATAAGCATAGGCTCTAGCGGGCAAAATACTAAGCTTGACCAGCAGTCCTCTGGCAATTTTCCATCGCCTGGTGCATCCAACATTAATATTTTATTCTTAACATCCTTTCTGATCGGACCTCTCCTGTAAGGTACACTGGGCATTTGGCGCCAGGATCAGAGACTCAGATCCTTCTTCCATACAATTCCGACCGGTTCCTCTGGTTCTGTTTTTCAGCATCTCTGTGCCTCATAGGCCTTCTTAATTAAAGCCGGAACTCTTAAAGCTCTACTAGTCTTTGACCCTGTTTTCATAACACAACTGTGCCAGCCTTCCAAACATATGAGCATTTGTTCCAATCAACAAAGGGACACCATCATTCACAGTCCAGTGGGGGACACACTAGGCTAGGGTCTCTACTTGTTCAGCCACTCCAGCCACCGAGGAGGTGGAAAGACAGCCAAGTCGGATATACCGGAATAGGGGTAGGCCTTCTCCTTAACCCCATACATGCAGTCCTTCTAATGGTTGTAAGGTACGTCTGACAAATGCTTCTGATACCAATCCTGGAACATAATTGTCACTTGGGCCACTGTCTAATACAGCTCTTGTAGACACTCCATTCACCTTTACAGTGGTCTCCATGGAGGGACCCACTATTCTGGACCAGTCTGAGAAGGTAGTGGGGGCCTGGGCACGGACCTTGCCACAAAGGGACGTGAATTAGCATTTTGGTGCCCTCACTGGGATCATGTCGCACCTCTTAACCACTGATTTCTTCTCCAAGCTCTCCTTGTAGCCTATATGCAACTTTGTCAGTGTCTTTTGGGGACTGGCATTCCCTTTCATGTGCCCATCTTTCCCACATTATAGCAAAACATACTTTCTGGAGTTTGAGCTGGCCGAGGCGCCACACTGGGAGCCAGGGCGGGGTATTACTAACTGGAAACCTGGGTGCCATCTCTGTCTGCGGCGTGATAAGCATTTGGAGACATTCGTCAGTTTCTCCACTTCCATGGTCAAGGAATTGAGTTTGGAGCTGTTATCAGCAGGAGATACATGGGTGGGTACCCCCACCCCCATAGCAGATATGACTGATCGGATATAGGTCAGGGCCCGTACTTGCAGGCGTGGCTTCATAAAGGACTGTTTTTGAATTCCGGATCTCTCTCAACAGTTCACCCCATTGTGGCATATCTTTCCTTGTCAGAGCACTCATTGACTGTCAACCTCTGCCCTGAACTTCACTTGATGGGTCACCCTCAGTCACTCGGGTCGTAGCCACAGCTGTTGGTGCAGGTACCTCCCAGGTCGCCTTTTCTCAACTCCTCGAATTTCTCTCATTAACTCATCATAGGAGGGTGGGATTCCAGTCGATTTGCCAGGGCGTAACTGAAGCAACAGCAGTTCTGAGAGGGGGCAGACTTGATTCTGTCAGTCTGGTTCGGTCCAGTTCAATCGCTGGCAAACTACCCTTTCTGAGGCATTCTTGCAACAATTTTTCCAGCGAGAGACATACACAGACAACAACTCCCTTGGTACTGTTGTGCATTTCTTACTCTCCACCATAGGTCCTCATCAGAATCTGGGCTCCTATACACATTCTCCAAGGCCTCAAGATAGGCCTGTGCAGTCGCTTCAGGGTTACTGGCCGTTTAGCTTCGGATGGTAGCCAGGGCAGGACCTCGGAGGCTCTCACTAACCCTCTTTCGCTTTTCACCTTCCGAGCATTGCCATTCTAGCACTTGGGGGGCAACATAGTCTATCCAGGTCTCCCAGTCATCCTCCCCTTGGGGGGTTGGGAGGGTGCCAGAGAAGATCCTCAACCTTCGGTAAGAGTCGTGACTAATGGCAGGTGCAGAAATAGGAGTCTGCATTGGTTCAGCCACCATTATGGGCACTGGAGCAGGAGAGGGTGTTGGGGGAGGAACACCCCCAGGTGGCAAGAATAGTTTCTTCAAGTCCTCCACAGTTTTCCCCTCTCCCAGCAACCATTCAGCAAATTTCTTCTCAAAAGTTTCAGATAGTGGTGGGGGCTGATTCCCCCCCGGGTCTTTACTGTCCTTAGTTATCACTCTCCAAGCAGTGAGGGCTCCCTCTGGGGTAATGGTCTGTGGCACTTTGGAGCTATCTATGGGATCCTTAAACTCTACTAGGGCCAGGAAAGTGTGGGTGAGCAGATTAGCATGCCGACCCACCACCACAGGGTTTGTAAACCTTCCACCTTGGAAAGTACTCCTGCACAGTGTCCGTATTGATACCCAGGGGATGTCCAGGATAAGAATAGCATTTTGGGGTCGATCTCCTCCCAGTACACCACTCCACCAGCCGGTGCACAGCCACTTCTGTCGGGTACCCATTTTTTCTTAACAGTGGTTCGTAAATATGGCCACCAGAGGACACACAATCCCAGCGGTGAGCCTCAAGATGTAACCCCTAGATGGCGCTATCCCAGGGGCTACTACCCTGCCTGATTTGCCACTATCAGGTTGAGGGCCTGGATCCAATGGGTGGTGCCTCCACCCAGAGGTCAGGGTTTGCAATAGTTAAACTAACTTGGTCACAGCCCTCTGGGACACTGCAACCCTTCTTCCCACTAGTGGCCCACACAATATATCAGAATTACCTTCACAGTATACACTTACCCCAGGTCTGGTTCCAGCACTGGGACCTCCTGTGAAATGAGATACAGTGCAACAATCACAGTACAGTACTTTAACATAGACAAATACCTCAGGCAGTATAACTTTGCTGAAACAAGCAGCTCTGATTTATTTAGGGGATATAACAAGGACAGGGGAAATCAGGTTAATTAGCTTATCACTCTAATAATCTACCTATGGCTCTGTGCAGGCCTATCCCTATCAGTTACTGTCCCTGGGTACCCAAGCCCTAGTGGCTAGTCCAAACCGTGGCAGCTGGTAGGGGCCCTTCTACACAGAGAAAAGGAGAATTAAACAGTCACAGTACAGTAATTCCATTTGGATTTAATGTGGCAATTCAACAGGGAGCGACCCTGAATTAGTACTCACGACCTCCAAATAAGATAGGGTCCTTCAATGTCAGCAGGGCTACTTTTGATCTCAAGAGACTCCTCACACATTTATATGGTAAAAAAAAGAAAGCACTATACCAGGCAGGCTGCATCTGTATCCCAATCATAATTACTGCAATAACCAGGAGAACACACAGCAGATTCAGTTCCTGACAGACCGATGTAATTCAACAATTTCTTCAGTCTTCTACAGGGTGAGCCTGGTTTCTACTCTTCGAGATCCTTTGATTCTTTTCACAGGACAGATTCAGTCCTAACAAGCAGTTACACAAGTTGTAGACCGGAACTCTGGGCCTTGCACACGTTTTTGACTGAAACTGTGCACTGAAGGAGCACAGGGTTTCTTTCCCTTCACTTTCAGATCTCAAACTGAAACTCCCAACAGACAAAAACCGGCACTTCCTTTGAGTTCCTCCAGTTCTTGACTGGATTGGCTGTCACTCACAATAGACTGCTGCTGTTGGTCCAAAAAGGCACCGAAGTCTAAACTACATCTCCCAGAGTCACTGCCCATACAATCCTCTTGTGGCTGGCTCAGATTATGAGTCCCAAGTTCTGATTCGTCCAAGGCATCATTTTAGAGCTAGTTTACCCCACACTGATTGGTCCAGTTCAGCAGTTCAAAACCAGAATGGGGAACTAGGCAGACAGTTCTGACTGCAAAGAAAGCAGGTTAGACAAACTGTAATTTTATTATTACTGTAAATGATTTCTGGCAATCAGTTACATCTTTCAGACAGGTTCCCTTTGCACTCCTAGTGACTGCAAAATGGGGTGAATTGGCAGCAGCTTGAGTGGTACTCAATCAAAGAAACACACAGTCCCCATACAAACTAATTATGTCTGCAAGCAGACAGCTCTTAAAGAGACAGTACCAGAGGTTCTAAAAACACTCACTGATAAATGGCTTAAACGCCAAACACCATTCAGGCTTGGAGCATTCAAGCAAGCTCCTGGAAGTCTTTTGGGAACCCCCATTTGCAGGGGGGTTACATACAGCTTACCGGCATTTCCTCAGTTCGCGGTCGTCTTTGAAGAGTGCAGACGTGTTCCCGGTCCACCGAAGATCGTTGCACCGGAGTCCGGAGGTAAGTATGGGATGAGGGGGGTGTGGGGAGACAGGGTGCACAGTGGATGGGCGCAGGTGGGGGCAGAGACAGTGAGGGACCGTTTTTGAGTTTCAGGTGTTTTTCTTTAAAATGGCACGACGACCTAGGACGTTGCTACACTGGGGTGGGCTCCCAGCGTAGGCAAGGGCGGCGGACTAGTGTGGGGGTTGTGGAGCCGACGGGGTGGGCACCCTGTTGGCGATAGCATGTGTTGCCTGCGCTGGGTGGGTTACCAGCGTGGCACCCTGCTACTCTGGGGGGCAGTGGAGCCGACGGGGATTGGGCACCCTGTTGGCTATAGGATGTGGCCACACTGGGGTGAGCACGCGTGGCATTCAGAACTCTGTTTTGGGGGCACAGCACAGCCAATGGGGGATTGGGCACCCCGTCGGCTACACCCAGTGTGTGTGGGGGCAAGACGAGTATGCGATGCGTGCGTGTGTAGGGGAGGCGGCGCATGAGCAGGCGATATCTTGTCGCTGCTCACTAAAGCATAGCTCCCCCTTTCAACTGTACGCCACTGCATTATGGAGCTGTCATAGACAGCTCGAGCAGGCATTGGAGAACTGCGGCCTCGCCTGCAAACACACTGCCTGAATTGGAAGATGGCTGCCATACCTCTGAAAACTCAGATGATGGCACTATGTTTCTTGCACATGCGTGCAAGCAAACATAAAAATACTAAATGGCAGACTACTGGAGGTACACCACTGCACTATGAAAACACACTAACTTAAGCAAGTACACAAACTAGGTTAGCAAATAAAAAACAGCACACTTACCGTAAAGCAAAATAGACTAACCTAATGTGATATATTAAACATCTTACAGATAAGTCCTAAAGATATTCATCGTGGGGTCAAAGCTCAGAAAGGCCACTTGCCCTTTGGGCGAGTAGATTTATGGCTTGATCGACCCCTCAATGGTGATATTTCTTCATATCTGTCACTTACCTTTCAGATATTCTCTTTCTATACATATACATATACATATATATATATATATATATATATATATATACATATATACATATATATATATATATATATATATATATATATATATATATATATATATATATATATATATATATATATATATATATATATATATATGCAATATATGGATAAGCCATAATAATACTATCTTATCCCATACAAAATTTCCCTATAATACAGTACTTCAGTTCTGATAATACCACCCTTGCTCAAGTGATAATACCATCATTTCTTGGTGATAATACTATCGTTCAGAGCTGATAATACTATCGTTCAGACTGCAACGATAGTATTATCACCAAAACTCCAAAGCGCAAGCGCATGACTGTCTCGTGGAGACTCGGAGCCGGCTTTACTGTAACCATCTGCGCACAGAATAGAGGATGACTTGCTGCTAGCCAAAAACATCAAAAACTTTCCCAAGAGTATTACCTTAAACCATACAGGAATAATTCCTCTCTCCTCTCTCCAATCCAGTCAAACTTCCGCATGCTGAACCATCAGACACCTCTCAAGCCCGCTCGCATAGACAAGCCACCATTTTCCCCTTGAAAATTATGCGAAAAGCACATCTACAGCCAATCAGAACACACGCTGTGCACTTTCCATGCATGCGAGCGCTGTGGCATCAACAGCAACAGCTGGCAACCACGGGAAAAGAAAGTGCTGCGATACAGGCATGACTACTGTAGCAGGCAAATTTAAAAACATTTAAAATGCCTCGGATCCATATATTGCAAAAAATAAATTATAGCGGACTGAGTATTACGAGGCTAAATAAGCATCTCGAGGTTCTGGGGATATGTTGGAACCTCTCGAGCTTCGCTCTCGAGGTTTACATGTCCCCAGAACCTCTCCGATGCTATTATAGCTTCGTAATACTCAGTACCCTATCATTTATTCTATTTATATACACACAACAGGAGTGGTGGTAAAAATGACAACTCCTAACAGCTTCTATGCATACACTCCAAAATAAGCAAAGTAAGTCATCATGTTAAATCTAGGTGAGTCTGAAATTAATTTTGCGGTGCCATTTTAGCACGCACTTCCATCTGGGAGCTCTTTTTATATCTCTTCATTTAAAATGTACCACATCTAATTTATGTACCTTCCAAAGGAAGTTATTAGGGCTTTA
The DNA here is from genome assembly GCA_016271365.2 of Neoceratodus forsteri. Taxonomy (NCBI): domain Eukaryota; kingdom Metazoa; phylum Chordata; order Ceratodontiformes; family Ceratodontidae; genus Neoceratodus; species Neoceratodus forsteri. Next base: position 260,179,832 of record JADMNL010000022.1, on the reverse strand, counting down.
GTCTAATAATAGCATTTGCCATTGTTGAGTAAGTCAGTATCTCTAGGTTGATGGTAGGTGTTTTGTCACACACAGACTGGCACTCTGCCTACATGGTGAAAACACCTGTGATTGCCTAACTTTACTGAATAACTGAAAAAAGATTGTCTTGGAATTTAAAGCATGAAACAAAAATGACTAGGAGGTGGGGAAGGTGGATGCATGGACATATAAGTAGGCTGCAACAGAGGACAGTGGAATAATGCTCAAAAAAGAAGAGATAGCTGCAGGAGGAACAGCAAACAGATAATGGAAACCAACTTCAACACAGATGGTGCTTCTATATGTAGAGGGTAGTAAAAGCATGGAATGGTCTGCCAGATGCAGTACTGGAGACAAATTCTCTGCACCTTCATATCTAAACACTTAGAGTAAATATATGATGAACGGTACAGTTACAAACCATTAAAAAAATGGAGAAATGGACAGAAGCAGGAATACACTGAAAAAGTCATGTTGTATCTCAGTTGGGCCATTGTGGGTAAAGATTCTATAAAAAAATGGTGTTGAAAGGCGTTGTCTTTTGGATGAGGTCTTAAACTGGGATCTCCTCTGCCTCGTCTGATGGTTGTGGGTGGATGTTAATGATGTCATGGCACTTCTTGAAAGGAGTAGGGAAAATTTCCCAATATTCTGACCAGATTTCCAATGTTCTAACCAACCAATGTTAAATATTAATCAGGTTTGCGTCTGGAGAGGGAGAGTAGGAAAGCTGTTATATAGTATGCTGGTGCAGAATAAATGCTACATTCCCCTCCAGAGGTGATTGAATGTCAGTGATTGTTCAGCATGGAGTTGGCTGTTAAATGAAAAGCAAATTGAGATGATTGCATGAAGGCATTATGTAGATACAAATCGATAAAGCATGGCTACCCTCGCACAGGTGGTTGCAGAGTTCTGCATACCCCTATCCATGGAACTTCTATAGGCTGATAGTAGGAGATGTCAAAGTGCTGGAGGCAATAAGTGACTTAGTTTAGGGATGGGAGGTTCTGCTATGACCCGGTTCTGATTCTAACTCTGATCTGTTTCCAAAAGGTTCTGATTCACCCTGCTTGGCCAAAATGGATAAACCTTTTCAGACAGAATCAGAACCGGATCAGAGGCAGATCCAGGCTGGGTCAAATGACAGAATTTGGTTGCCTCTACTCCCTCGTTATATGCATTTTCCTTATGTCATTTCATTTTTAAAATAGTTATTTAATGTCTTTTCCTATCAATTTCTCAATTTAAACAAGAATAAAGCTTCAAAATCACTTCCATTATCAGGACAGGGTCAGAACTGGGTCACTGGCAGATCAGAACCTGGGGCCTAATTTAAAAAAAAAAAAAAAGAGGAATTGGCGCAGATCAGGTGTGGAAAAATTGTGCAAGTGGATCTTCACTTGTGGAGCTGCAACTTTTCCTACATGTGCTAGATTTTCAAAGAAGGAGCTGTTTACAGCTGACTCTATGATTTACAACAACTTGCTGCCATTTTTTGGCACAGCTGCGCCAACATGTTACACTTAGTTGGACCAGGTGTAACATTCTCTGCTGTTACCTCTGCTGCCTGTGTGAGCATGGGCTGAAAATATGACTGCCCACCGGTGCAGAGATTTTTTCCACACTGGAGGACTGCACCACAGGACTTAGACCCTCTGTCATTTGAAAATCTAGCCCCTGCTCAATACTCAGGGCTAATTCAAATCAGAGTTGAGTCAGAAATGACTCTGACCATTTTGTTTGTGGTCTGCCTCTGCTTGACTCTGGAAATCAGAGTCAGCAATCCCTAACTTAAAAAGACAAAGAACCTCAGCACAAAAGCACTGAGGCAAGGGTTACCCTAACAGGGCATTGGCAACAAAGTCAGGGTTCCAAGAAATACAAAATCACACATACCCCTATAATACAAAGTATCATGGGATATATATGCAAATCATCATGTAAATATAGTCTGGTTCCGCTTTAAGCAGAAATGCATGGTGTCAAAGTGCCTCTCACACAATCTGCAAAGGGTGAGAACAGAAGACACGGATACGTGTTTTGTCCTACACAGAACTCATCAGTGTGCCTCGTGCTGAGGCCTTGTGGTCTTGTTCTGAGGTTCTTTGTCTTTTTAAATTGCTTTATTATTTCGGACCCACCATGATCATAACCCTTAAAATCACATTAGGGTTGACTCATTTTGCTCTGGTCTGAGATACAGAAGAGGCACGCTGATGTGTCCTGTGTAGGAAAAACATGTGTTTTCTACAATTAACATTTCAATTATGTTTCCTCTTTCCACTCACTACAAATATAAAAATATTTCCAAATATATCTGCATCAAAAGAGATCAAATGTATCCAATGTTATGCTCCCAGTGAATCAAAATAACAGTAGCTGCCCATCCTGCATGGGACTCTGCTGATGGGGAGAAAAGGCACTGTCAGCAATTTCAGAGTAGTTCTTGCATTGTAATTACAGTTGTTGGCTGTACTCAGGGGTTACTTTTATAATTGTCAGATTTCACCCCTTTATTGAAGCTGAAAATGCGAAATCAGTGGTGCAGCCCTATGTTGCTTCAAGAAATATAGTGTAGTACATGCTTCCAGGTCAAAACACATGCAGCTGGAGCCAAATGTTGCAACTTGTCTCCTTACTCCAGCACTCTGCAGCTTATTGTTGTGGATTATAGTAAGAAAAAGCATTGAGACATTTTCTAGTCAGCTTACCCACCACACAAACATATTTGCATACCCATGATGCTTTGTGTTAGGATTAAAAACATAGAAACACTGAATGTGTCAGCAGAAAAGGACCGATAGGCCCATCTAGTTTGCCCCGTTTTCCTTGCCTGTTACTACACCCTGGACCCTATACAGTCACACGTATTCCTTCCTCCTCCCTTCCCTCTATATATTATGTCCTATGCCTATCCCACGCATGCTTGACTCTCCCCACTGTCTTTGCTCCCACCACCTCTTCTGGCAGGCTTTACGGACATCCACCACCCTTTTCGTGAAAAAGTATTTCCTTACATCCCTTTTAAACTCCTCCTAAGCTTCATAGCATGCCCCCATGTTCTGGTGTTCCTCTTCTGAAAGAGATCCCTCTCCTGCACTTTGTTCGCCCCCATTAGGTACTTATAGGTCTCAGTCAGTCCCCTTTCACTCTCCTGTCTTCCACAGAGTACATGTTGAGCTCCTGCAATCTCTCCTCATAAGGTTTCTCGTGCAACTCCCGAGCTATGTTGGTAGCCCTCCTCAGGACCACCTCCACTTTGTCAATGGTCTTGCAGAGGTGTGGCCTCCAGAACTGGGCACAGTACTTCAGGTGGTGTCTTATCAGTGAGTGATACAGTGGCAACAAAATCTCCCTTCTTCTGCATCCCGCTCCCTATGCAACCCTGCATCTGGCTGACCTTGTGTACTGCCTTGTTGCTCTGCCTTGCCACCTTGAGATCATCAGATATGACTACCCCAAGGTTCCTCTCTTGCTTGGTGACTATAAGTACCTCCCCATCTTATACGCAGCCTCTGGGTTTCCCCAACCCAGGTACATGACTTTGCATTTTTTGGCATTGTAACCCAGTTGCCACATCCTAGACCACTCCTCTAGTTTCCCCAGATTCCTTTGCATTCTCTCCACCCCTCCTGAATGTACACCCTGTTGTAGATTTTTGTACCATCTGCAAAGAGACACCTTCCTCTCCAGTTCCTCAGCAATGTCACTTATGAAGACATTAAAGATGACAGGACTCAGTATCAATCCCTTTCATACTCCACTGGTCACTCTCCCATCCCCTGAGTAACTGCCATTTACCACCACCCTCTGCCTCCTATCTTTCAACTGGTTTGATACCCAGCTTATCACCTTCTCTTTTACCCCACAATTGCCAAATTACTTGATCAATCTCCTGTGTGTCACAATGTTAAAGGCCTTGCTGAAGTTCAGATAGGCCACATACACTGCCCTGCCTCCCCAGATTCATCTCCCTCGTAACACAGTCAAAAATCTAGGAGATTTGTTTGAACCCCCCCACGTGAAATTGTGCTGCTGGTGGTCCTGCAGTTCATTTGCCTCCAGGTACTCCACCAGTCTCTCCTTGAACAGGGTTTCTATCAATTTCCCACTACTGACGTGAAACTGACTAGTCTGTAATTGCTTGCTTCTTCTTTGCTGTCGCTGACTGGATGGGCCTTGTGGTCCTTGTCTGCTGTCAATTTCTATGTTTCTATGTTGTGCAGAGGGACCACACTAGGCTCCTCCAGTCCTCTGCAACCACCCCATCTCCAATGAGGTGCTTAATATTGTTGCCAGAGGGGCAGCTAGAACTGTGCTCAGTTCTTTTAGCACCCTTGGGTGCATCCCATCTGGCCCCATCACCTTGTTTTCCTTCAGGGCTTCCAATCTTCAGTAGATTCTGTCTTCTGAAAATGTAACTGTGTCCACTCCCCCCTCCCTGGTACCTGCTGATTCATACTGTTCTGTCCCCTACCCTCTCCACAGTGAAAACTGAGCAGACATTCTCATTTAATATTTTTACTTTTTTTTGATCTTCTTCTGAACAGTCCCTCTGCTCTCCTGATCCTTACTATCTCTAGCCTTGCCTTCCTCTTCTTGCTCACATACCTGAAGAAAGTCTTACCCCTTTTTTGACCTCCTGGATGATCCTTTCCTCTGTTTGAGCTTTTGCTGTCCTCACCCTCCTCCCTGCCTCCCTTTGTTTATTTAGCTATACCTCCCTATCCCCCTCCATTTGGGTCTCCTTGTACTTCATAAAACCTGTTTTTTTCTCCACTACCACATTAGCCACCTCCTTAAAGAACCATAGTGGCCTCTTCCTCCTCCTCCTCTTACCCTTGCTGGTATCCTTTAAACAGCTTGCTGTTGCATTGATTGTTCCCTCCTTTAGCCTTTTCATTGTACCTTCACTCTCCACTGGCCTTTCCCTGCTACAAGGTATTTCCTAAGGCAGTCTTCCATTTTTTTTTTTTTAAAACTGTTCTCCTGAAATCTAGGACAGTTGTCCTAGCATGGTTCTTCTCCTGCTCAATCCATATGCCAAACCACACTGTATAATGGATACTTGTACCCAGGGGGGCTACAAACTGTGCCATCTGCAATGCTGTCCAAGTTTGTAAGCACCATACCCAGCACTGCCCCATCTCTAGTGTGTTCTGTAACCAGCTGCCTAAGAAATGCCCCTTGCCGGGAGTCTAGGATGGCCTTGCTTCTAGTTATAGCTGCTGCCACAATGATCCAGTTTACATCCAGCAGATTAAAGTCCCCCATAATTAATACCTCCTATTTGTTTGCCATTCTGCCAATGGCCTCACCCAATTCCCAATGTAACTCCTCTCCCAGGGTTGGTGGTCTGTACACCGCGGCCATGTGTACAAAGGAACCAGAACCAGTCTCCAACCCAACCATAGAATGTTCGGCCCTTCTGTTTCCCCATTGTGTCCTTGTAACTCCATGGCCTTTATACCTTCCCCTCACATATAAAACAACCCTCCTTCTTCTCTGCCCTGCCCTTTCAAAACATGGTGTAACTTCGGAATGGCCACATGAGCTTTGGTTGTTGGTGCACCATGATTCTGTTATTGCCACCAGATCCAGGTCTGCTTCTACAATGGCTGCCTCCAGGTCAGGAATTTTATTTCCTAGGCTCCTTGCATTGGCACATACAGTATGACTGTTCACTCCTTTTATCTCTGCTTACCCATACTTTGCCCCCTCTTCGCAAGTCCATCCTTCCCCATTTCCTTGTCCAAGGTGCTGTCCTCCTCTTTTTAATCTCCCTTTGTCCCACCTTCTTATTTCTTCTCTCAGTCTTAGAACCACCTCCTGACTCTACACCCTCCTTGTCCCTAGGCATCTCAACCCCAGGTGAATTTATTTCCCCCTGATCTTCTCCTCTCTGATGCTCCATTTTCTGGCGAAGAGTATTTCCTGCCTCCCTCTTTATTTCTCCCCCCTTGACTAATTTTAATGCCCATCAAAGTAGCATTTCAACCTTCTATCCAGGACTGCTGTTCCACTCCAGGATGGTTGGAGGCCATCTCCCTTGTACAGGCCTTTATCCATTCAGGGAGAACCCCAGTCTCCAATGTAGCCTAAGCCCTCCTCCCTGCACCATACTTTCAACCCTGCACCATGTTTTCAACCAATAGTGAAAGACCCTGGTGCAATGCTCCTTAGCCTCCCCCCTCCTGTACATAGGTAGCACCTCAGTAAAGGCCATTGTGTGAGCTACCTGCATCAGGATCCTCCCCAGCTCTCTAATCCCATTCTTCATCACCCCTGCTATGTCCTATGCCGGGTCACTAGTCCCTAGATGGACAATGATATCCAGCTCATTCTCCTACCCCACTGCTCTAGTAATCCTAAGGATCCACTCCCCATCCTCTGTGCCGAGGCACCAGGTAGCACCTCACCTCCTGCCTTCTTTCCCATCCTGTTCCGAAAACTACTACCCCAAACAAATGCATTGAGTTTAAAGCTTTTGATTTTTGTGTGTTTACAGAAATCACACAAATTGGAAAGCATCTACCTTCTTATGTCATTTATGTATCCTACTAATTGTTCTTCCTTTTCATTTTGATTAATTTATTTCTGCTCACTACTATGGTTCTATACTCCTGGTGAGTTAATGCAATAAAAGTTACATGTTTGGTGTGGGATTCATGTTGTGCTAGAAGGGGCTTATGCCTGGAAGTATTGTGTCTCTTGATGAATGTTGAACCCTTAAAATCTCATGCACTGGCTCTAGTTAGGGGCTGCCCTTTACAATACTCAGGTAGCACCCCATTCTTGAATATAACACTGATGCAGACTTTCATTGCTTAGTGCTTCAAATGTAGTACTGAGCACTATAAAATTATGCACTGTGACCAGACATGATCCTTGCAGTTAGTGCAAATGCAGCAGCCCATCTCCTGACCTCCTTGTGGAGATCAGACCACATCTCTTACCATATAACTATAGACAACAGATAGGTTCCTGGGACAAATACATACTACCCAATTACGAACAACAGATAGCTCCGCTGAAAAAGTAGTTGTTGGCTGTACCCAGCTCTTGTTTTACATGTAGTTCATTTTCATATTATTTAGCACATTTTAGTACCATTGGCACTTTGAGTAACTACTAGTAATGCCTGGATTTTAAGATTTACATTTATTTAGTATTGCTCATTCATTGCTTCCCACTGTGCTCCACAAGCAATTTGTTTCCAGAGGATAGCCTAGCTGAGATGATGATACATCTGATTTCCAGTGGGCCCCGGCCTTTTCTTTGAGCAGCTTGACACCTCTCAGTATAACTGGCACTTTGATTTGAGGAAACTCACAATTCTGCTTGTGCTCTGCCAAAAGGGGGGACTAGGTACTGTGCAAGAAGCAAGCACCCAGGAAGAACACAAGTAGAGGAAGTGAGCTGCAGAAAAGGTAATCCAAAACCCACAAAATTGACTGCTAAGGCACAGTAGCAATTAATATGCTAAAACAAGTGCTGCCCAACCAGTACCCCATTACTCCATCTCTGCAAGAGCTTTCATTTGGGACAGAGCTCACAGACAGGTCTGCTCTATATATAGAACTATATTAATGCATAATCCAGCTGCTAAAGTGAGGCAACTAAAATGGATGATCCTAAGCAGTTACCATACTCTCCAGTCATGGAATGACCATTCTTAACATGAGAATAATATGTGTGTGTGTGTGTGTGTGTGTATAACCATAATTTTACCCTCACTTGAGGTGTGAGATTCTACAAAAAAACCCGAGAGTGAAGCTCAAGGGGTTTATTACAGCATCCATCAGCAAGGGTGTGTAAACAATTCTGGTTTATGTACACCGCCATATCTTTTTCTTTCTTATAATTACTGATCAGCATTTTTAATAAATGTGAGGTTTCTGACTCATGGGATCACTACAAGAACCCAAAATCCATTTACCTGACACACTGTTGCCCGAGCCCAGAGTCCCAAACCACAAAATCCCAACAGTGGGATTCTGACCCCCCCCCCACCGGAGTTAATTATTTTAATTCCATTGTGAATGAGCACAAGCTCAATCGTTATTCCTAAATAAACAACAACAGCAATTCCAGGGAGTGCAGGGCACGGCCCCCGAAATATGGAAAACAAGCAAAATCCCACTGTCGGGATTTTGCGTTTGGGATTCTGGACTTGGGCAACAGTGTGTCAAGGAAACGGGTTTCGGTTTCTAGTAGTAGACCCCTGACTCACTCCACCAATGAACTGAGAGGCTACGAACAGCGTGAACTTGATTGACAGGGAGCGATTACAACTGCCCGGTTGTAATACATGATTACAACTGGGCAGTTGTAGCACATTTTTAGAAACATCCAATCATTAAAAATTCTCATCAGTAATTACACACGGATTAAATGGCAAGTGCCAAATATACAGTTGTATAGATAACTGGCTCTAACCTTAGGAATTATAATAGATTCTGAATATATTTGTGAGATTTTTATTTAAACACAGTACAAAAAAGTAACAGGCCAAGAGTTGGGAGAACAGAGGGTCAGACAAGGAAAAGAAGAGGGGGTGAAGGAAGGATTGGAAGGGGAAGGGTTGAAAGGGGAAGGGAAAGAAGAGAAAGCTCTGACATAGCTGTCATAGGTGCTATAGCAATGTCCTCACAAACCAAAGAAGATCCAGTGAAACGAGTAACACACACACACAAAAAAAACTAACACAAATGGAAATTCCTCAAGAAAGCATCAAAGCGACAAAAGATAGCACAGTGAAAAAAGAGTCCAGAAGTCAGAATAAAATTAGAGGAAAAAGTAAATAAATTAAAATAGAATACAGGAATTAAAGCAGGCTGAGCAAAATATGTTGGGATCAGCCTGGTCAGTTCTACTATTAGGACATGTAGACAACAGTGCACACATCCAGAATCCAATGCAGAGAAGTCCAGAAGCAGAATTGCAAGGTATACAAATAACTTTTATTTGACCTGGAGCAATGGTGCCACATTGCTATGTTATGGACTTTTACTAGAGACGTGTCTATTTAACAGCAAGATTCACTGTTTAAAAAGTAATTTGTTTATTTAAAGTTATTTATTGTAGCTAGTCCCTCTGAGTCGTAACACTTCCTTTTTAGGCTGTGTGCCAAACTGCCCTATAACATTTCACTTTAAGCCTATGGCTGGTGAAAAGGTGATACATGGCTCCTGAGGCCCAAGATAATGCAGCGTGTCAGTTTCAGTAATTCAGACTGGATTAATTGATTGTGCTTTATGGTCAGCTAAAGGCTATAAGCTACAAGACTAGTTTTGTATTAGAGACAAGGTGAGAGATGTGAATGTCCCAGTAGCAATGTGGGTTGCAATATTATTTGAGGTATGCAACGTTGTTATTATTTTTTTCTAATTCTGTTTTTGGGGTCTCCCACACTGGCAGCTTGGTGACAAGCATACCCACCATCTGGGACCAGTCCCTCTTTTAACCAGTGTTCTTAATGTAGCACGGCCATGGGGGCTTTTTCACTTAAGTTGCTACCTGAACCCAGCCTTTGAGAATGCTGGCATGAAGGATGGAAGTCCAGGCTGATGACATGCTGCCGCACATCACAGTCAAACACCTAACGGCGTCCTCCCCTCCATACAATGCAAATCCTGGGTCACCATCCATGCATCCACAGGCAGCAACATTGGGGCGGTGTGACAAAAATTGAATAAGAATGTCAATCTTGAATATGTCCTTATGCAGTATGAATGCAAACATGATCTGTAAGTCTCATACCCATCTGTGTAGAACTCATAGCTTGTTTGGTAGGGAAACTTGTATTTTTTTCTGACAGTTCGTATATTCTGAAAATGGAAAAGTTACTTTATTTTGAACAATTAGGAGGACGAATGGCTTGGTGGATATGTTACTTGCTTGCATCTCTGTGTTGGTTGGTTATCAGGGTTTGAATCTTAGCTCAGGTCACAAGTGAAACAAGTTTATTGCCACTCTTAATACAGAAGAGGATTCAGACTAAAGGAGAGGGAACACTAGATGCTGTAAGTATGGCTCCCTCTTGAGTTTTATTTAGATCAGTACTAAAGCATATGGGCTGTTCAGGCTGTAGATTATCTGTGTACAAAAGAATAATGGTTTCCATTTAGGTATCACAGAAGTCTGGAGGTCCCTTAACCCCAGGTTAGGGATTACACATTCTGGTCAAATTCCCCCCAGACATACCACAGACTAGATTTCTTTATATAGGGAAAGAAAAGGGGAAATTGTTTAACCAGGAAAGACACACTAAGCCAGAGCTTGTTTCCAGGTGTGACCTGGGAACATAAGGACGTTAAGTGACTTACTCAGGGTCATACAGTATGCAAGTGGGGCTGTGGGATTCAAACCCAGGTCTCCAGGTTTGCAGCTCAGTGCTCTTAACCACTATGCTATACTGCCTCCCAGTCACTCATGTCATCTGAGTGGTTCATGCAGCATCCAGATGTGTTAACCATCCTTTCACCCTGTCAGACCATACCTTGATGGTCTTGGAGCTCGAGCTGGTACAGATGTGTAGGACACCCAGTCATCATTTTAATATCTCCCTCTTAAACTCGGAACACTTTAAAAAAATACCAAACAGCAGGTTTCCTGGAAAGAAATATCAGGGTTGACATAGGGGCAGCAGCATGGTGGAAAGGTCAAAAGGCGGTCCTTACAGGCACAATAATTAGCTTTGCAGCAGGTAAAAAGAAACCGAGGCTCCAGAAAATGGTAGCGTTGGAGCATAAATTGTTTAACTTAGAAGCAGAGCATAAGATCACACTAAGTGAGGAGGTACAGCCGGTGGCAGTGCAATGCAGGGCTGAACTGAACAAGCTCCTGGATATAAAATGGAAAGAACTCAAAAGAGAAGTTTTATAAGTTGAGTAATAGGGAAGGCCATCTTCTGGCATGACAGTTACGCAGGGAAGCAGCAAGTTGTATGGTCCTGAAGATCAGGAAAAGTGGTAGAAATGATTGTATGATTCAGACCCACAAAAGATTGCTTACCTCTTTATGGAATTTTATATAACAGCCTACCTCCAAGAAGGGATACCTGACTTTGTAACTAAATCTGAGCATATTTCTAGAAGGTAAAGGCCTAATAGTTGACAGAGGAGGCCCAAGCCATTCTGAATGCTCCAATAAGGGAGGAGTAGGTTGAAAAGCAGTTAAGAATCTGAAAGAGGGGTAAATCATCTGGCCCAGATGGCCTGACCTCAGAATTCTTCAAAACATTTCGTGAACTGTTGACTACACTCCTAACTAATATCTGCTGGGAGATTCAGGAAGGAAGGAGGGCCCAAAGGCCTTGGAGGCATGCCTTGATTTCTGTGATCCTGAAACCTGGGAAGGATCTGACAGTGTAGAGCTCGTACCACCCAATCTCCTACTAAACATAGACATGAAAATCTTTACTAAGGTGCTGGTGGCTAGGCTGCAGACATGTGTGGGATCCCCCAATTCATCCAGATCAGACCAACTTCATAAGCAGCATTCCGATCCCTGATAATATTAGAAGACTGCTAAACATCATATCTTGGCAACGCCAAGGACAGTCTTCATAGATGCAGATCAAGCATTTGACCAGGTGAACTGGGAATTCCTACACCAGACACTGGGGAAGTGCAGGTGAGACAGACATTCCTGAAATGTGTATCAGCCATATGCTCTAGCCTGCATGTGATGGAGAGGGTCAGTAGGATACAAACAGACAGATTTTTCCAACTAGGGGAACCAGGCAGGGCTGGGCTGTCCCCTCTTCCCCCCTTCTGCTCGTACTACGCATCAAGCCTCTTGCAGAAGCAGTCAGACAGAATGAACAGATACAGGGGGGTGTGAGGGGGGCAGAGATCAAAATGTCTCCTTAATGCAGATGATTCTCTGTTTTTCTCGAGTTCCACAGAGAGGGACCATTTCAGACTATAAGATAAACTCTGAGAAATATTAAACAATTAAGTTAAGTGGCGCCTGTTTCCTTTTCTTATACTTTCTTTATAGATAAGCACCATCAGACAAAATGTAATACATGTCTACATCCACTTATAACAGTGTAAGCACCTGGATCTCTTGTAATAGTACAAAGGTACAATGCATTACATTTTTTCTTTTTTTTCTTTTTTGTTTACAACAATGTAAATAAAAACACAACTAGGAGGTATGTGTAGATTCATTGGTCTAGCTGTGTTAAATCCATTACAGAGGGCTCTGGCCAGTAGAAAGTTTTGAGTGGCCTTCCTTACTTGAAAACTGATCATGGTCAGTGTTGCTAGGTTTGCTGGCCAAGGTACCTAGCTTCATCTGAGCTCTTTTCTTCTAGGTTGCTTGAAAGGACAGAGTAAAGAACCTTACCAGAGCAAGGAAATGGATTAAAGCTTCTTTTGGCTACGTAGATTTACTGTGTGTTGTTATTTTTATTTTTTGTACTCACAGGGATTGTTACTGTTTGTTGCTAACATTTTATTGCTTTATTTTTCTCTGATTCAAATTGTTGCTGCTGGGTATACCTTCTGCTGCATTATTACAGGGTGTGCCTACAGGTGTGTGCTTACAGATTACTGCTGTAATCTTCTGATTCAAATTGTCTTTTGCAAGGTATATATTCTGTTACTGCTTTATTTTCCTCTGTAGCAAAGTGTTTCTTACAGGGTATATATTCTGTGAAATTATTACAGGTGGTGCTTTACAGGTTTAACAGTTTCATCTATCATTAGGATAAGCTTTCAGGGCTACTGCATTTGTTGCTGGCTGATTGTTTCTGCACTTACCTCCTTGTTTCTTTCATCCATGGTTCTTCTTTTTTGGCAGGGGAAGGGCCCAACCACCCACCCCCATCCCCAACCACCCCACATGACACTCCTTTTATAGGGTAGCACAGTCGTGACATTTCCTGTAGCAAAGCAGGAATGGGCGGATCACAGGGGTATCCACACAGTGATCTCATTTACAGGGGCACTAGTAATTTAACTTGTTATAACAAGTTAAACAAAAACAAACAAACAAAGCACAAAATCAAACTTTTGCTTTCATTTTCTTCCTTCTAATTACTCTGACCAGGTTATAAACCCAGCAACTTATCTGGAATAGATATCAGTAACTGCAGGTACTGTGGAACACTTTTCAGAAGGGCAGTTTTACAGGATTTAGGACACTGTCCTACATGCTGGGCCATTGGAAATCTAAGGGTTCAGCTCCAGGCAGCATGGGCAGAGATTGCGCACCTTAAATTGCATATTCAAGAGGAAATATAAGAACTGCCCGCCATTTCCCCAACATCCAACAGAAGCACCTCGACAGCAGAGGGTAGTTGGTCTGGGAGGTTGGCAGGTGGTTAGGAGGGGCAAATTGGGTGCCCCATCACTCGGTACTCTCCAACATATCACCTCCACAAACCATATAAAAACTACAAACAGGTATCTGCCTCTATCTCTGAAATCAAACAAAGGGGCAAAGGACATTGCAGAGCAGGACACTGCAGCACAGGAGCTAGCACAACAAAACTCGCCCAAAACAGGAACCTAAGCAAAAAAAGCAAAAATGAATCTGATCATAGGAGACTCCATGATTCAGGGAGTCGATACCTATCTCCAGCCAGGTGTAATGGTCAGATGTCTCCCAGGTACATCAGCGTGGAGAGACACTGACTGCATTGCTAAAATTGTTCAGGAAGCAGGAGAAAACGTTGACATCCTGGTACACATAGGGACTAACAATCTTGCCAGCCGGTCAGTTGTGGAGACCAAGGAACACCTGACCAGGCTGGGTGACAAACTATCATCCATTTTGTCTGGCATCTCCTTCTCTGAGATCCTGCCAGTCTGGGAGAGGGGGGCAGATGGATGGAAGGTCAGAGAAGGGGAGAAAGGGGAGCTAAACATGTGGCTTAAGGGCTGGTGCCAGGAAAATGGACATAAATTTGTAGGGAACTGGCAACAGTTTTGGGAGCAAAAGTTCTTTAAATTGGATGGACTGCATCCGACTAAGGAGGGAGTCAGTGCATTAGGGCAGAAGTTTGATGTCTTTGCAGAATATTTAAACTAGCAAATGGGGAGAGGGGTGCAGCACCCCATATGTCGAATGGGAAGAACACTCCACCCCCCTCAGCTAGTGGTCAAACAGGAGTTCAACATGTTTGTAGTTCACTTGCATCACCAGGTAAGGAAAAAGGTCTGGCTCCCCATACGATGCACAGGGGAAATGCCAGACCTCGCCCAATAACTAACACACTGAAATCCGGCCAATGGAAAATCATGTACACAAATGCTCGCAGTCTGGGAAACAAGATCCTAGACCTGCAGGCAATAACAGCAGAGGCTAAACTGGACATAGTAGCCATGAGCGAGACATGGTTTACCAGTAACCACACTTGGGAGACTTCAGCACCTGGTTATGTAGTGTTCAGGAGAGACGAGGTGCAAAGGGGGGGGGTGGAGTGGCCCTTTATGTCAATGAAAATATCAAAGATACAGAAATTCAGAATACACATAAGGAGCCAGAAGAACTGTGGATCACCCTGGAAACAGGAAATGGGACAGCCATACGAACTGGGGTTGTGTACAGGCTCCCAGACCAGGGCGAGGACATAGACACATTACTGTTACAAGATATACAAAACATGACAGCTAAAGGGGAGGTTCTGATAATGGAAAACTTCAACATGCCAGATACAGATTGGTGAACACCTGCAGGAACATCTGCCAGAACTAGACACTTGGTGGATTCCCTGCAGGGGAAGGGCCTCAAACAACTGGTACAACAACCCACAAGAGACAGGGCTATCCTAGATCTAGTACTGATTAACAGGGAAAGGATCACAGATCTCCAGATAGAAGGTCACCTGGGGGCCAGTGACCATCACCTGGGATGGTTCAATTTGGCCACTAGAAATAAATCAACCCATTCCAAGGCAAAAATATGGGACTTCAGAGGAGCTGACTTTGACAAGATGGCCAACAGAGTTAGGCTAGCCCTGGCAAACAGAAATACGGGTGAGGGGGTACAGGCAAAGTGGGCAAGTATTAAGGATGCAATACTTGAAGCAACATTCTATTATGTTAGAGAGAAAAGGAAGTGCAAAAGAAGAAGGAAACCACTTTGGTTCTCAAAAACAGTAGCAGAAAAGGTCAGAGCCAAAAGGCTGGCCTTCAGGAAATATAAGGGAACGCAGCAGGATGAAGATTGGGATACATACCAAACTTCCCTAAGGGACACAGGGAAGGCAGTAAGGCAGACAAAGGCCCAAACCAAGGAAACACTAGCACAAACAATAAAATAAGGTGACAAGACTTCCTATAGATACATTAGTGAAAGGAGAAAGTCCAGAGGGGTATTGCTAAGATCAAAGGGGATAAGGGGGCATGTGAGGAGGAGGACCATGTAAAAGCATTTATCCTAAATAGATACTTCTGCTCAGTATTTACTGAAGAGAAAGTAGGGCAGGACCCACAGCTCAGCACCATGTCCATGGGGGGAGGGACGGAGGTGTTCAATAGTCCCTTCACAAAGAAAGGGTTCTACAAGAGCTCGATAAGCTCAGGGTGGACAAGGCAATGGGACCTGATGGCATACATCCCATGGTACTAAAGGAGCTAAGGGTGGAACCATAGCCATTATCAGAATTGCTTGGTGAGTTTCTGAGCACAGGAGAGGTCCCAGAAGACTGGAGAAGGGCTCATGTGATCCCACTCCACAAGAGTGGTAGCAGGGAGGAGGCAGGGAACTACAGTCCAGTCAGGCTTACCTCAGTAGTGGGCAAGATTATGGAGGCATTCCTTAAGGAAAGGCTAGTGCAACACCTGGAATCCATAGGAGCTCAGGATTCAAGACAGAATGGGTTTACAAAAGGAAGGTCCTGTCAAACTAATCTCATAGATTTCTTTGACTGGGTAAACAGAGTGGTGGACCAAGGGAGAGCAGTTGATGTCTCCTACCTTGACTTCGGCAAAGCTTTTGATACTATTCCACATAGAAGATTAATTAATAAGCTGGGTAGGCTCAGGGTGGGTTCGAAGTTGGTCAACTGGGTGGCAAGCTGGTTGATGGGCAGAAAACAGAGAGTGCTGGTAAATGGTATACAGTCAGAAGAGATGCAAATCACAAGTGAGGTACCTCAGGGATCAGTCCTGGGACCAGTCCTTTTCAATATCTTCATCAGTGACATTGCATATGGACTGGAGGGTAAGGTTTGTCTGTTTGCAGATGATACCAAGATCTGCAACAGAGTAGATGATCCAGATGGGGTGGGCAGAATGAGAAGAGATCTGGATAAACTAGCAAAATGGTCGGAAGAGTGGCAACTGGGGGTTTAACGCACAGAAGTGCAAAATCATGCACATAGGGAAGACAAACCCTGAAGCCACCTATTGGCTGGGAGGGGAGTTGCTGGCAGTCACAAGGGGAAGAAAGAGACTTGGGCATCATCATCACCGATGACCTGAAATCATTCAAGCTGACCACTAAAGCAGTAGGTAAGGCTAGAGGGATGTTGGGGTGTATTAGTAGGGGTATCACAAGTCGGAAGAGGAAGGTAATAATTCCTCTTTACAAGGTACTGGTTAGGCCCCATCTGGAGTACTGTGTGCAGTACTGGAGGCCACACCTTCACAAGGAAATTAACCAAATTGAGGCAGTCCAGAGAAGGGCAACCAAAATGGTGCAGGGACTGCATTAGAAAACATATGAGGATGGATTAACGGAGGTCAATATGTATACCCTAGAGCAAAGAAAGAAGAGAGGTGATATGATCAAAACATTCAAACACCTTAAGGGCATTAACAAGGTGAAAGAGTCTAACATGTTTCAATATAAGAAAAATAGCAAGGCGAGAGGACACAGCATGAGATTAGAGGGAGGCCGATTAAGGGGTAATGTGAGGAATTTCTTTTTCACAGAAAGGATGGTGGATGCATGGAACGGCTTACCTCAGGAAGTGGTGGATATGAATACATTGCAGGGCTTCAAACAGGCATGGGATAGGCATAAGGGAGCAATACAGATGAGTATGAATAGATAGGCCACTGACAGAGCAAAGGTTGATGGCACATTCATAAGGTAGAAAAAGAAATGGGCAGACTGGATGGGCCTTGCTGTCCTTATCTGCCGTCAACTTCTATGTTTCTATGTTGTGACTATCCCCATCCCACCCCTGTTTTGCTAGTATCAACTACCACTTATGAAGGCATTCTTTCAGGATTGTAGCTGTCTAGTGCTCCCTATTGGTTCTCCCCATTCTCAGCTTCTCATGTATTCCGTCTTGACTCCCCATCTTCTATATCAAAGTCTGCATCCCCATGGTACAGTTCCCATCTTGTTCATCTATTAAGATACGCTTCCATCCTATCCTGTACCAGTAACGTCAGTCCCTCAACTTTTGATATCTCCCCCATCAGACCTACAGTAGCACTGAATTTGTCAAGCAATTTTGTGAGATTCCCTATTTATCCTTCACAAAAGTTACAGAAAAAAAATTCTCTAAAATTCTTTTTGTTATACCTACAGAAAGAGGCCAGTTCCTATTACAGTACTTAAGTGTCATCTGGTAGATTTTCAACTACACTATCAGATGAGACAACCCTCTCTGGGTAGCAGTGAACACACTAACAAACAAAACAAAATCCCTAACTAAAGGTTTCACAATTCTCAATAGGTATTTTTAAAAATCCTTAAAAATTCCTTGACTAATTCGGTGCTACTACTATCCACTCTTGATGCTTTGAAGTTCCCTCTTTAACTACTTTTGTGTGATAGACTTATTAGTAGGTGTGGGTGAAAGTTGTGAATTCCGCTTTCACAGAATTTCCGTGAAATTTCGAAAATTTCAAGCAAACTGCGGAACATTTGCCATTGGTGAAAGTAGGATTTTCCGCGGATTTTCACCGAGTTCTGCTTACTTTTTTTGTGAACTGTGGAAAAATGCATATAAACTGTGGAATTTATTCTTTCCACAATTTAATGAACTGTCAGTGAGTGAGCGCCTGCTTGTACAACCATGTGGTTATTCACTGACAATTCAGTGGGCCACTGGTAGTGGAGGAGAGAGGAGTGCTGCGCTGGTGGCCTGCTAGGGGCAGGGTGGGGAAGGGAGTTGGTTGGTGGCAGATGAACTGTCAGGATGGTGTTTGTGGGGGTCTAATAGATGCCAGGGAATTTAAATTATTATTATTTTTTTTTTTTTTTTTTTTTTACAAGAGATCTGGGATGGGGAGGTCCACTAGACACCAGGAAATACTGGGACTAGAGGGGGATGAGTTGGTGGACTGCCAGCTGTTTATTTGTGGACTAAGAAATCCAGGATAGGGAGGGGGCCTGCTAGACATCAGGGAAATAAATTTTTTTGGGAGCCATGATCAGTGGGTGGGGGGCACTGAAAACCATGAGGGTCCAAGGAAGGGACTGGAGGTCTTTACTGGGACCCCTGATCAGTGGGGGTGGATTAATAAGTTAAACTGCAGTTAAAACAAGCATTTGTCAATGCCGAATGTTAATTGCTTATATGTGCTGTTTAGGTATTTGGAAGTGAAAGTACCATGCCTAAGAACTGTCATGTACCCACCCCCCAAGACATCCACTATGTCTTTCTGTTCAGTATTCACAGAAGAGGGGGAAGGGCAAGGGCCACAACAGTTGCAAAGGCGTGAAGAGGTGGACAATAGTCCATTCACAGGCAGAAGAATCCTGCAGAAGGTGAGTAAATTAACAGTGGACAAAGCGAGGGGACCAGATGGCATATACCCAAGGATATTAAAAGAACTGTGAAGGGAGATAGCAGTACCTCTGGCAGCCATATTCAATGAGTCATTCAACAGAGGGGTGGTAGCAGAGAATTGGAGGAGGGCACATGTGGTCTCTCTCTATAGAAACTCAGCAGTAGGGAGGAGGCAGGGAACTATAGGCTGGTCAGCCTCACTTTAGTAGTGGCGAAGATCATAGAGACATTGTTTAAAAAAGATAGTAGGGCATCTAGAAGGCATCGGAGGCCAGGACCATAGGCAACATGGATTCACAGTGGGGAGGTCATGTCAGACAAATCTGGTTGATCTCTTTGACTGGGTGACAAAGGAAGTAAATCAGGGTGGGGCAGTGGACAATGCTTACCCTGATGTAAGCAAAGCCTTTGACACTGTCCCACATAGGAGGCTGATAAACTAGCAGAGTAGGCTGGGCATGGGGGAAAGGGTGGTAAAGTGGGTTAGAAACTGGGTAAGAGATAGGAGGTAGAGAGTGGTGGTAAATGGGGTGCAGTCTGGGGAGAGGGGGTGACCAGTGGGGTGCCGCAGGGATTGGTCGTGGGGCCAGTCCTGTTCAATGTCTTCATTAATGACATTGCAGAAGGTCTGAAGGGAAAGGTCTGCCTGTTTGCAGATTACACTAAGATCTGTAACATAGTGGATACCCCAGAGAGGGTGGAGAAAATGAGGAGGGACCTGGGGAAGGTTGAGTAATGGTCTGAGGACTGGCAACTGAAGTTTAATTCAAAAAAGTGCAAAATTATGCACCTGGGACACAGAAACCCTGGAGAAAGGTACAGGATGGGGGAGTTGCTGACAGTCACAAAGAAGGAAAGGGACCTGGGGGTTCTTATTTCAGAAAATGTAAAAGTGGTAAGGCAGCTGGGAGGGCCAGTGACATGCTGGGATGTATAGGCAAGGATATCACCAGCACAAGGAGGGAGGTAGTGATGCCATTATATAAAACCATGGTCAGGCTTCACATGGAGTACTGTGTGCAGGTCTGGAGGGTGCACCTTCGTTAGGATATTAACAGGCTGGAGATGGTCTAGAGAAGGGTGAATAAGATGGTACAGAGCTTGCAACACAAGACTTATGAGAAGAAATTAAGGGACCGCAATATGTGCTCAGTGGAAAAGGAGGGGGAGAGGAGATATGATAGAAACATTCAAGTACCTCAAGGGTATAAATATTAGTACTGAGAAGCAGGAGACAGCTGTTATAGGCATATGTGCCAGCTTCTGTGTGATATTCTTTTGTTCCTATAAATCTGTAATCTCCAGTATTTCAGTAACCACGTGACCACACTGCCTTCTTTAGGCAATTTTATGCTGGCTGATGCCTGGTGTCAGATGGCAGGCAGAGGGCTCACCAGCTTGTGTTGCCATTTGAAAAACTGCACAGAGTGTTATTTTACTGGTAGGTGTTTTGGAAAGCTGGTGAAGGTCTCACAATTTTTATTATGATTTTATCTCCTTAGATCTGTCCCCTTTGGTCCCCCCATCCCCACACCTGAACAGTCATCAGTGGCCACAGCTGCAGCCTTCTTCTTGCCAAAATAGTGGGTGAGAAACATAGAATTTGAAGGCAGATAAGGACCGCTTGGCCCACCTAGTCTGCCCATTTCCTTACCTGATGGATAAGCTGCAGATTCTAGTTAATCAACAGCTTACTTCCTCCTACCCCCCAGTAGAATTGCCTTATGTCTGTCCGTGAGCAGCTGCCTTCACAGTCTGTGAAGTCTGACATCTTTCAGTGCCACTTATTGGTCATCTTCCAACATAGGCGAGGTGCTGCCAGCCCAAAACTAACTCAGGACAAGCAGTTTTCAAAGTGGGGAAGAAATGGAGTGATGAAGAATCAAGTACTCATTCAGATGCGGCGTCGATTTTAAGATTAGCATACTGGTGTGGACACTGCAAATAGAACCCCAGCTCTGTAAGCAGCCTTATGAAGAGTAAAGGCTTCTCGAAGCACTGGGGTTCTGTTTATTGTACTGTAAGTGGGCTGCATCTAATTTGGTAATTTACTGTACCTTACATCTTGATGTATGGAAGGCCCAACTTTGAATAAACACTGCACCTGAATTAACACATGATGCCATAGAAACAGAATTTGTCAGCAGAAAAGGACCACTCAGCCCACCCAGTGTGCCCAAGTGTTCTCTACCTAGTTGTAACCCTTGCCTGTATATGTTACTGCATGTCTTATTCTGCCTGCGTCCATCAGGACCTCCTTGTGAATGAGCTTTCTTAGTGGATTTGTCTTGCAATGAACTTGAACCTACTCCACTTCCATAGCCCTATTGATCTCCGTTGACCCCTCCTTCCCCTTTTTCAAATATACCCCTATGTTTATCCCATGCATGTGTAACCCCCCTGCAAATGGGGGTTACCAAAAGACTTCCAGGAGCTTGCTTGAATGCTCCAAGCCTGAATGGTGTTTGGCGTTTAAGCCATTTATCAGTGAGTGTTTTTAGAGCCTCTGGTACTGTCTCTTTAAGAGCTGTCTGCTTGCAGACATAATTAGTTTGTATGGGGGGACTGTGTGCTTCTCTGCTTGAGTACCACTCGAGCTGCTGCCAATTCACTCCATTTTTGCAGTCACTAGGAGTGCAAAGGGAACCTATCTGAAAGATGTAACTGTTTGCCAGAAATCATTTAGCGAATAATGAAAATACAGTTTGTCTAACCTGCTTTCCTTGCAGCCAGAACTGTGTTTGCCTAGTTCCCCATTCTAGTTTTGAACTGCTGAACTGGACCAATCACTGTGGGTTAAGGTAGCTCTAAATGGTGCCTTGGACGAATCAGAACTTGACTGTAATCTGAGCCAGCCACAAGAGGATTGTATGGGCAGTGACTCTGGGAGATGTAGTTTGACTTCGCGCCTTTTGGACCAACAGGGGCAGTCTATTGTGAGTGACAGCCAATCCAGCCAAGAACTGGGAGGAACTCAAAGGAAGTGCCCCGTTTTGTCTGCTGGAGTTTCAGTTATGCTCTGGCAGTGAAGAGGGAAGGAGCCCTGTGCTTTTTTCGGTGTGCAGTTTTAGTCGGGAAACGTGTGTAAGGCCCAGAGTTCCGGTCTGCAGCTCTTGTAACTGCTTGTTAGGACTGAATCCGTCCTGTGAAGAGAATCAAAGGATATCTGAAGAGTAGAAACCAGGCTCACCCTGTAGAAGACTGGAGAAATTGCTGAACTGCACTCGGTCTGTCAGGAACTGAATCTGCTGTGTGTTCTCCCGGTATTGTGCAGTAATTGCAATCGGGCTAGAGAAGCAGCCTGCCTGGTATAGTACTTTCTTTTACCATATAAATGTGGAGGAGGCTTGTGAGCTCAAGTGAATCCTGCTGCCATTAAAGGACTTTGCCTGTGACTGTTTACCATATAAATGTGTGAGGAGGCTTGTGTAGCTCAAGTGAATCCTGCTGCCAGTAAAGGACTTTTGCCTGTTGCAGTTTGCCATATAAATGTGTGAGGAGTCTCGTGGAGCTCAAGAGTAGCCCTGCTGACGTTGAAGGACCCTACCTTGTTTGGAGGTCGTGAGTACTAATTCAGAGTCGCTCCCTGTTGAATTGCCATTGAATCCAAATGGAATTACTGTACTGCTGACTGTTTAACTAATTTTCTTTTCTTTGGTGAAAGGGCCTCACCAGCTGCCACGGTTTGACTAGCCACTAGGGCTTGGGTACCCAGGGACAGTAACTGGTAGGGATAGGCCTGCACAGAGCCATAGGTAGATGAGTAAAGTGATAAGCTAATTAACCTGATTTCCCTGTCCTTGTTGTATCCCCTAAATAAATCAGAGCTGCTTGTTTCAGCAAAGTTATACTGCCTGAGGTATTTGTCTATGTTAAAGTATTGTACTGTGATTGTTGCACTGTATCTTATTTTACAGGAGGTCCCAGTGCCTGAACCAGTCCTGGGGTAAGTGTATACTGTGAAGGTAATTCTGATATATTGTGTGGGCCACTAGTGGGAAGAAAGGGGGGTTGCAGTGTCCCAGAGGGCTGTGACCAAGTTTGTTTAACTATTGCAAACCCTGACCTCTGGGTGGAGGCACCCACCATCGGATCCAGGCCCCTCAACCTGTTAGTGGCAAATCAGGCATGGGTAGCAGCCCCTGGGATAGCGCCATCTAGGGGTTACACATGCTTCATGCCCCCTACCATTTGTGCTTCCACCATTTCTCCTGGCAGTCTGTTCAAGGTGTCTACCACCCTTTCAGTAAAGAAATATTTCTTCACATCTATCTTGAATGGCCCCCCCCAGCTTCATTGTATGTCCCTTGGTTTGGGTGCTCATCCTCATTTGAAGGAAACTTCCGCAACTGTACCCTCTTTACCCCTGTGAGGTACTTTGTAGGTCTTGATGATGTCACCTCTCGCCCTCCTCTCTTTCAGAGTGTACATGTTGAGATTCTTCAGCCTGTCCTTGGGATTCATGTGAAAATTCTGAACCATTTTAGTTGCCCTCCTCTGGTAAACCTCCACCTTAAGTCCTTTCTGAAGTGTGGACTCTAAAAGTGGACACAGTACTCCAGCTGGGGGTATACCAGGGAGTGATACAATGGTAGCACAACATCCCTCCTCCTCCTCCTACTGGAGATGCCACTCCTTATGCACCCCAGAATCCAATTTGCCCTGCCCATAGCCTTATCATACTATACTGCCATCTTGAGGTCCTCTGATATAATAACCTCAAGGACCTTTTCATGTCTAGTGAGTATCAGTACCCCCGCATCCTATACCCAGCATCGGGGTTCTTATGCCCTAGGTACATGATTTTACACTTGTTGGCATTGAACCCCAAGTAAGTAAGAAAATGGAACTGATTTGAATGAATTGCAGGCTTTTAAGCAGCTTTTCGGGGAGAGTGTGTGTGTGTGTGTGTGTGTGTGTGTGTGGGGGGGCTCTGCTACTATAACTATTTGCTTTTGATTTGTTATAATGTGTGAACAGACTAATCCTGCTCCCCACTCCATGTGCTATATCGGTGATAAAGAGCCCAAATAGCATTGGGCCAAGCACTGAGCCCTGTGGCACCCCTCTTATCACTGCTGTGGGTGCCGAGAGCTACCCCACCACCGCCCTCTGCACCCTTCCCTGTAACCAGTTCTCTAGCCATGTAGTCAGATCACCTTCCACCTGTACCCCTCATTCTCCTCACTCTTCTCCTCCTTGGCCTGTGTCCGTGCTCCCAGTAGTCTGCACCCTTTCTCCTCGTTATTCTTACCGGGTGGTGGTGCCTTCTGTATTACAATCAGACCAGTCTGCCCGCTCCCTTCCTGGGTTATTACGCCTCTGCCTTTACCTATATCTAGAGCGGTGAGCTCATCAGGTTCCCCTGTCCGGACCTTTCTACCAACTTCAGTCTTTTGGCCACCCCACGTCCCACCATTTGTTTAAATCCATCTTAGTAGAGATACACCCTTCTAATCCTGCCTTTTTTTTTTTTTTTTAACATATTTTCTTACTGGGCTACAATCGGCTTGGTCATCCCGACCGCACCCCTAGCCCTGCCTCGACATCAGGCCAACCTGCCTACCTCCACGGATTACCCCCATGGTGGGGTGGTGAGGAGCTTCTAGGTCGACCCACCGGAGGAGGATCCGGTTGAGGAGCGCCATTCAGGGCGGGCGGGGTCGGAAGCTCATGCAGCCTGACCGTAGCACATTTTCCACTTTTTCCCCTTTGTGAGTGTGGCCGTGCAATGATGTGAGCCAACATCCGCCACAGTCCGCCATCCTTTACTACACCACTGTAGTAGCGCCCGCAGTCATCACCAGGGGCCACTACAGAGTGGTGGGTCCCTGGATCCAGCGCCAGGATAGGAGAGCAGTCCTCCAAATGCTCAATCCTATTACTCCCTTGCCAACCCTTGGTAGGCCAGACTTGCATTTGAACCCAGGTCACCAGCATGGCGCAAGGTGTGGCGTCCAGCGCCTCAACCCTCAGTGCCAGTGGCCCGGCAGCAATGCTGCCTTCAATACGCCCCTCCTCTTTGTGCTCCAGTGTACCCTCTCCCCCATGTACAAGTCACTATTCCCCCCCCAATCCTATCCTAGTTTAGTCACTAACCCATAATGTTTTGTGTAGCACCAATCCCTCAGCCACTTGAACTCCTCAAGCCTACCCTTCCTCTCCATGCTTGCACATGGTACCGGCAGTACCTCCAAGAATGCCACCGACTTCCCCATCCTCTCACACTGCCTGCCCAAGTACTCAAACCTCCTTCTCACTACTTCCACAGTGTCCCCCACTAAGTCGTTTGTACTCACATGCAACAGTAAATGAGGTTTCTTCCCTCGGTGCACACTTGAGCAGTGCCTGCCCTGCCACTCCTGCAGTAAACCTGGGGACAGCTTCAACCCAAATATGGTTGTGCCATTCCCCCTTTCTTTCCCATCTCGCACATTTCAGTATAGAATCCCCCAGGATGAGTACCCCCCCAACCCTTACCCCCTTTCCCTTCTAATGCCCCTTCCACCACCCCAGTATTCATTCTTCCCTGTCCCTTACCCCGCCAACTGCACCCTCTGTGACTTCTGTATCTGTACCTCTTACTTCTGCCTCACCCCTTTTCTATGCCTTATTCCTCCCATCCCCCTTGAACCCCTTCCCAGCCTGACTACTTCCTGCTGGGCTTCCCATGTTAACTTCCCCTCCTCCCCTGCTGATTTCCAACCTCTATACTATCCCCGCTGTTGTCAATTTAGAGCCTGCATTCCTTTCTACCCCGATAGTGATGCCCCTCCCATCCTTCCCCCTTTCTGTAGCCTTCTCTTCTTCAGTCACCACCCCCTCCTTCCTTACTCGCCCCTTCTACCCTTTGGTCCTCGCTATCTCTTCACCTATCTGTTGCCATCCCTCTCATGCCCTGCCTGTCCTCCCCCTTCAGTATGTTCCTGCTCCCCCTCTCTGTCCCATAGCAGAGGTTTGAATCTATTTGTAGTCAATACCAGTCTTACATCTCTTGCCTCGATCGGTTCCCTCCTCCTACATGTTTCCCTCCGTGCCACCCCTGGTCCCTCCCTACCCGCAGCCATCTACTCTCTCTCCTGGTTCTCCTCATCATCTCGTCCTCCCCATCAGGAGGCCCCCAGACCACACCTTGGGCACCCCCTTCCTTCTCCTCCCTTTTTTGCAAATGTCTCTGATACTGGGGTCAGTTTCAGTCCCTAGTTATTCTTCCTCCGTCCCCCTTTGCCATCCCATATTCCACCCTCAGGATGTCTACCATACTCATCTGCCCTGCCACTTACACTCCTC
Source organism: Neoceratodus forsteri (assembly GCA_016271365.2). Taxonomy (NCBI): domain Eukaryota; kingdom Metazoa; phylum Chordata; order Ceratodontiformes; family Ceratodontidae; genus Neoceratodus; species Neoceratodus forsteri. The sequence goes on along the minus strand of JADMNL010000022.1, from coordinate 260,153,809 downwards.
CCTAACCTCCACAGTTCCTCCCTCAAACTAGCCAGTCATCTACAGATGATACACCCCCACCATCCTCCAAGCCCAGTCCAGGATAAACGCACACACTCACACCCTGTACACCCCTCCACCCTTCCAAAGATACACACCATATTGACATGTGGCACCTGCCCCATTTTGGCCGCCATCTTATGTTACGGGCTCTTACTCCCAGGTTCTGTACACTACTGCAACTGTTAGGTCCCTATTTAGTCAAATTCCTGCCCCCTCCCCCACATAGTCCTCCTACTGACCCCTTGCTGAGCAGGATAATTCAGTCTCAAATCTCATCTGTTAGATACTGTATTAGTGTAGCAATCCTAAAGCCTCCTTGTCTGTTTTTCACCCCTCAGCTACCATACTTTTGGTTCTCGGCTCTCATATAGTTTCACTTAACCCAGTTAGAAATCCTATTGCACTCCAAGTATTACTTAGCTCAGTTAGAGAAATAAACAGAACAAATAAATACGTATTATTACAGCAATCCTAAAGTATCCAATCATTGCTTTGTCTCGACTCCAGAGACCCTGCTGTAATATAGGACCAGAGGACCTGGGCGGGAGGTTAGGCAACTGTAAAGTTCCGGCAAAGCTCCACTGAGCTCGCTCACTCCCCCTCTCTTACTCGCTCATTCTATTTCTCCCAATGCTGCAGGCTGCCCTTTTGTACTGGGCTCCTGCTTGCATTGGCACCTTTTTCTGCCTACAAAGAAATCCCCAGCAGTCCCAACACTGCTCCGTTGAGGTCGCTCACTCGCTCATTCTGTTTCTCCCGACGCTGCAGGCTGCCCTTTTGTACTGGGCCTGCTCATGCTAAGTAACTCTTTTTTTTCCGCCCAGAAATAGATCTGCAGTAGTCCTGACACAACTCCATTGAGCTCGCTCACCCCCGCCTCCTCACTGTCGTTCTGTTTCTCCCAGGGCTGCAGGCTACCCTTTTGTACTGGGCTCCTGCCTGTGTTGGCGCCTTTTTCTGCCCACAAAGAAATCTGCAGCAGTCCTGACAGAGCTTTGTTGAGCTTGCTCACCCCCCCCCACTCGCTTGTTCCGTTTCTCCCAGTGCTGCATGCTGCCTTTTTGTACTGGGCTCCTGCCTGCAGTGGTGCCTTTTTCTGCCCACAAAGAAATCTGCAGCAGTTCTGATAGAGCTCCGTTGAGCTCGCTCACTCCCCCTCTCTCTCACTCGCTCGTTCTGTTTCTCCCGGCGCTGCAGGCTACCCTTTTGTACTGGGCCCCTGCCTGCACTGATGCCCTTTTCTGCCCACAAAGAAATCCGCAGCAGTCCCAACAGAGCTCAGCTGAGCTCGGTCACACCCCCTCTCTCACTCACTCAGTCCTAATCTGTCCCAAACGCTGATTTCCCAGAGCGACTGCGCTATTCTGTGCCTGAAGCGCGAAAACACATTTCGGCCAGGTTGTGAAAAATGACAGCTGTACTGTTCATAAGGAGGTGTGAAAAAATGCCAGTGCTGAAAATCTGACTTGAAAATATTACTAATTTGTGAAGTTACAAGGGTGCGTGGAAACTGCACAATGCACACTCATTACACAGTCATTTTATGGACTTTCATCACAAAATTTCCACCATAGGCATTTTAGGACCTCAGCTCATGAACAGTATCACTGTGGTTTTCTTAATGTGTCCCAAATACTGATTTCCCACAGCGACCATGCTATTCTGCACCTGAAGTGCGTAAACGCATTTTGGCCAGGATGTGAAAAATTACAGCTGTACTGTTCATAAGGAGGTGTGGAAAAATGCCAGTGTTTAAAATCTGTAGTGAAAATATTTCAAATTCCTGTAGTTATGAGCGTGCGTAGCAACTGCACAGCGCACACTCATAAAACAGTCATTTTTTTGGATTTTTCCCACCAAATTTACTACAGCAATCATAACATTATAACTCAGTACTTAGCTCAGTTAGAGAAATAAACAGAACAACTTAATCTGTATTATTACAGCAATCCTAAAAGGATCCAACCATTGCTTTGTCTCCACTCCAGAGACCCTACTGTAATATAGGACAACAGATGACTCTGGGTAGGAGGGTGGGCAACTCTAAAGTCCCGGCAGAGCTCCACTGAGCTCGCGCACTCCCCCTCTCTCACTCGCCCATTCTGTTTCTCCTGACGCTGCAGGCTGCCCTTTTGTACTAGGCTCCTGCCTGCATTGACACCTTTTTTTGCCCACAAAGAAATCCGCAGCAGTCCTGACACAGCTCCATTGAGCTCGCTCACTCCCCCTCTCTCACTCACTCATTCTGTTTCTCCTGGCGCTGCAGGCTGCCCTTTTGTACTGGGCTCCTGCCTGTGTTGGCACCTTTTTCTGCCCACAAAGAAGTTCACAGCGTCCCGACAGAGCTCCGTTGAGGTCGCTCACTCTCCCTCTCTCATTCGCTCATTCTGTTTCTCCTCTGCTGCAGGCTGCCCTTTTGTACTGGGCCCCTGCCTGCATTGATGCCTTTTTCTGCCCACAAAGAAATACGCAGCAGTCCCGACAAAGCTCCGTTGAGCTCGCTCACTCCCCCTCAGTCACTTGCTCTCTTGTTCTGTTTCTCCCGGTACTGCAGGCTGCCCTTTTATACTGGGCTCCTGCCTGCATTGAGGTCTTTTTCTGCCCACAGAGAAATCTGCAGCAGTCCCGACAGAGTTCAGTTGAGCTCAGTCACTCCCCCCTCTCACTTACTCAATCTTAATCTGTCCCAAACATTGATTTCCCACAGTGACCATGCTATTCTGCACCAGAAGTGCAAAAACATATTTTGGCCAGGATGTGAAAAATGACAGCTGTACTGTTCATGAGGAGGTGTGAAAAAATGCCAGTGCTGAAAATGTGGCATGAAAATATTCCAAATTTACGAGTTACAAGGGTGCGTTGGAACTGCGCAATGCACACTTGTAACACAGTTATTTGATGCACTATCATCACTAAATTTTCACTATAGGCATTATAGGGCCTCTGCTCATGAACAGTGTCACTGTCATTTTCTTAATCTGTCCCAAACACTGATTTCCCACAGCGACCATGCTATTCTGCACCGGAAGTGTGAAAACACTTTTCGGCCAGGATGGGGAAAATGACAGCTGTACTGTTCATAAGGAGGTATGAAAAAATGCCAATGTTGAAAATCTGACATGAAAATATTGTAAGTTCGCAAAGTTACGAGTGTGTGTAGCAACTGCACAATGCATGCTCGTAAAACAGTAATTTTTTTGATTTTTTCCACCAAATTTGCAACATGGGCTTTTTGAGAGCCCACTCATGAACGCTGGCACTGTCGTTTATTATTTGTTCCAAAGGTGATTCCGCATCAGTGACTAAATCACCTTTCGGAGCTGAATAACCCATGACAGCAGCTGAATTCATGAAGAGGGTCCCAAAACCCCATGTTGAAAATTTGTGCCAAAATTCCCAAAAATGCCTGAGATATGCACCAAAGTTGAAAACCCTATTTATGTCATTATACAGCTTACCGTCATTTCCTCAGCTCTGATGCGGCTTTGAAGAGTGCAGACATGTTCCCGGCCACCAAGATTGTCACACCAGGGTCCGGAGGTAAGTATGGGAGGGGGTGGGGAGGTGGGGTACGGTGGATGGGGCGCAGGTTGAGGGACGGGGCGCAGACAGCAAGAGACCGTTTTCTTCTTTTCAGGGTGTAAAAAAATAAAAAATAGACCTCACGGGATGGTTTTTCTTTTTACAGGCACTTCTAGCACACTGGGGTGGGCTCCCAGTGTGCCACCTGCATGTTTTGTGCTAGAGGGGCACTGGAGCCGATGGGGATTGGGTACCCCCATCAGCACAAACTGGGGGGGGCTCATGAGCTGAAGGGGATTGGGTACCCCCCCCTCAGCATACAAGAAATGGGGGGACATCCCAACAGGGATTGAGCACCCCCATCTGCAAAGAAAGAAGGGGGGAGACACGATGCCGAAGGGGACTGGGCATCCTCTCGGCACACAGTAACAGAAACCGATGGGGACTGGGCTCCCCATTGGCAAACTGGATGGGGGGAATGCAAGGGACCACCCTGCAATAATGGGTCACTCCCTCATTGCAGTGGATGATGCTGCAATGACAAGGCAACCTTTGATTGTAGCGGCTGAAACTTTTCAAGGTTGTGGCAAGCTGTCTGAACTAGTGTCAGCAGCAGCGTGCCACGGCATTGTGGAATAGGGGCCAAGCCTTAAAAGGCACTGGGGGCATTGGCCACAACAGTGCCACACCTCCACAACCTGCTTCTGGAGCAAGCTGCCGCAATATGTTTCTTGCGCATGCACGCAATCAACATAAAAAGCCTCAGAAATGACCACTGGCAGTGATGCTTTCTGCAGATTTTTTTTCCGCAGTTTAATCAATTATGCCACATTTTTTAATGTTTTTTTCTGTAGTTTTAAGGCAGAATTAATGCAAAAGTTCCAAAAATGATTTCCGAACTTTTATGAAGTTTAAATTCGGAGACTTTTACAAAAATTCGGCTGACGGAAATTAATTTTTGCACATCCCTACTTATTAGCTTCAGCCACACAAGTCTACCACAGATAGATGGCTTCTTTTCCCTTGATTGAGTGTGGCTTATGTCCCAGAACCAGATGAGAAAATTGGGGTAACTCAGGAAGTTAGAACAGCCCCTTAAGGTGCTGTGACACAGCATTCCAGTACTCCCTAAATTTGGGGAAAAAAAACAAAAAAATGTGGCCGTGTTCCCTGCTCCTCCTTGCACCCTCTCCAGCAAACTGCTGTCATGGAAGTATCCCATTTTGATTTTATTATAGGGGCGATAAAATATCTAGTTTTGATTTTCCATGAAAATTCATGCCTTCTCAGTGAAGAGGAAGTTTGTAAGGAGCCCCTCCACACCAATTCTCAGTTTTTTTGTGTCACCTGGATTTGAACTTCTGTCTGCCACTTCTCAGTAATACAGGCTGCTAAGTTATTCTTGTCTTACAAAAGGAACTAATAGAGAAGTGAAATTGTTCCCCTCTGTTGGAATGCTCCCACCAGGATAACCAGAGACCCTGTTCATTTGCCCTCCTCGACCCTATTTAGCTGGTCTGCTCTCAAGTCTTGGGTCACATAGTCCCTGATCAAAAATGTATCTAAACCTATCATTGCTACCCCAGCCAAACTCTGTCTTGGAGCCCTCAGACGTTTTCATCTTATTTCCCTGTAGCAATTGTTCTGGATATTTTAGCCCTATATTAGCCCACCTCCTATACCAGGGGTCTAATTTATTCGGGTGGCAGTCTGGGTGCCATGCTAGCCATCTGTATTGCCATTGCAATCTGTGTACTTGAAGTTTCTTAAGGAGCTTGTCCCAAGTTCCAAGTGTGGTCTTGAGTGCCCTACATATTATGGGTTCCCTTTCCCCCCTACTAGGGGTGTTGTACACTATGGTCTGCAGGGGGACTTTCTCTGAAGCTTCATTCTCTATTTCCTGCCAATGTGCCTGGTAGTTGGGACTACTCCACAGTAATACTTGTTTAATTTGTGTTGCCAGCCAGTAATCCTCCAGGGATGGCAATGGTCCAGCCTCCCCATTCCTTCCTAGCTAGCAACAGGTGACTCATCACTCTAGGTCTATTTTTTGCTCATATCAAATGAAAGATTTATTGTTGTGCTGTGATAGACCAAACTTTACTTAACTTCACTGAGGCACAGTGGAAAAGGTAAAGGTAGTGGGGTAATATGTTCATTTTAACCACTTGGACTTTAGCATGGAGTTGGAGGGATAGCAGAGATCATTGCTGGATGACATCTTTTAAGGTTTTCAGTAATGGGATATAGTTACTCTGATGCAAGCAATCATTTGAAGCTCTCGGGTATAACCCTTAGTACTTTAACATAGAAAGGCTCCACTTCATAGGAAATTTTCTTTGCATAGCTGCAGGGGAATAGAATGCATCATGATGATCTCTGTCTTGGTTTCATTTAAGGTGTTTTCCAAGTATTCAGAAAACTCTCTAACCACCTCCATCACTCTCTCCAAGAACTGTTGGGGGTGAGTCAAATATAGGAGGATGTCATCTGCACAAAGTGCAAGTTTGTGTTCTCTCTGCCCCAAAGCTACTTCTTTTATTTCTTGGCCCTTTCGGATTTTTTGCACCAGGTGTTCAATATACAGGGCAAACAGAATAGGGCACAGGGGGCACCCCTGTCTCGTCCCTCTACCTAACAGGAATCTCTGTGACAGGTGCCTGTTTGCCCTGATGTAGACCTTGAGCAATCTGTATAAGTTCTGAATATAAGTTATAAAGGTAGCTGAAAAATCACACCCAGTAAAGACCCTATATAGAAAATTCCAATTTACCTGATCAAATGCTTTTCAGCACCCATACTCATACTCAGCGGTGACTGTTGCATATGCTGAACATGATCAATAAGATGTAGTGTTCTACAGAAATTGTCTGGTGTCTTATCTGCCCACCACAAATCCTGTCTGGTTTATGTTCACCAGTCTGTATCACCATCTCCAGCTGTTTGATTAGGATCGCCATAAGGAATTTGTAGTCTATATTGAGTTTGGAGTTAGGGCAATCTGATGGGCAAAGGGTAGGGTCCCTGCTGGGCTTGGTAATCACAGACATAACCATGTAATGCCAGGAAGGTGCCAGTTTCCCATCCCTTGCCAGGGCTACCATACAAGCATCTTGTAGAAGGGGGGCTATCTCCTCCTTATATTTTTTTGTAGAACTCAGGGGGATAGCCATCTGACTCCAGACATTTGCCTGTCTTACTATTCGCTATTACCTACAATATGTCCTCCACACTGACAGGGGTACAGAGGCTCTCATTCTGCTCTTGTGTAATTTGAGGAAGTTCCAGCTATTGTAAAAAGGCGTCTGTAGCTTCTTGTTTTTCCTTGGTCTGGCTCTGTGCAGGGTTTCATAGTAGTGTTAAAATGCTGTCACTTTTAGTCTTGAACCTGGATATACTATTTTAGTCATGTGAACCCATGTGTTCTGAGCCTGGAGTTTTAGGGCTATGAGTCTGAGGGTTCTGGGGCTCCCTTGTAGTATGTTTGTCTTGGGAATTTTAAATTGTGTTCAACTCTGTAGTCTAATAGCTGGTTAAGTTCTCTCTTTAGCTTTTTAAGTTCCTTACCAGTTTTAGTTGCTGTGGGCTTCATAATTCATGAATTGGGGCCTCTAAGGTGTGCTGTTTTTCAGCCCGTTTCCACTTCCTATCTGCAGCTAAGGCTATTAATTTCCCCCTTAGTATGGTTTTAACCGTGTCCCACAAGATCCCCAGAGGAACCTCAGGGGAGACATTATCTTGCATGGCTCGTTTTATAATACCTGGTATTTATTCTCTAATCTCTCTATCTTGTAACATTAACTCATTCATTTTCCAGAAGGTGGCTTTCTTTTGCCCTTGTAAATCTATCTGCAGTACTAATGGGGCATGGCCCGATATTTCCATGGTCCCTATTGTGTACCTGTGTAGTCCAGGAGTGGCGTAGTTTGGGATCAGAAACAAATCTAACCTTGAGTACATCTGGTGTACTGCAGAATAGAAGGTGTAGCCCTGAGTAGAACCGTACAGGTGCCTCTATGCATCACAAAGGCTCAGTTCAGTCAATAGTACCTTAACCCTTCTAGCCACCAAATGAGTTTGACAGGGTATCCTAGAAGTACTGTCTATATTTGGTACTAACGTCAGATTTAGGTCTCCCACCAGATACCAACATCTGCTCAGGGAGGGATTCCTCGTCTCTTTTCAGGACCATAAGAACCAATATGACCCACCCAAAAAAGACTTCTTTTGACACCTGTGGGTCAGGCACTACCTGAAAGCAAGACAGCTGCTGCTACAAATCTGTAGAGACACCGCCTCTTTAGAGGACTTTTTTGTACTGGTCAGCAATGCTGGAGGGCCAGGGGAAGTGTATTTCCAGACCTTTTAAAGTATTGTTGGGACATGATAATCAGGAGCAAATGCAGGTAAAAGCCAAATAAGAACTAGAGGCAAACATTGCTCTCACAGAGGAGGACTGTCTTAAGACCTGAAGTTGGGAGTGGAAGGTTATGGCCTAACTCATGTGGTGTGAATTTAGATGGAAGATACTCATTAGGTTTTCCCCAACCCTGCAATCACAAAACATTTTGGAGAGGGCAATCTGACCTCTGTTGAAGGCAATATAGACATATTGGCTCACACTATCATGCATTTTGGGACTGCCCCATCAGTCCTATTGGACTCTAGTGCAAGAGGCAATTAAACAGATACAGCATATACACTGGGCTCCAATGGTGAAACACCTGGTTCTAGGAGCACTGATGTCAGAGATAAGAGGAAAACAGGCTCAATACTTATTCCATGTCCTTTCCCTCGCAGCCTTAAAAGGTATCACAGTGCAGCTGCTAAGCACTCATGCACCCACATTCGAAGCCTGGATAGAAAGGGTAGGGGTAATTTAAAGAATGGAATGCCATATGGCTAGAGACCCGTGTTTTTCTAAAAATAAGAAATAAGAAATTCAAGGCATAACAAGAAATAAAATGAAAACAAGCACATGAAAACAGTTAAAAAATTACTTTTTTTTTGGCAAAAATGAAATAAATGCTTGCAGCAGTTGTTTTTTAGGCTCCGTTGTTAACACAGTGAAGGTCTGCAAGGAAGTGGCAGCAGAATTGTCTGAGTCACGAAACCTTTCAAGACCGTAGCATAATGCTGCTTAATACGATGTAATATACTAGGAATGTGATTTCTAGTGTGTAGAAGGTCATTTTTAGGTGTTGTATGAATGTAAATTTGATAACAAGAAATAAAACTACATTTTCAATGAATAAAAAGAAATAACAAGAAATTCCAAAAGAAATAAAAATTAACAAATACTGAGGCTCCAACTGGAAAAGCACCCAGAATGATGGGCACTCTGGGAATCTTACTGCCAAGCTGGGATGGACCTGGAGGAGAAAGGCCAAGTGGAGGATGGAGCACCACAAGGCCCTGACTAAAGGGCATGGTACTAAGATTGGGATAGGTTAACAAATTATGGAGGGAGATATTGCCCTACTTGGGAAGACATACAGTAATTTTCTGGGAGCCGTTCCCCCTTGCTCTCCCTTGCCCTCCCCCTCCACCTGTAGTTGTACCACACATGGCCCTGTAATACAAGCTGAGTGGTGGTATCCAGGGGTCTAGCCTGGTGCAAAGGAATGAGAAAAATGGCACACACAGAACACACCAATAATGACACTATCTAAAGGACTGTCTCCATATTTTGTTTATTACAAATTCACCCAAAGTTTAGTTTGCTTTTACTTTATTCTGTTTGAAGTTTCATTATCTGATGACCATTAGGGTAGCTGCCAGGAAGAGCACTAAAACTTCAGCGCGGTCGGGTGGGCGACTGCGAATGAGCAGCTGCCTAAAGGGCAACTACCCAAAACACAGAATGGCAGTACAAGAGTGACTGTAGATGCAGCCCAGTAAGGGTGAGATCCAGAGTGGCTACAGTCGACCGTACGAGTGCACCAAGCACCTGCAGCATGGAAGTGAGCGCCGGGTGCATCCTACAGGAAAGGTGAGAGCTGGCAAGAAGGGGCCTGGGAAGGCGTGTAGCACAAAGGCTGCCATGACTGCACAGGAGAGACAGGAGGCATGGAACAGGCATGAGCAGAGCAGCGGGATGACAGGACCCAGCAACCGGCCACACACAGCCCGACTGCACAGACCTCGGCCCCAAGTCCAACAGACCACTGCCACCACCATGGCAGAGCCCCCCCAACAGCAGTCCCATGGGAGCCCCCACCATGACCAGACCACAGTCCATACCCATGCAGCACTGCTAAAGAATCCCACCCACACAAGCAGCATGCCCTTGTAGTCCCACAGTCACTCACCTGTGCCAGTACTGGTCACACTGTGCAGTGTCCCACACATGCACAGTACAAGTGTTGCCCGTGCGACAGTGGTGTGCAGCACATAGCCCCTACCCATCAGTGTTGTGGTATAACAGCCGATGGCCTCTTCTGAGTCTGCACATCGCTGCATGCAGTACAGGCACCATGCACATTATCCGTGCCTCCACAGCTGTCCATTGTGGTCCACTGCAGCCCCCCCACCATGCACTGCCCAACACAGCCCTGCTGTGGCATGCCTGCTCTGTGCATGGGCATAGACGCACAGTTCGCATCCACCCATGGTAGTCTCATGCTCCCACCTGTTCTGTCCATGTCTGGCCATCCCGCACCATCCTACCAGATGCCCAGGGCACATCACCCTGTGCCACTCACCCATCTCATCGCCCACCGTGGGGTGCTCTTTTCCCAGTGCATTGGTGCATATGCTCTGTGCCCATCACCATGGTGAGTTTGCCCATTACTTGTCGCTCCATGGCACCATCGCACATTGCAACGCATCCTTGCAGCCTCTGCCTCCTGCCTGCACTCTCTCCACTGCTCACCGTATTCCCCCATTGCTCTTCCTGCATTCTGCATTCGCCCTTTGGGGACTCACTCACACGGAGTCACCCTTATCACATAAAACCACTGTTAGACAATTATGTTGAAACAAGATCAACATGAAAAGAAGGCTGAAGACATTGTAATACACAACTGATAAGTACATACTTGCATTGCATAATGTATATGATATTGTAATCCATGCTGATTGTGCACTTGCTAAACTGACCTTTTAAATAATGAGTTAAAAAAAGAATAATAGTTTTCCTTTCATGTAAGCAAGAAGGCATGTAAGATATGAAGTAGACTGGAGATAAGCACACCCCTAGGGGCATAGTGTGGCCCAATGCTGCATACGATGTGCCTTGCTAGCCTTGGAAGTAGTTTTCTCAGAGTAATTCACACCTTTAAGTGTTGTATTGCACTTTTAAAAAAGGCTTTATTTATTTATTTAATTGAAAATTGGTAACCAGGAAGGCACACTGAAACAAGGTTCATTTCCATGTGTGACCTGGAAAAAGGGGGGGGGGGGGGAACGAGAGGAAACAAAGTGGAAATAATTAAGCAACAAGGTACAATTATGCCAAGATAAATCAAACAGAAACTGCAGGTACACTTTAATGAGTACAATATTCACTATAGAATACAGCACTGGAGCCCTACAGTACATAATTACATACAGACAAATAAACAGGGCTAAGAAATCTAGGGGCATAACATTGTACTTTTGGGCTTACATGAATGCGAATGCAGCAATAGGAAACTAGCTGCAATATTAGCAAGCAAGAGTAATAGCAACAAATAGTACACAAGCCAAAAGAAACAGAATAGTTACCATGAGCACTGCAACCCACACTCTATATAACAGGAGAAATAAAAACAAGAGTTAAGGCACTTAGGGCAACAATGGCACAGAAGCTACTGGACAGAGGATTACCTGTATGCTGGAGGTGAGGAGACAAGAACTTAGGCTAGAGTAGATAGAACACAGAAGCTACTGGACAGAGGATTACCTGTATGCTGGAGGTGAGGAGACAAGAACTTAGGCTAGAGTAGATAGAACAGATGGTCCAATTACATAGCAGAGCTCTCAGGCAGCATTCCTGGGGGCCAGTTGTCTCCACCACTGACACCCGTAATATGATGTCCTTATGCTCCTGCCTTGTGTTCTGGCCCACAACATGGAGGCCCACTTAAATAGGGGCCTCAGTTAATATACAGGAGGCTCTTCCTCCTATAGCTTGATTGGCTGGAGGCTAGACCAGCCCCAGTGCTTCTCCAGTACAGGACCTCAGTGACTCCAAGAAGTGATCGGTGAGAGGAGTGGGGAACTCAGGTGGCGATCCTGCCTCTCACAACATTGGGGCCAGACAGGAAGAGTCCCTGTAACTGATGATAGTGCTGAACGTGCACAGGGGTATGATTATAAAAGTGGCATTCAGGCAAATGGTTCTTCCTCTTACAGTCTAACTGGCCTTTAGCTAGACCGATCCCAGTGAGGAGTCTCAGTGGCTCCAAAAGATGACTGGTGGGTGGAGGGGGACTCAGGTGGTGACCCCACTCCTTAAGATTCAGCGGCATAGGGGGAGAGACCCAGTAATTGAAGAGAACACTGAACCTGCTCAGGAGTTTGTTTTTAAAATTAGTAAATTAGTGCTTGAGTGAATGGTTCCTCCTCTACCTCCCAGCTAACAGTTGGCTAGACCACTCCTAGTGCTCTTCTGGTGGGGGACCTCAGTGGCTCCAAGAAGAGATTGGTGGGGGAGTGGGACGCAGATGGGGATCCCACCCCTTACAACCTCAATGTTGCATGTTAAAAAAAAAAAGTGTACACAGACTACAGAATAACAATTAATTTAAAGTTTTATTTATGTTACATTTTGATGGTAGAAATAGTCCCAAAACTCACAAATGTGAAAATAAAAATGCACAGGTGTGCCTTCTAATGTGTACTATTTGGATAGACAGGAAAGCAAACTAGCACTGGTATTTTTCCCCTGCAAATCCGGCTAAGATAAATGTAGAGGTGTCATCCTGTGTCAGCCAGTCAGCAACCATCAGTTTTATACCCAATGGACATAAAAAATGTTGTAACCTAATTGGTCATCTAAGGTCTTCAGCTATGGGTAAATCCTGCAATAACCCACAGCAAAGGAAGGGCATTTATAAAGAAATAAACCTAATTAAATGCATTTAATTTTTTTTTTTTACAGATGGATTCATTGTATAATCTCAATAAGGCACTCCAGGAAACTGCTTAGTTGGGGAATTACTGATTCTTGTAAGGTTAAATCACTCAGCTGTGTCTTGTGGCATGCCACGTGAAGTATGGGTAAATCCCCATAACCCACACCCTTTTGTGCCTCATTGCTTAATTATTACTCATCTTTTTCAAGTAATGCAATAATCACTAAGAGCATTGGTTGCTGTTGAGAATCATATGATTTTTCATTGTAGACCCTTATAATGGCACCACCAGACTTGATTATATGAAATATGGTAGTTGGAAGTGCTTTGCAACCCCTATGAATCTACTGAAATGTTTTTTTTTCAACTTATTTGATTCTGATTAAATGATGCCACTGTTTATGAGCATAGAGAAAAAAAAGAACATTTTCATTGTATAATTCTACAGGAAAACAAATCTATTTTTTTCCAGCAGATGGAGCCATGTGGCTATTGTAGAGCTTCCAACATGCATGGGGAATGAGTGAGAAGGCATGAGGAGAGTTCTTGAGAGGGGTATAAAATATATTACTTAATATTACTCACTACTGATGTTCATCTAGCCTGTAGGTAATATCAGTGGGGGTATATCAGAGCTTATATTAGTCAAGAGCTAGGGTTGCCAATCTTCTCTTTTGTTTTCATCATTTATTAATAAGCGTTCCCACTGTCTATGCAAGCACGTGAACCTGAATGTATGCATATGATGCAGTGCTTTATTTTAGTGCACAGTCACTCACTGTGGTGCAAGAAAAATTGAAAACCATCTTTAATCAACTGTAAGGTTGGTTTCAGGGTGGTATAAAGACTACCGGTACTCAGAACAGCCTTAAATCAATATTACCCAGTTTATAGTGGGCCAGCTATTTAAAATATTTGCACATGCAACTTTATGGACCATACAAATTTTAAATCATCTTGTTTTTTTCTCCAGAGTACGACTCTCTAGAAGCTCTAGGTACATCACAAGGATCTGTAAGTATTGTAAATTGTGGTGATGTCTCTTGAATATTCTGGGCAGGTATTGTTCTGCTAAATTGCAGGTCGAATTAATTCCAACAGCAGCTGTTTTTGACTAGCTGCCCGCCCATTGTCCCTAATCTGAAGGGGATCCCGAAGCCCTGACCGGGCGTGCTTCCTCTAACTTGAACCGCGATTGCAGATCAAATTAATTCCAACAGCAGCTGTTTTGACTGGCTGCCCACCCATTGTTCCCAATCTGAAGGGGATCCCAAAGCCCTGACCGGGTGGTGCTTCCTCTAACTTGAACCACGATTGCAAATCAAATTAATTCCAACAGCAGCTGTTTTGACTGACTATAAAAAGATGAAGACCATGATCTTCGCAAACCCTCATAACAGACTTAAAATCAGCTACATTCAATATTAGAACTGTCTCCACACTGGCTGGCTGCCCACCTGTTGTCCCCAGTCTGAAGGGGATCCTGAAGCCCTGACCGGGTGGTGCTTCCTCTGACTCAAACCACGATTGCAGGTTGAATTAATTCTAACAGCAGCTGTTTTGACTGGCCACCCGCCCGTTATCCTCAATCTGAAGGGGATCCCAAAGCCCTGACTGGGTGGTGCTTTCTCCAACTCAAACTGTGATTGCAGGTCAAATTAATTCCAACAGCAGCTGTTTTGACTGGCCTTCCGCCCGCTGTCCCCAATCTGAAGGGGATCCCGAAGCCCTGACTAGGCAGTGCTTTCTCCGACTTGAACAGCAATTGCGGGCTGAATTAATTCCAACAGCAGCTGTTTTGACTGGCTGCCCACCTGTTGTCCCCAATCCGAAGGGGATCCTGAAGCCCTGACTGGGCAAGGCTTCCTCCGACTCGAACCATGATTGCAGGCTGAATTAATTCCAACAGCAGCTGTTTTGACTGGCTGCCCGCCCGCTGTCCCCAATCCGAAGGGTATCCCGAAGCCCTGACCGGGCGGTGCTTTCTCCGATTCAAACTGCAACTGCTGGTTGAATTAATTCCAACAGCAGCTGTTTTGACTGGCCTTCCGCCCGCTGTCCCCAATCTGAAGGGGATCCCAAAGCCCTGATTAGGCAGAGCTTTCTCCGACTTGAACAGCAATTACGGGCTGAATTAATTCCAACAGCAGCTGTTTTGACTGGCTGCCCACCTGTTGTCCCCAATCCGAAGGGGATCCTGAAGCCCTGACTGGTCAAGGCTTCCTCCGACTCAAACCATGATTGCAGGCTGAATTAATTCCAACAGCAGCTGTTTTGACTGGCCGCCCACCCGCTGTCCCCAATCCGAGGGGTATCCCGAAGCCCTGACCGGGCGGTGCTTTCTCCGATTCAAACTGCAACTGCTGGTTGAATTAATTCCAACAGCAGCTGTTTTGACTGGCTGCCCGCCTGTTGCCCCCAATCCGAAGGGGATCCCAAAGGCCTGACTGGGCGGTGCTTCCTCCGACTCAAACCGTGATTGCGGGTTGAATTAATTCCAGCAGCAGCTGTTTTAACTGGCCGCCTACCCGTTGTCCCCAATCCACATATATTGCAAGATTTTCTAACTTGGTGCCTTTTTTGCACCAGTCAGGTGCTCACTCTTGCTTGCTTGGCCACTGCAGCTCCAGGACTAAAAAGGAGCTAATTTTCAGGCTGTTTCTGCCTAATAAGTGTAGCTGCTGATTTTATTGAACTGCAGCTCTCTTTCGCCTTGCTTCTGCCTGCTTGGACACTGCAGCTCCAGGACTAACAAGCACTTGTCAGTGCCGAATGTTGGCTTGCTGGCAATGGTATCGGTAGTGCAGGAGTCAGAGAGATGCATAACAGGAATGGCAGTGAGGTAATGCCAACCCCACCTCCACCCTGCAGAGACTGTAAGGGGTTGGGGGTGTGCTTTTGAGCCATCGGCCATAACGCTTATGCCATTCTACCTCACCCCACCCTGCAGACACCAACAGGTGTCATGGTGTGCGTTGGTGTCTTCGCCCCTTACTATCACCCCATTCCATAAGGAAATAAGCTGAGATGGGTGCAGTATAGGAGAATGGGGTGAATGTTAGGGCTGAAGAACCCAAGGCACACCTCGGTGCCTGTCAATAGCTGCAGGGTTGGGGTGGAATGCCATGAGCATTAAGGCCAAAGAACTCAAATCACACCCCCGACACCTGTCAGTCTCTACAGGGTGGGGCGTAATGGTTGGAAATCCTAATGCCCCAGACATTTGTTGGTATTATCACTCCAAATTTTCAACATGGGCTTTTTGGAACCCCACCTCATGAACAGTGGCACTATTATTTCGTTACTCAATCCTGAAAGGTGATTTCGCACAGTGACTGAGCCATTCAGCGCCACAGGTTTGGAAACACATTTCTGGAAGGATGTGAAAATGACAGCTGTACTGTTCGTGAGGAGGTGTGAAAAAATGACAATCTTGAAAATCTGTAGTGAAAATATGAAAAATTGGTGAAGTTAACAGCATGCATAGAAACTGTGCAACACACACCCGTAATGCAATCATTTTTTGGACTTTTTCCACCAAATTTTCAACATGGGCATTTTGCCTCCCCTCAAGAACAGTGACACTGTGATTGTGCTAATCTGTCCCAAAAGTTGATTTCCTACAGTGACCATGCCATTCTGCACCACAGGTGTGAAAACACATTTTGGGCAGGATGTGAAAAATGACAGCTGTATTGTTCATAAGGAGGTGTGAAAAATGGCAATGTTGAAAATCTGGAGTGAAAATATTAAAAATTGGCAAAATTACGAGCATGCGTATATAATGCGCAATGCATGCCTGTAATGAGGTCATTTTTGGAATTTTTTCACCAGATTTTCAACATTGGCTTTTTGGGACCCCACCTCATGAACAGTGAGTGGTACTGTTGTTTTGTTAAACGGTCCCAAAAGGTGATTCCGCGCACTGACGGTGAAATGACCTTTTGGGACTGAGAAACTAAATGACAGTGACATGTTCATGAGGTGGGGTCCCAAGAACTCCATGTTGAAAATGTGGGGCCAAAATTCCTTAAAATGGCTGAGATATCAACCTAAGTTGAAACCCCCCATTGACTGCCATTATATAGCACTTACCAGATTCCTCACTTCTCAGTTCAACTTTAAAGAGTGCAGATGCATCCTGGTCTGGACAAGATTGCTGCTCCCAACCTCCAGAGGTAAATATGGGGTGAGGGGGGTGCAGGGAGGTGGGTGCTCAGAGGGAGAGTTAGGAGGGGAGAGGGGGACCGGGGGCACAACAATGGACCGTTTTCTGTTTGAAGGTAAAAAAACTAAAAAAAACTTCAAGGGACCGTTTTCTTTATTTTACAGGGGAAAAAATTAAGGCATTTAGGCACACTGGGGTGGGCTCCCAGTGTGCCACAACAGTGTGTGGGGTGTGCATGCCAACACAGGGATTGGGCACCCAGATGTCAGCAAATAACACAGATGGGTTTGGGCTGGAGGGGGCACATCCAACACTGGGAGTGGGCATCCCAGTGTCGGAAACATTAAACCATGATTTCAACACACTGGGGTGGGCTCCCAGTGTGCCACATTAATAGGTGGAGGGGGATATATGCTGACACAGGGATTGGGCACCCCAATGTCGGCTTTCTGGGGAGTGTGTGGCGGGTGGCAGAAGCCACCATATTTATTGAAATGTTTCACCAGGAAAGGCACACTAAACAAATGCCTTACTCCTGAAGCAAAGTTCAGCACTGAGTACTCCGCATCAGGAGCTGACCGCTTGCTCCTGGAGCAAGGCCCGGAGACAGAGTGTTCGGCTGCAGGAGCCGACAAGGTTGCAAGGGAGGAGGTGAAGCTGCAATGATGAAACTGTTCATGATTGCAGCGGCACATTTCTTTTGAGTTTTTGCCTCTCTTTGAAGTTTTCTGTCATCGCCAGCATGCTCACTGATTGGCGGCTGAGGGACGCACCTAATAAGGCATCCCCTGCATTGGCCACAACACTGACACACCTCTGAAATGTGCTACTATCGCAAGATGTTGCTTGTGTGTGTGTGCAAGCCAGCATAAAAAGGAGCTAATTTTTAGGCTGTTTCTGCCTTATAAGAGAAGCTGCTGAATTAATTGAATTGCAGCTCTCTTTCACCTTGACTTTAACTGCAGCTCTCTCACACGAATTTCAGGCGACCCCACCCACCCACGTCCTGGTCTCTTATTAAATACTCTTGCTTCTGACAAGAGTGCCGCCCCCTCACCAATCAGGTGCCACCCTGCGTTCATTATAAGAAATGGCCTCCTGTCACCTTGTTTCAGTCTCTTAAAGGGGACTTGTCCATTGTACTTGACTGAAATTCCTCCTCCCATGATTAGATTCCTGCCTCTGGGCAAAACTCAGCTAAGTTGCTCACTTAAATAATTGGATATTTCATACCAAGAATGGGTTTTCCTAGGCTCCTCCTAACACTAGTTCTTCTTGGTGTAGGTCTGCACCTGCACTTCCATGATGCAATTCATACTGACCTTACACCCCAACTACCTCCCCTACGGGGTACCCCGGGGGCCTCAGAAACTAATTACATCCCTTAGGCCACCAATGTTCCCCCAACTTATTACCCTACAATCCGCCTCAGACACCCCTACCCTCCATTCCCTCCTGGCACTGCCTGACCTCTCCTATCCACCCACCATCACTATAAATCATAAACCTAGAAACCATAAATTTGTTAACTTTGTAAAGGCACTTAAGTTCCTCATTGTACGGAACTTCCTGGTTCTACTCCTGCTATCTGGGAACATTCACCCAAACCCCGGGCCTCTGCAGTGCCCCCAGCCCAACAACAACAACCATACAGGTCTGAAAATTGCATCTATAAACATTAGGAGTCTCCAACAAAAAAATCGATCTCCTCCAGGTTTGGGTATTCCAACACAAACCCGACATCCTAGTAGTGGTTGAGACTTGGCTCTCCCCTAAGGTGCCTGATCGTGCTGTCCAACTTGATAGCTACTCACTCTTTAGACTAGACAGGCTTGGGAAGAGGGGTAGTGACTGCACTATCTACATAAAAGCCCCTCTCCAGGGGCATGCCCTTCCTACCATAGTCACTGGGAGCTCCTCCCAAGCTTTAGCAGTTAAGCTGCTCCTTGGGCAGAATGGTAAAACCCTCACCATTGTCAACTGCTATGTTCCGCCACATGACCACTCCAAAGGGTTCACTGCCCTTGTTAACCATCTCTTTAGCTTCCCTCCCTCGGCTGATATTGTGCTCCTAGGAGACTTCAATGTGAACTGGTTGGCATCCAAATCTAACATCTACAAAGGATGCAACCACTGCGGTTAACTTGACTCAGGTAGTGGCCTCTCCCACTAGATGGAATCATGGAGCTGGTACTTCCACCCTGCTCGACCTCATTTTTACTAACAGACCTGACAAAATCACCAATGTCAAGGTTCTCTCTGACTCCCTTAGTGACCACTCCCCTGTCACCTGCCTCTGGTCCACTAACTCTCCCAAGCTCCAAGCAAAAACTACCATTTACTGCATCCTCAAGAAGGGCCAACTCAACCCCGCTTATAGCCCATCTCTGCAACCAGGACTGGTCTGTGTCGGACTCTGTGACCTGTGTTGACCACACTCTGCACTACTTTATAAATAAGTTCAACGCTGCCTGTGAAAATTTCACCCCTAGGAAAAAACTGAGGAAAAAAGCAGCTAATAACTCATGGATCACTCCTTCCCTTCTTACCCTGATGGCCAACAGGGACCACCTCTGCATAAAGCACGGGCTACAGGCAACCTACACATTGGCAAAATTACTGGACAGTCAGAAACTTCTGCACCCTAGCCATTGGACAAGCCAAAAGAAACTATTATAAGGAAGCACTCTCTAACTCCTTGGGTGACAGGAGAAAATTTTGGGACAACCTAAAAGAGCTCAATGGTGAGCCCAGTAAATCCGCACCCTCCATGCTGTATGTGGATGGGTCTGTCACCCAAGATCCCCTGATCATAGCTAACGCTGTCAATGCTGCATTTACTGATCTAAGTTGTGTACTCCCCCCTGACTTCTTTGACCCCCCCCATCTGGCCTTACCAATGCAGATATATCCCCAGATCACCCCCCATTCTATCTTAAAACAATATCCCCTAGCACTGCCAAGAAATACCTGTCCAGTGTCCTAGGTAAATCATGCTACAGCAGTGACTCACTTGATTTGAAGCTGCTTTGCATGACATTAGATGTGGTCCCCTTGCCCCTTACCATAATCTTGAACAAATTACTCTGCCTCGGGCAATTCCCCTCTCATTGAAAGCTGCAATAGTGACTCCGGTTCATTAGAGTGGTGACCGAGCTCAACACTCTACTTACCGCCCCATCTCCATCCTCCCCCCTCTCTCAAAAGCGCTGGAAAGGATAGTAGCTGACCAGCTAACGGAATTCTTTGCAAAGTACAATATTCAATGGCCTGAACAGCATGGATTCAGGAAAAGTCATAGCACCACATCTGCTCTCCTTCAATACACCTCCTCTATTCACAATGCCCTTGATCGGAAGCACTTAGTGGGGTCAGTGTACACTGACCTCACTAAGGCTTTCAATATGGTAAACCACCCCCTTCTACTTGACTCCCTCATTACCATCAGTGCCTGTTCTGGTGCTGCGCACTGGTTTAAAAGTTACCTTGAAGGTAGATTCCAGCAGGTAAAAATTGGTGATAAATTGACCTCCAGTAAACCAGTCTGGTCAGGGTCCCTCAAGGGTCTATCCTGGGCCCTTTATTGTTTAGCCTCTTCCTCAACTCCTTACCTCTCCCCTGTCCCAGTTACCTTCTCCTATATTCAGATGACGTGGTGTTATTCGCCAGTCACCCAGACATCCAGGCATTAACCCATAGTCTCCAAAATAAATTATCGGTGGTTGAAGACTGGTTCAAGTGACACAAACTGGTCATGAACTATAAAAAGACGAAAACCATGATCTTCGCAAACCCTCATAACAGACTTAAATCAGCTACATTCAATATTAGGAACTGTCTCCACACCACTCTTGAGCAAGTTCAGACCTTTAAGTATCTTGGTATCACCCTCGACAGTGCCCTGTCTTTTCCAGAACACATCAATATGGTCTCTAAGGCGGTCAACAGTAGGCTGGGGTTCTTTATAGGGATAAACACTGTATGCCACAAGAGACCCTCAAAATGGTAGTCACATGCTCCATTCTCGCACTAGTGGATTATGGTCTTATCATATATGGCACTGCCACTGATACGGCACTAAAAACAATTCACCTAACCCTAAATAAAGCCTGTCATCTGGTCTCGGGCACACACAGCAGGACACGCATGTTACCTATACTCCACGACAAACTGGCTTAACCTTAGTGACAGGACTAAGTACCACACTTGCTTATATGAGAAGAAAATTAGCCTAGGCCTTATCCCCCCAAACTCCCAGCTCTTGCTAACCTGTGCTCCTTGCCCTCGTACCACCAATAAAGTAGCAAATCATGCCTACCAAGTCCCATTTCGTTGAACAAATCAGGCCCAACGGTCTTTTAGTTACAGGGCTCCCAGCTGGCTAAATGGGCTTCTAGCCGGTACTATTGACACACCCTCGCTGGGCCTCTTTAAGCACCTCCTAAGATCACACTTTGTTGCGCACAGCCACTGTGATGGCCCTCCCTAGCCCCCATATATCCTCCCACTCTCCTCCTCTCCTTACTAATGCTATCTCTCACCCCCACACCCCCTCGTGGACAAAGTCTGCCTTAGGCTGACTATCTCCCTTACTGACAGTCATTTCTAGCTGCCTCCTCCTGCCTGTAGCCCTTGTTATGGCTCAAATCATTCAGGCTATTTGATGTATGTTTCTGTTTACTTTTTAGCTTTTCACCTGTATGATTATATTCCATTTAACGGACTCATGTAACTTTTATATATCCATGTGTTTACAGTTTTTCGTATACCTAGTTGTTTGTATTTTGTCTTATTGGTCGTATAATGTGGAACCTATGTAAAAGAGTCTTTTAATTTGTACGTACTTGTAATCCGAGACTATAAATAAATAAATGTGCACACACCATCCAGATGTTATCATGACCTTGTTGAATTATACAATGTTTTCTCTAAGGGAATTTCTATTTTGCAGGAGAGCCCCTTGTTTTGGATGCTTATCTATTATTTAAGATGTATGGGCCAGATTTTCTAATGCCACAAGCCCTGGGAGTACCAAAGATAAGCAATCTAATAGGATTTTACATCCTGCATGGCAACTACTGCAAGTTAGACCACCTTTTTGTGGTCTAGCTTGTGTCAATCCTAAAGACCCTTTTTATGGTGCTTGCACCAGGTATTTGGTGCAAGCTGCCGTAAATTGGGTAAACTGTCAGAACTGCATCCGATCTACAGCAGCAAACCTGTTTGGTGCACCACCAGAAACCAACATGATGTTGGGAGCCATATGAACTGTAATGATTAAAGTTATAGGCCCGGATATTCAGACTGCGCCAGGCTGTGGCACAAGCCTGGGCGCAGCGCAACTTGGCTGCACAGGGGCGTTGACAGGGTGATAGTCAACAGAGCTGCGCCATGGCACATTAATGCTGAATATCGCACCCTGGCCACCCGCAGTGCGCATGGCACAGTGGCACTGTGCCAGCGCAAGTGGCCAGAGTGGAGCAGGGGGATGCACTAGTGCAAGTTCCGTTGCGCTAGGCGTAACAACCGCGATATTCAAAAGTGCACATGCAAATGGGGCCATTTGCATGTCATTATGGCCCCAATTGCATGCAGGTGTGCAGATCCCTGGCGACTTGCGCCTGGCGCCCTGCCAGGCTGCAGCCGTCGGAGAACAACGCCCCCTGCACAGCGCGGAAAAGTGCCCCACTGCCCGATCGCGGGCATATGTAGAATATCAGTACATGTCCAATATCCCTGGTGGTCCGGTGGACTGCTTCACGCCTGATCACGGGCTTAAGTATGATAATAAACGTCCTATATCCCTGGTGGTCCAGTGGACCGCTTCACGTCCGATCACGGGCTTAAGTATGATAATAAACGTCCTATATCCCTGGTGGTCCAGTGGACCGCTCGCAGCCCAATCGCAGGCATAAATGTTGAAAGATAGCTCCAATATCCCTGGTGGTCCAGTGGACTGCTTGCAGCCCGATCGCGGGCATAAGTGTTGAAAGATAGGTCCAATATCCCTGGTGGTCCAGTGGTAGCCCCCTCTCCACCCGCCCACTGAGCCCCACTGCCCGCCTCCCCAGTCAGCAGCGGGCGGCAGCACCTAACCCACCTGCGTCTGCCGCCCGCTGACCACACCGCATAGTAGGCTGTGCGCCCATTGTCCACAGCATGAGCTAATCGGGCGGCAGCCCGTGACTGTATTTGGCGTCCAGATATGTCACTGACCACCAGGATATTGACCCATCTTCAACACTTATGCTCGCGATCGGGCTGCGAGCAGTCCACTGGACCACCAGGGATATTGAACCTTTCTTTCAACACTTATGCCCGCGATCGGGCGTGAAGCGGTCCACTGGACCACCAGGGATATAGGACATTTATTATCATACTTAAGCTCGTGATCGGGTGGGAAGCGGTCCACTGGACCACCAGGGATATAGGACGTTTAGTATCATACTTAAGCCCGTGATTGGGCGTGAAGCAGTCCACTGGACCACCGGGGATATAGGACGTTTATTTCTACTACTTATGCCCGCGATCGGGCATGGGGGGGCACCGCTACGTAGGTGCAGCCAGAGCTTGGGTGGCCACCCACAGGTGGCAGCTGCCATGTTGCGCTCTGCAATACGACAGCTCACCTGTGGGTGGCCAGCTGTTGTTCCTTTTTAATTTTGGCTTACCTGTGTGCAGCGCCAAGTGAGGATTAACGCATGCATGGGCTCAGCACATCCCAGGCTGAATATCGGGATGTGCAGAGTATGCATGGGCACGCCCCCCCACCTGCACTGCATACATTACTGATGCGCTGCGGCGCATGGGATTTGTGCCAGGCTCAATCCCCATTTGAATATTGCGCCGGGATGCATCAGTGGGTTGCGCATGATGCAACAGTGTTGCGCCATGCACAACCTTCTGAATATCCAGGCCATAGTGTATAGTGGACCCTTGTTGTACATGGAAACCAGAGGTTCTCAAAATGTTGTTCTGCTGCAGTTCAAAAGGTCATGGAACGTCATAATACCCTACTGCAGCAGAACAACATTTTGAAAACCTCTAGAGGTTCCACGCGCTCACTTCACAGACCACACATCACTTACCTTAGCGGTAGAAACAGACAGATCCATACTCCCATGGCGACAGTAAAATCAGTCGCATTGGAGCCTCACAAGATGCAGGATCAACCAGATATAAGGATTAGTGATTGAAAAAAAATTTAAATAAAATAAATGACCCCCTACTCCACAGCCATCTCTCTTAGTGAGCGTTGTGGCAGCCATTTTTTTTTCTCAACCCTCCCAGTGTACCTGCCAGCCAATAGGAAGTCACACTAGACTTGTAGCCATGCCTTCTCCTTAGCAACCACTCGGCAACCCTGGAAACCACCCTTTATCATGGAACAGTGCATCACACGCAAAAAGTAAAAGGCTGCTAAGAAAATAAGTAAGTGATTTTCGAGGGCACTATACACTATATAAAATAGTGGATGTGCATCCTCATGCACAACCAGACTTTTTGTGCCACCTCGGGGTTCTGATACCACTGGACCTCTCGAGCTTCGCTCTCGAGGTCTGATGTTATCAGAACCCCTCTGTGGCACAACAGGCTGGTTGTGCATGGATGCCCATCCACTATTCTCTATATAATCAGCATGGAATGTAGGATAAATAGAATGGTTCCCAAATCTTGCAGAGTGTAGCATATTCTGCTTTCTTTGGTATAAATGACTATTTAGTGGATGCTTCCATAACTGATGCTAATTTAGATTGTCAGACTACATTGTACTGCTTTTACATTTGATGTATCCTATATTTTCAGCCAAGCCGTTATCCTGGCACAACAGCCCGGCTGAAAGTAGCTCCAATGAATTTGGATACATCACATAATAAATATCTATATGTTCTTATCTAAGAGTGAATTCCCATAAGCAACAAAGTTGCTTGTCCCACACAACCCCCTACCTTGGCCCTGATAGCAGTGACCTGGCTCTGGGCTGCCCAGTTTCCTCCTGCTCCTACTCATCAAACAGATCTCTGGTAATTTTTTTTTAAATCCTATTTTCACTGGCCAAGATTGCATCTCCTTCTTGATCTACTCTGTCTCACTTACTGCAATCAAGGTGGGTAACACAATACAAGCTTTTCTAAAAAAAAAAAATAAAAAAAATGACATGTTGGCACCCAGCTGTGCAAAGTATCTGCCGCTCCCCAGATCTGACCAAAAGTCTGTAAAACTAATAGTTGGTTAATGCGGCCTGGTCTGCCCCAATGCCTGGTGCTAGCCATTGGATCCAACTGGCAGCCACTGAAGCCTGACATGGCCTGCTCTCTCTCTTAGTCATGCTAGTGTATGAAATCACTGCTTGCCCTCCCTAGTCTCTTACTAAACTGCTGCTTATATGCAGTATTAGCGCCACCTGCAGCAGGCTACTGTAAACTACATTGTCCAGATTCAACTGTTTTTGTTTTTATATCTCAAGTCTCAATTCAAACATTAAAAAAGGTTTTCTTTTAATAATAATACTAACAACATTAAAAAACACATTAAATTTACTAAAAATGACACATTTCACAATCACAATTAGGCACTCCAGGGGGTGCATTATGGTGGGCAAATGTCCCTTCTGACATGACAGAAGCACTTGGCTTTGCCTTATGCTTCAACCTACCTGAGGAAGGCCATTATCCCACCATATGCACCCTGGAAGATACTATTCTTTCAATAAACCACAGCAGGGTGTGGGTTATACTGGGATTTACCGACACCTGGCACGGTTCGGCCACGAGGCTGCGGGCCAAATGGCCAAACCAGGTCAGGCGTGGGTAAATCCCAGCATAACCCACACCCTGGAGTGGTTTATTGTGATTATAAAATGTGACCCTTTTTCTGGTAAACTAAAAAAACAAGAATAAAAAGAGCTGTTTTTTGTATTTTAAACTGTTTTTAGGGAATTTATTGCTCCACCAAAAAAAATAGTTCTATGCTGCTTGGGAAACATAGAAACATAGACTTTGGCAGCAGATAAGGACTGCTTGGCCCACCTAGTCAGCCCATTTCCCCTACCTAGAGGATAAGCTGCAGATCCTATTTAACCAACAGCCTATTTCTTCCTACTCCCCCCCCCTCACAAAAATTGCCTTAGGGAGATGGAGTTGAGCTCAGAGGGTCTCCTGAATGACTGCCATTTGGCAGGCAGGCTTTTTTTTATTTTAATAAAATGTATACATACACTTTTTTTTTCTGTGTTGCTAATGAGACGCAGCATGAATGGAGCTGAAGGGGGAGATGGCCAATGTCGGAATGCGGAAGTTCAGGGTAGTGGAATGTCTGCATGATTTAGTCCCATTTGGCAGGCTTGCAAGCTTTTTTTATTTGAATAAAATCTGTACTTAAATAATTTTTCCTGGTTTGCTACAGAGGCACAGCATGAAAGTAGCTGAAGGGGGAGACAGCTGATGTTGTGGTGCGACAGTTCAGGGTGTGGTTCCGGGGTCAGTGCAGCTTTCCATTCGGGAAAGCGGCAGTGTGAGCTCCATGTTTTTTTATTTTTATTTTTTGGTCTCTGTCCATGAATGGAGCTGCAGGGGAGACAGCCAATGTTGTGGTGCTTTTTATTTTTAGGTCTCTGTCCATGAAATCCCGATAAGGACTACAAAGGATGCAGCTCAGCATCAGGTGAGTGGCTGCCCGATGGTTACGGTTAGTCATCAGGGTTGGGAGGACTGGAATGTGGGTGGGGGATTCCTCATATGTGAGTGGACTGGCGAGAGAGTGGAGGTCTCAGTGCACTGGGTACTGTGGCAGTTTTTACCAGCAACACCATAGAAAATATCATCTGTTGTTTTGAATCTTCCACTCCAGCTTTGCTGTTTAGCGGGGAGTAAAAATGGCGGCTTGCATTGATTACAATGAATTGGCATTGCTGATACAGCTGACTGGCACCTTTGCCATGGGTAATGCTAGGATTTACCACTGCTGAAAGGAGCCAGTCAGCCAATTAGGTTGCCAGATTCTCACAGCCCATTGTATATTGCTTAATAAGTTTCTTTGTCCTGTCTGACAAGAGTTCACTCTATCGTATTACTTTTAAAGTATTAAATATAAGTTTAAAATTTGCACAAGCAACCATCCAGGCTGTGCAAATGTTTCACATAGCTGCACATGGCTGTTCAAGAACAGCAATATTGAAATCTATACAAAATTATAAATCACAGTCAAGAACAACCCACCATAGCCGGCCCGGTGGCGCTGAGGGTTGAGGCGCAAACGCCACACCTCGTACCGCGGCGGCCGGGTTCGGGAGCGGTTCGGGTCATCGAAGTCGGCGGGGAGGAGGATTGGCGTCCCAGCGGATGCTCTCCTCCTCAGGGGTGAGGCTATTGAAGAGCGCTGAGCCTGCTGTACTCCTTCCATAGCTGGGAAGCACCGGGCAGAGGGCGGGGTGGAGCGGCTCCCGCTCTGCCGGAGTCGGGAGGGGGTGCACGCCTCATGATGAGGTCTGCGTGCATAAGCACGCTACCACTCGGGACGACGCCCTCAGCCAAGGCGTCCTGGGGAGCGGGACGCCAGGGGAGAAAACGAAATACCCTCCGTAGCCCTAGATGAAGTCCGCCTCTAAGTCCGCCTCGACCACCGATGGGACAGACCCCAATGTGCAAAAAGGAGAGGAGGTTGGGGCACTCTAGGGCAGATCCCCTGAAGGTAGGTACCGGGGGACATGAAGCGGACGGAAGGAGGGGCACCGAGGCAGTAGGAGGGATAAAGATGAAAATAAAAAAAAAAAAAAAAAAAAAAAAAGAACAACCCACCATAGCGGAAAATGGTCAGCACTCCACGAATTCTACGCAATATCAAAGTTTCTTTTTATTCTGTAGTCAGCAGCATAAAATAAAACAGGCACATGTTCATTTACCAAAACTCACATATTTAAATACATTTCAGTCTATCATGCAGTTTTTGAACATACAAAATCACACATGCCCTGGGCTGCATATGCAAATCACCACATAACATTATGCTGGTTCAACTTTAAGCAGAAATGCATGGTGCCAAAAGGCCTCTCACACAGTTTGCAAAGGGTGCCAACAGAAGACATAGGCATGTGTTTCATCCTACCAGGACTCATCAGTATGCCTCGTCTGTTTGAGTGGAATGAACCAGCTACCCTAAGGTGGTCTATCTGGGTTATGCCGTGGTGAACCCAATTAAAACAAAAAAACAATTTAAAAGACAATGAACCTCTGTGCACAAGCACTGAGGCAATGGTTACCCCATTCATTGTAGTTGCCTGCAGACCATCACTGAACCAAACTACTAGGGCTGTGCATGGGCCGAATAGTATTTTCCGAATACCACGAATAGCAGGCTTCCCGAATATTTAGATGCATTTTCTGAATAGTTCACTATTTGGCCACTATTCGGGAAATACTATTCAATGAGATTTCCAAGTCTCGTAGAGCTTTGTTGGCCAATCAAAAACTGTTTCTTGAGCTCAAAGGCAAGCACACCATGTGACTTCCTCACTCTGAGGTGGTACAAGACAGGAGACAGTGGTTTCTGAGAGCTGCTCTGCAGTACTTTTGAGACCTTAAACTTGATAAAAAAGAAACTGATTTTTGCTTCACAGGCTTTTTTGGGTCAGTACAGTTTTTTTGATCAGTGTCAGAAAAGCTATGTTTGGCATTCTGAAAGGTATTTTGTCCTTATTGCTGTATTCAGTTACAGGGACTAGGAGGGCTGTCTGCTAACACCCCTTCTCTGCTGCTGTCTGACATAGTTCCAGTGTGATTTTTTTTTTTTTTGGGTGGAGCACATTTTTTTTTTTTTTTTTGCTGTTGTCTGGTTCCAGGCTTGGTTTCCTGCATGACTGATGACGGTGTCTGCTAAGTACCCCTCCTGCAGGCCACTGCTTATAATTTGCTGTATATGTGTGCAAAATATTTGATTTTGTGAGGCTTCACCTTGCATGTGCATGCTTAATATATTTTTTCATGAGGCAGGGCCACACGTGTGCACAGCTGTGTGCACACAGATTTTGAAATAAACTTCGTCAGTTCTAAGCCAGTCAGGCTTGACTCACTGAATTAGTATTGTTACTCTCCTCTGGTTCTGGGGATAGATCCTTGTACACATGAGGAGAAGAATAATAATCAGCATTTATGTAGCGCTTTTCATACACAGTGTATCCTAAAGCGCTTTACAAGCAGTGCTAGACTGGTAGTGAAGTGACTGAATGTGGTGGTGGCCATATTGCACATCACCACCCACACACACAGCCTGGATAATTGCATGAACCGGTTTATGGGAAGGGGAATGTTGGCCAGGACACCGGGAATGTTCCCTACTCTTTGCAAAGAGTGCCCTGTGTTCTTTTTACTTCCACCTGGACACCCACCAGGGCAACACCAGAATGGGCAGAAGGGACCTTGGTTTAACATCTCATCCGAAGGATGGCACACCCCAGCAGTACAGCACCCCCCAATACTACATTCGGATGCCAGTGATTTTTAGGTGCAAGTCCAATCCCCGTGTGGGACAAGAACCCACGACCTTCTGGTCCAGAGGCAGATGTGCTACCAACTGAGCCACGCTGACACAGCGGCTGACCTCCTCTCCTCTCTCCTCTCCTCTCCCCTCCCCCCATTCTACAGCCCACTGCACACAATTAAGCTGTGCTTGTGAAATATATCTCCCTGCGAGTCTCAGCTGTGTGTGTGTGCACAGTTGTGCACATGCATTTTTTTTGTTTGTTTATTGTTGTTTTGTTAATTAAACCATTGCACTTAGTGGGGCAGGCTTGTCTCACTGAGTTAATTGTATGTCATCTGTCTGTTCATTGTTCAGTTCCATGTTTGACTAAATAGGTTGCCCTTTTCTTCCCCTTCTTAGTAGCAGTGTTTTTCTTTACTGCTACTTTTTTGTGGTGCAGTATAACTGGAAAGGTTGGTGTGTTACTGTAGTTCCACAAGCACTAAGTAATGCATCACACACACAGGTACTACGTAGTAATAGTTTGTGTTTTACCCAGTAACCAGTAGTGACCTGATCCATCATGTCTTTAGCAATCTTGCAAATATGCTTGGTCCAGCCCCAGCAAAGCATCTGCACCGCTGGCCCTAAGTGGTGAGGGACAGGATGATAGACCATAAACATACAGCACATCCACACAACTACTGCTAGTGTTGTCCCTGGGCTGCTAAACCCCCAAACAATCTATGTAGAACAAAGGAAGCACTCAGCGGGGGGGGGGGTGGGGTTGCAGTAACAAAATACAGTTAAGAGCAGTGCAGCATAAAGTTGCCAATACATTTGCTTGTGCTAAGGCTGGAGGATGCCAATAGAGCCCTGGTGCTTTGACCAGAACCTGGTCTTTGTCAGGGTGCATGTCGGGAACATACAAACACGCTATGAATATACAACCCTTAAAGAAACACACACTATAAATAAGTGAAGTTAAAATGAATGAGACTGAGATGCCATTGTAACAAAACAATCCACAACTAACATACCCAAGGATGAAACACTGCATCAAAATTATAAAACATAGTTCATACTGTGGTGCCAGACAGTATGCAATGTAGTATCTTGCAAAATTACTGTAAAATGCTGCAGTATGCTGCAAGGAGCAGTGTAATTTAATGGCAATTATACAACGGCACTAAAAATGTTTTAAATCTGATTGGCTGACAGCCCCCAGAGACAGTGATGTTATTAATCAATAACATCACTGTATCTAGGTCTGACAGCTGGCGACCGGCTTGCCGCCTCAAAACAAATCACTTCTCCTACCTGACAGCTGTCATGAACGTTCCTGAAGTATCGTTCAACCTCCTCGCTGACAGGACCATGACGGAAATATTCGGAGACTCATCCAGCACTACTCCTTCCACTTCACAGGCACCAGACGACAATGTAAGCACCTTGAAAAAAAAGGGAAAAACACAACATTTAAACATCAGCTCTGAGGACATCGATAAAATAGAAACCGACCGCAACGAAGAGAACACAAAGCGGCAGACAGCTTGGGCTGTTCGTGTATTCAGCGACTGGCTATCAGAAAAATCTCTGTGCTGTGAAATTCAAACAATCACATCAAAAGACCTCAACCAAATCTTGCGTCAATTCTATAGCAGTGTACGAAACAGCAGTGAAGAACAATACAGCATCTCCAGCTACATTAGTCTACGTGCTGGGCTGAACAGATACATTAATGAGCCCCCCAACAGCCGCTGCTTCAACATTATGACAGACCCTGACTTCCAACCTGCCAACAACGTATTCATCGGTCACCTCAAAATATCAGGAGACAAGGCAGAGACATAGCGACCCACCACCCACCCATCACGAAGGCAGATTTAAAAAAATAAGAGTATCCGGCCCTCAACCCAGCCACAGCACCAGGTCCTCCAGAAGAGTATGGCTGAACTTCAACTGCACTTCGCCCGAAGGGGCTGTGAGGGACAGAGAGCACTAAAATCAGACTCTTTTACAGTTAAGCAGAACGAACAAGGGTTAAAATACGTCACGATGTTGTTCAATGAAAAGACCAAAAACCATAGCAAAACAATGGAGCGGGACCGGAAAAACCTTCGTGGTGCCATGTTCGAGATTCCAGGAAACCCGCTATGTCCAGTTAGGTGTCTTGAGCTATATCTATCAAAGCTGCCACCTAACCCTCCGTGCCTCTTCCTACACCCCAGAAAAAAAAGCCACAAACAAACTCAGTCAAGACCCCATATGGTACACTCTCGAACCGATGGGAGTAAATTACTTAGCCAGTATGATGCCCCGCATTTGTAAGCTCGCAGGCGTCACAAATAAATACACAAGTCACAGCCTGCGAGCAACTGCTGTACAACTATTGAGCGGAGGACTCGAAGCCAGGCAAATTATGTCCGTGACCGGGCACAAGAGCGAGATGTCCCTCAAATCCTATTGGGGTGCAAAACTCACTGACCGACAGAACTGGAGCAAAATCCTCTCCACAGCAGCAACTGAAAACCCTGAGAAAAGCAGCAGCATGGCCAGACAGGAAGCACAAGATGACCTGGAACAACCCACCCGATCTGCAACCGAAAAAAACGCCCACACAACAACCACCACTCAACAAGGCACTCAACCGTCTGTTAATCAGGATTGCTTCAACATTCAAGGCAACACAATGTGCGTCTTCAACTTCTACCGACAGTAAGCACATTACTGAACTGATACCATTGCATTAAAGCAAATGTTCATTTTTCTGATACCGTTGCATTAAAGCAAATGTTCGTTTTTGTTCATTTTTCAACTGTTCAGCAAACTATTAAAACGTTTTTCAAATATATGTTTTAAACATGTTTTAAATAGGTTTCAACTTTTTAAATGGTTTTATGCAGTAACAACAATTTCCAACTTGTAACCAACAGTTTCATTAACTTCAAAGGGACTATTTTTTCTGTAATCTAGGAAAACACATTCAACAAGTAAAATTATTTCAAAAGAAACAAATCAGCCTATGTCTCTTAATTACACAACTATCCAACTAAAAGAAACACACCGAGTCATTATAGATAGCAATAGAGCACTCCAGGGTGGTGTTAGCGTATAACGCTACCCTGGGTGGTGGAAGCACCTGCTACGCCTCAGCTTCAACCCACCCCAGGAGTGACGTTATTACACGATAACACACACCCTGGAGTGTCTTATTGCTTAATTAAGCCCTCCAGTCATCCAATACTTTGTGGCATGTCATTTACTGCAAAGTACTGAATTGCATCTTGTCTTGCTTCACTGTAAATTATTGACACATAATACAATTCCAGAGAAGGTGGTGAGATAGACTACATAGACAATGACATACTGGTGTCTCTCTTTATTCGATGGGCTCAAATATTGTTCTCCCCAAGCAAGCCTTTTAGTTCTTGTAGCATTGGTAATAGTACTACTACTACCACTAATACCATTAGCAGTACTACTACTACTGCTAGTGTCACCACCTGTCCATCGGTATGTTCACTGTCACATCCTGTTGTGCAGTAGTAGGGGGGAATTAGAGCATACATGCTTTGTGCAGCAAGCAGCAGGCACCATCACCAGTGTCCCCACTGCTACCATTATGGCTGCTACATCCACAGCCAGTGTGCTTCCCACCACCACCAGTGCCATTCTTGCAGCAGCCACCCTTTCGGCTGTCACCACTACTGCAGCCACTGCTACCACTAGTCCTTTGCCCATGGCTGAAGCACCTTCTACCCCATGTCTGTGACCATGAACACCCTCTAGTGCTGACCCAATGCAATGCTCGATATTGTTTTCAGAGCGTTATGTGTGTGTTGTGGTGGATCGAGTGTGCCACGTGAAGCTTGTGTTGCATTAGTGAGAGCTCGATATTGGTGGCTGAAGTGTCACTGAGGTGTACATGGTATACCAGGTTCAATGGGTGATTAATGGTGTTGCTGAAGTGCTTTTTTAGAGTTTCCTTAAAAAAACACCTTTTCTGGCCGAATACCAAATACTTGGGACGAATACCGAATATTAAAGCGAATATTCAGGAAGCAATTTTTGCACAACTCCTGACTTTACTACTCGCCCAGACGACCGTTGACATTTAGTACATCACCACTGATGCCTTCTGAAGCTGTCAGTGCTGACGCAGAAATGTCAATGGTTTTCTGGGCGAGTAACTCAGTTCAGTGATGTTCTGCGGGCAACTACAATGAAACATGTTCAAAAACTGCATGATAGACTGAAATGGATTTAAATATGCGAGTTTTGATGAATGAACTTGTGCCTGTTTTTTATGCTACTGACTACAAAATAAGGAGTAGCTTTAATATTGTGAAGAATTTGTGGAGTGCTGACCATTTTCCGCTATGGTGTGTTGTTCAGGATTGTGAATCATACTACTACCCTGGTAGGTGCACCCACTATTCCATACTTGACGATGAGGTTGCTAAAAAACAGCCACTTAAGGTGTGTTTTTTGACAAAATTATAAATCTCATAGTATAACTCTCAATCTGTATTAATAACATTGTAGCATACAGTGTAATTTAAGGTCAAAAAGGACTGCAAGTCATTAATTAGCAGCGATGAATCACTTTGCTATGCAACATGCATTTATTGATAGGGATTCCGGTACTTACCATATCTTATGATTTACTATATCTTACGATAAACACATCCCACTAATTACTAGATCAGAGTCCTAAGCACAAAGCAATTTCAGCTCTATGCACCATGATGTGTGGTGCATAGGGACAGGATATGCACATCCCAGGTTCTAGTGGACACTCATGGCTGCACTAAAGATGTGCATCCACTGTGCAGCCCTGCACACTCTTGCATAGGTCCATGCGCACCAGATTCTGTGCAACTGTTCAACCGGTCTGGGCAGTGGGCATCCCTGTGGATGGCTAGCAGAGTGTGGCATTCACAATGCCCTGTATGCTCTACTAGGCCAGTGTCAAGGGGGGCCTTCTATTATGCTAGCTAGAAGGCTGCCATAATATGTACACACACCCCCGTCCGGAGGACCCCAGCTCTCCTACATACTACAGAGGGCTGAAGGCAAAAGATGGCAGCAGGGCACAGATCTTGGTAAAAAGCACATTTGCAGGACATCTGTAGGGAATATGGCAGTTCATTTGTGGATTGCCATGTCCCATGATCCCCTGCACCTGTGGAACAAGGGATCCACTATGGTGCTGGTCAGTGCTTCCGACTGGAAGCCCCTGGTCCAGCTCACATATGTTCCCTTTTGGTGCACTAACTCTGAGCCTATCAATGTCCTTTTTCAGGTGAGGACTCCAAAACTGGGCACAGTACTCTAGGTAAGGCCTCACCTACGATCTGTATAGGGACAGTGTCACCTCCTCCCTCCTACTGTTAAATCCTATCCCTATATACCCCAGCATCCAAAATACCTTGCTATAGACTTTGTTCCACTGGTTGGTTTGCTTGAGTGACTCGATGATAAGGACTCGCAGATCTCTCTCCACTGATGGAGTAGCCAGCTTAACCCCTCCAATCCAATACTCTGTGTGTGGGTTATTATTCCCTAAGTGCATCACCTTTCACCCTTTGGCATTGGATCTCAACTACCAGACCTTCGACCACCTCTCAAGCCTTTCTAGATCCCTCAGAAGCTTCCTCACCCCTACCTCACTGGCCACCCTGCCACAGAACTTTGTGTCATCAGTAAAGAGACATATCTTACCCTGGATACCTTCCCCTATGTCACTAATGAACATTTTAATTAGGGGGAAATTGTTTAACCAGTAAAGGTACACTAAGCCAAAGCTTATTTCCAGGTGTGACCTGGGAGCACAAGGAACTTAAGTGACTTGCTCTGACTCACACAGTATGCAAGTGGGGGCTGATGGGATTCCAGGTTTGCAGCTCAGTGCCATTAACCACTATGCCATACTGCTTCCATTTAGGACAAGTACCAATATTGATCGCTGCTGCACACCACATGAGACACCTTTGTCCCCAGATTTGACCCTTTCCTTTATCCACCACCCTCTGCTGCATTTCCCCTAACCAGTTTTCCATCCACTTGACTAATCGCTTCTCTACAGTAGCACACGAGGTAGGCACCTGAATCACGGTGCCATCCGAAATGGTGACACGATATGGGCGAAAGCCAGAAAGGCGAGGGGACAGGGAGGGTGACCGGATGTGGTGGGGTGGGCCACCCTAGCGACAGGATGTCGCTATGTGTACACGCACACGGGGGTGGCGAGCACGGCGAGTGTGGCCTGGGAGAGGGCAGAGGGGATGTAGTGGTGGCGTTGCAGTTGGCTGCTGAGCTGCACTGTGGCGTCAGGAGTTGGCCTCGCTGGCTAGTGCTGGGGTTCCGGTTCGGTCTGGGTGGGCTACGTGCTTTTCTTGCGCCAGACCAAAACCTTATTTTGCTTTGCTTTCACACCCCTGGAGTTGAGAATTCTAAGTAGGGGTGCGTGGTGAAGCCCCCATGTGTGGGTATGTGGGGGAGGTGCATCCCCTCCACAGAAAGTAAGTATTTTCAGTCCCTGGCACCGTTTCTCCATGCGCCGAGGTTGTCAGGGTGGCTAAATTGTATTTGCCGCCTTGACGCTTTTCTGTGGGTTGCCCTTCCACGGTCGCCCATATCACATAGAACCCTTCTCTACTCTTAAATCCTCTAGCATCTTGAGCATTCTGCTGCATGGCAAGGAATTAAAGGCTTTACTAAAGTCAAAGTAGATCAGATTGACCACCTGGCTTCTGTCCAGCACTGTAGAGACTCAGTCAAAAAATACAGGCTTGTCTGACATAAACCCATGCTCTGCCTGTTGTCTTGCAGCCGGTTATTCTCTAACCAGGCCACTAGTGTTTCCTTTACAATAATTTCCATCCATTTTCCCACAATGAAGGTAACTGCTCTGTAGTTGCCTGGATCCCCCCCCCCCCAAACAACTGGCACTACCCCCAACTCCAGTGAGTTATTAAATCTCCAGTGAATGATTAAATAGGTGTGACAAGGGCCCTGCTAGTTTAGAAGCAAGTTCTCCAAGTACCCTTGGGTGCAGGAAATCCAGTCCAGAGTCTTGTCCGCCGTTAGGGCTGCTATTCCTTTCTCTACTCATTCAGCCCTGATCACTACCTTCCCCATTTCCTGCTCCCCAGTGGTGAGCGGCTGCCTCGATCCTGCTTTATGGTAGAGGTCCATCGTCCTCTCCTGTGAAAACTGAGAAGAAATATAGAAACATAGTATTTGTCAGCAGATGAGGACCACTTGGTCCACCCAGTCTGCACATTTTTCCCAACCTACAGTATCACAATATTTGATCTCTCCTTTTTTTTGTCCCCCATTTCTTTTCACTAATATCCTCTTATGCATATCCCATGCATTCTTGAACCCAGTCATTGTTTTTGGCCCTACCACCTCAGCTAGTAGGCTATTCCACAAATCCACTACCCTTTCTGTGAATAAGTACTTCCTGATGTCCCTCCTGAACCTACTTCCCTCTAGCTTTACAGCATGTCCCCTTCTTCATATACATCTTTTATTCTGAAAAATACTTCCTTCCTGTACCTTATTCAGCCCCATAAGGTATTTAAAGGTTTCTATCATAACCCCCCTTTCCCTTCTGTCTTCTAGGGTGTGCATGTTGAGTTCCCTCAATCTCTCCTCATAGGGCTTGTGATGCAACCCCTCACGATTTTAGTTACCCTCCTCTGGACCACCTCAACTCTGTCTACATCCTTCCATAGCTGTGGCCTCCAGAATGGTACACAATATTCTAAGTAAGATATTACCAATGATCTACACAACGGCAACACTACCTCCCTCCTTCTGCTGGTGATACCTCTCCTTATGCACCCCATCATCCTACAAGCCTTCCAAACTGCTTTGTCACATTGCCTGGCCATCTTTCAATACTCAGAGATAACTCCCAGGTTTCTCTCATCAATAACACACCATCCATTCTGTACTCTGCCTTTGGATTTCTATGGCCGAAATGCATTATTTTAGACTTTTTCACAGTAAAACCCATCTGACATTCTCTTGAGTACTCCTCAAGTTCTCAGGTCTCTGTTCATCCTTTCCATCCCACCTGGAGTATCCCTCCTATTGAAAATCTTGATGTCATCCATAAATAGATAGACCTTTCCCTCCAGATCCTCTGCAATGTCACTTATAAAGATATCACTTATAAAGATATTAGACAGGACCGGTCCGAACAACGATCGCTGAGGCACCCTCACTTGTCACACTTCCTTCCTTTGAGTGAATTCCATTTACTACCACCCTCTGTAGCCTATCCCCCAACCAATTTCTTACCCAGTTTATAACCTTTTGACTCACATTTAGGCTACTCATCTTGTCTTCTGTGTGAAACTGAGTCAAATGCCTTACTAAAGTATAGGTTCACAGCACTACCCTGATCTAATTCCTTGGTCGTTCAATCAAAAAAATCTATTAGATTCATTAGACATGGTCCAGCACCTGTGAATTCATCCTGTCTTGGGTCTTGCAACCCATTTAATTCAAGATATTTCACTATCCTCTCTTTCAGCAGTGATTCCATTAACTTTCTCACCACTGATATAAGGCTAACTGGTCTGTAATTGCCAGCCTCCTCCCTGCTACTACTTTTATGAAGGGGGACTACATCTGCCCTCCTCCAGTCCTCTGGAATCACACCTGTTTTAAGTGAGCAGTTGAAAAGTATTGTCAAAGGTACAGCTAGTACCTCCCTGAGCTCCCTCAATATCCTGGGATTCACCTCATCTGGTCCCATTGCTTTCTCCATTTTCAAATTAGCGAGTTCCTTTAAGACTCTCTCCTCTGAAAAATGACTAGTTTCCATCTCTCTTCCTACAGAGATCCTGTTATTTTTTTGTGGCCTATCCCCTTCTCCCTCCACTGTGAACACTGAACATAAATATTTGTTCAGGACGTCTGCCTTTTCCTGGTCCCCTTCTGCACTATCCCTCTCATCCTTTCTTAACCTTACAGTCCCTCCCCAGTCTGCCTTTTTCACTTATATACCTAAAATATTTCTTGTCCCCTTTTGTTATCCCTTTATTAAAGAAGTAATTGTTTAGGACTTTGGTCTTCTGCTCGTTGTCTTCCACAGCCCTTTCCCCCCTCAGCTAGACTGATGATCCCTTCCCTAACCTCCCTTTTCTACAAAAATGTATCTAAAAATGTATTTTCCTCTCTCTTCACACCCTCAGTGATAAACAGCTTTATGTCTACCTTCTTATACTGTGCATGTGCTCACTGACAGCTCATACAGCTGCCAGATGCAGATGTGAAAGCAGGGCAGTACTGGTCACCATATCAAGCTTGGAGGATTGCTGGTTAATCAGGTTAGGGGGATGCAGGGATGTAGGATGTGAGTGGGCAGGTCAACTGGGGGGACACTGGACCACCAGTACTTCATTGTAATTGTGTAAACAGGTGATCATGGGTGGGGAGGACCACTGCACACCAGGACATAGTTACTCTTTTGAAAGGGGTGATTGGGGGGGGGGGAGAACCACTGGACACCAGGGCACAATAACTGTTTTGAAATGGGCGATCATGGGGTGGGGGTTCACACTAGACCACCAGGAATTTTTCAATATGCTCAAAGAAATGATGGAGGGGTGTCATACTGGACCCTCCCAAGGAATGAATATATATACACTCAGAGTGGTGAATGGGGGGTGTTACACTAGATTACTAGAACTTACATTTTATGTGGCAATGCAACAGGGGCTTCTGTGCCCCATGCAAATCAGTCTGTGATGGGCATTCAAATGGCTCCTTAGCACTTTACATTATATTCAGGGAGAACTTTTGGAGGGATACCTCTTACTCTAGCTCTCTGATGAGATAATGTGGGAGTGCCATGAGTATATCTTTAAGTGAAAGGATGTACCTCAGGGAAGGAGGCCCCCCAAAATGTAGACTGAGGAGAGAGAGCGACCACTGAAATACTAACTCTCAGCCCAAGACCGTGAGGAGGCCTAAGAAACTAAAGGAGGAAGATAGGAATCAGACTATGTGGACTGTAGGCAAATGCAGGGGAGAATAGCTTTTGGAGGTACTGCCAATGTGGTCTGCACAGCAAAAGGAACCCATGTGGACTTAGGACTGCACCCTCTGGCAGCTGAAGTCATAACAAAACACCATGAGGTGCCATTAAAATGGGTCTGCACAGTTGAAGCTTTCCCCTGAGATCTGAATCTTTTCACCACTCGGTGGGACAGCAGGAGGTGCCTCAGGAAACAAACAACCTGAAAAGGACCCCCACCCAGTGAGGGACTCACTCTCAAGGTGGGATTTCAAGGGGAGTGAGTGAGCAGGGAAGAGGAATATGATAATGGCTAGTAGGAATGCATTTGATTGACCTGATGACATAATACAGAAATGGACTGACTGCATGATGATGCACAGAGCATGAATGATAGATTGGGTTAGACTGAATGAGGGCTGATGAAAAACAATAAGTATGATAGCTAATGAACTGAATGACAAGATGCTGAAAATAGGAATGCATATTATAGGCCATTATCATGGTGAACACCCAGCCATAAGCAGTAGCTGTAGAAGTACTGTTTTTATTTTAGTCTTTGGTAACTAGGTAGAGTCCACTAGGCACAAGTGCTTGTTTTCAGGGGCAACTTGGGAGCACTGGGCAGTTAAGTGACTTGCTCAGAGTCACACAGTATGCAAGTGGAGGTTGTAAGAATCAAACCTAGGTCTGGTCTGCTAGATGTATCAAGCTCATTCACAGCTCTTTACTCTAACCTCTAGGCTATACTGCCAGCCCTGTGACTGTGACTGTGGTGAAAATATTAAAGCACACTGACTGAGTGATGGCTGAAAAAGGCAGCTTGAAGTGGCTGGGTTAATTTGTTGCAGCTGCTAGCTGGAATGCAATGTGTAACCCCTAGATGGCGCTATCCCAGGGGCTACTACCCCTGCCTGATTTGCCACTAACAGGTTGAGGGGCCTGGATCCAATGGCGGGTGCCTCCACCCAGAGGTCAGGGTTTGCAATAGTTAAACTAACTTGGTCACAGCCCTCTGGGACACTGCAACCCCCCTTTCTTCCCACTAGTGGCCCACACAATATATCAGAATTACCTTCACAGTATACACTTACCCCCAGGTCTGGTTCCGCACTGGGACCTCCTGCGAAATGAGATACAGTGCAACAATCACAGTACAGTACTTTAACATAGACAAACACCTCAGGCGAGTATAACTTTGCTGAAACAAGCAGCTCTGATTTATTTAGGGGATATAACAAGGACAGGGAAATCAGGTTAATTAGCTTATCACTCTAATAATCTACCTATGGCTATGTGACAGGCCTATCCCTATCAGTTACTGTCCCTGGGTACCCAAGCCCTAGTGGCTAGTCCAAACCGTGGCAGCTGGTAGGGGCCCTTTCACACAGAGAAAAGGAGAATTAAACAGTCAGCAGTACAGTAATTCCATTTGGATTTAATGTGGCAATTCAACAGGGAGCGACCCTGAATTAGTACTCACGACCTCCAAATAAGATAGGGTCCTTCAATGTCAGCAGGGCTCACTTGAGGTACACAAACCTCTTCACACATCCATATAAAAGAAAGCACTATACCAGGCAGGCTGCATCTGTATCCCGATCGCAATTACTGCACAATACCGGGAGAACAACAGCAGATTCAGTTCCTGACAGACCAAGTGCAATTTTCAGCAATTCCTCCAGTCTTCTACAGGGTGAGCCTGGTTTCTACTCTTCAGAGATCCTTTGATTCTTTTCACAGGGCCAGTTCAGTCCTAACAAGCTGTTACACAAGCTGCAGACGGAACTCTGGGCCTTACACGTTTTTGACTAAAACTGCACACTGAAAAAGCACAGGGCTCCTTCCTTCTTCACTGCCAAAGTTCAACGAAACTCCAACCCGACAAAACCGGGCACTTCCTTTGAGTTCCTCCCAGTTCTTGACTGGATTGGCTGTCACTCACAATAGACTGCTGCTGTTGGTCCAAAAAGGCACTGAAGTCTAAACTACATCTCCAGAGTCACTGCCCATACAATCCTCTTGTGGCTGGCTCAGATTATGAGTCCAAGTTCTGATTCGTCCAAGGCACCATTTTAGAGCTAGCTTACCCCACACTGATTGGTCCAGTTCAGCAGTTCAAAACTAGAATGGGGAACTAGCAGACACAGTTCTGACTGCAAAGAAAGCAGGTTAGACAAACTGTAATTTCATTATTACTCTAAATAATTTCTGGCAAACAGTTACATCTTTCAGATAGGTTCCCTTTGCACCCTAGTGACTGCAAAAATGAAGTGAATTGGCAGCAGCTCGAGTGGTACTCAAGAGAAGCACACAGTCCCCCATACAAACTAATTATGTCTGCAAGCAGACAGCTCTTAAAGAGACAGTACCAGAGGCTCTAAAAACACTCACTGATAAATGGCTTAAATGCCAAACACCATTCAGGCTTGGAGCATTCAAGCAAGCTCCTGGAAGTCTTTTGGGAACCCCCATTTGCAGGGGGGTTACAAATGCAAGCAGATGGACTGCAGTGAAAATACTGCCAGTGTTGGTTATGAACTCAGATAAAGCAGGCTGAGAAAACAAACAAAATACCAGGGCATGATAGAGGTAGGACATTGAATTGAGTCAGCACACTGAAAACACATTGCAGGTAAGCACTGGAGTAAAATGAGGACATGAGAGCAGCAGCAGTGGCTGCCCTACAGAAGGCAGGGAGCACAAGCCTCTGCTACAAAAGGCAAAATATACTAACCAGACAATTGCAGAAGGCACAGACCAAACTGAAACCAAAGGCAGAAACCAAACATAAAGGCCCAAAACAACCAAGAGGAGAGCAGCAACCACAAAGAAGAGAGGTAGAATTCTGGTTGCAGCAAAGAAAATGAGCTTCTGATGAGGCTGGAGGAAGCTGCTTTTTATAGCCCAGGAAGGAGGTGTGGCTGGTTGCACAGACTTTGCCTTTTAAATGTCTGGTACTTACTGGGTCATGACATGACTGAACCTTTTTATGCGAAAGACTTGAACAAGCTGAGCACCTGGTTTGCAAAGTGGCAAAATAGAGAGTTTATGAGGATGAATGCAGGGAGACAAATCATGGTAATGAAAATGAGAAGAGGTGTTATCATTTTATAGGCAAGGAACTGCAGATAATGAAGAAAAGAACTGTGGCTGGTGAAGCTATTAAGTCTGGCAAACAGTGATACACAGCAGTAATGAAAGGGCTATTAGGATACACAAAGTGACATTTTGTTAATGGAGCAAAGGGGGTTATATTTCCCTTGTACAAGGTGATATTTATCTGGACTACTGTGTCCATGTTTGAGTTCCACACCATATCAAAGGATGTCAAACAGCTGAAGAAGGACAGCGATACGTGGAGAAAAGAGCTATGAGTTAAGATAAGGTAACTCTGAGTCTTCTCGTGGAAAAGAGAATATTTGGAGGAGAACATGATCATGGTGTAAAAGATCAATGTTCCCCATTCATTATTTTAGTGTAGTGGGCACTCAATAAGAGAGGATTACAGGATGGAGGAGCAGGGTCTAGCCACCACAAGTCAGGAGAGAGACCTGGGGTTATCATATCTGATGATCTGAAGTCAGCCAAACAATACAAAAAAGCAGTAGGGAAAGCAAACAGAATGCTGGGGTGCATAGGAAGGGGCATAACCAGTAGGAGGAGTGAAGTGGTGATGCCACTGTATAGAGCACTGGTGAGGCCTCATCTGGAATATTGTGTCCAGTTCTGGAGACCACATCTCAGAAAGGACATAAACAGAATAGAAGCAGTCCAGAGAAGAGCAACAAAAATGATACATGGACTGCACCACAAACCTTATGAGGAAAGACTCAAGGAACTAAACAGCTGTTCACTGGAAGACAGAAGTGTGAGCGGGGATATGATAGAGACTTTCAAATACCTTAGAGGAATAAACAGGGTACAGAAGGGGAGCATATTTCAGAGACGAAAGTTCACAAGGACAAGGGGACATAACATGAGGCTGGAGGGAGGGTGACTTGCGGGAATACTAGGCAGTATTTTTTCACAGAAAAGGCTGTGGATCCATGGAACAGCCTACCAGTGGAGATGGTGGAAGTGAAAGCAGTACAGGGATTCAGAAGTGCATGGGATAAGCATAAAGACACCCTGCTGTACAGTGGAGCGGGGGAAGGCAGTCTAGATAAGAGTAGGGATTGCCAAACCAAGTAGAGAAATGGGTAGACTAGGTGGGCATGGTCCTTATCTGCCAACAGATTCTATGTTTCTGTGTTTTGCCCCTACCCTACATTTTTTTGCCTCCACCCTCATTTGTTTTACAAACAATATCCCAAATTGTCTTTTTCTACCACCTTTTGCTGCATCACAGCCCTTTGTTTGTCATGAGTGAGCTGTATCTTATTTAAAACCCACATATGCACATATAAACTGCATACAGTACTGTAGGGGTCCTAAAGAATGGCATGGTATTGTCCCCATCATCACCACCACCACTACATTTCCAGGCAACAAAGAACCCTTAAGATATAAAAGAATTAGTTAAAGTAGACCTTATAATCTGAGTTCTTAAACTGATCCAATAAAAATGTACCAGACTGCATGTTTATGTGTGTGTGTGTGTGTGT
This sequence comes from Neoceratodus forsteri, assembly GCA_016271365.2. NCBI lineage: Eukaryota > Metazoa > Chordata > Ceratodontiformes > Ceratodontidae > Neoceratodus > Neoceratodus forsteri. Next base: position 260,109,913 of record JADMNL010000022.1, on the reverse strand, counting down.
GTGTGTGTGTGTGGTTAAAGGGCAATAAGGAAAGAAACTACTTTTCCCTAAGAATAGTTGGGTTACTTAATTAACTGGGTGATGATGACTTCCAACCGGGAGTGTCGAAGAGAGTGACGCTGGCAGTAATTGTTCCCCAGCATTATCTGCATGATTGTTGAGAGTCAAAAGGGCTTATAAAGGTGTAAGGACTGTGGACAACGAGCAGCATAAATGTCTTTCTTGCTCTGACACAGTTGGAAATATAGCAAGCAGGAATGCAAGAAAGATGGTAATGAAAGATTTTGAAGCTCACACCAAACATACTAATGCTACTGCTGCTATGGAACATAGTAATACATCAAACAACGGGGCTTTGAAAAATACAAATGCTATGTCTCAATAACCTCCTTTATTAAGTGTAATTCCTGTGCCACCTCAAGTAGTATGAGAAGTTGATAAACTTGATAGGAACCTTGAAAGTAAAACTGCCATGCTATTCTCAGAATTAGCCTTTGAACATCAAGACATAGAAACGCAGAAAGTACTGCTTTGCCCACCTAGTCTGACCAGTTTTCCCCCTACCTATTCTTTCTCTGCAGACTGTCTGGTCTCTGTTAACCTTCCCACCTCCCTGCATTCTACTCAATACACCTCTGTCTATCCTGTACATGATTAAAGCCTGACACTGTTCTAACCTTCACCACGTCCACTGGCAATGTATTCCAGGCATCCACTACCCGTTCAATGAAGAGCTATTTCCTCATGTCACTCTTCAACTCCCCCCTCAGCTTCACTGCATGCCCCTGGTCTTAGTGCTTGTTCTCATTTGAAAGAGACTCTCCATCTGCACCCTATTCACTCATATGTGATACTTGAAGGAGTGTATCATGACCTCTCTCTCTCCTTTCTTCCAGGGTGTATATGTTGAGATCCCATAAGCTCTCCTCGAAGTGCTTCTCGTGCAAACCATGCACATTTACGTTGCCCTCCTCTAGCCACCCCTACTTGGCCTATGTCCTTTCTGATGTGTGGCTTCCAAAACTGAACACAGTACTTTAGGTGTGGTCACACCAGCAAGCGATATAATGGCAACACCACCTCCCTCCTCCTGCTGGAGATGCCCTTCCCTATGCAGCCCAACATTTCACTACCCTTACCTACTGTCTTGTCACACTACCCTCCCACCTTGAGGTCCTCAGATATGATAACCCAGAGGTCCTTTCCTATCTAGTGACTATTAGTATTCCCCCATTCTATACTCAATGCTGGGGATTCTATGCCCTAGGTACATTATTTTGCATTTTTTGGCACTGAAATGCAGCTCCATGTTTTTGACCATTCCTCAAGTTTTCCAAGATCCCTGCACATTTTTTCTATGCCTTACTGAGTGTCCACCCTATTACAGATTTTGATATGATCTGTAAAAAGAAATGCCTCCCCTTACAGCTCTTCTGCAATGTCCTCTATAATGATATTGAAAAGGATGTTTCCCACTACAGAGCCCTCTAGTTCCCCACTTGTCACACTCCCCTCTTTAGGCAGAGTGTCATTAACAACAACCCTCTATCTCCTATCCTTTAACCAGTTTCTAACCCAGTGTGCCATTATAGAACCCACTCCTAGACTGTTCAGCTCTAGTCAGCCTTCTATGCCGCATTGTGTCAAAGGCTTTGCTAAAGTCTAAACTGGCTGTGTCCACTGCTCTCCCCTGATCAATTTCCCTGGTCATCCTGTCAAAGAAATCTATTAGATTCATTTGGTATGCCCCTCCCCCTCATGAATGTGTATTTCTGTGGTCTTGTAGCCCATTTGATTCAATATACTCTCAGCCTTTTTTCAGTAGTGTTTCCATCAGTTTTCCTACCACTATCTCAATAATCTCCTTTTTTAAGTCTAATTCCAGAAATGAGACTGACTGGGCTATTGTTTATAGCTTCCTCCCTGCTGCTGCTCTTATGTATAAGGTTACCACCTACTCGTTTTTTGACCGAATGATTCGGTTTTCTAGGTCCAGATTCGGTTCTCCTGTTTTCACCATTGCAAATTCGGTTTTTATGGTGGGTCAAGCAGCAGCTCTGAGATTCCCCACTAACTGCTTCATTTTCTTCTCATCTGACTGTAAGCAAGTGTCTGGCATTTCAGTTTGCTTGCTTGCTTGCAGTGTATACTAATCAGTAAGTCCTTCAAAGTGCAGGGCACTTAAAGAGCCAAATGTGTCCCTGTCTGCTCTGTTGTCACCTCTAACTTCACACCAGCAAATTGGAAGATTATTCATGGAAGGGTAAACAATACCACCTTAATTAACACCTTCATTTTCTGAAACCATTAGACATTCAGACAGGCACCACATTAGGTTAGCCTCTTGTCCAGTGTGGACTGTACAATGTGTTTCAGAAACTTTACCTGCTAATCCAGTTTATTCAGAGGTAGTACTTTTCATTCATTTTGAATGCTCACATACTTGTAAAACAGAGTCTGTTAAATCATTCACCATTTTACTTGCATGTTCATATTACAAACAAATTCTGATGTCATGTAAACCTTTGTTTGTATACCAGTCAGTCTGAGAGGTGTAAGTAGGGCTATTAAGACCATTAACAGCAAATCAACCTAATCCTTTCTAGGCTGCATTGTGAGTATGGTCTTTGACTGCTTTGACCTTTAAATGCTCACCATTTTTCTGTTAGAGTCTGTCCTATATTTTAATATGTTTATCCCTTTTGTTGTTAAATTAATAATCTAATATTTTATTTCATTTCTAGCAGTACTACATCTCTCTCTCTCTCCAGTAGTTATTGCTGTCAATTTTCATACTACCTGATATTCCAGGAAGACAATTCCAGGCATCTCAGATGAACAGCACAGAACAGTGTGACTAACGTCATGCTAAGCCACAGAAATGAGAAAAGGAAGAGAGAGAGAGAGAGAGCGAGCAGTAGCTGGTGAGAAGAAAGGAACACAATCTAGATTTAATGGCACTGCAAATTTAGGAAATTTATCAAACATTATTATTTTTTTTTTTACCAGAAGAGACACACTAAGCTGAAGCTTGTTTACAGGTGCAACCTGGGAGCACAAGGGAGTGAAATGATTTGTGCAGGATCACACAGTATGCAAGTCTGGGCTGTGGGATTCAAACCCTGGTCTCCAGAATTGCAGCTCAGAGCCTTAAACCACTGTGCTATACTGCTTCCACGCTGCATATCACATATCATGCTATCTGGTATGTATGACTGATGTGGAAATAAAATAGGGTATTTAACAGCATAGGATAGTTCCTACCACTTTTAAAAACTTCTGTGACATTACAAATCGCTTTAGAGTAGGAACAATGGGAAGGACAGTAGCACATCTTAAAATGGCAGATGATATTTGTCTTTACAGCTCGTCCACCATTACTAGTGTAGTTTATTTATTGAAACATAGAAACATAGACTTTGACGGCAGATAAGTACCACTTGGCCAACCCAGTCTGCCCATTTCCCTACCTACTGGATAAGCTGCAGATTCTAGTTAACCAACAGCCTACTTCCTGCCACCACCCCCACTACAATTGCCTTATGTCTGTCCCATGCATGTTTGAATTCCCCCACTGTTTTAACCCCAACAACCTCCCCAGGAAGGCAGTTCCACTCATCCACCACTCTCTCTGTGAAAAAAGATTTCCTCACATTACCCCTGAGCCGTCCCCCCTCTATCTTTAAATTGTGTCCCCTTGTTCTTACACATCTCTTTTTCTGAAAGATTCTACCCTCCTGGGCTTTGTTGATTCCCTTGAGGTACTTGAACATTTCTATCATGTCCCCCCTTCCCTCCTTTCATCAAGGGCATACATATTAAGCTCTCTCTCAGTCTCTCTTCATATGATTTCTGATGCAGACCCTGCACCATTTTAGTTGCCCTCCTCTGGACTGCTTCCATCCTGTCTATGTCCTTGCGTAGATGAGGTCTCCAAACTGCACACAGGACTCAGATGGGGTCTCACCAACTGTCTGTACAGAGGGATAACCACTTCCCTTTTTCTACTTGTGATGCCCCTTCCTATGCATCCTAGTATCCCCTGGCTCTCCTCACTGACTTCTCACATTGCTTACCCACCTTTAGATCATCTGATATGACTACCCCCAAGTCCTGCTCCATTTTTTGTTGTTAGTACCTCCCTGCTATTGTGTACTCTTCTCCTGGGTTTTGTTTCCCAGGTGCATTACTTCACTTCTTTGCATTGAATCTAAGTTGCCATATGTCTGACCATTCCTCCTACCTTGCCAAGTCCCTTCTCATCCTTTCTACCCCTTGTGTATCAACTCTGTTGCAGATCTTGTATCATCTGCAAGGAGGCATTCCTTTCCTCTCTGCAATGTTACCTATAAAGATGTTAAAGAGGACTGGACCCAGTACTGAGCCCTGAGATACTCCACTAGTGGCCCCCTTTCTTGGAATGTGTGCCCCACTACTACCTTCTGTATCCTGTTGTGCAGCCAGTTTGCAACCCATGCTACCACCCTGGGACCCACTCCCAAGCTGGCTAACTTGATTTTTAATCTTTTGTGTGGGACTGTGTCAAATGCCTTGCTAAAGTCTAGGTAGGCCATATCCACAGCCCTCCCTGGTCTATTACTTTGGTCACCCAGTCAAAGAAATCTATTAGATTCATCTGACATGACCTTCCTGCTGTAAATCCATGCTGCTTTGGGAAAGAGTTTTACCAGAAAAGGCCACCTGTTCCAAAATAGCGGTTGTCAGAGGTGTCCTTGTAGTCACTCGATGTGTCAGCTAAGCTGCATACACAGGATGGAAAGTCCCTGAACCCTATCTCTAACCCACCAAATATTAACACACTGAAATTTAAAATATTTAAATCTAAATCAAACAAACCAAAATAATAATCATGATGTACTTTAATCAAACAAACCAAAAATAATAATCATGATGTACTTTAAAGAAGTTGTACACAATGCAATATCAGCAGCAATTCTGAATAAATCAAGTGAATCAGAGTCCAAGCAATGCCCTCATAAGTCATAAAAGGGGCGGGGTTAGGGGTGGAGTTTGGGGGTGTGGTTTAGTATTCGGTTTTCATCTCATCCAAAGGTGGCAACCCTACTTATGTATAGGGACAACATCAGCCATTCTCCAATCCTCTGGAAAGACTCCTGTTTCTAATGAGTTTTATATAAGGCTATCAGTGGGACAGCCAAAAATTATTTTAGTACCCTGGGGGGAAAATTCCATCTGGTCCCATAGCTTTGTCCACCTTTAGGGCTGCAAACCCTCTCAGCACTCTCACCTCTGAAAATGGATCTGTGTCCACCCATCTCCACCCCATCCCTGATTCTCCCTGGTGGTATGTCCCCTAGTCCACACTCTACTGTGACAATTGAGCAGAAGTGTCTGTTTAAAATGTCACTTTTTCTTGGTCCCCTTCTGCAGTCTCCCCCTTCTGCCCAACTAATTCTATCCCTATCCTTGTTTTCCTCTTGTCTCTTATGTACCTGAAGAAAGTTTTAGCCCCTGTAGTGACCCATTTGGCAGGGCTTTCCTTTGTCTGCACCTTAGCTCCTCTCACTACCTTGCTTGCTTGCTTCCTCCTGCTTTGCCAAGTATACCTTCCTGTCCTCCTCCTTCTGTGTTTCCTCATACCTCTCGAATGCAATCCTTTTTTCTTTTACTGCCCTTGCCACTATCATGGAGAGCAATAATGGTCTTTTCCTTTTGCTTACTTCCTTCATGCATAGGTTGGTTGCTTTAGTTATTCCCTCCCTTATTCTTCCATACTGTGCTTGTACCTCTCCCTGGCACTCCTGCACCCCTCATAGGCAGTTCCTGATGCATTCACCCCTTTCTCTAAAATTCATCCTCTTAAAAGTCCAGAACCCTTGTCCTCGTGTGGTTTGCCCGTGTTCCTGGCTTTATGTTTAATTACACTGTACGGTGATCACTTGTACCAAGGAGACTGCCAATGTGATGTCTTCGGTGATGTCCCTGTTTGTAAGCACCAGGTTCAGCACTGCCTTATCCCTAGAGAGTTCTTTGACTAACTGATTAGGAAAAGCTCATTGTAGGGAGTCATGGATGGCTCTGCTCCTTGCTGAAGCTGCAGTTGGAAGGTTCCAATCCACATCTGGCCGACTGAGTTCACCAGCTAGCAACACCTCCACCTTATTTGCCATTCTGATAATGGTTTCCCCAAGTGCCGAGTCCATCTCCTTGCCCTCTTCTGGAGGTCTGTACACTACTCTAGGAGGGAGAGAGGACCCAGAGCCTGCCTCCAGGTTGACCCATAGTAATTCCATCCACTCATTTTCCTCTTTGTGCCCCTGTATCTCTCTGGCCTTGAAGCTCTCCTGCACATAAAATATAACCTTTACCACCCCCCCCCCATCTCTCCTGAACAGAGTGTAGCCTGGTAAGTTCATTTCCCGGTTGTGGTGCTCTGTGCACCATGACTCTGTTACAGCCAGTAAATCTAAGTTAGCATCTGCCGTAATGATTCCCAGTTCGGAAGTTTGTTACCAAGGCTCCTTGCATTGGTGCACATTGTTTTCCAAATCTTTTTTCCACCCTGTCTACTACCCTGCTTCTCTCTCCCATTCCTGCTTGTTTCATTCCCTGACTTACCCCTTGACTCACCCTTCAATTTTGTTGTTGTTCAAGATATTATTATTATTATTTTAACAGGACGCATAGACATAGACACAGTATTACATAAAAGTTCTGGACCATACCGCAACATTTGGTAGGACCAGAGAGCTGGGTTAACATAGAAAGAATGATACAGTAGGGTTAAGTAAATACATTCATGTATAGTACAGTATACAAAACATAAATTAAGAACTTAACACAGGGATTATCATGGTCAGACTAGGTTCCCTTACCCACACAGGGAGGGGAGCCTGGAATTACTAACCTGTGTCTCAAACTTGTCTTGGCATATTGGGTCTGAACCGACCCCAGGATAGCAAGCTAGAGTGCGTCCTTCAGTCAGGCATGCTATAATATCAACTATACTTCATTTTTAACTTTCACCATATCTGGTCCCCTTTAATCCTATGTTCTTCTCTACCTGCATTATATTCCCATTTTCTTTTCCTGTCTTTGTGTGCATCTGTTCTAGGGGAGTTTTTTTCCACAATGGTCTTCCCTCCCTAACACATTACCATCCACTTTATCAGCTGGGGGAGAGGAAACTGTTGCCTCCTTTGGTTCCATCACCTCCTCCTAACATCTAGTTTAAATGCTTATCCATGTAGTATTTAATCCTGCCATCATGGACTGCGGCCCCCTTCTTAGAAGGATGCAGGGCACCTCTCCCTTATAGGTCCACTTCCTCCTAGGTTGGTCTTCAGTTTGTAATGTATCCAAAACCTTCCTCCTTGTACCATACCTTAACCACTTATTAAATGCCCTGATGTGGGATTTCCTTCCCTCCCGCCCGGCCATACACAGGTAGCAGCTCAGAAAAAGTCACCCAGTATTGTACTTGCTTGAGGCCCCTTCCCAGCTCCCTGAAATTTCCCTTCACTACTCCTACCTTCTCCCATGCTATAACATTGTCCTAATATGGACAATGATATCCAGATCCCTCCCAGCTCCTGCTGCCCTAGTGATCCGCAAGATCCTCTCTTCATCTATCTCAGATGAGGCACCACTCAAGCACCTCTCCTTATCCTTCCTGCCTCCAGATCCCAAGTTGATTCCCTTCACAGCTGAGTTCCCCACAGCAACTGCTTCTTCTTTGGCTGGGGGAGTCTTCCTCCCTCCCTTCCTCCTTGGGGTCTCCACTTCTGAGAACCCCAGTTAAAGTAGAAGGAAGCGGGGAAGGCAGTCAGAATAACAAAGGCCCAAACTGAGGAAAAGATAGCCGACTCAGTTAAGAAGGGGGATAAAACCTTTTATAGGTACATTAGAGAGTGAAGAAAGACAAAGGGAGGGATACTGAGGTTGAATAAAGAAGAGGGTGGGTGGGCAGAGAGGGAAAGTGAAAAAGCAGGGATACTGAACAAATACTTCTGCTCAGTATTCACAAAAGAAGAGGAGGGGGAGGTACCAAATCCAGTCAATAGAAGTACTCTGGATAGGGATGGTCGATATCAGTCCTTTCACAGAAGAAAGAGTTCTGAAAGAACTCCTAAAACTGAAGGTGGACTAAACAATGGGGCCCGATGGGATTCACCCCAGAATTTTAAAAGAACTAAGGGGAGAACTAGTAACACCACTGACTACCCTTTTTAACAAATCATGGGAGGATAGTGTGGTACCTGAGGACTGGAGGAGGGTGGATGCGATTCCCCTTCAGAAAAGTGGGAGCAAGACAGAGGCAGGAACTACAAACCTGTCAGTTTGACCTCAGTGGTAGAGAAAATGATGGAATCACTTCTGAAGGAAAGAATTGTTGAGTACCTAGAGGCCAGTGGGGCACAGCACCCAAGGCAGCATGGATTCACAGTGGGAAGGTCATGTCAGATGAATCCAATTGATTTCTTTGACTGGGTGACCAAAGTAGTAGACCAGGGAGGGGCTGTGGACATGGCCTACCTAGACTTTAGCAAGGCATCTGACACATTCCCACACAAAAGATTAATAAACAAATTAGCCAGCCTGGGAGTGGGTCTCAGGGTGGTAGCCTGTGTAAAACATTGGCTGGACAACAGGACGCAGAGGGTAATAGTAAACAGAGTCCACAGTGAAGAAAGGGGGGTTACTAGTGGGGTACTGCTAGGTTCAGTAGTAGGTCCAGCCCTTTTTAATGTCTTTATAAGTGACAATGCAGAGGGATTAGAAGGAAAAATATGTCTCTTTGCAGACGATACAAAGATCTGCAACAGGGTTGATACACAAGGTGGGGTGGAAAGGATAAGAGGGGACTTGGCAAGGTTGGAGGAATGGTCAAATGTATGGCAGCTTAGATTCAATGCAAAGAAGTGCAAAGTAATGCACTTATTTATTTTTATTTATTTTACTTTTATTTAAAATTTGGTGACCGGGAAAGGCACACTGAGCCGAGGCTCGTTTCCAGGTGCAACCCGGCACTTGGGAAACAAAAACCCAGGGGAAGAGTACACAATGGGGAGTGAGATATTGACAACAACAGAAATGGAAAGGGACCTAGAGGTAGTTATATCAGATGACCTAAAGGTGTGTAAGCAATGTGAGAAGGCAGTAAGGAGGGCTGGGGGGATACTGGAATGCATAGGAAGAGGCATCACCAGCAGAAAACAGGAAGTTGTTATCCCTCTGTACAGACAGTTGGTGAGACTCCATCTGGAGTACTGCATGCTGTTCTGAAGACCCCATTTCTGCAAAGACATAGACAGGGCGGAGGCTGTCCAGAGGAGGGCAACCAAAATGGTACAGGGTCTGCACCAGAAGACATACGAAGACAGACTAAAGGAGCTTAATATGTATTCCCTAGAGGAAAAGAGGGAGAGGTGGGACATGATAGAAACTTTCAAGTACCTCAAGGGAATAAACAAATTCCAAGAGGGTAGCATCTTTCAGAAAAAGAAATGTGCAAGAACAAGGAGACACAATCTGAAGACGGAGGGGGAACATCTCAGAGGTAATGTGAGGAAGTATTTTTTCATGGAGAGGGATGTGGATGCATGGAACAGCCTTCCTGAGGAGGTCGTGGAGTCAAAAACAGTGGGGGAATTCAAGAATGCATGGGACAGACATAAGGCAATTCTAATGGGGGGTAGGAGGAAGCAGGCTGTTGTTTAACTAGGATCTGCAGCTTATCCATTAGGTAGGGAAATGGGCAGACTAGGTGGGCCAAGCAGTCCTTATCTGCCATCAAATTCTATGTTTCTAACATCCATCTCCTCCCTTCCCACTATGATGGTGCCTACTCTTGGTTTCCCCTTTGAAGCAGTATTGCAAAGGTGTTATGCTGTGGTGTAGGTGGAGGAGTGTGCACCCTACCCTCCTCCCACTCTACTGGAGCCCAATATGGTTCATCTGCTCTGCCTAAGTCTAGGCATCCTCTGAGGGAGCAGTAGTGAACTTGGTGGCCCCTAGGTGGGACAGAAGGTCTGCTGTACCCTTACTAGTTTGGCCCGGACTCCAGGAAGCTGTGCCTGCAAACCAAAGAGGTAAGTACCTATGGGGCAGCAGCTCAGTCTCTAGATGGTTTCTCTAAAGACTGTTACACTACAATTGCAGTGCAGCACTCCCATGATCCTTACCTTCCATTGCTTAGTGTCTGTACATGTTTGGTTTACCCTTCTACTTCCTTATTACTCCCCTGCTTTTACTACTTCATCCCTTTTCCACTATAACCGTTTCATAACCTTATAGAAACATAGAGGTTGACGGCAGATAAGGACCGCAAGGCCCATCCAGTCTGTCCAATTCTTTTTCTACCTTATAAATGTGCCATCGGCCTTTGCTCTGTCAGTGGCCTATCTAGTCATACTCATCTGTATTGCTCCCTTATGCCTCTCCCATGCCTGTTTGAAGCCCTGCACTGTATTCATAGCCACCACTTCCTGAGGTAGGCCGTTCCATGCACCCACCACTCTTTCTGTGAAAAAGAATTTCCTCACATTCTTAATCGGCCTCCCTCTAATCTCATGCTGTGTCCTCTTGTCCTGCTATTTTTCTTATATTTAAACATGTTAGACTCATTTACCTTGTTAATGCCCTTAAGGTGTTTGAATGTTTCGATCATATCACCTCTCTCCTTTCTTTGCTCAAGGGTGTACATATTGAGCTCCGTTAATCTGTCCTCTTATGTCTTCTGACGCAGTCCCTGCACTATTTTGGTTGCCCTTCTCTGGACTGCCTCAATTTGCTTAATGTCCTTGTGAAGGTGTGGCCTCCAGTACTGCACGTAGTACTCCGGATGGAGCCTAACCAGTGTCTTGTAAAAAGGGATTATTACCTCCCTCTTACGACTTGTGATGCCCCTACTAATACACTCTAACATCCCCTTAGCCTTACCTACTGCTTTAGAGGTCTGCTTGGATGATTTCAGGTAATCGGTGATGATGATTCCCAAGTCTCTTTCTTCCTTTGTGACTGCCAGCAACTCCCCTCCCAGCCCATAGGTGGCGTCAGGGTTTCTCTTCCCTATGTGCATGATCTTGCACTTCTTTGCATTAAATCCCAGTTGCCACTCTTCTGACCATTTTGCTAGTTTATCCAGCTCTCTTCTCATTCTGCCCACCCCATCTGGATCACCTACTCTGTTGCATATCTTGGTGTCATCTGCAAACAGACAAGCCTTACCCTCTAGTCCATCTGCAATGTCACTAATGAAGATATTGAAGAGGACTGGCCCCAGAACTGATCCCTGAGGTACCCCACTTGTGACTTGCATCTCTTCTGACTGTATACCGTTTACCACCACTCTCTGTTTTCTGCCCGTCAACCAGTTTGTCACCCAGTTCACCAACTTCTGATCCACCCCAAGCCTACCCAGCTTATTTATCAATCTTCTATGTGGAACAGTGTCAAAAGCTTTGCTGAAGTCAAGATAGGCGACATCCACTGCTCCCCCTTGGTCCACCACTCTGGTTACCCAGTCAAAGAAATCTATGAGATTAGTTTGACAGGGCCTTCCTTTTGTAAACCCATGCTGTCTTGGATCCTGTGCCCCTATGGATTCCAGGTGTTGCACTATCCTTTCCTTAAGGAGTGCCTCCATAATCTTGCCCACTACTGAGGTAAGACTGACTGGTCTGTAGTTCCCTGCCTCCTCCTGCTGCCTCTTATGGGGCGGGATCACAGGCTCTTCTCCATTCTTCTGGGACCTCTCCTGTGCTCAGAGACTCACTAAACAGTTCTGCTAATGGCTCTGCTAGTTCCACCCTTAGCTCTTAAGTATCCTGGGATGTATGCCATAGGTCCAATTGCCTTGTCCACCCTGAGCTTATCAGGCTCTTTGTAGGACCCTTTCTTTTGTGAAGGGAGTAGTGCTCACCCCGTGTCCATAGTGCTGAGCTGTGGGCCTGCCCTACCTTCTCTTCAGTAAATACTGAGCAAAAGTATCTATTTAGGATAGATGCTTTACAGGATCCTCCTCCTCACATGCCCCATTTTCTCCTTTGAGCTTAGCAATACCCCCTCTGGACTTTCTCCTTTCACTAATGCATCTATAGAAGTCTTGTCACCTTCTTTTACTGTTCGTGCTAGTGTTTCCTCAGTTTGGGACTTTGCCTGCCTTACTGCCTTCCCTGCTTCCCTTAGGGCAGTTTGGTATGCCTCCTATCTTCATCCCTCTGTGTTCCTTATATTTCCCGAAGGCCAGCCTTTTGGCTCTGACCTTTTCTGCTACTGTATTTGAGACAAAAGTGGTTTTCTTCTTCTTTAACTTCCTTTTCTCTCTAACACAATGGGATGTTGCTTCAAGTATTGCATCCTTAATGCTTGCCCACTTTACCCATACCCTCACCTGTGTTTCTTTTGCCAGGGCTAGCTTAACTCTGTTGGCCATCTTATCAAAGTCAGCTCCTCTGAAGTCCCATATTTTTGCCTTGGAATGGGATGATTTAGATGTAGTGGCCAAACTGAACCATACTGTGTGATGGTCACTGGCCCCCAGGTGACCTTCTACCTAGAGATCTGTGATCCCTTCCCTGTTAGTCAGTACTAGATCTAGGATAGCCCTGTCTCTTGTGTCCCTAGATAGGGTGTTTCCTGCTTCCCCCTTTTTAACTCTTTCCTGTTCCTATTTTGTCTGATCCTGTTTTATATACTTTTGTCATGACTCCCCTGTTTTGTCTACTTTACCTGGGGAAGCTTTTGGGCCTATCCCACTTGTTTGTGATTCCTACTGTAACTAATTAGTAACTCCTTGTAAAACCTTGGAACAGTACATTGCATTAAGTATTAGTAATTACCTTCCTTTGCTTAGTGTCTATGTAAGTTTGGTTTACCTTTATACCCCATTTACCACTCCCATGTTACCATTGCCTCACCTCTTTTCTTCCCTGAAACTATTTTGTAACCTTACCCTAGATAGGGTGTCTCCTGGTTTCCTTTTATTAATCATCCTTCCTTTTCCTATATTTGTCTAATCCTATGTTATATACTTTAATCTTGACCTCCCTGTTCTAAGCACTTTACCTGGGAAATATATGGCCATAACTCACTTGTTTGTTATCCCCACTGCAACTAATTAGTGACTCCATATTAATTCTTTAGTACATTACTGTACATTAACAAATAGTAACTTTCCACATAATGTTACTCAATTTATCATATATAAAATACAAGAAATCTGAAGTAATCTTTCTTGGCCATTTTAGTTACAGTAGTTTATACAGCCCAACATCAATGCATATTTATATACTCAAAATAAAGTACTAATACCTGCTTATATTAGATATATATTTCAACAATATGCACCGTTTAGCTCCTTTTTAATAATTTATACTACTACTAGTTACCCACCCCTCAATGTAATCCACTTATATATAGTATTATTCAACCCACTGTTTACTAATATTTTATGCCTTGATGCTAGATGCTGCACTCTCATAGTTGAACAGACCTCATACTTCACTTGTACTCAAATTAAATGAAAAATCAAGGATGCTTGGGTGTCACACTTAGGGTGCAGCATCTCCTGCCTATTGCCACCCCATGCTGACGCCCACAGTGTGAGAGCAGCGCTAACAAGCCACAGCTCATTAAGATGGTGGAATCAGGCATTGCAGAATTGGTACACCCAATGACAGTACAGCTGGAAAATGCAGGGGACAGCAGCAAACAGAATGGAGCAGGTTTCAGTATGCTGGCATAGCAGAATAAATATGGAGCTAATAAAGCAACCAAGGAAAGCATCACTCCAAACACAATATCACCAAATAAGCAAGGATAGGGTAATACAATATTTTTACATTTTTCGACAGTTGCAGCCATTGAGTTACTCTTAACCAAAACTATAGCGGGTCAGAATGTTAATTCATGGGAAGTTTCACAAAATGACTCTGAAAGAGTGAATTATTAAGAGAGAAGCGAGAAGTCTCTTAAGAAAAAAACAAAATAAAAAACCAAAACAAATCAAAACTCTTATACAGTGAATGGTCAATCCTTACAAGCAGCGAATGAACCACCCAGCCTAGCTGTTACAGAGGTAGTATCAATAAAGGAGGGGCATAGCAAGTCACTAAGGAGATTTCAAACACGAGTAAAATGATAGCAAAAAAAGTGGGGAAGCAGCTTGGAGTGCTATGAATCAGATGCAGAGAAAGGCTCAGGTACTGAATACAATTCAGACTTACTTCCATCATGGGCAAAAATATTACTTACGGAAATGTCAAGTATGAAGGAAAAATAAGGAAACTAGAAAGCATTGCACTGGAACTTGAAAAAGGTATAGTCAAAGATCAGAGAGGTCAGTTAGAAAACAGACTCAAACTGAAAAAGGATTAAAGACGCAGAGATTAGAACTGCTAAATTAGAGGAAGAAAACCTAATCCTGAGCTGCACAGTGAAGCAACATGAGATTTGAGGAAAGGAATTACAAAATAATATTAAAAACTTGGAATTAAGATCCAGATGTAAGAATTAAACAATAATGCACTCCAGGATGTATGTTGTACTGGGGTACTGTAACGCCTTGGTGGTTGGGCAGACTGAGTGCATCCAACACCCAAGAAATGATGTTATCCAGGCACAACACACACCCTGGAGTGTATTATTGCTGTTATAGAATGACTCATTTGTGATGAAAAAAAATTAATAAAAACTGCATTTAAAACTAGACTTTTTAAACAATTTTTCAATTGGTAGGAATACTTGGAAAAAAAAATAGTGCTGAACTGCTGATGTATTGCTTTGGCCAGCAAGTGGTGCTGCTGGCTCTTTCACCTGTCTCTTCAGTCTGTGTTTTTCATAATTTGGGTTTCATTCTCCCCCTCTGCTATCCAGCTTTCTCTGTTTTATTTGGATGCTTGTATTTATCTCTCTGTCCCCCCCCCCCGTCCATATGTAGGTCATGTATTACATCCCTCTGTTTTGCTGTCAGTCACTCCTTATGTTACTGCTGCTTACCTATGTAACCCCCCTGCAAATGGGGGTTCCCAAAAGACTTCCAGGAGCTTGCTTGAATGCTCCAAGCCTGAATGGTGTTTGGCATTTAAGCCATTTATCAGTGAGTGTTTTTAGAGCCTCTGGTACTGTCTCTTTAAGAGCTGTCTGCTTGCAGACATAATTAGTTTGTATGGGGGACTGTGTGTTTCTTTGATTGAGTACCATTCAAGCTGCTGCCAATTCACTCCATTTTTGCAGTCACTAGGAGTACAAAGGGAACCTATCTGAAAGATGTAACTGTTTGCCAGAAATTATTTAGAGTAATAATGAAATTACAGTTTGTCTAACCTGCTTTCTTTGCAGTCAGAACTGTGTCTGCTAGTTCCCCATTCTAGTTTTGAACTGCTGAACTGGACCAATCAGTGTGGGGTAAGCTAGCTCTAAAATGGTGCCTTGGACGAATCAGAACTTGGACTCATAATCTGAGCCAGCCACAAGAGGATTGTATGGGCAGTGACTCTGGGAGATGTAGTTTAGACTTCAGTGCCTTTTGGACCAACAGCAGCAGTCTATTGTGAGTGACAGCCAATCCAGTCAAGAACTGGGAGGAACTCAAAGGAAGTGCCAGTTTTGTCGGTTGGAGTTCAGTTGAGCTTTGGCAGTGAAGAAGGAAGGAGCCCTGTGCTTTTCAGTGTGCAGTTTTAGTCAAAAACGTGTGTAAGGCCCAGAGTTCCGGTCTGCAGCTTGTGTAACAGCTTGTTAGGACTGAATCCGTCCTGTGAAAAGAATCAAAGGATCTCTGAACAGTAGAAACCAGGCTCACCCTGTAGAAGACTGGAAGAATTGCTGAAAATTGCACTCGGTCTGTCAGGAACTGAATCTGCTGTGTGTTCTCCGGTATTGTGCAGTAATTGCGATCGGATACAGATGCAGCCTGCCTGGTATAGTGCTTTCTTTTATATGGATGTGTGAAGAGTTTGTGTACCTCAAGTGAGCCCTGCTGACATTGAAGGACCCTATCTTATTTGGAGGTCGTGAGTACTAATTCAGGGTCGCTCCCTGTTGAATTGCCACATTAAATCCAAATGGAATTACTGTACTGCTGACTGTTTAATTCTCCTTTTCTCTGTGTGAAAGGGCCCCTACCAGCTGCCACGGTTTGGACTAGCCACTAGGGCTTGGGTACCCAGGGACAGTAACTGATAGGGATAGGCCTGTGCACAGAGCCATAGGTAGATTATTAGAGTGATAAGCTAATTAACCTGATTTCCCCCTGTCCTTGTTATATCCCCCTAAATAAATCAGAGCTGCTTGTTTCAGCAAAGTTATACTGCCTGAGGTATTTGTCTATGTTAAAGTACTGTACTGTGATTGTTGCACTGTATCTCATTTCACAGGAGGTCCCAGTGCCGGAACCAGACCTGGGGGTAAGTGTATACTGTGAAGGTAATTCTGATATATTGTGTGGGCCACTAGTGGGAAGAAAGGGGGTTGCAGTGTCCCAGAGGGCTGTGACCAAGTTAGTTTAACTACTGCAAACCCTGACCTCTGGGTGGAGGCACCCGCCATTGGATCCAGGCCCCTCAACCTGTTAGTGGCAAATCAGGCAGGGGTAGTAGCCCCTGGGATAGCGCCATCTAGGGGTTACACCTATGTTACTTGCCCCCCAACTGTCACTCAGAGTCATGGTTGGTGACAATTCTGCTTCTCCTGGTAGTGTCAGCGCATTAGAGTTTGTACTGGGAGAAGTAAAAATAGCAGACTGAAGCAGCCAGTGCCGATCAGTAAGTACAGCTCATGCTTACTCTAAAGCCAGATGCACTGCCACATGGATGTAAGGGGCGGGGGGGGGGACTGCTGATAGAGAAGCCGATCAGAGTGAAGGCTTTGTTTTAGATTCATTTTTCTTAAATTAAGGCAGAAAATACAGTTTGTGCTTTGTTTAAAAGCAGCTGCGCTAATGGAGGAATGTAATGGGCAGATCCGGGAACTGCTGGCAGTGAAACCAAACTGATTGATGGCTTTGTTTTAGATTCCTTTTTTTAGATTTCAGTCAGAAAATGGCAGGGAATTCATTGTAATACATGCATTTTGGGAATGTAGCATGGTTTTAGTTTGGCGTACCACACCGTGAATTTGTGTGCTGTGGGAAAGAGGAATTTACTTAAATGAAAAAGTAAATAGGTACTGACATAAGTCAGAGCAGTCATGCCAAATGTCGGCACTTTGGACATGGGCTGTGGAATGATTCATTTAACATTTCATTCAATGTTTCATGTGGTCATGTGTGTGCTGGGACTAGATCTGTGATGTTGTACTGAGATAACATCATGGGTCTAGCCCCAGACTGACAAATCAGAACCCAGAGATTTTTCTTGTTGTTGTATAATATAAGAATTCTGGGTGTTCTTGAAAATTGGGAGCAAGGAAAAACATTAAGGGAAACTGCGACTGAAAATTTTCAAACTCTTTTGGATAAACCTGAACCTCAGTCCAATTTAGAGATGGATCATGTGCATAGGTCACTGAATCAAAAAGCTGGAGACAACTGCCCAACCAGAATGATGATCTTAAAATCTGCTAAATCACAAGATAAATATATTTCCATGCAGGCAGTCTACAGGGGAAAAAAAAATAAGACTGACTTTGAAAGGAGCTAATGCAGTATCACAGTTTATCAAGTTCTGCCATTTGAGGCTATTGTGGACAGGAGAAAAAGTAACTTACCTAGGAAAAATAGCTGGAAGGTTGGGCACAAAGCCTTTATGTTAGTTCCTGCAAGAATAAGCTACAATAAATGGCCAGATTATTGTGTAAAAGACAAGGGATGAAGCAGAAGTAGATTTAATGATTCCTCTGCCCCAGACATTTTTCTGGACTACAGCATTGTCTTTTTCTAGAAATTGCCATTTTAGCTGTACTGATTTTTTTGTTATGTTTTCTAATTTGCCCCTTTTGTGCAGAAACACTTTCTTTTTACTTACTGATTACTGCAGTGTAATAAATTGTATTAGGCTAATTTCATTGACTTGTAAGCTGACATTACTTGTAACCAGAAATGCCAGACTCCCTTGCCACTGACATCAGAGGAGGGCTACAGCAGTGAGAGATTCAATAGCCTGCAGTGAATGTCAGAGTTTTTTATAAGCTGTAATTTTCTGTTCACTGGTCTGCTGTTCTCCTGGGGCATGGTACAGTCACAGAGGACTGTACTACGCCCCGTGAGCACAGCAGGACCAGCAGACATCTGATTTTAGCTTACAAAATCTTTAACATGTATACTGCGAACCACTGAAGTCTATTGAATCTCCCAGCTCCGCAGCCCTCCTTTGATGTCAGCTGCAGGGGATTCTGGGATGTCTAGTTATACAAAATGGCGTCTTACATATGAACATACAAAATTGCCAGCAGAATCAGGCCATAATGGTCTGTCTAGTCTGCTCAAGTATACAGTTCATTTTAAATCTCTGGAGCTGCCCCCCATCCCCTACTACTCCTGGAATCTTCCACTTCCCACCTAATCTCTCCCTCCCCTTCCCAGAGCTGCTTCCTCCCATTCTGATTGTCTTCTTCACCATGTCCCACCCCTCTTTGAAGCTGTCTACTGTATTCACTGCTACCACCTCCTCCAGCAGCTCATTCCACTCTTAACCACCCTTTCCATGAAAAAAGTGTCTCATTTCCTTTTTAAATCTACCCCACACCAGCATCAGGCTGTGCCCTCCTCCAGTACCTTCTTTTTTTAGGTTGAATATACCCTCTGTTCAAACCCTGTTTATGCCTTTGAGGTGCTTGAAGGTTTTATCTTGCCCCCCCCATCCTCCTGGGAGTACATGTTGAGCTCCCTCAGCCTCTCCTCATATGTCTTGTCCCCCACACCCTGGATCATCTTGGTAGCCCTCCACTGGACCCCCTTCAATAGACTGACATCCTTCTTTAGATAAGGGCACCAGAATGGTACACAGTACTCCAGGTGGGGTCTCACCAGAGACCTGTACAGTGGCAGAATAACTTCTTCCCTCCTAGAGGTGATTCCTCTGGCAATGTAGCCAAACATTTTATTAGCTTTGGCTGCTGCCTTACGGCATTGTGCAGACTAGAGTGCTTCATGTCACCCCTGGCCAGCACTCCTAAGTCCTTTTCCTCCTCTGAGATGGTCACCTGACATCCCCAACCAGAAGCTGGCCTTGGATTCCTGACTCCCAGGTGGATGACCTTTCACTTATTGGTGTTGACTCCAAACTGCCAGATGCCTGACCATTTCTCCAGCCTAGCCAGATCTTCCTTGAATTCTTGTCTTCCTTCCACTGTGTCCACCCTCCCACAAAGCTTGGTATCATCTGCAAAAAGGCATCTCTTACTTTTGACACCCTCTGCTATGTCCCCAATAAAGTTGTTAAACAGTATAGGTCTGAGTACTGAGCCCTGTGGGACCCCACTGGTTATAGTCCTAAGTTTAGATAGTTCCCCCCCTACCACCACCCTCTGGTTCCTTTCCCACAGCCAGCTCTTGACCCACCCTAGCAGTTTATCTCCTATACTTAGGTCGCTTAGCTGCTGATCAGCTTGCCATGAGGCATGGAATTGAATGCCTTGCTGAAGTCCAGGTATAGGATGTCCACCGCCTGCACCCTGTTCAGTGACCTTGTAACTCAGTTGAAGAAGTCTATCACGATTGTTTGACAGGATCTCCCCCTGACAAACCCACGCTGCCTGTTATCCTGGAGATCATTCACCTCCAGGAAGGACACCAGCCTTTCTTTAAGGATGGTCTCTGTGACAGGGTGTGGTATTTTCTGCTTGCCAGGTTGCTGTATGCCTTCAGTATAGGGCAGCAGTGGCCTCTAGTGCCTACTTTTATATCACACCATCTGTCAATCATAGCAGGATGAAATGTTTAACATTTGTTTTGAGCACTCCCTTATTTAAATTTGCAATTCCTCCCAGAATATGTGTGAATGCAACTAGCAAAGAGCTCCATAGTATTATATAAATTAAAAGGAGCCTTCTAAAAGTTATTTTAAAATATTGATGATGCTGATAACACCTGACTTGGTGGGCCGGTATAAAGAGGTATCCTGTACTGCTTGATGTTAGATAGGGGGTCATTTCCTTTTGACCAGCATTAGAGAAGGACTGAGAGAGTCCATCCGAGGTGGAAACTGAATGTAATGTTTGCCACAAGAATGAAATATTTCTTTTGTCTTTTGTAAAACATTTATTTTGCTCACAGTTTGAGCTTTTCTTTTCTTTATATTTTGAAGTGAATAAACATTGCGCCAGACCAACGGTGCATTTAACCTACTTTCTTGTGTGAAGTCCATCTGTTATCCCACGCTTTTATTATATATGGTGTCAAAAGTGGGATTCCTGGCTGAACACCCAAGTCATCATGAGGGAGTTCAGTTGGGGGTGCTAGACCTAAACCTCAGGATAGGCAGAAAGTGCATGGCACCAGAGAAGATGCGGAAATATGAAGATGGTGGCCTGGGCAAGGCACCACAGGACCAGATGGCTGACCAGATGCGATTGTTGCGATGAATGAATGAACACTGGCTGGAGGCGGAGAGTCGCTGGAGGGATGCAGAGCTCCGAATGCAGAAGCTGAGGATCCAATTGGAACAAGCCAGAGAACCATCCAGGAAGGAACTGAGGCAGGTCAATGACACCGTGGCAGAGGAGAGTGTCCGGACTATGATGGAGGAGGACCCAAACTGGATTAATCTGCCAATGTTGCCAATATTCCCAGGATGTTATCGGGAGGAGGACTCCCCAAAGGACCTTTTGTGGTCAGTGCTTCCTAAATTGCCTATATTTCCAGGATGTTACCTAGAGGAAGATGGCTTGAATGAGGATGAGTCCCCAGGTAAGACGGTTCTTGTAGAGTCTGGGGTGAAGACTACAAGCAACAGAGAAGAGGCTATTATAGTTGAAGGGACTTTACAATGTGTTGTACCCCCTCCCTTGAAATGTGATGATCTATATATGGTAAATTGGAAACAAGTACAGTCAGAGGATCCAGATATCACTAAGTTTGAGGCATATATCAAAATCCAAGATGGGAAGCAGGTCAATGGGGGTGTTAGGAGGAATCAGCTATGGTGATGTGAGAAGAGAGAGATGAGGTTCTCTACCATGTGAGGCCAATCCCTCAGACAAAACAGGTGTATGCAAGGGTTGTAATTCCCATAGGCTTGAGACAGAAAGTACTGGAGACTGCAAGAGGCAGCCAGTTGAGGCCTGTCAGCCATGGGGGGTATTGTCCCGCATCACGCCTGTTTATTATTGGCCTGGCATGTATCGGCAGGTGGCCAACTACCTAAAAGTTGGTGCCGAATACAAGTCCAGAAGGGTATCAGAATGGAGGAGGGGTGGAATCACTTCCAGAGTTGAAGACATATAGGATAGTGCATGAGGAACGGTTGACAACAGGGCTGTTCTTTCACGAGTTTGCACTATGACGGATTACCTCCCGAGTGCAGCTCGAGAGGTAATCCGCTGTCATAGTGCCAACCAGGTGAAAGATGCCCTGTTGTCAACTGTTCCCATGCACTTTTCTTTATAGTGTATGGTGGAACGCCGCTTTTTTGGGAAAAACAGTTACTAGAAGGAAAAAGAATTTACATTGTGAGCGTTTTCACACTAACCATTAATACTGCCCCGATATTGCTGCTTTCTCCATGTGTCCTGTCTATGGAGTGAGCCCTAACTGTCAAATGCTGCGAGGACACAGTGTGACGTTCGCAGTACAGTAGAAAACATCATTGTGTTGTACTGCGAACGTCACTAGTGTGTGACTACAAGGTTTCGAAAACGTTCGATTTCGGTGGAGAACGACGTTCCACCATACACTATAAAGGTATATGGCACCCAGGGAAGAGATGGCGATTCCAACATAGAGACACCAGATCAGGATGGTAGCCTATGTAAACCCTTTCTGTCTAAACATTTCTGACCATCTTGGCAGGTGGCTACCCAAAAGGGTTAATTCTGTAAAGGAGCAGGTTGTACTTAAGAATTCCCCCAGGAAGCCTATTGGGAATATAGGGACCTCTAGAGATGTGTCTTTAAGTCTAAAGATCTAGTATATGATAAAATGTAGGAAGTGTCTGTTTGAAATGTCCATTGCATGAAAGTAGCGTTAAACAGCATAAAACTGCTGTACACTTTCTAGCAAGGTTTAAAAGACCAGTAAATCAGTCTCAGGGAAAATGTATGTAATAAGTGACAAAGATCTACATTCCAGGTGTGAATGTATTGTCATAATAAGGAACCCTGAGATGGAGCCAATGGAAGAGGGTGGGCCATGGCTCCATCCCCTTCCAGAGTGAGGGAAGGTGGTGAATAAAATGAACCTTTCATTTTCTCCTTTTTCAAAGAAAAAAAAACTGCTGTTGCAACAGTCTATTCTTCTACTCTATTTCTTTACGTTTCTTCTAAATTCTGAATGGTTGGCCACCGTCGGGCGATTCCCTCTCCTTCTATTTGATCTTTCTAAAACTGCTGATCCTTTTAAATCTTTTTCTTCTGGTTCAGGACATAACCTCCAAAAAGCATGTAAGATATGTGTTTAATGCATGTCTTGGAAATGGGTGCCTGTTAGCACCATGACTACCAAAAATGAATATGGATTCTGACTGATGAAACGAATGCAGGGATTCCCAGATCTGTGATGAAAACTGTTAACTTAGATATTTACTATGTTTAACAGGATAGTAGAAAGACCCAGGGTAAATATTGTTGTGTCACTATTGTTGTGTACAGGTGTACAACATTGCAGATTCTGATTTATGGCACCCTGGAGTGCAGCTTCATGGTGTGGGTGGGCTGGAGCTCCGCTAAACGCCCTTTTAGGGCTGGCTGGCAGTATTAGAGAACCATAGGATTGCTGCCCTCTTAGGTAGGGAGGAATGTGACAAGGTGTGGTCTTTGCTGCTTACCAGGTTGCCGTATACCTTCAGTACAGGGCGGCAGCGGCCTCTAGTGCTTACTTTTATATCACACCATCTGTCAATCATAGCAGGATGAAATGTTTAACATTTGTTTTGAGCTCTCCTTTATTTAAATTTGCAACTCCTGCCAGAATATGTGTGAATGCAACTAGCAAAGAGCTCCATAGTATTATATAAATTAAAAGGAGCCTTCTAAAAGTTATTTTAAAATATTGATGATGCTGATAACACCTGACTTGGTGGGCCGGTATAAAGAGGTATCCTGTACTGCTTGGTGTTAGATAGGTGGTCAGTTCCTTCTGACCAGCATTAGAGAAGGACTGAGAGAGTCCATCCGAGGTGGAAACTGAATGTGAAGTTTGTCACAAGAGTGAAGTATTTCTTTTGTCTTTTGTAAAACATTTATTTTGCTCACAGTTTGAGCTTTACTTTTCTTTATATTTTGAAGGGAATAAACATTGTGCCAGGCCAACGGTGCATGAAACCTACTCTCTTGTGTGAAGTCCATCTGTTATCCCACACTTCTATTACAGTCTCCATCAACTGGCTCACTGTATAGGTTAAACTGACCAGCCTGTAGTTACCCAGTTCATCCCTGGGTCCACTCGCGTGGAGTGGTACCACATGTGCTGTTCTCCAGTCCTGCGGTACAAACCACTTTTCCAGTGAGGTGTTAAACAGATCCATCAGGGGTACTTCTAGTACCTCCACCATTTCTCTCAGGACCATTGGGTGTACTCCATCTGGGGCAGGAGCCTTGTCCACCCTTATTTCCCTCAGTCCTCTTAAGTCCCTCTCAACCCCAATTTCTCCATCATATTTCTCCCTTCTCCTAGGGCAACCCCCAACCATCCCCTGTGGCATGGGCCCGTCCTGTTCCCTGGTGAAAAGAGAGCAGAAGTACTCATTTAGTGCCCCCACCTGATCCTCACCCTTTTCTGCCCACCCTCCTTCCCTCTTTATCTTTACACTCCAATCCTTTATGGCTCTCCTCTCCTTAATGTAACAGAAAAAGTAATTTTCCCTGTCCTTCATCCCCTGAGCCAGTCTCAGTTCTTTCACCAGCTTGGCTGCCCAGACCTCTTTCTCTGCCTCCCTAGCTTTCACTGCATAAGCCTCTCTAGCTTCCTCCCTCAAGGACCTCTTGTACCTCAGCAAGGCAACCCTCTTTTCCTTCACTCTACCTGCCACCTTCCTGCTAAACCAGCTAGGTCTCTTAGCCTTAGCATTCTTATCATGAGCCTTTGCACATGTGTCAGTAGCCTCAGTTAGTCCCATCTTGATGACTGACCATTTCTAATCCATATCCATCGTTGGTCTGAGCATGGCCAGGTGCCCCTCCAGTATGTTTCCCATTTTCTTGAAGTCCACCTTCCTGAAGTCCACTACTCTAGTTTTGGTCTTGACTAATTCCTTCCCCATGGTGATGTAAAACCACACTGTGCGGTGGTCATTGCCTGCGAGGGGATCCTGCACTTCTACCTCCTAGACCTGCTCCCCATCTGATAACACTAGGTCCAGTATGGCCCCTTCCCTAGTTGGCTCTGTAACACCTTGTGTCAGGAAACACTCCTGGATAGCATCCAGGAGGAGCTGCTCTCTTTGATAAGAAGTAGCTGGGATGCTCCAGTCTGGTATCCAGTGAACACGGTGACTATGACTGAGTGACTGCAAAAAGGGTTACTCAGTCATGGTGCCTGTGTTCTGGGCTACCTGGCAGGGTAGCAACAGAATACAAGGTTGGTGACTATGGCAACAGGATGTGGGTATATATACACGCGCTGGGGAAGGACCACTGAAGGACCTGAAAGGGAGAGATGATGTGGATGGGGTGGCAGTTGGCTGCTGAGCTAGCCAAGTGGTGTGGTGGGTTGGGTGGCAGGCTGGGGTTGGGAGGGTTCCGGTTTGGTTCTGGGGTGGGATACAGCTTTTGCGTCGGGCCAGGTTTAAATTTTTTTTTTTTTAAGTTTACATTTCCCCTGACATGCCCCCTGGGTTGAGAATCCTTCGTGGGGGATGTGTGGAGGTATAACCCCACATAACATGTGAAACCATTGCCAGTTGTAGTCACTGCGAGTGTACATCGACATTAATTATTTTTGGTGCTGTACACTCTCCCAAACGGCGATTGCTATTCCGCAGTCGCCGTCATGACATACAACCCTCCAGTCTAGTCCAGGTTGATTGAAGTCTCCAATTATTACAGAGTTCCCCTTCCCTCCTACCTTCCTAATCTAACATAGAAACATAGAATCTGTCGGCAGATAAGAACCATACAGCCCACCTAGTCTGCCCATTTCCCTGCTTGATTTGGCAATCCCTACTCTTATTTGGACTGCCTTTCCCTCGCTCCGCTGTACAGCAGGGTGCCTTTATGCTTATCCCATGCACTTTTGAAGCCCTGTACTGTTTTTGCTTCCACCACATCCATTGGGAGGCTGTTCCATGGATCCACCACCCTCTCTGTGAAAAAATACTTCCTAGCATTCCCCTAAGCCTCCCTCCCTCCGGCCTCATGTTATGTTCCCTTATCCTTGTGCACTTTCTTCTCTGAAATATGCTCCCCTTCTGTACCCTTTTTACTCATCTAAGGTATTTGAAAGTCTCTATCGTATCCCCTCTCTCCCTTCTCTCTTCCAGTGAATAGATGTTTAGTTCCTTGAGTCTTTCCTCAAAAGGTTTGTGGTGCAGTCCATATATAATTTTTGTTGCTCTTCTCTGGACTGCTTCTATTCTATGTCCTTCTTGAGATGTGGTCTCCAGAATTGGACACAGTATTCCAGATGAGGCCTCACCAGTGATCTATACAGTGGCATCACCACTTCACTCCTCCTACTGGTTATGCCCCTTCCTATGCACTCCAGCATTCTGTTTGCCTTCCCCACTGCTTTTTTGCATTGTTCGGCTGACTTCAGGTCACTGGATATGATAACCGCCGGGGCTCTCTCCTGACTTATGGTGGCTAGAACCTGCCCCCCCATCCTGTTTTCCTCTCTTGGGTTTCTGTGTCCCAGGTGCATTATCTTGCACTTCTTAGTGTTGAAACCCAACTGCCAAACCCTTGACCATTCCTTAAGTAGTCTTAGGTAGTTTCTCATTTTATCTAGCCCCTCCTTTGTGTCTACTCTGTTACAGATCTTGGTGTCATCTGTGAACAGGCACACTTTCTCCTCCAGTACTTCTGCAATGTCACTTATGAAGACATTGAATAGAACTGGACCCAGCACCGATCCCTGTGGAACCCCGCTGGTCACCAGCCCCTCTTCTGGTTTTATGCCATTTACTACCACCCTCTGGGTCCTGCCTTTTAGCCAGTTTCCAACCCATTTTACCACTTTAGAACCCACACCCAGATTCCCCAATTTGTTAAGCAACCTTCTATGAGGAACGGTGTCGAAGGCCTTACTGAAATCCAGGTAGGCCACATCCACCGCTCCTCTCTGATTCACCACCCTGATCACCCAGTCAAAGAAATCGATAAGATTAGTCTGTCAGAACCTACCCTCAGTGAATCCATGCTGCCTTGGGTCTTTCGCACCACTTCACTCCCGGAAATTCACTACCCTCTCCTTAATCAGGGACTCCATCAGCTTCCCCACCACTAAGGTCAGGCTTTCAGTCTGTAATTGCCTGCCTGCTCCCAACTTCCAGTCTTGTGCAGAGAGACCACCTCTGCCCTCCTCCAGTTCCCAGGTACCTCCCCTGCCTCTAGTGATTGGTTGAAGAGGGTTGTCAGCAGACCTGCTAGGACTTCCCTGAGTTCCTTCAACACTCTAAGGTGAATCCCATCTGGCCCCATTGCCTTGTCTGTCTTTACTTTTCCTAGTTCCTCCAGGACTCTATCCACTGTAAATGGGTTGGTGTCCACCTCTCCCCTCTGTACATCTTTCCTCGTGAGTCTCCTCCCCTGCCTCTTCCTTGGTAAATACTGAGCAAAAATATTTGTTCAGTATCTCAGCTTTTTCAAGGTCATCCTCCACCCACCCACCCTCTCCCTTCTTTAGCCTAACAATACAATTTCTGGTCTTCTTTCGCCCGCTAATATAATGGAAGAAGATCTAGTCCCCCTTCTTAATAGCCTGTGCTGTTCCTTCCTTTGTTCTTGCCTTAGCCACTCTGACAGCTTTCCCAGCTTCTCTCTGCTTTTCCAGATAGTTTGTTTGTCATCTTCTTTCTGTGTCTCTTTGTATTTCCTGAATGCCTTACTTTTTTCTCACACTTTCTCGGCTACTGACTTAGAGAACCACAGTGGCCACTTCTTTCTTTTGCTTTTGCTAAGCAATCTGACACATTGACTTGTCCCTCCTGCTATGGATCTCTTCAGCCTAAGCCACTGTTCTTCTACCCCTCCCCTTCCCTCCCATCTTTTGCTGCCAGGGCAATTTTGAGCTGTTCCCCTATCTCCCTGAAGTTGGCCTTCCAGAAATCTAGGATCTTAATCTTTAAATGGCTTTCTTCTGCCAGCATGTTGACTCTAAACCACACAGTTCTGTGGTCACAGGTACTAAGGGGACTGCCCACCTCAACATCCATGATTCTGTCCCCGTTTGTCAGCACTAAGTCCACTACAGCCCCCTCCCTGGTGGGCTCAATCACCAGCTGCCTTAGGTTTGCCCCATACATGGCAGACATAAGGTCCCTGCTCCTTGATGTACTTGTAGTCTGGGTATTTCAATCTCCATCCGGCATGTTGAAGTCACCCATTAGTAGTACTTCCCCTTTGGCTGCCATATTATGGATGGCTTTCACTAATACTTGATCTATATTCTCCCCCTGCACGAGGTGCCCGAAAACTACTCCAGTACGGAGGGTTCTTTTGTTCTCCAACTCCTGAGTGACCCACAATGCCTCTGCTTCTTCCCTGGATTCCTGAGCTGCCATAGCTTTAATCCCTTCCTTTACATACATAGCAACCCCTCCTCCCCTCTTCCCCTCCCTATCCTTTCTAAAAAGTGTATACCCTGGAATGGCTGCATCCCAGTCATGGTTCCCTGCATACCATGTCTCCATAATAGCCACAATGTCCAGGTTTGTGTCTGCCATCAGTGCCGTTAGGTCTGGGATTTTGTTTCCCAGACTGCAGGCATTTGTGCACATGACCGTCCACTCTGTGTACCCCTTTAATGTTCCTTGTTTATTGGTCTTTGCCCTGTACCGCACTAGTGATGTACATTCTGTTCTCTCCCCATTGGAACCATGGTAGTTTTACGGTTAGATATTATTCTAGTTGTTGGGTCCTCACTACTTTCAGTTGTGTCCTGTATGGGTGGCTGTGATAATCTCCTTGACTGTCTATGTCTACCCCTTCGGCAATTTTAAATGATCACTAAGGATGCACTTAAACTTCTCAGAGAGTATACCTTTGCCTCCCCTGAATAGATGCAGGCCATCTGGAGAATATAGTCTTTCATCCCTCCAGGTGAGTTTCCAGTCCCCAGTGAAGCCATACTCCATCTCTCCACACCATTTCTTCAGCCATTTGTTGAATTCAGTGATGCGGATGTCCCTCCCTTCCCCCTTGCCATGGACAGGTAGCACCTCCGAGAAGGTGACAGAGTGTGCTACTTGCCCACAACTCCTCCCCAACTCCAGGTTCTCTAACTCCCTGTCCAAGTCTATGCTCTGTGAGGATGGTGTGTACACCCCCCCCCGAAAGAATCCTTCCCTCACTGCAGCTTTGTAGCATTACCAATAGGGCTTCTGTTGAGCCCTCCCCCTACCTTCCATGGTGCACAGTATCCCTTCCCTTATGCACAAAGCAACTCCACCACTCCCTTTCCCTCTGTCCTTCCTTAGCAAGTGGTATCCTGGGATCTCGAGGTCCCAGTAATGGTACTGAGTTGCCCATGTTGCTATTTAGTTTAGTTTATTGTTCTAGGAATTATTACCTTTGAGCCAATGGCTCTTTTACAAAGGTTCCACGTCATCAATGTACATACAAACAACACGTTACATAGAATGGTCAGCAAATTAT
The DNA here is from genome assembly GCA_016271365.2 of Neoceratodus forsteri. Lineage (NCBI taxonomy): Eukaryota > Metazoa > Chordata > Ceratodontiformes > Ceratodontidae > Neoceratodus > Neoceratodus forsteri. The sequence continues at coordinate 260,081,026 of JADMNL010000022.1, read as the reverse complement.
AAAGGTTTCAATAAGCCAGTACAATACAGTACATCACAGGAAAAAAACAAAACATTGGAGGAATGGTCAAGGTGGGAAGGGTAGGAGGAGAGCAGACTTATAGTAGTTAGAGGTACTCAGATGCCTTTGTCAAGAAAGGAGCAGAGGAGGAGGAGGAGGATGAAGAACAGTAAAAACAGCCATGAGGGAAGAATCATTAGTCAAGGCAGTCACAGGAGCTAGAGGCTGAGAGGTGAGAGTAAAGCATAGATTTGAAAGCTCCTAGTGATGTGGAGGATGTAATGAGTGAGCTCAGGGCATTGTACCAGCTGAGGCACGATGGCAAAAGATCTTTGGCCTCTGTGTGGTCCAGCATCTGGGGACCTGGAGGCTGGTGTTCCGATCTTCTGGTGGGATGGATGCTGGTATTCGGGCAAAGTAGGTCTTGGATACATGGCGAGTGCGGCCCAAGATGGATTTTTGCCATCAAGCATGTGAGGTACCTTATGTGATTTGAGGTTGCAACCATCCTGTTTCAGTGTAGAGCTCACATGTATGAGTATGTCTTTGCGCTTCAGTGAGCAGCCGACAGGCCTTGTTTAGGGTGGTTGTGATGCGCCTTAGTGCGGTGGTAGTGGCAGAGCCATAGATAATTAAGCCATAGTCTATGATTGAGATGACAGAGCTTTGGATAGCAATCCTCAGTGCAGCTTGGGTAAGGAATTGCTGGTTTCGGAACAGGATACCCATGTGTTGGTTCATCATTTTCGCTGTGTTATCAATGTGGGTCGCAAAGGTAAGACCTTGATCAAAGGTGATTCCAAGGTATTTAAATGTTGACACTTGTTCAAGGGTATTTCCTGGGTATGTTTTGATAGTAAGTGGAATTTGTTTTTTTCTGTTTTGTGGACTGGAGAAAAGCATGGATTTTGTTTTTTTGTGATTTAGGACCAGTTTGTGATCTAGGAACCACTTTTCAACATTGGAGAAAGCAAGTTGCAGGCTCTGGAGTAAGGGTTTCAGGTCCTTATGAGAGGAGAGAATCACGGCATCTTCAGCATAAAGGATTATTTGTTCCGGGCAGGATTCGGGGAGAGAGTTTAGGAAAAGGCTGAAGAGGAGGGGGCCTAGGATTGACCCCTGTGGAACACCTGAGTGGACCGGTTTTGAGTCTGAGAGAACTTCTGAGATTTTTACTGATTGAGAGCGCTGAGCCAGGTAACTTTTAACCCAGGCACCTGGTCCTTCTGAGAGCCCAAGACTGTGTAGTTGTGTGATAAGTAAGCCATGGTGAACAGTATCAAATGCCTTTGTTAGGTCAATGAAAACAGCTCCGGTTTGATATCCTTTGTCCAAGGCAGTGTGAATTTCTCCTGAGAATTCCAGTAGGGTGGTCGATGTACTGTATCCTTTCCTAAATCCATGTTGCTGCAAGCAGAGTATGTTATACTTATGCAGGTAGTCTGAGAGTTGGTCAGCCACAATGTGTTAGAGGGCCTTGGAGAGGGGTGGAAGTATAGATATAGGCCGATAGTTTCCTGGTAGGGACTTGTCGCCACTTTTGAACACTGCTGTGACTATAGCAGACTTCCATTTGCAGCTATGTCCACCTCCTCCTTTAACAGATCTTAGAAGTCAGCAAAATTTGCATAATACATTCTACTATGCTGCAGTAAACAGTAAGCAAAAAAATGTTTTTGTACACAAAGTGTAAATTGGGATCAGCCTCACAGTTGTGTGTGAGACTGTTATTGCTGACAGTTCCCTTTAACTGTAGTCCTGAATCCAGAGAAGCATAGAATCCATCAACAGAGATTCAATAATGGTTTGATTAGATGTCCTTTCTTCATAGCCAAAATGAAACATAGAAACAAAGAAATGTAATCACATGGATCAGGAATGCCAAGGCTAGGGAGATCTTCTGGTCTGGCCATGTGCAAGATGGCCACATGATTTGAGAGCTCCTCACCTCAGGCACCAAACCTGTCACAAAATAAATTAAAAAAAAAAAAATTTTTCAAGGGCACCTCTGAAACCTGTTCTACTAGATTTCATTTCATTTCATGTGAGCTAGTGAATTCTGTCAGAACCTAAAAGAATACTTAAACTTTTCCTGTCAAATGCTGAATGAAAGTCCACTAGGTTTCCGAGATGGCAACTGCACCGCCGCCTGCAACTATCAGCAATGATCCCAGGGTGATCCAACAGATGTTCACAAGAATTCTTGAGAGGCAACCAGGGTAAAATCCATACCAGATCATGATGTCATACGCTTAATAGTGTATGACATTATAGCTAACCCAAAATTGCGCTGTCTAGGACAGCAAATAGTACAATACTGTGTATACTGCTGTACGTGGTATTGCACCATTCACACACTCCCAGGCAGAGGGTAAGACCTCTGCTGAGAGCTGGTTCTGCCAAGCAGCTGCTGTGGCTCACTGGACAGAGCCACAGCAGCAGGAACCAAGGCACTTCATTGGGCTTGATTCCAGTCCCAGAAATGTTATTTTTTTTAAAGACTTTGTGCGCTCCCTGAGTTGGACCCCCAGAGTTAAGAATCCTTAGTGGGGGAATCGAAGGGGCAGCCCCCACAATGGGGAGTGTGGGGAAAGTGTTATGCCATTATGGCATAAATCGCTCGTGTATTGACAGCTGATGAAGACATGGCATAATGTCTTATGGTATTATGACCGCACGGTAAAATCTAATATTACCACCCTACAGATGCAAATGGAATAAATGTCCTTCAGAGTTTTTGATATGGAAACCACACTGAGACATCTTGACTAGCAGGCTGATGACAAGGACACTGTGATCCATAGTCTCAGACAAGAAATCTCCTTTTGTGGCATAAGTAGATGATTTAGCGTGCTGGGGGGGGATGGAAAAACATTAGAATGGTGGGGATCCCTGAAGAGATGGAGGGAAGAAATGCATGTGAATGTGTTTGGTATATGCTTACTAAGTTCCAGTGCATACTGGGGAAATAGCTGAACATTCAACAGGCTCATAGGACTAGGCCACACACCCTAAGCAAGGTGAAAAATCTCAGTTTATCCTCACCTCATGCCTTAAGTCTTCAGTAAAAGAAACACTCCTTAAAGTAGCCTAGGAGAAAGGGCCTTTCCTATTGAATGGTCACCATATCTCACTACTGTATATAAGGAAAATTCAGTGTGAGTGAACAAGCAGGGGGCCGCTTTTACTCTAATATGATTGGCATTACAGAAAACTAGTGTCAAATATTGCATGTCTTATCCAGCTGTTTTTAAAATTGAAACAGATTTCGTGCCCCATGGCTTCACTGATCTCATGGAGGCTACCACCTTCATATAGAGATCCTGGGGGAGGGGGGGCAGTTCAGCCCATGATTGACTTTGCCTCCAGCTGCACTGGCCAACCTCAGGGCTTAGATGCCTGCAGACCAGCAATGTTGGACAGCTCTCACATGGAGACAGCCTACTACTTCTCTGCTCCCGCCACCAGCACTGCCCCCCCCCGATCAGTGACATGCAGAAGGTCCCAGCACCATAAATCTGCTCAGAGCCCCTCTAAGAACCTGGCATTCACAGGGCCTACACATTGGAGCCATTGCAGAGGGTAATGGGCATCTCCACAAAACCTGAGCTTGCCGGCTGAAACACCTTTGGCATGCTCTCTGCTATTGCAGATGAAAGACCCTTCAAAAGACGTGGTGACTCCTGCAACCCTGGTCCCAAAACCATCAATAACTTCATTGGCCAACACTGTACAGGTCCAGGACATAGTCTGGGGTACCTGCCCCCCAAATGACCTACTAGCCACTCCTGCAACACCTCATCACTTGAGAGGCCAGACTATACAGAATCTAGCTTTGTCATTTTTAATGTGATTTTGAACAGTATCAACTTTGCTTTTCTCCTGTACGCATGTCACCCCTATCTACAAACTGTTTGTGGACAAAGCTACACATTAAAATTCATAGACCACATAGAAACGCCCTTTACCAGAACTTATTTAAAAGCTGAATTCAACAGAAAATAGCTCTGTTGGAAGGTTTTTAAATACAAATACTTTTCTTATCCTTTTTCTTTCTTGCTTTTTAGTTTTTTTGTTTTCTTTATGCAGCTATTTTTGTAGAAACTGTCAGGGAGCTCTGGTGTTCATGAGGATGCTCCAAGAGGTGAAAATATTAATTGAATGCTGAATTCTTTTAAGTGCTCTACTTTTATTTGTGCCATCCCTCACGTCCCAATACCTGCAGAGATAGACTGGTGATGCTGACATACTTAGGTTGTGCACTGTCTTCTAGGTATTTTAAACCTGGTGGAGGAGATGGCCGAGGGGGTAACACATGTTAGATGGCAACCAGAAGCTAAAAATGATAGACAAGGGCATGTAATATGTGTAAGAAATTACCCTGTACACTGCCCCCACCAGTAGAATGGATACTGAACCAGCTGGCTATTTGGCAATTAGCTGGCAGAGGGTCCCCCCCATGGCGGGACAGCACAACTACAACCTGTGAATCCTGTTTGAACCAAAATAAAGCCTTCACTGCAATAGAAAAATTAATCTTTTATTATTAATCTTTTAAATATTAGCATACAGAAAGTACCCAAGTTCTGTACTTTGAGGAGAGCCCACCTCTGGGCTTTTCTACAAATGACTCTGTTCTCATCTGGCTTGCCCTAGTAAAATGGTTTCGAGGTCTTGGGGATAGTAGTGTAGGATGACAGTTACCGTTAGCATAGACACTGCAGCATGAGGACTCTCCTATTTTAACTACAGCTGATGTGAGGAGCCAGCACTAGCTGTGGACACTTTGTCTGGGGACACCCCTGCACCCATTTTTCCTAGCTGGCTCACAATCTCATCTTTCCCTACTCATTGTCCAGAAACCCATTATGCTGTGCAATACTCACATACCCACTGGTGTGACTGCCCCAGACTCCCATGAAGGGCAAGACATTAGTTGGAATGCAGAAAGACCAGAGCACCGTCAACAATTAAGAAGCAGGTGGCGTGCATGACTCAGAGTTGAGTGACACATAAAGGGATGCACAGATGTGCAGCACTATCAAGTGCCCTGCAGAAACTGCAGGCTCTGATATTCTGCCCTGCCTCTGCTTTGGAAAATTGGGGGGGGTCCTGGGCAGTCTCATAGATGCATGTAACTAGGCAAATGCAACCTAAAGCCATATGGCAGTCCCTGCACCTAGGGTAGATCAGTCAGTGCCTCCCCCCATGCAGGATCTACTTTAACAACCTGCTGGCTGCAGAGAGAAGGATAACTGCGGATAAAACATTTCAATATAGGGATGAGTCTGTTACAGCATGCATTGTGGTACATCCAGAATTTATATTTCCCTCTCACTGACTACTCCCCATACATCGCTCTCCCTCCTGCTCCCCCCGGCCCAGCCAAATAAAGTGCATATTCCCTCACCTTAATGTCAGAAGAGCCTAGGGATGTGAACATTCCCAAAAGCAGTGCCCTTAATGGGCAACTGAGTGCTGACCATATGTCCTAAAATGAAATGCAAGTGAATAAGGCACTGCATCTGCTCCCTCCTAGTCAGATGACAAGTTTGCAAGGATAAAGGAAAGGAGAGAGGAAAGTAAAGCCAAATGGGTAGCAAATTGGGATAAGACTTTAAGTACGTAAATGAGAAGAGGAAAACAAGGAAAAAGATAATGAGGACGAGAAGGATGGCAGAGGGAGACTGCATAGAAGGGGACTGTGTGTAAACCCCCCCATGGGTGAGGCTTACCTGGTCTGCCTCCCAGCCATCTGGTCTTGCCAGTTCAGGTACCTTGGTGCCCCTTGTTTGTTCCTGCTGGCCCCTGTGTGCCTGCTTTGCTGGGGGCCTGGAGGAGTGGTGGTGGTGTAAATAGTTAAAACTGGCTACTCAGTGACACAGTGTAGTTAGCACTGAGTAAGCAGTGAAGAGCCACACAGCTCAGTGTGTGCACATTCAAGCTGGCTCCTGCTTGAACACGCGAGCTGACAGTCTGCTTGTAGATCCTGTTAGCACTACTGTACGGTGCTCTGTGTTAAAGCTGCCCTCATGGCTCAAGACAAGTGTCTCCTACATGTGTTCCAATGCCTGGGATCCCATAAACATGAGTGGGTGGTTAGGACACACACTTGGGGGGAGAAAAGAAGTTAACTATATATAATGTTTAAGTGCACTATTTCTTTAAGAGCAGCTGAGACTGCACTGTGTGTATGCTCTGCCTCTCACATGGGACTCAGTGTTACGGTGTTAGCAACTGGCAGAGGTAGATTCTTTTAGTACCCGTTCCAAAACCGGACAATAGAGCGGAGAGATACCTATTGGGGCACGTGGACATTTACTGTTAAAACTACACAGAAGCCCCATAAAAAAACTTCATGTAAACTGTTTTGATAGATGCTATCTTGGTAACCCCTGAACTTTTTTGTCCAATCAGTACTTGAGGAGCACGAAAGTCTGCTGCTATGGCTCCTGGGTAGGGGGCTAGACAATGCTGTTGGCGCCTTTAGCAGCATCAAATCAGGTGTCAAGTGGGGCTAATACATATTAATTCTACAAATGGGCAGCTGTGTCAACCAATCAGAAGCTGCCATATTTCTCCTGAGACTTTGGGGGAAATTTTCAGCTCAAGCAGTCTACCAGTAGCTCTCTGTGAGACAAAGGGGCTTAGTGTGTGTAGAGAAAATTTGGAAGTCGTCCTAAGGCTTCCACAGTCACCTTTAGGAGACTTAACTAAAGCTTTCCATAATCTGAGAAGCCACAGAACAAAACAAAAAACTGTTTTGTAGAGAAATACTGAAGCAATTGGAGGGAAGCACTCAGCTGTGAGGAGGGTTGGACTGTGTTCTTGTGAAGAGCTTGAAGGTTGCCTGAGTTTAAACAACCAGAATCAGGAGGTGCCTACAGAAATCTCCCATTTCCCGAGGAAGCCAGTTTCAAGGCAAGAAAGTTGTTTTGTAGTTTGAATCTGCTGCTTCATAGATATCTGAAAGTCTAATTGCCACCCCCAGCACTTGGAGATAATCCAGCCCTGCTTCAGCAGGTACCCACATCTGCTGGCCAGCAAAGAGAAAGAACTGAGATTTCTGCGCTCCAGGAGAAGAATCACTGCCAACTGAGGAAGATCTGGTGAATCGGCCAGATAATGTCACAGCAAGGGATTACTCATAATTCCTCACTGAAGGCTGGATGCCTGGATGTGAGGAGTGAGGTGTGTGGCCCTGGCCTCCAGTACAGGCCTGCTCCAGTACCTGTGACAAAGCAGCCAAGAGGGTGACAAGCTGCCAGACTCTGCCCACTGCAGAGAAGTGTCCAGCGGCTCGAATCCTACCACAGCCAATTAAGCTGCCAACCTACTTATACAGCCCGAGGCCCCAGTTCATTTGACTGAACCTACTGCTGTTTCCCAGACCCCGTGTGAACTGTACTTTAGAACCATGAGTAAACGTGGGGCCTGCCCTACACAAGGGTTTGTACATAGTTTCTGCAAAATTACTATTTATTTTAAAAAGTGCACCATAGAAACATAGAAACACAGAAGTTGATGGCAGATAAGGACCGCAAGGCCCATCCAGTCTGCCCATTTCTTTCTCTACCGTATGAATGTGCCATAGGCCTTTGCTCTGTCAATGGCCTATCTATTCATTCTCATCTGTATTGCTCCCTTATGCCTATCCCATGCCTGTTTGAAGCACTGCACTGTATTCATATCCACCACTTCCTGAGGTAGGCCATTCCATGCATCCACCACCCTTTCTGTGAAAAAGAACTTCCTCACATTACCTCTTAATCAGCCTCCCTCTAATCTCATGCTGTGTCCTCTTGTCCTGCTATTTTTCTTATATTGAAACATGTTAGACTCTTTCACCTTGTTAATGCCCTTAAGGTGTTTGAATGTTTCAATCATATCACCTCTCCCCTCCTTTGCTCAGAATACATATTGAGTTCAGTTAATCTGCCCTCATATGTTTTCTGATGCAGTCCCTGCACTATTTTGGTTGCCCTTCTCTGGACTGCCTCAATTTGGTTAACGTCCTTGTGAAGGTGTGGCCTCCAGTACTGCATGCAGTACTCCAGATGGGGCCTAACCAGTGTCTTGTAAAGAGGGATTATTACCTCCCTCTTACGACTTCTGATACCCCTACTAATACACCCCAACATCCCTCTAGCCTTACCTACTGCTTTAGAGGTCTGCTTGGATGATTTCAGGTCATCGGTGATGATGACGCCCAAGTCTCTTTCTTCCCTTGTGACTGCCAGCAACTCCCCTCCCAGCCTAAAAGTGGCTTCAGGGTTTCTCTTCCCTATGTGCATGATCTTGCTCTTCTTTGCATTAAACCCCAGTTGCCACTCTTCCGACTATTTTGCTAGTTTATCCAGATCTCTTCTCATTCTGCCCACCCCATCTTGATCATCTACTCTGTTGCAGATCTTGGTGTCATCTGCAAACAGACAAACCTCACCCTCCTGTCCATCTGCAATGTCACTGATGAAGATATTGAAGAGGACTGGCCTCAGGACTGATCCCTGAGGTACCCTACTTTTGACTTGCATCTCTTCTGACTGTATACCATTTGCCACCACTCTCTGTTTTCTGCCCATCAACCAGTTTGCCACCCAGTTGACCAACGTCTCGACCACTCTGAGCCTACCCAGCTTATTAATCAATCTTCTATGTGGAATAGTATCGAAAGCTTTGCTGAAGTCAAGGTAGGCAACATCCACTGCTCCCCTTGGTCCTCCACTCTGGTTACCCAGTCAAAGAACTGTGAGATTAGTTTGACAGGACCTTCCTTTGTAAACCCATGCTGTCTTGGATCCTGTGCTCCTATGGATTCCAGGTGTTGCACTATCCTTTCCTTAAGGAGTGTCTCCATAATCTTGCCCACTACTGAGGTAAGATTGACTGGTCTGTAGTTCCCTGCCTCCTCCCTCCTACCACTCTTGTAGAGTGGGATCACACGAGCCCTTTTCCAGTCTTCTGGGACCTCTTCTGTGCTCAAAGACTCACTAAACAGTTCTGATAATGGCTCTGCTAGTTCCAGCCTTTGCTCCTTTAGTACCCTGGGATGTAAGCCATTAGGTCCCATTGCCTTGTTCACCCTGAGCTTATCGAGCTCTTGTAGGACCCTTTCTTTTATGAAAGGACTAGCGCACACCTCCCTCCCCCGTGTCCATGGTGCAGAGTTGTGGCCCCTGCCCTACCTTCTCTTCAGTAAATACTGAGCAAAAGTATCTATTTAGGATAGATGCTTTTACAGGGTCCTCCTCCTCATATGCCCCCTTTTCTCCTTTGAGCTTAACAATACCCCCGGACTTTCTCCTTTCACTAATGTATCTATAGAAAGTCTTGTCACCTTCTTTTACTGTTCATGCTAGTGTTTCCTCTGTTTGGGCCTTTGCCTGCCTTACTGCCTTCCCTGCTTCCCTTATGGAAGTTTGGTATGCCTCCCTATCTTCATCCCACTTCGTTCCCTTATATTTCCTGAAGACCAGCCTTTTGGCTCTGACCTTTTCTGCTACTGTGTCTGAGAACCAAAGTGGTTTCCTCCTTCTTTTGCACTTCCTTTTCTCACTAACAATGGGATGTTGCTTCAAGTATTGCATCTTTAATGCTTGCCTACTTTGCCTGTACCCCCTCACCTGTATTTCCTTTTACCAGGGCTAGCTTAACTCTGTTGGCAAAGTCAGCTACTCTGAAGTCCCATATTTTTGCCTTGGAATGGGATGATTTTGTTCTAGTGGCCAAATTAAAGCACACCATGTGATGGTCACTGGCCCCCAGGTGACCTTGTACTTGGAGATCTGTGATCCTTTCCCTGTTAGTCAGTACTAGATCTAGGATAGCTCTGTCTCTTGTGGGTTGTTGTACCAGTTGTTTGAGGCCCTCCCCCTGCAGGGAATCCACCATGTGTCTAGTTCTGGCAGATATCCCTGCTGGTATTGACCAATCTGTGTCTGGCATGTTGAAGTCTCCCATTATCAGAACCTTCCCTTTAGCTGTCATGTTTTGTATATCTTCTAACAGTAATGTGCCTATGTCCTCCCCCTTGTCTGGAGGCCTGTACACAACCCCAGTTCATATGGCTGTCCCATTTCCTGTTTCCAGAGTGACCCACAGTTCTTCTGGCTCCTTATGTGTATTCTGAATTTCTGTAGCTTTGATATTTTCATTGACATAAAGGGCCACTCCACCTCCCCTTTTTGCACCTCAGTCTCTTCCTAACAGTACATAGCCAGGTACTGAAGTCTCCCAAGTGTGGTTACTGGTAAACCATGTCTCGCTAATTGCTACTATGTCCAGTTTAGCCTCTGTCATTATTGCCTGCAGGTCTGGGATCTTGTTTCCCAGACTGCGAGCATTTGAGTACATGATTTTCCATTGGTCAGATTTTGGTGTGTTAGTTGTTGGACGAGGTCCGGCATTTCCCCTATGCATTGTATGGGGAGCCAGACCTTTTTCTTTACCTGGTGATGCAATGATCCAACGCTGGCCACCCAGCTGCACCAGTTCAGGCCTGCAATATCTTCTCCTCCTGGGTACCCAGACTGACTTTGAGGGGAACACTGGTACCAGTAGGGAGGGGGCTTATATTAATGCTATGTTGCTGTTGGAGGGTGGGCACTGGTTATGTTTTAATGGTTATATCAAGTGTTTTCTGAACTGCTATTTCTCTCTGCACCCCGTTTTCCCCCTCGGAAGCACCACTTGTGCTCAACACAAAATTCTCTGATGTACTTCACAGTGATGGCACAATACCAACATGATATTGTGCCATTCCAAAAGACAGTGTTTTTTGTGGGGGGGGGGCTACGCCTGTTGCTGTAATGGTATATTTTTCGGTTTCGCTGTCAGGGTGTCACGTTAGAGTGGGCCACTGCTCCCCCTCCCTATCCAATAAATTGTTTATTGTTGTTGTTTAATATTGTATGTGAGCACATTATTAGTGAGTACCTTTAACTGCATGTGTTTTAAAGTAAAGTGGTATTCTGTGTGCGGGGCTACTGTGATGGGCGGTGGGTAGGTACAACATCCCAGGAGGTTGTACTCATTTATAATCAGACCCATTTATCTAATTCTCTGGGTGGAGGCACCGTGCTATTTTATTATTTGCTGGAAATGAACCCTCATTTCCAGAACAACAGAGCCCAGGTCCCTCAACCTTGCTTGAACCAACAAGACAGGGGTAGTAGCCAAAAGTTACACTGTGACCCGGTTACATAAGAAAAAGCAGACATCCTAAATAGGTACTTCTTCTCAGTCTACACAATGGAGTAGGATGGAATAGACCACCAGGGAGCAACAGGAACAAGGGGGGAGGAGGACTCAAATACATTTTTTAGAAGAAAGAGTCCTGAAGGGACTTGCAGCTCTGAAAATGGACAAGGCTATGGGACTGGACAGGATGCATCCAAGACTAGAAGAACCAAGGGAGGTGCTAGCTGCCACATTGATGGTCTTATTCAATGGCTTGCTGGAATTGGGCATAGTTCTAGAGGACTGGAGGAGAGCAGATGTGGTCCCTCCACATAAGAGAAGAAGCTAGCAACTATAGGCTAGTGATCCTCACCTCAGTGGTGGGGAAATTAATGGAAAGACTGTTAAAGGAAAGGCTGGTAGTGTAGCTTGAATCAAATGAGCTGCAAGACCAAAGGCAACATGGATTTATGGGGGAGGTCATGCCAGGTGAACATGATGGATTTCTTTGACTGGGTAACTAGGAAAATAGATTAGGGGAGGGCAGTGGTCCTGGCCTATTTGGACTTTATCAAAGCCTTTGAACACTGTGCTGCACTGGAGACTGATTAAGAAATTGAGAAGCCTAGGGATGGGATCCAAAGTGGTAACTTGGATTTAAAAAACTGGTTAATGGATAGGTGACAGAGGGTGGTGGTTGATGGCACTCACTCTAAGGATGAAAAAGCGATCAGCAGGGTGTCACAGGGCTCTGTACTGGGACTGGTCCTCTTCAATGTCTTTATAAGTGTCATTGCAGATGAACTGGAAGGGAAGGTATGTCTTTTTGCACATTATACTAAAATCTATAATAGGGTGGACAATAAGAAGGGGGTGGAAAGAATGTATAGGGATCTAGGGAAACTCAAGGAGTGGTCAAAAACATGGCAGTTGGTATTCAATGCCATAAAGTGCAAAATTATGCTCCTATGGCATAGGAACCCAGGAACTGAGTATAGGATGAGGGGAGAAACATAGAATTTGATGGCAGATAAGGACCATCTGGTCCACCTAGTCTGCCTGTTTTTCCCTACCTACTGTATCACCACGGACCCTACTTAATCTCAGGCTTATCCCCCCTTTGTCTCATCTCTAAGGTTCCTTTATGCCTATCCGATGCTTTCTTGAACCCTGTTGCAGTTTTTGCCCCCACCACCTCTGCTGGGAGGCTGTTCCAGGCATCCACTACCCTCTCCATGGAGAAGTACTTCCTCACATCTTCACTTAGTCTACTCCCTTCCATATATATATTTTTTTCCAATTGTTTAACCAGGAGTGGCACACTAAGCTGAAAGCTTGTTTACAGATGTGACCTGGGAGCACAGGGAAGTTAAGTGACTTGCTCAGGGTCACACAGTATATGCAAGTAGCGGCTGTGGGATTCAAACCCAGGTCTCCAGATTTGCAGCTCAGAGCCTTAAACCACTGTGCTGTACTGTCAGTAACCATAACCTGTACTGTCAATCACTAAGCACAAAAGGGACCTTAGGGTTATTATCTCTGATGACCTCAAAGTGTCAGGGAAGTGTGAGAAAGCAGTAGGTAGGCCCATTGCAATGCTAGGATGCATTGGGAGAGGTATCTCCAGCAGGAGAAGGGAGGTGATGTTGACACTGTATTGCTCTCTGGTGAGACCCTACCTGAAATATTGTGTGCAGTTCTGGAGGCCGCACCTCAGAAAGGACATATGCCGGGTGGAGGCATTCCAGAAGAGGGCAACTAAAATGGTGCAGGGGCTGCCAAAAAGCCCGATGAGGAGAGATCTCAACATGTACATCCTGGAAGAGAGGAGAGAGAGAGAGAGAGAGAGGTGACATGCTAGAGAAGTGAAAAGGGTGCAGGACGGGAATCTCTTTCAAAAGAGGAAGAGCACCACAAGCAGATGGCATGCAATGAAGCTGGAGGAGAGGAAGTACTACTTCATTAAAAGAATAGTAGACACCTGGAATAGACTGCCAGCAGAAGTCGTGGAGGTGAAAATAGTAGGGGCTTCACGCATGCATGGGATAGTCATAAGGAAGTATTAAGGAATATGCAGGGAGGAGGAAGAGGGTCACTGGAGACCATGGAGGCAGATTAGGTGGGCAAAGCAGTCTTTTTCTGCCAACAAATTCTAGGTTTCTATATTTTCCCTCTTTTTTACCTACAAAACATCCCTTGTGTGTACCTGCAGGGAAACCACACTCCCTTTCCCTATCCGAGGAAGGTAGCAAAATCTGCTTCTAAGGCAATCTGCTCTGGGTCTGATAGCAGTCTCATGGAGTACTCCTCCTCCTCCTGGCTCTGTTGGCTATCAGTACTCCTCCTTATGGCTTTGTTAAGTCTTGTCTTAAACCTTATCTGGTTAACCAAATCAGATTTGATATTTTATGGCTTATCACTGTTTGTGATAAATTGCTGTTACTTAGTTCAACTGTTTATTCAAGTATTCACTCCGTTTCTTATCAGAATTGTTGTTGACTACTGCTTGAAACTGACTCTGTTAATTGGAAAGGCTATGTCTGGAGTTCGATGGCCAAGCAACCAGCCACTCACACTTCCTGAGCTATATAAGCAGTTCCTCTCAGCCTCATTGTGAAGCACTTTTTCTTTGCAGCTGAAGGCTCTGTCGGTTTGTCCTCTGAGCTGGTTGGGGCCTACCCCCCATCTGCTGCTCCTGCTTGTCTGCTGGATTTCTGGTGTGCTGGTGTTTTTTCCTGCTTCTGGTGTGTATTTTGCCTTCAGCTGCACTTGTTTCTTTTGTCTTTGTTCCATGTTTTCTGTGTTTGTGTGTCTTTGGTTCTGTTTTTTGGGTGGCTTTGTTTCTAAGCTCCTGACATACTGCTACTCCAGAGCTCATACAAATTCCTAGCAATGCAACTACAAACATCTGTATGTTCAGCTCAGCCATAGCTGCTTTCCATGTTGCATACTTAATTGCTTTCACCAGATTCTGGCTCATACTGAACTCTGGCTATACAGCTCAATCATGCTCAACTCATTCTACTTGCCTCATTACTGCAGTTCATTGCACTGCCTGTGACAGCTGCTTTCAGAGTATTATGCCTCCTTTATTTTACATTTATTGCAGTTTGCAACTCAGTGTACTCAATACAGATGCTGCTTCCATGTTTGTACACCTGCTTCAAGCTCTGAACCTTGCTATGCAGTTCAATCCTGTTATTCCCTTTATACACTGCTGTTCTACTCTGAGGTTAGCTAAAGCTCCTGCTGAGGCCATTAAATTAGCTTTAATATCTGCAAGTGGTTCTCAGCCCTTCCATCACTTCCTTGTTTGTCCTACAACGGGGACTGGGAGGTGTTTGGGGGGGTCATGGCCCATGTGGCAGATTATTACTGTTTTACATCCTGTCTTCGCTGCCGAAAATCTTCAGTTTGTCACCTTGATTTGGCTTTGCAATGCCTGGCTGGCTTGCCCCACTATTCAGTTCTGTTTCATTGCTACTATGTTATGCAGACCTACGTGCAGGTCCACTTATTACTACTCTGTTACTGACCTATGTGCAGGTCCACACTTGCTTACACAATCGTTGCTCATTGCTTATGCAAACCATTGCTTCATGCCTGCTGCTATCCCCTTGGCTTCAGCCTCTGGGATTCTGCTGCACTCAATTCTGCATTCGACCTTGCAAGGTCTCAGCACTCAATGCTCATTACGATCTCAGCACACCGTGCTCATTCAGCTCTCCAGCTTTTCAGCTCTCAGTCAATTTCTGGGGCATGCCAGTCATTCTATTCTGGCACAGGGTTCCTGCAGCTGATGGTTTCGCTCTGCATTTAGTCCGCATCTTGAGCATGTCCAACTTGGGGTGGGATCCTTCTCACCTGGCCCATAGCTGGGAATGTCCTCGCCCCGGGCTTGGCTTTAGCTGCCTGCTACATGACAGCAGCTCCTGGTGTAGAATTTAAGACTAGCAGTGAAGGGTGGTTATGATGATCTCCTTTGGCTCTAGTGTTCTACTATAATGGTTAGCCATTGACTTTAGTGGTTTCCCTAGCAAGGCACCTTCACCGCATTCTCCCTACGACTGCTTCTGGTTCACCTGGTTTGAGTGTAGGGTGGATAGGCCAGGTGAGTGCTTCAGTAGTCATTGCTCTCCTCCTCCGCGTTGGCTGCACATATTGTTGCAGAGTTTTCTCTCAACCTTCCATGGCATTCCTGCTAGAGGGTTTGAGTGAGAGCCTTCCTCCAAATTGGAATATTTTCCACCTCCCTTTAATTGGGTTTTCCAAATTGCAGCTGCAGACCCGTCACTAAATAAAGTATCCCAAGCCTGGAGGGAAGACACCCTAGGCATTGGATCCCCAGAGATTTCCTCCTCATAGGTTTTTTTTCTCTGCTCCATTGCCTCAGGTCATAACTGTAAGTTAGCATAGTAGTTTCCTCTTGTTTCTTTAAGAAGGTTCTGCTGTTGGATGGAGGAGGAGGATGTCCTGCCGTTCCCTCTCTCCTTTGAGGATCCCCTCATTCTCAACGCAAACCATCAGTATCATGCTACGCAAGCCTAGGCATTTCATTACGTTTCAAACTGAGCATCTCATTATATTATCAAACTGCCTATGCTTCTCTACTACTACATTACAGTTACTGCTCCTACGTCACTGTTACTGCTTGCTCATAAGCTTTGTGTCACCTCTTTCTTTGGGATATGACTGTACTACATTTCTTTTGGGGATTCCTAAGGTACCTTTAGCCATGGGAATTGTCCCGTGGCACCTCTAGGGGTGGAACCCTCTCTGAGGGTTCCTTGCCTTTTGTACCCCTACAGGGTGGTAATTCCTCTGGAACAGAGTGTGCGAATGGCCAAAACCAAACTAACACAGTTGCACAAGCATAGCACTATACTGGCTGTTCAGGACATTGAACTGGAAAGGCTAAGCCTGGAGTTCGATGGCCAAGCAGCCAGCCACTCCCACTTTCTGAGCTATATAAGCAGTTCCTCTCAGCCTCATTGTGAAGCACTTTTTCTTTGCCCCATCATCCTCCCCTCCTCCTCCAGTGACAGCACTGTCTCTCCTTAGGGGGATTCCTAAGGTACCTATAGCCATGGGAATTGCCCCATGGCACCTCTAGAGGTGGCACCCTCTCCGAGGGTTCCTTGCCTTTCGTACCCCTACAGGGTGATAATTCCTCTGGAGTAGATAGTGCGAACAGTCAAAACCAAAGTAACACAGTTGCGCAAGCATAACACTATAC
This sequence comes from Neoceratodus forsteri, assembly GCA_016271365.2. Lineage (NCBI taxonomy): Eukaryota > Metazoa > Chordata > Ceratodontiformes > Ceratodontidae > Neoceratodus > Neoceratodus forsteri. The sequence continues at coordinate 260,064,612 of JADMNL010000022.1, read as the reverse complement.
TGGCTGCGCAGGACATTGAATTGTAATTACTCACCTGAGGACCCACCTCAGTACAACCTCGATAGTATGGGAGATAGTAAAAGTAGGTAAACTCTTCCTTTTGATAGGAATATCACATAAGCATTGAAACCTTACCTCTCTATATATTGTATCAGACTGGCACACCTCCATCTTTGTCCTGCAATTTCATTATCTTGAGGATAGATTTTATATGGGGACTACAACAGACATCACATTAAGGCTTATTTCCTGGAATACTCAAGGTTTGCACCCCCTCCATCAAGTGGAAGTAGATGCTAACCCATTCTTAAAACAAGCCTTTGTTAATGCCGAATGTTTGCTTGCTGGTATTGGTATATTGGTAGTGCAGGAGTTAGAGAGATGCATAATAGGAATGGCAGTAAAGTATAGAAGCTGTGTGTGTAAATGAGTATAGAGTTACGTAGGTGAGTAGCAGGTTGAAAGTATATGTATGAAGAACATAAGGGGGAGGTGAGAAGGAGGTAACAGGAGTAAAATGTGTGGAACGGTAATAGTATATATAAAATATAAAGTATAAAATGTATTTCTGAGTTTGTACATGGCTCATAAAAAAAGACATTCAGTTGGGCCACTTAATGGTAATTCTGCTCTTTGTCCTGGTTTATTCTAAATTTGGGGTGGAGGCAAACACAGAAGTGAGCCAATTTTAGAGCCACACTTAAAGAATTAGAATTAAAATATCGAGACATAGAATTTAATTGTAAAAAGGATTATCTTTGTAGCATAAGTGGATGGCTTAATAGACAGTGCATGGTAGTCTAACTTTTACAAGATTTTTTTTTTTGGGGGGGATTGTAAAAAATTAAAGATTGAAAGCCACAATATCATCCCGCAGCTGCAAGTTAAGTAACCATAAGATAACATTAAAGTTTATGGGCAAATACTTAGATGGCAAACTAACATACTAAAAGACAGCAGATTAGGCCTCATGGTCTGTAGTGTGTCTGCTCGGTAGCCAGCAACTCTACTGGGTGCCTGATTTGCTGTGCACTCCCCCCCCTAGAGAGGAACTTTCCTGGCTTCAGTTTCCCCATGTACCTGTCCCATCCTCTCTTGAAACCCTCCACTGTGCCCTCATGTACCAGGCTCCAGGCAGCGCTTTCCATGGATCCACCACCCTTTCAGCAAAATAGTGTTTCCTTTGCTCTCCCCCCATAACTCCCCCCCTCCAGCCTCCACTAGTGCCTTCTGGTTGTTCCCTCCTTCTTAAACCTGAACATCTCCTCAGCTCTCCCGTTGTTGATCCCCCTTTACATACTTAAAGACCTCTATCATGTCCTCCCTATCTTTTCTCTCCTCCAGTGTGTACAGATTGAGCTCCTCCAGCCTCTCTTCATAGGGTCTACTCCTCATGCCCCAGATCATCTGGGTCACCCTCCTCTGTACCCTCTCCAATTGAGCAAGGTTTGTCTTTAGGTGTGGTCTCCAGAATTGCACACAATACTCAAGGTGTGGCCTGACCAGGACATTATTCAGACAGAGGATCACCTCTCTCTCCTCCTGGAGGTAATTCCCCTGGCTATGCAGCCCAGCATCCTGTTTGCCTTTGCTGCTGCTCTGCGATAAATCTCAGTGTTATTCATTTTGACGTCCATCACCACCCCAAGGTCCCTCTCGCCAAATGAGGCCTGCAGTATGTCTCCCTTCAGGGTATATGCATGGCCCAGGTTTCTGGCCCCCAGGTGCAACACCCTGCACTTCTCTGCATTAAACTTCAGCCCCCACTTCCTTGACCATCTGTCCAGGGCATCCAGGTCCCTCTGTAGTGCCAGTCTCCCCTCCTCCCCATCTGCCAATGCTCCCAGCTTTGAATCATCTGTGAAGAGACTCAGTTTACTCCTAATACCTCTCCCTATGTCCAAGACATAGGCACTGAACAGAAGTGGCCCCAGGACCGATCCCAGGGGGACCCCACTAATGACACTTCTGGGGGAGGAGACTATCCCACCAACCACCAGTCTCTGTACTTGCCCCGAGATCCAATTTTCTATCCACCTAAGCAATTGTCCACCCACCCCCATCTTCCCCAGCTTGGTCATCAGGGCATTGTGGGGAACCAAATCAAATGCCTTGCTGAAGTCCCATTAGAGGACATCCACCAGCATATTCCTGTCCAGGGCACTCATCACCTAATCATAGAAATCAACAAGGTTGATCTGGCATGATCTCCCTGGGACAAAGCCATACTGCCTATCGTCCAGGTGCCCCATCCATTCCAGCTCTTCCCCAAGCCTCTCCTTGATAACACCCTCCATCACCTTGCCTACCACGGATGTTAAGCTAAGAGGCTTGTAGTTCCCCATCTCCTCTCTAGACCCCCCCCTTTGTGGATAGGCATGACATGGGCCACCATCCAATCTTGAGGCACCCACCCTGTCTGCAGGGAGATGTTGAAGAGTGCAGCTAGTGGAGGTGCCAGCATATCCGCCAGCTCCCTCAGCACCCTTGGATGAAGCTTGTCTGGTCCCGGCACATTCTCAGTCTTTAGCGACTGAAGGGCCGCCCTCACCCTGTCCACCATGATTATGCCCTCCCCCCATTGCCTGTCCTTCCTGTCAGCCCCCCTCTAGTTTTGACTCATCCTCCATCCAGGCCTCTTCCAGTTCACCAAACTCCAAGTGACCTACCTTATTTGTGGTCCCACCATCCCTCCCATCGGGCAGTGTGGACCCCTCCTCCCTCGGTAAAGACTGAGGCAAAGTACTCATTTAATATCTCAACTTGCTCCCCTGCTTCCTGAGCACATCCTTTTCTCCCCCTATATACTTAAATAACCCCTTCCCCCCTCCAGATACCCCTGGCCAGGTTTTGCTCCAGCCTCACCTTGGCCACTCTGACCACCCTGGTGACCCTCCTGGACATCAGCTCGTACTATGCCCACTTCTTTTGTCCCCTTGAATGCTTGAAGTATGCATAGGCAGCCTTTTTCTCCCTCACAGCCTCCTGAACCTCCTGGGTCCACCAACATGGCTTTCTGGCCCTACAGTGCTTGCGCCTTACTCTCGAACAGGTCCTGGTAGCCTCCTGCACCCCCTTTTTAATGGTGTCCCATCTGGTCCCAGCATCCATATCTGGCCTTAACTCATCCAAATACCCCTGAAGAATCCTCCCCATGCCCTCAAGGTCTGCTCCCCTAAAGTCAATAATGACAGTACTCGTGTGGTCTCTCCCCCCCCGGTACAAGGCATGGTCACTTCCTGTTAATGGGCTGCTCACCTCCAGACCCCTAATCTGGTCACTGTCTGCTAGGACCACATCCAAAATCCGGCCCTCCTTAGTTGGTTCCAAACCTGCTGGCTAGAAATGTGAACTGAAAGACATCCATCAGCCTCTGCTTCCTGGCTACTGGGGAAGCCATAGTGCCCCAGTCTGCCCCCGCCATATTTAGGTCCCCCATGACCACCACCCTGCCTCTTCCCAGTCCACAGTGGCCCCTAATATTCTCCACCAGCTTGTCCTCCAGGTCCTCCGCCATTGCGGAGGGTCTGTACACAACCCCTATTTTCATTTTCTTACCCCTCTTCATTTGCAGGATTATCCAAATCGCCTCCGCCTGCCCTCCAGCCTCCTCCACTTCAAACTGACAAATTGTGGTGTTTATTTCACTTGCCATGAAACCGCTCCTGTTCTTAGAATCATCTTGGTGCAACATTTTTTTTTTCTGTTGGACTGACGCTCCAAGGAGGCAGTATAGCGCAGTGGTTTAAGGCTCTCAGTTGTAAACCTGCAGACCTGGGTTTGAATCCCACAGCCCCCCGCTTGCATACTGTGTGATCCTGAGCAAGTCACTCATCTTCCTTGTGCTCCCAGGTCACACCTGGAAACAAGCTTCTCCTTAGCGTGCCTTTCTTGGTTAAACAATTTCCCCTTCCCTACACAAGTCTAACTTTCATTCTGTATTGAGTCTGCCTGCTAAAAAAGGGGGAAGGGGGAAGAGATGTATGTCAGTGACAGAGTGATTTTCTTCAATGTAGAGTCCGATAGAGAGCGTGGACTCTGTCATGGGGGATAAGTGGTATGGCAGGCTTTTTTTTTTTTTGATGGACCAAAACTAGCATGGGGGAAGTGATGGGGGGGCATAAGTTTTGCACTGGCTGGGATTGTGTTCTTTTTTTTTGGTTTTCAATGTTGAGCCAGCGAGGGGGAAGCACGAAAAGTGTGGTAGAACTGCCAACAAACTGCGGCTCATGGATGGAGGCCTCCTCACACTAGGGGAGCACAATTGCTACGGACCTATGGCTCATGGGAGAAAGCCCCACTCTCTTGAGGGGCACAGGGAGAATCGCCTCTGAGCCACGACTACAGGTGAGGAACAAATGAAAGACAAATTGTGGCGTTTATTTTGCTTACAATGAAAGTGAAATAAACTAAACTGTCATGAAACAAATTGCGCTTAGAAGGATATTCAGGTTGTTTCCCTCCTTTTGCCCAAAGATATTTCTTGCTGAGCTGATGGCTAAGTTTGCCTGCTGCATTTTGGTTTTATAGGATTATTTGTCAGATGTATGTGTTCTTTTTGCTTCCACTGACATATTGACTTCTTTGATCATGCCAATATGTCTGTTTGCTAGTTTCTTATGTTGTTGTATATTATTCTGTAACTTATTGGCAGGCAACTCATACACAGAGCTGGCTGGCCGAAGAGCTTTTCCAGCCAGAAAATATTATTTTCTGCCCAGTGTATTTTAAAATATTTAACTTGTAAAGCCCCTTCCCGGTACGAGCCGAGCAGCTGACTGAGCACTGTAGCCCCACCCCAAAATGTAGCATAATCATGAGGTATGGTCTGGGACAGCACTGCAAGCTATGAAGAATGTAATGTAATGGGGGGAGGATGGTGTTGTCTAAATGTATTAGGAGTATAATCACTGGCATATCAATATTAGGCCAATACATGTAAATATATGAACATACAAACATACGAATGTTGCCAGCAGCAAAAGGCCATCCTGATCTATCTAGGCTGCTCGAGATTGCAGGTAACTCCCAATTCAGCAGCTGCCCCACCTCCACTCCCCTTCCCTCCCTTTACCCTCCCCTTTGTCCTGTGCCACCCCTTCTTGAAGCATTCCACCGTGTTACATGCCACCATCTCAGCCAGTACTGCATTCCACTTTGCCACCACCCTCTCTGTAAAGAAATGATCCCTCACCTCCCTCCTGAATCTACCCCCATCCAATCTCACATCATGGCCCCTAGTTTCTCTTCCCATCCTCCTCCTGAAAAGACCCTCTGTGTCTGTTTCGAGTATCCCCTTAATGTATTTGAAGATCTCAATCATGTCCCCCCCCTTCCTCCTCTCCTCCAGTTTGTACATGTTTAACTCTCTTAGTCTGACCTCATAGGGCAGTTCCCCCAGGCCCTAATATTAAATGCATGCTGAAGATAGACAATTACATTAGAATTTTTTTTTGACCATAATTCGTATTCAGACATTATCTAAAAGTAGACAATTCCTGAAGAACACCTATAGTTGAAATGTTTATTCGAACGTTATTTAATATTTTCAGCACAGTATACAAAGAGTCATCACCCTGACTACCTTCTGCTGCCCCAGTGTTTAGTGACAGACATCCTAAATGTATGCCAACGATTATACTCCTAATACATTTAGGCAACCCCATCCCCCCCCATTACATTACATTCTTCACAGACTGCCTGCAGCACCATCCCAGACCTTACCTCATAATTCTGCTACATTTTGGGGGTGGCGCTACAGTGCTCGGTCAGCCACTCGGCTCGTACCAGGAGGGTACAAGTGGGGCCTTACAAGTTAAATATTTTAAGATACATTGGGCAGAAAATATGGATGATGACACCACACATGGCAGGGCAAGCAATCCACTAAAGCTCTACAGTGAAATATCCAAGTCAGAGGTGTTCAGATCAAAACTTTTAGGACCTGCCCAGCCAGGGCTGTAGCTGAATTTTCACTTGACCCTATTAATTACAATGAAATTAGCTCTCTTTTTGTACTTGCCCTTCAAGGAAATTAACTTGCCCCAGAAATGGGGCAATGGGATTTGCACATCCCTGGTCCAAGTGCCATGTAGCTCTCTCCCTCCTCCTGGGCTTTCCAGAAAAATAGGGTACTGGTTCCCAAAACTCTTTAGTGCACGCACCGCTTATTCTGCAGATTCATGGAAACCTTACCAGGCTGAAGCTGTGGCCTCCTCACATGCAGTCTTGCAACACTCCATTACCAATGGCACTCCTCCAAATTTGTCCCCACCTGCAAACACACCAAATCCCCTCTTCTGAGAAGTCCACCTCAGGCCCCAGGGCTACTGGTAGTAAACCTTGAGGGGGCACCCCCAGGACTTCCCCTCCTTTTAACCCCTGAACTACTCTGATGACTAGGGCACAAACCAGGTTCTACTCACTCCACCTCCACTGTGCAGAAGTCTAGTGCTGTTTATTGAGACCTCCTTGCAAACAAGTGTCTGACCAGGTACAACCCAACAGCATTGGATGGTACCACACTTGTGTCCCCAATTGGGGATCTACAATGAGAACTGACACCCTGGACTAAGTCCTGAACCAGCCTCCTGTCATGCACCTCATGAGCCCACTCCTACAGTGCCATCTAGATGCCTTGCACCCTGTGACTGCACTGGCATGGCCTGCAAGAGTTCACCTGACCTGAACCCAGTTAATTGCATTGGACTAACTCTCTGGGGTGCCCACGGCCATCCAAAGATAAGTACCCTGGAGATATGATACTCCAACACCCTACCCACTCTCATTTTGCTGACTCAAGGACCTTTAAAATACTTTGGTAATATTAAATGCATATGCTGAAGATAGACAATTACATTAAAATTGATTTTTGACCATAACTCTTCTTCAGACATTATGTAAAAGAGAAAAAAAAGCAGTTTGTCTCTTTTTTTCTTGTAGGTAATTCCTGAAGAACACCTATAGTCAAAACATTTATTCAAATGTTATTTAATATTTTCAGCACTGTATACAAAGAGTCATCACCCTGACTACCTTCTGGTGCCCCTCAATATTTAGTGACAGACATCCTAAATGTATTTTTATACTCAGTTCATAAAAAAAGACATTCAATGGTCACATAAAGTTAACAGTGCACCAAGAAGCAGACATGAATGGAAAACTGTGTGCAGCAGAATACAGGCAGTCCAAAACCCTCGTTGCAAAAGTCATGTCGGCATCAGGCTAGAGGGAGCACAATTCCTGAAACTAAGAGAATTGCCAATGTTGGGGGTCAGGAAGGCAGCTCAGAAGAAAGCGTGTGACGTTTTACAGGGTAGAGCGATACACCTGGGCAGTAAGTGGGTTGATTGTTCACTATGAATAAGTGCAGATTGGATCATGAAACAGCACTCAAAACTGTTGACTACTGTACCGTAATGCCACTTACTAGTTGAGATCTGGCTTTGAGCAAAGGCAGAACTGATACTGCAGTGAGAACACTAAAAAGTCAAGCAATTCAGCACTCAAACATGCATACAGCAGTAGCCAGGAAAATGTCAAAACTTATGGTGACCATTAGAAGCAAGGGGTGGTCATCATTGGAGGACAGGTCAGAAGCACAGCAAAAGGTACTGAGGATGAGATGAATGCAGCAGGCTGTGATCAGGAGAACGGAGATCCACCGGTAGAGAAGGCAGTATCCCATAGCAGCAGACAAGTGGGCAACCTCAGTTTAGAGTAGAATATGGTCATTATGGAGTCTTGTAGCAAAGCAGTGAGAGAGCAGGATAAAGTTGACACTCCCTGCAGATGCCACCCCTGATCACAGTACGTGAAGCAGTGTTCAGTGGCATCAGGGTGAGCCATGCTACAGAGCCCGTTCAGGCAGGAACAGAGGACCATGGAATGGCCCCACTCTGAAACTGCAGGATTGAATCAGACATCACCAGTGCATGGGGTAAGGGTCCCAGAAGCGATGGCTGAGTGTACCCCATGAGAAACGGCAGCAACAAAAGTCAGGCACCAGCACAGGAATGGTCTTTTGAGCAGAGTTCACACCAGGCAGGTCTCCGGAGGACAGATGCGGAGTTAGAAGGCAGTGCGGAAGGTGACATCTCCCCAGAGCACTGGCAGAGAAGTGAAGCAGTCATAGGAGCAGACTTTTATTTTTTCTGGGGGGGGGGCAACAAATGGCCAGAGGTCTGGGGGCCACCAAGGCCCTTAGAAGCTCTGGGGTGTTTAGTGTTCTGTGGTGCAAATAAAATACTATATACAACCAGAAAACTCTGCCCAAACAATCATGAAAAATAGAGGTGCCATCTCTCTCATTCTTGTCCCCAGCCAAATTGTTGCCTCTTTCCCACCCAGCATCAGAGCATGGGCATTTCTCTGGTGAATAGGCAACATACTCCCTTCTCAAAACAAGTAGATGTCCATTGTCACCTCTGTCCATTAAACAGGTCTATGTACACACACACCTCAGTGTGCTTTTCCTGGAGAAAAAAAGTACAAAAACCTTTTCCCTCTTAGCAACACAATGGAATTTATTTATTTCAACTCTAAATCTTACTCTTAAGGAAAAGATTCTGCAGGGCCAGGGGATTAGCCATAAAATGCCACTCATACAGAGCACTAAGTTGAAAGATGGTTGCCAGCCATATCCCACCCTCCCTGTCCCGACTCACATCAGACAGACACACATACACATACTTGCTCGCCTCACCCCCCTCGGTGTCCTGCCCCCCCACATGCTTCCCCCTCGTGTCCTGATGCTCCCCAACCCCATCCCACCCTCCAGTGGCAGTGCAAGAACCAGACAGGCACAGTATAAACTACTGAGTAAACCTCCAACCCTGATGAGCCAGACCATTTATTTTTCCCTGACCATCTGCAGTCTGCTGCTCTGCACCCCCAAAAAAGCCACCCAATCTCTCAACTCTCTCTCTCTCCGTCTCACTTCTCAGGACCTAATTTAAGGTGCAGAAAAGAAATGGACTAGTCTGTCTGTGACTGTAGTCTGTGAGATTGTCATGACTGTGTTGCATTACTTACTCTGCCCAGTCCAGCCTGCTGTCAGTATGCCACCACAGTACTTTTCAAGCCACCCGTCCCAGGTCCCAACTCCTGACTCGAGACCGAGTCACCACTCACCTCACATGATTCACCACCCTGCTGTAGCTGCTTGCTTTTAGTCATCAAACACCTGAAGCTGAAAGAGACTAATGCACACCAATGTGGAAACAAACTGAACCTCAAGTGGAATTGCAGTCAAATCAACTGCAATTTCTGCAAGTCTCAAATAAATATATATAATTTTAATGGGTTCATCACTATATATCCAAGGCACACTGCCTTAAGGGTAGCTGGTCCATTCCACTGGGGTGTCAAACAGACGAGGCATACTGATGAGTCCTGGTAGGACGAAACATGTGTCTATGTCTTCTGTTAGCACCCTTTGCAAACTGTGTGAGAGGCCTTTCGGCACCATGCAATTCTGCTTAAAGTTGGACCAGCATAACATTCTTTGGTGATTTGCATATGCAGCCCATGATGCTTTGCATTGTGGGGGCATTTGTGATTTTGTGTGTATATATATTGTAATGAGTAGGGAACAGAGCGATTCAGAACGATTATTGTAGTGGAACTACTGTGCGGAAGGTAGGACTCTTATTTCCTTACCCAGAGGGAAGTGAAGTGTTCAAATAGTCACTATATGGTGTTATTTCAGTGTTACAGTAGCAGTGTACACTTCCTGCACACTTCATTTCATAATGCAGTCCATCAGTGTTTAATCAGTGCATCTTCAGGTCTCTTTTTGTGTACATGCAGTGTTGATACAGTGTGTGCGAATTATGTTAATTAGCACTGTAATCACACTGCAAAAGTACTGCAATTAGCAGTGTTTTCAACACTGCCTGAAGCAGTGTTGCATTGCTTTTTCAGTGTGTGCGAATTATGTTAATTAGTACTGCATCAACACCTGTAGTGCACTTCAGTGTGCAGTGTGATTTTGGTAGCACTCCTGTCAGCAGTGTTGTAGTTCAGTTTCAGAGTATTAGGCTGCATTAAAGATGGCGTCGCATAAAATTCAGCAAAAATAAAACAGTATTCATCTGCAAGTATCTGCAACCTCAGCAAAGGAAGCTTTGCTTAAGGGCTCCTGAGTAAGAAAGTCGTCTGAATTCTAAAGATGATGGAGATTTTGGGGAGCTATGTCTATAGGAGGTATTAAAGTCTGTTACCCCATGTTTGACTCAAAGTCACAAGGAAGGGGTGGACATTTAGGTAAAGGAATGACCAACAATTGTTCTGGTTTGCAGAAAATGGTATGGGAGCCTCAATGATATGCAGGTCCTTGCCAGTATTTCCAGGTTCATCCTCAAAAGGAGAAGAGAGCCTCTTCGGACTGGGAGCACATACACGGTGTGGAAAATTATTTTCGGCATCAAGGGGCTGTTCGAGTGAAGTGTGTGTGTGTGTGTGTGTGTGTGTGTGTGTGTGTGTATATATATATATCTATAATGGGATTATCAATCACATTGGACAAACACCATTAGATGACTGTGCATATATCGGAGTGCAACCACACACCTGCACTTTTACTCCCCTCCAAAACAATTTTGCCATTTTATAAGATAGATCGATAACCCACTGTGTAGTGTGTGGAAGCGCAGTGATATACACATGGCTTGGGTGGTTGACGCCACTCGGCCTGTGGCCTCATGTGCAACAACACACACCAAGGTGTGCGTGTATCAGAGCGTGACCGCACACCCTACAGTGGGTTATCTATCACACACACACACACACACACACACACACACACACACATATATATATGAGACAGTACTTGTTGCAAAACAAAAACACTACATTAATGCAGGCATTAGAATGCAAAGTACACAAAGCAAGAAAATGAAAAACAGGGTTTGAGCCTCACGAGTCTTGGCAAATTGGTTGTGTGGTGTTCCCTTGAGCTCCCAACCTTGATGCCCATCCCATACTCCCAAGCCCATAGCCTCCTTTCTAAAGCACAAGGTACAGCTCCAACCCAGTGCCTCCCATAGCAGCCATTCGTACCTGTAAAACAAGAACAGCAATGGGCTCACAAAGGATCTGCAGCTTGTTATGAACCATTATATAACAAACAAAGTAGGGTAAACAAAAAAACAATACTTATCTGATACATATGGTCAGTGTCCTCCTACTCCCAGTCAATGTCCTGTCAGACCTGTAGATATAAAAGGGAAAATGGGTCAGTATGAAAAATAAAAATACTGGTCAGCTGGGAAGGCTCTGTAGAGGTTAAAATAAAAAAAAGTGGGTGGGGGGGGAGGATACCAGACCTGTACCACACCATCAGCCTGGCTTTTAGAATGGACTTGGTCACTCAGGGGATGTCATGGTTGGGGGAGGGAGGAGGACTCCTTGACCGTGCCCCTAGAACTGATCTTTTTTTGGGGTAGGTCGTCATGTTGCTCCACACATCAACCAACACAGGGCAGGATAAAAACACCAAGGAACAGATATTCAAGACACAATGAATGCTTCCCTGGTGGTGTAGTGGATCCCCCCTCCCTTTTCCCAATCTTCCTGTAGAATACATAGGAACACAGGTATGTGATGGCAGAAAGGGACCGCAAGCCCACCTAGTCTGCCCAGTTCGCCTAGATATCCACTAGGCCTTTTCTGTAGTCCCCCCGTGCCAGTTGCCCTCTGTGCTTATCCCATGCCCTCGTGAACCCTCCCTCCATTTCCCTCAGCAGCCCATTCCAGTTGTCCACCACCCTCTCAGTGAAGAAGTACTTCGTAATCCTTCCTCGAAGTCCCCCCCCCAACCGATTTGGAATTTCCAACTAATATCCATTGCAGTATAGCACACCACAGCAGGCCAACTGTGACCATCTCTAGGCAGATATACGCAGACACAACCAGTCCCAGAACTCCCTGCAGCTGGCAACAGGCAATAGAAGTTCCAATAGCCTGCAGTGCACATTTGAGCCTACACAATCTCTTATCAGATGTTTTCCACTTCTGCTCTTCTCCAGAGGATAAGTCAGTCTGTGACAGAACTTAGCCCAGGGAGTTCAGTGGGGCCAGTAAACCAAAGATGAGAGCCTATATAAACTCTTAACATGCACTGTAGGACAATCTCCCACCGCAAAGGACTCCAGGATCTGCTGCAAATGAAGCTGTCGGTGCAGGATCCAGCAAAACCAGTCATCATAATCCACTACACTACAGCACACAGCAGGCAAACCAAAATGTTTCCACATGCAAAGTGCACATTGGCACCAGACCCACACTTCTGTGGGACCCTTGACACAAGCCAGCCAGTGGGTATTGTGGTAAGGAGGGACAAAACCTTTTACATGCAGGTACATTAGGGGAGAAAAGGAAGGCAAGCGGAGATATTGAATGTCTGAAATGGGTGGATGGAGGGAGGGTAAAAGATGACTGCCAAAAACCAGAAATACTGAACAAATACTTCTGTTCATTTTTTACAAAGGAAGGGGCAGGAAATGGGCCAGCATTAATAAGGATAGAGAGATCATAGAAAAGGACACAGCTCACTTTGCAAAAGAGAGGATCCTCATAGAACTGGCAGCAATAAGGCTATGGGCCAGACAGATGCACCTCTGGACACTGAGGGGAGCTAAGGGAGGTGTTAGTAGGGCCTCCGACTACCCTGTTCACCCTGTCTTTGTAAACTGGTGACATGCCCAGGGATTGGAGAATTGCTGATGTGGTCCCACTATACAAAAGTGTTAACAGGGAGGATGCAGGAACTACATACTGGTCAGCCTGACCACAACTGTGGGAAAAGTAATGGAAATAATGCTGAAGGAAAGAATTGTGGAGCACCTGGTCGTCAATGGTCTATAGGGGAAGTGGGGGAAGGGAACATTGTTTAACCAGGAGTAGCACACTAAGCTGAAGCTTGTTTCCAGATGCAACCTGGAGCACAAGGAAGTTAAGTAACTTGCTCAGAATCACACAGTATGCACTTAGACGGCTGATGAATTCAAACCCAGGTCTCCAAATCTGTAGCTCAGAGCCTTTACCCAATGTGCTATACTGCCTCCAGGACCCAAGGCAGTTTGGTTTTATGGGAGACAGGTTGTGCCCGACAAACTTAACTGAGTTTTTTGACTGGGTAACAAGGAAGGTGGATGGAGGAGGATGTGGCCTACCCAGATTTCAGCAATGCCTTTGCCACATAGAAGGCTGGTAAATGACCTGGAAGGCTTAGGGTTGGAACAGAAAATAACAAGGTGGGTGGAGAACTGGTTCAAAGACTGAAACCAGAGGCTGGTGATAAGGCAAATGGGGTGCATTCCAGGGTGGCAGTGGTGTGCCTCAGGGGTTGGTGCTGTACCCATCCTTTTTTAATATCTATAGCAACGATTAGCCCAGTTCCAATCAGGGGAGGAGAGTTGTTCTTTCCAGACTGGGGCTTGTCGCTGGAAGTGGTCTGGGCAGGCATTCTGGGGCTGCATCGGCAGTGGGAGAGGATGGGATTACATTGATCTACAAGGAAGCTCTTGTTGGTGGGGGGACAGGCCATGCATACCGGGTCCACATTGGCCACAACTTTGCAAGCCGGCAACTCAGGAAGGAGCGGCCAATTAGTGAATAGGGCGCGAACCTCTGACTGTGTGACTGGACCATAAAAGGCAAATAGTCGAGTCGTAATCAGAGGAGGAGAACTGTTCTTTGTTCCACACCACCCACCCTGGCCCCGACCTCTATTAAATGGTCTGTGAGGGCGGAGGTGAACTGGAACACTAGGAAGCTGGATTGTTATTGATTGGGAGAAAAAGGGTCCTGGACACTCTGCTACTTGGGCAACACTGACTACTACCAGGAAGGGGCATAATGAAGCAGACTGTATAAATGACTGTGTATGCCAACTACATCTGAGGGAGTAGGCAAACTATGTGTGAATTGATTACTGCTAGAGCCTCTGAGCTGGCTAGTGTTGTGATGGGCTAATTTTGCTTGTGAACCGTCTACTGCTAGGGCTAGAAAACTGGCTACTGTCAAGAAAGAGGGCAAATTGCTGTAATCCGAGAGGGAAAACTGCTTGGGTTTCAGTGCAACACTGACTGAATTATTTCTGTTAGAGGGCCGCATTGCTCACCTAAAATGAGGGTAGACTTTGGGGTGGCCATAGCGGGCACCTTCGGTAGAGTGATTGGGTGTACAGGGTGCGGGGCTGCAATAATATTAAATTGGACAAGGAGGTTCAGAGGGTGCCTCTGTGTTTTCAGTTGCAGGTCTTAGGGAGGAAGTAGAGGGGATCATGAAGGCAGCTGGAAGGCGGAGGGTGGGAGAAAAGGTGGTGGAAAGGACCCCAAGGAGAGTACACGAGGGCCAATATGGTATAACCTAGGAAACAGGTAGACAAGGATCATATGGTTACCCAGGAGGGGTGGGGCACGAAACAAGCAATGTACGGAAATCACTTCGTAGGGAGGTGGCTGACCAGAAGGAGGTGGGACAGGAGAGAGCAAGTCAGGGGCAAGCATCACACTTACTAATCTATTCACCTTGCTATATACGGGAGATGAGGTGGAGAGGCTGGTGAGAGGAGGGGAGCAGGCAGACAGAGAGGGTTTGGTCAGTAAGCTGGGGGAGATGGGGCAGGAGAGAGAGCCAGATCGACAGAAGGGGGGGAGACATTAGCCTAGGTGGGAGGGAGGTGGGGAGGAAGGGGGAGTGCAGAGTGAAGCCAGGGTGGGAGAAGGGAGGACTAGGGTCGGGCAAGCATCCAGGTTAGGGAAGTCAACCAAGGATAAGGAATACTCTAGATAGGCCAGCTTCAGGGCGGGAGAAATCAGATGAGGTGGAGAGGAGAGGGCAGAGGGAGAAACAGCAGATGAGGTAAAGGATGCAGAACTTGGGGGGGGGAGAGGCAAGGGGGGAAGCAGTAGAAGGGAGCCTGGATAGGGGATCTGAGGATACCAGCCCAGAAAGAGTCCATGGAGATCTGGGTGTGGGGGCAATCTGTGCCACCCAGGAGGTTGGGGGGACAAGGAGCAAGCTGGGAGCTACAGGTAGAAGAATGAGCATGGTAGGGCAAGCATGGAGCTTCTGAACCCCAGGCTGAGAGGGACAAGAGAAGTAAGCTGGGGTTGATGACAGAAGGAGGAGCCTGATGGAATCTAACAGGCCAGTAGGGAAGGGGGGAAGGTGATCCTGCTGTGACTCCATGACCTGAGGCATCCATTGGGAGGGGGCGGGGAGGAAAAAGCAGTCCAGTCAAGGCTAAATGTATCCCAGGCCTAGCTATACACAAGGCCAAATTCCAGCTATAATCGATAGCATTGAATGGTGGAACCCCAGACGAACATCTGGTAGAAACAAATGACTAGAGGGAACAGTGAATCAGAAATCCAGGCAAGATTCCGGGAACTGGCCAGGGTTTACCACTCTATAGAAGCGTAATCTCCTTCTTGAGAGATTCTGCCAGTACCTAGGTGTCCAGGGAGACCAAACATAAACTTACAGCTGTGGGAACCAGTGGCTCAGGGACTGGCGAGGGCAGAAGGGTATGGGCTGGTGAGGGACTGGGGATACATGGGAGGACAGGGGTTACATGTCAGGGATAGGCTACACCTCAACTTGGAGGGAGGGAGAACTCAAACTAAATCTTACTGGATTCATAGTCAGAGGTGGAGTTTAAACTTGTAAGGGGGTTAAGTAAAAGTAGCGTCCAGGAGGGCTGCCTCAAGGGTCCAGGTCCAGGGCATGAAATGCAGGTAATCTGGCGATCTAAATCCATCCAGAGCTGAAAAAGAAAAGGGCATCTAGGACTGTTCAGGGGTCCGAGATGACTGGAGAAGGGAGAGGGTCAGGATGGAGGACAGTCCCGATTAATGCCATAGAGCATGGGCAACCAAATGCCCAAGCTCCAGGCGATGCTGGTTGAGGATCAGTGGATGTGGCAGCAATTACTGAGACATGGGCCACTCAGAAAAATGACTGGGACCTAAATTTGGTGAGCTACAAAATATTCAGGAAGGATAGAGGAGAGGGAAGAGGAGGGGGTGTAGCGCTGATAGTCAAAAATGACAGCGTTGAGTGGAGTGGAGGAGGCTGTAGGGGGAGGTGGAGGAGATCTGGGTAACCCTACAAAAGAGGGGAGGTAAAAGATTGAAAATAGGGGTGGTGTACAGAACCTCCAACGATGGAAGAGGCCCTGGAGGACAAACTAGTTGAGAACATCAAGGGGCACTGTGACCATGGAAAGGGTATGGTGGTGATCATGGGTGACCTTAATATGCTGGGGACAGACTGGGACACTATGGCATCATCTGTGGCCAGGGAACAGAGACTGATGGATGTGTTACAGGATGCCTTCCTGGTCCAGCAGGTGGAGGAACCTACTAGGGAGGAGCGGATACTGGATTGTGTCCTAGCAGACAGTGACCAGATAAAGGGCCTGGAGGTGTGCAGCCCGCTGGCAGGTGGTGATCACACTACAGTATCTGGAGGGGGGGGGATAACCATTCTAATACAGTAGTAGTGAACTTCAGGGGAACCGACTTCATGGGCATGGGCAGGATTCTACAGGGGAGCTTGGACAAGATTAGGCCGGACATGGATGCTGGCAGCTTGTGGGAGGCCATAGAGAAGGGGGGTGCAGGAGACTACTTACTCTTGTACAAAGGTAAGGTGTAAGCATGGTAGAGCCAACAAACCCGTGTTGGTGGACCAGGGGAGGTGCAGAGGCAGTGAGGGATAAAAGGTTGCCTATGCATGTTTTAAGTGCTCTGGGGGATATAGGGAGAGAGGGGTATGAGTTGATGGTTGGAAGGGTCACTACAGTGGTGAGGGAGCCAAGGTGAGGAGGAGCAAAACCTGGCTAGGGATATCCGAAGGGGAAAAGGGATTCTATATATACACAAGGAGAAGAGAGAAAAGGAGAGCACAGATCAGCATGATTAGGGACTGGAGGAGGATGGACTCAGGGAGGCAGGGGGAAATCAGGCAGAGGTGCTAAATGAGTACTTTTGCCTCGATATTTATGGAGGGAGGTATGATCCTCCCAGCCCAATGGAAGGAAGGGAGCCAGCAGAGTTGAGAGGTCAGATGGCATTGAGAGGACTGAAAGAAATTGGGGTACAGGCTGGGCTAAGTCTAGAAGGGATGGGTGGTTAAATGAGAGGGTGGGCTGGGAGGGAGGGAGGAAGAAATCACAGTGGAAAGGGAGGGCCCTTTGGACACTAAAAACTGATAAGGCACCGGGCCCAGATTGGCTGCATCTGAGGGTTATGAAGGAATTGGCCGATGAGCTAGCAGCACTCCAACACCTCTCTGCTGACAGGATGGGTGCTTCAAGACTGGAGGCTGGCTCATGTGGTGCCTATCCACAAATGGGGGGTCTAGAGAGGAGATGGGGAATTATAGGCCTCTCAGCCTAACGTCTGTGGTGGGCAAAGTAATGGAGGGCATTATCAAGGATAGGGTCAGGAGGCAGCTGGAAAGGTTGGGGCATCTGGATGACAAACATTATGGTTTCATCCCGGGGAGATCGTGTTAGACCAACCCATAGATGTTTATGACTGGGACCCTGGACCAGCATATGACGGAGGACATCCTATACCTGGTTTCAGTAAGGCATTTGATTCGTACCCCAAAATGGAGGCTTTATTAAAGCTGGGGTGGGAGGACAGTTGCTCCAGATTGGGGGTGTGGGGGTGAGAGGACCAGTTGCTCAGATGGGTAGAAAATTGGCCTAACAGAGGCGAATACAGAGGGTAGTGGTGGGTAGTCTCTTCCTCCACGAAGGTCACCAGTGGAGTCCCCCAAGGTTCGGTACTGGGGCCACTCCTGTTCAATGCCTATGTCTTCGATATGGGGAGGGTGGTTAAGAGTAGGATGAGTCTCTTTGCAGATTACTTAAAACTGGGAGCATTGACGGACTGGGACGAAGTGAGAGACACAGTCCACAGGGACCTGGATACCCTGGAGGGGTGGTCAAGGAGGTGGGGACTGAGGTTTAATGCAGGGAAATGTTGGGTGCTGCATCCAAGGGTCAGAAACCCGGGCCATGTATACACCTGGGGGTGTCATACTGCATGCCGCAACGAGTAAGAGGGATCTAGGGGTGGTGGTAGACATCAAAATGAATAACACTAAAATTGCAGAAGAACTGTGGCCAAAGTAAACTGATACCATAGCTGGGATAGCCCATGAAGAGGGAGGTGATCCTCCCTGTAAAATGCCTGGTCAGACCATCCCGAGTACGTATGCAGTTCTGGAGACCTCACCTCTGATGACGCAACACTGCTGAGAGTGTCCAGAGGAGGCAACCAGGATGCTTCAGAGCATGGGAGTGAAGGCCTATAAGAGGCTGAAGAGCTGGGCTGTACTCTTGGAGGAGAGAGAGATGGGGACATGATACTGGTCTTCAATATGTAAAAGGAATAAACAGGGGTAGCCAAAGAGATGTTCAGATTAAAGAAGGTGGAAACAACCAGGTGACATGAGGAAGCTAGAGGAGGGAAATTACAGGGGATGCAGAGACTTATTTCATTGAGAGGGTGAGCCTGGAATGCACTGTCC
The DNA here is from genome assembly GCA_016271365.2 of Neoceratodus forsteri. Classification (NCBI taxonomy): domain Eukaryota; kingdom Metazoa; phylum Chordata; order Ceratodontiformes; family Ceratodontidae; genus Neoceratodus; species Neoceratodus forsteri. Next base: position 260,046,057 of record JADMNL010000022.1, on the reverse strand, counting down.
AGAGTCTTGTGAGGAGGGCAGTGGAGGGTTTAAGAGGAGGACAGGTTCAAGGGTAAACTGAAGAAGAGGATGACCTCTGGGGTTGTGGGGAGAACCATTAGAGGTTGGCTACTGAGTAGACACAACAGACCATCCCGCTTATTTGCTGGCTTTAGTATGTTAGATATAGCGGAGGAACTGCAGAAGGTGTGCCTATTTGTAGATATGGTGATCTGCAATAGGGTAGACAATTCTGGTGGGGGAGGTGAGGCAGGAGGGAGGTCCAAAGATTCAGAGGTGGTCTGAAACTTGGCAGCTGAAATTTAATGCCAAAGCGCACAGTAATGCACACATGGGTGCATAACCTACAAACCATTTTCAATGGGTGGGCGGGTAAGGAAACTCAGCTGACAGAGATCTGGGATTGTACTCAGATAACCTTAAGGAGAACCAGTGTTACAGTGGTGGAAAAGTGAATAGAATGTTGGTGTGCATATGGAGGGGTATATAACATAAAAAGGGAGGTGCTGATGCACTTTATAAATCCATGGTGAGGCCTCACCTGAGTATGGGTTTAGTTCTGAGGCCTCACCACACAAGGATACAAGACAAGATTGAAAGGGTCCAAAACCAAATGGTGCACGCTATGCAGGCAGCCCCATGAGGAGAGGTGAGGGAATCTGATGTACCCGCGGAGACTAGTAAGGAGAGTGGAAGCTTATTTGCAAGAAAATATGCTAGAACTAGGGTCCTAAACTGGGATTAGAAGAAGGAAGGTTTGGGGTGTGAGGGGCATTACATCACTGAGAAGGTGGTGAGTCCAGTAGGCTCCTGCAGTCCTCTCTAAACCAAATGGTCTCTGTGGCCTTATGGCCCTCCTTCTTCCCTGCTTATTTACCGATATTTCCTATGTCTATATAACACATCTTTTAAGCCCCTGACCACATTTCCTCGACCTCCAACTATAATGCTGTCAGTCTGTTCCAGGTGTCTACCCCTTCATGAAGTAGTACCTCACACCATCTTACCCCACCATAGCTTCATCATGTCCATGGTCCTTTTCCTATTTGAAGGGCCCCAGCACCTGTTCATCTTAAGGTACTTGTAGGTCTCAAATCCCCCTCTTTCAGGGTTTATATTTGAGATCCCAGTCTCCACACAGGCTTTGCCCACAGCCCATGCACAACTTAGCTGCCCTTTAACCTACACTCTATGGCCTTTTAAAGTGCAGCTCAAACTCACACAGAATCCTTAGGCCCTGCACACCACCCTCTGTAATGTTACAGGTGCCCAAACCGTTACCACAATGGTTTACGCCACACCTGTAATGTACAGAAGGAATTTCGAAACCGTATTGAAACCACATGAGGTGGTTTCAACAATGGTTATGAAACCATTACGCAATGGAACGTTACTGGCATAGTAGACGCTACACTGATCCCCAGCAGCGCGGGCTACACTGGGATCAGATGACTGTAATGTCAAGCTCAAGTGGATCAGTGGTGCAGTCCCAACGGACACCGCAGCAGTGTGGACACTGTACCAGTCCACAGTTGTAACGATTCCATTACAGCAGGGTCTGAGAGGTGCAGTGTGGATGAGACCTTAGTTGGGTCTCTTAATAAAGGTTGCCACCGCACCACCACCTCCTCCTCCTCTGAATACCTCCCTGTGCAGCCCCAGCATCCTTCTAGTCCTACTCACTGCTTCGTCCTGGCCTCAGCAACTTTGAGACTCACCAAGGTAATGAGGTCGGGCCCTGCACTATATCATCAAGGGCCAGCCGTTAGAGATTCATTTAAAGACGACAACCCTTAAATTTTGTTTTGCTAAAAAGTCTATCCTCAAAAACACAAACCAGGTCCCAAGAACTCCAGTTGCTGTTGCTGCCACCCCAGCTCCGCTTGCCCACACACTCCAGCAGGATGACAGAGATGCCAGTAGAGCACAGAGAGTGCTCGCAAATCTTTATCTGCAATGGGCAGCAGCTTTTCTATTGATTTCGAATGAGTTTAGTGACCACCTGGCAATGAAACGTGGAACATTAGTCAAGCAATAAGGCCCTATGATAGTTGAACAATTGCCTACATTTTACGTTGGTAGCCACTATATAGTTTGGGGTAATCAGGTAGAAATGCTGCCGCCCATTACATATAATGGAGTGCGCCATCACACCCTTACTGGCATCTCATCATCCTTCTACTGAGCATGAGGGGGAGCTCGTGCAGCAGAAAAAAAAAACAGAAGTCCTTGGGACCCAGTTTGTATATTTTTATGAGGGACAGAACTTTTTAATGGCTTATGAATTTAGGGACATATTAACTTCCTTGGGGTCTTCTGACGGCAAAGCACCAATGGGTATGGTGCAGGGCAGTATCTTCTCTTTTAAGATCATAGTAACTCCAAGGTCCCCCCCGCTTAGTGATCATCACAGTACCAATCCTATAAAGCAGCTCCTGGTTTCCTATGCCTTAGGTGCACTAATTCTGCAATTTGTCATTGAACCAACTGCCCCAATCTTGACCATTTTCCGAGTTTCTCAAAGAGCATGTGCATGCTCTCTATGCTCCTTCAACCCACCTTTTACAAATTTTGATATTGTCTGAAAAGGCATTCCTCTAGTGCCAGTTTTCTGCAATGTCACTTAGTGAAGACACAGAAGAGGATCTAAGCGCAGTACTGAGAGCTGAGCTGCTCATGTCTACCACCGTAATAAGTACCCATTAAACCATCACTCTCTGACACCTTAACCCCACCCCAACTACTACTCCGCTTTTACAACCTGCATTTCTGGTCACCCCCCACCCCCTTTTGTTCAGCTACCACACACCATCACTGGAGACTACAGACTCTACTCCACCACAGAATGAATCCAATATGTGGAGTAGCTGCCTAGGTAGTCAGGATACGTTTGCATGTTCTTCCATCCCCTAGGATATAAGCGGCAAGGGTGCACAAACACATGCACAGACATGTGTGGCACAGCACCAGTCAATGTCTTCCCACCCATGGGCTGCTCCCACCTGCACTGCCACTTGTGGTCACTCAGTTGGCAGTACTACAGCCAAGCTGGCTGTCCTCCTTCCCCAGAAGAGAGCCTCTTGTATAACAGATGATCCTCCTCCTCTTCCCAGAGAGTCCCTGACCCGAGCTCATTCCTGAACTAAGGTCACCTATGCCGCAGGTCACAGCACTACTGTTAAGCTGAAGGGCACACATGTTAACCAGTTTCTAATTAATTTTATCACTTTGGATCCCTCCTAGGCTGATCAATCTCTTTAGCCTCGCCCCCCCAAAATAGTAAACCACCCTCCTCTCTGCTAGATCACCCTTCCAGGCACCAGACTATCCTCCATGCAGCTGGACAACCCTTCTAGCCCCAGCCTTTCACATAATGAGCACTGGAGCTAGAGCACCACACAGGCTCCGGGTCAGCCACTTACCCAGCCAGCCACCCTCCCTACATCTGGACTTGCCTCCAACTACATTCTATACAACCTCCATGTAGCTGGAGCACCACCCCAAACCTCCACTCTAACAGACAACATATCTGAAGCTGTCCCTCCAAGCCCATGGACCAGCAGTCCCCCACGTAACCACTCAACCTACAGCTAGATCCACCAGAAGTCCCATACCAGCCTCACCATCAAACCACCCAGCAGCTAGACCTCACTTCCAACCTTGAACTAGCCCCACCACCACTAGCTACCCTCCCTGCCGCTGGCTCACTCTTTCATGCCCCGGACTAGTCTCCCCCAGCAGACAATCCTCCCTGCAGCTGGATCCCGGGTTCATTCCCACCCACAGACTAGCCTCCCTCCCCTCCCCTCTGCAGGTTGAGTAACCTCCCCAGAGCTGGACACCCTTTCCAAAAGCTGGGCACACCCATCGTCCAGAGCAGAATCTCCCTACACCTAGAACTCCCCCAAAAATCACCCTTCTTCAACCATGGACCCCTATACTTCTCAACATAGTTTTAAAAAATATATATATATATATATATATGACACTAACATATTGCATTTGCAGTATCAGTGGCTCAGCAGATAGCACACTCGCCTCAGAGGCTAGGAGATCAGAAGGCAGTGGGTTCTATTCCCATACCAGGCACTTATGTTAATATCCCAATAATGATGCTCTAGTGCAGCATGAGGGGGGGGATGGCTGCACTCCTGAGGCACTGTCTTTCAGATGAGACGTTAAACCGAAGGTCCCATCTGCCTGTTCTGGTGGTAGTTCAGGTGGATGTTAAAGATCCCATGGCACTTCTCGAAAAAAGCAGGGACATTTTCTATTCCCCCTCCCCCCAATTCAGTAAAAATACCACCAACAGCTTAATCTGGTTCAAGGTCAGTTGGCTTTCATCTGTATTCCTCTCCCTCCGGGTAGTACCTGAAAATAGGCAAGAATCTGTCTAGTGCACTTAGCCAGTCAACAAAAACGAAATAAAGTAAACATAAAATATAAATTAATGCAGTCTTCAGCAAAAGAAAAAAAAAATACACTGATCCCCAGATTACAAAATGGATTTGCAACTATTAAATGCAAAAACAGTCCCCCCACCCCCACCACAAACACACTCAAATATCTGCAGTAAATAATTCTTCCTTTAGGGTAACTCTAGATTTTCTCAAATTAAAAAGTTATAGTCTTTTCTCTATGCATTCTGAAATTGCTCAGTTATACAATCTTCCTGCTGCATTCTCCTGCCCCCACCACCAACACTACTTTAAAGTAACTAAATCAGTAAAAATTCCACAAATAACACGTAATCTAGAGGCACAATGCATCCTAAACACTTTTTTTTTTTTGGGGGGCTGATTGAAAATAAAATGTGTATTTCAAAGTTTAGCCAAGAGTTCAGAGAAGAGAAAATGTTTTCAAGACAAAACATTGAAAGTGAAACTTGCACAGCATTTCATTTTGAAAAAACAAACACCTGAGTGATAATTCCTTTACTGTATTTAACATTTCAGGGAGTTAAAAAGATGTACTTTTTAAACATAAGCTCTTACCTTAACATGTAAATCTTAGCAGAAGGAAACCTCAGTTGTTCAAAAATGGAGACCACAGAGTACTCGTGCAGTTTCATCTGACTGGGCACAGACAGGAAGCGAGCTGGGAAATGTAGGCCTCTGACTAAGTAGACTTATGGGAAAAGTAGTTTTAGAATACACTTTTAAAAGGACACTGCCAACTTTTTTTGCATCATATTATTTCCAGGTAAAAATCCAAATTGTATTATTGCTTACCTTCTGTAAAATTAATTGCTGTTGCTGGTTGTTTTATCTCTCTCCTTGCTTAGTAGAACTGAAATGCACGGTAATGTACCCAGCCTTGATTGGCTAATTTAAATCCTAAAACTACTCCGCTGATTGTAATCTTCATTTATGATTCAGTTGTATTAAAAAAATTGTACTTTTAAGAGCATTGCAGATCTATTTCTAATCCTCATTTAGCAATAACTTACTCTTGAACAACTAGTCTGCTGAAATACTTCTTAGAATTTAGTATTCTTAGCGGTTGTATTTTTGAATGATGATTAAAGATTATTAAAAATGACTAAAATTAGTCTTTGAAGGCAAATTAATGAATGCTTTAATACTAAATTTAGTATTTGACTTCAGTGAGGGTTCCCAAGTACAGCCCTTTGGGCCTGCACCCCCCATGACCACTCACATCTTGAACACCCCCTGCCCAGATGACCACCCAGCTGGACAACCATATCAACATCCCAATAGACCTCTCCCAAGCTGTGTACCTTGCCTGCAGCTAGTCCACCCTACAAGCCCCAAACCAGCCTCTCCCCATCAACTATCACCCACCCTGTAGCTGGCTGCTCCAGGCCATCCTTCCTACCCTCAGACACGATCCCCCTGCAGATGGAACCCCCCAGACCTGCCTCCCCACCTCAGTAGACCACCTCCCTGCAGCTGGACCAACCTCCCAGTCTCACCAAACAAAGCACCCTCCTTAGAGCTGGACCAGCACCCTCAGATAACAACTCTTTCTGCAGCTGGACCCACCCAGACTACCCATCTTGCCCAGATACCAGTTGCCCATCCCACCACTGACCACTCTGCTTGCACATAGAAAACCCTGCCCTGCTAGGTACCCTTTTATAATCCCAACGCTTATTAGTCTGACATGCTGCATCCCACACACAACAACCCAACAGCCCCAGCAGCCCAACACACAGTAGTCTGACCTAGGACAGCGCCTGACACACTGTCAGGCCAGAGGAGGTTGGGATGCTGTGCTGCTGTTGAGTGGATTTTCCACAAACACATGAAGCACCCGATCCCGACCTATGCCACCCATCCCAGGACCTGAGACACTACTGAACAGCACGGATGATGTGAAAACACCCACCCCCTATGTGGTGCACCCTCCGAGGACACACTGACCTGATCACAGACCCCCTGGTAAGGATGACTGTCTCACCATCCATGGGACAGGGATGAAACAAACAGTCGTGCATGCCCCAGTGTGTTGACCAGCCATCCCAGGCAGCATGGTGGATTGTCCATGCATCCCTGCATGCATGATTATGTCAGCTGACAGCCAGCCAGCTGGGCATGCATGAAGGAATTGGAATACCATGCCTGTTGGTCAGTGCATGCATGACACTGCAGGCACACAGTAGAGCGGCACAGCGAGAACATGGATAGCTGCACCAGGAAATGGTCCATAGCAACACTACATGTGGATGCCAGGACACAGAGCAGCATGCCATCACACCAACCGTGCAATGTGTGCATGTAGCCGTGTTATCCTAGCCCACTATGGGCCTGCAGTAACCACACAGAAAAAAAGTCTGGAGGTGTTTGGGGGGGGCCTGTGCCACAGGAGCCCACTGTGGCATGAAGGCTGCCAGGTGTGTTGTGGGGGGTTCCACAAGGGCCCATTGCGGGAATGCTGTTACCACACAGTTGTACCGCTGGAAGGATTGGTGGGCACTCAAACAGCTTCAGACCTGTGCAATGTGTGGCACACATGGACAGCTGAAAGGATTTTGGGGGGACTCACACAGAGTCAGGCCTGTGCGACATGTGACACACAGTGCAGATGTGGCAGTGTGCAGTGGGCTGCTTGGTGATACACAGCAGTGTTGTGATGAGACATCACCACCAGGTTGGGGTGCATGTTAAAATGGGGTGAAACTTTATTCAACAGTAGGGGGGGCCACAGTAGCAACCTGGTGGCTGTGCATGATGTGTACTGTGAGGACAGCAACTGTCAGGTGCCAAGTCACCATGGAAACCCTACAGGGTGGTGTTGGGTGCCATGCCACAGAGGAACTTCAGCAGCTTGCCCTTGTCCTTGGATGCTAGTACCATCCTTATCCACTCCTCATAGCTCTTCTTGGATGGTGTCCATGGCAGTCCACAACAAATGCCTTCCCTGGTGACATAGGTCCATTGCTGTTCCCTGTGGAGCTCTGCTAGCATTGTCATGACCCCTACATGCACCTTCCCGAGCAGGGCATGGAGATGGCAGTGCCAGGTCTCGACATTGCTTTTGGTCCACGGTATACCTCGCTCATTGCGATCTGCAACCAACTACAAGTGGGAACATGAGGTCGTATCTCGTGGGCACCTTGGTCACACTACTGTACAGCCATATCCTGCCCAGCACATATGTCTGCTCGAAACAATAGAAGAGTGTGGTGGCATTGGGCGGAATGGTTGACTTCAGGACGCTGAATGCTACTGGAATGTCCTGTGCCAGGAGATGGGCGAGGGCCATGAGTTCATGGATCTTCAGGCTGAAGTCTGGGTCACTTCTGTATTGTGGTGCAAGGCCAAAGCTCTGGACCTGCCGCCACACAATCTGCCCAAAGTGGAACAGGCATCCCTTGTTTATGGCCTGTGGAAATTCCATCTTACAGGCATTGATCGCAGCCTGCTCAAAGTCAGTGATGATCGTAGGTGGTTTGAGGGTGCAGAACTGTATACTGGCATATTTATTCAGCTCCTGGAACAAGGTGCAGTAACATTGCATGCTCTTTGTCGTCATCAGTGTATACACCAATGACATAATGAGATTGTTAGGGCCCATCCCCATGGGTGCATGGATGGTGTACAATGAGTGAACAGGTGTAGCACAGTCTTAAACGTACCATCACCCAGAAGGGTGCCTGTACCAGGTCCCTGATGTTGTCCTCTGTGATGAGTAGAAGGACCTGGTGGGTGGTGCCGCCGGTGATCCTGCTGTACCATGGCCATCCAGTCACCGTCTGTAGCTGCTTGGGGATAGTGAGGTCAGCCAAAGTCACTGGTTCTGGTGAGAGGTCCTTGCGGCGGGTCCTGTTCACAGTCTGCAGCAGGGTCCTCTTGCTTGGCAACTGTTGCCACAGCTCAGTGGTCATTGCAGTTGCCTCACTCTGCAGTAGCTATGTGGGCCTAGCCATGGTGCTGTGTACCTTCTACTCGATGCCAGCCAACACCTGTGCTGGTAGAGCATCTGTCACCTCCAGAGCATGACTGTGCTCATTCTTTTTCTTTAGGTGGTGCTAGCCATCCTGGAGCAGTGTGATGGCCTGGCCAAGGCAGGATTTGGACTTATGGTGCTGGCAGCACCGTTAAACTGTCTCAGGCTGTTCCAGTGGTGCTGAGGGTTGAGGCACTGGATGCCATACCTTGTGCCATGCCAGTGACCTGGGTTCAGGATTGAGCCTAGGCCGTCGTAGGTCAGCAGGGGAGGACTGGGATCGAACATCCATAGACTGCTTTCCCAGTCCTGGGGTGGGCTGGGGAATTTCACTGTGCTGTAGCAGCCCCCTGGGGTTGCCCAGCGGCACTACTAGTGTCAGTGACACTATGGGGAGCACGGCAGATGTCGGTACGTTGCTCCTGGATGTCATTGCACGTCCGTGCTACTGGGGACAATCGAAGGAAAATGGCTGGGCATGGCCTTGCAGCTTGATGGCTATGCTCTGAGCCACCCAGAGGACTTCGGTGGAGTCCTGTTGAGCAGGGTCTGGGGCTGTCCTGGCTGGTAGAGGCAGAGGGGGAGCCCTCCAGCAAGATGGCATGATGGCCATCCCTGATCCTCCTGGGTGCAATTTGAGCTACCCAGCTCTCCAGGTGGGTGGAACTGGTTGCTGAATGCCCAAAGCTGGAGTGTGTGCCACAGCAGGTGAAAAATATGATATGTTAAAAAAACAGTACACTGTCTCATTGCAGGTCCATTCATGGACCAGGAGGTAGCCATTCACATTTAGCTTGGACTTTCCCTTCCTGGACGGTACCACCTCACAGATTGTCTATGTTGTTGGGGTTGCAGTTGAGAACCCTGGCCCTCTATGGCTTCCACGCTGTCCTCCATTGTGCCAGAGGACTGTGCAACATGACTGGCTTTGGTTCCAGCTCAGGCATGTGGGTGTGATTGCACTTCGTTTGCACATCACACTCCATGGGCCACACCTGTGGCAGCTGCTACTTGTCTGTGGGTGGTTTGTACCAGTACTGTAGTGCCACTGTCTGCCCACAGTCCCAGTGCTTCAAGACTGTGCTGTGCACCATAGTCACATTCAAGTTCTGTGTCCACAGTGTCCTGGGCCCCCATCAGCTACTGTGCTGCAGTGGGGCTATGCTCCATGGTACACTTCCCTGCTGTCCAGCATGCAGGGATGCAGGGGTCCCTGTGTGTTGTGCACTCTACCTACAGGTCAGTGTCCACCTACCTAAGCTGGCCTTTGCACCCCCCAGCATTGGCATCCGGAGTTCCCATGCATGCCTTCATGAGTCCATGTCTGTCCGCTGCCCCATGCATAATTTTCTGATGCCTACCTGCTCTCTATGTCTTCTTCAGCTGTAGTTCCCTGACCTGAGACTTCTCTGGTAAATGATCTATTGTAGCCCTCACTGTGCTCTTTCCTATGGGGCTTGCATTTTCTGCCCCTGTGCCGGTTTGTTTGTCAGAGTTTCAGTTCACCTGCTTTGTTTACTAACCATTCTCCCTGCATCTGAAATGGGCCTTACACAGCCAGCCACTCTCCCTGCAGCTGAACCACCCTTTCGGCCCCTGGAGAAACCTTCCCCAAGGAAAGCACTGTCCATGGACCATTTCACAGTTACAATGAGGGAGGAAGAGGCCCCCAGCTGAGTAGGAAGCAACTGCTGGTGGGGGACTTAATTGGGGGATAGACTTGCGAACAGGGTGGGGTAAAGGAGAGGGAGGTGAAATACCTGAGAGGTACTTTGGCTTGAAGGGATGAGAGCAGATACAGTGGATCATTAGGCAGCAGGAGATGAGAGGGAGCTAGATGTCATTGTCCACCTGGGGACTAATGACCTAGCAAGGGACAGGGTAGGGGTAGTGCAGGGAAATTTCAGGGATAGTGGGAGGGTCCTCAAGCATGCATGGTGGCTTTTGCCAAAATGTTGCCTATATACATCTTGGGAGAAGATAGAACTCTCCACACGGCTTTCAACAGTTGGTTAAAGGCATGGTGCAGGGTGGGGCTCAGTACTAGGAGTGGGGCTCTTCAGTGTCTTCATAAGTGAAATTGCAGAAGAACTGAATGGGAAGGTATGTCTTTTTGCAGATGCCACCAAAACCTGTTATAGGGTGGACACTCAGGAGGGTGTGGAGAAAGGGTTCACCCATGCTGGTGTGACAGCCATGTTGCTGATGCCGATTACAGCACAGGCTACATTACAGCACCAGGCAAAACGTATCCTGGGAGTTACACCACTAAAGCGCCCTCCTGGAAAAAACAGTCTCCATTGGGCCCCCTTCCCTAATTATCCCACAGGTCCAGGTTCTTAATTTACCTGTTCTCCAGTCCTACCCCATCCTACAGTCACCCTGCAGGTATACAGTAGATTGTTACTATCCCTGATGTTCAGTGGTTTCCATTTATTTATTTACTCATTCATTTGTTTCCTGAGTAGGTGCACTGGTCCGAGAACCATTTTCAGGCATGACCTGGGCCATTGAGGATGGCACAGGAATAAAAGCAAGTACAAAGGAGGCTGGGACAAGGCATACAATAGATAGTAGTAAAAATATACAGGATATTTATATGAAGATATATATAAACTTGCAGCACAATGGATAAATAACATTTATGACAATAGCAGGTACAGTAGTAGCCAAGTTTTAATACAAATTAGGCATGATCTGAGATGAGAAAAAAAGTGCATCATGGCATGTAGGCATGGACCAAGAAGGAAAAGGAGGAAGGAAGTAGAGGCATGATAATAAGTTGGGAGGGAAGGAGCAAGTAGTGGAGGACAGAAGGTGAGATCCAAGGAGCGAGTGGAAGAGTCCTGGAGAGTCAGTGGTGCTTAAGTGGAGTGGGCAGGTTGTTCCAAAGGAAAGGGGCTGCAGATGAGAATGCACATTTACCCATATGGTGGAGACTAGGGGGCACTCAAGCATGGGGCCAGCAGTGAGGCAGAGCTCTAGAACAAACACTTTTGGCCAAAGAAGGTGGGATTGAGGAGAGGTAGCCTGGTTTTGATGGCCTTATTGACTGTGCTGGCCAGGAGATAGGTCTGTTGGGCTGATGGGGAAGCCAGCCCAGGGCCTGATAGAGTGAGCAGTGGTGTGTTGGTGAAAGTCCTTGCCCCTGTATATCCAAAGTCCCACCATGACCCAGTTAGTTCTTACAGCAAATACAGCCTCTGGTCCCCAGCCTTACTATATATTTGACACCCTTCCACATTTGGCACAGACCATCCTCTCAGCTCCTTGATCAGGCACAAAATGGATGATAGTTCACAATCATGTACTAACTGTACACAGCTGTTTATACAATTGGCTTTATGAGAGCAAAACTGGTCTGTCCTCAGTTGGTCACAGAGGTTAGCAGAGTATCTGTGTCAATTAGCCACTGTGGGGAGAGTGCGTGAAACATGGTTGGGGCCATGAATGGTGCGAGCGGTGGGACGGGGTGGGCAGGTAGTTATTGGCAGTTTCCAATGTATGGAATGGACAGCAGCACCACTGAACACCAAAGGAAGTGTGATATTACTGATGGTGGGAGCTTAAAGGGGCAGTGGTAGGAGGCAGAGGCGGTACTACCTGGTTTAGGGAGGCAACATCTTTTAGAGCCATTTACCAACTGGTCAGAGACTCACTAATTATGCTATTCAAGATATCATTTTGTGATTCTACCCTGTTTTGGGGGTGCAAAGTGTTGTCTGAGAGTCACTTACCCATTTAGCGATCGCAAATGCTCTTTGAATGTTCTGGTCTATGTGAACAATAACAGTCCATTACCAGTAAGATAAAGACAAGTGAACAAATTCAAATATGGAATTGAGAGCTGTTCTCCATGAGGTTGATAATGTAATTCATCTTAACAATGTGTTAGAGTACAGAGTATGATGAGATTAATACTGGAACCACTGTGCTACCACAAGAGTCTAGGGTTGCTGTGAGAGGTACCAAATACTGAAATGTCAAAATAATGCAGTACCATTGTGCTACCAGTGTACCAGTATTTGTAGGAGCCAACAAAATCTCAAAATTTCGTTGATACTATTGTATTACCAGTGTATATGTGAGAGACAGAAAATATAAAAATGCCATAGGGATACCATTCTGCCAGTGCACTACCAATGCACAGAGGAAAATCTATATATCACCTACCACTGTGATACCAGAGTACCACTGGGTAGTACTATTGTGGATTTTTCAGCTGACCACAGTATTGCCATTGCTATACCACTGTAATGCCATTGTGACAAATTCAGTAAGGGTAACCAGATTGCTGAGACAATGCAGTGCTAAAGAAGAGTGATAAAAAATATAAAGTTTTGCCAGTACTATTGCAGTATGCAGCAAAAGTTAGTGAAGGAAATACAGTGCTAAAGAAGTGTGCATGAAAATCTAATAATTATTTGTGGTGCTCTTACAGTGTGCATCAAAACATAAGAAAGATTGAACAGTGCTACTGCAGTGTGCAGCAAAAATTAGTGAAGGAAATACAGTGCTAAAGAAGTGTGCATGAAAATCTAATTATTTGCAGTGCTCTTACAGTGTGCAGCAAAACATAAGAAAGATTGAGCAGTGGTACAACAGTGTAGCAGAAAGTCAGTGCAGTGTATTAACAGTGCACTGATGAAAAGCAGTGCTTTGTCAGTCTGGACTGAAATAACACTGAAATAAGACTGACGATGGAAGTGTACACTCCACTTCCCTCTGGGTCAATACCCAAGTGAGTTTCGTGGGGGGGGTAGCATTCCTACGCACAAGAAATGCATGGGCTAGGACCACCCCAGGAAGAGGCACAATGCTAAGGAAGTTTATCTTGAAATATATTCAGTTCATATGCCAGACCCAGGCCTGTGCTGCCCCTTATTGTATGGAAATGTGTCCCCAAGTACTTTGGTACAGAACCATGGCTGCTAGGCAATTACACTATCATTCAGATGTGGATTTACAATGCAGTCTGTGGTCCCTCTTCTACTAGCTAATAGGAGACTGGATGGATGTAGACTGCTGGAAGAAGTTTTTCAATGAAACCCCTGTCCAGAAACTGCACCTACCACCTCCTTAGCCAGTTTCAGTTGCTTTCAGATGTGTCCTGGAAGCAAAGGGAAGTTAAATGACTTGCTCATGGTTACACAGTATTCAAGTGGTGGCTGTGGGATTTAAACCCAGTTCTCCAGGTTTGTAGCCTAATATTGTTAACCACAATTTTTATGTTTTATTTTAAATTTGTTAACCGGGTAAGGACACTGGGCAAAGCCCTTTTTCAGGCCCGACCCGAAAGACAATCAACAATAAACAAAAAAACATGATTAACGATATACTAACAATTACATACCTCAACAGATAACAAATAGTGTTTAAATGTAACCTTAAATCCCATTGCTGAATTAATGCATCTAAAGGAAAGAGGCAAATCATTAAATAAACGAGCAGCAGATGACATAAAAGATCGAATACCAAATTTTCCTGTTAACAATAGCCCTCAGAACAATCCCTTGATTTGAACGCAAGTTTACCTGAGAATCCCTAATTACTACCAAATCAGATAAAGGGAAAGAAATCCTAGCATAAATAGCATGATATATCAAATTACCAAGTGCATAGGCAAACTTTAATTTGGGAATGGTCAGAAGTATGGCAGCTTGGATTCAATGCAAAGAATGCAAAATAATGCTACACCACCCCTTACTTACTGTGCAACAAGTCACTTAGCCTCTCAGTGCTTCAGTCTACCCAGCTGTAAAAATGGGTACTAGCAGGACCCCACAGGAAATGAGACATTGCTTCTTAGCTGGGTGATCCTGGGGTACATAAACTGTAAATAAACAAAGAATTTAAAAATATGCTCTGAACTATTGTTCTTCTGAAGTTGGTGTAGCTGCCATCATGGAAGAACTCATTTCTTTATTTAGTAGAGTGTCAATCGCAGCAAATTCAAACCTCCTGCTTCTTTCATGCAGGAGGTAGCATGTTTTAGCATCTTGCCATTATAAAAAATGGTAAATAGTTGACTACTTACTCTGGCTAGTCATAGTACACTGCAACATTAAATAATTAAACAGGTGAATGACACAAAGATCTGCAACAGGGTTGATACACAAGGGGGCGTGGAAAGGATGAGAAGGGACTTGGCAAGGTTGGAGGAATGGTCAGAAGTATGGCAGCTTGGATTCAATGCAAAGAAGTGCAGAATAATGCACCTGGGAAACAAACCCAGGGGAAGAATACACAAATGGGGAGGTAGTAACAATAACAAAAATGGAAAGGGACCTGGGGGTAATCATATCAGATGACCTTAAGGTTGGCAAGCAATGTGAGAAGGCAGTAGGGAGAGCTGGGGGGATACTGGGATGTATAGGGAGAGGCATCACCAGCAGAAAACAGGAAGTTGTTATCCATCTGTACAGACGGTTGGTGAGACCCCATCTGGAGTACTGCGTCAAGTTCTGGAGACCTCATCTCTGCAAGGACATAAACAGGATGGAGGCAGTCCAGAAGAGGGCAACTAAAATAGTGCAGGGTCTGCAAGAGAAGCCATACGAGGACAGACTAAAAGAACTTAATATGTATACCCTTGAGGAAGTGAGGGAGACGGGGGACATGACAGAAACTTTGTGGCATCAACAAAGTCCAAGAGGGTAGCACCTTTCAGAAAAAGAGATGTGCAAGAGCAAGGGAACACAATTTGAAGATAGAAAGGGGACAGCTCAGGGGCAATATAAGGAAGTATTTTTTCAGAGAGGGTGGTGGACGCATGGAACCGCCTTCCTGAGGAAGTTGCGGGATCTAAAACTGTGGAAGAATTCAAGAATACATGGGACAGACATAAGGCAATTCTTGTGGGGGGGTAGGAAGAAATAGGCTGTTGTTTAACTAGGATCTGCAGCTTATCCAGTAAGTAGGAAAATGGGCAGATTGGGTGGGCCAAGTGGTCCTTATCTGCTGTCAAAGTCTATGTTTCTATGTTTCAACACCTCTGTGATGTGCCTAATGTTTTCTAAGCACACCTGCTCTGGCCAAGAAGAAAAACTAAGGCCTTTTATTCAGATTTTATTTCATTTGCCCTCTCATTTATGAATGGTATATTTTATCTGATTCTGCCTATCATTCTAAGGCTGTCTGTTCAAACCTCAACACATTTGCAGGGTTGATAGGCCTGGACTGAAGATATCTGGCATTCTGTTGTAATTGCATCCACACACCAGAAATTGTTTCTAAACTCTCCTGCTTCCCTTTGAACACAGCAGCTTCAGACCATTAATATAAAAGGCAGAGAGTATTCATTGGTTAGGGCGAGTTGGTAAGAAGATTATGAGAGATGAGACTCGGGGGCACTCGTTTTGGAAGAGGGATGCTGTTTTAGCCAGTGCTGTCTTTAATGATACAGATACTACAGCAGTTTCATTAATAGCCTGCATAACCTGGCTTGCCTTTGAACAGTGACAGAAATACCGTGTCAGAAAATGATTGCAATGGTGTTGCCATTTTTATGTTTGCTTGAGCACATGCACAAGAAACATTATGTGGTAGCTTAGCAGAGAAGCGGGTTGTAGAAGTGCTGCACTGTGGCAATCAATGGCGGCACTGCATTTGCGGGCTTGGCACTGTTGGACCAATGCAGGCCCACTGTGCTGATGACACTGGTTTCCAGAAGTGCCACCAACTTGAAACAATTTGGCCGCTGCAATCAGGATCTGCCTCGTCATTGCAGCATCAGCCATTCATCTCTGTGTTGGGCTGACGGTGCGATGACCGGCAGTCCCTGATTGCTCTGGCCAGCTTCTCCCTTCCCCACTCCTTGCAGCCCCTGCTCCATCCCAGTCCTCTCTACATTCCAAAACTGCCTTTCTGACCTCTGATCCCTGTAAAACCCTCTTGTATAGCAAGTGCTGCAGTATCCCTGTGCTCCGAGTTCCTGTTCCTATGGTTCATAGCCAGCCACATCTCAAAGGGGTTCACATCATCATAGCGCTGCAGATGGATACGACTTCAGAAAAAAGTCTACTATACTTACATTTTGCCAGTTCAAGAGGTAAGCTAGCTAGTTAAATGCACCCTTGTGTGTGTGTGGGTCTTATGGCTTGTAACTACAGTGGCACCCATTGAGGTCATGGAGCATCTACAGGCAGTGACAGGGAATCGGGATCGGGCGCAGGGTCCACACTGGAGTCCGGATCGCGACCAAACGCAAAATTCACACAGTAATCCAGATTATGATAGTGAGAGCCTGCAAGCGCAGGAGGCAAACAGGAAACAGGATCCAGTTAGTGGGTCCTTGCTAGGGCCAGGGTCGGAGGAACTGACATGGAATCTGGACCCTCAGTCAGAGCTGGAGCTCTGCCCGGAACATGAGGCTGAACTGGGCTGGTTCATCGGCATTTCTGCTCACATTGAGGGGAAGTGCAAGAGTCACTGGGTGAAACCAGTGGACTGGAGAGCCACGGACATCTGGTTAATATAACTAATAATTGAAACTGACTGAACACAGATCGTGCGCTGATCTGTGGCAGATTTAGCCCTTGCTGGGCCGAGGACTGATATATCAGTCCAAAATTCCTATACGTTCTTATTCTGTCAGCAGCCTAAGGGTTAATAATTGGGCCACCCCTCAAGTTCACACTACTTTTTTTATTTAGTTTTTGTTGACTGGGTAAGTGCACTAGACAAATTCTGCCTATTTTCAGGCACGACCCGGGGGAGGAGGATACAGATGAATGCCAACTGACCTTGAACCAGCTTAAGCTATTGGTGGCATTCTTAGTGAATGGGGGGAAATTTGGCCAGGGCACTGGGGAAATTCCCCGACTCTTGCCAGTAGGGGGCCCTGGGATGGTTGGAGTGGTCTCAGTATGTCCCAGGTTTTGGAGGGTGAGGACATGGAGCTGCAGCAGTCTGAAGAACCAGGATTTGGTCAGCAGTGTGATGATGTCCCAGCAAAATTGCTGGCTTCTGCTGGAAATGTGACCATGGTATCAGAAGAGGAGCAGCCCATGATGGAAGCAAGTGAAATTCTAGTTATTGATGATGGAAATACTGAGGAGGAAAAAAATGAAAACGAACTGCCTGCAGTCCTACGATACAAGCTGGTATGGCAAAAAAAAGTTTGCTGGTCACTGCAATGGGTGTACCGCCAGAGTGTTCAGAACCTGCAGTTCATGATGAGGAGATGGATTCGTTCCCCTTCCCTTTCTAACATGTCTAACATGTTTAAATATAAGAAAAATAGCAGGACAAGAGGACACAGCATGAGATTAGAGGGAGGCCGATTAAGGGGGAATGTGAGGAAATTCTTTTTCACAGAAAGGGTGGTAGATGCATGGAATGGCTTACCACAAGAAGTAGTGGCTATGAATACAGTGCAGGGCTTCAAACAGGCATGGGATAGGCATAAGGGAGCAATACAAATGACTATGAATAGATAGGTCACTGACATAGCAAAGGCCGATGGCACATTTATAAGATAGAAAAAGAAATGGGCAGACTGGATGGGCCTTGCGGTCCTTATCTGCCGTCAACTTCTATGTTTCTATGTTTCTATGTTTCTTTCACCGCGCATGACTCTACCTGGTCTCCAGAGTTAGCGCTAGCAAGAGCGGGATGGGTGAAAGACCACACAAGGTGGGTTCCCGACCCACAGCTTCCCTTACCTGGTGGCGTTGGATTGTCCCAGATGGATATCTCACTTGGTGCACAGAAGGAAAGTCAGACGGAGCGAGCTGCTGTGGTAGGAGTACAGCTGTCCATGGTTAGGGTGGAGATTCAGGGTGTCACTACAAGTCAACCGGGAACTGCGCCAGATGCCATTTCGGGGACTGTGGGGGAGATCCTCGGGTGTACATCTGAAAGTAAACCTAGACAGGACCCCGAAATGCTGTTATGTACAGAAGATGGTGCGGGACCACAGTCGAAGCCCCCAGGTATGTCTTCAGCTTCTCATTTTGGGGGTACTGATATGCCTTCAGTGCACAACAATTTAGATGGGGGTACAAATAAAAAACAAGCTAGCTATGCATCTCTGTTTAAAAACCTGAGGTACCTGTTTGGAAGCCCTTTGTAGTTATACCCATTACTAGGCCTACAGCAATCACCATTCTGTTCAGGAATGAAGGAGTGAATGTCCTGGACATTATATATTGGCTGGAAAAATGATGCTGTACAGTGAATGGCATTCCACATGCTTTGATAGACGATAATGGGTTTTGGACAGGGGTCTGGAAATTCATGGTTCAATTGCGGATGTCTGAGGACAGCATTCAACATCTTCCCAATTGCTTTTATACTGGAAGAGACAGAGGGATCTTCTTTTATCGAGGTCAACCTCGTTCATGTTATCAGTGTGGATCCTTGTCTCATTTAAATTCAGACTGTGACCAGCTTAAATGTTCAGCATGTGGAACTCTGGGGCACTCAGCCTCAACCTGCACGATCCCCCCAACTTGTAATTTATGTGGCGAGGAGTCACATGTTTTCAATGCATGTCCTTGGGCAGCCCACAATTCTGCGGACTATATGGAGCATGACTTTTATATTACAAAATCTGATAAAGCCAAATCTACGGGTTCTGGCCCAAAAGAGAATACTATGGGTGATTTTCATACATTTCAAGATGCTGCGCAGAGGCAGCCAGACCCTACTCACCAGAAACCTGGGCTACAGGAGACTCCCATAGAACTCCCCCCAAACTTCCACCTCAGCCTAGGTCTTCTTCTGTTCAACCTTCTGTTTCAATTTCCTCTTCTGTTGAGGCATCTGGTGTGAAGGGAAATGTTTTGACTTTGAAATTTCAACCTGTTAGCACTAGGTCTAGTAAACGGGTAGAGGACAAACAACCACACCCAGTTCCAGTAGAGAATCAATACAAACCCTTACAGAGCTGGGGTGATATTATGGAAGAAGAAGAAGAACCAGATTTGCCCCTGTCTTCCTCACAATCTGATTCAGTAGTCGCCCAACCTCAATTAGTGGAGAATCCAGTCGGAGGAGTCAAAAAAAGGAGCACTAGAACTCGAAAAAATAAATGATTATTCTGTACTGCTGGTTTATTCCCTTGACTGACTTCTTTCTTTTTTTTTTACTTTATGGATACAGTCTCGTTTTCTTTAGCAAGTCTTAATGTTATCAGTACTAGAGCGGAATATAAAAGAAAAGCAACTTTTTTGACCTTAAAATCTTTGGCATACAATGTTTAATTTTTGCAAGATGTTAGGTTATATTCTACTCATGACAATGGAGCAAGCCGAAAAAGAGTGGTTTGTGGGACTCTCTTACTGGTCGATAGGCCAAGATTTATGTTCTGGTTTAGGGTTTTGTTTTCAAACTCAAGGTTTTATGATTCAGAAATTGGTAGACTTGGAACCAGGAAGAGTGATGTTATTAGATTTGGTTTGGTGGGTTAATTATAGATTTATAGACATATATGCTCCACAACAGAACAGCTGCTAGGGTGCAATTACTGAAAAAAATATGGTCTTACTTATTTACTTCTAGAATTATTGTTTGGGGAGGGGATTTTAATTCAAGTTTAGATTTAAAAACTGCTGGGAAAGTGTATTGTGATGTGAATGAACTTCGGAAAGTAGTTCAGGAGGTGGATCTGTTGGATGTCTTTGCACAGAATCCACAATATACTTTTTTAAAGGGAAAATTGACATCCAGGATTGATTATTGGCTGTGTTTTCAAAATATTGGGGAATTTGAGGGGAGGGTGTTACCGGTAGAAACCTCAGACCACAACTTAATTGGGTTACACATTAATTTAAGCTCGGTGAGTTTGAATGGGCCCGGGGTGAGGAGGGCAAATGTACAATTATTGTTACAGTTAGAATTTAGTAAGGGGGGTTGCAGATATGATAGCTGATAGATGCACTGTATGTTTTCTTTATGACTCCCAGATAGATTGGTGGATGGATACAAAAGAATGCATCAGAGTTTTTTTTAAACCCATTCTAGATTTTTTGCTGATGCATGTCATCACCAATCTGAAGTCTTACCGATAGAATTGTATTCCTTATTTTCAATGTCAAAAGACTTAAAGGGTGATTATGGGGAATGTATAAGGGATTTAAAACAGAAGTTGACACAAGTCCAATACAATAGGCAAAAATCATTGGAATTTGAACAGAAATTTGGGGTTCATGGGAAAAAAAGCTGAGTTAATCCATATGAGGATTGTAGGTCTAGGCTGCAGAACAAACAGATACACAGTGTTACAGTACAAACGTGCAGGGTCAGAATATTAAGGGGATGTCAGGTATTTTGTCATGTGTAGAGGAATATATTAATCGAACTTTTGAATTCCCATTTGTAGAAACTCATGATACTACATTGTTGCTACAAGCAGCAGATTTACCAGTTTTAACACATACACAGCAAATGGACTTATTACAACTTTTTACGTTAGAGGAATTACAAGTAGTAATGGTAGCTTTAAAAGATATGATAGCACCAGGTTCAGGTGGTATACCCCCTGAAATTTATAGAAAATTGTGGGAACTGATACCAGATTATCTGTTAGCAGTTTTTAATGCTTTTTTGACAGAGGATCGGCTCACTGAACAAATGTATGAAGGTATGATGATTTTTTTGTTCAAAAAGGGGGACAAAGAGGACCTGAATAACTGGAGACCTATCACTTTATTGAATTCAGATTTTAAAATTTTTGCGAAATTGATAGGTGATAGGGTAAAGAACTTCTTACCTTTTTTAATCCATCATTCTCAATATTGTTCTATTCCAGGCAGATCAATTCAGGATGCTCTGATTGTGATATGAGAATTATTTACTCGAGGGCAACAAGGACATTGCAGAGGGTGTTTGTTTAGTTTTGATCAGACTAAAGCCTTTGATTGTATTTCTCATGAGTTTTTATGGTTAACCCTTAAGTCATATGGATTTCCAAGTATATTTATTAATTGGTTATGAGTGTGTTATTCGTTAGCTTATGTTAGACTGTATGTTAATGGATGGCTTGGGAATTTATGTTATATACGCAGAGGGGTTAGGCAAGGCTACCCTTTAAGTCCTTTATTGTTTGTCCTGAGCCTAGACCCAATTATTCATATTTTACAGAGATCCCCGTTTCTGCCAGGTGTATGGGGGATGGGTTTGAATGAAATTAGGACAATCAGTTATGCTGATGATTTGTGTGTTGTAGTCCCATCAAAATGAACTGGTCATCTATTATGCCATGTTCTACCTGTTTTTTTACATTGCACTGGTTCTCGTTTGAATTTCCAGAAAAGTATTTGTTTTAATTTAATGGGGTTTCAGGTTGGGTATTCACAGCTGGGAGATGTCCGGGTAGTAGATTCTCTGCAGAAAATGTTGGGGTTGTTTTTTGGAGCAAAGGTTATGGCACAGTATAATTGGGAACTTCAAATAAATAAAGGGAGGGAGAGGGTGAGTAGATGGAATAAATGGTCCATGGGAAAAAAAGAGGGTTTTCCTAATTTAAACTTTTCTCTTGCCCCTATTTTTGTGTGTTAGTCATATTTTTCCCCTACCTAGACTTTTTTGTGCCGATTTTGAGCATCTTTTTTTGTTGCTTCTGGGGGAGTAGATTAAATCCTATTAAAAGAAATATATTTAGATTAGAAACAAGGGAGGTTCATATGATTCAGCCCATTGTTTTCTTTTTTTCAGTTTTTATACATACTAATCTGAAACCAATTTGTCAGAGGGTAGATAATTCATGGGTGTGGATGGTTACAGAACAATTACGGGACATTCTGCAGGAATGGCAAGATAATTGTTTTCTTCATAAAAATAGTAGGACATATTTGTTATCTCCAGATTGGTCATTGGTGTTTGATCTACTAAAAACCTGGAAGGTTACGTGGCAAATGGTTTTAGAGCTCCAGCGTAAGAAATTTTATCATGCTATAATAGACTCCTTTTTTACAGAAGCTGCATTCCCGGAATTTACTGATTTAGAAAAACAAAAGATTGGAGATTGTTTAACTAACAGTAGGATACCCATCACAATGTGGGATATTTCTTGGCTCGAAGTCCATGGGAGAATAAACACTAGGGGGAATCACAAACATAAGCAGCTTACGGACAGGTTTTATTTTGGGGAGTCGTGTCATAAGGAGATTGAATGATGATATAATTTATATTTTGATTGCCCTTATATTGTTCAGTTTTGGTTTATTTGGAAAATGTAAGCATTGGAACCATATGTGGAACCTGTGGGATTCTAGGTAATTGTTTTTTGGTCTTTTCCCAGAAGTATGGGGCCAATATAGTTCTAGCACCTTGAACTTGATAGCAGTGATTATTCTATATTGGATATGGCAAGTACGGTGCTGTTTTTTGTTTCAACAAAACTATGTGTCTCCTATTGACCTATATGAAAAAATTAGGGGCAGTATTGAACGTATCAGAGAAGGACAGAGGAAAGTTCTTAAAAGGAGCATGTGAGAGAGGTACTGGGAATTTTGGTGAATAAGGGGGCTGGAGGTTTTGAGGTCCTGACATGATCTGCCTACTCTTTCTGCATTGTGCAGCTTCTTTCAATAGACTGGTATGTTTATGCACATGAGTATAATCAATGAATGTGACCTTTTGTTTTCAGTTTTTTTTTCTTTTAGATTATTGATTCTAGTCTGCTGCTTTTCTTTTTTTTCCCTATTTAAGGACATCATGATTTTAGCTATGTAATGGGGAATACACATGAGGTTCACATGATTTATTTTTTTCAATGGGGTTTCTTCTGATTCTCCAGTCTTAGTATTATGTTAGTTGGATGCACTATGGTTACTGCATTTTTTTCTTTTAGTATGTATTTTAATGTTTTAATTTGGTGAGGTGGGAATGGGGTCTTTGGTTTTGAGGGATGGTTGGATTCCTTTTTTTCCTTTCTAGCTTGGGGTTCCCCTATGGTTTATTTTTCTTTATTTGAGTATGATTATTTGTTCTGTGTGTACTCTGTTATGATTTTAATAAAAATTCCCCTACTCCTTTTGGTAGGGGGCACTGTGATCCATCAGTCAGGATGGACACTTGGTGTGAGGAGGTGGAAGGAATGAACATTCAGGAGACAGAGGAGCAGGCCTCCTCCTCTGTTCTCAAAAATCAAGAGGCTTTTCAAAAAGAAAACAGTTGTTTTGGAGCAGAAAAGGTTGAAGGACTAAAGGATTTAATTCAAGGAGAAAAGAAGAGAAACAATGCACAGAACGATCAAAATGACTCAGGAAAGCAGTTAAGTTTTGTGGGTTTTTTAGACAAAAAACAAAATAATAGTTGTTCTGAAAATAAAGTGGAAAGTTCTGTGGGGTCAGAAACACAAAGGAATGATTTTGTAAATTAGTTACCTGGGCTTCTTGAGGAGATAAATGCTGCTGTAAAAGAAAGCAGAGAAAATGTCAAATCTGATAATACACAAGCATCAAACAAAAATGCCGCTCAGCTGTTCAAAGCTCCCGGAGTGATAGCTGTTGCGAGGAACATGGATGCAAGAACTCTTTTTGGGGCTGGCAGTTCAGACACAGATGGAAGAATGAGTGTGCCAAAAGCTGAGAGACTCAGAGGAAGGGGAAACTAAAAAAATGGATTGTGGAGAAAGAAATGAGCGTATGGGGAAAGAGAAAATATTGAGAGCAGAATCCCCTAATTTTCTTCAAAATAAGTATCATGGCCCAATGCAGATTACGGGTGAAAGGGAAAGTGGTGTAATCCTGGAACATTTAGGCAGTTCTAGCCTATGAGCAGAGATGTCTCAAGATAAAGAGACTGTGTATCAGTCAGACCCCCAGAATCAAGAGAACGTTACTAACTTTTCCTTTGCATCAAAAGGACAGATTTAAAAAAAAATCCTCTATGGATGGGGCAAGATCTAAAAGAGCAGCTTTAGTTTCTGCCAATAGAAATATCTCCTCTAATTTACTAAAATTGGATGGAGTTTCTGCAGGAAGTCTGGTGGGGGTAAAAGTTAATCAGCTTCAAGCTACTCCTGCAGCAAACTATTCTGCTTTTAAATTTTACCCCATCTCAGGTGACCCTTTTGCTGAGTGGTCTCCTGAGGTTGCTTTATTAGAATCAGGCTGGAAAAAGGGCCTTCCTGGTACGTGGCTTTGTGGAAGGGTTGGGATGGAAGACAAAACACAACTCCAAAGATGATGGACTGGAACTCAGATATCCAGGCATTTATTTGAAGCCACCAAATGCACAGTGAACTTCAGCCGAACAAAATAAAAACAAACATGTAGCAGTTCCCATCCATAAAGCTCTATAAGGCAGCTAGAGCGATGTTGCTGTCTAGAAGGCCATCACAAGACTGACTATCAGTAACATTTGAGTCCTTTTTATAGGGGGAAATAGACATGTGACCTGGAACTCCTCCTACCTTAAAATAAAATATATACTTTTTTTAACCTAGACTGCTTTATATTTATCTTAGAATACAACAACTCCAATAGGAGGATTATATAAATGAGTTCCAATATTATAAACATAAATTCCTCAAACAAAAGAAATTATCTTCACAGAGTACACTCCTTCCTCCTTTAAACATTATAAATATTAATGAGAAAGGGCTCGGACTCTTAGACACAAGGAAGTAAACTGAGGGAGAAGCAGGAAGAGCGTTTTGGAGAAATGAAACAGCTCAAGTAAGCAGAACAAACAATAAAATAAAGCATTTTAATATACCTTGGCTAGAATAGCAGTTTAAAATCCCCTTGTCTACATTTTTGAACTTCAGTATTATATCCCCTTTACAATATTAATTTAGTTCTGGTTTGGCTATTTTAAATGCAGAGAAAAAGAAATAATGTTTTGTTTTTATTTTAAACGTTCCTGTCTCTACCAGGCACTGAGTTTTATTTCAATTCAGGGTTTTTAAAGAAAACAATGGGTTGTTCCACGCTCAAAACGCATACTATCTCTAGTAGAAGGCGAGCAGACAGCGGTGTTCTCAAAGTAAAGTCAGTGTTAGTATTGCGAAATAGCAAGCGACTCACTCAGAAGAGCAACAATTTACAGGAGTTTCAAAAGGTAGTTCATTTTTTCCTTCGGTTTTCAGGACTGCTGCCTAACAACACTTAACCTCTCACATCTTGAGGAGGTAGAAAAACTATTGAAACAGTCTTCGAAATAAGCGATCCCTTCTCGAACGTGCACACGCTCGAGAGGGAAAGACGCCACCGTAAAGGGGTAGCGATACGATTTCAAGATGCGTATAGCAAAATGCTTCACAATGTTTGGGGGGAAACATCAACAAAAGGGAAGGAGCATTGTCCACAGGAGTCGGCAAAGAATCCAGAATTAAAGAAAACAATTTTGCTAAGAACATGACGCTTAGTTGGCTAGACTACATGCACGCTTAGATAATAAAATAAATAATATAATAAAGAAGTAGGAAGAAATTATAGTGCTGTTGTGAACAGTCTTAAAGAAAAGGAGAAATAAAACAAAATATTGCCAGCTCATGCAGACAATGTTCACAGGACGGGGGGACAAAAAAAAGGATAGAGGAGGCATCTGTGACATACCTCCCTATCTTGACTAAAAACATTCTTGAATGTTATTTTTGAATAAATTCAGATCCCTCATCTAATGAAGGGATGGAGCTTAAGCCACCCACTCTTAAAGCTCCACCCCGGGTCCCTCAATATGCTTAGAAGTATAATGAATTCTTTAATATTTCCAAAACATAAAATTTTCATTATCAGATTTAATCCAATTCTATGTTTACCCCGGGGTCTGATTTTATTTTTCTGGGCTGGGTATACCTGCACCAAATCTGGATAAATAATCTGCATTCATGTGCGCTGACCCAGCTTTATGTTTTATAGTAAAATGATAAGGTTGTAGAGTGAGATACCATCATAAAATACGTGGATTCTTATCTTTCATTGCCATAAGCCAGCAAAGGGGATTATGATCGGTTATTAGTTTGAACTGAGATGCCCATAGATAAAATTTAAGAGTTTCCACGGCCCAACGTAGCGTTAGGCACTCCTTTTCGATGGTAGCATATTTTGTTTCACGGGCATGTAGCTTCTGCTTATATATACTATAGGATGCTCTTGGCCATCTATTATTTGGGACAGAACAGCTCCTATACCAGTAGCCGAGGCATCAGTCTGTACTATAAAAGGTTTAGTGAAATCTGGACTTGATAATATGGGTTGGCACATAATAAGGCTTTAATAGTACAGAAAGCTGTCTCACACTCTGAGTCAGTTTACTTAGTGGGATTCTTTTTCTTTGTAAGGTCGGTTAAGGGCTGGCTATAGAGGCAAAATTAGGTATAAATCGTCTGTAATAGCCTGCCAGTCCCAAAAAGATCTTACTTGTTTCTTTGTTAGGGTCTTGAACTATTTGCTACAGCATCGACTTTATTGATTTCTGGTTTTATACAACCTTTTCCTATCACAAATCCCAAGTATTTGGTCTCTTGCATAGCAAAGGCACATTTTCCGGTTAACAGTAAGTCCTGCATGTTTCAATGTCTGAAGGATTGCTCCCAGATGTTTTTTATGGTCTTCCCATGTGGGGCTATAAATGATGACATCATCAAGATAAGCTGCACTGTAGTTAGTGTGAGGTTGTAAGAGCTTATCCATCAGTCTTTGAAACGTAGCAGGGGCACCGTGTAGCCCAAAAGGCATCATAGTAAATTGAAAAAGACCCTTTGGGGTACTAAAAGCTGTTTTTTCCTTGGATGTTTCATCCATTGGGATTTGCCAGTACCTCTTAGATAGGTCAAGCGTAGTCAAATAGTGAGCTTTTCCTAACCGATCGATTATGTCATCGATACGAGGCATAGGGTAACTATCGAACTTAGAAATTGCATTTAATTTTCGAAAGTCTAAACAAAGACGTATTCCCCCTTCCTTCTTATTCACAATTACCATGGGAAATGACCAGTCGCTATTAGATGGTTCTATGATGTTTAGTTTTAGCATTTTGTCTACTTCCTTTAACACCTCCTGTCTCAATTTCTCAGGGATTCTATAAGGTTTTATTTGTATCGGGTTTGAGTTTAGAACTTCTATATGATGAGAAATCAAGTTGGTACGTCCAGGAATATTAGTAAAAACATCCTGATTGTGCTGTAAAATAAG
This sequence comes from Neoceratodus forsteri, assembly GCA_016271365.2. Classification (NCBI taxonomy): domain Eukaryota; kingdom Metazoa; phylum Chordata; order Ceratodontiformes; family Ceratodontidae; genus Neoceratodus; species Neoceratodus forsteri. The sequence goes on along the minus strand of JADMNL010000022.1, from coordinate 260,018,557 downwards.
CTCAAGTTCTTGCAATTGAGTATCAGTTAAATCAGGGTTTTTACGAATATTGATTATAGATGTCTTCTTGTCCAATAGTTTGTAAGCTGTTTCTAATTCACTTTCCTCTGGTTCGGGACATACATAACAGGCCTTGGTGGTCCTTTCTTGCCAGGCTTTCAATAAATTAACATGATACACTTTTCTTTTTATTTTTCTGTCAGGAGTTTCTATCTCGTAAGTTACCGGACCACACTGCTTATTTACTGTATAAGGCCCTTGCCATTTCATCTTGAGCTTATTATCTGAGGAAGGGAGAAGTAGTAAAACATGATCCCCCGTCTGAAAGGATTTTTGACCCACCCCTTGATCATAATATAATTTTTGTTTTGTTTGCTGTTGAAGTTCCTTTTGTGGGCCAAATCTACATATTTAATTAATTTTTGTCTGAGCTTGTTAACAAATTCAAGTGTTGTTGTGGGACCTATCTCTCTACCTTCCTCCCATTGTTCTTTTACTATATCAAGGGGACCTCTCGGATTTCTCCCGTACAATAATTCGAACGGCGAGTATCCAGTCGAAGCCTGTGGCACTTCTCGATAAGCAAACATTAAGAAAGGTAAATACTGATCCCAATCCTTCCCTTCCTCTTGGGTATATTTTTTTAACATTTGCTTCAATGTTTGGTTAAAACATTCCACCAAACCATCCGTTTGAGGGTGGTAGGGTGTAGTGTGTATGGCCTGTATATTCAGGGACTGATATAACTGTTTCAATATCTGGGAACAGAAATTACTTCCCCTATCCGTAAGTATTTCCTTAGGGATGCCCAGATGGCTGAATATCTTAATGAGTTCTTCAGCTATTTTTGTGGCAGATATAGTTTGTAGGGGGATGGCTTCTGGATATTTGTATGATAATCACAAATTACCAAAATAAAATGATTCCCCTTTTTAGTTTTCTGTAGGGGGCCCACTATGTCCATCGCTATACGCTCAAAATGTTGATTTATTATTGGCAGAGGTTGTAGTGGAACCGTATCCCTTTTTCCTATCCTGGCTACTAGCTGACATTCAGGACAAGACAAACAGTACTGTTCCACATCTTTATGGATACCTGGCCAGAAAAATCGGTATAAAATCCTTGCTGTTGTACGGTCTCTCCCTAAGTGCCCAGCAAGAGGACTATCATGAGCCAATTGTAGAAATTGTGTCCGATATTTCTTAGGTACCACCAATTGATCTACCTGTTCCCCTGTTCTAGGGTGAGTACAAACACGATAGAGTAAATTGTATTTCACCCTATAACAGGGGTGCCCTTCCATCCTCTCCTGCGATACCTGTGAAAACAAGGGGGTTAAAGTTTCATCTGTTTTCTGTTCACTTTCAAAATCACATTTTTTTGTCAAATCAGCATTCTCAATCTCTTTACTATCTACTCTAATGGAATGTTCTTTAGTCCACTGTATTTTGTCTTGTCTCCGTTCTTTTTTTATTTTTCTGGTTTTTCCTGGGGCTCCAAACACATCATCATCTAAAACAGGTAGAGGGTAGGTTTCAACATCCTTAGATTGTGCCCTGTGGTAGCAGCTGCTAGATGTATTTCAAAATCAGGATGATCTTGACCAAGTAATACTGGGACTGGTAATAATGGTACTATCCCAACATCTAACACCCTTTTGAGTGGACAGTCTGCAATTCCACAGATGTCGTCTAGTATTTATGTCCATGAACCAGAATCAACCCTGTTTGTACAGTCTTCCGGGTTGTCCTTCAACCAATTCTGGACGAACTAAGGTCTGCTTGCTTCCTGAGTCAATAAGCCCCATGACTGTTTGTGCTTCAATTTGTACAGGGATGACATATGCTCCTAAATTAGCTAGTGCTAAATGAACACCCCAGGTTGTTTTTGGGCAAACCGGCAATGTGACCTTTTTCATGACAGTCCCGACATATGAGTTCTGATAGGGGTGGCCTAGCTGGACGAATTCCACCCGATTATCTGTTGTCTGCTAGGGGAACTAATATTTGTATTTGAGCCCAGAGGGAGGGTGAAACAGCAGAAGGTAAAAAGTATTAGATCTCACCAGAAGTTCCAGTTGATGGTGTCTTTTCCGTATGGATGAGCTGTCAAATAGTCCTCAGTTAAAGAAATGGCCTTCTCCGAGGTGTCAGGACGGTGTTCTTTAACCCAGAGCTGTACATCCTGTGGCAATATCCTTATAAATTGTTCCATCACAATGGCCTCCATTATTTGATTTACAGTCTTAGTTCCCGGTTGTAACCACTTGGTGCATAGGTCGTTCAGGCGTACATATATTTCTCTGGGATGATCTACATGTTGGAATCATAATGTACAGAACCTTTGTCTATAAGTTTCAGCGCTGATATCATATCTTCGTAATATTTCCTTCTTAACCTCATCATAGTTCCCCACTAATTGACTATCCATGCTTCCATAAGCCAATTGTGCCTTCCCAGTGAGGTAAGGAGCTAGACGAAGGACCCATTGTGCTCTGGGCCATCCACAGGCCCCCGCAATCCTTTCAAAAGTGGTTAAATATGTCTCAATATCATCCTGCTCAGTCAGTTTAGTGAGTTTAATGTCCTTTGGAACCTCTGGTGTGGCTGTAGGGTTTCTGCTAGTACTGATAACTTGAATGGCCCTCAATGTCTCTTGCCACCGTCTTTCATTTCTTTCCTGCTCCTTCTCTCTCACTCTTTGTTCCCTTTGCCTCTCCTTGTCTGCAGCCAGCTGTTTTATACAGAGCCAGCGTAATAATTCGTGTAGCTGTTCAGGGGGCTCCTCTCCTGGTATCAAATCAGAAGGTAGATCCCCAGCAGTTGCTCCTTGAGGAGTTTCAACTTCCTCTTGTAACATATGTTCTGCCTTGGATCTGTCAGGCTTCTGTTCAGGGAGTCCCGACCATAATGATTCACCCACTTATCCACCATTGTCCTGGTCAGGACACCTTTGGGTCTGGTTACTGCTTCCTCATCTCTGGTATCCTTCTCCATCCCTGGGTTGGTCCAATACCATCTTGGAAGGGAGCCAAAACTGACCTCAGGATCCCACTTCTGACACCAACTGTGGAAGGGTTGGGATGGAAGACAAAACACAACTCCAAAGATGATGGACTGGAACTCAGATATCCAGGCATTTATTTGAAGCCACCAAATACACAGTGAACTTCAGCTGAACAAAATAAAAACAAACATGTAGCAGTTCCCATCCATAAAGCTCTATAAGGCAGCTAGAGCGATGTTGCTGTCTAGAAGGCCATCACAAGACTGACTATCAGTAACATTTGAGTCCTTTTTATAGGGGGAAATAGACATGTGACCTGGAACTCCTCCTACCTTAAAATAAAATATATACTTTTTTTAACCTAGACTGCTTTATATTTATCTTAGAATACAACAACTCCAATAGGAGGATTATATAAATGAGTTCCAATATTATAAACATAAATTCCTCAAACAAAAAGAAATTATCTTCACAGAGTACACTCCTTCCTCCTTTAAACATTATAAATATTAATGAGAAAGGGCCGGCCGGCTCTTAGACACAAGGAAGTAAACTGAGGGAGAAGCAGGAAGAGCGTTTTGGAGAAATGAAACAGCTCAAGTAAGCAGAACAAACAATAAAATAAAGCATTTTAATATACCTTGGCTAGAATAGCAGTTTAAAATCCCCTTGTCTACATTTTTGAACTTCAGTATTATATCCCCTTTACAATATTAATTTAGTTCTGGTTTGGCTATTTTAAATGCAGAGAAAAAGAAATAATGTTTTGTTTTTATTTTAAATGTTCCTGTCTCTACCAGGCACTGAGTTTTATTTCAATTCAGGGTTTTTAAAGAAAACAATGGGTTGTTCCACGCTCAAACGCCATACTATCTCTAGTAGAAGGCGAGCAGACAGTGCGGTGTTCTCAAAGTAAAGTCAGTGTTAGTATTGTGAAATAGCAAGTGACTCACTCAGAAGAGCAACAATTTACAGGAGTTTCAAAAGGTAGTTCATTTTTTTCCTTCGGTTTTCAGGACTGCACCTAACAACTTAACCTCTCGCATCTTCGAGAGGTAGAAAAACTATTAAGGAAACAGTCTTCCAAAATAGCGATCCTTCTCGAACGTGCACACGTTCGAGAGGGAAAGACGCCACCGTAAAGGGGGTAGCGGATACGATTTCAAGATGCGTACAGCGAAAATGCTTCGCAATGTTTGAGAGGGGGGGAGAAAACATCAACAAAAGGGGAAGGAACGCTGTCCACAGGAGTCGGCAAAAGAATCCAGAATTAAAGAAAAACAATTTTGCCCAAGAACATGACGCGTAGTTGGCCAGACTACACGCACACTTAGATAATAAAATAAATAATATAATAAAGAAGGGCGAAGAAATTATAGTGCTGTTGCGCAACAGTCTTAAAGAAAAGGAGAAAATAAAACAAAATATTGCCAGCTCATGCAGACAACGGTCACAGGACGGGGGGAACAAATAAAAAAAAAAAAGGATAAAGGAGGCATCCGTGACAGGCTTCCAGATCCTGAATGGAGCCCAAATGATTTACTGTCCCTGCAGTATCCTGAATGGCACCCTCTGGTTCAAGACCAGGTACCTGCAACACAGAGTCCTTTTACAAACAAGAAAGAAAGTTTTTTCCAAAGGCATTTAAGGAAGGAAGAAAAAGCTAAAGAAATAAACAAAGGAAAATTGGACAATAATAAGGATAATGACATTGATGGGGTCTCAGGGGAGCGCCCACAACCAAGACCCTTGTTATCAGAGTTATTTGCAAAGAAAAAAAGGAAGCAGCCTCTCGTAGGAATGCTGTTTGTATACAATATAAAGGGGGCCCTTGAAGAAAGGCTAGATAGGCAGTATATTGGAGGTTGTTGCTTAAAGAATCTTTAAAATTCTCCCCGAAAGAAGTTTCCACCTTCATAAACATCTCTGGCGAAGGCAATTTTGATGTACGCTTTCAGTCTTTCTATTTGCTAGATCTTTTTTGGCAACAGTATAACCAGGTTAAGTTTTCTCCTCTATGGACCCCCTTTTTAGTGATTCCTTTAACTAAACCATTAATTACATATATGACAATAATGTTTAGAAATGAGAGGGTCCATGTAGAAGATATCACTTACTGGTTGTCCCAGAAGTGTGAGGTATTGAGTGCCCCGGAAGCCATTTTAGATTCAGAATATTTCTGAACAGGGAGCTGGAAGTATAAAGTAAAACTCAGACAAGTGGAAAATGATATGGAACATATTCCAAACTATTTTATGTTAGGTAGGGACAGGGGTGTGTACTTTTATGCTGGCCAACCCTGTGCCTGCTATATGTGTGGGTCTCGTACCCATTTATCAAGTGTGTGCGACATGCCTCATTGTGAGATTTGTGGGAAAACAGGGCATATTAGCATTCAGTGTATAAATCAGTTAAAATGTGATTTATGTGAGGAATCTGGGCATTGGTTTGGGGATTGCCCTTGGGCAGCTAAAAATAAAGCCACAGTGGTAAGCCCAGAGTTGCTAATACAAAAAGCCCAGGATGAAGCTTTTGGGAAAGCATCTACAGAAGATAAGAGGGACACTCCCCTCAAATACCCACTCGGACCCTCCTTCCTCCCCTCTCCCACCCCATCAAGAAGTAGATTTGACTAAAGAATCGGAAACCTTGGATCTAAAGGTAGTATTTAGTGGTAGGAAGGGAAGTGAACCTACTGATTTAACAATTTTAAAATATTTTCCTCCAGTATGCTATCAAGAGACAACACAGAAAATAGTGGTCCCAGTATGTCAGAAACCACAGTGGGTCACTGATAGGAGAACAACTAGAAGTTCTAAACAGGCCCTCCACTCTATAGAACCCCCTGAAATAGAAATGGAGAACTTGTATGCAATTTTGGATACTTTGGATGGGGAATCGGATATGGGCATTGAGGTGATGGGTCCGGAGCAGCCCTCAGGGAATAGGCTCTCCCAAACTGACTATAAAGTGAAGAAAAAGAAAAGGAGAAAGAAAGGGCCATGATAAAATTATATGTCTGTGGGTAAACTATGTATAGGATCTTTAAACTGTTGTAGCTTACTAAATGCTTCCAAAAGGTCAGCTCTTTCTCAGTATATTTACAAAGAGAAGATTGATGTATGCTTTTTATAGAAGAACTGGATGTACACATTGGATCAGAGTTGATTATTTAAAGCTAAGTGGGTATGGGGGCCTTCCTACTGGTCGTTTGGTTTGGACAGGGCTGATGGGATAGGGATTGTTTTTAGTTCATTTTCCTTTGTACTGTGCAAATTAATTGACTTGATCCCTGGGAGACTTATGATAATAGATGGTCTTTGGCAGCATTCAAATTTTAGGTTCATTATTATTTATGGACCTCAAACAAAATCTGGTAGGGTGGCCTTATTGAATACGATTCATCCATATTTAGCATCTTCAACAGACATTATTATGGGAGGGGATTTTAATTGTGATCTTCCAGACCACAGATTGGTTGGTAGCGGGAAGAAGATTTATTGTGATATGACTGCCTTAGAGAGAATGGTCAAAATGGTGAACTTGCAAAATAGAAGGAATTTTCAAGTATCGGGTCCCCCATACACATATAAAAAAGGGAAAGTGGCTTCAATGATAGACCATTTGTTTTTGTCTAGTAATTTGCCTGCTCCCGCTCACGTAATTTCCCCAAGTGAATTTTCAGACCACCTTCTGGTAAAAATAATATTTTCTGAATCCCCCCAAAAAACTGAAAAAAACAATAGATGGTATCTGAATGTATCGACCCTGAGCAACCCTTTGGTTCAGGATGGAATATCTAAACTGTTATGGACAAGAACATCAGTTGCAGACTTATAGGTGATTTATGGGAATGGTGGGCAGATAGAAAAGAGGAGATAAAATTATGGTTTCAGAGGTTTGGTAAAAGGAAGGCAAATTAATATTTATTTCAGTATCTAAAAATAAGGAGGCAGCTTCAATATTTGTTCTTGATAGCAGTATCATCCAGACATAATTATTCAGCACAAATTGAGCAGTTGAAAATGGACATGAGGACCTATCAATATGATAGGGCTAAAACTTTGAGAACGGAGCTACAATTTGGGACACAAAAAAACCCTATTGGAGACCCTTTTGAGGCTTTTAAAGCTAAAATTGAAGCTACTTGATTAGCGGATTTCAAGGATGAGGAGGGGACACTTGCTAAGACTGATTAAGCTATTTTTAACATCATTAATAACTATTTGAATCTACAAGGGGCTTCTCATCCTCTAGGGAGTGATGGGATTATTGCCTATCTAAAAAAGACCTGTGTTCCTCCTCCAGCTAAGCAGATTTTAGAATTTGTTTCCCCTATTTCGGTATTGGAAATAAAATCAACTATAAAAGCTCAGAAATTAGGGACCTCCCCAGGGATAGATGGGCTCTCTTATGAATTTTATAAATCCTTTGTTGAGATTTTGGCAGTATCTTTAGAGGCGTTTTTTTCTCAGTTTTTAAATCAAAAATCTACTCATGTAGATTTTATTTCAGGCCTTTTTTTTTTTACATAAATCTGGGGATAAGCAACGGATTAGGAACTGGAGGCCTATTACAATTCTCAATTCTGATTTCGAAATCCTTTCTCATATTTTAAACAATAGATTGTGAAGTGTGGCTGGGGACCTGATTCATCCTTCACAGTTCTGTGGTATTCCTGGTAGAAAAATTCAAAATGCTCTTTTTATTATAAAAGATGTGATTTAATATTTTAATAAAACTAGACAACAGGGTTGTGTACTTTCAGTGGATCAGAGCAGAGCCTTTGATAGAGTGCATTATCAGTTTTTGTTTCAAATTTTAGAGCATTATGGTATACCTAGGGTATTTATTCAGTGGAGCAAATTAATATATGCTGCAGTTGTCATACACCCGATTAGTAAGGGAAAGGTTAAGGCACCCATTCAAATTACTTCGGGGGTAAGGTAGGGATGTCCTTCAAGTCCCTTATTGTATGTTTTTTCCCCTGGATCCTTTGCTGGGACATATAAGTGCACTTAGCAATGTGGTATGGGTATCTGGTGGATTAGGTCAAGAGGCTCTAACAGTGCAAGCCTATGCAGATGATATCTGTTTTTTTCTTTCAAATGAACATTTAATTCTGACAATTCTACAGGAATTAAATAATTATGCAGCTGTCTCAAACTCCAAGTGGAATATAGAGAAATCAAGGGGATTGTTCATAGGCCCTTGCTCCCCAAACCAAAGTGTATAGAAGGGATTAATATTTCTGTTAATCCTTTAAAAATTTTAGGAATAGTATATGGGCTTCAAAATTGCCCTGAGGTAAACTGAGAAACTGCTCTGAATGGGGTGGAAGCTAAAGTTCAAAGATGGAAGAGTTGGAGACTTTCCAAAATTAAAAGGGTGTGCATCATAAAAAGCTTTTTGGTTCCGCGCCTTCTATATATTGCTATGGTATCCCCCCCCCGATACATTTGAAAACCAGGTTATATGCTTGTTTCTTTTCTATGTTATGGGGTAGTAGGTTAAATCCTATTAAAGGTTGTTATACGTATTGACCAAAAGCACGAGGGGATTTGGGGATGATAGACCCAGTGATCTTTTTTAACTCCCTTTTTATAGCACAGAATTTAAGAGTGGGAATACAGGTTCCATATGCTCTACATCATGTTTGGTTATTGAATTTGATAAGGGATTATTTTGCACTATGGAATGAAGTACCCCCTAAATTATCCCCTAAAACATTATTCCAGGATATTTGAAATCTTGTGCCTAAAAACTTTATAAATGGGCAGTATCAAAATCTGTAATATTTCAAAGTTCAGGTTCGCAGCTTTATAAAATTGTACTAGAACACGTACACCCGTTGGAACCACAGTTTAAAAATTGTCCAGATTCTCTGAAAGGGTCAGTATTAAAACAGTTAAATAATGAAAAAGTTCCCATGCATATGTGGGAGATCTTATGGTTGTCTGTATATGGAAGATTAAATGTAAAAGGGAATGCTAAACATAAGATGCAAAATGAAAGGTATTGCCCTTATTTACAGTGTCAGGCTATTGAAGAAACGATGGTTCATTTTCTTTTTGACTGTTCTTACACTAAAAATGTGTGTTTTTTTTTGGCAAACAAATGAAGACTGCATTGATTAAAGGCCCTAAACTTTTAAACTCTAGTTTTAGGTTATTTTCCCCATTTAAATAGTACATATGATTCAGGTACAGTTGTGGTATTTTTTTGTTGTTTAAAATTTTGCATTTGGCAAGCCCGGTGCCAGTGGGTTTTGCAACAAAAGTATATGGTGTATGATACACTTAGGGCCAGATATTCAAAACTTTGCCCAGGGGCTAAATTTGCACTGCCCGGTGGGCAAACTGTGCCTAGAGCAAAAACATAGCTATATTCAAAATGAATAGCCCGGTGCAAAACCAGCTGAATATAGCAAGCGAAGGAAGCCGGGCAAACAGGCCCAGGAGTGCAGGGCAAACATTGCCCAGGATTAAGACAGCACTGAATATAGCAGAGAAGACAGCACTGAATATAGCAATCAGACAGAGGCAGTGCAAACACCCATAGAAACAAAGTGTCAGAGAGTTAAGCAGCTGTCCAGGAACACAGGAAAGCAAAACAGCCCAGCCAGACACAACTGCAGTACTAGTGAAAGGAATGGAATAACCTGGAACCACAAGTGAAATCAGAATACCACAGAACACTGTCAAATCCCAAGTCCACCCCAAAAAGACACAGGACACAGGAATGTCAAGTATAATAAAGTATAATGCAAAAAGGAAACAGTTAAGACACAAAGGCAACATGAACATATATACAGAAAAACAAATCAAAACATAGCAGAACACTGTTCGTAAAAATGGGGTGCAAGAAAATCATAATGAAAGGGAAAAGGGCAGGTGTAACAAAGGGATTGAAAACAAAGGGGAAAACAACAGTAACAGTGCAAACAGGCAAATGTTAAATATAGCAACAGAACAATGGGGTAAGAATGTGGTTGGAAGAGGGATGTAGAAATAGGAAGCAATGGAGGGGAACAGGATGGCAGATACAGGGCTAGGGACACTGGGCCAGGGACAGGAAGCAGGCTAATGGAAAAAGTATGCAGGGGTCAGGTACGGGCAGGCACTGGCAGACGTTCATCCAGGATGGCCGCAACACGCCTTGTCTCAGAAATCAAGACAGCTTGCTGTTCGATTAGGGTACGCTGTTGCTGCACCAGCCTCCTTAACAGCTCCTCCGTGCCTTCACTCTCTTCTGGACGGGTGGCCCACAGTGATGACCAACGTGGACCTACAGGAGAAAGGGGGACCACATCAGGGCATGACAATGACACAAAGGCACCATGTACCACCATACGGTGGACAGCATGCCCCAACAACCATGCCCATGTGCTAGTATGTAATAAACCACAACACACACTAACATGTGCCTGCAGGACAAGGCAGTATGTAACAGGCAGCATGCAACACCCCAATGTACATGGACATGCATGGATGTATGCTGAGAAACCTAACAACGTGGAGGCCAGCCAGCACAGTGGCGTGCAGACTGTAACAGTGCAAACAGACAGCTACCCCCAGAGATGTGAATGACAAGTGGACACTGACTGATATGCACATGGGATGACACATGGTGGGACATGCTGCCCACGGTCACACAGCTATGTTACAAAATACAGATGACACCAACTGGAGAAGGTGCCACAGCCCCAACCACGTGTGTAACCACACATGCCTGTCATGTACACCCCCAACAGTGGCCCACCCTCACTGCTGCCCTCCACAAGAACTGTAGACACCCAGCCAAACTGCCACCAACGATGCCATAACACAGCAGCTGTACAAATGATGACAGGAAACCCTGAACAGGTGGGTGGGTGACTGACATAAGTGTGCAACAGTGGCAAGTGACACAGATAGAGACTCAACATGGACCACAGAGACCCAATGACCACAGAGGACAACGAAACTGGCATCAGAACAGTAGGGACTGCAGGACAGGTAACCAAGCAGTACACAACCAGGGGAATTGTAATTGTAAATGGAGTCCACTCTGAAGAAAGGAGGGTTACTAGTGGGGTACCGCAGGGTTCAGTATTGGGTCCAGTCCTTTTTAATGTCTTCATCAGTGACATTGCAGAGAGACTGGAAGGAAAAGTATGCCTTTTTGCAGATGACACAAAGATCTGCAACAGGGTTGATACACAAGGAGGCATGGAAAGGATGAAAAGGGACTTGGCAAGGTTGGAGGAATGGTCAGAAGTATGGCAGCTAGGATTCAATGCAAAGAAGTGCAAAATAATGCACCTGGGAAACAAGAACCCAGGGGAAGAATACACAATGGGTGGGGGAGATAGTAACAACAACAAAAAAGGAAAGGGACCTGGGGGTAATCATATCAGATGACCTTAAGGTTAGCAAGCAATGTGAGGAGGCAGTAGGGAGGGCTGGGGGTATACTGGGATGTATAGGGAGAGGCATCACCAGCAGAAAACAGGAAGTTGTTATCCCTCTGTACAGACAGTTGGTGAGACCCCATCTGGAGTACTGTGTCCAGTTCTGGAGACCCCATCTCTGCAAGGACATAGACAGGATAGAGGCAGTCCAGAGGAGGGCAACTAAAATGGTGCAGGGTCTGCAAGAGAAGCCATATGAGGAGAGACTAAAGGAGCTTAATATGTATATCCTTGAGGAAAGAAGGGAGAAGGGGACATGATAGAAACTTTTAAGTACCTCAGTGGAATCAACAAAGTCCAAGAGGGTAGCATCTTTCAGAAAAAGAGACCTGCAAGAACAAGGGGACACAATTTAAAGATAGAAGGCGGAGGTTCAGGGGCAATGTGAGGAAGTATTATTTCACAAAGAGGGTAGTTGATGCATGGAACAGCCTTCCTGAGGAGGTTGTGGGGTCTAAAACTGTGGGAGAATTCAAGAATGCATGGGACAGACATAAGGCAATTCTTGTGGGGGGTAGGAAGAAATAGGCTGTTGGTTAACTAGGATCTGCGGCCTATCCTGTAGGTAGGGAAATGGGCAGACTAGATGGGCCTAGCGGTCCTTATCTGCCGTCAAAATCTATGTTTCTATGTTTCTAAGTGCCAATGCCCAGCCACACCACTTGCTGCAACGGAAGGGTGAGGGACCCACAGTGGTGTAGAGAATGGCACAGTGCCGTGACACCACCCATGCAAGAAGACACACACATGTGAAACACAGACACTGGGCATGGTCCACCAGTGGCACTGCAGTGGTAGGCCAAAGGCATGCACAGGACAGTGTCACCCTGGTGGTCAAGGCATGGCGAGGCACACACACACCTGTGGGAGCAGCATCTGCTATAGGGGCTGACAACCAGCACACCATGCTACCACAGAACAACTCCAGCAGCACACCTGCATAACATGTGCACAAACACCATGCACTACAGGGACAGAGCGACAGCACCCTCTTAGGGACAATGGCCCCCACATCAGAGCATGAGCCCACAGGCAGGGGTGTAGCCAGGGATGCCAAAACTGCACACCATGTGGACACACTGACACCCCCTCCCCACTGTTAGGGTGGGCTACTCCACCCCAGAGTGTAGCCTGAAAACATACCAACGTACACCATGACTGTGTCAGTTGCTGCCAGTGGCCTTCAAGATACAATTATGAAAGCCAAGACACCCACATACAAGGTCACAACCTGTACAGTTGTAATGGCCATGGTATACACAGACAGTCATAGTGAACAGTCCTCTAGCGCACACCACAATGAATGAAACACAGAAAGGTACAACATTGCTGTTGTTAGGTGTCAGACATATAAGCAGTTCAATGCCCATTGGCCAACTCCCCACCAGACATCAAACTGCCCACCATTGAGTGCTTGGAGGATGCCTGCCAACACACATGCCACAACAGGCACACATGCAATGTACAGCCACACAGAGCCATGTGGCACCACAGTCCCAAAGGACCCCTCCCACACAGCCCGCTGCATGTCCACCACGGAGGTCGGACAGGGACACACTATAACATACCCGTGTCCACGTCACCATGACAGTACACTGCCAGGGAAATTCTTGCACCACATGACACAGTATCCTCCTGCATGCCATGGTCTGCATAGCCCTGGAATGTACTCACAACATATCCTGCACAGATACTGACATGTTATACGTGGTACTGTAAATAACACATGCCATGAGAGGTCGAGTACACTGTTGCCATGGCAGACAGGCCAACATCAGCAGCAGCAACAGGTGGCACGACAGGCCAACCCCAGTAATCCCCCACCCTCAGGCATGACGACTGTCCCACAGCCATGCAGAGACACGCATCATCTCTCCACAATGGTGGGCATAACAGCAACATGATGCACATGGCAGTACAAGGCTGCTATCAGTACACACAGCAAGCCATGTCTCAGGTCTCGCAGCAGCAGGCAAGGCAATGGAGGAAAGGGGGACAATGGAAATGCACACAGCCATCCCACATGTGGCCTGGATTACCTAGCCAACTGGGCTACGATACCACACACAGCACTGTAGTGCAGGGTGTAGCAGACATTCACATGTTCTACACACAATCCCCAACAGCCACACTCCCCTTACAAATGCTGTACTCAGCAACTCTAAATGGTACACCCCTTCCAAAAGGGTATGATGTCTGTCAGATGATTCCCCTACTCTCTAATGAGGTTATACATGTATCAGTCTCCTGCACAACAGCATTTCAAACAGGGCCACACCCTAGTGGCCTACAGTGACCTAAAATGTCTGGTGTACCTAGGAACAGTTGACAGACATGCACTACACCAAGGTGTACACAAATGTGTACAGTGCATATGCCTGGATACACACTTGCTCAACTGCCTGCCCTGTAAAGTCAGACACATAGTGGAAAAGCATAACATCACACAGTACTCACGCAAAACACCCCCTGTCACCGTCACTGCTCTCCGCTGCACGCTGTGCCATCGGAGGCACCCTGCGGCTGTTGGTTGACGGCCCCTGTCCAGCCTGTGTCACGTCCCTCCTGTCTGTGGTGTGTCCTCATCGCTCTGCAGTGAGAAGAGGGTACAGCAACATTACTACAATATCAGCCACCATGGTACGCTAAAGACCACCCTGTACCCCAGTGGTGTAGCACAACACACGCAACAGTGGCACAAGGGTGCAGTGCACCACCAAAGCCATGCTAAGCATGACAGGGGTCTGTGCACACCGTCTACCCCTGTCCCACACAGTACACACCGAATGGATTGGTGGACTCCATGAGCAACATGTGTAGCTCAGCAACACACATGCACGTAAGCGCACCACGGAACACACTGCCCCACCACCCATGCCAGCAGTGGCGCTACAGTCATCACTTACCTGGCGCAGGCACAGTCCCCTCGTGAACCATGGCCCTGCAGCATTCAAGCAGTGGTCGCTGCCTGCGCCTGATGTTGACGTAATGATGGCGGCACTTTTCACCATCACGTGGAATACCTGTGATGGCACTTAGTCGACGGGCAATGGAAGCTCAGACCTGTGTACGGGGCAAGTTGCCCTCCCGCACAGGTCCAAATAGGCGGTGATGGCACCTCTCCGTCAACTGCACCAGGTTTGCCATCTCAGCCTCATCCCACCGCCTGTCATGGCCCACCACTGCCCTTTGCCTACATCTCACAGACATTGGTGCTGTGGAAGGGGGCAAATAACCACATTAAACAGTTAAAGAACAACTGTGCATACACCCTGACACCCCCTAGAACTGAAGTTTAGCGCCGCGCTGACATATACCGTAGCGCCGCGCTAACAGGAAGTGTTTGCAATGCGCATGCGTGACCTCTACCATGACCCTGGGCCGATATACAGCGCATGCGTGTAGCGCCACACTAAAGCTGGTTAGCGCAGCGCTAGACTGTGCTATGACAGGGTGATAGCGCAGACAAGGGGAACCATGAGCATGCGTACTGCACATAGCGCGGCGCTGACCCTCAAATAGCTCTGCGCTGGTTTTGCTCAGCGCTGCTGTGCTAGCGCATATTCAGAGCCATATTCAACGGCTGTATGCAAATGAGGGTACTAGTGTATGCATGGGGCAAACCGTGTGATTAGCATATCATTATGCGCTCATTTACATGACTAACAGGCAGGATTGCCTGGCTGGGCTATAAAAGGGCAAGCAGTGCACCACCAGTGTTGTGTTGTGGAACTGCAGCGGGAATACAGCAGTGAACAACATGGAAAGAGATATGCAACAGGGGGATGGGCAGCGAGAGCCAGGTATGTATCAAGGGTGTAGACAGGCATACTCAGTGTACACATTTGTGTCCAGTTTTGTTGAGTGCCTGTCACAAACCATAGGCCACTCTGTTAATATTATCATTCTAATCTGTAGTATTTGGGTTAGTGTTGGCCACTGAGGAGTGTGTGATGTATGTATGACCTCTTTAGAGAGTAGAGGAATCATCTGACAACAATCTGACTTGTTTGGAAGGGAGCGCCATTTGGATAGGATGTGTACATTTTGTAATGGGGGGCACGGTTGGTGACTGTGTACAAAATGGATATATCTGGCTACACTCCTGGTATGTATGACCACCGTGGGACCACAAACGTCCACTGCATTGTGCACATACCCCCTGCAGTTAACTGTGCCATGTGCCAATGCATGCACATTGTGTCTGCCAGCCAGGTGCACTGGTGCTGTACCATGACAGTGCACCGTCTTGTCTTTCTGGATGTGTGGTGTGATGGCCTGTGCCCCCCCCAGGGCGTACACAGTGTACCAGCAATGTGCGCTCCCATGTGGCATGGTGTCCTGACATTGCTAGTACACTTGTCCTCGCATACTCAGTGATGCTGAAATGGGCCACAAAACAGTCATGGGGGTTCATGGCACACACAAGCCACAGCAGTGCACATGTGTGTACACCACTCCAGACACAGGACAGACAGTGGCAATGTGGGCATGTGCACCGTACAGACACATGCAGCGATCTGATATGTCCATCTGGCCTGTAGCACTGTAGGAGATGATATTGTGATGTCCACTGTGCGATGCACTGCAGCACTGACACAGCCACTGACACCTGTCCCCTCTTGATTATCCCATAGCTATGCAGGCCCAACAGGAGCGCATCTGTGCACATAAATTCTCCCAAGATGAGCTGAACACCCTTGCACATGAGGTGAAAGAAAGAGAAGATGTGTTACGCACACACAGGGCCACCGATGCTGTTGTGCAGCAGGCTTGGGAGGAGGTGACTGCAACGGTGAATGTGGTTGGGGGCCGTGGGAGATCAACTGAGGCAGTCCGGAAACGTTGGAATGACCTCCTGCGGCGTGCAAAGGAGGAGGAGGCACACCGCCACAGAGACAGGACCAGGACTGGTGGTGGTCCACCGGAACACCAGCAGCGTGTGGAGGAGCCACACATAGTGGTGGTGGCGTCGACACTGCGGATGGTAGCAGTGACAGGTGTGCCAGGTGGTGGTTGCGAGATGACCCTAGCACTTCCAAGGCCAGGTCTGTATTCACATGTGTAACCCCTGTATGTGGTGCAGGCAAGGGTGCATGGTCCTGCTTTTGGTGTCCTGCACAGGGTGCACTGTATCCTGCCGAAATGATGCCTGGCATGGCCAAGGTCACTGTGGTGTGGGTGGGTGCATGTTGTCACAGGCTTGTGTGAGGTGGGTACCTGTCCTGAAGGCTGCATGGTGTGGTGGTGGTGGTAGTGGTGGTGGTGTTTTGCCACAGTGTCCATGGATGGGTGACTGACCCTGTCCCTATTCTCTCCACAGAGCTCTCGGACAGGCCTGCACCACCACAGCATGATCCACAGATGTCCAGCCAGGTTCCCGAGGTCACGGAGGGGGGTCACACCTCACTAGGGGTGTTAGGGTACAGTGGGCACCTGGATGTTGCACCAATTGAGAGTGATGGGGTGGGAGAGGTACTGCTGGTCACTGTCACCAGTGCGGATGACAGTGATGTCTCTGGATATTCACAGCAGCTGGCCATTCCTGTGCCAGGGGATGCAGGGGTGGGGCTTGCTGAAGGCCATCGAACAGGTCAGGATGGTTCCATAGGTGTCAGCAGTGTGGCTGTGGCTGAACACATGGTGGTGGGTGGTGTGGGTGGTGTTGCAGGACATCAGGGCATGCATTGTCGGACACATGCTGGGGTTACAGTCCATATGGTGCCACAGACCACTGCCACTCATAGTCAGCAGCTGGATGTAGCAGTTGGTGCATTGCCACAGGCACCACTGCCAGCTGCTGTTGGGAGTCCTGTGCCTCTGGTACATGAAGGCCATGGTGCCCGGCCACTCCTGCAGGCTGCTGTCACCTCACAGCAGGAGGCCTGTCTGGACCTGCATGCCATGCGGCGTGAGCTGCGACATGAGCTGGGTCAGATATGGGAGGCAATAACAGTGGGCTTTGCACGTGCTGAGCAGCAGGCAGAGGACAGGTTTGGCCACCTGGTGGGTACCATAGACCGTGGCTTCTCTGGGTTGACTGCTGCAGTGGTGGCAATTGGTGATGTCATGCATGGTGTGCCTGTTGGTCGCCAGCATGGGTTTGTTGGCCGTGGTGCAGATGGCAGAGGAGCACACAGGCAGGCACACCGTGGGCGCAGGGCTGCTACTGGTACCAGTTCCGATCCATCACGCACTCCACCTGCAACCAGCGCGCTGCGGCCGCCCATCCACCCTGTCTGCCTCCACCAACCCCCGGGGGCACAGGAGGTCAACCATGCCTGCCTCACCTTCCACTTCAGCTGTGTCCTCTGCACAAAGCACCCCAGGGTCCATAACCCTGGTACAGGTGCACGCCGCGATGTGGGTGTCATCGCTGTGATGCCCACAGGCTGTCTGCTGTACCTGCATGCATCCTCTATGATGAGCAGATGTGTGCTACCACACACACACACACACACACACACACACCCCACCAACACAGTTGCCCCTCCTTCACGACACACATCACACCTCCCCACCATGATTACACTGTTTGTGTGTATCCCCCCCACATATGTGCTGCACAATCTTGGACTCACACCACATGCACACACTATTTGTGTATTACACTGGGTTTGTTTGCTGATGTGATTGTTGTTTTCACTGTTATCTTAGTCTGTGCACATTAAATTGCTAATCACTTGTACTCTTTCAGGTTGTTGTGCAGTCTGTACTTACCCTCTAGTCTGTTGCAGTGTCCTGATGATGTTGTCCCGGTGCTGTATGGCCCTGCGTTAGCGCAGGGT
Organism: Neoceratodus forsteri; assembly: GCA_016271365.2. NCBI lineage: Eukaryota > Metazoa > Chordata > Ceratodontiformes > Ceratodontidae > Neoceratodus > Neoceratodus forsteri. The sequence goes on along the minus strand of JADMNL010000022.1, from coordinate 260,000,311 downwards.
CCTCCTCGAGAGTTGCTCCATTATCCCCTGACCACTGGCTCTGGCTCACTGTCAGACTGTCCCTCAGGTTCAGGTGCCTGTATCCCATGGTTCATTGCCATGTTGTGCAGCATACAACAGGCTAGGAAGATACGGCATACCTTCTGAGGTGTATATTGTAGGCACCACCTGATGTGTCCAGGCATCTGAATCGTGCATCTTCAGGATGCCAAACACCTCTCTATGATGTTCCTTGTTCTGGCATGTGCCCCGTTGCACAGCTCCTCGGCCACTGTGGCCGGTCGGAGTACTGGTGTGAGCAGCCAGGGTCGCAGGGGATAGTCACTGTCCCCTGTCAAAACATATATACCTGTTAGTGCTGTACTGCGGTCTGTCAGCTGCTGTCCTCCACCTCTCTGTGGCCCTCCCACACCCCTTCCCTGGCCTGCAATGCCTGCCCCCATCCATGCTGTTGTGTGTTTTCCTTGTCTGCTACAACTCACCGACTAGTTGCCCACTGGGTATCCTGCCCTCCTCAAAGGCCTGGCACAGCTGAGACTGGTGCCAGATGAAGGCGTCGTGGGCACTGCCGGGGTACTGTGCATAGACATTGCTGATGCACCCTGCCGCAACGCACACCACCTGGCAGTTGATGGAGTGGTACCCCTTCCTGTTTACATACACGTCACTTGCATCACTAGGTGGTGCACGGATGGGGACATGGGTGCAGTCAATGGCACCCAGTACAGATGGTAGGTGCGCAACTCGATGGAACTGCTGCATTGTTTCTCTGCGCTCTGCTGCTGTGCTGGGGAATACTATGAATTCCCCAGCATGTGGCAGGAGGGCCTCTAGGAACTGGGTCAGGAGGTGTGAGGTGGCAGATTGTGTTACCCCAATGGTGTCCCCCGTTGGTCATTGGAACGTCCCTGTGGCAAGGAAGCACATCGCTGCTGTCACCTTCTCCTCCACTGTCATGGCATGACTGCGTCTGGTGTTTGGCTGCAGCTGCTCATGCAGGAGTTCACAGAGCTGCCTCAACATTCCCCTGTTCATCCGCACCGCCAATAATGTGGTATCAGGCAGGGTCTCAAGGAGACCCTGGGCCGGTACAGCCTGTTTGCAGCATACCGCTTCTGGCCTGCTCTGCAGGCCCATGTTGTGCCTGCTCCCTCTCCTCCTCCTCCTCCACTACAGCTGCCATCAATGGCAGGATCACTGCTACTGGCACTGCACACATTCCACTTCCTGTGCTGGTCCCTCCTCCTCTGTGTTTTGCCCTGTGTTTAGACCAGCCTTTTTATAAGCGGTAACTAGCGCGCTGAGGCCGTATGTATCCAGTGCAGCTGACCTTTGAATATCCCTCTGCGCATCTCTCTAGGCCCCCTGCCCCTCCTTTTGCCCCTTGCATACATTACTGGTTTGCCCGGCGCTAATGCAGTTTGAATATAGCAGACCCGCGCTAATCCCGCGCTAAACCTGCACAAACGGTTTTTGCCCGATGCAAAGCTTTGAATATCTGGCCCCTAGTATTTTAGTTATGGAAGCTATGAAAGGATAATAATTTTCATACCTCCAAAAAAGTCCTCCAGTGGTGGAGTGGGTTTGAAATATTTATAAAGTATACGTAGGATGTGAAAAGGGGGGGTTTGTCATTAAAAACAAGAGTCTTTGGAGCATTTGGGGGAAATATAAAAATGTAGTATGAAGTGATGATCTATGTATTGATATTTTGAATGATTTTTCTTCTTTTGTGCAGTCTGTACAATTGTGGTTTCTGTAATTTAATCCTTTGTTCTTTTCTGTAAGATATTTGTTTATGTTGTTGTAATAAAAATTCCCCTTACTCTTTTCGAGAAGTGCCATGGGATCTTTAACATCCACCTGAGCAGGCAGATGGGACCTCGGTTTAACATGTCAACTGAAAGATGGCACCTCAGGAATGCAGCACCCCCCCCATGCTGCACTACAGTGTCAGTATTGAGATTTTTAACCCATGTGCCTGATGTGGGGATAGAACCCACCCAGCCTTCTGATCTCCCGGCCTCAAAGGCAAGGGTGCTACCTGCTGAGCCACTGACACTGCTCTATCTATTGCAACTGTGGCTGTTGTTTTGTCTGAGGAGCCTTCTGTCGCAGATTTTACTATATGCACTGTCACAGGCAGTGCTCTCAGTTGTGCAGCATACCACAAACTCTTGTTAAAAAGTGGAGCACAGTAGTCCGGCACTAGATACCATCCGTGGACACTAGATCCCCTCACCAGAGCTACACGTTAGCAGAGATAAAAGCTTACATTTTGCCAGTTCAAGAGGTAAGCTAGCTAGTTAAATGTGCCCTTGTCTGTGCATGGACCCTATGGCTTGTAACTGTTTTCAGCAGTAATTAGTCTGCTTGTCGCACTTTATGCAATGCAATGCAACAATTTGTTGATTTTGGCAAGGCTCTTAATTCAGTTTTTTTTGTATGTGAGGTTTTTACGTTGTACTTCAGTAGGTACTCTAACGACAGGGTATGAGGTGAATGACTGATGGAAGCATTTTCCTCCACACAGTCTTTAGTTCTTCAGTGCAAGAAATAGCACTTTCAGTTTCAACAAAGAGATTCTGCATGCTCAGCACACTGTTCTTTGGCAAATTAATGAGCTGATACTCCAAGGACAGACATGTCAAAGAAGTGATTTAATTTTTGGCCAGTTAACTGTGCTAGTACACACTGAACTGCGATTGTGTGATTTTAGATGTCTGTGCTACAATTATACAATGTTTCAGGGTCATTTTTCCCTCACACGGGTAAGGAAGCATCTTTCTGAACAATGCTGCACATCCACAGAAGATGCAATGAAGAGTCCCGCAGTTTCGTCAGCTGCACTGTGTCTACTCAGTGGAACCTGCACTCTGGTCTTGCCCGCTTCCACTGATTGCTCTTTTCGACCAATAATTTCACTGAGACTGAATCTACTTCAGATGCATACTTGTCTCAGAACCATCCCAAAACCAGACAAAAGCAATACATTTCTCAGAATGATATGATTGCTATACTCGATTATCACAATTAGGTCTGAGGCAAAGTCTTCATACCTGCTGCAAACATGGAGTATATGGTAAGTCCGCAATTCTGTAAGACTGTAATTGTAAAGCCAATGAAAATGTTTTCCTTGTTTAAACTGCCATTGCTTTAGTGTAGTAGCCACCGCATTACCCTACTTTGCAAATGAGATGGATGAAACACAGGTTTCTGCTGCTATAAAGAATACATGGAAGTGATTACTAATGAACTTTGTTAAAGCATTATGAAATGTTAAACCAGTTACAGTATTTTATTATTTATTTAAGTCTTCGGTAGGACAATAAAAGGTTATAGATACACGCTCAAATGAAAACCTTTTATGAGTGGAGTTTTTAAAAAAAATGTTTTGCTCCAGGTGTAAACAGATGTGAACAAAGGTACAATATTGGCCTCAAACATATGTATCATTCTACAGCCTGCATTGTTTGGGCCTATAGAAGTGAGTGAGTTTATGTAGCATCTAACAAAGAAGTGTTTGCCTGGTTTTATGCGTCTGTGAGACCTTATTACTGGATGATGTACAGTTTTGTGTTTTTAATATAATTTAAAGAAATAACACAGCCTATTGGGTGCTGGTCCCACCACAGGTATTTGGGAGAAGTGGAGCCTGTTTTGTCTAAGGCCTAAAAAACACAAGGCTAAAAAACAAAACAAAATCTGACTGGGTTCACTGATACACCGATGTGTTCATTCACATGAGTATGAATGTACACATACAAAACACTTTTGCACTCCTGCACATGCATTTTCACATGTGCGTGTTCATGCACACAGACACACAAATACTGTGGCGCAAATAGTTATTCCAGGCATGTTCACAGATGACTGTGCACACACACACACACACACTCTCAGAAACAGGTGCCCTAAGTTAATGGACAAATATATTCAAATGTGGGTATACATATAGACTCAGACACACAAAAACAGATATTTTCCCATGTGAGTGTGCATGCACAGATAAATACTAAGGTGCGCTCATTTTATCTAGGTATGCAAGTCCGAATATTAATTTCAGAATACCACAAATAATAGGATACTTGGGGATTTGAGTGCTGAGTATTTTGCACTATTCGTGGGTATTCAGTAGTGGTTTTCACATAGTATCTGACCAGATGGGAAACTGCCAAATAATAGGCCAAATGTCGCATTGTGAGTGCCATTGAACAGCAATGATATACAAGAATGGATTTGTCTGCCAACCCCGGATCTCATCCATGGATCTGATCAAAAAAATACTTGGATCCAGTGGTCAGATCCATGGAGTCAATGTATGTCTTTGTTCTCCGATCCAAGGATTCAACATTAGATTAAATTTAAGAATCTAACCTCAGATCCTAAATCCAACCTCTGATCTGAAATCCAAATTTTGTCAGATGAATATTGGATTTGTAGATAGATACCAGCACAATCCATCAGAGGACAGTTGTATCCTGAAATGCACTTTCAGGGCATAAGTAGTATTTAGGGAAAACATATCTGGTGAGCTTATGAACAAACACAAATTATAAAGGCCTTCTAGCCCTCTCCAGGTGGTAAGGGCTAGTCCAGTGGCCTCCCCTTCCTAACCCCAGTCATTTTCACTCTCTCCCCTTCCCCTTTCTCCCATAGATAGAAACATAGAAACATAGACTTTGACGGCAGACAAGGACCGTTTGGCCCATCTAGTCTGCCCATTTCCCTACCTACAGGATAGGCCGCAGATCCTAGTTAACCAACAGCCTATTTCTTCCTACACCCCACAAGAATTGCCTTATGTCTGTCCCATGCATTCTTGAATTCTCCCACAGTTTTAGACCCCACAACCTCCTCAGAAAGGCTGTTCCATGCATCCACTACCTCTCTGTGAAGATAATACTTCCTCACATTGCCCCTAGAACTGCCCCCCATCTTTAAATTGTGTCCTTGTTCTTGCACATCTCTTTTTCTGAAAGATGCTACCCTCTTGGACTTTGTTGATTCTACTGAGGTACTTAAAAGTTTCTATCATGTCCCCCCTCTCCCTTCTTTCCTCAAGGGTATACATGTTAAGCTCCTTTAGTCTCTCCTCATACGGCTTCTCTTGCAGACCCTGCACCATTTTAGTTGCCCTCTTCTGGACTGCCTCTATCCTGTCTATGTCCTTGCGGAGATGGGGTCTCCAGAACTGGACACAGTACTCCAGATGGGGTCTCACTAACTGTCTGTACAGAGGGATAACAATTTCCTGTTTTCTGCTGTTGATGCCTCTCCCTATGTATCCCAGTATACCCCCAGCCCTTCCTACTGCCTTCTCACATTGCTTGCTAACCTTAAGGTCATCTGATATGATTACCCCCAGGTCCCTTTCCTTTTTTGTTGTTGTTACTACCCCCCCCATTGTGTATTCTTCCCCTGGGTTCTTGTTTCCCAGGTGCATTATTTTACACTTCTTTGCATTGAATCCTAGCTGCCATACTTCTGACCATTCCTCCAACCTTGCCAAGTCCCTTCTCATCCTTTCCATGTCACTTTGTGTATCAACCCTGTTGCAGATCTTTGTGTCATCTGCAAAGAGGCATACTTTTCCTTCAGTCCCTCTGCCATGTCACTTATGAAGACATTAAAAAGTACTGGACCCAATACTGAACCGGGCGGTACCCCACTAGTAACCCCTCTTTCTTCAGAGTGGACTCCATTTACAATTACCTTCTGTGTCCTGTTGCCCAGCCAATGTTTTACCCAGGCTACCACCCTGGGACCCACTCCCAGGCTGGTTAATTTGACTATTAATCTTTTGTGTGGGACTGTGTCAAATGCCTTGCTAAAGTCTAGGTAGGCCATCTCCACAGCCCCTCCCTGGTCTACTACTTTGGTCACCCAGTCAAAGGAATCTATTAGATTCATCTGACATGACCTTCCCGCTGTGAACCCATGCTGCCTTGGGTCCTGTGCCCCACTGGCCTCTAGGTACTCAACTATTCTTTCCTTCAGAAGTGACTCCAACACTTTCCCTACCACAGAGGTCAGACTGACAGGTCTGTAGTTTCCTGCCTCTGTCTTGGTCCCACTTTTGTGAAGGGGAATCACATCCGCCTTCCCCCAGTCCTCGGGTACCACACCATCCTCCCATGATTTATTAAAAAGAGTTGCCAATGGTTTCACTAGTTTCCCCCTTAATTCTTTTAGAATTCTGGGGTGAATTCCATCAGGCCCCATTGCTTTGTCCACCTTCAGTTTTAGGAGTTCTTGCAGAACCCTTTCTTCTGTGAAAGGACTGGGATCGATCCCCCTATCAAGAGTGCTTCTGTTAATTGGATTAGGCACTTCCTCTCCTCTTTGTGAATACTGAGCAGAAATATTCGTTCAGTATCCCTGCTTTTCACTGTCCCCTCTGCCCACCCACAGTTCATTCTATTCAGCCTCACTATCCCTCCCTTTGTCTTTCTACGCTCGCTGATGTACCTATAAAAGGTTTTATCCCCCTTCTTAACTGAGTTGGCTAACTTTTCCTCAGTTTGGGCCTTTGTTATTCTGACTTCCCTCCCTGCTTCCTTCTGCCTTAACTGGTAGATATATTAAAAATCAAAATTCCTGGCTTAACACTCTGTCTGGAACTAGCTGCATCTTTTTAAATACCACCCCCCCGCCTAACCACCCAAGCTCCAAAATATCGTACTTGAAAAGTGGGTTCACCTTCTGACCACTTATCCATGATTTGGGGGGGAGGGTTAGTAGTCCAAGATCGTGGCTAACTCTGTGATCCACCCCCCAAATCCACAGCTCACCCCACCATGGAAGCTATGCACTCATCTGTATGTAACAGTGAGAAGCAACACATGCAACCAGCAGGGGTGGTAAGAATATTTGATGACGCCAGCAGACTGTTAATTTGGGGTCCTTGGCTAGAGATATGGGCTGGGAAGAGGGCTGTTTAAAAATAATTGGTCAGTCCCTGGCACAGTGCCAGGAGTCCTGAAAGTTTTAAAGTCTGTTTTGAAAAATGAACAGCAGTGGAGGATGAAAAATTACTGGGACTGAGGAGGGGCAGGTTAGTGATTATTTGTAGTTTTCCATTACTTATAACCCTGAGTACTGAATATCAACTATCGCGGGGGGGGGTTACTGAGCATGTATACTCATTGAGTATTCAAAAAACAGGTACTCACACCCTGTAATGAATCTGGTTGAGCATAACCCAGACTCCAACTAGCCATGATGGGAGACCCGCACCTTTTGTGTACTGGTAGGGTTCTAGGCTTTCATACTTTTAGCCCTGCAGGCAGAGTTCAGTTCTCACCAGAAGTAAGTTTATAATTAGAAATGTTTCAAGTGCAATTCAGTCACTGTCCAACAGGTGTCTTTGTTGAGTACTAGCTTGTCTGGCCTTGATATGTAATGTACTTTATGAGCTGTACACACACATGCACGCACGCACACAAGCACGCACGCACGCATGCACGCACACATACAAAAAACCTCAGTAAGTACAATACCCACTGCAGTCATTATTGCCTAAATAGAACTCTTTGCATGCTATTAAAAATTCATCATCCTGCAAGTTTTTTGTCTTGTAATAAAATCAGCCCTGCCAAGACCTTCAGGCCTTCAGCTGCTTTTCTAATCTGGTGGGGGATTTAAAACCCTGCTTAACAGAGTGCATTGCCCTGTGATTTTTAAAAACAACCTTGCAATACTAATGATCTCAACTCTATTAATCACCAGGGCAGTAACACAGTATCTGCTGCATCCCTGACAAGGACAGCTTCCTCGGAGAGGTAGGCTATGGGTGTGACTGCTCTAGCAGTGTGTTCTCAATGTGAGCTAGTCTTCCTACAAATGGCCACTAAGTAAGTAGTTGGACTATAAAACATTTAAAATTATTAACAAATTCAAAAAAATTCCTATAGAAGTGCTGATTTTATTTCCAAAGGATACCAGAGGGCACCCCCTCACTTCCTACAGGTGTAGAATCAGCACTTCTGTATGACCTTTTTACAGTCTATCTGAATAAGTCCCATTTCCAGCTGTGTGTAGTTTAGATACTATGGAACAGACTCCTTCTGGGTTTTGTCATCTTCCCAGGGCCTTGTGGATCACACTGGGAACCATCTGTAGGTACAATAAGTAGGTGTGAAACAGAAGCTGGGTGCAGGACCAAGACTGGGTGAAATGTACTGATTCTGATGCTGCAAATTTCATGATATGCAGTACAGAATTCCTCCAAATTTGCAATTGCTGGGAAAAAAAGTTTCCAAATTCCTGATTATCATTGTTGTTTTGGGAGTGGGGATGGAAACATGTGGCTGTGGAGGGCCTTTCTCCAAACATGCGAAGCACTCCATGTGGCTGCAGTTTCCCCCATGCAGTTGTTCAATTTCCACCCTAACCAGATCCTGCTCTGCCTGCAGATCTATGGGGCAGGGCAGTTGGATGGAGGGGGTGGTGGTGGTGGTAAAGGAAGATACTGCATGTTGTTCATATTTCAGAATTTTCCTGCAAATTTACCAATCCAAAGCCATACCACCATGAATGACTATTCTGCTATAGTTTATTTATTTATTTAAAAGTTGATAACCGGAAAAAGCACACTGAGCTGAGACTCGTTTCCAGGTGCGACCTGGGGCAGGGGAGAGGGTACAATATACAGGTACATACAGTAAATGGTAAACAGTATAATTCACTGCAGTTAGCAATTGTACAGGATACAGATTATACAGTGGGGCTTATGGCAGCTAGCAGGTGGTACAAGACTGCGAAGTCTGCGAGAAACTTGACAGCAGTAAAGATTGATAAGGGTGCAGATTCCAATAAGAAATGAAAATAAAGCACAATATTAACTTGTTGAAAATAAAAACAAATCAAAATTTAAAAACAGCACACTCCATCTTGTACAGATTTTGTCAAATAAAAGGGTCCCTTTTCTGTAGATTTACTGCTCTAAATTCAAAGTTCCATGATTCTCCACTCTGCTGAAATTAGAACTGAAAATAAAATGTTCCAATAAAAAATGTGAAGAATATAATAAAGTTAATTTCAATATTCAAACCTGGTCTTTTGCTTCCTAACTCGTACATATTTTCTGAGCTACAGAGCTATACTGCATTAAATTCACTGCTGCAGTCTGGTTCGGTTACATGCTTGCTGTATGGAGCTGGGAACCTGTCAGGGGTTTTTACATTACAAGTTACCTTAAGAGCAGAATGTTCCCCACAGGAAAGCCCTGGGTAAAGGGAACTACCAGGCACTTTATTGAGTAAGGTCTCCAGTGGTGGCTACCCAGGGCTTTCCTTCAGTCTTCCACAACTAGGAGTGAGGGCTGCTGGCTAAGGGGACCCTGAGGAACAGGACCGGATAGATTGACACCATGCTGGACCACTGCACACTCAGTAAGTAAGTACTATTGGACTTGGAAAAAAAATCTAAATCCTCATAATCACTTATAATTGCTATGGGCTGGGGGAAGGGGCTTGCTGGAAGTGGAAGTGTGGAATCTTTCAAGTGTGGAACATGCATGACCAAGTTGCCCAAATTGGATTGGGGGAACACTGCCAAATTCATGGACACAGGGCCAGGATGAGGAATGACTTGCCGGGGAGGGGCCTTGGTACTGCAGCTTGCTGGGGAGAGGGTTATTGCTGACTCACATTAGTTTCTGTGAATAGAATTTGGAGCAGTAAATCAGCCAGGGAGCTATAGGCCAGTCAGTCAGCTTGACATCTGTGGGGGAATAATGGAGTCCCTTCTGAGGAAGGACTGATGGACTTCCAAGAAGAGAAGGGGCTGCAGGACCCCAGACAGCATGGGTTCACAGGAGGAAGGTCTTGCTAGACTAATCTGGTTGAGTTATTTAACTGGGTGACCATAGCAGCAGACAAAGGGCAGGGGATTGATATACTGTAGTACACCTTAACTTCAGCAAGGCATTTGACTCAGTCCCCCACAGGAGGCTGGTCAAAAGGATTAGGGACCTAGGAGTAGGGGATAAGTTGACAAATTGGGTGCAGAGCTGGCTGGGGATAAAACACAGAGGGTGGTAGTCAATTTGGAATTTTCAGATGTGAGGGAAGTGATTGGTGGGGTACCTCAGAGGCTGGTACTCAGACCAGTCATCTTCAATATTTTCACCTGTTACACTGATGAAGCTATCAAGGGTAAGATCTGCCTCTTTGCAGATGATACAAAAATCTGTGCAAGGGTAGACATGGAGGAAGGGAGAAGAGATAAGGGAGGATCTGGGAAGGATGGAGAGCTGGTCTACGATTTTGCAGCTGAACTTGAATGCTAAAATCTAAAGTAATTAGCATTGTGAGAAGGAACCCAAGAGTGTACTATGACATTGGTGGGTAGTGCTTGATAACACTACATAAGAAAAGGATTTAGGGGGGATAATATTGAAGTCCCTAAAAACATCTGCACACTGCAACAGCGTGGTAAGTTAAGCAAAGGACATGCTGGGTTCCACAGGGAGGGGGATAAGCAGTAGAGGGCAAGAGGTGATCATGGCACTGTACAGGTGTCTAGTGAGGCCACCACTAGAATATTATGGAAGGTACTGGAGCCCACACCTGAAGAAGAATTGCAACAAGACAGTGGCAGTACAGCATAGGGCAATTAAGATGATCCATGTTCTTGGGGATAAGATACACAAGAAGCGGCTGCATGACTTAAACAAATACTCCCTTGAGAAAAGTAGAGAATGGGATGATATGCTTTCAAAAAGGGTACAGTATGCCCTTGGCCCTTGTCACTGTCTCCTCTGGTATCAGGGCTTCCATGGACCAGGGCAAACTCTCTGGTGCCATATTCATTGACCTATCCAAGGCCTTCGACCTAGTTGACCTTGCATTACTTTGCTCGCAAATATGGTCCCTTGGTCTGTCCCCTCCTGTCCTGAGTTGGTTCAGTAATTACCTGCAGGGCAGATGACAACTTACCAAATTCAGCAAGGTCCTCTTGGACATCACTCCTGTTACCTCCAGTGTTCCCCAGGGATCAGTCCTGGGGCCCCTTCCCTTCTCTTTGTCAACAATCTCCCTGCTACTGCTACCAACTGTAGTACTATCCTTAATGCAGATGACCTGATCATCCTTACTCATTCCCGGGACATTGGGGTCATCAGCCATCAACTGAGTGAGGATTTCAGGAATATCCAGTCCTGGGTAAGGTCTCACAAGCTGGACCTCAACCTTAAAAAACTTGGGCCATGCTTTTCCGGTCCCTGGCTAAGATTAAGGCCTCCCCTGCTCCTCTGTATGTTACCGGTGTTGATGGCACTCCTCCTCTAACCACTGTCTCCATAAAATACCTTGGGGTGACACTTGACCCCTAACTCAACCTTGGGTGTCATATCCAAAATGTATGCAGAGCGGTTAACTGCAAATTGGGCCTGGCCTACACAGCGAAGGAAAATCTTACGTCTGCTGCTCGCCTGGCATTGGCCAGAGGTGTGCTTCTCCCCTCTCTCTGCTATGGCCTTCTTCTGTTTGCATGCACTTCCGAGATTCACCTCACTAGGTGGAACATGACTTATAATAACATTTGTCACTTTGCTCTTGCTGCCCCTCACCTTACCCACCACTGTGACCTATATGACAAACCATCCAAGTCCACTCCTCCCCCTCCCACCTGTGCCTTCGGAGCTCCCTGTGGGATTACTTGAAGCTTTCCTCTGTGTGTGGGTGTCCTCAGCCACCATAGCTAGTTCTGGACCCCTAAACTGGGCTCACCTGACCTTCTTGGTACCCCTCTTGCAGCTTCTGCTGATGCAGTCTGCCTGACTGGACTCTGAGATGCATTTGATGTGTTTATTCACTGTTTCAGGTGATTCTTAGACTGCGGCTCTGGTTGTGGCTCAGAGTCATTTATACTTTGAAAAATGTACTGCTCTTAGCCTTGGTGTCTCTATGTATATATATTCTATGTATATATTTTTACTGTGTTACTGTCTACTGGTTATGTTCACTTGGTTCCTTCGACTCTGTATACTGCCTAACTTGTGCCATGCTGTCCTCTGTATGAACCTATATTCTCATTGTACTCTCCCGAGTCATACCTGAAAATAGGCATATAACTTGTCTAGTGTACCTACCTGGTTAACAAAAGCTAAATGAATAAATAAATAAATGCTTGAGACATACAAATACCTGCTGGGATCAACAGGGTAGACACAAAGGAACTACTCTCATAGAAACATAGAAACACAGACAATGATGACAGAAAAAGACCAGAGGCCCATCCAGTCTTTCCAAGTTCCCTATAATCCCAGGAACCTACTGTTCCTCCAGGGTACTGACCCTCCCCATCCTCTCTCTATTCTCCTCTTTGGTCCTGTCACCCCCAGTAACCACTGTTCCCTTCATTATGTCCCAGCCCTGCTTAAATCCCTGTTTTCACACCCACCACTTCAGCCAACAGACTGTTCCAAGGTTCCACCACCTTTCTGTAAAGTAGTACTTCCTCACATCACTCCTGAACCTACCTCTTGTTTATTTCCATTTGTGTACACATGTTCTCCTTGAGTTCAGACACAGGGACAAGAGGGAATTTACTGAATTTGGCAGGGGAGATTCAAAAAGGAGTTCATTAGCACTTCTTCACAGAAAGGGTGGTGGATAAGTGGAATAAGCTACCTGAAGAAGTGGTACAGCTTAAATTGATCAGCAGCTTCAAACTGGGAGGGACGGGGCTGGCCCACCGGTGCAGATGTAGAGCAGATCTCGGACCATGGAGGATTAACCTGGGGAGGAGGTTGGGCATCCTAAGGACTGCTCGCCTCCTCCAGGGAGGGAGGGAGGGGATCTGGTACCCAGCACCTACTGACTTCTAGCCTTGGCTGAGGGCACAGCATCTCAGAACCATGCTGGGTGCTCTTTGGGGTGGGGACAAGTGGACCTACTGCATGCCAAGGCCATTGCATGTCTGGCCTTGCTCCAGATGAGGGGGAGGGGATGCATCAGGCAAAAGTACCCTGGCATGAGCCCCATGATACCCGGGTAGCCCGTGACATTGGCGTTGGTGATTGGGCACCCACAATATCGGCGACCCAATCCCCGGTGCATGTCATCAGTGTTACGGTAGGAGAGGGTGGCGGATAGGGGTCGGTAAATACAGCGATGGGATATACGCTGCTCGTCGTGTACGGAGGGGAGTGAGCACACACAGCGAGGGGCGGGAGGGAATGTGAGGGGTGGTGCTGTGGTGGGTTGCCAAGCCGACCCCATAGCGTGGTGGGCTGGCAGTGTTGGTGGGCAGGATATTGGGTTCAGGTCCGGACGCTGGTGAGGTTTTGTTGCATCCGGCCTGAGCATTTTTTTTATGTTTTTCACCTCCCTGGCATTGAGAATTAAAAAACCAAGTCCCTGGTGCCATTTTGCTGTGCGCCGGGGTGTCAGAGTGCTGAAATAAATTTTCGGCACGCTGACTTCACTATAATGGCGATTGCCTTTAAGCTCATTATCACATAAACCCTGATAACCGAGATCCTGGCAAGCCCTGGGATCCAGTGATATGGGGGGCCCCCCTCAACAGCGACCGAGGCCAAAAATAAGCACACTAAAAAATAAAAAAGATGAGATGCACAGGCTGGTGGGCTTAGTTAGAAAAAGGGGGCACAGTAAAAAAAAAGTGTAGGACTGCAGTAGGGCAAGGCAGACTAGTTTAGTACGGTGAGCATGCTGGATGGGCCAGGAGTCTTTTTCTGCCATCAGCTTCTGTGTATCAGTGATGGGGGGGAGAGGTGACACTGCTGCTCACCTGTCATTACTGCCTGCTGATCGGAACCAGACTCCAGTCCTCCAGTGTGATCATTATCCTATCTGGTCTGCAGTACCACACAGGCAGTAGGACTGCCTCTGCCAGAAGCATGCCATATTTTGTTTATTTATTTCATTTCATTTATTCATTTGTTTACCAGGTTGGTGAACTGATCTAAGGGCCATTTTCAGGCATGCCCTGGGCCACTGAGATGGCACAAGAATACGTAAGCAATAACACACGACGAGGTGTGGGTTACGTGCTGATAAGAGCACGCCTAGGGTGTACTAAGGCACGAGGCGCCATGCCTTAGTGCCTTATGTCCCTAGGCGCAGCTCTTTATCAGCACGTAACCCACACCTCGAGTGTGTTATTGCGCTTATAAATGGGCAACAGTAAAGTGAATAGACATTTGTAGTTTTTAAAGTTTTTATTGATATTTTAATAAATAATAGAAGAACAGCTTGTAGGGAAAAAAATAGTCCCTTTTTTGCATTGTATTATTGCCATTATGATAGTAATATGCTTAGTTGGTTAAAATGAGTAGTTGAAGCTTTTTAAATGTATTATTTGTTATTCAATATTAAACATTTTGAATTAAGGAAAATTTTGGGGATTAAACAGGAAAAAGTGTGTTATTGTAAATATTGCAGTTCATTTTATTGTAGATGTCAGGTGCAGAGAAGTTCAGTTGATTTCTTTCTTGCGATTGCTGTTGATTTAATTGCAGATGTCAGGTGCAGAGAAGTCCTTTGTTTTAGGAAAATACACCTACAGAAAGAACGAAAATACTTCAGAGATGAGTAAAAAATACTAAGAAAGAAAACCTGTCACTGATGGCAAGCGCGCTATTTAAACATAAATTGGAAGTGTCATGCTGTTTAAGCGAATGAAAGAAATCAACTACAGAGGACCTGTGCATCATGGCTTATGCCAGTCCAGCTATTTACACATGGATTCGAAGAAATAATTATCAGTTTGAAGAATATGAGGAACAGCGCAGTCCTGAAGTTACAGCGCCACAGATCGTGGCAGTCTGTGCTCGGGTGACGGAATCTGCAGCTGTGCCAGTCGTCGAGGTAGATGCTTCGAGTGGAGTGGTCTGTGGCGCTGTAACTTCAGGACTGCGCTGTTGCTGATATTCTTCAAAACTGATAATTATTTCTTGAAATCGAGAGAAAATAGCTGGACTGCTGTAAGCCATCACGCCGGGTGCTGTGCAGGATTTCTTTGGTTCGCTTAAACAGGATGACAGTTACGATGTGTGTTTTAATAGCTCGTTTGCCGTCAGTGACAGGTTTTCTTTTTAGCATTTTTTGATGATTTTGTACTATTTTGGTTCTTTTGTAGGTGTATTTAGTTTTTTATGGTGTGTTACATTTCTCGACCTCGATAGTGGTATTCAGTGCGCGGTCTGAGGCGAATACGTTCTCCGCTGTGCCATCTGTGAGCTCTGCCAGTCAGCGTTCTTGTTTTCAGTTGGCAGAGCTCACTGATTTGCTGTTGTCATGTGGCATGTTTCTGGGTGGTAGTGCCGGTTGGCTACAATATCATCTGATAAGGACACGGCTCAGATGATGTTGTAGCCAATCAGTGCCTTGGGATTTTTTAGCCCATTTTATAAAGTGATATAATACATCAAGGAACAAATGGACACATTAGTTAAGGGAACAGAGAGTTTAGGGTGGGAGAGGATGGCTTTTTTCTTGGGCCACTAGGGGGCTCCTCTGGGTTTCTTCTGCTAGGGGGGAGGTTTTGTGAAGTTTGTATTTGACATCAGATACAGAATCTGAATTTTTGTTTATTTATTTATTTGTAAAATCAGTTTACAACCTTTGAGCCAGAGGCTCGTTTCCAAAGGTACTTCGTCACATAAAGACATACATTGTGTTTTTGGTTACATAGCGTAGGTTTGCAAAACAATAGGCATTCAACAGAGGCGCCACGTCACATTGTGGTCAGACAAATACATTTGGGTTACAGGGTACATGTAAGTTGAGAACAGGTTAACACAAGTTGGTATCAATAGTGAGCAATCTAATAGGCAAACACTGAAACAGCTGGTACTGGCCAGGTTAAACATAAGCATGGTGTGCAGGGAAGTGGTGGTGGGGATGGCTAGGTGGAGAGCCGCCCGGAGGGCGTTGTCAAGAGAAGTAGAGGTGGAGGCAGCTTTCAGAGACAGGAGCAGTTACGAGTGTTGATGATGTGGTTTCGAAGGGTGGTTTGAACTTAGAGATGGTGGTGGCATTGGAGATGGGGCAGGGAGAGAGTTAAACCAGGTTGGGGCTCTATAGCAGAAGGACCTCTGGCCATGGCTGGTTCTTGATCTGGGGACCATTAGAGTGGTCTTGTTGGAAGACCGTGTTGCAGTAGTGGGAGGCTCTGGTGGATGGGTGCCGTTAGCCCAGGGGAGAGCCGAGTAGGGTTTGTGAGGAGACAGGTTTGGTATTGGAGCCCGTTCATCCAGGGTAAGCAATTTGGCCTCAACATACAGCTGACAGGTGTGAGAGTGAGCCTGGGGCACCAGTAATCAATCTGCAGGCTTTGTTCAGGGTTAAGTGAATTTTTTGAGTGCAGTGGTGTCGGCAGCACCATACACTGGTGAGCCATAGTCTACAAGGGACAGAACGGATGATGTAACAGCGAGCCAGAGAGCATTTGGGGGAAGGCAGGTTCTATGGCGGAGGAGAATGCCCAGCCGTATGTTAGTGGTGGATGTTAGGGCATCGATGTGGTTGTGAAATGTGAGGGCTGAGTCGAAGGTAACCCCAAGATAATTGTAGGAGCAGACTTGTTCCAGTGGCTGATTGGTACTTGGAAGGATATAGAGTGGGTGGTTGCTAGCTTTGTTTTGGGGGTGGGAAAAGAGCATAGCTTTGGTCTTTTTAAGATTGATGACGAGTCTGTGCTCCTTAAACCAGGCTTCCGCACTGTTAAAAGACTGCTGTAGGGTGTCCTGGAGGGAGATGGGATTGCGGTGGGTGGCAAAAAGGACAGCGTCATCTGCATACAGTAGAATTTTGCCAGGGCAAGCACTGGGTAGGGTGTTCAGATAGAGCGAGAAGAGAAGGGGGCCCAGGATGGAGCCTTGGGGGACCCCAGAGTGAATGGGACGGGTATCGGAGAGTGTGCTATTGATTTTTACACACTACGATCGAGCGTCAAGATAGCTTGTGCACCATGCTAAGGGGCCAGCCGAGAGACCAGTGTGGCAGAGTGCATTCAGCAGAAGTGGATGGGAGACGGTGTCAAAGGCCTTTGAGAGGTCTATGAACACTGCACCAGCTAGGAGCTGGTATCCAAGGAGGAGTGTAGGAAGTTGGAGAATTCAATTAGGGCAGTGCTGGTACTGTGACCAGCATGGAAGCCATGTTGCTCTGGGCATAGAATGTTATGCTTAGCCAGATAATCAGTGATTTGAATGGCCACCACTTTCTCCAGGGCTTTAGAGATGGGGGGGAGGATGGAGATTGGCCGGTAGTTGTTGGCCGATGACCTGTCGCCCCCTTTGTGAATTGGTGTGATAATGGCTGTTTTCCACGCTGTGGAAAATTGTCCCAGGCAGAGTGACTGGTTAATTAGGCTGGTAAGTGGGGCAAGGACTTCATCTAGCACCAGCCTGAGGATACTGGGGCCCAGTGAGTCATTGCCGGGACTGTTGCCATTCAAAGCTTTGACTAGGATGGGTCTGGCTTCCCGGGTGGAAATCTTGCGCAGGTGGAAGCTGGGGCACTGGAGGATAGGGGGAGGTTGGTTGGGGGGAGGATCAAAGAAATTACTAGGGAGGACTAAGCTAAGGTCAGTGAAAGCAGTGTTGAACCAGTTAGCTATGGTGGCAGGCTCGGTGGTGGTAGTGCCATTTCTAGTGAGCTGGGATGGGGCAGGGGAGCGAGCTTTTCCGTTAAATTGCTTAATATTATCCCAGAAAGTCTGGGCCAAGCCCCAGGGGAGGTAAGGGAGGCCTGGTAATGGTCGGCCTTGGCTTTCCTGATGGCCCATGAGCACTTATTCCGGCTGCATTGTAAGCCTGCCTATCAGACAGACGACCCAGTTTCAGTGGCAAGGTGCCAGAGGTTATCCCGACCTTAGTAATTGTAGAAGGGCTGGGCTAACCAGGGTGCATTCTGTTTTTGGACCGGATTTTGGTGAGGGGCGAAAGAGATCAGCAGGCCATGTTGAAGGTGTGAGTGAAGAAGGCGAGGGCAGTGTCAATGTCAGTAGCATGATGAATGGGGGACCAGTTTATCTGGGTGAGGAATACTTTAAGTTTTTTCAGCCCACCAGGGCGGAGGCGCCTGCGGAGGGTGGTCTGGGCTTTGGGTTTGGGATTGGAGACAGCCCAATGAAATAGGATAGGAGAGTGGTCACTTAGGGAGTCTGGGAGGACCTGGATGTTTTGGATTTTATGGGGTCGGTTAGTTATAATAACATCCAGAAGGGTGCTGGTACCTCTCTTAGGGTTTATTCTTGTGGGCTGAGTGACGAGTTGCGTCAGGTCTTGGGCGGCAAATGAGTCTCTGATCGCAGATGAGGAGGTACTAAGCCAATTTACATTAAGGTCCCCAACTAGGATTTGCTCTGCCTTATGGTGGAGGGTTGCCAGGTAGTCCATTCAAGATACCAGGGCCGGGTGCTGGTTCTTTGGAGGAACATAAGCTGTGGTGAGATAGAGAGGGCTCCTAGAGGGGTCCGGGGTGAGTTTGAGGGTAAGAGCCTGGGCCCCATTTACAAGGGCAGGGGTGGGGAGTGCGTGTCCAAGTATTGTGTCCCTAGTGTAGATTGCACAGCCACCCCCTCGTTTGCCTACTCGGTCCTCCCGGTATAAGGTATAGCCTGGGAGGGAAACAAATGAGTCGGGTGGATTTGGACAGTCATGTTTCAACCAGGGCTATGATGTCTGGTTGATGAGCCAAGGCCCAGCACTGTAGGGTGTCAAATTTCTTCAGTAGGCTGCATATGTTCATGGAGGCTACTTGAAGACCAATGGGCTGGGTGGGTGGGTGGAGGGGCAGGGCCTGGGTTGGGATGTATGTTTCCTGTTGGGAGTAGAAGGAGGAGAAGTGCTCTGGTCAGAGGGTGCCAGATGGAGAGTTTCTTGCCGGGAGTGATAGGATGAGGAAGGGGGTTTAGTAGAACAGGGGTGGGTAGTGCAGCACAGGCAGAGAAGGCTTGTGTGATCAGAGGCGCAAAGGGAGCTGGGGGAGGAAAGGTAATGTCTGGATGGGGGTGAGGTGGAGAGGAGCATATGGGGTGTGTGGAGGAGGAGGAGGGAGGGGAGGAGCAGTGGTAGAGAGGAGGGGAAGACAGGAGGGTAGGTAGGAACACTGGAATAGGAGGCTGAGGTTAATAGGGACAATAGGGTTGGTGGAAGGCAAAGAAGGAGGAGGAGGAGAAGAGAGCTGGCTGAGCAGGGGTACACGTGCATAGTTGGTAAGGGTGGGAGCTGAAGTGAAGAACGAATGGGGTACTAGGATGATAGAGGGAGATAGTAGTGAAAGGTCACTTCTAAGCCTAGTTGCTGCTATGGTGTTGTGGCAGGGTTGGTGCCTGAAATGCATAGGGTAGTAGGTTGAAGTCTTGACCAGGGTAGCAGGAAGGAGCCCAGCCAGTGGCTGTAGCAGCAAGGAGTTGGGTTCAAGGTCTGCTGACGCACTCAGATAACACTTTAGCAGTGTTAGAGCGTTTTTAGAGTTTTTAAATCCTGCAGTAATAATAGACAGGTGTGCTAGCTGAGAGGTGGGACTGCTGACTTTGGAAGTGAGGGTGCAGGGTTCAAAGACAGCAAGAGAGAAGTATTAAACTTATATTTTGGCAGGTGGGGGGGTGTAAGAGATTAAAAGGCTTAGAAAGTAGGAATAAAACAGGTAGGCAATGTGGTCCAGAGGCAGAGCTGCTGACTCTGAATACAAGGGTACTGTGTTTGAGCACAGCTCAGGGACAGAGTGTAGAAAGTTTTTTTAATTCAGAGAGGGAGGAAGGGTTAAGAGTTTGAAAGTAGAGGTGGATGTTGGTCTGGTTCATCGGCTTAGTGGTTAGTCAGTAGACTTTGGACAAAAAGGTACTAGGATTGATGCTGGCAGGTGCTTAGTGGTAGGCTGATGGGAGGAGTGAGGAGAGTAGGTGGTAGAATGATTCAAAGGGAACTGCAGTGACCTCTAGTGGGTCAGCTTTCCAGCAGTGGCTAGGAGGGGTAGAGAGTTGAAAGAGGAGCTAGAGTGGAGAGTGCAGTGACCCCTAGTGGTAGGTGGCTATAAGCTGCAAAGGGGAAAGTGGACACTTTAGTAAAAACAGGAGGTAGGTCACATGATGTAACATGTGACCTGCCAGCAGCAATAAATGAAGCGCCAACCTGAGTGGGAAGTGCCTCACAACAGTCAGGCTGTAGTGCAGGACACTTTACCTCTTACCGGCTCTGGGCAATCCCTGAATTCAGTCTGCTGCTGGTTCTGAAGGGAGTGGGCTGCTTCAGGCCCTATATAGGGAGGGCAAACAAAGGAATCTCATTAGTATGCAGTGGGCTAGAACAGGACCCTACTGCGCATGCACAAGATGGCGGACACCCACGCTACACATTCTATGCAATTCTCCCACAGCAGTTTCAGCTCTGGGGCCAGATATTGAAAAGTTAGCATGAGCACTACGGAGTGTTTGCCTGTGCTAACCGGGTTTGTGCCTGGATGTTGAAGTTGGGTCTATACTATGAAACTCCTGTAGTGCAGGCTGAACCAGTTAGTGCCCAGGCACTAATATAAAATTGTGCCCATGCAAACGAGGGGTCCTCAGGTGCAGAGACAATTTCAGAAGTTTGTGTTGCCATTAAATGGCAACTGAAGTAGTGCTATTTACCACCTCCAAAAATCTTGACTTAACTGGGTGCTAAGCCACAACCCCCACCCCACTGATGGTATGACACCTGTCCTGCAACTGCCCACCTCCAGTCACCCTTCCCATATGTCAGACAATACCCTGCTGACTAGTGCTCCCCCAATCCCCTGTCCAGGGTAGGGAAAAGATTTCCCTGTGGTCTAGTGGCACCCTCCACCCTCTCAGTGCCCCTTCCTGGGGAGGTAAAAGGACTCCCTGGTGTCTAGGGGCACACCCCACACTCATATCCCCCCATACAGGGTGGTGTAAAAGAGTCCCTGGTGTTTGATGGCATCCCCCATCTTGGGTAGCTAAAAGGACGCCCTGGTATCCAGTGGCACCCCCCCCCCAATTCCCCCCATCCTGGGCAGGTGAAAGGATTCCCCTGGTTTCCAGTGGCACTCCCACCCTCTGATCCCCCATTCTGGGGAGGTACATGAATTCTCTGGTGTCTAGTGGCACTCCTCAACCTCCGATCCCCCATCCCAGTTACTTATAGGATTACCTGATATTCAGTGGCAGGCCCCCCAACTGGGCACCCATCTTGCATAATACATACTACATCTGCTGGCTACTGGCACCTTCTCTCACTGATTTCCCATCCTATGGAAACTACTAACAGTGGCATCTAGAGTATCCTCCCCACCCCCGACTCCAGGTAAACACACTTGCAAACATGGACAGTCCAGCGGCCCCACCACCCTACCAGCACCCATACCACCACCCATCCAACACCCCCATACCAGCAAGTGGGGGACATGCATTGACCCATGACATGCCAGCTAGCATAGCCCTTCTCTCACCTCCATGGCCAGCCACCCTATGGGTTGACAGTGAGTGCATGTTCAGTATACCATATAATGTGTGCACGCTCATTGTCAGCCTGTACAGTGGCCGGCCATGGAGGTGAGAAGAGGGCTATGCTGGTCTCTATATCACGGTCCTCGCACATTACCTGCTTTCTGGTACTAGGGGATGCTGGATTGGTGGTGGTCTGGGTGCAGGTGGGGACCACTAGACTGTCCATGTTCACTGGCCTGTGTGTCGACCAGCGGTCGGTTGATGGGGGTGAGGGTACCTCTGGATATGAGGGTTATTAGTGGTTTCATGGGATGGGATATCTGGGAGAGGAGGTGCCACTAGATGGTAGCTGTAGGATGTATTATTATTTTTTTAATTACATTTTTTCCACCAACATGGAGCTGGCAGGTGGCTCTGGCTCTTCTGTCAGGGCTCGTTCTCCGGTCCTAGATGGCCTGCCCATCATGGAGCCTGCCAGCTCCATTTTCACCATTGTCTCCCTGGGCCCCATGAACATGCAATGGGCAGAGTGGCTGGACTCCTTCATGGAGGCAGCCTTGCACCCTGGATGTGGGGCCCTCCCTGTTCTGGTGGGTGCCAGTCAAGTAGCTTGCCGCACTGTCCCCCCTCCCCAAGGAAGGAGTGCTGTCTACCAGTGCTCGATCCTCCCCCCTGCTAGTCCCTGAGGGACCCGAGTTTGTTCCCAAACCTGGGTTGCCAGTGTGGCATGAGGTATGGCATCCAGCACCTTAACCCTCACCACCACTGGGCCAGCATAAGTAGGATGTATTTTTATACAGCATGGGTGCTCAGTGGGGAGGGGTGCTACTGGACACAAGGGACTCCTGTCAGTAACTGGGACAGGGGATCAGCGGGTATGTGGTACCACTAGACACCAGGGAATCCTATCAGCAACAGGGACAGGGTATCAAAGGTGGGGGGGGTGCCATTAGACACCAGGGAATCCCTATATCTAACAAGGACAGGGGACTGGAGGGTGGCGGGTACCTCTAGACACAACTGAATCCTATTGGTCACTGGGATGGGGGACTGGAGCGTGGGGTAGTGCCACTAGACACCAGGGAATTCTTATAACTAACCGGGATGGGGATTGGAGCGTGGGGGTGCCACCAGACTCCAGGGAATCAGTGTACTTCACGGGGATGGGGGATCAGATGGTGGGGATGCCACTAGACATCAGGAAATCCTGGCAACTAACCAAGACCGGTGTTCAGGAGGAGGTGCTGCTAGCCACCTGGCATGATGTCAGGACAGGCACAATTGGGCAGCTGCTTCCCATGTCAATAAGCCATTAATGGGTATGTAGTTGGCCCCTTAGTGCCTTGCATGCCCAATTTGTTCGTTTGCATGGTGAGGCAGAATATCGCGCCATGGCTCCTGGTGCCATCCAATCCTGGGGTACAATTCCCTGTGGGCTGGATAATGTCCTGGTCCATGTCAGGGCAGCGCAAAGTGACTTAGTGTTGCACTGATATGGGCCGATATTTAAGCAATAAGGCACGACAAGGTGTGTGTTATCGTGTAATAATGTCACTCCTGGGGTGGGTTGATGCACGAGGTAAAGCCAAGTGCTTCCCCTACCCCAGGAGTGACATTATTACACAATAACACACACCTTGGAGTGCCTTATTGCAATCATATAATGGCTCGATGATATACAAAATAAAAAAAAATATTTAAAAAAGATTTTAGTAGATTCTAAGTGTAGCAATATATCTTTGTTTCTGAAAAAAAACCATCATCCTCCAACAAATCCACACAGTGATGTTATTGTGTAATATCATCAGTGGCTCAGGCACACACTGACCAATCAGAGTCCAGGAAATTTTCTTGCCACTGTATAATTAGTCATATTGCACTAGTCCGCTATCCTGCTAAATACAACAGCCTCTGGGACAAGTGCAGGCACAAGTGAAGAACAAATCTTTGTGCCTGCTTTTGTTCTTATTTGAAAATCTGGCCCCTGATGTCTCAGCAGGCATTGGAATGGAATCAGAATCAAATATTCCAGTTATCCAACAAATGCACAGTGTAATGGAATCAGCAGATTCTGAAGAACTTTAAACTGAATACTAACAGTACAGATATGATTACAAGCAAATAATCTCTTCATACTGTTATCATATCTCCTGTAAGTCCCCTGTGCTCCCGTGAAATCATGTTCAGATCCGCCAATTTGTTCTGGTATACCTAGACGTCTAAACATCAAGTGATGCTCTGATTGCACATGTATTTGCACAGCATGCTTGCACTTTAATTTCGTCTAAGTTTGTACCAAAGATGTACTGTACTAATTTTTATGTTTGCTTGCGCGCATGCTCAAAAAACATTATGTGGCAGCTTAGGAGAGAAGCAGGTTTTGGAGGTGCGGCACTGTGGCAGCCAATGCCACCACTGCATTCTTGGGCTTGGCCCTCATTTCCCAATGTGGTGGCGCGCTGCTGCTGACACTAGTTCAGCCAGCGTGCCACCAACTTGAAACGAATTAGCCGCTGCAATGAAGGAGTGACCTGTCATTGCAGGGTGATGCCTTGCCTGGTGTAACATTTCAAAAAAACATGGCGCCAGCTGTCCCTGTCTGCTCAGTCTCCATAACGGCTGATGGGGGTGCCCAATCCCCCCTTGGTATCATGCCCCCAAACAGGCTTTCTTTGCCAATGGGGAGCCCAATCCCCATCTGCTTAAGTTCCCCCTTCCCAAAAACACAGGTGGCATACTGGGAGTCCACCCCCAGTGTGCCCAAAACAAACCTGCAAAAAAAAAAAAAACCTTCCTGCAACATCTTTTGTGTTTTTTTCTTTCCCCCTGAAACAAAGAAAGCGGTCCCTCGCTGTCGGGTCCCCTCCCACAACCCGCACCCACCCTCTGCGTACCTCACCTTCCCACACTCCCTTCACCCCATTCTTACCTCTGGAGCCGGGCGCGACTGTCTTCGGTGGACCACAAACACATCTGCACTCTTCAAAGCCGACCGTGAACTGAAGAAATGCCGGTAAGCTGTATAATGGCATAAATGGGGGGGGGGGTTCAACTTATGAGGATATCGCGGCCATTTTTTGACTTTTGGCACCAAATTTTCAACATGTGGTTCTTGGGACCCCTCCTCATGAATTCAGCCACTGTCATGGTGTTATTCGGTCCCAAAAGGTGATTTCGCGGTCACTGCGCAGAATAACCTTTTGGGACAGATTAACGAAATGACACTACCACTGTTCATGAGGTGGGCTCCCAAAAATCGTACGTTGTAAATTTGGTGAAAAAATTCCAAGAAATAACTGTGTTATGAGCATGTGTTGTGCAGTTTCCATGCATGCTCATAACTTTGACAATTTTTTATATTTTCATGATGGATTTTCAACATTGCCAGTTTTACATACCTTCTTATAAATAGTACAGCTGTCATTGTTCACATCCTGCCCAAAATATGTTTTCGCATATCTGGTGCACAATGGTGCAGTCGCTGTGGGAAATCAATGTTCGGGACAGATTAAGAAAATCATAGTGACATTGTTCATGAGCAGAGGTCCCAAAATGCCTATGTTGAAAATTTGGTGAAAGAATTCAAAAAAGTGACTGTGTTATGAGCGTGCGTTGCACAGTTTTCACGCACGCTCGTAACTTTGAGAATCTGTAATATTTTCACTCCAGATTTCCAACATTGCCATCTCTTCACACCTCCTTATGAATGGTACAGCTGTCATTTTTCACATCCTGCATGAACTGTGGTTTCGCACATCTGGCGTAGAAAGGCACAGTCGCTGTGGGAAATCAACATTCGGGACAGATTAACAAAATCACAGTGCCACTGATCATGAGCAGAGGTTCTAAATGCTTTCATCAGATGGGGGTCGCAAAAAGGCCCTTTTGAAAATTTGTACTGCAAATACCAACAAACACCCGGGGCTTTAGGGGTTTCTAACCATAACGTCCCACCCTGTACAGACTGACAGGCATCAGGGGTGTGCCTTTGGATTCCCGGCTGTAATGCTCTTGCCATTCCACCACCACCCTGTACCCAGTGACAGGCATCGAGGTGTGCCTTAGACTCTTCAGCCCCAGAGTTCACCCCATTCTCCTATACTGCACCCATTTCAGTGTATGTCCTTATGGAATGGGGTGACTGTAAAGCTGAACACCCCAAGGCACACCTCAACACTTGTTGGTGTTTGCAGGATAGGGTGGAGTGAAATGGCGTGAGCGTTATGGGCGACGACCCAAAGGCATACCCTAAAGCCTGTCCATTTCTGCAGGGTGGAGGTGGGGTTGGCGTGAAGTTCAGTACTTCACTGCCATGCCTATTCTGCATCTGTCTAACTCCTGCACTTCCAATGCTAATACCAGCAAGCAAACATTCGGCATTGACAAATCCTGATACCAATTCCTCCCAAAATGCCAAGTAACATTGCTGTAACTCCCTCTCTTGGTTACAATCTACTGATACCACAGCTTACTCTGCTCATGTTAACCCTTCCCCTTAGCCTACTACCCTCTTGCCCTTCCCATACTCCTCCCCACAATACCCCTCCTCCTGCTCCCCAAACACCTCCTATGCCACACATCCCTGTGATTATTCCTGCATCAACTACCATGTCCCACCCCCACCCTCCCCTCTTGCCAAGTCACCTACTCCCAGAGATCATGATTACCCCGTTTCTATATGGCCATGAAATATTGCACTTCACATGCTCCCATATTACAAACAAACCACACCACCAAGCAGTCCCATTGATACGCTCCCGCAAGAAGATCCTTAAAAATACCCTATCCAGGATAAAGATTATCCTAATGCTACTTGTGGGAAACATACACCCAAACCCTGGCCCCACTGGCCACACCCTTCGCTTAACAAAACAACACAGAGGACTACGGTTGGCTACCATTAATGTATGTAGTCTCCAAAAGAAACTTACCCCACTCCAAGCCTGGGTCTGCCTCCACCAACCGGATGCCCTAGCCATAACTGAAACATAGCTGTTGCAGCATACCCCAGACTCGGCTGTGTACATACTGGGCTACACATTGTTTAGATCAGACAGATTAGCGAGACGGGGTGGGGGTAGTGCACTCTATCTTCGGGAACACCTGCAAGGAATAAATATTGCAACTGTAAACCCTGCAGAGGGTGTACAGTCCCTCACAATCAGGGTTGTCACTGGAAACTAAGGTAAATCTCTCTACCTAATGTCAGTATACATACCCCCTTGCAACCAAAAGGATGCTTTCACGTCCATCTTAAACATTATTGACCAGCTCCCAAAAAACTCGGAAGTCATAGCACTTGGTGATTTCAACTCAAACTGGCTCTCTCCCCAGACATCCTCCCTCAGGAATGCAGCTGCTTCCCAAAATCTGTCCCAAATGGTCATTACCCCTACTAGAGTAAACAAACACTTGGGCCCTAGTTCTCTCCTTGATCTCATACTCACGAATCACCCTGAGCGCATACAGGATGCCCAGGTCCTCTCGGACTCACTCAATGATCATTCCCCTGTAACTTGTCTCTGGATAAACAGCTGAAACCACCCCCCCCAGGATCTCCATATATCACCAACTAAAGAAAGGGGCCTTGATACATCTTCAGAACAAACTCCAAAACCTCGACTGGTCTCCATTTGATAACCAGTTGTCGGTTGACGCCCGCCCTCTCCTTCTTCATAAGTTCTTTCAAATCTGCCTGTGACATCTATGCTCCTTTTGTAAAATGGGTTGAAAAAACTAAATCCTCCCCATGGGTAAATTGGTCTTTGCTCGACCAAATGAAGGCTCGTGATCACCTATGGCACCATGCCCTTCAGTCAGGTAGCCTTTCTGACCGACAATTGTATCGTGCTGCCTGAAACTCATGTACCTGGGCTATCCGACAGGCAAAGGCGGCTTACTATCAGACAAACCTAACTGCCACCTGGGGAAATGGGGAGAGATTCTGGGCAAATATAATAGAACTTACTGGCAAGTCTGCCTCCCCTCCCCCTACTTTGCTTATTATTAACATACTAACATACTATTTGCCAGCAGATTAGGCCTTACGGTCTATCGAGTCTGCTCGAACCTAGATCGTTAATTGGGTGCCGATACCACAGACCCCAGCAAAATAGCAAATGCTTTTTAATACATCTTTCTCTGACCTCAGTACTATTATCCCTCCTGATTTTTTCTCTTCAGATGCTGGACAATTCCTGCCACCCCCCAGCACCCAACCTTTTCACTTCAAAATGATCTCCCCTAGAGTTGCCCACTCATATCTTACCATGTTCCTAGGTAAAACTAGGCACAGTGGTGACTCTCTGGATGCAAAACTGCTATCCTTAACCCTTGACGAAGTCCTAACACCCCTCACTAAGATACTAAATATGTCCCTGTGCTTAGGGCAGTTCCCATCTTTATGGAAAAGGGTGGTGATTATGCTAGTTCATAAAAATGGCAACCGTACCTCAAGTAGTAACTATAGGCCCATCTCCATACTCCCTCCCCCCTCTCAAAAGCTTTGGAAAAAATAGCGGACGATCAACTTATTGACCACTTAGATTCACACCACCTGCTTTGCCAGCAACAACATTGGTTCAGAAAAGGTCACAGCACAACCACTGCCCTTCTAGAATTCACCTCCTTTATCCATGATGCCCTAGACCAGGGAAACTTGGCTGGGTCAGTCTACATTGATCTCTCCAAAGCATTTGATACTGTCAATCATAATATGCTCATAAACTCCCTCCTCTCTGTTGGAGCATCCCAAGAAGCTACTTGCTGGTTCTCCAACTATCTCCACGGCCGCATCAAACAAGTAAAGATAAATAACACCCTCTCTACTAACCTCCCCGTCTGGTCGGGTGTCCCCCAAGGGTCCATCCTTGGCCTGCTCCTTTTTTCACTATACTTAAACTCCTTACCTATGGCCTCCTCAGAGCGCCTTCTCCTCTATGTAGATGATGCTGTGATTTTCAGTCAGCACTCCGACCCTGCCCAGCTCCAAAAATCCTTGCAGGGCTCTTTCACACAATTGGAAGACTGGTTTGCCTCCCATAAGCTTGCACTCAACTCTAAAAAGATGAAAGTCATGCTGTTCGCCCACCCACAACATAAACATAGCAAAACAGAAATATCTATACATTACTCAGTGGGTACCAAGCTGGAACCAGTTTCAACTTTTGAATATCTAGGGGTTACCCTTGACTCCGCCCTTACTTATCGCGAGCATATTGCATCGACATGCTCTGAAATAAACAGGAGAATTGGTCTCTTTTATAGGCATAGACCCTGTCTCCCTCCTGATGCCCTACGGATAGCCATCTCTAGCTCCATCCTTTCCCTGGTAGACTATGGCATAGTCATATATGGCGCTGCCTTTGATACTACACTGACCAATATTAGACGTACCCTAAACAAAGCCTGCAGGTTGGTCACAGGGTGTGATCGGCTCACGCATACCTGTGACCTCTGCCAACGATCAGCTAGGCTAAACTTTCAGGAGTGACTGTTCTACCAGACCTGCTTACTGGCCAAAAAAATCCAGTTGGGTTTAGCCCCCCCCAGCTGTCTCCCACTCCTCCAAAAGAGTCTGCCTGCTAGCTCCACTAGACATTCTGACACTACAGCATTCATTGTCCCCTGTGTGAAAACTATTACTGGCCAAAGGTCCTTTCGCTACAGGGCCCCACTCTGAATGAACTCAGTCCCTGACTCTATCTTATCTATCCCCAGACTAGGTCTGTTTAAACCTGAGCTGCTGAGCCACATTATGTCCTACTTCCACTGTGACTGCTGAAAAATACTCGTCTAAAAAATCAAAAATTTTCTCTGCAGTCTGTGTTTTTGTATCTCCAATATATACCTCAAATAGTCTCACCTTTGGTGTTGCCTTATGTATATATTATATATCTTCTGCCTCTGTTTTTAGGGTTGAATTTCTGTAGTAGAGAAATAGTCTGTATTCTGTATTGTGTTATACTATGTACCTGTCCTCATTTATGTATTGACGTGGAGCCTTTGCAAATGAGTCTCTGACTCAAAGGGTTGTAATTCCTAGATCATAAATAAATAAAATTGTCTCCCATGGTCTTCTGCTCCTGAAAGCATTTTAACAAATTGTTGTACTAACTACAAAAAAAAAATGACAACACTGAGGAAGGGGCTAGTTCTAGCAGCAAATAAATAAAGAGTACAATGTCACTGTGTGTTGTAGAGTTGGAGGATGTCCAGCTTGGTCCCGTGGCAATTCTACTATGGCATTGGCAATGGGAGTAACCCCAGTCTAATCTCCTTTTAAGGGGAGAACAAAATCACCTGGATCATCAGTATCCATTACAAATTTCCAAAGCACAGTATGTAATCTATAATTTTATAGTAATTACACTCTTGTGCAGACAAAGCAGAAAGCATTCAGCAATTACCAAACTATTTCACCTTTTATCTTTTATATTTTCCAAAGCAATGTCCCTAGTATATTAACTGCTTTTTGACTGCTAACTTACAGTAGTTCGGGAATTAACTACCAGGGTTTATAATCGTAAAATTTACCAAATATTACACAGCTGCAATTTGAAAATAAGGCTAATAAGGCCATATCTGCCTGAGAATGCAGATGCTCAGTAGACCAGCGAATCCCACTAATCTTCAACTCTCCATCCTCCAGCCAAGCAACACTGGCACCTAACCTGGCAACCCATTCAAAGCCAAGAGGACACATTTCAGTGCAAGAAAGAAGAGATGTAAGATGAAGAGAAATGTGGAAGGGGAAAAAACTGGGGAGCAATGATGCCCAAATGAAAGAAAAAGGCAGATCCCCAACGAGGGCTAAGGCTCACCATATTAAAACACCACAGAATCCCACCCCAGACCAGTGACCCCACCAATGCTCCATCCCAACCGTTGTAGTCAGGCCACTCACCCACCTTGGCTCTGCAAAAAATACAGCCAGCACTTGTGCCCTTCTAGACCTCCAATCCTTACCAGAGTACCGGAAAGAATAAGAAAATAAAATCAATGTACTGTACCTGTTGCTTGTTGTCTTTCACTTGGTTGCAGCTGCAATAATAGCAGAATTAGGAGCAGCCTCAAGAGTAGCTACAGGCAGGCCGCAGGCCAGCAGCAGCAGTCAGCAGACCAGACAAATCTTCTTTGGACCTCAGTTCTTCTTCTTCTGAGGCTGAGCAGCTGAAATTCAGAGAGTTCCAACTGGAGAGAGAAAAGCAACTGTATGGACAGCACCGACCGACCGGCTCTCAAACAGACACTGACTGGAGGAGTCAGTGAACTACTGGCAAGAAGTGCCATTCCAAGTTCTGACTGAGTGGAAAAGCAAGCATGACAAGACAGCCTGATTGGCTGGGCTTAGGCTGGCTGGCAGGCGGCAGCTATAGCCTATAAGCTGTATTATACGGCTGTGCTACTATAGGACTGAGTCTGTTGGCCCGTCGGAACTCATACTCACTCCTACCACTGACACAGGGGTCCACCCTGGGGTTGGGAAATTGGCCATCAGAAGTTCACCAATATTAAATATACAAAAAAAAAGCATGTTTGCATCAGCCACCAAGACAGAGTAGTCAGCACACTCCAGAGGGCACTAGGGCAGAAAGCATCCACCACTGGTCCAGGGCGGGCTCCACAACCTTACCAAACAAACACAGGTAATTACACTGATAAAGGCATGAGTCAGTCAGGAGCAACTGCCAGGACAAATGGGACTGAGGGGTTACCTCTATACCTGGCAGTGGTTTCTGATCTCAGGCTCAAGATGAGTGGGAACTTCCCACGGGACGTGGTTGAAATGAAACTTAAATCATTCTCACCAAATGTCGTTGACTTGTTGCTGCAGAAAACAGACATGGAGATGTCAGCACAGGCAGGAGAATAACTCAAGCTAGGTGTTATGTCCTGTGAACAGATTCCGCATAGCAAAGAGGTGAAAAGGACGGGGCCCATGGCCGGGCTGCTTGACTGAACAGGAGAGAGGAGCTGAACTTCCAAGTTGTAAAGTGGAGCTGTTATCAACTAGCTTTGCAGTCATGTAACATAACAACTCTAATTTAGAACTCTACTGGGACAGGAAAGCACTTAACACTGAAACTGAGACTGAACAGCTTGCTTCTTCTTTAATCTTTTATTATTTAGTGTGGGGCGGCGGAGTGCCACTGCAGATTCAAATGGCTGAGGCACAGTCTGAACTGTCACGCACTTCCTTCATCATCTGCAGCTGTGAAAATAAATGAAAAGGGCAATATCTTTCGGCCCCCAAAAAATGGAGAGGCAGATGCCCCACCCCATTTCCGATGCCCATGGACTGGGCTGCTGCAACAATCAGGGACAGCCCACCATGTTACCATTAGCTTGTCATCTACTGAGACCCAATGGACAGGTGGATGGCTGACACTGCAATGACAAGGCGTCCCCTGATTATGGCAGCCAAATCGTTTCAAGTTGGTGGCACACTTGCTGAACTAGTGTCAGCAGCAGCATGCCACTGAATTGGTTTCAGATGGCCAAGCCCAGAAATGCAGTGGTGGCATTGGCCGCCACAGTGCCGCACCTCCACAACCCGCTTCTCTCCTAAGCTGCCACATAATGTTTCTTGCGCATGCGCACAAGCAAACATAAAAAGAACATTGCAATATTGCCTGGCTGCAGGAAATGCATCTGCTTCCTGCTGAAATGCAAAAACTAAAAACAAATGCATAGGACTTTTGGAGGGAAGTTCATATTCTTCTAAAACCAAAAGGGTGGCTATTCTTTTTCACAAAAGAATTCCAGCTCAGGTCATGAAAGAGTAAAGATGGCCAGTGGGTGCTGGTTAGAGCACAAATTAACTCACACATCCTGTTGCTGGGCAGTCTTTATGCCCCAAATGAAGATCAGATTCCTTCTTTCTGGAGATAGCATAGGAGCTGTCTACCACATATGAACCAGGTGATAAGCTAATAATGGGTGGAGATTTAAATTTAGTGTGGGACCACCCACTTTCACACAAGCTGAGATGTGTCTATACCATGCCAACTAAATCATATAGAACACACTGCATCTTCTATCCCTGGAGTTTCAAGTAGCATGCTCATGGAGAGACACTCATCCCTCAGGTAGGGAGTTGCTTTCTATTCCGCTAGGCACAAGATGAGTAGCAGGTTGGATTTTCTTCTTCTCCAAGCTCAACTGCTCTTCTCTGTCCATGATACCCTGACTGGGCCTATTATACTTTTGGACCATGCCACTATTACGGGTCTTAGGTCCGAGCCCTCTTTCTACCCTGAGGTGACCCCTCAATAGTGTACTTCTTCAAGAAGACAATTCTAAAAAGTGTTTGCCCAAGTAAAATAGAAATGCTTTTTTGACATGAATGACAGTCTGTACATTTCCCTTTGCAACCCTTTCGGATGCCTTTAAAGCATATATATGTGCCAGAGTAATAAATTACTCTGCATACGCTATGAAACAGAAGCTGGCACATCTGACACAGCTAGAGCAGGAATTCATGCAACCAACCCCTCCCAGGAAGCAACCTAGGAGATTTTACAGATCAAGTATCAGATACACACCCTCTCATACACTGTGGTCCAAAAGACAGTGCAGCATACATCCGATATGTACTGGGAGTTGGGTGAAAAAAACAGGCAACTACTAGCTTACCACATTAAACTGCAGCAAGCTACCAAACATATCACTAACCTTAGGTTACTCTTTGGAAAGCAGACTTCTACTCAGACCTCTGTCAGACCCATAGGGGATCCTTTCCCCCTGAGCTGAAAGATTTTCTGGGGAACACTAACCTCACATCACTCAAAAACTCACAAATTGGGGCCCTTGATGCTACTATTACAAGGCAGGACATTCAAGTAGCAGTCAAGTTGCTTCTGAAACAGAAAACTCTGGGAATAAATGGCCTTCCTGTGTAATTCTGCCAATCATTCCTCTTGACTCTAGAAAGCAAACTGATGGAAACCTATACTGCCATGGCATCCCAGGGATCACTCCCTCATTTCCCTCCTACTCAAGTCAGATGAGGATGCACAGGTACCTTCTAATTACCATCCCATCTCCCTATTAAATGTGGATGTTAAAACGCTTGCTAAAATCCTAGCTTTCCAGTTGGAAATGATCATCCTGCACATAGTGGAAAAGCACCAAATAGGTGTTAAAGGGAGAATGACAGTGAACAATTTCAGAGCCATCCCAAATGTAATATGGTCTGCCTCCTAATAAGCAAACCCTGCATTGTTGATTAGTATTGACACGGAAAAGCCTTTGACTCTGCTGAGTGGGAGTACCTCTATCAGGCAATGATGGCTGTGGGCTTTGGGCAGTCTTTTATACTGTAAGCTGGATATGGCTCCTACACTCAAACTCCATGGCCAGCATTCTTACCAATGGTCTGATCTCCCTCAAATCCCCCTCAACAGGGGAACAAGACAAGGTTGTCCTCTGTCCCGCATGCTACACCTCATAGCTATGGAATACTAATCTGTAAAATGTGACAGCCACCTTCCATTGAGGGTGTCAGAATTGGCAGTAGTGTATATATAAAATACTAGCCTATGCCAATGACCTCCTTTTGGCTACCTCAAACCCTGTATCCTCCCTACCACACACCCTTAATGAAAATATTCTGAATAACTTCAGTAAGATATCTGTGTTGAAAGTTAACTGGAACAAAACAACAGCTTTGCCCCTCAATAATAAATGACAATCTGCTCAGGTCCTACACTGAAACATGAAGTGGTCTCCAACTCACATGAGATACCTGGGCATGATTATCGCAACACACCACAATCACATAGTAGACTTGAACATCAACCCCTTAATTAAAAAGTTGGAAGCTAACAATGGTAGATGGAAGAAGCTCATTTTAACCTTTGGAGGTGCAATTGCCACATTCAAGATGATGCCTTCTCAAAAATTCTATTCTGTCTAAACAATCTCCTGTTGTGCATACCAGAATCTAAATTTAAAAGACAGGAGAAACTTTTCCTATACTTTCCACTGGAAAGGCAGAGACCTCGTTTTAACCTCCAAAAGCCTAGAACACTGGTGTAACAAGGGGTTTAGGGCCTCTCTTGTCTATGGGTATGGCATCAGGCCCTGGGAATTCAGAAGAACCTATGGTGGCTCACCCCCACCTGCTGTAAATCATTCTTGTGGAGATCACTGGAGGGCAGCATTTATGCCTTTCCCCCTTACAGCAGAGGCCTAAGGTGGAGCAAAACAAAAAATGGTCAATCTCCACCTACCCTGTATTTTGCCCAAAAGACATGACAAAAGCTGATCCATCAAAGTGGTGGAACTACTACCCACTTATGACAATGGAAGCCTTCATGGGGAAACCCACATATTACTTTAGATGAAAATCAGTGTACTGGTCAGTCTGGGTAGATAAAGAGATAATCACAATTGACCATCTCCCTGATCCCTGCTCAGGCACATTTCATTCCTTCCAGACCCTGGCAGCCACATGCAACCTCCCGAAATCAGATAGCTGGTGATACCTGCAAATTTGGCATTCTATAAATAATTGCACATGGTCTTGAATGGGGCCTTACAGCTCCTTCCTTCAAGCTCTGATTTCTAGCTGGAACTCAAACCACAAACAGCTTGAAGGAAGAACTTACAAGTACCTCCTTTCTTCTCACTGCTCCCTACTCCATAAGTTACTCCATAAGCAGAAGAAGGACTGGAAAGCCGGTGTTAGTTTTTCCCTCACAGATGAAGCATGAGCTGACTTGTTACACAAAGCTCACACTATCTTCAGAGACAGCAGATACCAGCTTAGACAAACAAGAGTAATATAGGTGGTATTGTATCCTGGTGGCTTTGCACAGAATGTGCCTTATTCTCTCCAATCAATGCTGGAAATGCCACTCAGCCCCTGGTTCACTGGAAAACACCCTGTGGTTCTGTCCAGCACTTGACTACTACTGGTCCCAGATTTTCAGTTTTTGCGGATGAGTCATGCGCTGCTCCATCCCACGAGACCCAAAGCTGTGGGTGATACCTCAGTGATCACTGTACTTTGGAAATACCCTAGGGACTAATTACTCCCAGCAGCACTGGAAGCAAAGAGGCAAATCCTCCTGAAAGGGAGGTCTAATAGGGCTCCGACCTACACAGAATGAAACTCAGCCCTTCCTAAGCCTGAAGAGTATGAATGACTCTCACACCTAGCTAACCACAGCCTTAGCAGATTCTGCAAAATATGGACCCCTTTCTTACATCATCAGCCTACTACTGCTCAAGCCACTAAGAGACATGCCAGGGAATTTGCTGCCCCCATCTCTTCCCTTCCTCTTATAACAAACAAAACAAGAACCTAGTAAGCACTCAAGCTTTTAGGCCATATCCTTAGAATATTAAAGAATGGTGCAATTACTCTTCTACCTAACCTATAGGGTAGGATTTTTCTCATTTAGCCCAGTCTGATTAGACTATAAGCTCCTTTTCTCTGTAATGCATTTATGAATTTATTTTATTTTATTTTTTTTTTAATCTGTTAAAGAATCAGAATTACAAACCTTTGAGTCAGGGACTCTTCTGCAAAGGATCCATGTCAGAGAGTTACAAAACAATGATACCAAGTACTGACACACATTTAGGGTATAAAATAACACAAAACAAACAGTTATACAGGACAAAAACTATCCAAGGTCAGTTAAACACAATTATGTAATCAGGCCAAGCAAGAAGTGTAGAAATTAGGTAGATAGTGCCAGACAGGGCAGGATCAGGAGAGGGCAGTGGGTATGGTGTAAAAGTAGGGAAGGGGGCAATGGGGGAGGGGGGAAGAGAGGAGGAAATGGGGGAGTTAAAGAACAGAAGTCAGATTAAGCAAGAGAGTTGAAGGAGAGGATGTGTTCCCTAAGAAGAGTTTTGAATGGGCCAAATTTGGATCTAGTTGAGTTGGCAGCCGGTAGGAAGTTTAATCAAAGGGGGGCCCTATAGTAGAAGGCTCACTGTCCAAGGGATGCCCTACAGTGGGGGACCAGCATGGAGTATTTAAATGAATTTCTAGTGGATCTTTGTGAGGTGGTAGTTTACAGGAGATTTAGGAGCCCAGGGGACGCTAGGCCGAGCATGATCTTTTTAGTGAGCAGACAGGTCTGGTACTTTAACCTGCCGTCAAAGTTCAGACAGTTAGACAGACTGTAGAGGTCACAAGTATGGGTGCGCTTGTCACAGCTCGTGACAAGTCAACAGGCTTTGTTCAGAGACACTTTTATCCTACAGAGGGAAGATTGATCAGTGGCTCCATAGATGGTAATCCCATAATCCACAAGGGAGAGGACAGAGGATGAGACAGCAAGGTGAAGCATGTCGGGGGGGGGGAGACAGCATCTAAGGCAGTACAGTAACCCAGTTCTAGAGTTTATAGCTGTGCCAATTAGGTGGATATGTTCATGGAAAGTATGGGCAGAGTCAAGTGTGACTCCAAGATATTTAAAGGAGTTTTCTTGATCAAGGAAGGAGTTGTGCTGGTTGATGATTTGTAGTGGGGCATCATTGTGTTTATTCTGGTGGTGACAGAAGACCATGATCTTAGTTTTTTTGTACTTGAGTATAAGTTTGTGAGCAGAGAACCAGGTTTCAGCCTCTGTGAATAAATTTTGGAGGGCATACTGGAGAGGGGTGGGGTCCAGGTGGCTGCTGAAGAGAACAGCATCATCTGCATAGAGTAAGAGTTTTCCGGAGCAGGCATTGGGAAGAGAGTTCAAGAACATACTGAACAGTAGCGGTCCAGGGATAGAGACTTGGGGAACCCCGGGCTTCACAGGGAGGCTAGAGGAAAGGGTATTGTTAATACAGACTTGCTGGGTTCTGTTGCTTAGGTAGTCAAAAAACCATGAGGAGGCATCCTGTGATAACCTCAGAGAGAGGAGTGACCTGATGATAAGGGCATGGTTTACAATATCAAATGCCTTAGTCAGGTCTATGTACACAGACCCAACTAGGTGTCCTCTGTTAAGAGCCTGGTGAATGAAGGTGGTGTATTCCAGGAGGGCAGAGGTAGTACTGTGGACCTTCTTGAAACCATGCTGTTCAGGGCAAAGAAGGTTGTGTTTAGTTAGATAGTCTGAGAGCTGTTCAGCAACAATTTTTTCGAGTGCCTTGGAAAATGGAGGGAGGATGGAGATGGGACAGTAATTTCCTGAAAGGGTGTGGTCACCACCTTTAAAGATAGGAGTGATAACAGCAGATTTCCATCGGGAAGAGAACTGACAAAGACAAAGGGAAAAATAGAAGATTTTTGTGATAAGAGAGGACTACATCAATGGTCAGATGAAGGAGTTTAAGATTTAAGGAATCACCACTTTGGCGGGTTTTACCTAGAACCTTGGGCAGAAGGGTTTTGGCTTAGTGGGTAAAAATAGTTCTGAAATGGAAGGGAGGGAAGCTGGAGAAGGAGGGCCGGGAGATGGAGGGTGAAAGGGAGTCAAAGAAGTCTTGTAGGAGAACACTGCTGAGGTCCAAGAAGGCAGTGTTTAGAGAGTCGGCAATGACCAGAGGGTCCTGGGTAAGGGACTCATCAATGTTTAGCAGGGATGGAGGAGGAGGCATGGAGGTCCCATTAAGTTCCTTTAGGTTATTCTAGAAATTGCGTCCCAAACCCCAAGTGAATGTGAGGGTTTGTTGGTAGTAGGTGGCCTTGGCCTGTCTTATCTCTCTGGTGCATAGATTCCTAGCAGTTCTGTACACCTGCCTGTCTGAGGGGTGGCCAGATTCGAGGGCCTTATACCAGAATTTATCCCAGTGGCACATACTATCCAGGAACACAGCCTTAGTGATCCACGGAGAGTCCTGTACTTTAACAGTATTCTTTGTGAAGGGGGCAAATAGATCACAAGCATAGTTGAAGGAACAAATAAAATAGGAGAGTGTTAGGTACAGTGTCTAGTGGAGACCAGTCACAGTTGGTCAGATAGTTTTTAAGATTACCAAGCATTTTTTTTTCAGTCGGCATTGACTGGTGACTTTGGGGGGGGGGGGTTTGTTGCTCTAGAAGACCAATGGCAAAGTACCAGCGAGTGATAGCTAAGTACATCAGGTAGCATGGAGACATTGTGGAGCCTGTTAGGACGGTTAGTAAGGATGAGGTCAATAAGAGTGGATGTCCCAGTTTTAAGGTCAAGTCTAGCTGGGGAGGTTACGAGCTGGGAGAGATCAAGCACTGCTATGACATCCTTTAGGGGGAAGCCGAGGTGGACAGCCAGCTAATGTTGAAGCCACCAAGAGCAATAATCTCCAGGCAATTGTGAAGAAGAGAGATGTAGTTAAGGACTGCGTTGAAAGCTGGCTTTTGTTCCCAGGGTGGAATATAGACCGGGCAGTCTAGGAGGGATTTGGAGGATGGACCTAATGTTACTTTGACAGTTAATGCCTGCACACCATATTCAGGGGGAAGGAGGAGAGTAGAGAACCCTGGATGGAGTCCTCTACATATAGGGCAGAGCCCTCTCACCTCTTACCAACTCTATCAATCCAAAAGATAGTGTAACCACTTAAGGCAACTGCAGAGTCAGGGATATGAGATGAAAACCAGGTCTCAACTACAGCCAGTAAGTCAGGTTTTTGCAGAGCTACCCAACCCTGTAGAATGTCAAGCTTTTTTTTACCAGGCTGCAGATATTGATAGAGGTGATCTTTTAGCCCCGTTACAGTCCTGTTAGGGGGCAAAGTGGAAGGAGCAGGGCCAGGGTTTGGGTGAATATTACCCGACAGTAGCAGTAAGAGAAGGGCATGATGGAGTAGGGTGAATTTAAGAAACTTGAGAGACAGGGAGCGGTTTCAGATTCAGAGCTGGGGCTTAGATACCACAACAGGAGCAGGGAGAAGGTGAACATGAAGGCACAAAAGAAGGGTAGGGGTAGAAGAGCTGGGCTGGAGAGGTGGGACAGGGGGATTGAGTGAAAACTTAAGGGTGGAGGTGGACAGGTGGTGGCACCAGAGGGGGCAGAGAGCAGTACAGCCACAGGGGCTGATAAGGGGATGGGGGAAGGGAATGGAAGAAGAACTAGAAAGAGAGAAGTGACAATAAGGAGTTCCAAGTTAAGACCCATTCTCAAACGGAGAGGGGGAGAAAAAGGAAGAATGGGAGAAAGGAGGAAGGAGTTAATGGAAGGGAAAAGGTAGTGGGTCCAGTGGGACAGAGAAGACGAAAAATATATATATTAAGGATAGGTAAAGAGAGAAAGAAGAAGGTCTGGACAGATAGCGCAGTAGTCTTAGCACAATGGAAGGACTACAGTGACCAAGATACAAGGTTCAAATCCTGGAACAGGTACTGGGTTAGAAACACCAGTAGAAGGCAATGAAGGTGTTGAAGGGAGAGATGCAGTAATAGACAGGAGAGATGAGGCAGGAAGGAAAAAAGACTTGGAGGAATAAAGGACATAGGGGAGACAAGACTGACCCCTAGTAGTTGGTAGATATACTGTAAGCTGCAAAGTGGGGACTTAGAAACAAGAAGTCGCATGACCAGATGACATCAATAAGGGGAGGGCTGGCATTGGGTGGGTGGGGAGTTGCTGTAAAACATTGATGGACACCTTCAACAGTGTTCAGCCAGACTAGTTACCTTATGGAGCCACCCTCTGTCCGCTCCCATAGCTTGCTTGTTTGTGAATGTATGGCGACTATCAAATTTGTCCAGACTACAGAAAGGAATATGATCTATGTTATGCTTGACTGTTTATTGATTGTTTTATTTAACTAATGTAATGTTAAAAAATGAGGAAGAACTGTTAGTATTGGTTATCTATTGTTGCATTAGCCTTTCTCATTTGACTGCTTTGCATGGTGCTCTTCAGTGTGTATTAAACACCTTTTACTGTGCTATTCCTAATTAAAGTTGTTTAAAAAAAAAATGCCAAGGGTCAAATTCAAACTAATGCCAGTAAAAAGTTAGAATCAGTCATAGATTTCTATTCAACTGTTTATAATAATGCTTCTAATCAAAACCCCAATAAAGTTGATTCATTTTTCAATTCTATCTCATTACCAATTTAGAAAATTGATGATTTTCCATTTTCGTTTGAACAAGCTGAGACAGATACGCAATTAAAACAATGAAGAAAGGTAACACATGGGGCAGGATATCTATACTACAGAATTGTTTTTGCTGTTTCAATCCAGTTAACTCACTGGACAAAAAAGACTGGTAGAAGCAATGGAACAGGATGTAGACATATAAGGCTTGATTCTCAAAATGGGCTAGAATTGGCACAAGCTGTGGCAAACAGCAGCTTGTGCCAAAGCTCGGTGGGCCAGGGACCCTGCACCAGATTCTGGTATAGGAGGGGTCCTGGTGCCTAAGTTCCCACATTTATGGCAACCAGTCCTGTGCGGCAAACACATGGCACATGGGAAGGATCTGCCACAGACGCCTTGGCAAACGCAAGTGGTCCCTCCATCCCCGATCCCCAAGTACATGAATTAAAACCCCTTCCCCTGGTGGTCTAGTGTCCCCCTCCCTGAACCTCGATGCTGCCTGTAGTATGTAATAAAGAACCTGTCCCCCCTGTGGTGGTATAGTGCCCCCTCAGCCCCGATGCCACCATAGTATATCATCAATAGAATGCCCCCATCCCAGATGTCGCTGTAGTATATCATTTATAGAATGCCCCCTCCCTATCCCAGATGCCACCACATTATGTATTTATTACAATGCCCTCTTCCTGATCCCCGATGCCACTGTGTGTATAAATAATAATAAGCCCCCTTCCCCGATGTCAGCATTGTAATGATATAACTTAAGACCCCCTTTTCCTGGTGATCTACTGGCCCCCCGACCCCACACCCCAGCAGGTAGTGCCCACCACCCAGCTCCCCTCATCCTGTAACAGAGCCGGCACTGGCACAGCCCTCCTCTCACCTTTGTGGCCAGCACTGACTGAACTGTCATTGAGAGCTGTGCTGTATAGTGTACGTAATGCATGTACACTATACAGTACAGCACTCACTGACAGTTTAGTCGGCACCAGCTGTGGAGGTGAGAGAAGGCTCTGCGGGTGCTTTCTCTGTTACGGGATGGGGTTGGAGCTGGTTGGTGGGCACTACCTGCTAAGGTGGGGGGGGCAGCAGGCCACTAGATCACCAGGGAAAGGGGGTTTTAGGTTATATCATTACAACGCTGACTTGAGGGGGCATATTATTATTTATACAAATGGCAGCATTGGGGTCGGGGATAGGGGCATTGCAATAAATACATAATATGGTGGCATCCGGGATCGGAAGGGGACATTCTATAAATTATATACCGGCAGCATCCAGGATCGGGGAGGGGGTATTCTATTAAAGATATATTATGGCAGCATTGGGGATGTGGGGCACTATACCACCAGTAGGGGGACAGGTTCTTTATTAAATACTAGGGGCAGAATTGGGGTTTGGGGAAGGGGGCCACTTTACCACCAGGGTGAGGATATGCTTTGATTATCAGGGGATCGGGGAGGCGAGACCCACGACACATTGCCGTCATTTGTACAACTGTCCAGAGAGACATATTCTAAGTACCTTAATAAAGGTACTTAGAAATTCTCCCTGGGACAGTTTTGAGAATCACATTATAGGGAATGTGTCAGCTTGTGTCAGCTGCATGACCTCTTGTGCCATGCCATAGCCAGTTTAATGGGGCCAAACTGGCACATGCCCCCTTTGGCACATTCAGTCTTTGTTTGACACAGGCTGCCTTTCAGAATAGCTCAGGGTGCAATGTTTGATACAAGGTGCCACTTGTATCATACATGTTTGATGCAGGCACCTTGTGTCGTATTAGGGACTTTGAGAATTGGACCCATAATCTCTATTTCTGATGCTAAAATCATCTTAATACCCAAAGAGCAAAAAGATCCACTATGTCCTGCACCCTGTGAGGTACTAGTAGGTCTCGATCATGTCACCTCACCTCTCCTCCAGGGTGTACATGTTGACATTCTTCATGTCTGTCCTCATAGGATTTCCCTCCTAATCCCTGCACCACTTTGTTTGCCCTCCTTTGGACCACTTCCACCCTGTCTATGCCCTTTCTTTTTTTCAGTTGGTCCTTTTTCTACCCTCTGGCATGGCTACCATCATGTCAGACCCCTCTCCTGCCCCATCACCTCAGCTTCTCTCAGGATTTAATGGACCTTGCTCCCACTGCTCACCCCATGGCAGAGTGGAGGGGAAGTGTGCTCGACCCACCAGGTCAAGGATCCAGTGTCCATGCCTGAGTCACCCGGTATGGGGCCTGCCAGGGGTAGCAATCATCCTGCCAGCCTGGATGTTTTTCATTTTTCTCATCCACCACTCCATCCCTTGTGCCACAAATGAATGCTGTGCATTGGTATCAATGGTGGCACCACATACACTCCCGTGCATGGTGTTCTGGATGCCTGTCACACCTCTGCTGCTTAGTGCACTTGCTCCTCAGCCTATGCTGTGGGACAGTGCTGTTCTGAGCACTGCACCCCGCCCTCTGCAGAGGAGGAGAGCAATCCCTTGGATGTTCAATCCTCCTCCCCTGGCTGATCATCCAGTGACTTGAGCTCATTCCCTAACTCAGGTCAGCTAAGCAGTAGCGTTCTGCTGCACCAGCGTGCTAGCCGCTGTCTATGTCTTTTCTGATGTGTGGTCTTCAGAACAGGACACAGTACTCCAATTGGGGGCATACGGAGAATGATACAATGGCAGCACCATCTCCCTTCTCCTGCTGGTGATGCCCCTGCCTATACCCCCCAGCATCCCACTAGCCCTTCTCACGGTCTTCTCACACTGTGCTGCCACTTTGAGGTCCTCTCATATAATAATGCAGTCAATTCTTGTTCACCTGGATCTCTCCTAAGCATTTGACACTGCAGACCACACTGTGCTTCTGGATTGTTTTAGAGTGTATTATGGACTTGCCGGTACTGTCATCAACTGGTTTGAGTTCCATCTGTCAGGCAGGATGCAATGGGTAGTGATGGGGAATTTCTCCTCCTGTCTGAAGTTCCTGCCACGTGGAGTTGCTCAAGGTTTGATCCTGTTGCCGATGTTGTTCGCGGTGTACATGCTGCCCCTGGGTGAGCTCATTAGATGCTACAGTCTGGGTTTTCACTGTTACACAGATGATACCCAGCTGTATATGTCTTTTGGCCCCGGGACAAAAAATTTCATGGAAGTGCTAAACAACTGTCTGTCTGAGATTTAAGACTGGATGCCCCCTAATTTGCTGAGACTGAACCCTGGCAAGACGGAGGTACTGGTGATCTAGCCTGGTTGCAGGTGTGATGTGGATGCCACCAGGGTAGTAACACGGTTGTTCCTTGGGTCTAATCCATTGATGGCATCCACTAAGGTGAAAAATCTGGGCATCATTCTTGACTATGAGCTGACACTTGATGCACAGGTGACATCTGTCATCCAAAGTGGCTTTTACCACTTAAGGAATGCCTCCCGGATTAAATCCCTAATTTTGCCTGATGACCTGCCCACACTGGCATATGCCTTTGTCATGCCAAGGCTGGGCTACTGCAACTCTTTATACTTCAGGGTCAGTGGAGGGAAAAATAATTAGCTGCAGCTGGTGAAGAATGCAGCCATCAGGTTGCTGATGGGCCTGCCCAGGTCCTGTCGTGTGTCCCCAGTTCCGCTGGATCTGCACTGGCTACCTATCAGCTGGAGGATCATCTTTGAGGTGGGCTTGCTCACCTATAAGGCCTGATATGGCTCAGGCCCTGGCTACCTGAGTGACCTCCTGACCCCTGCCCTTCTGGCGCGCTTCCTTCTCTTCTCCACTGAGGGCTTCCTAGCGGTTCCAAGGGCCAGGCTGAAAACCTCTTGGGATTGCGCATTTGAGGTGGCTGGCCCAGTTCTCTGGGACTCGCTCCCCAGATCCCTGAGGGAGGCTCCTTTGGTGGAGGCTTTTAAGAGGGATCTGAAAGCACATCTGTTTAAAGAAGCCTTTTTGGTTAGCTGTAGCTGATTTTAGTGTTATTTATTGTTATATATTTATTATGGATTCTAAAGTATCCCTTTTATGACTTTATAAGGATCTTTTGTCTATCTCTGCCATGTCTTACTCCTTTTGTAAGGTGCTCAGAGCCCCAGAGATTGGGCGCTATAAAAATAAAGATTTACTTACTTACTAATAACCACAAGGTCCTTTCCTGTCTAGTGACTGCCAATACCTCCCCGCCTCCTATACGCAACACCTAGGTTCCTATGCCCTAGGTGCTTGATTTTGCACTTTTTGGCATCGAACCACAACTGTCATGTCTTTGACCAATTGTCAAGTTTTCCTAGATCCCTGCACATTTTCTCTACTCCTTCCTGAGTGTCCAGCCTATTGCACATTTTGGTGTCATCTGCAAAAAG
The DNA here is from genome assembly GCA_016271365.2 of Neoceratodus forsteri. Lineage (NCBI taxonomy): Eukaryota > Metazoa > Chordata > Ceratodontiformes > Ceratodontidae > Neoceratodus > Neoceratodus forsteri. Next base: position 259,955,551 of record JADMNL010000022.1, on the reverse strand, counting down.
GCATACCTTCATAGGATTCATAGGAATAGTATCCCGTCTACAAGTGTTAGACTTCCTCTCCAGTTCCTCTGCAATGTCCCCTATAAAAATATTGGAGGACTGGTCTCAGTACTGAACTCTGTGGTACCCTGCTGGTCACACACCTGCCCTTAGAGTGTGTGCCGTTAACCATCACCTTCTCGGTCTCCTATCTGTTAATCAGTTTCAAAACCAATTTACCAGTTTGAACTCCACCCTTAAGCTAGTCAAGTTCCTAATCAGCCTTCTGTGCAGCACAGTGTCAGTGTCCTTGCTGAAGTTCAGATAAGCTATGTCCGCTGCCCTCCTCTGGTCTATTTCCCTGGTCCCCAATCAAAGAAATATATCAGATTAATTTGGCATGAACTTCCCCTCCATGAATCTGCTGCCTGTTGTCCTGCAGCCCATTGGCTTCCAGATGCTTAACCAGACTCTTTTTCAGTATGGTTTCCATTAGTTTCCCTACACTGAAGTTAGGCAGGCTGATCTGTAACTGCTAGTGTGCCCCCTGCTGCCGCTGTTATGTAGAGAGACCATGTCAATCCATCTCCAGTCTTCCGGAACCATGCCTGCTTCCAATGAACTGTTGAACAAGGCTGCCAGCAGGGCAACTAGCACTTCCCTAAGATCTTTCAGTAACCTGGTATGTATCCCATCCAGTCCCATAGCCTTATCCACCTTCAGGGCTGTGAGTCTTTTCAGGACTCTTTCCTCTGAAAATTAACTTGTGTCTACCTCCCTCCCCCCTATTCTTGCTTCTCCATGGTGGCCCATCCCCTCCTCCCTCCACTCTAAAGATTGAGCAGGAGTACCTTTTTAAAAAGTCAGATTTGTCTTGGTCCCCTTCTAAACAGTCCCTCCCTTTCATCCTTCTAATCCTCACCATCGCCCCTTGCTTTTCTCTTCTCACTTATGTATCTGAAAAAGTCTTATCCCCCTTAGTCACCCCTCTAGCAATCCCTTTCTCTGTCTATGCATTTGCTCCCCTAAATGCCATATCTGCTTCCTTCTGCCTGGTTTGGTACACCCCTGTCCTCCTCCCTCTGCATTTCTGTGTATCTCTTGAATGCCATTCTTTTTTCTTTCACCAGTCTTGCCACTTTTGTGGAGAACCATAATGGTCTCCTGTCCTTCTACCTTTGCTTACCTCCTTCACACAGAGGTTAGTTGCCCTAATTATTCCCTGCCTTATTCTTTTCCAGTGTGTCTCTATTCCTTTCTGGCAAATCCCACTTCAAAGCATTGTCTGAGGTAGCCTCCCATTTTTTTTTAATCTGGAGTCCAGGACTACTGTCGTCGTGTAGCTCTCCTCTGCTCCTTTTCTTTTGTTGAATCACAGTGTGCGGTGATCACTGGTATCTAAGAGACTCCCCACTGTGGCAAGTGCAGTGCTGTCCCTGTTTGCTAGCACTAGATCCAACACTGCCCCACCCCAGTAGGTTGTTTTACTAGCTACCTAAGATAAGCTCCCTATAGGCAGTCATGGATGGCTTTGCTCCTTATTGAAGCTGCAGCTGGAAGGTTCCAGTCCACATCTGGTCGATTGACATGTCAAACTATCAACACCTCTTCCTTTTCTGCCCTCCTGCTGATGACCTCACCTAGTGCCTTGCCCATCTCCTTCCCTTGTGCTGGAGTTCTGTACATTACCCTGGTAAGGATAGTGGTCTCAGAACCCATCTCAAGATTATCCACAGCACCTCCACACCCTCCTCACCATTGTGCACTTTCACCTCAGTGGCTTTTATTTCCTTCCTCACATGTAATGATACCCTTCCTCCCCTCTTTCCTGCCCTGTTTCTCCTAAATAGAGAGTTGCCTGGTATGGCTATGTCCCAGTCATAGTGCTTCATGTACCTTGATTCTGTTACTGCCCCTAGATCCCGGTTAGCTTCTGCCATGATAGCCTCTATGTCTGGGATTTTATTTCTGAAACTCCTGGTGGTAGCACACATGGCTCTCCATGCCTTCTTGCCCCATTGCCCGATGCCCTGCATCTTTCTCCCCTTTCTGCCTATGATGTGACCTGAAGCTCCCTCTGACTCACTCCTCTCGCATTTTGCTTTCTCCATTCCTGTCCCCTTTGATCCACTGTCTTCCACTACCCAAGTCGTATCCCCCTTTCCCTTCTTGTCCCTGTTCCTGACTTCCTGAGTCTCTGCCCTTGAGGTATTTTCACCCCCTGGACCCTCTCTCCCCATGATTTTGCCATCTGAGGGGGACACTTGATGTCTCACTCAGTTCTGCCTCCTCTCTGCTGATTTAGATGTTCATCCAGGTAGCATGTAAACCACCCACCAAGGGCTACAGTCCCTGACCCAGAAGGATGCAGGCTCTCTCCCTTATAGAGGCCATAAGCTTCCCAGCTTGGTCCCCAGTCCCTGATTTAGCCAAAGGCCATCCTCCATGCACCATGCCTTCAGTTAGTTGCTAGATCCCAGTAAGGAGTACCCTTGCCATTCCCCTTCCCCTCATAAGTAGCACTTCTGAAAATGTTGCTGTGCGTGCTATCTGCTTTAAGCCCTTCCCAGCTCCCTAAAGTTTCCCTGTACTACCCATACCCTCTCCCATACTATGTCATTTGTCCCAAGATGGACAGTGATGCTCAACTTCCACTGCCCTAGTGACCCACAGGATCTGCTCCCTGTCCCTTCCAGCTGAAGCACTCCTCAGGCACTTCACCTCCCTATCCTGTCCAGCTCCATCTCCCAACACTATGCCCCTCACTACAAAGTATCCCACCAGCAGCTGCTTCCTCTTGGGCTGAGGGCATCTCACTCCCTCTTTGTGGTTTCCATTTCTGAGGACCTCCCCCCCACCACCTCACTTCCCATGGAGATGGGAACCACCTCTGGATTGCCCCATTCTGGCAGTATGGTGAAGCGTGCAACTTTCTCCTCACCCCCACCCTCCAGGGTCCCATAAGGGTCCATCTGCTCTGTTTCTCACTGGGTGATAGCCCTATTAAATAATGATTATATGATAGTGGCAAAATTAATAGTTTCCAGACTACAAATGCTATTCCTTCAATTGTTCATGAGAACCAGAAAGGATTTGTGAAGGGAAATATTTTATTTCAGGCTGCCTTACTGCGTTTGTTCTGTCAGCACAGTGGAGGCCTTTAGACAGCCTTAAAGCAGCAGTGCAACAATCTAGTGAAAATTTTGACCTTTACTTTTTTATGCTATTTTATATTGCCACTTAGCTCCTTACTTGTATGATACCATTCTTTCCACTATTTCAGTCTACATTAGTACTTTTGTTCATGTCTAAAATAATAAAAGGAGTGCTCCTTTTAATACAGTACAGACCAAGTATTCATCAGTATTTCCAGCTGGTTTTGTCCATCCGTTGTTTATATATCACTTCTGTGATTACAAAAATTAACGATTATGCAGCAGGCAGTGTTCTCTGACCTTACAGAACAATACTTGTTCAAAAACAGCTGCAAATACTGATGAAAACCTGGTCCGAGCCATATTAAAATGAGTGCTCCTTTTATTATTTCAGACATGAGAAAAAGTACTAAAGCAGGCAAAAAATGCGAAAAGAAGGGTATCATACAAGTCAGGAGGTAAGTGGCAATCTAAAATAGCATAAAAAAGTATAGGTCAAAGTTTTCACGAGATTGTTGCACTGCTGCTAGTCTAGTTTCACCTGTTTAAAGTACAATACTGTACTCAGCCCCCTGGACCAACCAAAAACAGCTATTTCAGATTTTTCTGCACTTACATAAGGACCTTCTAGCTCTCCTAGTGCATTAGTGGCATGTAACTCCCCTCTCTGAGACTACTATACTAGAGGTAACTAGTGCAGAAGTGATGAAATTATTATGCTTACTATCTAGTAAGTATGGTGATTGTGGTGGGGATTAGATGTTAGATTTATGAAGATGGCAGCCCCATTTATTGCCAGTCCCCTTTGCACCATTTGTAATCTGTGTCTGACTACCCATTCTTTTCCTCCAGTTTGGAAATGCGCAAGGATTGTGCCGGTCCCAAAAAAAACATCATGCTAAATTTGTTGAAGATTATTGACCAGTCTCCATACTGAACCCTTTAGGCAAAATTCTAGAAAAACATTTAGCTAACCAACTTACAGGCTTTCTTGATACCTATAATACCTTATGTGAGCAACAACATGGGTTGAGGCATGGTCATGGGACTGGCACAGCCTTGATCAGGTTCATAAACGCTGTCCTGCAGGGATTTGATAAGGGTGTCCTGACTGGGGCGGTGTTTGTGAACCTGACCAGGGTGTTTAATCTGGTAGATCATTCCTTGCTCTGCATTAAACTTATAGAGTTGGGTATTTCAGATAACGTGACCTGGATGAGGGATTATTTGACATACAGATCGCAGCATGCATCTATAAGTTCTGTTTATTTATTTATTTATTTGCTTTTGTTAACTGGGTAAGCACACTAGACAGCCAAGTGCCTATTTTCAGGTGCGACCCGGGACAGTTACAGATGACAACTTCATACATAAACAATTGAGGAAACGAAAGAAATACATAGGATAACAACAGGCAATTCAAGACTGGCTCTAAAAACAACAGGCAATTCAAGACTGGCTCTAGAGCACTGTAGGCACAAAATACATTCATAGACAGTTGAGGGATGGAGAAAGTTACATAGAGAGTAAACGGGAATTTCAAGGCTGGCTCTAGAGCAAGGTTGGCACCAAGTTCATACATGGACAGTAGAGGAGTCAGTAAAATACCAAAAATAACAGGCATTTCAAGGCTGGCTCTAGGACAAGGTTGGCACAGTGCAGTGCAATAGAATAGGGTATGTGGGATATAATTAGGAGGTGGACAGCGGAGTAAAACAGAAGCAAAGACAATGGTAAGTGCCTGCAGGGGGAGGGGAGGAGCCCTAGGCAGGAGGTCAAGTCCAGGATTCCTGGCCAGTTACTGAAGAAGAAGTGCAAATAGCGCTGAGGCCTCCACCCTACCAGGTTGAAGGGAGGAGAGGGGCAGTGAAGTAGGACTACGAGGAGCAGGAACAGGGGGAGGAAGGTTTCAGGAAGTTCCTGAGGGAGGCTTTAAAGCTTGGATGAGAGGAGGAGGACCGAGTGGACTCAGGGAGCGAGTTCCAGAGTATGGAGGTGTATATGTAGAAGGCTCGATCCCCCGTGAGGGTGCGGGTTCTAGGAACCAGGCTTTCCTGGTTTGTCCCAGATCTTAGGTGGTAGGATGGGGCACCTGGTTTAAGGGGAAGGGCTAAGGCTGGAGGGGTGTCAGAGAGGATGATGTTGGCAATGAAGTTACCTAGAACAAAGGAGCGGTGCTTTTTGGGGGGAAGCCACTCCAGGAGGCTGTATAAGTCATAACGGTGGGTGAGGGGAGGGACAGAAAGCGTGAAGCAGCAGATATTAATGTAGGCCGTGTCCCATTTTGAAAGGCTGGATTTGGGAACTGGAGCAAATGTTATGTGTCCGTAGCAGAGCTAGGGGAGGAGGACCCCCCTAGCTAGGGCCAAGCGAGCGGCGGGGGTGAGACAGTTATTGGCTCGGTAAGCTAGGCCAAGCTTACAATTTGTGGCCTTGCAGATGTTGTGAATGTGTGAGGTAAGGTCCAACTGTGGGTCCAAGTGACGCTCAGGTACTTGGCAGAAGTTACCGTCTCAATGGGTGAGCCGTCGGCGCTGAGGATCAGCATGGGAGCAGGGCAGGATTTTATTTTGTTCGGGGACCCAAACAGCATGGATTGGGTTTTTTTGAGATTGAGGGTGAGCCTGTGGTCCCCCACCCAAGTTTGGATGCGTTCAAAGCTGATATTCAAGTGGGAGTTTATAGTGGAGATGTCCTGGGAGCTGACCAGAAGGACGAGGTCATCCGCATACAGGGTGGTGTGACCATGGACAGTGATGGATGGTAGGTCATTGATGAATAATGAGAATAGGGTCGGACCAAGGACGGATCCTTGAGGGACCCCACAGTGGACTGGTAAGAGGTTGGAGGTCGTCCGGTTGAAGTAGGTGAATTGCTGTCGGTTGGAGAGGTAGTTCATGAACCAAGTGTGTGCAGAGGAGGAAAATCCAAGGGCTAGGAGCTTGGAGCCGAGGAGGGAGTGATCCACCCTGTCAAATGCTTTAGAGAGGTCCATGAAAATGGCTCCAGTGAGGTTGCCTTGGTCGGCACCTGTCCTGATCAGTGAAGTGACTACAGCAAGGGCGGTGGACATGCTGTGCCCTTTCCTGAAGTCATGCTGAGCAGGAGAGAGGATATTGTGGTCCTGGATATATTGAGAGAGCTGGGAGGCAACGGCTTTCTCGAGAAGTTTACTGGTGGTGGATAGAATGGCAATGGGGCAGTAGTTGCCTGGATCTTTGGGATTTCCTGGTTTTGGGACAGGAACGACCTTGGCTACTTTACACAGGTTAGGAATGATCCCAGTGTTAATGGACGTGTTGAATAGATGCGAGACGGGCCTGGCAAGGAGATGGGCCCCCAGTCTGAGCAGTTTCGGCTCGAGGCTGTCATATCCTGTGCCAGTGTGAGGGGAGAGGCCTGAGAGTAACTTCTGGGTCTCCTTAGGTGAAACTTGTCTCAGTTGGAAGGAGGGCCGGAGACCGGGTGAGGGGGCACCGGGGGGAAAGATGACTGAGGACTTGGGGGGAGGGCAGATTGGAGAATAAGGAGTTGAAGGTGTTTGCAATGGTGTGGGGGTTATTGCAGCTGACCCCATCAACAAGCAGGTCAGTGACCTGTGCCTTGGCTGACCCCCAATAGAGTTTTTAATATTTTGCCAGAAACTCCTCGGGTTGCTGCCGGAGGAGAGTGAGGCGGCTTTACAGAACTCGCTTTTCACTGAGCGGATGGCCCTTTTGCAGGAGTTTCTGAGGTACCTGTAAGCCATCAGATCATTATTGTTTTGGGAGGCCTTGTAGGTTGCCCAACTTTTGTCCCTGGCCTTCATAAGGGAGAATAGGCCCCCATTTAGCCATTTGGTGACGGTGCCCCTCACCCTCCTCCTAGTGAGGAGGGCATGTTTATTCTGAAGGGGGACAAGCTTGGCTAGGAATAGATCCAGAGCTCATGAGGGGTCATTGGAAGTAGTGACCCCTGTCCAGTCAATAGCTCAGAGGTCAGACAGGAAGTCGTGGGTATTAAATTTGGAGTAATCCCTCAGTTCAATCACCTTGCTAGGGGTTTTAGACTGAGAGATGCCCCAGAAACAGTAGATAGGAGAATGATCAGAGATGGCATCCGAGAGGGTTCCTGAGGATATGATATTGGCAGGCCTGTTGGACAAGATCCAATCGATAAGGGATCCTGAGTTCCCCCGTAAGGCGAGCCTGGTGGGTTCGGTTATGACTTGGGTTAGTGCAAGACCCGAGAGCAGAGGCTCGTAGAAGTTGCGGTTGATACCCAGCCAGTTGAGGTTGAAGTCGCCTATTAGTAGGGTTTCGTTGGGACCCACTTTGGTGCCGATGCAGTCAAGCAGGGAGGAGAGACCAGTCAGACCATCCTTGGGGGGATGTAGGTGCATACGAGGTGGATTTTCTTTGTGAGGCCTAGCAGGAGGACAGCGTGCAGAAACTCGCATGCAGGAGGGTTGGTAGGTGAGTGGTCAAAGGGGGACAAGTTTAGGTGCGTCTTGTAGTAGAGGATCACCTCGCAGCCTCTCTTCTTACCTGGTCTGTCATGTCTGAAGTGGTTATAGCCTGGGAGGGCACACTGGGCATCAAATATATGGGGCTTGAGCCAGGTTTCTGAGAGGCCCAGGATATCAGGCTTATGATGGGCGACCCATGCAGTGAGCTTGGTTGGGTTGCGTAGGAGGCTACGCACATTCAGGTGAGCAATTTTGAGCCCTTTTGAGGAGAGTCATGGGGGTTAAGAGACGGGGGGAATAGCGTACTGAGGTGGGTGGCCATAACCCTAAGTGGGTCCTACGAGCACTGGGGGGAGATATATAAGGACTGTAGAATAGGACACTTTACAGTTGGACAGGATGGATGGAAGAAAAAAGGAACCAGAGAGATGGGCTGGAAGTTAGGGGGATTTGTCCAAGTGAGGGAGGGAGGAAGGGGGTAAATTACTTTGTATAGGTGCCCAAGCAGAGCACAAGGAGCTTGGTAGCACAAGGGAGAAAAAGTAAGTGGCTGAGCTGGATTTGTGTGGGTTACAAAAGAGAGAGAGTGAGCTAGGCTGATAGTGCGGCCACTAGTGGTGAGAGAAAATAACCTGCAGATGGCAAACAGGGCTGATAGGTTATTTTCAGCACCACGTGGCTCACTACAGCCTATTTAACAGAGAGCCGACCAAGGGTGGTGGTGGGGGCGGTGGGGAGCCGAACGCGCAGCGTTCGTCGGGGCTAGTGCTCTGACGCTGACTGGAGAGGCTCAGGTGCTTTGAAATTGGCACCAAAGGATTCCTCGGGACAGCTGCGCTGCGGCAGGGAGTGAGTCCGGGTTCGTTTTCTTTAAAACTGCACTGCTGCTCCAGGGAGGAAGGCTCAGCTGCTAACAAATTACCTGGCTGAGTTGGGTCCATGAGGCAGTGTCCTGCAGAACTGCTGGGGGAGGACTACCAAACCAAGCCCTTGCGACCATCAAGTCACCTGGGGGTCGTCTGTGGAGAAAAGGAGACCACAAAGAATTAAATTAGGTAAGGGGGAGGGCAGGTTGCAGGAGACAAAAGGGTTGGGCGTGGGGGGCTTCTGCTAGTCAGGCAAACACATTTTTCCCAGTAGAAACAAGACATGCAGTACTACTATCAATGCATATTTGGGGAAAGCAGTAAATAGAACTAGATTTTGCACCAGAAGATGGTAGCCTTAGATTCGGTTTCAGGTGCACAGAGAAAAAATTGGACTAACCAGGCTATCACTTCAATTTACTTGTGCTATGCTACTAAGGTTCCAAACAAACTAAGCATTTAGGCAAAATTAGCTAGCATGCTAGCCACTCTGTCTCCTTTAGGGTGTGCTGCTAAAGCTGTATGGAAGCAGAGAATATGTGGCACAGAATGGAGGTTCACTTTGGAAACGGCAGTCCCCCCTTGCTCCGACACCGACTGGAGAGGCTCAGGCGCTTTGAAATTGGCGCCAAAGGATTCATTGGGGCAGCTGCGCCATGGCAGGGAGTGAGTCTGGGTTTGTTTTCTTTCAAACTGCACCGCTGCTCCAGGGAGGAAGGCTCAGCTGCTAACAAATTACCTGGCCGAGTTGGGTCCACGAGGCAGTGTCCTGCAGGGCTGCTGGGGGAGGGCTACTGAACTGAGCCCTCGTGACCACCAAGTCACCAGGGGGTCGTCTGGCCGAGTTGGGTCCATGAGGCAGTGTCCTGCAGGGCTGCTGGGGGAGGGCTACTGAACCGAGCCCTCGCGACCACCAAGTCACTGGGGGGTCATCTATCTGTGTGTTCACTCCAATATGAGATAGTTGAAGTGTGGTGTACCGCAGGGGTCCATTCTTGGACCCCTGTTGTTTTCTTTATTTGTTAATCAGTTGCATTCAGTTTTTGGCAAGTGTCAGAGCCTTTTATATGCTGATGATCTCATTTTATTTTTCAAGGCATCTTCAGTTATACAGCTCAATCTTACTTTGCAGCCTGAGTTTTTGCTTTTGTGTTCCTGGTTGTGCAATTAACAAATGATCATGAATGTTAAAACACTAAGACCTTGATTTTTTGTCCTAAGTTCATGTTTAGGGATAGTCCTTTTTTATTACTACATGATGTGTTAGATAACTCTATTGAACAGGTCATTGAATTTAAATATCTTGGGTTTATATGGGGGATGGAGTAACAGTGTAAGGAGACAGATAAAGGGCTATGGTACTCAATCAGGGTGCTGAAGCATGAGCAGACTTGATAGACCAATAGGCCTACTCTGCTGACATCTAGTATGTTAGTATGTTATATTAGCACTGTATATTAGACCCCTGCATGACCTTTCATTCCCAAGTTAAGTCTGTTAGCAGGGTTATAAATCAAAAGTTTGGCATGTTATATAAATTTTAATATTTTTTATCGTTCGACACTTGGTGTGCTACAGCTCTTGGAACTTTATTGCCTCATTTTAATTATGTTTCCTCTTTGTATCATGGCTTGGGTTTAAGGGAAGTTCACATTCTTACAGTTACTTTTAATAACATTTGTCATTTTGTTCTCTTAGCACCTGTGAAGACTCATCATTGCTACCTCTATTCTGCTGTTGGGTGGTTATCTCCAAGGTTTAAATTTATGCATTTCTTCAGTTGCCTGGTCTATCAGGCTATTTATTATGTTTGCTTGCATGCATGTGCAAGAAACATAGTGCCATCATCCAAGTTTTTCGGAGGTGTGTCAGCGTCTTCCAATTCAGTCGGTGTGTTTACATGCGCGGTCATAGTTCTCCAATCACTGCTGGAGCTGTCTATGACAGCAGTTGAAAATGCAGTGGCATACAGTTGAAAGAGAGAGCTACGCTTCAGTGAGCAGCGATAAGATAGTGCCTGCTCATGCGTGCTCCCCCCTTACACACACGCGCACGCATACTGTGTGCTCGCCCCCCCCATGCACACACTGTATAGCCGATGGGGGTGCCCAATCCCCCATCGGCTGTGCTGCGCTTCCCCACTCAAACAGAGTTCAAGACACTACACTGGGTGCCCACCCCAGCATGGCAACACATCCATATGGGCGACGGGGATGCCCAATCCCCCTGTTGGCTCCAGCCCACCCCAAACAGTTTACAGCTGCCACGCTGGGAGCCCACCCAGCGTGGCAAACGCCACGCCGTCTTCCTGTTAAAAAACTGTAAACAAGAAAATGTTCCTCAGTGTTCACCCAGCCCACCGTTCACCCACTGTCACCCTGCCTCCCCCACCCCATACCTCTACCTCCCGGACTCAGCATGATCTTGGTGGACCGGGAACACGTCTGCACTCTTCAAAGCCGACCGTGAACTGAGGAAATGCTGGTAAGCTGTATAATGGGATAGATAGGGGTTTTTCAACTTTGCTGCATATCTCAGGCATTTTTTGGAAGTTTGGCACCAAATTTTCAACATGGGGTTTTTGGGACCCCTTCTCAGGAATGCTGTCACAGTCATGGTGTTAATCGGGCCCGAAGGGTGATTTTGCAGTCACTGTGTGAAATCACCTTTCAGGACTGAGTAATGAAACAACACTGCCACTGTTCATGAGGTGGGATCTCAAAAAGCCTATGTTGAAAATTTGGTGGAAAAATTCCTAAAAATGACTGTTTTATTTAGCTGCAGTTATGCAGTTCCCACGCACGCCAGTTTGCGAATTTTCAATATTTTCACTCCAGATTTTCAACATTGCCATTTTATTACACTTCCTTATGAGCAGTACAGCTGTGATTTTCCACATCTTGCTCAAAAGTGTTTCTGCCCATGTAGTGCGTAATGGCACAGTCAGTGTGCGAAATCAATGTATGGGACACATTAAGAAAATCACAGTGACACTGTTCATGAGCAGAGGTCTTAAAATGGCTATGTTGAAAATTTGGTGAAAAAATTCCTAAAAATGACTGTTTTACAAGCGTGCGTTGCGCAGTTCCTACGCACGCTCGTAAGTTTGGGAATTTTCAATATTTTCACTCCAGATTTTCAACATTGCCATTTTATTACACTTCCTTATGAACAGTAACAGCTGCCATTTTCACATGTTGCCCAAAATGTGTTTCCGAAATGTAGCGCACAATGGTCAGTCGGTGTGCAAAAGCAATGTTTGGGACAGATTAAGAAAATTACAGTTACACTGTTCATGAGCAGAGGTCTTAAAACGGCTATGTTGAAAATTTGGTGACAAAAGTTCATAAATTGACTGTGTTACGAGTGAGCATTGCGCAGTTTCCACGCACTCTTGTAAGTTCATGACTTTGTAATATTTTCAGTCCAGATTTTCACCAGTAGCATTTTTCCACACTTCCTTGTGAACAGTACAGCTGTCATTTTTCACAACATGGCCAAAATGTGTTTTCACACTTTCTGCACAGAGATGCGTGGTCGCTGTGGGAAATCATTGCTCGACAGATAAAGAAAATTACAGTGACACTGTTCATGATCGGAGGTCCCAAAATGCCTGTGTTGACAATCTGCTGCAAAAAATCCCCAAACTAATTACATTACGGGTGTGCGTTGCACAGTTTCTATGCACGCTCATGACTTCATCAGTTTTTTTAATATTTTTACTGCAGATTTGCAACATTGACATTTTTTACATCTCCCCATGAACAGTACAGCTGTCATTTTTCACATCCTGTTTGGAATGTGTTTTTGCACCTGTGGTGCTAAATGCTGTAGTCGCTGTGCATAAGCAGCTTTCAGCTACGAAACTGATATTGCCACGGTTCGTGAGGTGGGGTTCACAAAAAAAACATGTTGAAAATTTCCAAGTTTCCAACCATAACGCCCCACCCTGTAGAGAATGACAGGCATCAGGGGTGTGACTTGGGATTCTTGCCTGTAATGCTCATACCGTTCCACACCCTGCAGCCAGTGAGAGGCATCAAGGTATGCCTTGGACTTTTCGGCCCCAAAGTTCACCCCATTTTCCTATACCGCACCCATCTCACCGTATTTACTGATGGAATGGGGGTGTGCATAAGGGCCAAAGACCCCAAGGCACACCGTGACACTTGTCAGTGTCTGCAGGGTAGGGTGTGGTGAAATGGCGTGGCCGTTATGCCTGACGACCCAAAGGCACACCCCAATGCCTGTCACTCTCTGCAGGGTGGTGGTGGGGTTGACTTCAGTTCAATACTTCACTGCCATTCCTATTATGCAGCTCTGTAACTTCTACACTACCAATGCCAATGCCAGCAAGCAAACATTCGGCATTGACAAATGCTTGTTCTACTAATTCCTATCCTTTAACCGATTTAATTACACTTCATGGTACAACTAATAATCTCTGTTCTACAGGGGGGTACACAGATATTAGTGCCCATAAGAATAAATCTGATTTGCTTTCTTTCTCATTGCAGCTTCTAAACTGTGAAATGATTTACCAATTTCATTGCGGTCTGCTTCCTCATTATTATGTTTTAAAACTTATTTTAAGAATTATTTGGTATCTTTGAATGTATGTAATTGTAATGCTTAAGTTGTTTCTGTATGTATCTTATGTCTGTTTTTGTTTATATTCTTGTGTTCCGGGTCGGTCCTGAAAAAGGGTTAATTTGCCCAGTGTCCTTACCCATTTAACAAATTTAGAATAAAAAATAAAAATACCTTTAGGACTCCCTTTCTACTCAAACATCAAAGGTGACCAACACCACAGATGAAGATGACTTTGCATTGCTTCGATCAGGACTGGGAATAACCTGATCATGATATCAGCTAAACTGAATGTTAGCTTGGACCCATACAGGATTGGTCCAGGGTGTAGAATTATGTTTAAACAGCACCATTTGTGCAAACAAGAACTTTTGCAGCAAACTGCTTTCAGATTACAACTTGACAGCCATTTTTGGCACTTCCGACCCACCCTGCCATGGTGACGGGGTCAGAGGGAGACTGGCCAACCAATCAGAGCAAGCTGCATTAGGATGCAGCCAAAAGGGCTCTTGGACTTGTGATGGGCTTAATTAATTCATTATACCCTGGGCGGCCATTTTGTATCAGGAGAATCAGTGGATGGTTTGGACTTCATACGGAGCTATTGGGTACAATGAGTTCAATCAGGCACCTCTCCAGCTGCCAATTGCCTGTCGAGGGACAGACCTCCAGAAACTGACTGCCTTGAATAAATGGCAGCCTGATCTACCAACTGGAGCTTCTGATTCCTTCTGAACAGCAGGGACAAAGCTAGACCAGGTCAATCTTCGTCTGCATGTGAGCGTAGAAAATCAGGAGCTGCATGCTGCTGACAATGTGTGCTGCACATCTGAGCAATGAATTAGCATGAGAAGCAGATACTCTGCTTAAGAAAAGAGAGATAATTGCATGTTGAGTGCCTCAACATTTGAAGCTTCAAGCTATAGCCTGAGAGAGAGACATTATTGTACTGTAAGTTGAAACTGCAACTCAATCCTCTTGATCAGCACCACTGCTACTGTTGGTTGCTACCACCCTTATAGGACTAGATGCTACTGGCTGGCCCACTGGCACAGTGGTTGGACTTTCCCCTGTGACACTGATGCCCCAGGTTTGAATCCGGACTTGGGACATCATAGGGCTGGCCGGGGGGGGGGGAATGAATATCCACCGGACTGCTCTCTTCCTCCGGGGGGAGGGGTGTGTGACTGGTGCATGATTAACCCTTGGCAGAGGCCAGGGAGACTGCAACTACTGGTGCCTGCTGTAGTTGGGAGGCATGTCAGACATTTGGCATGTTGTCTTAACATCATTGCATGACATGCCTCCTGGGGAGAAAAACTGAAAAACTGGAGGTTCTGCCTCTGCAGGATGATGCCACCCTATGTGGTGGACCTTACACTGTCACCTGGGCTCCTGCTCCCATGCAACCTACTTGCATCCATCAGGGGGAATGCACCTCTCCCTTGACAGTCCTGCCCGGGGGGGGTAAGACGGAGGTGTTTGGGGAGAGGACACCAAGGTCTGCAACAGAGTAGATGATCCAGATGGGGTAGGCAGAATGAGAAGTGATCTGGATAAACTAGCAAAATGGTTTGAAGTGTGGCAACTGGGGTTTAACGCAAAGAAGTGCAAGATCATGCACATAGGGATGAGAAACCCTGAAGCCACCTATAGGCTGGGAGGGGAGTTGCTGACAGTCACAAGGGAAGAAAGAGACTCAGGCATCATCATCACCGATGACCTGAACCCAAGCAGACCACTAAAGCAGTAGGCAAGGCTAGGAGGAGGTTAGGGAGTATTAGTAGGGGTATCACAAGTCGTAAGAGGGAGGTAATAATCCCTCTTTACAAGACACTGGTTAGGCCCCATCTGGAGTACTGCGTGCAGTACTGGAGGCCACACCTTCACAAGGACATTAACTAAATTGAGGCAGTCCAGAGAAGGCAACCAAAATGGTGCAGGGACTGCATCAGAAAACATATCAGGACAGATTAACAGAGCTCAACATGTATACCCTAGAGCAAAGGAGGGAGAGAGGTGATATGATCAAAACAGTCAAACACCTTAAGGGCATTAACAAGGTGAAAGAGTCTAACGTTTCAATATAAGAAAAATAGCAGGACAAGAGGACACAGCATGAGATTAGAGGGAGGCCGATTAAAGAGTAATGTGAGGAAGTTATTTTTCACAGAAAGGGTGGTGGATGCATGAAATGGCCTAACTCAGGAAGTGGTGGATATGAATACAGTGCAGGGCTTCAAACAGGCATGGGATAGGCATAAAGGAGCAATACAGATGAGTATGAATAGCTAGGCCATTGACAGAGAAAAGGCCTATGCCACATTCATAAGGTAGAGAAAGAAATGGGCAGACTGGATGGGCCTTGCGGTCCTTATCTGCCATCAGCTTCTATGTTTCTATGTTTCTAGGATCTGTCCTGTGGCAAAGGGTGTGGAGAGGAACGTGCAGGTGACCAATGGCTGACAAACTTGGAGCCAAGCAAAAAAAAAAAAAAAAAAGGACTGGGTGCTACAATGCTTAGGGTGGGTTGAATTCCTTCCTGTAGGCTGACACAGTAGAAACTTGTGAACTGCTATTTGCTAGAGCCAGGAGATTCCTGCCCTGCATTGGAGGACAGCTGAAGCCCTGCAACACCAGTGGTATCCCAAATAGGAGCAACTGGAGAGCGTCTGAACACTAGCTAGAGATGGGTCACTCCACACTATGCCACCAGACACCTGAGCAGCATAGAAGATCTCTTGGTTCAGAAACCATGAGTAGACTCAGGGCTTGTCCTACCACAAAAATCTATGAAATAGTAGGGAAAGCATTTTTTGGACGTGACCATTCAGCCAGGAGTTACAGCTATTTCAGTTGCTGGTTTGGTTATCTGAATGGTCTTTGGACTTTGGGTTTTTAGTTTTGTAGAGCATTGCTAAGTTTTATTTACGCACACCACCACCTGCCAAGCATGTGCAATGCCATCTGGCCTACACTGTTTCAACAGCTAGGTACTTGCAGTGAAGCGCTGGCAGCTCTCTAGTTAGACCTAAGGGTGCAAGCATTGGTAACAGTGGAGACAGGGCAATGATGTAACATAATCTTGGATATAAACCTACCAACAACAAAGAAGATAAAAGGACCCAGGCTCCTTAACCTGTTAGATACTCACAATGCAGGGGTGGCAACTGTAACATAAATGACAACCTTGTGACACTGATCCACTCGGACAGTGGGGAGTTAAACTGCTGCTCTGATGTGAATGTGGCAGCTCCTCTCTGCCTAAAGTGTTGTCGGCCTGCATCTAGGTACAGGAGAATTGTATCTGCTACAGTAAGTTGCCCCCCAACATGGAAATAGTGCATAGTTTCCATGGTTGGAGGCACTCAAAACGGCTGCACTGCAGCATGCCACACATCAGAGTTGAAATGTCACTAAAGCACTGTGGTAATGTAACCGCAACACAATACCTGGTGCTGTGATGCAGTCAGAATCAACAGGATGGGGGGACTCAAGGATGAATAAAACAATGAAAAGGGCTCTTTCAATTTGCTCATGAAAACTGTAAATCTTTTCCAAAAGCTTTTCCCTCCTAACGAGATCCTGAATCAGCTCCAAACAAGCATAAACAAATGTTACTATTACAGAAGGAAAGTACAAGTAACACACTATGTGAGATTTATTTCTTGAAGTAAGAAGCACTTACTTTGTAAAAAAAAATTACTGCACATTACTTTTATCAGAAATGACCTTGGAAGTTTAAAACCTAGAGTCTTTATGTTCTTGGTCTGCTTATATGGAAATGCCAGGCACAGCACCGTATATTTATATTCTGTTCTGCCTTGTTCTCTGCTGTACTGAGGACAGACACTTGACTTATTCATTATTGCCTACACAGAACTTCAGCCTATGAATAATTGTAGAGGAAAAAATGACTTCAGCACTCCAGAGGTGTTTCAATCATTGAAGAATTGGTGTTGCAACACTGCTGATGCTGAGCAGATTGTGCAGTGTAATTGCTTGCAATGGGCTGAACCATAAATGACAGCTGCTGCTGTTACCTGACAGAATTTACAACTTCTAAGATTAATGTCAGTTACTCTAGGGGATTTCTACAGAACGACTTATGATCTGGATGAACAAAGTGGGTGCTTTTATACCTTTTAATGGACCAACAAGAGATTTACAAAAACAAGCTTTCAGGCTACACAGAGCACTTCTTCAGGCAATGGCAGTTTCTACACACAGACACACAAAAACAAACAAACAAATAAACACACAGACAAACAAACAACACACAAAAACTCAAATACTTTGGGTAGAATTGATAAATTTTTACACATGGGTATGACAGTTCTGTTGATAAAGAAGTAAGTAATTAGACATGTGCAGAGACAGAAAAAACACAGTCTTTTAAATATTAGGTGGTTATAAATCAGAATAAAGATGCAGGCTCTTCTCCATGGATGAAATGTGACAGTAGGAGGCCTATAGGGCCCCATTTTCAAAAGGGCAGCGTAGCACAAACCAGGTTTGTGCCACGCTAACCTGGAAAAGTGCCAGCTGTTGGGGTGTGCCTACATTCAAAGGACACATATGTGGGGCACACCCCCAACAATGCCATCATGCATAATATTGTGCTGCGCCAATGCAAATGAGGGTTCCCTAATGCATATGCAGTGCAACACAATATTGAACTTTTTCAGAATTGTTAAATGGCCACCAGTAGTGGCGCCATTTAACATTTCTGAAACCCAGCCTTTAGCAGTGTGCAGACCCGTCTGCCCACTGTCAATGGCTGTGTACCCTGGTGGTTCAGCAGTCCCTCCCCTGCCCTGATCCCTGGCCCAATGTATAAAAAACTTTCATTGGTGGTTCAGCAGTCCCTCCCCTGCCCCAATCCCTGTCCTCATATATAAAGAAATTATCATTGGTGGTCCAGCGGTCTCTCCCCTGTTCCCTGATTGCCACACCTGTTCCATAAAAATACATCCCTGGTGGTCCAATGGTCCCTTCCCTCTCTGATCGCCATCCCAATGAAAGCCACAATACCCTGGTAGTCTAGTGGCCCTCCACGCTGGCAGGTGGGACCCACGACACCGCTCCCCCAACCCGACACGTGCCAGCAACTGGCACGGCCCTCCTCATACCGCCATGGTCAGCTGCCAACTGAACTGTCACTGAACATGTACAGTAAACAGTAAGTGCTCATTGGTTGACTGGTTAACCAATGAGTGCATACATCTACTGTACACGTTCAGTGGCAGTTCAGTCAGCGGCTCGGTGTGAGGAGGGCTGTACCAGTCGCTGGCATGGGTCAGGTTGGGGGGAGCAGGGTGGTGGGTCACACCTGCTGGAGTGGGGTTGGGAGCCACTAGACTACCAGGGCATTTTGGGTTTCAATGGGACATCACTCAGGGAATGGGGGAAGAATCACTAGACCACCAATGCTAATTTCTTTATATAGGGGGACAGGGATTGGGAGAAGGAAGGAACCGCTGAATCACCAATGAAAATTTTAATACATGGGGACAGGCACTGGGACAGGGGAGGGAACGCTGAACCACCAATGAAAGTTTTTATATGTGGTTACCGGGATCAAGGCAGGGGAGAGACTGCTGGACCACCAGTGATGTACTTCCTGGGATCAGGGCTGGGAGGGGGACCTAGCCCGGCACTCTCGGACAGTGCTCACATGCAGATGAGCCCATAATGGATATGCAAATGAGCTCTTAGTGCCATGCATGCCCAATGGGCTCATTTGCATGTTTGGGATGAATATCACCCATGGAGGCCATGGCGCTAACCAGTGTGTGCCGTGCTTTACCCCTATGAGGGTGGGGGTCTTCAGTCCCACCCTCTGGTAGTGCTGCACCAAAATTGGTGAACACTTGCTGTGCACCTCACTATCAGGGTCCAAAATTCAGACAGATAGCGCAGTCAGTTCGTGTCACATTATCTTTTTGAATATGGTGCCAGAGCCGGCTGGCCGTATGCTTTCATGCGGTGCACCTATTTCCAAACGCAGCCAGCTGGCTCTGAAAATGGGGCCTTTAAACTGTTAAAAGCTTATGTTCTAAGAGCCTCCCTTAAAACAGACTGTGTGTGTGTGTGTGTGTGTGTGTGCGTGAGATAACAAAAAGAACTTTTGTATATACCTGTGCTGCATAAACTCACACATCCACAAGAACACAGCAAACAGTCTGATCAAACATATAAATAAAACCATGTTAATGTATAAGGTACACAAAAAATATGTATCAAATGTAATATATAATGTATATAAATATATGCACCAGAAGTGCACATGCACCTGAAGCAAGAGAAAGGCAGTTGACAGTTTAAATTGTGTAATGGGGTCATGAAACTAAGGTGTACATTCAGTCTATTATTTTTATTGTTGGGAAGATAAATAAGTCTAACCTCATAAGCATGCCTTTCTTGTGTATTTTTGAAGTGTCCTTTGAGAACCTGGACAGAGAGATCATGAACTGGAGACCAAGGAACTGATTTCAAAGAAAGAAATAAAGGAACTCCCATTGATCAGTTCAGATGAGGCCTTATTCTGATTTCAACCTTTTTATCTAAGTATTTCTCCTTGGCATTTACCAATTGCTGAGGTAATTAACCTGAGATGGAAGAAATTATAAAACAGTCACAAATGAAGAGGGGGAGGTACCTAAACCAAACAATAGAAACACGCTGGATACGTGGGTTGATACCAGCCCTTTCACAGAAGAAAGGGTTCTGAAGGAACTCTTAAAACTGAAGGTGAACAAAGCAATGGGGCCTGATGGGATTCATCCCAGAATTCTAAAAGAACTAAAGGTAGAACTAGTGACACCACTGACTACCCTCTTTAATAAATTATGGGAGGATGGGGTGGTACCTGAAGACTGGAGGAGGGCAGATGATATTCCACTTCACAAAGTGGGAGCAAGGCAGAAGCAGGAAACTACAGACCTATTAGTTTAACCTCAGTGGTAGGGAAAATGATGGAATCACTTCTGAAGGAAAGAATTGTCGAGTATCTAGAGGCCAGAGGGGCACAGGACCCAAGGCAGCATGGATTCACAGTGGGAAGGTCATGTCAGATGAATCTAATAGATTTCTTTGACTGAGTGACCAAAGTAGTAGATCAGGGAGAGGCTGTAGAGATGGCCTACCTAGACTTTAGCAAGGCATTTGACACAGTCCTACACAAAAGATTAATATACAAGTTAGCCAGCCTGGGAGTTGGTCCCAAGATGGTAGTATGGGTAAAGAATTGGCTGGAGAACAGGACACAGGGTAATAGTAAACGGAGGCCACTCTGAAGAAAGGGGGGTTACTAGTGGGGTTCCACAGGGTTCAGTACTAGGACCGGTCCTCTTTAACATCTTTATAAGCGACATTGCAGAGGGACTGGAAGGAAAAGTATGTCTCTTTGCAGATGACACAAAGATCTGCAACACAGTTGATACACAAGGTGGGTGGAAAAGATGAGAAGGGACTTGGCAAGGTTGGAGGAATGGTCAAATGTATGGCAGCTTAGATTCAGTGCTAAGAAGTGCAAAGTAATGCACAAGGAAACAAAACCCAGAGGAAGAGTACACAATGGGGGTGAGATACTAACAACAACAAAATGGAAAGGACCTGGGGGTAGTCATATCAGATGACCTAAAGGTGAGCAAGCAATGTGAGAGGGCAGTAAGTAGGGCTGGGGGATACTGGGATGCACAGGGGGAGGCATCACCAGTAGAAAACAAGAAGTTGTTATCCCTCTGTACAGACAGCTGGTGAGACCCCATCTTGAGTACTGTGTGCAATTCTGGAGACCCAATCTCCGCAAAGACATAGACAGGATGGAGGCAGTCTAGAGGAAGGAAACTAAAATGGTGCAGGGTCTGCATCAGAAGACATATCAAGAGAGACTTAAGGATCTTAATATATATAGCCTCAAGGAGCAGAAGGAGAGGGGGGACATGATAGAAACTTTCATGTACCTCAAGGGAATCAACAAAGTCCAAGAGGGTAGCATCTTTCAGAAAAAGTGGTGTGCAAGAACAAGGGGGCACAATTTGAAGCTAGAGTGGGGACGGCTCAGAGGTAATGTGAGGAAGTATTTTTTCATGGAGAGGGTTGTGGATGCATGGAACAGCCTTCCTGTGGAGGTTGTGGAGTCAAAAACAGTGGTGGAATTCAACAATGCATGGGACAGGCATATGGCAATTCTAGGGGGTGGAGTTGGAAGAAGTAGGCTGTTGGTTAGCTAGGATCTGCAGCTTATCCATTAGGTAGGAAAATGGGCAGACTGGGTGGGCCAAGCGGTCCTTATCTGCCATCAAATTCTATGTTTCTGTGTTTCTATATGTCAATTTTTTTCTAATTTATTTCTTGTTTTCTTTGTTATGTTGACTTTCTGTTCTGTGCTGTAATCCTTTTAGATATGGTTAATAAGAAAGAAGTAGGTACAAGATAAGTTTCCCCGAACCAAGGACTTTGGCTGCTGTCCAAACACTGACACTGCATTGCAGTACTAGAGGATGCTGCATTGCTGAAGGGGCCATCCGTTGGATGATACTTTTAACTGTGATGCCTTCTGTCCTATTCTGGTGGCTGTCTTGGCAGAAGTAAAAGACTGCAAGGCAGTTTTAAGTAGAAACATAAACACTGTTGGTAGAAAAAGACCATTGGTACATCCAGTCTGCCCTGTTTTATCCTATCCTATCCTGTGACCTACTGTCTACACAGGGTTTTCACCCTCGCCTCCCCAGTCCCTGCCTTACTGCTACCCCTGCTGAGTAACTATTAAACCCCTTGCTCTTTCCTAGCCATGCTTGAAATCATTAATGTGTTTTACTCACACCACCTCAGCTTCAGCTCAGTTCAGTTTTCAAAATGAGTGGGTGCTAATAACCGAGGTATCCTGGCCACCATGCTCTTACATTTTATTAATATTAATTGGAGGCCACACCTTCACAAGGACATTAACCAAATTGAGGCAGTCCAGAGAAGGGCAACCAAAATGGTGCAGGGACTGCATCAGAAGACATATGAGGACAGATTAACGGAGCTCAATATGTATACCCTTGAGCAAAGGAGGGAGAGAGGTGATATGATCGAGACATTTAAACACCTTAAGGACATAAACAAGGTGAAAGAGTCTAACATGTTTAAATATAAGAAAAATAGCAGGACAAGAGGACACAGCATGAGATTAGAGGGAGGCCGATTAAGGGGGAATGTGAGGAAATTCTTTTCACAGAAAGGGTGGTAGATGCATGGAATAGCTTACCACAAGAAGTGGTGGCTATGAATACAGTGCAGGGCTTCAAACAGGCATGGGATAGGCATAAGGGAGCAATACAAATGACTATGAATAGATAGGTCACTGACAGAGCAAAGGCCGATGGCACATTTATAAGGTAGAAAAAGAAATGGGCAGACTGGATGGGCCTTGCGGTCCTTATCTGCCGTCAACTTCTATGTTTCTATGTTTCTATGTTTCTATGTAATAGTACAGCCTTGAATGCTGGTGTCTATGGCTGCATGTGATTATTGTGCCTGCTTTACAGTGACTGCCATGTTGGCATGCATTCAGTCCCTGTACTTTTAGTATCTGGTGCATTCTTACAGAAAGTGATGTAAGACAGTATGCAAGACAAATGCTACTGTATATTATTGTGGCATGTTAATGCCACTATGTAGCTAGGGTTGGGTTAGCACTTTGTGTTTGTATGAATTTATTTATGTATTTGTTTTTTGTTTACAAGGCTGGCACACTAGACAAATGAATTCCTGTTTACCGGTACCACCAAGTATGACATTTACAGGTACTTGTAGTTACCACTCTTTAATGTTAAATCATGATTTTCAGACACTTTTATCTTGGCTGTTCTTTGTCGGATTTCAACAAAAGTTTCAAAAGTGTATATTCTGGCAAAGGATCTCTTGAGCTGCCAATTATGGTGACATTTGTTTCAGTGTTGTTTTTTCTGGCTATAGAGTAGCAAAAAACATGAAAATGGTCCACTTTTTTAAATAAGGGCAATTAACATGTCTGCCTCTGACATGCACAGAGCAGTTATATGCATCGTTCATATTAGGGCTCTGGAGCTAACAGTGAAGCTGCCATTGCTCCACTCACATAATCTGCAATCTGGAGCCCATCTTTGCCACCAGTACTGTTGGCAGTGTGCATCTTTTCCCCCCTCCCACTTCCCCTCAAAGGTTTTTATCTGCCATTTTCTTCATAACATAGGTAGGAACAACCATGAGCTCCCATCTCTATACCTCCTGCACGAGGCCTTACATTGCACTTGAATCTTTGTGATACCTATTCAAACATTACAATGCCTTGGAAGCTGTACACAGTATCTAGCACTGTTTGTATCTGTAACGTTCTCTTGTCATCAGAAGTTTTACTTTAATAGGACACCATTGTCAACAAGGTCTGCTCAATGATTCTTAGCCTGAAGAAAAATGAATTGAATTTTACCAATGGTTGGAAGCCCATCCCTGATGCTGGCATTATTGCTGCTGCTGCCACATGCAGTTTCTCTTCCTATCCCCCACCCCAAAAAAATACCCTCCACCCTAACTACCTTGTGGCCTGCACCACCCTCTCCCCCATTCACCCTCCACAGAAATGATATTGTACTAGTCATGGGATGGAAAACAGATGGACACAGGTACAGGGAAATATTATCAGATTGCCATCTTTATTCAGACTGTGGACAAAGGCTACTACACATGGACAAAAGGCTACAGGGCTTCACACAGAGCATGACAGGAAACTGTTAGGACTACTGATTCTCAACTACAAAATTACAAGTAAATGGCCTCTCAGGTACTTAAAGGTTATTGCCATACTTACTTCACTCATCCCCCTTAGAAGAAAGTAGTCCATGAAAAACAATTATATCATACATTTAAGGCTAAAATTGACTGTTCATACTAAGGATCATACTAAGGATAGAAGGGGAGCCAGTAGAAAAATTGCCCATTGATGCTCCCAAATACCTCACTCATCATAATAATTAAAAGGATAACTACCTGCATGTATTAAGTCCCGGCCGCTGTACAGGTCGGGGCTTCACTCCTCTGATCCCCCTTGCACTCACGATAGAAAGTAAGCAGTTTAATTACCTCAGTGCTCGTAAACTTTTAAGCCCCCACTGCAGCCGGTATTTTGGAATATGGCGCTCTTCACCCGGTCCAATTTCGCTCCTATTAAAGCGAGATGATGATGCTGCACTGCCCCTGCCATACTGTTGCCCTTATGTACAGAAAAAATACCAATCTCCATATCTCGAATACCCATCTGTATTTTTACAGACTTTGTCTAAATGCCATGTGTATGCCAGGCTCTGATTACTGTTCCGTAAAACGAAAAGTGAATCCCTGGTAGTCTAGTGGTTCCTTTTCCCCTCTCCATTCTCTGATCGCCATCCTGTAACAAAGAAAGGTAATCCCTGGTAGTCTAATGGTTCCCTCCCCTCTTCCCCATACTTCACTCGCTGTCCCGTAATAGGAAATGTAATCCCTGGCAGTTTAGTGGTTCCCTTCCCCCTCCCTGTACACTGATCGCCATCTTGTAATAGGAAATTTAATCCCTAGCAGGCTAGTGTGCCCTCCCCTGTACACCGATCACCGTCCCGTAATAGGAAATTTAATCCCTAGCAGTCTAGTTGTTCCCTCCCACTCCCCCGTACACCAATCACCATCCCGTAATAGGAAATTTAATCCCTGGCAGTCTAGTGGTTCCCTTCCCCCTCCCTCATACACCGATCGCTGTCCCATAATAGGAAATTTAATTCCTGGCAGTCTAGTTGTTCCCTCCCCCTTCCTTATACACTGATCATCATCCCATAATAGGAAATTTAATCCCTGGCAGTCTTGTGGTTCCTTCCCACTCCCTCATTCAGCAATCACCATCCCGTAATAGGAAATGTAATCCCTGGCAGTCTAGTGGTTCCCTCTCCCCTCCCTCGTACACTGATCACTGTCCCGTATTAATCCCAGGCAGTCTAGTGGATCCCTCCCCCTACTCTGTACACTGATCATCACCCCGTAATAGGAAATTTAATCCTTGGCAGTCTAGTGTTCCCCCCCCTCCTGTACACCGATCGTTATCCCGTAATAGGAAATTTAATTCCTGACAGTCTAGTTGTTCACTCACCCTCCCCCATACAATGATCATCATCCCGTAATAGGAAATTTAATCCCAGGCAGTCTAGTGGTTCCTTCCCCCTCCCTCGTACACTGATTGCTGTCTCGTAATAGGAAATTTAATCTCTGGCAGTCAAGTGTGCCCTCCCCTGTACGCCAATTGCCATCCCATAATAAAAATGAGTGTCCCTGGCAGTCTAGTAGACCCCCCTCCTACCCGATCACCTACCCAATGAAGGCAAGAAAATTAACTAGTTCCCCGCTATCCCAAAGACAAAACATAATTTGGGTAATGGTGACTCTTATCACTATCCCAACCCTGTATAAGACCTAGCAAAACGTCCTGGTGGTCTAGTGGACTTCCCACCCCCACCCTGTGAAGATGTGACCCACTGGCCTGCTTCCCCCCAGCAACCCCCAGCTGGTGACCAGCACAGCCCTCCACTCAACACCACGGCTGGCCACCCACTGAGCTCTCAATGAACGCATACTGTATACAGTATGATTCTGTTCTAAAACTTCAAGCAGAAGTACTATATGCAAAAATGCCAAACATAGCAACCATTTTTTTTCTGAGGCTTTATTATTATAGTACAGTACTGCACTGTGCTGTAGTTGTCTAAAATGTGGTTGTCAGGGTCCATGTTTCCTTTCCGTTATTGTTAATCTACAACACACAAGTTGAAGATGTTGTTTTAGCACTGGGAATAGACTGTAAAATTTCATTATAATAATAAAGTATTACTATTCATTATAATCATAAAGTATTATAGAAAGACAGTATAGTGCTGTGGTTTAGGGCACTGAGCTGCAAACCTGGAGACCTGGGTTTGAATCCTGCAGCCCCCACTTGCATACTGTGTGACCCTGAGCAAGTCACTTAACTTCCTTGTGCTCCCAGGTCACACCTGGAAACAAGATCCAGTTTAGTGTGCCACTCCCCTTTCCCTATTGTCACTACTCACTTGGTGGCCCATGAGAGAGCACTCACTGTCGTATGGGTCAATACAGTGATCCCCTTTCAAGAGACAGTGCTAGTGGCAATGTTGTGCCATCTGGCAACACTGTCTGGTACCATACACTGTCCACTACACTCACTCCTCTGTTGACCTCCCTCAGAACCACAGTCATCCCTTGAGCATCCTGTAATGATGCAATATTGAACATGGCTGTTTCAATCTGTGCATTCACTGCATAATAGATTATCAGTACTGTATATTGCATGCACTCTATTGTACTGTACTCATTCAAATTCCATTCATCAACCATTCACACTAAGTGGGTGTGGTGAACACCCACCTTATGGGCCAAGGAACACAAACACAAAGTGGCCTGGTGGCATTGGCTGTCTTGCTTTAGTCATTTTTCAAGTACTTGTTTTGATATATGTACTGTATTTTTTAAAATTATTTTCATTTCTGGGGCATACTTTTCCTGGCGGGGGGGGGGATAGTCAGATGTTCAGTGAAGTGATGCTAATACTAATAGGTGTAATCTTCAGTCTCTGTTAATCTTGTGCATTTGGTATAATATTAACAGCACTTCTGTGAGCAGGTATACATTTAGGGGTACCTGTGCACTGTTTAATCTAGTCATACCTTTAGCAATCTCTCTTTCATCCCCATTGATATTCTACTCTGTGTTGTGATGTACTGCACTTTGGGTTGGACATCAAATTTGCATGGAAGGTTTTTTTTAAAGAAAAGCTACAGTCTTTATATGAAACAGGTACTTGTTTGTGACCCTTTTGAAATCAAACCTGTAAGTGTATTTATTTATTTATTGAAATGTTTCACCAGGAAGGCACACTGAGAAACAGGTTGCTCGTCTCCCGGTGTGACCTGGGGAAGAAGGGTGCAATAGGGATGAGACATTTTACGTTCAAGTTACAAAGATCAACATAGCATACAATTAATTAAGGCTGTTGTTTCAAACAGTGTTGCATACATGTGTAATTTGTGAGAACAATTAATAAGTACAATGGTAAAAAGTGAACAAGTGCTATCATGAAATAAGGGGTGAAGGAGAGAAGATGAGATGACAGATAGTGCAGAGTCATGTCCCGGAGAAACCCCTTCATGATGTGGGGAACCCTGCAAGGGGACAGGGGACTGGAGTAGGGACTGGAGAGAGAGAGAAAGAGAGAGTGGGAGTAAGTGTGATTTACACCTAGGAAGGGAAATAAGGCCTGACCCAAAAAGAGAACCCTTCAAGATGCAATGAACCCTGCAAGGGGGCAGTGAAGTTCAGGTGATTGTAAACCCTTCTACAGTTAGGCATTGTAGTTATAAAGGGATAGTGAGATGGAGGGATGAGAAATAACACCTGGAAGGAGATGAGGCCTGATCCAAGGAACCCTCCAGGATGATGGGGACCCTGCAAGGGGACCTGGAAGGCCAAGGATAGGTAGATGTGGGAAGAAAAGGTGGCAAGCCTAGGCACTATAGGACCCCTTCATGGAGAATAGAAGGGAACCAAACACAGAGCCCTGAAGGAATAGAAGGAGGAGGAGAAGTGTTGGATTTGGGGAGATAGATGGGGAAGGGTGGTGAGATGGCATCTGCAATCTTAACTGACTGGGTTCTACCAGTAAGGTAGATTTTAAACCAGTTAGGGGCAGAAGGAGTTAGACCAGCAGATGAGAGGGAACCAAGGAGAAAGGAGTGGGAAACAGTGTCAAAAGCCTTGGCAAGGTCGATACATATGGTTGAGGTGATTTGGCCATTGTCCATCCTGGAGAGGATGGAATCAGTGAGCCGAAGTAGAGAGGTGGTGGTACAGTGTTTTTTCCCAAAATCAGTTTGGAATGGGGTAAAGAAGGAGGCATCAGGTAGAAAGCAAGTGAGTTGAGAGAGGACTAGATGTTCTTGTAGTCTGGCTAGGGTAGGGAGTAGTGAGATGGAGCAATAGTTGCCAGGGGATGAGGGGTCTCCACCTTTAGGTAGGGGGAGGACCATTGCATGCTTCCATGTGGTTGGACATTGGAGGTTGGGAAGGAGAGATTTAAGATTAAGGAGGGGGGTAAGTAATGGCTGGGGCTGAGAGAGAGAGAGAGGAGTTTAGGGTCAAGGTTATCTGGGAAAGGTCCTTTTGAGGGTTGATGGCAAGGAGGGCATTTACAGTATCGTGGGGGAGACTGAAGAGAATGAGAAGGAGGGGTGTGGGGGGATTAGGAAGTGGAGCATTTTTTTGGGTGGGAGGATAGAGGCTCAGCTGTGATATTTGAGGGAGAAGGGGTATATAGAGAGGGACTTCAGCAGTTCTGTTGCACAGGAGATATAATAAGAGTTAAATTCCACAGCTACGGCATGAGAGTCGGCTACAAGATTGTCATTTACCTTTAGCACTGGGGAAGGGGGGTGGGACTGAGGGGTAAAGAGAGCATGAACCACCTTCCAAAACTTGGAAGGGGAATTTGTGTTAGTGAGGAAAGCATTTTTGAAGTAATCAGACTTGGCTAGCCTTGTTGCCCTGGTACAGGCATTTCGGAGCTTACGGTAGTCTGTGAGGTCACTAGGAAGCTGGGTGGATTTGTGGTGCTTCCAGACATGATCTCTGGCCCTAATACAGGCTAAGAGTTCTGAAGCAATCCACGGTAGGTGGTTACCCCAACCCTGGTTTGTTTGAGAGGGGCAAAGGCATTTCAATTTGCAAGGAATATTTCTTTGAAGTAGGCTAGAGCCTTAACAGCTGAGAGGGAGGTGACTAAGGGAGACCAGTCAGAGAGAGAGAAATAGGTTGTGCAGGAGAGGTTCAAAGTCTAGGGATTTGAAGGAGCAAAGTTGCAAGGTTTTATGTATGGTTTGTGTATTTTTCTGACAACGAATATTGGGTTGTGGTTGATGAAAGTATCTGGGAGGATGCCAGAGCTAATTACTTTGTGGGGGTGGGTGGTAAGAGCCCAGTCAACCAGGGAGTAATTTTGTGTCTTGTGGCTAAGGCGTGTTGGTTCTGAGATCAATTGTGAGAGGTTCAGGCCTCCAAGATCATTACATATTTTGAATGTCATGGGAGACGGCCAATTTACGTTAAGGTCACCTAAGATGTATAGTTCACCAGAGCAAGAAAGGGCTGCGATGGAGGTTTTGAGGTCAAGAGCAATAAAGGGCTGGACATTTGGGTGGCAGTAAATGCTGGCTATTAAGATGGGGAGGGTGAAGGGCAGAGTTAAATGAATAACCAGTGCATTGTGGGATGCTGAGCTAGTGGATGAATAAATAAAATATTGGAGGGAGGTAAGAATGTACATGGCAACGCCACCACCTCTATTTGCTCAATCTTGTCTCAGGAGGGAGTAGTCAGGAATGGAGACCAAGAGATCCAGGATCATGCTCTTTAGCCAAGTTTCCATGATGATCAGTATGTTAGGTTTTGGAGTGGCCACCATGGTTTGTAGAAGGTTGATTTTTTGCAACAAACTACGTATATTTAGATGAAGGATCTTGTCATCAACACTAATCTTGTCATGCCTGTGATCTCCTTCCTCTCCCTTTCACAGTTCACAAGTCTGTGCAATGCATATTAACATCTGAATAGGTGGCAACTACCTTGCTGGGAGTTGAACGGTTGTCATGGTACTTTGGTATTGTTGGACAAAAGAAGGTGGATTGACCAGGTGACAATCAATGCAAAGTGAAAATCATCATATTCAATGTTAACAGGTAGAACTGGAACTTAATTCTTGGCCTACATACCTGTGAACTTAACTTCTGGCCAGATTGCCTTTCATGTTTAGTAGCACAGGAACTTCAAATGTTATTCCTGCATGGGGGCTACCATGGCCCACACTGTGCCAGTGGGGAAAATCTCTTAAATACCATTACCTTGGATGTGCCCCTGTTCCTCTCATGAGGACTTAATGAAATGTGCACAGAACACATTTTTAGCACCTGTTTACTATATAGGGGACTGTGTGTGTCATGTAGTGAACTTTATTTTTATGCTTTTTTATATACTGTAGTAATAGCACTTGCATTAGGGCCTTATAAAAGTACTGCTTGCTTTGCCAGACAGTATTATTTACAACACCCAGACTCTCAGGAGAGGAGAGGAGAAAAAACACCAGTGGCAGAAATCTCTGGGAAACCATGTCCACAGATGTGTCCTCCTTTCTCTTGGGATCACTTAATGAAATGTGCATAGAGCACATTTTTAACATCTTTTTAGCATATAGGGGACAGTGTGTATACCATGTAGTGTACTTTATTTCGATGCTTATGCTTACTTGCACAGTTTGTGACATGTGTCATAATGTGCATACTGCACTTATTGAAAACTGTGGTTTTTTACATACTGTAATATCAACACTTGCACTAGGGCCTTATAAAAGTGCTGCTTATTTTTGCCAGACAGTATAATTTCACAGCATCCAGACTCTCAGGAGCCCCCTTTCTCCTGGGAGCACTAAGTGAAATGTGGCTTCTTTCTTGTGTTTTATACTCATTACTGTGTAATGTGCATTATCATGGGGGTTGCTTTACTGAAATATTTCATTAATGCAATACATTTCACAATGCAGCACAGTGTCCACTACATTTAACACTATGACATTTCCATATGGATGAAAACATCATACGCATATTTGCACAGTGTAGTAGGTACTGTAAATTACAAAACAATTGTCAAAGGAAAACATAATTCAAACAAATAATGCACTATGCAGTGATATATTACAATGTGTTGTTCACATTCCAGTGGCATGTCTGAGCTCAGCAACTTCAAGCAATACTTTTTGCAAGTATGCAATGTAGCATTTGAAGTCTCTTCTTTTTAATGACCTCCAAAATTGCTTATTGGCACTAGTGCCTTCTTGCCTTGTCAATGATTTTCTCTTTCTCAAGATAAACATTTTCATTGCATGCTACACCATCTCAATAGGATTCATATCCGGTGACCTGGTGTGACAAATATAAAACTCAGAAAGTGTTATTATATATTTTTTTTACAGATGCTTCTGCTAAGTACAATGCTTACTCTGGTGGTGTCCTGATACAATTAATTCCGGCCACTGCAATAAGCCACTGCTGATGCAGTGTGTTTAGGGTCATTGTCTTGAAAGAATCGAAGTCCATATGGATATTTTCTCCTTATGTATTTCTACACAGCTCACTTGATGATATGTTCCCTGAAGAAGTCAATGTTCATTGTTCCTGTGGGAGTAAAACTGTGGCACTATTGACTATATGGTTCTGTGCAGTAAATGACATTTTAATGGTTTCTCAAACTACAGTACAATTTACTGTAGCAACACTAACCCTCAAAAATGCACTGTGGGCTGCACCCATGGTTAGATATGGTGCACTGAACATGAAGCTTTAGCTGGTGCTTTGGCTTCAGCTTCATGGAGTCCCTGTTCTTTGTACAAAATCCCATAGAAGCAGACTGCTCCATAGACGTTGTTGTTTCATCAGAAGAAACGATGTCATCAAAAGTCTTCTTGTTCTTCATTCATGTCTTGGCTTGCTCCAGTCTTTTTTCTTTGTTCACTTTCCATACCATGGGGAAAAATCTTAGAAAAAAAAGATAATATACAGTATTTTATGAGATGCAACTTACTGTGATGACCTTACCTTGTCTGCCCTGTGTGTTCACCCAATTTAGTGGGGCATTCTCTTGACAGATGAGGCAGATGCTGGCACCCCATGTGCAGTGGCCAGATGTTCAACAATTTCCCACTCAGTGGTCTCGCCATCCTCTGTTAGCATGTGGCCAACAGAAAGCATGGTTTCTCTATGTGCAGAAATAAAAAAATCCAATAAATGACTTACCCGCAATTGCATTGATAAATTACTGTAGGTACATTTATAATACCACAGTAAAGTAATATGTGAAGTATCAAAAGAGATCAGTAACAGTGCTATACAAGTGAGTACCTCATGCAGAGAGTAAGCCACGGTGCATGCAGCACTGGGATGTTGCGCTTCAGATGGGCCATCAGCCCACTATCCATGATGAAGGTTATGGTGCTCTTCAGAAACACCTGTATTTTTCTGTTGCTTTCAACTTGAGACCTCATCTACCTCACTGCAGCACTGATCTCAACTGATATCTGCTTCACCATTGTGCATGGACAATGTGATAACAGCTCCAGTAAGGAATTGCCAGCTGTGGAAACATATTTATTTGGTAACATTAAAAGGTACTGCATCATCTTACCTTTTGTCCAATGTAATGCAGTATTGCTCCTCTGATGTGTACCTGCCATATTGCATGTTACCTGATGCCATCTGTTCTTAGCCTACATAAGGCACATTTTTCCATTCTGTCAATAGTATTTTACTGTACATATTTGGAAGAATTTTCAGTGCTGTATCACCTGTCTATTCCACCATGGACAAGACCATTTCCTTTGGGAGAAAATCTGGAGTGCTGGCATCTTGGTCACAAAGAAAAAGTCTTGGCCTGGCAAATACGATATCACTTGTGACCAGGCTATCTGCAGGGAAGGATAACATCAATAGACTGAATAAATGCAAATGTAGGAACTCCACAGATATGTTAAAGACCCCAAGAGTGGCCTAGGACAAAAGCACCCAAGGTAAAGTTCAGCACAATTCATTATTTTTGTTTTTGCAAGAAGTACTGTGCTACTAATTTCTGCAACTCATTCTTGTTTTAGCAAACAGTACTGTATGTGACATTAAATGTTATTCTTATTTTTTATAACAGTGTAGGCATGTTGATAAAATGGATGACTATGACTACACCTTCCAAAAACTTGCATGAGATGATGGTTGCCCTCTGCACTGCCACTGAAACTGTAGAAAGCATTTATTGTGTGGAAATTTGCTGTTTTATAACTTGCTTTTGTGAGAGCATTTAAGGTACACTCCTTCAAATACCTTGGAGTCACCCTGGACGACACCTTATCCTACGCTCAACATATTGACCAGGTGGTCAAGACAGTCAACACCAAGCTTGGTGTGCTTTACAGGCACAGAAAACACCTTGCCATGGCAGCTATCTACCTATCAGTCATGAGCTCCATCATCTCCACCATTGACTACGGTCTGGTTGTCTACAGTGCAGCATCAGACTCTGTGCTCAAGAGGGTGCACATAGCTCTCAACAAGGCATGCAGGCTCATCCTGAATGGTGGTTGAATGACCCACACCTGTTCCCTCTATGAACAGACACACCTGCTGTCTCTTGGGTGCAGGACTGAATTCCTCACATGCCTCCTAGGCAAAAAAGCATTACTGGGCAAAGCCCCCCCCATGTGTAGCAGGCATCTTCTTCTTCCCATGCTCAGAATATATAACCAGAAAAAGAACACAGGTGGCCCTCATGGTGTCATTCTGATGCACAGCTCTCGGACAGCACACCTTCTCTTATAGAGCCCCTCTCTGGCTTAATGAGGTACCTGAGTTCATTCAGAACTCCACTAGCCTGTCTGGCTTCAAATCAGACCTCAAGCACTACCTGACCTCCAGCTCTGTATGCACCTGCTTCTCCAACAGCTGATAGACTCTGGATGACAAGGCCTGGCTCTGCTAACAGCAACTATTCTCAGCACAAGACAGAAGCCACCCTCCCACATGCTCCTTGACAATGCCTCTGAATCACTCTAAGGGGCTGCTCCTATACCCCCCTTCCCCATCTCCATGCTGAGATGGACTTATGCCTCCCTGGCCTCAGCCCTGCCTCCCTGAGCACTTTTACTAGATGCCACCCTCCCCTACCAAAATCCTGTCCTTACTGACCCTCTGTCCAACCCAACCTAACATCTAGTGCCTCTGCACCTTAACTGTACTTGTAATTAACTAAAGTTGATGTCCATATGCTGTTTAGTGTTTTAAATGACTAAGAAACTCTGTAAACTTTTCCTGATTGTTGTGCTGTTCAGTGTCTCAAATGTCCTAAAACTCTGTAACCTTCTTGATTGAATGTCTACATTCTATTCACATGACTTGCAACCTTCGTAAAAGAGCCTTGGCTCAAAGGTTATTTTCCGAATACCAAATAAATAAATAAAATAAAAACTGAGCCCTGCATAAACCAGGAAGCAGAAAGAGGGGTGAGTAGTTCTTGTGTGTTCACATAGAAACTACAGCTCAGCAGTTTGGGCGTATTTTGGTTTATTTGGGGCACTATAGAACTTTACTGCATGCCAGGACCTTGCATGAGAGATTTTCACCTGAAAAACAGTGAAGCTTAATTTTAAAACATTTTACAGTTTACTCTGTGGAGTTCTCAGAGTTTGACCCCCTGATTGAATTTGTGAATCACTCCCTACTACTTCAGGAAGGCCTGCAGCTAGCAGTTTCTTCTACACCTTCCAAAAACTTGCATGAGTCTGTGGTTGTGCTCTGCACTGCCACAACAACTGTAGAAAGCATTTACTGTGTGGAAATTTGCTGTTTTACAACTTGCTCTTGTGAGAGCATTTTAACTGAGTCCTGCACAAACCAGGAAGCAGGAAGCAGGGTGAGTAGTTCTTGTGCGTTCTCATAGGAACTACTGCTCAGCAATTTAGGCATATTTTAGTTTATTTGGGGCACTATAGCACTTTACTGCATGCCAGGATCTTGCATGAGAGATCTTCACCTGAAAAAAACAGTGAAGTTTAATTTTAAAACATTTTACAATTTACTCTGCGGAGTTCTCAGAGCTTGACCCCCTGATTGGACTTGTGAATCACTCCCTACTACTTCAGGAAGGCCTGCTGTGAGCAAGGTGAGTGCGACGTGGTGCGTGGAGTCACACACAAAGACTCACGCAAAGACACACACGTCTTGCGCACATCAGCTTTGTCTGCTGAAGAAGCGGAGGAACAGGGGCACCCACTATACACAAAGCTTACTCATAAGTAAGTACTAAAAGCAAACCTGTAAGGAAGAAGGGTTTAAGGTGATTTGTCCAACTATTTTAAGCTAAAACTTTACAACGGAAAATCCAAATAATTACTGTGCCACATGTGAAATGTATGGCAAGGGTAAACAGATCCTGGACTTTATGTGTGACAGATGTCTTCTAGTTCAGACACTACAGGAAGAGATAGCTAGGCTGCAGTTATCAAGAGCAATTAGCCCTGATATGGAGGCTCTTGAAAATTATATTGATTTCATGGAACACCAACTAGGCACCCCAGTTGCATCTGAATGTACAGAGTTAGTACATACTGCAGAGCAGGAGCCATCCTTTGAAACAATAGTATCTGTCAATATGCCCAAAGCAGACAACTGGGCACTAGTTCCAAAAATTAAAACAAAATTCAGGGGTGGCTAGATCTTCAACAGTGCCCTTGTATTACCACTACAGAACAAATATGAAGCACTCATACATAAAGATGATGATGATATACCCCCTTTTCAGGATCCAAATAAAAGTATGCCAAAGGACCCTTTAGACTGTGACAATACTAAAGATTCCAATGAAAATGCTAGCAAATCAAATGGCTAGAAATCAGTCATCCCTAAAGCACTGACGCATAAGGAGGTAACCAGTACCAACCTATCTAAGGAACCACAGATAATCCCTAGGGAGGAAACAAAGTTTAATACAGATACCAAACAAATGTTTGTGTTGGGGGACTCTATTACCAAACACATTGATCGAGCAGTTTGTAATATGGACAAAATGAATCTGACATCTTCTAGCTTTAGGGGGGCTAGAGTTGCAGAAATAACCCCAATAGCCAAAAGGGTACTTAAGGGAGCAGGTCAAAATCCCCTGTGTATTGTCCACGTAGGTACCAATGACATAAATAGAACTAGCCTAGAGGAACTGAAACAGGACTTTGTAGCATTAAACAATGTCATGGCAGAAAGAGGCTGCTCGGTATGCTTCTCTGAAATTTTACCAGTACCTAGAGCCACTCTTTCCATTTCTAACAAAATTAAGGCACTAAACAGATGGCTTAGGAAATGGTGCCTTCAACAGGGAATTTTGTGCCTAACTCATTGGGAAAACTTTTATGAAAAGTCTGCCCTCTTCTGCTGGGATGGCCTGCACCTCAGCAGGAGAGGAAGTACCATCCTGGGTAAGAGTATCACAGCAGCCATTGATAATCATTTAAACTAATATCTAAGGGGGAGAATGGGAATGTTCCCAGGTCTCTAAGTAAGGCAGCCTTGGTTAATGATCTAAAACATGCAAGGCATTATCCCTAACTGTTAGGTCATTAAATCTAGTTAAAATGGCTGAACCAGAGGTTAAATGTAGAATGTCTGACTACGGTATAATATCTATAGCAGAAACATGGTGGGATTCTAACTCCACATGGTTAAAAGAGATCCCGGGATATAATCTTTATCACAGGGACCGACAGGGTCAAGCAGGTGGAGGTGTTTGCCTATATGTCAAGGATGATATTACATCTTTCCTACTTCACTTTTCTACTATAACTGAATGTATATGGGTGAATATCCAGTTTAAGGGGCAACCCCTGATACTAGTAGGAACAAGCTATAGGCTGCCCTCAGCTAACCATGAGTAATGACAAAACAACACTAGTTAACAAAGGTAGCATCATAATATTAGGAGACTTCAACATGCTCACTATTAATTGGAACTCCCTAACCAACAGTGCCCAGCGTGAAAAAGATTTCATATCTGTTTTAATTGACGCAGGCCTCGAGCAGCTCATAACAGAACCAACAACGGGAGCTAATATTTTAGATCTACTGATCACCAACATCGGGGAAAACATTTCTAACACTAACGTACTAGACCCACTTGGGAATAGTGATCACTGCTCCATTCAGTTTACCTTACCTTATGACTACCAAATCCACCTAAATCACTCAGTAATAAAAAAATATGATCATGCCAACTTTAATAAAATAAATGAATATTTAAACAAAAACTCCTGGGAGGAAATACTAGCACCCCTCCCGCTCGAAGAAGCTTGGGGGTACTTAAAAACAACAATTTTTAACTTAGAAAAAACTTTTGTTCCTACAGTAAAGAAGTATAATAAAAAGGGACGAGTTCTCTATGGTTAAATAAACCTATAAAGAAACAAATAAAATGCAAAGAAAAACTATATTCATTGTTAAAAAAATGTAGTGGCAAGAACAATGAGGAGATTCTACATAACTACAAAAAGGCGGTTAAGGACTTGAAACATATGATAATACACTCCAAAAGAAGCCTAGAATTTAGATTAGCTCACTCCAAAGATTACCATAAATCTTTATTCTCATATCTCAATAATAAGAAAGGTAATAACAGATACATTGTCCCAAGTACTGTAAATAACTCTACTCTGGAATCAGATAAAGAAATTGCTGATATATTTAATAATCATTTTTTTCGGTCTCTCAGTAAAGGAAGTAGCTGATTCTAGTTATGGCAAAGCTCAAAATCATAACAAATATACATTTACTAAGGCTGATACTCTTGCGGTATTGCAATCACTGAGTAAAACCTCTAGTCCGGGCCCTGATAATTTACATCCCAGGTTCTTATTGGAGACTTCTGAGGCCTTAGCACTCCCACTAGCATTTATTTTAAATAAATCCCTTCACGAGAGTTCAATTCCTCAAGACCAGCTAAATGTCACTGTCAGGAGGTCTAAGCCTCACTCTCAGGTTCTTGGCAATATTGAGAATTTAAGAAATCACAGACACATTGCATAAGAGTAATAAACTTGTTTATTACTACCAAAGGGATAAATCACAGTTGCCCAAAGCAGTTTTTACCAATACGAACTGGGAGTCAATGCTAAGCGTTCCCTATACCTCGAGGTTTATTCGTATCTCTTGGGGTCTTCGAGGTATTTATTTATTTATTTACGAGTTTTAACAGGAAAGCATACTGAGCAACATGCTCGATTCCAGATGTGACCTGGGGGCCAAGACCCACATACATAAATTGGAAATGCTTAGACAGTACAGAAATGAGCAAATGCTTGTACATAACATTTTAGGAGAAAAATTACGGCCAAGGGTAGGATACATACAATCAGTATAATCAGTATAATGACACAAAGGGTAGAGTACAGTACAATTTGTATTAGTTTATAGGTATAAGACTCAGTGTCTCGCATTATATACCTATGATAATTACTATGGTTACTGTAAGATAGAAACATTTCTATTTACAGAGATGAGCCCTATTGGCAAAATTAGAGGTGGCTCCACTGTCCAAGATAACATTATACAATTTTGTAGTAGTCATCACTTTGTGAAACAAAAGAGTACAGTTCTTACACAAACCAGTGTAGTAGAACAAATCACCCAAAGGTGGCAATGCCGACTTACATATCATAATCATTACAAGGACACAGATGTCCTAACATCTTGTAAGTAAGAAATACATAGAAAATAAGATGCCCTTAGCCCTACATGTTAGTATAGCCTATGCCTAAGCACTAGCTGTCTATGGTGTACCTCTGGGGGTACCAATAAGGGTGCAGGGACCTTGTGTAACATTTCCCCCCTTGTTGCCTCCAGGGGAAACACAGGCAAAAATATGGAAAGGTCAGGAGCAGGGGACATTTACAAACCCGACATGTGAGCTTTGTAAAGGAATTCCAGCTGCTCACGGTGTTGGCATAGTGTGTGCCATAGGCAGCATAGCATAATAACCAAGAAAAATATCAAAAATGCTTGTATAATAACAAAACCTTTAAAGGTGATCTCAAACCAAGTGTTAGTTAATGCATCATTCATATTACCATCATTAATCAATGAAAGGATAGCTTCATTAGCCTTAGTGATATTATTACTGATGTGGATGAGGTGCATGTCTTTCCTCTCTAAAAGTGATTTTAATGTAAGTGACAGTGGATCTATGTGTACATTAAAATATGGTAGATGCTCAGAAAGGATTAGCAGATAATTGGGGTTACCATCAATGATGTCTGCATCCATAAGGGGGACAGGGGTAATAACGGTATGTCCAATGACAGCTTTTTGGTGGAGAACAAAACAAAAAGTTGGGTTATCAATAACACATGTTGCAGTACCATATGTATAACTTTTATAATTTTTTACCATGCAGTACTCCCCATTGGAATTATACTGCATTTTAACAGTGGGGAGGTGCCATTTTTGTAATTGTACTGGGCAGGTGTAGGTTGTCTTGGAAATCAGTGTTGACAGGCGATGAACCTCGTCTCAATAAGACTGGTAAAGTTTGTCTGGAGCCAGTGTTGAGTACGAAAAGGCTGTGTCATTAGTGCTGATGTCATCGTCCATGGAAAAGGACCAATCAATACTGTCGAGAGAACAACCACATACAGGTTTAATAATAT
Source organism: Neoceratodus forsteri (assembly GCA_016271365.2). Taxonomy (NCBI): domain Eukaryota; kingdom Metazoa; phylum Chordata; order Ceratodontiformes; family Ceratodontidae; genus Neoceratodus; species Neoceratodus forsteri. The sequence goes on along the minus strand of JADMNL010000022.1, from coordinate 259,916,179 downwards.
CAAATACATCACATCGACACAAGTAGATATATTGTTTCTTCGCACAGCAATCTGTATGCGGAGCAACCCAGGCATCCAGGAAAGGATGGAAGACCAATAGACGAGGCAAGTCCAGGCATTCTCTGTAGATGTCGTCATCAAGGTGCCCAATCGAATGTATGGAAGCCAGCTTGCAGAACAAAGCTGTAGTGGGATTAAAACATGGTAGAGAGACAATAAAAGAAACAAACACTGTATCTTTGATAGAACATTTCTTAGAAGTAAAACAGGGACCAGTGTTAGGGTGTCTGGTCACAAAACCCACATTCCTAGCTGTAGAAAGAGGAATAGTTAAAGATTGTTGCATACACATAGCATTACAGCCAGGGGTTTTACAACGTGGACAATACCATTTAGAAATACGTCTGTCATGTATGATATCAGGGATTCTTCCAGACTCTAGATCATGGAAGAGATTATTGATGGCAGTGATTATGTAGGAGCCATAGGCTGAGCACAAGATCTCACTGGCAATGTATTGTGTATCTGCTTCTTTGTTGTTTTGTGCAGTGAGTGTGTTAATCTTATCTTTAGAATCTGTAAATGCCTTAGCAATATCATGCATATTATAAACAGTGTATCTTTCTTCCTGACTAAGGCCATCCACACCATGCAATAATGGGGGTAGTATATTATTTACCAAACAAGTTTGAAATTTGGCTGAATGACACTTTATATCAGCAATGTGTGCTTTATTCCAGATAAACATAGCTGTACCAAAAAGACCTGTAACAGTGCCTGTTGCTCCAGTGACATCAGAACTGTCAACTTCACATGTATTACGCTTATGACTTTGATCATCAGGATTGGTTTTTTTCATGAAGTTGCCTCTATGCTCGGTGGTATGCACCCTGGCAATAGAGTCTTGAGTGTGAATCTGAAATGCCACTAAACTATCAAGCAATAATGTACTGTAAAATGCTGATGTGTTATTATTGTGACACATACCAAATTCTTTCATATTCCAGTAAGTTAAATTAAACAAACCAGGTATATGCATGCATTGCAAATTGTTGATCAGTGTACCAGGTAGAGCAGTGGCTGTTAGACCACTACAGGGACCAGGGGTGTACTTTGGACATTCCAAAAGCTGTTTGTCAGTAGGTGGTAATACAGATAGAAACATGGCAGCAGAGGCCATGTTGTGTACAGCACAAAGTTTTCGAGCAGAGTCCCTAGACAAAGAATTACAGTAGGAGGGATCAATTAAACAGTGATATTATATAAACCAGAATGTCTAAGAGCAGTTTGTAGCAAGGACAGAGGACCATTTGGGGATAACTTAGTGTTAGGCCAGCCCTGGAAAGTGCTTTTGGAGAGTTTGGCCACAGGGAGAATTTGTTCTTGCAATGTGGTATGCCACTCAATTTGTAGGGTAGATTTATCAGGAGCAACAACCGAAGCAGTGAAGTAGGCATCAGAACCTTCCTGGACAGTAATCAAACTATCGGGTATTTTAATGGATACTCCCTCTGGGGTGGATACTGGAGGATCAAGGTGAAGAAGGAGGTTTGGTACCGTGCCTTGGATGCAGGGGAAAACTCTTGAGATGAGTAGAAAATGGAACAAGATGGCCATCTTGTCAGTATATCTGAAAAGGAGAATCAAACATTAGTAGATTAGTACTCTTCTGCCCAATGGGGTGAGGAAAAGTAATTATACTCCTTTATACAGTTTCAGTTGGTTTGCATGTAACCACTTGTCAGTCAGTTTATTGTTGTGCAGGAGTCTAACTTGATAGACTGCCAGACTGAGCTTGTTAACAACGGGGTAAAGGCTTTCCCAGTTATTGGAGAAGGAGTGTGTGGCATGTGCAAATTGGAGGACCATTACCTGATCCCCAACCTGCCAATCCACTTCTTGTGCATGTTTGTTGAACTGTATCTTGGGCTGTTGCTGGGCCTTGCCCCTGCAATTGGCAGCATACAAGTGTGTGTGTGTGTATGAGGTATTTTCTGAGTTTATCCACATATTGGTCTACAGACACACGGTCCGCAGTAGGGATATGCAGGTCAAATAGCAGGTGTTCAAGTAATCTCATCTGTCTGCCAGTCATCACCTCAAAGGGTGTCAACTGGGTGGTGGCTGAGGGTGTGCCACTGATTGCCATAAGGAGTAATGGCAACAGGGAATCCCAAGTTTTGGGATTGTCCTCAATAAATTTGGAAAGCATTTGCTTAATCCATCTGTTGGCTCTTTCTACTTGACCTGAAGATTGAGGGTGGTAAGGTATGTGGAACTTCTGTTGAACTCCAGGGAACTCAAGGGATTCTTTCATCAACTCACCTGTAAAACTGGTTCCTTTGTCAGAGTCTACCTTGAGAGGTAGTCCCCACCTGGAGAAAGTTTGTTCCACCAGGATTTTGGCAGTGGTTTTAGCAGTGCATGTCTTAGTGGGGAAAGCTTTGACCCACTTAGAGAAAAGATCAGTTACCACAAGAGCATACTTGTTATTTTTGCTGGTATTGGTCAGGGAGTCAATAAAATCAATCTGTATGGCATGCCAAGGGCCAGAGTGTCTTTGTGGTAGAAGTTTGGCATTTCGCTTGGTGGGGATGGGATTGTTTTGTGCACAAATAAGACAGTTGTCTATGCACTGTTTAACATCTTTGGTGATACCAGGCCACCAGGCGGTGGTCTTAAGCCTCTGGAGGGTGTTTTCCACTCCCTGGTGTCCACCAGTGGGTGTATCATGCACTTGGTGCAAGAATTCAGACCTAAGATGTCTAGGGACCACCCACAACTTGGTGGTGGAATCATCTGGTTGGTACAAGTGCAACTTACTTTCATGCCTCTGGTAGGGATTGTGTGTAGGAAGTTTTTCTTTGGTACCCTTGTCAAGGAAGCTGAACACTTCTTTGAGCTCAGTATCAACATGTTGGGCTGCTGAAAGGTCCAAGGGGGAAAAGGTTCAGATTTCTTCCTGACTGCTGCAATGTGTACAGCTGCATTGGCCTCTGGATGGTCCATGATCTAGGTGTCCCCCCATCAGGCACCTTCCTTGGCAAGGGTATCTGCTGTGTCATTGAAGGCATGGTAGGGGTCATGAATGGAATGAGCTTTAACTTTGTGTACATAGAGTTTGTGTGCATACCTTTGCGTCAGTGTGTGTATGTTTATTACCAGTTCTTGTACTTCACTGGGCTGCCATCGGAGGAGAGGAAGGAATTATTCTGCCAGAAAGGAAGAAATTCTGTAAGAGAACAACAAACCCAGTTAGATTCTGTAAAAATGATGGTATCTTTGGTCCCATGCTGGATGAACTTGAGGGCACAGGCCACCATTGCCATCTCAGCATACTGTGAAGATGCTACACTGCAACGCTTAGAGATTTTGACAGTGTTACCATAAGGGTAAATCACCAAGATACCCATCCCTGCAATCTGTTCTCCCTGATAGTAGGAAGCTGAACTATTTGTGAAAATATGACACAAAGAGGTGTTCTCAAGAAACTGTGGCATGGCAGGGAGGAAAGAACCTGGATCTGGTAAATCATGTGGTCGCAGTGTACAGTCATGGGGTTCTCCTTGAAAAAGGAGTCCATGTGCCAGCATGGATGGCATTTTAGTTGGGTGGACCTGTATGTCTCTATCCTGGAGAAGGAGTGACCAGTGTGTCAGTCTGGTGTTAGAGACTGACCCATCCTTCACTCTGTCTGATAGCAGAAAGGTAGTTGGGGTATGGTTTGTGTTGAGGATTAGTGGGGAGTACCCAATGATATACAGAAAGTGATTGACAGCCCAGTAGGTAGCCAGAAGGTTCTTTTCACAATGGCTGTACTTCTGTTCCACTGGAGTCAAGAGCTATGATGCATATGCAATGCGTCTCAATGTACCATGTACCTTCTGAGCCAGCACTGCTGACATGGCAATGTCAGATATGGCACACTCCAGATGGAATGGTAGCACTGGATTGGGGTTGACCAGAGCTGGAGTCGAGGCCAAGGCCTGCTTCAGTGATGTCACAGCCTGGATGTGAATGGGACCCCAAGTTCAGGGAATGTCCTTTTTCTGTAGCTCATACAGAGGAGCAGCCTTCTGAGAAAAATCACAAATAAAATATCTAGAATAGTTCACCATATCTAGAAACCTTCTAAGAGTTGCCACACTGATGGGCAATGGCAAGTCTTACAATCCTTGTATCTTCTTCCAGGCAAAGCTATGGCCTTGGTCAGTTATTCTCAGGCCCAGAAAGAATACCTCTTTCTGACATAGTTGTGCTTTTACTGCGTTGCATTAGAGGCCTGCTCTATGGATAAGGGTCAATAGTTCATCCAAGAGATCCAAGTATTGTTCCTGTGTGGTACTTGCCAACAGCAGGTTGTCTACATACTGCAAGAGACACTGGGGAGTAAAGAAACCCTCACAGGTGCCCATCATGTGTAGATGAAACAGGTACGGACTGTTATGGAATCCCTGTGGTAAGCATGTCCACGTGTACTGTCTATCTTCAAAGGTGAAGGCAAACTTATATTGACTCTTAAGGGCCAATGGCAGTGACCAGAAACCATTGGAGATATCCAGGGCACTGAACCATTTTAGGTCAGGGGTCAGGAGTCCTAGTACATTGGGTACAGAGGCCACAGTTGGAGCACAACTAGGGGTGACCTGGTTCAGTTTCCTGTAGTCAATAGTAAGCATCCCGACACCTGTAGGTTTTTTCATAGGCCACTTTGGATAGTTGGCAGTAGAAACACATGTTCTGATTACCCCTTGGCTGAGGAGTGATTTTATTGTTTCCCTAAGAGAAGGCAAGGCTTCAGATGGGAAAGGATATTGCCTTTGCCTCTCGTGTGCTGGGCCTGGCACTTCGATGACAGTGTGCATTCTGCCACAGTCATGCTTGTTGATAGCAAATGCTTCCAAATGCCTTTGCAGAATGGGAAGGAGCTTTGGGAAAAGCTCATGGTTCTTGAACAAATCTATGATGTCATACTCCTTATTGTTGGCAGATATTGTTGCCACAACGTGTGAATCAGGGATCAAAATATTATGATATTGGCCCTGAATTGGTATCAATAGCATGTCAGCTAGATCCTCCACACAGCCGTGTGGTGCAAGGAAGTCAATCCCAATGATACTAGGATGATCATGCAATACCATCAGTTGGAAGGTGTGTGAGGCCTTCAGGTGTCTCAATTCTACAGGTAGTGGTAGAGAGCGGTATGCAGGTAACCTAGAACCATCTACTCCTGACATGTTGTTCCTCTGTCCAGTGGAGCAATGAGATGTATCCGGATGGTCATCATGTAATACAGACACAGCAGCACCTGTATCCAATAATACTGTAAGTAGGCGGCCCCCGACCTTGGCCTCAGTGCAGGCCTCCTGTTTGTATCCAAGATCAGCTTGTTTACAATCTGGACTGGGGCCTGTAATTGTCGATCTGTACTGGAGGGAGCATGGAGAGGTTGGGCTCCTTTGAACCACTTCACCATGTTGCACTGATGCTATATTGGGAGGTGCTTCTGGGTTCAGACCTGCATGGGCCTGATGGCCTGTACTTCTATGTATCACCTTGGCCCATTGGGGCCTGGGTTCCCAGTTGTATGGCTGCAAGTGACTAAGCATAGAACAGCATCTGCTACAGAACGCACTTGTCCCAGGAGCTCTCTGAACTTCTGATTCTCTTCAGCTATCTCCCTATACGAAGGGCCTGGTCTTTGTTGTTGTTTACCCTTATGATTCTTATGGTGCTTCTTATTCTTATGATAATTCTGGTTCCTACCCCATTGTTGTTGCTGCTGTTGTTGTTGTTGGGCGTGCTGAGGGTGTTGGTTGTCTGTGGGGAGGGGCTGTTTGTGTTGGGCCTGCCCTTCCACCATGTAGTGCATCATGACCTCTTGAGTAAGCTCCACGGCAGCTACTTTCTTGTAACTGAGCCCAGGTAACAGATGTAGAGTTGGTAAACTCTCTCGGTTTTCTGAAGGATGTCGGCAAACCTTTCCATGGTGGGATAGGTGGTTGGCTCTACCTTCTCTCTTACTGCAGGGATCATGTTCCTAAGGAACAAGGTCTTATATTCAATAAGATCTACATCCACAGCTTCTTGTGTGAGTTGTTTTCCTGCTCGGTAGGCCATCCAGAGTCTCTAGTGGTAAGTCACTGGACTTTCTTTGGCATTCTGCTTTGCAGGATATGCAAGCATCACTCCTACTACACCTGGGCTGTGTACAGAAATGAGTTCAGCTGCAACCTCATCAAAGGTGGTGTTGCCAGCCTGGTGGATGGCATCAGTGAGTTTAGCCCACAGTTCAGGCTCGATGGTCTGGCATAGAATTTGGACCTGATAGTCTACAGTGAGGCTAAGCATCTCATATTTGGAATGCACCTTTTTCAAGTGGCAGCTGAGGTTGTCAGATAGGCTCATCTGACCGATACTGTCAGCTATTTGCAGAATGAAGTAGGCCATTTGTAGGGGATTGTTGGGCCGATCAGGCTGGGGTAGGTTATCTCGGGTGCCATCAGGCTGCCCAGGCTGCGGCCTCAGTCGCGGTATGAACCATTCCTTCCTGAGTACCAGCCTCTTGCAGAAGCTGCCTAATCTGGGTTTTAAGGACCAGCTTATTTCTCTCAGAGAAAGGCACATTATCTATTGCATTCTCAATCATTGCTTCTATCTCCTGCATGTCTTCCACATTAATAATGGCTACCGGTGGTGCCATCAGGACCAGGCTTGGGCCTGCTCCCCCCTATGATGTGGGTCACCATGGTGGTGCCACCCATGACGTGTATCATGATGCCGATGATGTATGACAAGGTGTGGGTGGAGTGGGGACCCGCCATGTTGTGGATGGCTGGGTAGGGTGTCTGGGTCATAGTAGGGGTGTGACTGGGCATTGTACTGGGAGATGTCATTATCTGAGACCTCCCTTTCAGATGACATAGTGAAGGCAGGGGCTACACCCTGAATTGCCTTAACATGTCTAGCCAGAACCTCCCACTGATGGCGCAGTTTTGCCATCTTAGATTTACATTCTGCATGATTCACATTTGCAACATTCACATCCACCTCATCTTGCATTTGTTTCTGCATACTCTATGAGCGTTGTTCAATTCGTGATTGTCCCTAGTAACCACTTCTAAGTTATTATGTACGTGGTTTATCTCGTCCTGTAGCTCTCCCACCTCCTTACTCAACTGTTCATTTGCTGTACTTAACAAGTCATTCATATTCAAAGCCTGCCCCTTATCCTGTCTCAAACTTTCACATTCCTGCTTCAACATACAAATTTCTTGCTCTCCAGCCTATGCAGAATGATGCAAAAGTGAATCCTTTTCATTGTGCAGTGTTTGAAGTTCAGACTCCAAATTCTGCTGCAGTCAAGCACATTCTGTTTCCTGCAAACCTATCTCTTGCTTAAGAGACGAAATCTGCAGGTCAAAGGTTCGAAACCTCACTTTGGAGACTTCCAGAGCAGCATAGAGAGCTGTGACCAACAGCCCTTTGGCATGACGCTTATTGGCTGTTTGTCTCGTCTCACAGTACTAGGTTAAAATCCCCAGTATAGGGTTTTCGGATTGACTTGCATTCTGTGTGAAGTCAGACCACCTTCCATGGGAAGCAAGGAAGTTTGAGACATCGAGTCTCAGTTCTGCGCAGATATTTGATACAGTGGCCATTGTGAGGGAGGGAACGAAAAATCAAACTGTGAAAAAGGAGCCGCACTGTGTATCGATCCACAACAGGAACACTTTACACACAGTCGGGCTACTGTATACTCTGTAGGTTTGCAATTCAAAGCTGCTGGGGAGCGGGTCGAGTCGGCATCGACCGACCACACCCAAGAAAAGTAGCCAGACTTTGCAAGTGACTACAAAGTGGTCAGAAAATGGGAGCGGTGGTGCGGGAATGCACACCTACAGTCCCCATTGGGGAGGGAATGGTTGTAAGCAACAAGTGAAGTCTTGTAAACAGCAAATATTCCTACACATGGTTGCCAATTGTCAGGAGGTCTAAGCCTCACTCTCAGGTTCTTGGCAATTTTGGGAATGCAAGAAATCACAGACACATTGCACAAGAGTAATAAACTTGTTTATTACTACAAAAGGGATAAATCACAGTTGCCCTAAGCAGTTCTTACCAATACGAACTGGGAGCCAATGCTAAGCATTCCCTATACCTTGAGGTTTCTTTGTGTCTCTTGGGGTCTCTGAGGTATAAGACTCAGTGTCTCACATTATATACCTATGATAATTTCTATGGTTACTGTACGATAGAAACATTTCTAGTTACAGAGATGAGCCCTATTGGCTAAATTAGAGGTGGTTCTAGGGTCCAAGATAACATTATACAATTTTTTAGTAGTCATCACTTTGTGAAACAAAAGAGTACAGTTCTTACACAAATCAGTGTAGTAGTACAAATCACCAAAAGGTGGCAATGCTGACTTACATAGCATAATCATTACAAGGACACAGATGTCCTAACATCTTGTAAGTAAGAAATAATGCACTGGAGCATCTTACAAAATGACCCAGAAACAAGTCAGATATTTAGAAATAAGCCATTTGTGACATCAAAGAAAACACCTAACATGAGAGACAAACTAGTCAAAGCAGTGCACATTTGTGTAGAGAACCATAGTGTGGACAGCTTCTGTTTGGTCCACTTAAGAATGGCATGTTCTCATACAACAAGTGTATTGCATGTGGTAACACATCGAAAAAAGAGCAGTTTAGACATCCATATACGGGAGAGATATATAACATAAGGCAGCACATAGATTGCAATGCAGCAAGGGTAATCTATGTACTGCAATGTCCGTGCGACAAACTGTATGTAGGTCAAACATCTAGAGAACTGAAAAAACTGTATATACGAACATAAAAGCAGAATTAGGTCCAAAGATGAAGGCTCTTCAATAACCAGATACTTCGATGAGAGGGGTCATTTAGTCATGCAACTAAGATTTTGGGGACTTGAGAAAGTTCAGAAACCAGAAAGAGGAGGTGACTACCAGAGAATATTTGAGAGAAGGGGAGACAAGATGGATTTATGAGCTGGGCACATACTATAAAGAATGGAACTTGAATGAGGAAATCAAATGTCAGGCATGCTGGTAAAATTTCTGTCTTTATACCACTTTAAACAAGCGCATAAAAATAAAAAGTAAAAATAATAAGTTCTAACCAGATAAAAATTAACTTTATTTGACCACACAACAGTTAACATACTCAGAATGAACTAAGAATTGATACATTTCACCAGCATGATCTACCAAGATGTTAGATAGGAAAGATTGTTAAATAATGTCCCTCTTCCCCAACTCATGTTCCCCATTAATCCATCTGTAGAAATGGGATATCAAATTTGAGCAGCACAACTTCATTGGTTAACTCTAATGGAGACATTAAATAACTCTCGCTAACACTGAAAACTCCGTAGAGAATAGTGACAAGTTTAAAAATGTAGTGCTTGTGCCTTTAAATACCCATGTGAAAAGAGTATTTCCCAGCAAGGTAGTTGCTAGGCAACAATGCTCTTAGAGTCAGCTAATGACATCATAGTGCTCTCCACGCGGGTATAAGAGGAAGTAGGCCAACGCCAGCCTCTTGCTGCCACTTGAACATTTAGAAGCAACTCAGTCGCTAACCTCAAGTAAGCAACATTCTTTATGCATTTAAAACTGGCTTTACATTTAAAAACAGTACTGTTTGCTCACTATGTCTTTGTTGGAAACAGGAGAGGCCTAAAACTGAAGGAAGTTTTCACATATAAAAGTTTAGTGACTAGAACTACATTTAATAAGTAAATGCAAACTTACTAAGCATTTGTAAAAGTCACCAGACGTTGTAATTAAATGCAAGAAAACACAGCACAGACAGTAAAAGAAGGTGACAAGACTTTCTATAGATATATTAGTGAAAGGAGAAAGTCCAGAGGGGGTATTGCTATGATCAAAGGAGATAAGGGTGTGTGTGAGGAGGAGGACCATGTAAAAGCATCTATCCTAAATAGATACTTCTGCTCAGTATTTATGGAAGAGAAGGTAGGGCAGGGACCACAGCTCAGCACCATGGACACAGAGGGAGGGAGGGAGGTGCGCACTAGTCCCTTCACAAAAGAAAGTGTCCTACAAGAGCTCGATAAGCTCAGGGTGGACAAGGCAATGGGACCTGATGGCATACATCCCAGGGTACTAAAGGAGCTAAGGGTGGAACTAGCAGAGCCATTATCAGAACTGTTTAGTGAGTCTCTGAGCATAGGAGAGGTTCCAGAAGACTGGAGAAGGGCTCATGTGATCCCGCTCCACAAGAGTGGTAGCAGGGGGGATTAAGGGAACTACAGACCAGTCAGTCTTACCTCAGTAGTGGGCAAGGTTATGGAGGCACTCCTTAAGGAAAGGATAGTGCAACACCTGGAATCCATAGGAGCACAGGATCCAAGACATAATGGGTTTACAAAGGAAGGTCCTGTCAAACTAATCTCTAGATTTCTTTGACTGGGTAACCAGAGTGGTGGACCAAGGGAAGCAGTTGATGTTGCCTACCTTGACTTCAGCAAAGCTTGATACTGTTCCATAGAAGATTGATTAATAAGCTGTAGGCCTGGGTGGCTCGGAAGTTGGTCAACTGGGTGGCAAACTGGTTGATGGGCAGAAACAGAGAGTGGTGGCAAATGGTATACAGTCAGAAGAGAGGCAAGTCACAAGTGGGGTACCCTGGGATCAGTCTCTGGGCCAGTCCTCTTCAATATCTTCATCAGTGACATTGCAGATGGACTGGAGGGTAAGGTTTGTCTGTTTGCAGATGACACCAAGATCTGCAACAGAGCAGATGATCCAGATGGGGTGGGCAGAATGAGAAGAGATCTGGATAAACTAGCAAAATGGTCAGAAGTGTGGCAACTGGGGTTTAATGCAAAGAAGTGGAAGATCATGCACACAGGGAAGAGAAACGCTGAAGCCACCTGTGGTCTGGGAGGGTAGTTGCTGGCAGTCACAAGGGAAGAAAGAAATTTGGGCATCATCATCACTGATAACCTGAAATCATCCAAGCAGACCACTAAAGCAGTAGGTAAAGCTAGGGGGATGTTAGGCTGTATTAGTAGGGGTATCACAAGTCAGAAGAGGGAGGTAATAATCCCTCTTTACAAGACACTGGTTAGACCCCATCTGGAGTACTGTGTGCAGTACTGGAGGCCACACCTTCACAAGGACATTAACCAAATTGAGGCAGTTCAGAGAAGGGCAACCAAAATGGTGCAGGGACTGCATCAGAAAACATATGAGGACAGATTAACGGAGCTCAATATGTATACCCTAGAGCAAAGGAGGAAGAGTGGTGATATGATCGAAAGATTCAAACACCTTAAGGGCATTAACAAAGTGAAAGAGTCTAACATGTTACAATATAGGAAAAATAGCAGGACACAGCATGAGATTAGAGGGAGGCTAATTAAGGGGTAATGTGAGGAAGTTCTTTTTCACAGAAAGGATGGTGGATGCATGGCATGGCCTACCTCAGGAAGTGGTGGATATGAATACAGTGCAGGGCTTCAAACAGGCATGGGATAAGCATAAGGAAGCAATACACTAACTTGTTTTTTCTCTTTTAGATATTTCCTGAAGAAGACCTAAGGTCGAAACGTAGATTTTTAACTCTATTTCCTATTTTCAGCGTGCATTTAATATAACCGTTTTGTTTTGCTTTTAGACCACATGCTGACGCAGCACCTTGTTTTTGTTTTTTACAATACTTATAAGTATGTATAGACAGGCCATTGACAGAGCAAAGGCCGATGGCACATTTATAAGGTAGAAAAAGAAATGGGCAGACTGGATGGGCCTTGTGGTCCTTATCTGCCATCAGTTTCTCTGTTTCTATGTAACATGTGTTTTCTAGGTTGAAACAAGAGAGCAGCAACAATTTTGAGCATGTCCTCTTGTTGAAAAATAGGAGTGGCAGCAGATTGAACCACATTATTTAAGTAAAGGTGTATTAATTAGTACATTTGGGAAACATTTTAAATGTCTAAAACATTGTAAACTAAACATGAGTTCATATATATTTCCCAGGTGGATTTATTTGAGCAGCAGAAACTAAAAGTGTGCCTTTGGAGAGCATAACAACAGTGTAACAAGCGAATATGAACTAATTCAAACGCTGGGAGTATTTGCATCCATAATAACAGTACATAATATTAAAAAGGTTGTGATTCTATAACAGATGTTTTTATGGAAATGGATGAAATCCAGATTTATACCTTAGTTCGATAGATAATTAATTTGTAGAAGTTCATTTAAAGAGACAATTACCCTATATGTTAAATTAATTTAATTTAAATAAGCCACTGTTATTATGGTCATAACATTTGTATCTATTGTATGATAGTCATTTGATTGTCAACAAATGGAGGCAGGCAAAGGCCAGTTAATGAGCTGGTAGCCAGTTTGCTAGTTTTAAAATTAGTATGGCACAAATGATATCACACTGTAATGAGACACAAGAACATTGTAAAATAGATGCTTGGTGATGATAACACTTTTTTGGCACAAGTCAATCTTTTTGGTGGTGGTACTCACAAAGGCAATTAAGACTGATACAGAAGTGAAAATTGTGTTAAATATATGTAGTAAATTTTATATTTTTATATTTGTTCAACAGTACCCCAGAAGAAGCCAGAGGGTGGCGAAACATTGGGGTACAGATGAAAATACTTTAAAAATAAAAAAGAAAAGGATACTAAGAATGTTTCAGCATATGTTTTTTTTTTACCAGAGATGGTGTACCTTTACTTGACTCAAGAGGGAGTGCCTACTATACCATGACCTGAAAGGTCAGGTATGGAACACTGAGCATCTCATTCCGGTAAGTAATGAACTGCAATTCAATGTAGTATAAATAATGTGTTATTTAATTACTGAACAAAACTGCATGTACTGTAATTTTGGTCAAGAAACCTTGTGCTGTAGTTAATGAAGTGCTTCCTGTGCATTGAGAAATGCTATTTAGTAGAGTTGTGCAGAATATAAAATTCCATCTTCAGAATGCCTGTGGAATGACCATTCTGATTCCATGGAATTCTGCAGAATTTTCATGAAAATGCCATGGAATTTAGCAAAATTTAAAACATCTGTTATTTCACTATAATTTAAAAAGTTAATGTCCAAATACCACTAAATTTGGAACACATAAGTAGTACCTAATAGCACACAACTGTGTACCACATTTCCGAGTGTACATCAAAAGGGGGCAGAGTTATGGGTTGCCAAACATTCAGTCAAAATTACATTTTCAGTTATTTTGAGATAATTTTAACATTTCTTCTCCAAATTTCTCCACAATATCTGGATTTAGAGAAGCACATAGAGTGCATATATGCACCTTGTTTTAAGTCTCAAGCTTTAATGGGAGCTGAGTTATAGGTGGTCAAATATTTTGCCAAAATTTGGATTTCTGTAATTTTAGTATAACTTTGATAGTATTCATTGAAATATTACAAAAATTGCCAGGTATTCAGGTTAGCACTACATTTGTATATGCACATAGTTTCAGATTTCTAGCTTTAAATGGGATTGCATTATAACCTGCTAAACATGTTGCCAAAATTTAAATTTTGGTTAGTTCCTTCTAATTTTAAAACTACATATCCAAATTGAACCAGAGTTGAAACATTTAAACTACTATACCACATGGTCATTTCTGAAAAAAATCATATTTTCAGCTTTAAATGGGATTAAATGAAAAGTAGACAAACTTTCACAACATTTAAAAATGTAATTTTGCAAGAATGTAAACTACAAATTTATAAACCCCCGAAACTTTAAAACTAGAAAGTGCAATACCATTACATTTGACAGGTTCATATTCCTTACAAGAGGACTGTGAGTGCCAATTTCATTAATTGCTTGCTGTGAGAAATTGCAAAATAACATCTCTACTTAAAGTCAGATCTCATGAGTCTTTGTGAAAATTGTAGCATTTCATGAAAAATTCCATAAAAGATGACTTTTCAAATTTCACTCAGCCTTATCTGGGGGGTTCTAATTAAAGGATAGGGGTAAGAGGCAGGTAGTGCAGAGGGTCACCAGGTTCAGGAGTTAGATGCACAGTTTCACCAAGAAATGGACAGCTGAGCTGGGTAGCACAACAGTGGTTGACCCCCAGGTTGGAGCAAGAAAACACAGAGTGTCAACAGTTCCAACCTGAATGCAGGATATTTAAGGATCACATCCAGTAAATGTATGATCCAGGGAGCCTGATGTACATGCAAGTCTAGGACTTAGAGGTACTCAAAAACATGTAGTGGGGAAAACAATGTCTTAGGCAGCAGAAAGAAAGAATTCTGACTATTCCAACAGGTAGGTTGATGGGAAAGGGAGCAGGTGACTCTTAAGGAAGTTTGTCACTGTAAAGAACAAAGTGGATATCAGTGGGATCAGTAGTTCTACTGAGTCAATCTGACTATGCCAAAACAGAAAAGGGGGGATAGTCACCCAGTGAGGAACAGCAGGACCACAAAAAGTGCAGCCCAGCCTATCAAATGAAGTAGTGATACGTGCATTGTTAATGTTAAATTCCACACAAAAAAATTCTGGATGCTTCATCTACAGAATATGCTATCATAAATATGTGACAAAATGTTACTAATCTTTTTTTTTCTTCTGCAAAATTAAAACTGCCTAACCAATTTATCCAGTTGTGTTAGACACCAGGATACATGGACTATGGATATGCATGTCAAATGTTAACTCTATGCATGCAAGAGCAGAGAAGTTACAAACATTCAAATTTTTTAGACTGTAGTTTTCAGAAGTTTTGCAAATATTTAAATAGTAAAGTTTTGAACCCCTGTAACTTAAAAATCTCTTATCTAATTCACTCCATATTTAGATTATTCTGTAAGCATTACAAAAAGGGTACCTATACTAATTTATACATGTCTAGCTCTAAAGGTGCCTGAGCTATATGTAGATGAAATTTCCTGAAAAAAATATAAAATGACAGATTTTGAGTACATACAATTTTGAGATGATGCATCATATTGTCATGAAATCTGGCACATTGTTAGAACACCTATCATAAAGAAATCATGCCAAATTTAAGATCCCTGACCTAAAAGACGGTTAAGGTATATGCCGATAAACAATTTTCATGAAATTTCACACCAACAATAAAATGACAACATTCAAGCCCCTATAATTTTGAGACTATCCCACCAAATTACATTGACATATTTATGGCCATTGTTCCAAAGGGTGTACATTCCAAATTTCAGACCTTTAGCTTGAACAGTTATTGAGTTATAACCAAATTACTACATTTTTAAAATTCTGCAAAATTTCAGCAAAATTCCACGGATTCAGAATTTTCCTATTCTGCACAGCTCTATTATTTACTATATGCAAAGTTAATATTATCATCTTATATTTGCTATATTGTGTAATTAAAATAGATAAGTACTTTAATGTCCATCAACATTAGCTATTGTAAATTATTTCTTATTTAATACAGTAAATTACTGGTGGTCTTTTTTGACAGTTTCTGATTTTATTTCTCATTAACTTCAGGCCAAAGCTGGGGAGAAGGTGAAGAAAAGCATCTTCACTAAGCAGCAGGATGAGTCCACTGCTGCCTCCATGGATGGAGGCATCAGACTGACACAGTTCACATCCCTGCAGAATTTGTCCTAGCTGGTCTAGACCATTATGAGGACTGGGTGTCAGGACATATGCGCACAGTGTACAGTAACTAAAGTACCGTTCATAATTTCTTTATAATAATCATTTTCCCCTTTTTCCTATATGGAAACTGTGGCATGATTTGTCGTAATAAAGGAGTGTTTATTATGGCAAACACACGCACGGTTTCTCCTCACTCTACACATACACCTGCAGCAGTTCCTCGATTCCCGATCGCTCTCTGCTAGCATTCTCACTGAAACCTGACTGCCTGTGGAAGTCAGCAGTAAGTTATTTTTTCCCCAAACTGTTCACAGAACATTTACCTAGACAGAAAAAAAACATTTTAAAACAGCGGGGGTTACACATTTTGGAACCGTCTGAAAACTAAAATGGACCGCGACTGCACTGGAGTCACTGTAATTGCTGAGGCAAAAAAGGGAAACTCAGTAGTTATATAAAATAAAATATGTGGTGGTGTATGTAAACTTGAAGTTTACACACCCCCTCATTGTTAGATGCTTGAATAAACCACTCGCGCTTCACTCTTGGAGTTTATGTAGCATCTAACACCTCGGGGGGGGGGTGTAAACTTCTTGTTACATACACCACCCCATACTTTATTCTATATATATTTTCAGGTTTACTTAGTATAAGTTTATAATTGATAGTGGATTTTAATAGATTACTGATTATGAATCTGTTCTGTTCCCACATATGTCCAGCAACATCTTTTTAGGCAGTCACATTTTACTTATGGCACACTAGATTTTAAGTATGATTCCAGCACATGTTAGGCACAGTGCATTCAGGTAGTCACATTTTACTATGGTGCACTAGAATTTAAGTATCTCCCTTGTTCAGCACCTGAGATTCAGGATGTCATGTTTTAATGTTAAAGAGCAGAGGTCCAATATTCAAATACGTGTAAAGTGGAGCACCAAAATTTGCGCTGCACCTTGCGCTTGCCCAGGTGCCCAAATATGCTATATTCAGTCAAATAGTGCACTGGTGCTATTCGACTGAATATAGGGCTATGTCAACCCAGAACTAAGCCACTTAGTACTGCCCTGACAGGGCTCCTGAAGTACACCATCAGAATGACTAGTGCTGGAGTGCTATTTGTAATATTCAAAGTGACCTATGCAAATGAGCCCATTGGGCATGAAAGGTGTTAAGAGTCCATTTGCATGCCCATTATGAGCTCATTTGCATTGTTAGTGAGGCAGGTTAGCGAAGTACCACCCCCCAACTGCCTAGTCCCAGGCATGTGTGTGTGTATATATATATATATATATATATATATTTATATATATCTCTAGTGCTAGTGGTACCCCCCTCCAATTGACAGCCCACCATATATAATATTATCCCTGGTGGTAGTGGTGTCCCCCCTTCAATCGCTAGCCTCACCATATCATAGTATCCCTGGTGATAGTGGTGTCCCCCTTTGATCGTGAGCCCCACCATATATTGTAACATCCCTAATGGTAGTGGTGTTCCACCTCGATCGCCAGCCCTGTCATATAGCATAACATCCCTGGTGGTAGTGGTGTCCTCCCCCCCGATTGCCAGCCTGGCAGTTCAAAAAAACCTCTCTGACATCCAGTGGTCCCCCCCTGCAGCACTGGGTATACCTCCCCACACTCACTGTAGCATTATCTGCACTGCCATTGGAGCATACGGTGAGTGACAAAACCCTCTTCACATCTTCTCGGCCAGCCATCATATGTACAGACAGGCAGTTCACCTCTTATTTGTAGAACAGGGTGACACACCTTGCCCTATAAATGAGAGGCATGCTCCCTGCTTGTACATACAGCAACTTGCTGAGGAGTTGCAGGGAGGGCTGTGCCAGATGCCATATGCTCCCTCTGCACCATGGATAATGCTATTGTGAGTGTGGGGGTATGCCCGGTGCCATGGGGGAAACCACTGGATGCCAGGAAGGTTTTTTTTTCACTTTCAGGCTGGCAATCAAAAGGGGGGGACACCACTACCACCAGGGATGTTATGATATACTGCAGGGCTGGTGATCGAAGGGGGGACACCAGTATCACCAGGGATGCTACTATATACAGCGGGGCTGGTGATTGGAGGGGGGACACCACCACCACCACTAGGGATGTTATGATATATGGCAGGGCTGGCAATCGAAGGGGGGGACACCAGTGCCACCAGGGATGATGCAATATAAGGTGGAGTTAGTGATCGGAGGGGAACACCACTACCACCATGTATAATACTGTATACGGTGAAGCTGGTGACCAGAGGGGGGGATACCACTACCACCATGGACATTTTAGCTTACATAATGGGCCAGCAATCAGTGGAGGATGCCAGGGACCACAGGGGGCAATTGTGCTCCCCCTGCAGCCAACCAACTCAGTGGCTGCATTACCTCTGGCAGCCACTAAGGTTGCCCAGAGTTAAGTCAGGGTTATGTTCAGTGGTATTTGTGCTGCACAAAAGAACTGCGCTAAGCCCTTTTGTGCAGCACAGTGACACTGGATATGGGGTAGCATGCATATTCATGGACACGCCCCTTCCCTTGCCTGCATTCATACATTATGTTTTGCGCAGGTGCTAACCCTCTTTGCCCTCACAACTACCCCCATTGAATATGGGGCTCCAGCGCAAACCCTGGTTTGTGTGGGCCAAGACCCTTTAGCACCCACACAAACATCTTAATATCAGGCCCCAGATGTTTATTTCTAATAAACAGACAACTGACTATTTTATTTAATGTACAGTATTTCGATGTTTTAATAATTATCTTCTATTTTCTTTTTTTTCCATAAAGCGTTTTCTACCTGCAGTTAGACAAGCTGCTCTTCAGCACTGTCCTTGTGTCCTGCAGCTGGCTGTCCACCACTACCGAGTTCCTGTAACACTCCCCTGTGGATTTTCCTCCTGCGGTGGGGCAAGGAAAGGGAGGGCCATCCTCTCCCCAGACACACATATCCAGATGTCTCCAGTCCTTGGCTAGCAAAGTGGGCTGCAAGGAGATGGGCAGGGCTTCATGCAGCCCATCCTCACATTTTCCATTTTTTTACCCTTGCGTGTGGAGGCATGTGTGCTTCTTAGAAGTCCTGCAGCTCCCTCACTTTGTGTGTCACTCTTGGCCCTTCCTACCACCAGACCTCTACCTGGTGGCAGTCATGTGGTGGAGCTGGCAGCCACCCTTCCCTGGGAAAGGACAACAATCCTCTCCCATCCCAGCTGACCCCAGTGACTCAAGTCCATTCCTGAACCCTGGTCACTGGTGTGGAAAAAGGTAAGGCATGGACAGATCCTCAGCCCTCTACACCACCGGCCTAGCCTATTACATTCTACTTTTATAATAATCTATTTGTGTAGTAAAAAAAAGTGTCTTTTTACCTTTGCTTTTCGGACTGCTAGTAAAAAAGAATGACCTAAATAGAATTTCGGTTTTGTGATGTCAGAAACTGCCAGCTACTTAAGAGCCCTAAGTATTTGAGTGAGAAACTAAATATATTTTTCTATTTTTTTCAAACACAACAGATACTTTATTCAGAAACAAAATTTGCCTTTTATGTGGTTGTACTATTGTGGTACATCTGTATGAATCTAATATTTTTTAATAGTAATTGGCTTCTCTTTTCATCTTCCCATACACAATCTGGTTATGCAGAAAATGTTGCTTGATAAATTATAATGAAAGATCACAGGTTATCAAACATCACATATTTCAATTGAATATATATTTGGGCGGTACTGTAGAAAGTGTTATTCCTCTATAAAAATCTGAAAACAGGTTTGCAGTTTCCCATTGAAATGCACTGCTAGCCTTGCCAGTCAAACTTGCCTGAATTCATAATACAGAATTCCATTGGATTCTTTTATTACTAGAAGCTGTCAAAATACAAATTAAATTCCCACACTAGTCTATTGGTTGAGGTCATGAGAAAAGCCGCTACTGGTTGTTCCCAAATGTACCACCAAAATGGTGTGCAGGCATTCACCATACTTTCACCTAAGCTTTGGAACTTTCTACCCATTTCACTTACATGCTCAGAGTCCCATTGGTCTTTTAAGACAGAGCTTTGCAAGTTCCTTGTGTGTACAGATAAATGTACATGCAGCAATTTAGCAAAATAATCTCATCCATCAGTGTGTCTCTTCTTCCTCCTCACTATCCTGGGCACTTACTTGGCTATTTTTTCTTCACTCACTCACAGCTGTTTTCCCTAATTGTTTTAAGTTGTGTACTGTACTGGATCTTGTTGTATTTTGCACTTGTACAATTGTGGACTTATCTAATTGTGTTGTATTTTGCTCAATTAGTCTAATACTGTCTGAATTATTCCACGCCTGTAACTCTCCCATCTCGTGCCTGAAAATAGGCTTGCTTGTCTAGCTCACCTACATAGTCAACACAAACTAAATAAATAAAATGATGAAAAGGTAATTAAAGAAATAAATAAAAGCAAGCAAAATAATGACAGTGGCATCTAAAGCCCAAATCTTCATTCTTTAAGACATACATCCTTACTAAGCACTTGCTCTTTAAAGGACCATTCATTGAGTTAAATTAATTTTTATTAAATCCTTAGCATGTATTGTATTAACCTACTGTATATGTATTGCACTGTACATGCAGTATGCTGCATGCACAACTGAGCTATTTTTTTGGTCTCTTGGAGGAGGAGATTAGAATCACGGCCTTACAGCTGGTGGAGGGGAAGATACAGAAGCATTTAGGTAGGTTGCAACCAACAGAACCCCACTTAAACAGGTTACCACATACATTCCAGATGAACTGCAAATCTAGGAGTCCACAGATGATCCAGCAATCAAGGACCTGCCAAGACGACCAATCAGCCAAGGACCCCACCAGATCAACAAGCAACCAAGGTCCCACCAGATGCAGAACCAAACAAGGACACCCAGGGCAAGAACAGCGGGGACCCTGGAGGAGCTGGAATGCCTTGTCCACCATCGCAGAACATTATGGCTGCAGAATAGAAGACTGTGGACTTACAGTAGATAACAGACTTTCATTTAAAGACTTTATTACAAAGTACTACTTCTGAACTCTTGAACTCTTGACTGCGAATCATGGTATGCAAAGTTACAGTATAGGGGTTGTCCACTGACATATTTCAATACAGTACCTTGCACCATTCTAATTTTGAGGCACTGAGGTAGGGGGTCGGTACAGTATTTGGTGGCCCAATTCCATAACGCATGACACAACTCATGGGTGTATACGAGTTGCACCATGAGCTGCTATACTAGGGACCATGCACCCTATTCCAGGACAGGCAGGGTCCCCGGCACCTATGACCTGAACTTGTGGCAGCCGCAGGGTTGTGCCACGGGAATGGCACAATGGACCTGGTTGCTGCAAGCTGGAGACCATAAGAAACAGCTCCCCCCAAGCTCCCCCTGCCCCAAAACATGCTTGCAATCTCCTGGGCACCATGGGGGGTAGGCAGTGTGTCACAGGTGAATGGGGCACCCCATAAAATGGCCCGAGTAGCACCCAGACTTGCAGGGGGGCTGCACTGTGTTGGGAGGTCTGAGGGGCATGGCTGTCTGCATGTTGCAGCACTGTAGAGTGGGCAACCATCGGTTTGCCAGGATGGATGCTCCTTAGACTAGCTAATTGCTGGTCTAACCCCACAGTGCTGCAGTGAGACTTGGAATACCATAAGGAGGTTATGGCAGCTGCCCTTTCAGAATAGGGCACAGTTGTTGCCGTAACCCCCTCTTCCACCATGTTGTAGGGGCTGCAGCTGGTGGAAGTCTGCTTGGGTGCAGGCCACCCGTGCCATGGTGCAGGCCACTTCCTGGAATACCAAATGGTGTAATGCATGTCGCAAAGGGCAAATTGTGCCATTGGGTTTTGCACAAGTCACCTTACAACAGGCATAATCTGTTTTGGAATTGGGCCCTGGGTGTCTGAGGGTGTTCAGATAGTAGAGAGAAAGATAGAGAGAGAGAGTGTGTGTGTGTGTGTGTGTGTGTGTGTGTGTGTGTGTGTGTCTGAGGGCTCTGGATGTGACAGTGTGTGGGAGTGTGGGCTGTGAAGTGGGACAGTAGTTTGCTGCACTACTGTAGCTAATTTACATGCTCTAGGGGACAGTATTTTGGCTATCTGAGGCTTCTAGGGTCTTAGAGAGAGAGAGTGTATGTGTGTGTGTGTGTGCATGTGTGTGTGTGTGACTCTGGGTGGGACAATGTGTGAAATTCTAATGGTTCTGAGGTGGAACAGTGTGTGAGTGTCTGAGGGCTCTGGGTTAGGACAGTGTTTGGGCATCTGAGAGCTCTGGGGTGGGACAGTGTGTGGGGTCTAAGGGCTCTGTGGAAAGACAGTGTGTGGGTGTCTGAGGGATCTGGGTTGGTACTGCATGCTGGTGTCTAATGGGGAAATGCATGGCAGCTGCATTAAACCATGCATGGTGGTGGCAACAACCAATGTCATGGTGTACTGTGCTTGTATAGTAGTACAGTATTTATTGTGCCAGTTGTGAAAAAAAATAAGGTCCTGGTGTATGCATTTTTTGGGTCTGCACCCCTGACTATAAAGTATTTTATTCAGCCTTCTATCTTGTTGAATGTAACAGGATTAAAAAGGAAAAATGTAAATGAAGTATTGTACCTGTACATAAAGGACAGCTTCTGGGCCTTCTATTGGGTATAACGGGGCCTCCTGCTGTCCAATGAAAAAGAAAAAGTCCAGTACCTGTACAAAAGTAGCTGGTACCCCCCTGGATTCCCCCCATGGTGGGTCAGGAAGGAGAAGGCTGTCCTCCCCACATATTGTCCCAATCCAGTGCTCTCGACAGGTCATTCCAGTAATGTGGCAGGTGGAAGTGCAGTGTGTGGGCATCATATGTCCCCATCATGCCATCCATTTTCCTCCTTTTTTCCCCCACCTTTACCCTCCACTGTGGCATTCTTAGGTAACACATGCATTTGAAGGCACACATGCATCCCAAGACCATGGCTGCCCCCTCTCTTGACTGACATCTGCTGCTTAGAGCTCCCATGGACTACCACCTGGCCTTCATCTGGTGGCAAACAAGAGCCCAGATGGTGAACCACCCCAATCCAGAACATAAGAGCTTCCAGCCAGCCTTCTCCCAGCCCTCCCCTTTCAGCTGCCCATGGGACTTGTGCTCATTCCTGAACATGGGTCACCGGCATGGCAGGAGGTTAAATGTTCCATACCACTGGGTCAGCTATGTGTAAAGTGGTTTTTGAGGGTAATTTTTGGGTGGCATCTGTGAAGGAAAAAAAAGGTAACTGTCTCCAGGCTGCCAATGCCTTTGCTTAACTAGCTCCACACAAAAGAAGTTGTAACTTTTGAATTACTTGTGAAAGTAAGAAATTTAGTATACCGTATACACTCAGGTATAAGCCTAGATTTTTTTACCAATCCTATGTTTCAATTTAGTGGGTCTCAGCTTATACACAGGTCAGTAAATAATCAATAATCAAGCTAGCCTAAGTTGGTTTTCTTACTACCCAATTAAGCCCTATAATATCCCCCCAATGAGATTTCTTGAAATCTCATTCCAAAATGAGCATCAAATGAAAACTTAGCTCGTATGATGCAGTGTTCAAGCTGCGTGTTGTGGAGTATGCAGAGTCCTCAAACAACTCAGCCACAGCATGGCATTATAGTATAAATGAAAAACAGGTACGCAGGATGACACCCTATATGAAGACGGCAATGGTGACACTGAGGTGGCCCATGGCGAGCAACAGGATGATTACTCAGACATCATGACAACGAACATTACGACCGATGAGTTCCTCACAGAGAATCTGCACTCACTCGGGATTTCAGATGAGGAAGATGAAGTGGATGAGGGATTTTTATGTATTTCTTGATCATTATGACTTCCATATTAATAATTTTGATATAGGCTTATATGCAGGTCAGTGTATTTTGTTAGAAAAAACTGGTCCATTTGGTAGGGGGGTCGGCTTATACGCAGGTTGGCTTATCCATGAGTATATAAGGTACATATTCCTTAGGATGTTCCATTAAAGCCCAAGTGCCCAGGTTTGTAAAAAAAAGTGTAAAATGGTTTCATAGGGTAATTTCTGGGTAATGTCTGTGAAGGAAAAAAGTAAACTGTCTACAAGCTGTAAAAGCCTTTTCTTCACTAACACCAAACAAGAGCAGGTATAACTTTTGAATTTCTTGTGGTATACACTTGAAATTCAGTTTGCATATTCCCCAAGGTGTCCCCTGAAGGCCCTCAAGTGCCCAGTTTCTAAATAAAGTGTAAAGTGGTTTTCAAGCGTAATTTCTATGTGTTGTCAGTGAAGGGAAAAAAGGTAAATGGACTCCAGAATGCCAATGCCTTTGCTTCGTTAGCACTACACAGTAAAAGTTCTAACTTTTGAATTTATTGTGGTATAAACTTGTGGTTCAGTATTCACATTCCCCAAGATGTCCCTCAATGTTCCTCAAAAGCACAGGTTTCCATTAAATGTTTAAAGTGGTTTTAAGGGTAATGTCTGCGTGGTGTCTGTGAAGGAGAAAAAGGCATTCTGTCTCCAGGCTGTCAATGCCTTTGCTTCACTAACACCACACAGAAGTTACAACTTTTTAATTACTTGTTGTAAAAACATGACATTTAGTATACATGTTCCGCAAGGTGTCTCTAGAAGCCCCCGGCCTGCACCCAAGTGTGCAGGTTTCTAAATAAAGTGTAAAGTGTTTTTTGAGGCTAATTCTGAGTGGTGTCTGTGAAGGAAAAAAGGTATTCTGTCTCCAGGTCACCAATGCAGTTACTTCACTAGCATTACATAGAAGAAGTTATAAAGTATGTATTTCTTGTGGTATAAGCTTGACATTCAGTATACACATTCCCCAAGTTGTCCCTGAAGAACCCCCCCCCCGTACTCAGGTTTCTAACAAAAGTGTGAAGTGGTTTTTGAGGGTAATTTCAGGTTGGTGTCCATGAGGGAAAAAAGGTAAACTGTCTCCAGGCTGCCAATGCCTTTGCTTGTCTCGCATCACACAGCAGAAGTTATAACTTTTCAATTTCTTGTTGTAAAAACAAGCAATTAAATATGAATATTCCCTAAGGTGTCTTCTGAAGACCCCAAAGTGTCCAGGTTTTAACAAACGTGCAATGCAGTTTTCAAAGGTAATTTCTGGTTGGTGTCTATCAAGGAAAAAAAAAGTAATTTGTCTCCAGGCTATCAATGCCTTTGCTTCACTAGCACCACACAGAAGAAGTTATAACTTTTGAATTTCTTGTGGTGTAAACTTGAAATCCAGTGTGCATATTCCCCAAGGTGTTCCCTGAAGCCCACCAAATGCCCATATTCCTAAAAAAGTATAAAGTGGTTTTTGGAGGATAATTTCTGTGTGGTGTCTGGTAAGCAGAGGGCTGCTCAAAAGTTTGATTTCCATCTTGAATGTCTGATAAGAGGGCCTGCTTTCACTTCACTAACTCTGTACAAAAGCAGACATAACGTCTACATTTCTTGTGGTATAAACTTGAAATTCAGTATGCATATTCCCCAAGGTGTCCCCTGAAGCCTGCAAATGGTCCAAGTTTCTGTAAAGTAGTTTTAGAGGGTAGTTTCTGTATGGTATCAGGGAGGCCGAGGGCAGCTCAAAAGTCTGATTTCCACCTCGGATATCTGATAACAGAGCCTGCTTTCTCTTCACTAACACCACACAAAAGCAGACATAACTGTTGAATGCCTTGTTGTATAAACTTGAAATTCAGTATGTGTATTCCCCAAGGTGTTCCCTGAAGTCCATCAAGTGCCCAGGTTTCTAAAAAAAGTTTAAAGTGTTTTTATAGGTAATTTCTGGGTGGTGTCTGTGAAGAAAAAAGGTAAATTGGCTCCAGGCTGCCAATGCCTTTGCTTCACTAACACCACACAGAAATTATAACATTTGAATTTCTTGTTGTAAAAACAAGCACTTCAATAAGCTTATTCTCCAAGGTGTTCCCTGAAGCCCCCAAATTGTCCAGGTTTCTATAAAGTGGTTTTCAAGGGTAATTTTTGCATGGTTTTAGGAAAATAGAGAGTGGCTTGAAAATGTCATCTCCACCTTCAATATCTGATGGCATGACCTGCCTTCGCTTCACTATTACCGTACAAAAGCAGGCATAACTTTTGAATGTCTTGTGGTATAAGCTTGAAAATTGGTATGCACATCCCTCAAGGTGTCCCCTGAAATCCCCCAAGTGTCCATATTTCTAAAATAAGTGTAAAGTGGTTTTCAAGGGTAATTTTTTGGTGGTATCTGTGAAGAAAAAAAAGTAAACTGTCTCCAGGCTGCCAATGCTTTTGTTTCACTAGCTCTGCACAGAAGAAGTTATAGCTTTTGAATTTATTGTTGTAAAAGCAAGAAATTTAGTATACATGTTTCCCAAGGTGTCCCCTGAAGCCCTCCCTCCCCAAGTGCACAGGATTCTAAAAAAAGTATGAAGTTATTTTCAAGGGTAATTTCTGGGTGATGTCTGTGAAGGAAAAGAAAGGTAAACTGTCTCCAGGCTGTCAGTACCTTTACTTCACTAACACCATACAAAAGCAGGCATAACATTGAATTTCATGTGCTGTAAACTTAAAAATTGGTATTCATATTCCCCAAGATATACCCTCAAGACCCCCAAAATATTCCCCAAGGTGTCTCCTCAAGCTACCCAAGTTCCCAGGTTTAAAAAAAGTGTAAAGCGGTTTTCAAGGGTAATTTCTCAGTGGTGTTTGCAAAAAGAAAAAAAAAAGGTAAACTCTCCAGGCTGCTAATGCCTTTGCTTCACTAGCACCACACAGAAGTTATTGCTTTTGAATTTCTTGTGGTATAAACTTAAAATCCAGTGTGCATATTCCCCAAAGTGTCCCTTGAAACCCACCAAATGCCCATGTTTCTAAAAAAAGTATAAAAAGGTTTTCATGGGGTGCATATACTGTATATGGAATTGGTGAAGCAGAGAATAGAGAGCGCTTTCAATTCACAAACATGCTACATCCACCGCCTGAGAACCACATGTACCCTGTACTATTAAATGGCTCCTACCATTGTCATTTTGGCTTACTTATTAATAAAGCAAAATACTGTAGATTTAAATTAATATTATGAGGTACTGTGGGGGAAGGCTTGTGAATCATAGCAGAGTAGGCACATGTGCATATGTGACAGTCCTGATAGGCTCTACAATGTCGGTTCGACAACTATTTCGTCAACCAGCATCACAGTGATGGATTTATGTCAACTTCAGGTTGTGGTTGACATAAATCCATAAGGAAACCCGATCCATTTTTCTATCGGGGGGGTTGCCCACTGAATCCCCATGTGGGGGGCTTTCCCCCTGCAGCCCCATACTAAATGTAATCAGCTCTGAGTCAGAGTTGATTCAGGGAGTGGGTGCAGGAACAAGAGACAGAGTGCTGGGGTCTCAGATGCACCATTACAGTGAACTGTCGATGTTGTGAGCATCGACATAGTTCACTGTAATGGTATCACTGTTGGGGGGGGGCATACCGCCATGGTACACCATCATAGTGATCTGGAATTACACTTAAATATATTGTCACAATATAAAATTAACTTGGCAGGTACCATGGAGGTCAGGCACATAAGCCTGGCAGGAACACAGCACAGAACTGAAATGCTGCAGCATGATGATGTGGTAATAAACAATATACCACTGGGCACAACTGTATGATGGAGACAAGATGTAATGAATGATGATGTGCTCCCAAGGTGTTGTTTCCAAGGACTGGGGATAGGTAGGTGCTATGGTGGTTGATTTTGGATGGCTGCACACAGTGCACATGAGCTGTCTAAGTCTCGAATGTCTTGATCTAGTCCTGGCCACCAGAGGTATCCTCGTGCCAATGTCTTTATCCTTGGAATTCCAGCATTGCTGCTGTGGAGGTTGCCAAGTAGCTGCTATTGGAACTTCAGAGGAATCACCAGTCTGGAACCCCATAAAATGCATCCTTGTTCTGTGGGCACCTGACTCCTTTGTTGAAGAAGGGCCGAAGAGTTGGATCCTTCATGAAAGTAGGCCATCTGTTGGATATAAGATTCAGAACCTTTGAGAGGACTGGATCCCATTTAATTTCTTCCATCACATCTCTGCAGGCTACAGATAGCTCCTCAAGGCAATACATTTGGAATATTGCTCCATGATACTCTTTCTCCTGTGTGGCCTTATATGGCAGGTGAGACAGTACATCTGCACTGGCATGGTTCTGGGATTGTTAGCATTCTATGTCATACAATGCTCATAGGTAAGGTAAGGTAAGCTTTATTTATATGGTGCCCAATCCCAGGGGCTCTAGGCACCTTACAGAAGGTCAGAAAAGGCAGGGTAGACACCAACAACATACAAATCAAAGCTGTACATGGGTTATACAAACTACAAAATTAAAATTTAACAAATAATAAGCATTAATAAATAATAATAAACAAATTAATGTCAGCTGTAGTTAATCTGGGAATGCTTCTCTGAAAAGATAAGTTTTCAGACACCTCTTGAATGCCTCCACAAAGAGAGCCTCCTTCACAGATCTAGGAAGCATGTTCCAGAGGACCGGGCTGGCCACCTCAAATGCACAGTCACCTGAGGTTTTTAGCCTGGACCTCAACAAGTTCAACAAGAGTAAGGCTCAGGGCTGTATTTGAGGGCAGCAAGCATTCGTATGGCTGGATTCAGGTCTAGAATAGCCAAGAGAGGATTGTGATACTTGGTTAGCGTACACTTGCTGACAGACAAATATTTATTGAACTTTTTGATGCCTAATATAAGGCTCAGTGCTTCCTTTTCATTTTAATCATGCAACCTTTCCTGGAAGACAGGATCCTGGAAATAAAAGTGATTGTTCTTCTCTTTATGGCAAGATGTGAGAGATGACTGCACCAACTCCATATGGGGATATGTCGCATGCTAGCCTTTCGAGCTTTTGAGGGTTATAATGTACTAATCACTTGCTGTCAAGAAATAATTTCTTGCAAGCTTGAAATGCTGCTTCACACTGAGGCGACCAGTTGCATCTTACTTCCTTTTACAGCAGATCATGCATGGGGTTTTAGTAGTATGGATAGTTTGCTATTAACCCGACATAATTCATCAGTCCTAGAAATAAAAGAGGTTCCATTATGTTCGTTGCGGCGGGTTTGTTAATAATGATCACCACTTTTTCTTCTGTTGGATTCTGCCACTGGGTATTGATGGAGTATCCCAGGTATTTACCGGTATTCAACAGAGCCCTGTAGGAACTGACACTTTTCAGTCTTGAATCTTGCCCTGTTCTTTTGCACCCTGACTTGATCAGGTCAAAGATTAGTAGGTGTTCCTCCACCGTGGGTGCTGTAAACTGAATATAGTCCATGAAGCAGGTCAAGACTGTAACATATGGTCCATAGTATGTTGGAAGTTTGCTGGCACCATTGACATGCCATAATCATGCCTATAAGCAAATACCAATGTTACTGTAGACTTGTTACAATGAAACTGTACTTACCATCATTGTCTAAATGTACCCTACTGACTGTGAATGTACTCTTAAACTGGTGTTACTGTATCCTCACCTAATGTAAAGTGGTTGGTGTTCTCAACCCCAGGTCGCCCCTGAAAAAGGGATCTCTGGTCTCAGAGGGCTTACCTTGGTCAACAAAATCTAAATAAATCAATAAATAATCCAGACGGTTGTACTGGTACAGTCCTTGGTGGGTGTTAAAACAATGGTTTTGTGTTGGATTTGAGTTCCAGCTGTTGATATTTAAAGATGTCCATCTTGCTGAAGATTTTACTATCAATCAGTGTGGCAAATACGTCCTTCCTGTTGGGTAATGGATACAGACCTGGGGGGGGGGGAATTCAAAAGTTCTGTAGTTGAGGAAAAAAAGTGGAAATTGCTCTGAGTGCTATACACAAAACTTCCACAGCTGTGGAAAAAATACATTACAGACTGTGGAAAAAAGTGCAGCTCCGGAAGTTCCTGGGGAAAAAAGTAATTGATAGGTATGGCACATCCCCTAAAGGCTATTCTCTGCCAGTGTTTTTCCGCAGTTGTGGAACAAATGTTGCACACATGAGAGTGAGGTGTAAGGCTACCTGAGCAAAATGCAGTGCCCAAACAATTGAAATACAATTATAGTGGCGGTCAGGCACAAGTAATAGTAAGCCAGTGGGTGTATATCAGTGGCAGTTGTTACAACACTAGCACACATTGTTATTGAAAGACAACAAATAACCACTACCAGACCCAGTGCAGCCCATGAAGGAGCCCCCCCCAGGCAGTAGAGGCTGAACAGCCTGTAATGAATTCTGCTGCAGCAGGCAACAGAAACACTCCAGGGAGCGACATGACCATCAGTTACAGACAGCCACTGTGGTGCATGGTTTTGCTGGTACCAGTGGTGCTGCAGTGATCCCAGTTGAGGGAATGGTTACTGGTCTCTCTGTGGGTACTTTCAGCTACATCTATGGCAAGTCTGTCAAAGTCTGCTCCTCCAGCTAATATGGATCACTGTTGTTGTGCCTCCTAAGCCTTTTCTGCAGCTGCGGATCCGCAGTTGCCAATTTTCTGCACTTGCCAAATTTCAGTAGCTGCTGAATTTCTGCAACTGCTGTTTTTTTTTACTGATTTCCACGTGTGCAAAATTTTTATTTTAGAATATCCCACACCAGCATTTCTGCAGTGCTGCAGGCCTTTTTCCCGCAGCTGCAGAATTTTTTGGCTGTCTTTGTTGGATCCACATATCAATTTACTGTGACCTTGTAGTTACCATACAACTGCACTGCTTTGCTGTGCTTTAGCACTATGATGATTGGGGCAGGCCAATCACTTCTCTACACTCTAGACATAATATTGTGCTGTGTATCCATTTTCTTCCTTGACGACCTTCTTCAGCAAGTAGGATATAGAACAAGATTTGTGAAAAATAGGTGGGCGCCTTCTCACACTTGAAACCTCAGCTTGATGCCCTGGACAGTGTGGCATCCAACTTGCTTGCCTTGCAGTTACTTGATCACATCCTTTGGTGTCCCTGCCACAGTGAGCAGTAAGAAAATCTTCTCCCAAGTTAGTTAGAAATTTTCTAGCCAGTATTTGCAAAATAATGCGGGCTTCTTTCTTTACACCATGATCAGAGGATGGGTCCTTTCATCTCCTTGTAGGTCACTGAAATTTGTATCTTGTGAACATGGGAATCCAGTCACCTGTGTAGGACTTTAGCTGGATGGGGGATGGTTGCAGTGGCCCTGTATGCCATCAATGACCACTAGAGGTGGATAGCAGCAACACATAACAATTAAAGACCCCTTGATATAGCTTTTTGTATAGCTGGGAGTGCCCCAGTAACTTAGTCTGGGCCCTGCTTAGCTCCTTTCTATGGTGGACTGGGGGGGGGGCATGGCATTATTTGCTTTTTATAATGAAAATGTCTTCCTAGCAGTGTAGCCAAGATGGCTGCAGTTCCTACATTCTGAGAGGCATAGCTCATTTTGATTAAAACATGGAGCTATAGTTAGGAAGAAAAATTATAGATTCTTCAAGGGCTAACTCCCTCTTCCCAACCCACGCCCCTAAAGTTCCTCTGGGGAAGGCTCACTTGGTATCACTCTGCCCTCCAGATAGAATGGATACTGCTGCATTTAGACAGATTGCATCTAATTTCTAACTTATCACCAAAAAGGGCTAACATGAAGGATATCCAATGAGACTGTTCATGGTGACACTGTCCTTAGGCAGGGTGAGACACTATCGGGAGGGGGCCTGAAATGCTGGTGCACTAATGGAGTTCCAGAGTGTGCTACTATAGGTGAACACTGGAAACAGCTTATGCTTCCTACAACTGTCACACAAGTCGGTTCAGCCTTCATGTACATGGCCTGCATCACGCTATGTTGGTCTTAGTGACCTTTTGCAACAGGCTTCTTTGCCTGGCCCAACCTCTTGAGACTTTGGCTGACACTGAATCTTACTAGACACAACTGCACAGGTATTTAGAGACCTACGAGTCTTGGTGGATGTTAACATGAATAATTCAGAACAGTGCAGGAGGGCTGTGGTCAGGGCAAATAGGATGCTGGGATGCATCACTAGGAGGATTACCTCAAGGAACAGGGAGGTGATTTTGCCACTGTACAACAGCCTGCTTAGACCACATCTTGAGTACTGTGTGCAGTTCTGGAGGCCGCAGCTAAGGAGGGACATCCAACTCCTGGAGAAGGTTCAGAGGAGAACAACCAGAATGATCCGGGGCTTGGGGGATATGACATATGAGGAACGACTAGGGGAGCTCAAACTGTTCTCACTGGAGGAGAGGAGGGACTGGGGGGACATTATTGAGGTCTTCAAGTACCTCAGGGGAGTAAATAAGGTAAGCCGAGATAGGATCTTTTGACTGAAGGAGGGTGGAATCACCAGAGGATATAGTTGGAAAATTGAGTGTGGTAGGATTAGGGGGAAAGGAGGAGGAGATACTTCACTGAGAGAGTGGTTGAACCATGGAATGCGCTGCATGGAGAGCTGGTACAGGCAGCTGCAGTGGAGGGATTTAAGAGAGGGTGGGACAGATATAGGCAAAGGGTGAAGCAGAGGCTGGTTTGCCCGGGGGAGCAGAACTGGGGGATGGAGTAACAGTGGAAGGAGACAGAGAGAGGGCTATGGTACCCAATCAGGGTGCTGAAGTATGAGCAGACTTGATACACCAACAGGCCTACTCTGCTGGTGTCTAGTATGTTAGAATTTTCAGGCCCAGCCATTAGCACCTTGAGATAGCCCATGACCAGCTTGGGAGGCATGCAGACAGATAGCACACTCTGAACTGAGTTCACCACCTGTCGCTGTATGAAAGCTGTAGAAGCAGTGACTATGGCCTGTGCTAACACAGCCCCCTGCAGGAAAATGATTCACAGGAACAAAGGGAGATAGTTCCCAAATGGAATAGTGCCCTTGTCCCTGTAAGCCATTATCAGCTGCTGGTATGATAATGAGCACATACTGAATGGCATACAAGGTGCTAAGGGTCCATTTGCATGCCATTATGTGCTCATCAGCAGCTCCATGCAATGCTGCCATGGACAACTGTATGGTGGCATTGTTCTGAGCTGCCCTGGCTTCCCTCCCAGGACCAATCCATCAGTATATGGTCAAATCCCCATCCCTGGCTGTCTAGTGGACCCCTCATCACCAGTTTGATCCCCAGTGCATTTTAAATACCCTGTTCTTGGCTGTGTACAGTAGTTGACGCCTGACACCCCCAATCACTGTCATACACCTCTACCCATCCTGTTCACTAAGCACCCTCTACCTGAACCTTTCTACAGAAGGTGCATGCTTGATCCCTATCACTCAGGTGGTGGCTGACTGAGGTGGTGAGCAGAAGGGCTGTGCCCATCACCATCTCCTGGAGGGAACTATGGCAGGCCATGGCAAGCGGGGTGATTGGGGCATCACTGATGGGAGGATGGGGAAGGTGTGTTAGACAGCAATCAGGGCGTGTTGAGTGGTCCACTAGCCAACCAGAGATTTATTATGTAAAATATACTGGGAAGCTGCTCTGTGATGGGGGTCTCCACTAGACAGCCAGAGATTGGGTATGTGATATGTACTGGGGTCTGGACTGGTGATCAATTACTGGTAAGGGGTCCACTAGACAAGCAAGGGATTGATTGGGTATGACACATGTAATGGGTATTGGATCTCAGATCAGGTAGTGTGAGTGGGTGGCAGGACTAGCATACCATTATGCCAGTCCTAGCCAGTGCTCAGCCAGAAAGGGGCAATACATATTACTGTGCACTTTGGTAAGGGTAGGGTTTTGCCAGTGTTCAACAGCATAGCAATGACAGCTGTTTAGTGCTTACAAAACTACTGGTTACAGCCCTGCACCATATATGCAAGGGAGAGCCCTCTTTTGCATTGGCACAGCAGTATATTATGTGTATGCATGCTACTTGTTTAGTGCCACACACTGGGGTCACTGAATATGGCCCTTCCCTGACTGCACTAATCTGGGTAAACATATAAATAACATGTTTAGGGATGTGCTAACCTTTTTAAATTTGGAGCCATAATGGAGTAAGGGAGGCTTTATCATATTCCTCCCTAGATTCCAAAGATACAGAGCTTACTAAAGTGCAATTTTTACCCAAGGCATGACAGTACTATAAAGACAAGGATGACTTTTACCAACTTATATTTCCCCTGCACAATCAATAAATATTTAACTAAGGACAAAATCTGGAATTGCAATATGTTCTTCTTATGTTTAAATGAAGGCACCTTTGGAGCAGTATTCTTTTTTTATCTGTAATAGGATAACTGCTGTCATCAATTATTATTGTAACAACACTCTATGTAGTGTATCCTAAATGAATCTTTGGTGAATCACTTGCTAATATGAAGAGATATCTTTGACTGAAGTCTTATATCTAGATTGCTTATAGCAGCAAAATGAAGGAGTATGTATTAATATTAATGCTGCATTTTTATGGACTTTTCTGCCTGTTTCTTAAAGCCATATGAATGCTGATATAGTAAATAAAATTCATCCAATAAAAAAATATTTAGAAAAATGCAAACCAGAGCATTTAGTAAATTTATAGATTTGTGGAATATGACAGGAGGGGTGCTACTGAGTATACATGGCTAATTAAGGAAACATAAGAATACAATTTGTTTTTTAAATAGCACCTTTCACACACTCCATACTCAAAGCCCTCTATAATGCATTACTAGTTATTATAAAATGGTCACAAAAACCCTGTAACCTCATTGGTCAACACATGTCACATGATGTGATTAAACCTTGCAACATGCAACCAGTAAAGATCCCATTGATCAGATGTTTATTTTCTTTGAAATTAATTCATTTTTTTACAATGTTTTATACAGATTCATTTTATAATTGCAATAATACATTTCAGGGTGTGTGTAGTAGTGGGATTTACCCACTTCTTGTGTGGTTAAAGTCACACACCATGTGACACACCACACAAGGTGTGGGTAAATCCCACAACACACACCCTTTTGTGCATTATTGCTTAAGCAACAGGTTATATGAGATTAAGGTTAAGGAAAGTCAAGGGGGATTATACAATGGCAAGAAAGAATCTAGAACACTCATTGGTCAATGTGGACTGGACCCGTGATGTTATGCTGGCATAACATCACGGATCTAGTCCCAGCACACTTAGTGACCGCATGAAATGTAAAGAAAGGGGAAAAATCACTGCATAGCTATTACTTTCATCTCTGTCACCACACTGCAGAAAACCGCCTAGCGTTTCTTCACAGCACTATAAATTCCTCCCTTACACAGAAACAGCCCAAACTCAGCACACAATGGTGACACATATCCAAGCCCACCCCACCCCAGAAAAACTTTCTTATTTTTTAAATCCACCACCTTGAAACCCGTGTAATTCCCAGAAGCACTTCACAATCCAGCCCGATCCCCACTTGGCAACCCACTTCCCCGATTCCCTCTGAACAATGTGCCTGGTCAGTGAGCGAGCGAGCGAGCATGTGATTAACAGACACTGCGTGTCTGTCTTCAAACCGCTCCCTCGCTCGCTTTCAAACCACTCTTCTTGCTTGTTTGTTTTTTCAATGACACGATGCTCTACAGAAAATAAAAAAAAAATTCTTCTTGCCATTTCCCTACCTCGTCTCCTTGTCGGAGAAATGTTGTACAGAGAGCAAGCCGGCGGACAAAACACATGGGAGGTAGAGGGCTTACGATTCCCAAGTTACCACCAGCATTTACTTGCTACAGAGATAAGAAACAAAATGAAAACCTGAATTTAAAAAAAAAGGATAGCGCACAGTAATAAACCAAGCACCAGCCTCAAAGGTTCTATGCTAAGAAGAGTTGCTTAGTTACTAGGAGGACTGCAGAAACACAGCTCCACCTGCTGGCTGGAATTGAAAATCGGCACCTTTTTCCAATAAAGTAATCCTACGCATATAAAAAAATGACCAAAAATCAATTTTAAATTTACTTTTTCATATCTTTTTTTTTAATATTACAAATAAGCCATTGTATAATAGGAATAATGCACTCCAGAGTGTGTGTTGTGCTGGGATTACATCACTTCTGGGGTGATTAGTCGCACTCAGCCTGCGACCTCGTGCCTAATTACCCCAGGCGTGACGTTATCCCAGCACGTCGCACACCTTGTCATGCATTATTCCTTTATTAAAGCAGCAGTGCATGTTAGCAGTAGACATTTTGATCTAGGCTTCTTTATTCCATTTTAGATTTACCTTTAACTCTTGTCTTGTATGGTACCTTTCTTTTCCCACATTGAATCTGCTTTAGAACTTTTTCTTAGCATATCAAAGAATAAAATATACTCTCACTTTAATATATCTCAGACTGGGCTTTCATCATCATTC
Organism: Neoceratodus forsteri; assembly: GCA_016271365.2. Lineage (NCBI taxonomy): Eukaryota > Metazoa > Chordata > Ceratodontiformes > Ceratodontidae > Neoceratodus > Neoceratodus forsteri. The sequence goes on along the minus strand of JADMNL010000022.1, from coordinate 259,880,145 downwards.
TTAGCTGTTTTTGTACTCTTATTTTCCCATAAGGTCAGGGAGCACTGACTGTTACGTGCTAGCTCATTTTAGTCACAAGAAAAGTGATGTTCAAAAACAATAGGGAATACTGATGAAAACCTGGATGGAGACATATTAAAAGGAGGGTGCATTATATTATTTTAAAGGTGAAAAAATGCTAATGCAGACTCAAAATGTGGAAAAGGGTATAATAAATGACAGCAGTAGATTTTATTTCTTTAGGGCACCCTTCCCAGAAGGCTCAGGGTGCCCTTACACATATACATAAACACATAACAACAAACAATAAACCCACCACAAATTACAATAAATATAAAGCAATAATAAATAAATACTTATCACAGCTTATAAATAGATTATTTTCTGGTCAGCAATAAATTAAACCCCAAATATTTGTTGGAAAAGATGGTGTTTTAGTTGTTTATTAAAGATTTCCAAGGTGGGAGCCTCCCGAAGGTAACCCAGCAAGGAATTCCATAGGCTTGGGGCTGCCATGGAAAAGCCCAGATCCCCAGATGATTTTAGTCTTGCTCTGGAAACCTTTAAGAGGAACTCGCCCACAGAACAGAGAGAGCATCCTGGGGTGTAGGGAGATAGAAGTTCCCTCAGGTAACCTGGACCCAAACCGTGTAGGGCCTATAAGGTCAACAGACTTATTTTAAAGGAAATGTGCCACCGCAATGGCAGCCAATGCTGTTTGCGCAGCATTGGTATAATATGACAGGACCTCAGAAGGCCTTTCAACAGCTGGTCCACAGCATTCTGCAAAAGCTGAAGGCACTGCATTGCACCCCCTCTGACCCCAAGGTAGAGTACATTGCAATAGTCAAGCCTCAAAGTGATGAATGCATGTATCAGAGTGGCCAGATCATCAGAGGGGATAAGGGATTTAATTTGGGTAATGTTCTGTAGATGGTAAAATTAATTCCAGACAGCTGCTGACACCTGAACATCAAGTGTCAGCTTGCTGTCCAGAAAGATGCCCAAAGTCCTCACATTAATGGAGGCCTCCAGTTTAGCTGAGCCTATAAATAGCTCTACATCCTCCGGGTGAAAAACATAGGTGGAGCTGGGTATCATCGGCATAACAATGAAACCCCAGCCTATACCATCTTATGACCTTCCCAGTGGCAGCATATACACTGTGAATAACATGGGGGAAAGGACAGAGCCTTGGGGAACTCTACAGGACAGGGCCAGAGGAAAAACTCCCCTTGACTACTCTTTGTGTCCTGCCCTGGAGAAAGGACTCAAACCAGCTGATGACCTTACCAGTGAGTCCCCCATGATCCACAGTGTCAATCTCTGAGAGATTGAGGAGAACAAGACTGGATCATTGTCCCTGTGGTAGAACAGAAAAATCTTGCAGGCATTGTGTATTTTTCTTTTCACTCTATACTATCTTCTTTCCTTTTCTGACTATCCTTTCCCTTTTTCATATCAGGGTGGCCAACCTGATATTCTTAGTTTTTTTTTTCTATCCCCTATTTATTAAAAGCCAGTAAAATAAAAACCCCTGCACAGGAAGCCTTTAACCTGTTATTGTCTGTAAAGCCAGGTTTTGTTTTGTTGTTGAAAAATGTGTAAGGGCTATAGATTGAAAAGTCCCGGAGCGATGTTCGCACGATAGTGAAGGTAGAAGTGTGCACAATCATGCAGGAAACCAGTGCAATGCTAGTGCTAATAAAAGTTTACAAATGTTTAAAAACATTTCCCCCTGTAAGCTTAGTGGCTCTAGGTTTTGAAAATGAGTCAACTAAGCAACAAACAAGTACACTCGATTCTCAAGTGTTTTAAGGCTCTGGGCAATGCTCCAAGTGAAGGAGTTTGTGCTGAGAAGGTAATTTGAGTTAAGAAAACAACAGAGAAGTTATAGAAAATGAAGGGGGAAAGAGTAAAATGGTGTTGTTCATATGGTGCCCATAAAAGGAGGTGGACTGTGCTAAGGAGAGCTAAGGAGGTTTACTTAGGCTGTTTGTTTTAAAAGCACGGACAAACTGAAAAGTTTTAACCAAAGGGTTTCAGCAGTATGAGACTTATTTACAAGTGAAAGAAATTATGTAAAAAGAAAACTTTGAGACTGGAAGCAATGTTTGCAGGAAATTGCCAAGTGAAATTTGGAAATTAGCCCAGAACATGGCTATTCCTAGGTCTGGCAAGAATAAATTGATAAAGGGGCATGTACTTATCTGTTTAAGTCTTCCAAGACTAGTGATAATTTGTAGAGTAATTTTATGGTTACAAACAAACATAAACAAGATGAAGTAAAGCTAAATAAAATAAAAGTAAATACCAGGCAATGCAGTGAGTAGTCAGGAGGTCCTGCTTTAGGGCTGGCGGCCACTGAAATGCCTGTTTATATAGTACTATGGGGAGTGATGTCACACAGTGGGAGGAGCTACTGTAATGCTGTGGTGTCATCTGTGATGTCATCACTTCATAATTAAGAGAATTTTGCCTTGTTCCTTTCAGTTTATATAGATATAAATTATCCTAGATAAGAGAAATGAGGATAGCATTGGGCTACAAGTGCTAGAACTTGGTTTTAATCAATGTAATGGTTCTAGAAAGTGTTTTTCTTGTTAATTAGATGATCACCTGACCTCTGATGTAACCACAGGCTGATATAAAAAGGGTTCCACTAGAGGGCTAAGATAGATAGGTGGTCAGTAGCCTTCTGACCACAAAGTAAGGAGGACCTTAGTGTGCTAGCTTACACTCTGGAAAGAGAGGAAACTACAGGAGTTCTTTTATTGCTGATTTTTGGAGAAGAATGATATCCTGAATATTGCATTGGTGTGATGGACTAACACTAATTTTCCTTTCTGTAAATATTTTGTTTGGACTATTTTTTTATTTTTTTCAAAATAAAATGATAAATGTGAAGTTTGCATTTTTTATGCACTTGATTTATATATTTTGGTCTTTTATTTGAACCCACACAGTTACACTCCCCTATCCATCACACTGAGTAGGTCATTCAGCACCCAGACCAATGTGGTCTCCATGTTGTGCATAGCCCTAAAACTGGACTGGAGTGGCTCGTAAATCTGGAAGTCCATGAGGTGACTCTTCAGCTGGTCTGCAACCACCTTCTCAAGAACCTTCCCTAAAAAGTGTAAGTTCGAGACCTGGCAGTAATGTGACAGGATGTCGGGGTCCAAGGATGTTTTTTTCAACAGGGGTGTAGGGCAATGTAAAACCAGAATAAAAATGCATAGGTCAAAATTTTCAATGCAAACAGGTACTGCTGCTTTAAGTGGTTGGGGGAGAGAGAAGATGATAAGCAAAGGGATGCAAATTATCTTTATTTATTTATTTTTATTTGTAAATTAGTAACTGGGAGAGGCACATTTCCAGGTGTGACCTGGGAGATAGGTTGCAAAAGGGAACATGAATCATAAAACAGTGCATTACATGGTGCAGACAAAAAGTGCAGATACAGTACAGCAAGTAATACTTTTCTGGTACAAGCTTGGAGCAGATTAAAGTGTAAGTATGTTGTGCTATACAAGTGTAAGTGGAAAACTTAAATTTGGCAAAAAAGTAGTACAAAGGCAAGCAATGCAGTACACTAAGGATCAGTTAGGTTGTGGGGAATTGAAAACCTGAGGAAACAAAATCACTGGGGGGTCTTGGTCAGGGCTATGCGGTGAGTGAATGAGTGAGTGAGTGAGTGAGTGGCAGAGGATGGGCCAGCAAAATGGTGCAGCAGCAAGATATTGCACTGCCACCTAAGGGACTGGAGTTTGTGTCTGATCACCAGGACCCTGTAGTGGGACTGACTATTGGCTGGACATGTCATGGAGATGATGCACTTGGCCCTCAGGGAGGCATTTCCACTTCCTCTGCTGTGTGAACAAGGAATATAATTAGTGTTGGCTGTAATAGTAGCTGCTTACCTTCCTGCCCATCTAGAGGAAGGCTGTAACCATGGTGACCTGATTGTTGTGGTGGTGAACACAACAACTAACATGGATAGTCCTTGGAAAAAAGAATAATTAAGAACTGTCAATGGTGAGAATCAAACTTAGGGCTCCAGATTCAAAGTGCTGAACTCTAACCACTAGTGTACACTGCCTATATGGAATAGTTTACTGTGAGCATAACTCTGGAATATCTACCAGGAAAATTAAGTATCAGTCAAATAACCAAACACAACACTAATGGTTAAAGATGTGCTTGCTTTGCTGTTAAATATGGGGTGGGGTGGCATTCTCTGCAGAGATTATCTTTATTTTAGGGACACATATCAAATATTTCTAATACATATTTTTTGTAAATGTGTTTATAAATGTGTTTCCGCCTCACTCCCATCTACTTGACCCCAAGAACTTTCTGTATGTGTGTGTATCTCAGATGACAGGTTTTGCCATAATCAATCTGTGCTAGTTTCAATTGCGTGAGATTTGTTTCCCTTGCAAATTCTTTATCTGATGAGAGAAGTCTAGCTTCACTTCACTTACAAGGTTATTATATTTAAAAAGATAGTGCCATCTGCCTGATGCACTACTGTGTTTGAATAAAACTCAAGGATGGTTGCGTTGTCAAGCTCAATTAATAGAACAGTATAATAGTGATGTGCAGCTGTTGAAAACACCTGCAATGTTCTGGACAGTCAACTGCCACGTACAGAATGAGAAAACAAAGCTGAAGATGAATAGACTTGGACAACGCAATCAATATAATTGGCTATCTCTGTAAATCTTCTTTGTTTAGTCAATCAAGATGGCACTTAATACAAGAAGCTCAGATCACTGTAAAGCTTAATAATGTTCAGTGTTAGTATAGTCCAGTTTAGAAGATTTCAATAAATGTTAGTACATTGCCTGACAAAAGCTCTAGTAAGGAAACCTTGTAAAAAGGGTAGCATTTGTTTTCAAGGCTAGCTCATAGCAGTTGGAGGCCTAAGGCGGTGAAGTTGTATATGGCCCTTGAACCCCACTCAGCACCCATGCCCAGTTGCTACAGTGAGTACTGCAGAAGCATGATAAGCCCAGTCTCTCCAACTTACAGTCTCACAATGGTACAATTCCCAAACAGGGTGAAATTAAACTAAAATGAGATTCCTAGAACTAACCTTTCTAATGCACTGAAAGCCTCACAAAGTCAACTTGTGGTAGAAAAATTGTGATGATTGGATTTCCAGCATGCATAACATTAATTGAATTGCTACATTATTATAATTCAAGTCACTTTACAGCATTTTGTGGAAAAAGGTTCAGGTAACAAAGTTATTTACTATCTTCAAGGCTGCAATGTTTCAAATATTACCACAAAACTGGTTTTAATTGACACTGATATATGCTAGATAATATGGTGTAATAACTGGATACTGCTTTTTCCATTGGAAAAGCTGGTTATGGTTATAATTTGCCATTAGAACTCAAGGATTCCAGGTTTTCCAATGGACAGCTCGTGCTCACTAAGCAACGTGGCAAACCCCACAACTGAATAGAATTGCCAGTCAAAACAAAGTAAAACACTGCTGTCTCAGTCTTTTTGTCTTTCAAGTCACCTCGACAAGCCACTAGCTACACACAAACCATCAAATTTTGTACCTTGTCTCATGGATGTGCTCTAACTAATACTTCCTGTATTTCTCTCTCTCTCTTTATCAGAGAAACTGTGGCAACCTCTGAACTCTGCTCTTCCACTCACAAAATAAAAAGCAGAAAATATGCAGGTTTCATACAAATTAACCATACTTAACTACTAGGTTGCTGAATTTAAGTGTTTGCAGAGTTGCCTATGTAATAGGGAGTGGGATAACAGATATACACAACAAGTAGAAATATGGTTCAATGCACCATTGGCAAGGAGCAATGTTTATTCAAAGGAAAAATAATAAAGCTCAAACTGTGAGCAAAATAAAGACTTTACAAAAGAAATAATTCACATCTGTGGCAAACTTAGAAATCAGTTTCCACTTGGTGACAGGACTCCTTTGCTCCTTCACCTGCACTGGTCAGAAGGTACTGACCCTATCTGCTATCCATCAGAACAGGTATTCTTTATACACCTGCCACACAGTCATGTGCTAACAGCATGATCAAAATGTTAAAACCTTTTATATAGTGCTCCTTTTAATTTATATAAAGATATGGAGCCTTTGCCTAAGATATTCAAACAGTATTAGGAAAACAAATGCAATTTCTAAATAAGGAGAGCTTAAATTCAGTAGTACAATATTTAATTCTGCTGTGATGGACAGGTGTAGCATTATAAACATAGGCACTAGAGGCCGCTGCCACCCTATAATGAAGAGCCAGACCAAAAGCTGCCTAGTAACAGTGAACACTCACAATCTACAGAAGTCTGCAGAACCTTGCTTCGTTTTAGCAGTAAGTGTATAACTGCATTAAGATAAGCTGCTCTAGTCAAGGAACTCTTTATTGTACAAGGTTGCTTAATAAAAAAAAAACTGGACCTTGTGTTTTTGCTTGCTAGGTCCCGACAGCTGAGTGAACTGTACATTTCATCTATCTTACAAATTACTGTCTTACAAATAACAACAGGCAGCTGCACAGTGCCTGGCTCATTGATTTAAATGTTTCAAACCTGCACATAAACCTACTATTGGAACAAGAAGGAAAATGAATATACAGTGGAGACAGATAAGTTTCAAAATGGGGGGAGGGGCGTCCAGATGCCGCCAACCATCTGAACTAGGAGCAATACAATAGTGTAGAATAGCAGAAAAGAACTGTTGCAAAAGTAGTTTTATTAAGAAAAAGTAAGGTCCAATCAAGGGACAGGTTTAATCCCTGTCACACTCTTCCCCCTTAAAAGGGAAACAGATTGAACTAGGTCTGTTTTACCACCTTCCCTAACCCTGGAAGGGGTTGGAGCTTCCCCCACCCACCCACTCTAGAAGCTCTGTCTCAGGGTCCGTAATAAATGCTTCAACACATTATGTTTCAGTGTTATTTCTATTCTATAACACAAGATCATACATAAGAGCTTTACCTTGAGACATTCTGACACAATTTACTGTATACACAAAACATTGTCAGGACTACACATTTCATTCTATCCCAGTATCAAATCTGGACCAGTAATCCTCATTGAGGTGTGCTGACCCAGCTCTGTGGGACACAGAGAAATGGCAAGGCTGCAACGCCAAATACCACCTCATGATTCTCGGATTTTTCTCTTTCATCTGCTGGAGCAAACATAAGGGATTATGGTCAGTTAACACTTTAAAAGTTGTTCCCCACAGATAATATTTCAGTGACTCAACTGCCCATTTGAGAGTCAAACTCTCCTTTTCAATGGTAGCATATTTACACTCTCATTCATGGAGTTTCCGACTCAAATATACTATGGGATGTTCTTCACCTTGTATACGCTGAGTCAGGACAACCCCTAACCCTACCTCTGATGCATCAGTATGTACTTCAAAAGGTGAATTAAAATCAGGACTCTGCAAGACTGGGGATGTACATAATATAGCCTTAATGGTCCTAAAGGCTTCATCACAGGAGTCAGACCATTGCACCTTATTGGAGCAGTTCTTCTTTGTAAGATTCGTGAGGGGACATGCTATCATGGAAAACTGGGGTATAAATCATCTATAGTACCCCACAAGGCCAAGAAAAGACCTCACCTGTTTCTTGGTCTTGGGTATAGGACAGTTTGCCATAGCAATTACTTTATCCTGTTCAGGCTGTACTTTCCCTTCCCCAATCACAAATCCTAAATAATTAGTTTCTGCGTTCCCTAAAGCACACTTCACTGGATTCACTGTTATACCTTCTTCTTTTATGGCTTGTAAAACATTTCTCAAATGTACCAAGTGGGTTTCCCAGTTTTCACTGAATATTATCACGTCATCAAAGTAAGCCTCGCAATAGGCTCTATGGGGTCTCAGCATGTTATCCATAAATCTTTGAAATGTTGCTGGGGCCCCATGAAGTCCAAATGGCATATTCAGAAAGTGATAAAGACCCAATGGTGTACTGAAAGTGGTAATGTGTTGTGATGTTGGGGAATGGGGTATCTGCCAGTACCTCTTTGTTAAACCAAGGGTTGAGATGTATTTGGCATGTCCCAGTCTGTCAATGATGTCATTGATCCTAGGCATGGGATATCCATCAAACATGGAGATGTTATTTATGTTTTGAAAATCCAAGCAAAAACGGATACCACCTTCCTTCTTTGGCACCACTACCATTGGGGAAGACCAGGGACTTTTGGATGGAACTCTGATTCCCAATTTCTCTAGTTTTTGCACCTCCTTGGTAACTTCATCCCTTACCCTTACAGGGAGTCTGTATGGTTTCTGATGTATGGGGTGGTCTTGATTGACATGGATTTCATGCATTATACCTTTAGCAGTGACTGGGGTATTGGTAAAAGTGCTGACAAAGTCCTGTATAAGGACTTGCAAGTTCCCCTTTTGTATGTCTGATAACTCAGGGCTTATAAATATCTTCTCTGTACCTCCCACTTGTTCCAAACGTTGGTAAGCCACGTCCAACTCAGAGTCTTTATTCTCTGGATAGATATACAATACTGGACTACCAGGCTCATGCCACTTTTTCAAAAGGTTTACATGACAGATTCTTTTTAGGTTCCTCCTCCCTGGCATCTCTATCTCATAGTTCACTATCCCCGTCTTGCAAACTACAGTGTAGGGACCTTGCCAGCACATTAGTAGCTTGTTCTCAGTACTGGGTAGCAGTTGCAGCACTTTCTCCCTCAACTGAAACATCTTATCACCTGTGCCAATGTCATAATGGGATTTCTGCTTCACTTGCCTTTGTGTCATGTGCTTGTGTGCTAGCTCAACGTACTTAACTAACAGTTGCCTTAAGTCTGTTATGTAGTCAATAATGTTTGAATGTCCCACTGTTTCCCGGGCTTCCCAGTGTTCTTTCACTATATCTAAGGGTTCCCTGGGGTGTCTTCCATATAATAATGTAAATGGGGAGAACCCTGTAGAAGCCTATGGGATCTCTCTATAGGCAAACACTAAATATGGTAAGTACCTGTCCCAATCTTTACCCTCATCACTAACAAATTTAGTGAGCATCTTTTTAAGGGTTTTATTAAACTGCTCAACTAGGCCATCTGTTTGGGGGTGGTATGGAGAGATACGGACAGCTGCAATACCCAGTAGTTTGTATAATTCCTTTAACAGGCAGGCATTAAAATTCGAACCTCTGTCTGTCATGATCTCCTTAGGAATACCCATTCTACTGAATATTTTAGCATGTTCTTCTGCTAAACAAGGTGCAGTCACAGTCCACATGGGGATGGCCTCTGGATATTATGTGGCATAGTCACAAAGGACTCAAATAAATCTATTCCCTTTAGAGCTCTTTTCCAAGGGTCCCATGATATCCATAGCCAGCCTCTCAAATGGTTGGGACACCACAGGTATTGGTTGGAGGAGTACACAATCCTTTCACCCTATTTGAGCTGCTTTTTGACAAGGGCCACAACTCTTTACATAGTCTGATACTTGGTCATGGATGGTAGGCCAATAGAACCGAGCAAGGATGTGTTGCAAGGTACTATCCCTACCAGCATGTCCAGCAAGGGGTATCTCATGTGCCAATTGTAAGATTTGCCTCCTATACTTCTGAGGCACAAGCAGTTGTGCTGCCCTTTCTTCTGTCTTTGGGTTGGTACATTCTCTGCATAAGATACCCTCATTAAACACATAACATGGGGCTCTTTCAGCACCCTTTTTCCCAACCTGCAATAAAATTGGTTTCAAGGTAAGATCTTCTTCTTGTTCATTTTTAATATCAGTCTGTTTCAAAACATGTCCCATTATGTTTAACCCCTGCATATTCTTAAGTTGCCACTCCTTCTTGCAGGCTCTTTTCTCTTTTCTGGATTTTCTGGGCTTTCCATGGCTGTCGTACAGTTCCTCATCAAAAGGAGATAGTTCAGGTAAATGTCCCTGAATCATCTGTGCCTGAGTTGTTACCTCCACTAAAGGATGCTGCGTATCTTGTACCAGTGTTGAAAAGTCTGAGTGGTCATCACCAATAATCATTGGCACTGGGAGGTGAGGTACTAGTCCAACCTCTAGGACATGTGTTTCCCATGTATAGTTACTGGGACAGGTGTAGTGGGGTAATGGTGAACATTCCCATGGACACACGTAACAGCTATACCTTTCTCATTCTTCATTGGGATCAAATCTGCCCAAATTAAAGTTTGGCAGCTGCCAGAGTCTATTAGTCCTAACATCTGCTGCTCTCCCAGGGTTACTGATGCAACAAATGAGCCCCAATTAGACGAGGCAAGATTTCAATATTCCTTCTTAATATTAGGACAGTTTCAAATTAAATGGCCCTTTTTCTGACAGCCATGACAAATTATTTCTGCAAGGGATATTTTCCCTTTTTTTTTCCACCCTCCAGTCAGGTGTCCTAGTAGTAGTAGTAGTAGAAAGGTTTCTTACCCCAGTCATGGCTGTTGTTGGCTTGTCACCTATTCTTGGGTAATGGGAGGGTATGGCAGCAAGGAAATCTTCAGCCAAGGCAATTTTTTTTCAGCATCCTCCAGTTTGTGTTCCTTTACCCAGATTTGGACCTCCTGGGGCAGTATTTTTACAACCTGTTCAATGACGATGGCCTCCATCAACTGGGTACTGGTTTTAGAGTCTGGTTGCAGCCATTTATATGATAAGTCCTTCAGGCGAGCATATACCTCTTGATGGGCATCTGTAGAAGCCCTCTTCAGGTACCAAAATTGCTAGTGGTAGGTTTTGGTATTTATGTCATACCGCTGAAGGATTTCTCTTTTAACCACATCATAATTCTCTGAATCCCTGGTATCTATCCTGCTGTATACCATTTGGGCCCTACCCATCAGTTGTGGGACAAGGCGCACTACTTATTGTTCGCAAGGCCAACCACATGTCTGTGCCACCCATTCAAACGTGGTGAGGTATGCCTCAATATCATCACCTTCAGAAAGTCTAGACAGTTTAATGTCTCTGGGACCATTGGTCCTGTCCGTAGTCCCTGTTTGAATAGCCTGTAGCACCCTCATGGTGTTGGCCTACTTTGCATCTTGTCTTCGGCGATCCCGATCTCTCTCCTTCTCCATCTGGAGTTGTCTAACACAGAGCCACTTTAGCAGTTTGGCAATGTCCTCTGGAGGGGATGGCTCAGCTTCCTCTTCCTCTTCTTCCAAGCCTTCCTCACTAGGTGGGTCCTTGATCTCTGGCTTTAATCGCTGCTTTGAACGCGTTGCAGGGTCAAGTCCAGTATGTAAGGGAACACCACTAATCTTGGTCATTCTCCTCATCTGGACCCCTGAGTCTCCTTTCTCAATGTTTTCTTGGAACATATCCACCTGGGATACTTTTGCCAGCATCCGCCAAAACTATGTATGCCATCCCCGGCAAAATGCAGTCAACAGTTATCCCACCACTGCCGCCATGTGTAATAGGGAGTGGGATAACAGATGGACACAACAAGAAGAAATATGATTCAGTGCACCATTGGCAAGGTGCAATGTTTATTCAAAGTAAAAATAATAAAGCTCAAACTGTGAGCAAAATAAAGACTTTACAAAAGAAAATAATTCACTTCTGTGGCAAACTTAGAAATCAGTTTCCACTTGGTGACAGGACTCCCTTCGCTCCTTCACATGCACTGGTCAGAAGGTACTGACCCTATCTGCTATCCTTCAGAATAGGTATTGTTTATATACCTGCCCACACAGTCATGTGCTAACAGCATCATCAAAATGTTAAAACCTTTTATATAGAGCTCCTTTTAGTTTATATAAAGATATGGAGCCTTTGCCTAAGATATTCAAACAGTATTAGGCAAACAAACGCAATTTCTAAATAAGGAGAGCTTAAATTCAGTAGTACAATATTTAATTCTGCTGTGATGGACAGGTGTTGCATTATAAACATAGGCACTAGAGGCCGCTGCCGCCCTATAATGAAGAGCCAGACCAAAAGCTGCCTAGTAACAGTGAACACTCATAACCTACAGAAGTCTGCAGAACCTTGCTTTGTTTTAGCAGTAAGTGTATAACTGCATTAAGATAAGCTGCTCTAGTCAAGGAACTCTTTATTGTACAAGGTTGCTTAATAAAAAAAAAAACTGGACCTTGTGTTTTGGCTTGCTACATCCTGACAGCAGAGTGAACAGTGGTCGGCTTGGAATTCTTTTATATTGTGCTTGCTGGTAATTATGTTCTGTAAACATACCTTCGTACTGTTTGAAACTTCAAATGCAATGAGAATACTAGCTACAACTCTAAGTATACAAGGGGGACTTGCTAATGTGATATCTCACATGTCCAAGGGGAAAGGAGAATGAAGAATTTCAGCATTTGTGCAACTTCAGTCTGTAAGCGAGTCTGTTGAGACTCGCGCTGCACAGTTGATATGCCAGCACTCTGGCATACACAACACGGGAGTCGGGCACAACTTTACAGCAAAGAGTAATGTTTTTCTAGCTGTACTGTGCACCAGACATCTAAAACAGGGGCCACACATTAAAATTTAAGTAAATAAGTCCTTGCAAAGCATTCGGTCGGTTGCTATGCGCAATTTCTTTTGCGCATGGCAAGTACCTGTTAGTTTCTTGCAAGACCCAATAACACAATAATTCAGAAAGATTCATTTTAAGTGGTCTTTGCAAGAACCTAAACATTTCACTGTAGCAAGAACGTGCAACCATTTCAGGGGCTTCGGAATTATATAGTATTTAACAGGTTAACTTCTAAATTACTACATCTGCCTAATGCAGTTAGGCAGCACCAATACAGTACATTTCAGCTATCTTACAAATAGCAGCAGGCAACTACACAGCACTTGGCTCATTGATTTAAATGTTTCAAACCTGCACATAAACCTACTATTGGACCAAGAAGGAAAATGAATATACAGTGGAGACAGATCAGTTTAAAGATGGGGGAGGGTGGAACCCAAAGTTGGCCAACCATCTGAACTAGGAGCAGTAGAATAGTATAGAAAAAGCAGAAAAGAACTGTTGCAACAGTAGTTTTATTAAGAAAAAGTAGGTCCGCAAGGGACAGGTTTAATCCCTGTCACAGCCTGTAATTGAAATATGTGGCAATAAAACACACACACATTTTTGGAATGCTTTATTTCTACTACAGTAGCTGGCAAAAAAACATCCTCAGCAACTACATAAAACAACACATAGGAAGGACTGCAAAACTCAAATTTTATGTACACCCTCAGTGTGGGATGCTTTGATAAACCCCTTGGGCTTTGCCCTTGGGGTTTATTTAGCATCCCACCCCACAGGTGTGTATAAAATTATTGTTATTTTTTTTATTTTAATTTTGTTAACCAGTTAAGGACACTGAACTACAGTAATAGTCCTTTTTCAGGTCCGACCTGACATAAATACAACAATACAAAACATGACAACACTAATTAAAATAAGTGCAGATATCCTGTGCCTACAAATAATTCTTGAAATTACTTTTAACATTTTGTAAGGAAGGAACAGATAGGAAATATTCCAGTAAGTTATTCCAAAACAGAGGAGCTGCAATTGAGAAGGAACAGGAACCAGATTTAGATGTATGCACAACTGTTTGTAAAATACTACCTTTTGAAGACCTCCAATTAGTCTTGGTACTGCGAGTCATAACTAAATCCCTCAAAGGAAATACAAACTGAGCAGAGATAGACTTGTAAATTTGACAACCCAAAAAAATAAGCACATTTGGATTTAGGAGACAGCCAATCTAATTGTGAACATAAAAGACAGTGATGGATTCAAGCGGATGAGTCCAAAACAAGTCAACAAATATTATTGTAGACAGTATCAAAAATGTTACTTTCTTTTACACCCAATTTGAACTATAAACTTGCAGCATAATCAAGATGAGGCAACAATATTCCTACAGCAACTGAAAAATGAGTTTCAAAAGAAAAATATCTTTTAAACTTATATAACAAACCCAACTTTCGATTTATTACCCTACTTACCGCTTTAACCTGTGAAAAAAAGTCAAACCAGTATCCGATAAAAATCCAAGATACTTGAATTCAAAAACCTATTCATTTGCAGCTCCCCCATTATCATGAATCAACAAACATGGGTTGTCCTTCAACTGATGTGACGAACCAAACAGCATAGATTTAGTTTTCTTAACATTTAAAATTAAAGAGCTATCACCAAACCATCTATAAATATCAATACATTCCTGCTCCAAAGAAGCTATCAACAGTGAAATAGATTTTGCTTGAAAAAATAAAATTAAATCATCTGCATAAAATAAACACTCACATGACCTACGGAGAGAAGGCAACTGATTTATAAACAATGAAAATAATAAAGGGTCCCAAATCAACCCTTGGTGTACTCCACAGTTCATGGAGCAGACCATAGATACAGCAGAATTTAAAGCTACAAACTGAGTCCTGTCTTTTAAATAATCACTAAACCATACAGTCACATTCTGTGATAATCCCAACTGGCACATTTTTTAACAGAGCAAAGCATGATCTGTAAGATCAAATGCCTTGGTCATTTCCACGAATACTGCCCCCATCATAAGACCATTCTCAGACCCACTAAGGGCTCCTCCCCATGTATTATTCTATATTTCTTACCTCTCATAGTCTTCATTGGATAGATGCCTTTCATTTTTTTGTAAGCAAATATGTATTGTCATTTTCTAGTTTGACAGTACTTAGAGCACACATCCTGTTTGTGACAGTACATAGAGCACACACCCTGGCCAATGGAATATTCCCTCCTTGGAGGTACAATACTAAGATATGTGACAGAGATACAAGTTAAATAACAGAGAACTGTGTAGCTGTTGTATGCCTTGCAAATCTTAACCTAGGGTATTTGTTTCTTATCGAGCACTGGATACCTTGTTATGTTTCTAGGGAAAGAAAGTAACCCAGAAACAAAATATTAGGACGAACATTTCATATCCTCTGGCCTCACGAGAGTATATGGAACAAAGCTGTTATCCACTCCTGTAATATAGTGGATATATGCGATCCACTTGGTTAGAAGTAAATCTCTTTCATTAAGTCTATGTGTGATTTTTTTTCCATAGTGCAGGCATAATTTACTAATATGTGCCTTCCTCCTAAGGTCGGGGGAGTAGTCTGGAACTAAACCTTGGTGACAGTGTTATTTGCCATTATTACCAAAATATGCAGTAAATACCTAATCTTGGGATTTTTTTTATCATTTGTGGTAAGATAAGCAAGACAAAAAAACTGAGGCTCCAGTAGGACCATTGCAGGGAGAATGTCTGAGATACTAGTATGAATGTCATGCCAGAACTGTTGGAGGACTGAACAGGACCAATGAATGTGCATATGGTGTGCTGTTGCTTCATCACACTACCTCCAACAGGTTGCCATGATTTGGGATTGAACTTTACCTGGATTGTTGGTGTTTAAGAAAAAAATCTAGTTTTTATTGTCCAGGAAAACTCCTGGTACACTGGGGAGGAAGTGGCTTTATAACATGTTTCTGCCACCCTTTCCCACTGTTTGTCTGACAGTTAAATGTTATGTTCTGGCATCCATTTTCATTTCATATGAGCTGTTTTCATTGAGACCTGAGCTAGTACAGCTTGCTATAGTACAGAAATGACATGATGAGGTTGTGGTCCTATCACGGTCTGATACATAAGATAGAAGAGTTATTGGAAGGGTATGTGTGACTGGCCCCTAGAGAGAGAAGTGACTAAGTAATGATGGATCTGCAGATATCAAACATAGTCTGCCAGTTGTAAGTGAAGTATCTCCTGGAGAGTTGTAAAGGGGAGCCCCTGATCATTGTCTAGAAATTGAAAGAAGTTAGTGAAGCCAAGATGAGCCTAGTGTCTATATTTAGAGTTTAATTTAAGGGTAGAAATTCCAAAGTGTAAGCTATAGCTGAGAAGTAGTCAAATTGAATGGTATTTGCAGGACAGCAATAGGTATAGGACCAGCAGTCCAAAGTAGTGAAAGTATAAAGATGTTCCTTCTATGGAGCCAGCAGGGATTTCAGGGAAGCAAATAATGTGTTTTCCAAAGGGTGGATATAGTTCTGAGTGAACTCTGCATGCTTCCACTGACTGATGTGAGCTGGGGTTGAGCTGCCTGATAATATAACAAGAGCTTGGGAAGAGCTAATGCCCTCCATTTTGAGGAAGTTGAAGGACATTGTATTTTATGGTGGGGGGGGATGTTTGTCCTGCTAAAATAACCTAGAAATGCCTTTATCCCAGTTAGAGAAGTCCTTATCCTCCAGGGGAACTGGCAAAGTTTAAAAAGGTATAAAAGCATTAGGAACATGTTTATATGTATTATTGCAATTCATTGTATTATGCCTAGAGGTAAGAAGTCCAATTTCTGGTGGTTGTGTTGTATAGTTTGGGAGATAGGAGGGTAGTTAAGAGAGTAAATAGCTTGAGTGTCCACCGATATCTTAACACCTAGGTATTTGAAAGAAGCTAAATGCCAACAAAACTGATATTGGTTGCGGAGTTGTTGGGATGATGAGAAATTAATTGGTAGGACCTCATTTTTATTTATTTAACTTTGATGACCGGGTAAGTACACTGGTGGTAGAAGCCTTTTTCAGGCACTGCCTGGTTGCAAAAGAACAGATAAAATATACAGACATCATGTTACATAAGCAGCAGGAGAAAACAATATGTACAGAAAAATATTTACATAATTACAAGTCATCGTGTACAACATGGGAAGAGATAAAATATGCAGGGCAGTATTAACATGAATTCAATTGCAGGAAAGTGCAAGAGGATGGGACTATAAGTTTGAAAACAGTAGCAAAATTTGGAGGGAATTGAAAGAGGTGGAGCAGGAAGTACTAGGTAAAAAAGGGTGTAGTGGGGTGATAAATGGGAGGGGGTTAGTGGAAACATTGACATGCAACAGAGGAAGAGTGATGGGATATCGGGAGATTTGTGAAGCCAGGGGTAGTTTTGGTCCAGTTACATTTACAACCAATGATCTGTCCTAAGAAATCTAATGTATGCTGTCCCAGTGGCATGAAGGGCTGAGGCATCCATGCCTTACTTTCTGCCACACCAGTGACCCATGTTCGCAGTAAAAGTGGGCCTCCAGCAGTTGGCTGGGGAGGGAGAGGATCAAGCATCCATAGGACATCTCTCCTTTTCTGGGAAAGAGGGGAGTACAGGGCTGGCACTTGCCTGACACCAAGTGGAGGCTGGGTGCCAGTGCACCATAGAGCCTGTCGCAAGCAAAGGGGGGGTGGAGCACTCAGCCAGTGTGCTGTAGGTGGAAGCACACACAGCTTGGCCATTGATGACATTTCACACTCCACCCACGGGGAAACCAGAAAAAAGGAAAGAGATCCCAGGTCGAATAGGATGAAACAGCCACCCTTCACAGGCCCTGACTCAGAATGGTGCTTCCCCAGAGTCTGGATCCAATTCAATATGAGTTGAGTTGGGGATCCTCACCACCCTGCCATGGAGGGGAAACTGTGGATGAAGACGGGGACAGCTGCCTGCTGTTGAGTGTGGGGCTGGGTGGGTGGCTGAGAGAAGGTATGCTGACTGGTGGGGACCTGGGGAGAAACAGATTAACAAAAAAAAAAAAAATCTAATGTATGCCACAGATGAAATAAAGTGGGTTCTGGATTTGTGAGATAGATGAGCAAATCATCTGCATAAAGAGCTATTTTGTGTTGGGTAATGCCTACAGGGTATTTCTGCAATAAATGTGTTAGTACTGAGTAGTTCATCTAAGGGTACTATGTATAGGGCAAATAAAATGGGAAAAGTGGGTAGCCCTGATGTGTGCCCCAAGACAGAGGAAAGGTAGGAGAAATGTTGTCATTTGCTGTAGCGCAGGCCATGGGATTTGTGTAGATTGCTTCAATTCATCCACATTATTTATTTATTTATTTAAAAAGTTTCACCAGTAAAGGCATACTGAGCTGGGAGCTCGTTTCCAGATGTGTTCTGGGGAAGGGAAATACTATAAGTGGGGCTTTCATAGCACAAGAGTACAAATACATAACATTTTGGTAAACCATATTAGAGTAGAGCAGAGCATCACTCAAACACATAATACATAAGGAATAGTACCATACAAAACGTGAGAACTTGACTACAGGGAAAATAGTCAGCAGTGCATACACAGTGCAATCAAAGACCACTAGTGTTAAAACAAGTATATGTCGGCAATCAATTACAGCAGCTGAGCAGCTCAAGATTAATAAACAATTGAGAGATTCAAGTAAAATGCATAATGACTAGAGTAGGAAACATAAGTGCCTAAATTACAGTTGTTACCTAAAATTGGAAAAAAGTCATAGGAGAAGCAGGTAAGTGAAATTAGGAACAATTACAGGAGGGGGAGGATGAGACCCCTGAGGTGGTTTGAGAAGACGCGGGGTGTAGGGATTGGCAATTGATCGAGGGGAGGGAGTTCCAGATTTTAGGGATGGGGTGGTTGAACACAACTTTGCTGATGTTCGTGGAGACCAAAGGGACTACTAGGGTTTGAGAACTTCTGAGGGTATGGCAGTGGGGGGCTACAGAGGGAAGCCAAGAGATAGGAGGGTAGGGAACTGGACCAGAATTTGCTCAGGCTAGATTGACAAAAATAGTTGAGGTGACTAGGCCATGATCCATACCCTTGTGGATGGATTTGGTGAGCCTGAGTAGGGAGGTGGTAGCGGATTAGTTCCTGCGGAAGCCAGACTGGTAGGGGGTGAAGAAGGAAGAGCAGTTCAGAAAGGGAGAGAGCTGTGACAAGACAATTTGTTCCTGTATTTTGGAAAGGACATGGGGGAGAGAGATGGGCTGGTAGTTGTTAGTAGCAAATGGGCTACTGCCTTTTGGAAGAGGGATCACAGTGGCAGGCTTCCAATCAGCAGGAGCATACTTCTGGGGGAAGCCAAAACATGATATTTTCATAGAAAAAAGGCCATGCCACTCTATCAAAAGCATTTTCCACATCAAGGCTAAACACTAGAAAAGGCTGATCTGTTTGGGAGATTTGATAGAGGAGATGCATCATTTGCTTATAATGTCCTTGGTCTGTCATGTACTACAAAACCAGTCTGGTCCTGATGGAAAAGGGAGGGAAGTATCTATCTAGTCAGCATGCCAGTATGGAGGTGAAGAGTTTATAGATCATGTTTAAAAGTTAACGCAGAGATATACCTGTACGATTCTCCCTTAGATGGATCTTTGTTGAGTTTTAAAACTGCTGAAATTGTGGCATAATGCCATGTGCTGGGCATCTGGCCCGAAGTCTGGACGTGGCAGAAAGTTTTTAAAAGTTGGAAAAAAATAAATCTTCTTTAAGTTTTTTGTAGAACTCCATTATGTACCGTACTCATCAGGGCCAAGGCATTTCTGTGTTTTGCATTTTAATAGAGCTGCCTCCAGTTCTGAGTTAGTAATTGGCTCTATTAGGATCTGGCCATCTGCTTGTGAGTTGAGAAAACTTGATAAACTGGAAACATCAAGCAGTTTGTGTAGGTGTGTCTTTTTACTCAGAGGCAGAGCAAAGCTATTTATAATATTGTTGAAGTACTGCCGATATCTCCAGAAAGCAGTAGACTAATCAATGTGACTGCAGATTGTAAAGTTTTGTAATAAAAGTTTGCATGTACTTTTTTCTCAATTTGTGGGCTAGGAGACGTGTCACCCTTGGACCATACTCATAGTACTGTTGCTTAAGATAGCACAGAGTCATATGAGTTTTTGAGAAAGTAAGTCTTCCAAGTTTTTCTGAGTGTAATGGAGGTGTGGGAAACCACCATTCCCAGGTTTATAAGCAGTTTGGAAGGAGATGAGTTGTTGCATGAGACAAGGTACTTGGCTTCCCTATGTTTTCTTTCTCTTTGCTGTGTATGTAATTATATCACCATGGAGAACCACTTTAATAGTGTCTCAAAACAAGGCTGGTGTAATATTGAGGCTGGTTTTATCTTGTATGGTTTGGGGTATTCTCTCCTGTAAGAGTTGTTGGAACTCTGGGTCAGAGATGGAGAGCACTGAATCACCAATATAGGTTAGCATAATGTGATGTGAATGAGCTTGGTACATCCAGCAGATCTAGTTTGATTCTCTCAACCTACACTTGCATAAGTGAACAAGTCACTTAATCTCCCCAGTGCTCCCATATTACTCCTGAAAACAGGCTTTGTGTCTAGCGGGCCTTACCCAATTACAAAAGAGCAATTCTACACACTTTGTCTCTGACATTCAGTTCCAAGGTGAAAGGAGCATGATCTCATAGGGCAATTTGGCCAGTCTGACAGGTAGTTGGCAGTTACGTCTTCAATGTTTTCTTATTGCATTTAGAGATAATTAATTCTCACATATGTTCCGTGAAGTGCAGAGTAATGAGTGCAATGTTTGGTTCCAGGATTTAATGTTCACCAAATATCAAACTAGCTAATTTGCGTAATTTAGCATCTCCAACATTGGATAGATACCTTTCCAACATGGTTCTTTCCTACGTACCATATGGATATCTTACAAAAATGAACCTCAACTCTATGTGACCTGGGTGCAAGTTTCAATATGTCATACCTTACTCTTGCATCCCCTAGGCTTTAGAAACAGAAAAATATATGCATTGCCACACAAAAGACCATTGTTCTATCCAGTCTGCCCTATTTTACCCTTACTCTACCCTACACCGCCCTACCCTATCCAGTGACCTATTGTCTAAACAGGATTTTTACCCTTGCCTCCACATTGCTCCCTGCCTTGCTGCTACCCCCTGCATAACTATCAAACAGCTTACTCTGTCCCAGCTGTGCTTGAACCTGTTTGTTTTTTGTACCCACCACCTCAGCTGCTAGGCTTTTCCACAGTTCAACCACCCTTTCCATGAAGTGAACATTTCTAACATCCCTCCTGAATCTCCCCCCAGCCTGTTTGTTTTTGAGACCCCTTATTATTGACTCGCTATTTCTGTTGAGTAGGTCTCAGAGTTTAAACTTGTTTATTCCTTTTAGGAATTAAAGGTCTCTATCGTGTCGCTCCTCTCCCTTCTGTTCTGCAGCGAGTACATATTCAATGCCCTAAGCCATTTCTTATGGGAGCTGCCCTGTTGGCTTTAACTCATTTGGGTTATCCTATGCAGAACCATCTCAAGTTTTTCTCAATCTTTCCTCTGGTGGGAATTCTAGAACCCTCCCTCTCCATGCTGTGTACCCAGCTACAGACCTTAGTGTCATTTGTGAAAAGACATCTTGCGGTCTGTGCTGTTTACTATTCCTGGAGCCTATTGCTTTCCAGGTAGGCCGTCAAGTCCTCTTTGATTAGTGTCTTCATCAGTTCACCCACAATGAAGGTAAGACCAATGGGATTGTAATTTCTGGGTTACTCCCTATGCTGTCCCTTGTGGAGTGGAAACATGTTCGCTACCCTTCAATCTCTGGGAACCATGCCTGACTGCAGTGAGATATTGAATAGCCCTGCCAGGGCTTCAGCCAGTTCAGATGCCAATTCCCTGAGCACCCTCAGGTGCATCCTATCTGGCCTTGGTGCCTTATCTATACTACTCGCAGGGCTGCAAGACCTTTTCTTACTCTTTCTATGGCTACTGCATTTCTACCTGCACCATTTCTGGGATCCCCTTGCATCTGCCTTTATGCCATTTTATGGCAGAGGCTAGATTTTGTCTACTGTGAATACTATTCAGAAGTTGTTGTTTAGAATGGGGAACTTCTGATCATCATACTCTATTAGTCTCTACCCCAGCCAGCCTTACAATTATCCCTCTTGTCTTCCTTTTTCCCCTGCTATACCAGAAGAAATTTTCCCCTCCCTTGGCCCCTCCACAATATGTAGATCTGTGTATGCTTTTGCATCCCTGCTTTCTTAGCCTTCTTCATCTTTACTCAGTGCTCACTCTGTTCCTCATCCCTTGTTTCTTCTTGTAGCAAATGAAGGCCCTTTTTTTGATCCTCACAACCTTCCTGACCTTTGTGAAGAACCAGATTAATCTCTTGTGTTTGCTAGCCTTGGTAACCATTCTTAAGCATGATATAGTTGCTTGGCCTTTACATTTTTCCAGCCCTCTCCTCCACTCACTTGAAGATGTCCACTCCTACCAGACTTTCCTTGACTAGTACTTTCATCTGGTTAATTGCAGTGTCAGTGACTCAGTAGGTAGCACACTCACCTCTGAGGCTGGGAGATCAGAGGGCTGTGGGTTCAGTTCCCACATCTGGCACTTGGGTTAATATCCCACTACTGACACTGTAGTGCAGCATGAGAGGGGTGCTGCACTTCTGAGGTGCCATCTTTTGGATGAGACATTAAACTGAGGTCCCATCTGCCTGGATTGGTGGTAGTTCAGGTGGATGTTAAAGATTCCATGGCACTTCTCAAAAAGAGTAGGGGAATTTTTATTAGTATAACATCAAAAACAAAAGAATTACAAACAGTGTTAAGTCACACAAAATAATATACAAATCATATGGTAAACAAAAGCAAAAAGTATTACAGTCATACATTATTAGATAAGTGCAAAAATAAATATGTATAAAAGTCCCCCCCACTAAAAAAGTGGGGGAATTTCTATTATTATAACATCAAAAACAAAATAAGTACAAACAGTGTTAAGTCACACAAAATAAAAATAATATACCAAACATATGGTGAAACAAAAACAAAACAAAAACAAGTATTAGTCATACATTATTAGATAAGTGCAAAAAGGAAAATGGATAAATGTCCCCCCCCCCCCAAAGAGTAGGGGATGTTTTACTAATCCTTTGATACCAACCAAAATAAGTACAAACAGTGAGAAGTCACACAAAATAATATACAAATCATATGAAAAAGCAATGGGAAGAGAGAGAGAGAGAGAGAGAGAGAGAGAGAGAGAGAGAGAGAAAGACAGCAAATGTGACAAAGGAAATATATATATAAAGGACTCTTCCCCCCCCCCACTCCAGGAGTAGGAGAGTGTTATTATGATAACGTCATGAAGAAAAATAAATTCAACAGTGTTAAAGCACACAATCTTAGTTATACAAAACGAATATTAAAAACAAAAAAAACATGGCTGTACATCAAACAAGGTTGTAAATAAAGGGGACAATAATCAAATAGCAATATTACAATGTACAGCTAAACAAAAAATATGAACAGACTCGTACAAAACTGCCTACAGTGTGCAAAAGTCAGAACTGAGGGAAATTACACCAGTACTGTTGATAAATGGCAAGAGTCAAGTTCAAGAATTCTTTTTCAGTATAACGTTTCAAATCCTCTGAAATCAAGGAAAATAATACTGACTGTGGTATATGGGTTTTCTGTATAGAGTAGCGACATCTGCTTTGCCAAATCCAATATTTTAAATATGAAAATAATATGAGGACACTACTGGGGAAAAAAGGGCTCCATTGATTTGACAGAAGCCCTAATACAAAAATGTCATAGTTCAAGAATTGAAAAGGTAAACAAAACCAAACTTGTTTAATAAAATCCCAGAGACTCACTACATAGGGACACTCAAAAAATAAATGTGAAATAGTTTCCAAAAGATGTTCACATCCAGGTCTAGGATAAATGCATTCTTTCAACTCTTTGGCCCAGATATTCAAACTGCGCTCAAAACGAGCGCAACAGCAGGAACAAGCACAAACCAGTTGCCCAAATGCGCAACAGGTGCGATATTCAAACATGGAGCAGAGCAAATTGCGCAAGCAACCAACGTCTGAATATCGCACATACTGCACCATCGCGCAACCAGGAAGGAGAAGCTGAGCCAAAATGTTGCGCTATGGAGCAACCAGGGAAGCTCAGCTGAGCAATCCAGAGCTGCCATAGCGTAAGCACAGCCCCCAGAGCAATGGAACTGCACATCCAGGGAGGCAGGTTGCGCCCACCGCCATGCATGCCACACATGGGCACAGGAACACACTGCAGAACCCACACCACACCTGCACCCCAAGAACAGCATCACTGGGGGTGGGACAGATGATCTACTTGCCCATGGGGACAAGCCAACAAAGCATAGCAGAGCCATGACCCCAGCACAACCACTGGCAGGCGGAGAGTGCCACATACAGGGATTGACAACCACAGTGCACATCAGCCCTCTGCACGCACAGCACACACCCTGCACTGTGACCCCAAGACACCACCCATGTGCAGTGACTGGCACTGCAGAAACCATGCAGTCCCCCAGCACTCATCAGACCGTGCAACACAGAAGCCTACAAGCCAGACACACCCTGTGCACCCAGCAGTGGGTGGCAGCAGACGGCAAGACCAACCGAAAGGCACTGCCATGCTGGAGATACCTCCCCATGCACACACATGCACACACACACACACACACACATACCCAGGACCATACCAGCCCAGATGGCATGTACACCCCTGCAACTGAGCACCCATAGCCAGCTGCAAATCAGAGACCAACACAGTATTCATATCAAAATAGAAATGTATATTTAAAAGACTAATCACAAAACCAAGTGAAACTATGTACAAGTGGGGGGGACGGGTAAAAGGCAGGGGTGTTCAAGGGGGAGGAATAAAACTTGGAGAGGAGAGGCAGGGTGATAGGGATGGGAGAAGTGGGAAGGGAATGTGGGCTAGGGTCCAGCTGGCTGCTGGTCCTCCCCCTGCTGGCGCCCCCTCCTGTGCCTCCTTCGCCGATCACCATGGCGCTGTATGGCCTGCAGGATCTCCTGGTTCTGAAGTCCAACCTGGGTGAGGCACCGAAGATCCTGGGACATCCTCCTGAGTACCTCGAGGCCTAGGAAAATGGGAACACAGTCAATGGCTGAGACTGACCACAACCCTGAACACCACCCAACCTGCAAGCCATATAGCCCAATGTCCCGCACCTGTGATGGCATACACCCACCCACAGTGAACATGCACATGGCCATCACAAACTGGCGGCACCAGCTATATGCACCACTGGCCACACACACTGCCCACATCCATCACACTACAAACAAGGCTGGGAAGTGACGTGGCAACATGGTGCGATGCCAGTTACACAGCTATGTGCCCAGTGCATGCCTGGACCACCAGTGCGCATACACAGGCGTGCTGTGATACTGCACAGTGATGCATGTCACCTGTGTCATGCCTACATACATAGATACATAGACAGTGTTGTCGGATGAGGCCTATAGCAAACCCAGTCTGTCCATATGAGCTTGTAAGTTCACGTTGTTTCCCTAAGTCTGTTGCCCCTTACCCTGATCTCCAGAATTCCTTCATGTCTGTCCCCTGCAGTCTGAAATCCCGTGATTGTGTCAGCCCCCCATGTCCTCTGGCAGGGTGTTCCCTATCCACCACCCGCTCTGTGAAGACAGTCCATCACCATGTGTCCTCAGATAGTCCTCCCTCCAACGTCATCCCATGCACTCTAGTCCTGGAACATCTTTTTCACTTCAAAAAGTGTGTCCTGCACCCTGATCCTCCCTGTAAGATACTTGTATGTCTCTATCATATCCCCTCTCTCCTCCTCCCCTCCAGGGAGTACATGTTCAGTTCCTTCAACCTGTCATCATAGGACCCGTGATGCAAGCCATGCACCATCTTTGTTGCCCTCCTCTGAACCTTTCCTGGCCACTCTACGTCCTTATGTAGGTATGGTCTCCGGAAATGTACACTGTACTCCAGGTGGGGCCTCACTAGTGTCTTGTATAGTGGAATTATGACCTCCCCTTTCCTGTATGGTTGTATTGTGCAGGGCTAGTGGACCCCCCAGCATGCAATAGCATCCATGAAGTCATGATACTCACATTGCTCAAGCAGCTCTGTCTGCCGCTGTTGCCCCTGCTGCTGTTGCTGCGGCTGCTGCTGCTGCTCTCTCCGGGTGACGACTCCTGCTGCCACCGGGGCCCTGGCATGGCCCTCCTCATCCTGGCCCTGCATCCTCAGATCCCGGCCTGTGGGAGACATATGTTGAGACAAACATCAGTGTGACTCAAAAGCAGAGTGCCCCCTGCCCCAGTGAGAGTGCCCGTCCACACAGCCATAACCATCCATCGCACAGCTGCACACACTGACACAGCCAACCGTGTCCAAGCTGTCACCTATGCACAGCCACACAAGCACACACACACCCCTACAGAGAATATAGGTGCATAGATGGTACACTCACCTGGCCTAGGCACCATGCCCTGCCTGGCATGTGCCTGCAGCCTGGCCAACAAGTTCGGCTCCCTCCGGCGGAGGTCACCGTACCGGTGCCAGCACTGCTCAGCAGACCGGCCCCATCCAGTGACCTCCACCAGGTCAGTGGCCACTTGCTGCCACACGTGCATCCTAGGCTTGGTGAGGGGGGCCTCACCATAGAGTGCCTCACAGTGGGGCTCCACCAGGGCCACCAGGTTGGCCACCTCCAGTGGGCTCCAACTCACTGCCCTCCTCCTAGCCATCTCAGCCAGTTTACAGCAGGCAATATGGCGCTCCGCTGCACTGTAACCCCATGTGGAGATGTTGCACAATAGACCACCACAGGCTCCAATCGCGCTGTTCGAACAGCGCCGTCACTTCACATAGCGCTGTCACCAGACAGCGCAATAGGGACGTACACATGGCATGCGAACAGCGCCAGGGGGCAAAGGGCATACACAAGGTCACGGCAATGACGCAAGGCTACGCACAGCACCGTCGGACGTATAGGCATCCTGCGCGACTGCCAAGCTGCGTACCAGTGCCACAGTGGACTATTGCGCAGTAGTGCCACAGCGCCATATAGTGCCCAGTGCTGTAGTGCCACTGGCACAATGGTAGCCATGGCCTGAATTGCCTATCTCACTCAGCAGGTCTGCAGCGCGATAGACACATGCGTAAGCTGTCTGGGCATGCGCAATGCAGTGTAGCATGCAGGCACAAATCTGCGCCATTGGCTCAGCCGGCCCTTCCGTATTGCGCAAAGTGCAAATCCGCGATATTCAGCCGACATATGCAAATCATTCGATCAGCCATTCAAAGGCGCAGTAGCGCGATTAGCATATCATTAAATTGCACCTCCTCATTTGCATGTGTTGCGCTATAAAACGTGACAGTGGGTTGTGGGCCAGATTCGTTACTGCAGGTGAGAGGTGAGTTACATGCTGTGTGATGCTCAGGACAATGCTCATGGGCAAGGGTGCCGGAGGATGATAAAGGCTGAGGGGGCTGAGAATGAAAAGGGCACTTAGAAAGGGACAAAGGGCACCCTTTCTATCAGTATCTGCCATACGGAGAAGAAACATGGGGGGCTTCTGCCCCCCCGGGCCGGCACCTATGCTCATGGGGAAATGCTGTCGACTGCACACTGACAGGTGTCCACTTCCACCCATACAGATCACCATGACTGACCAGAGCCAAGCTGAGGGTGAGGACGGCGGGCGTAGGAGGAGTCCGAACTTCACAGCGGCAGAGACAGAGGCCCTCTTCCAGGCCTACCTGGAGGATGAGCCACTATTGAGTGGATGGAGGGGCACCCCTCAGGAACGTGCAGCTGCATGGGAGGGGGTAGCTCGGGCCATCAACCTGCACGGATGCCACCAGCGCTCCGTGCAGGAATGCAAGAAGAAGATGGGGAGTGACCGCAGGAGGCTGAAGGAGAAGGTGGCAGCCTTCAGGGTTGCACGTGCTGGCACTGGTGGGGGCCCACCAGTGGTGTTGCAGCTGACCCCAATGGAGGAGACACTGGTCATGGCCATGCAGCCGAGTGCCATTGCGGGTGTACCAGGTGGAGGATTCCAGACAGGTGGAAGCCCATCACTGCACGGTATGACATAGTGGTGGTGTTGGGGGGCTGTTGTTCACATGCACTCACATGTACTCTCATTCTGTTACAGATCCTGTTCGTCTTCAGGAGACGGTGGTGGTGGTGGGTCCAGACAGTGATGCAGACCTGCTGGACATGGAGGAGGGACCATCCACCTCCGCCACCAGTCAGCAGGCAGTGCAGCAGCATGCACGCTGGGCCAACAACTCTGGTGTCAGTGATACGGGTGCGGGGGGTGCACAGCCTGTGTCTCAACAGTCCGGCATGCAGGTATGCCAGCATGCTGTGCCTATGACAGTGGCACCTACCTGCACCATTGATGATAGCAGGCCTGCAATGGGCAGTGATAGGTGTGTGTCCCATGACGGACACATGGCAGGTCAGCACATGCCCCTGGGCCTTCCTGGTTCACACCTGTGTACCAGCATGCTGGCACAGTCCCAGGCTGTGCCTGTCAGCACCGGTGGGGCAGCACTGGTGGCTGTGCAGGTGTCCGGCACTGTTGCCAGCACAGAGGTGGAACAGGTGGACCTGGGGCTCAGCAGTTGGAGGGGCAGCAGCAGCAGTCGAACACCAGGTCTGGGGGTACAGTGTCAAGCAGTGGCACATGTCCACTGCCCTTTGATCTGCTCATACCTGGTCCTGGTGAACAGTGCCCACCCTCAAGGGGTGCTGTGCACCGGGACCGTCCACACCCTGGGGGTCACGATGCCATTGGGGCACAGTACCCACTGGATGCACATACCCACCTGCTGCAGGAATCAGTACAGCTGCAGGGGCGGGTTGCAAGGTCTGTGGAGACACTGTCTGTGTCCGTGGAGTGGCACAGCAGGGAGTGTGCTCGGGACTGAGCCGAGCTGGTCCTTATGCAGACGGATGTGACCGCCGCCATTGACAGGCTGACCCAGGCAGTGGTCTCTGTCACTGATGCATTGGGCACACTGTCAGGTGCCCCTGTACCGCACACCCCACACAGTGCACTCTCCACTCTCCACTCCTGGCATCGTGCGACACCAGGCCTGTTGATGCCGGGTTCTGCTGTGGGCATCCCGAGCACCCCTGGTGCATGTTTGTTTGGCATGATGCAGACCCCTGTGTGGGCAAGGTTGCGTTTGCGCAGTGGGACCCCTGGTGGTGCAACAGCACCACCCCCGGTGGCCCCTGCTCAGCCTGCCAGTGCTGCTGGGCCACGGCGGGGCCGCCCATGCATCCGTGGTGGCCGTGGGACAGTGCTACATGACTGAGCTCTCTCCCAGTGCGGGCCCTGTCTGGTGCTGCCCTGTGTGCAATGTGTGTCATGGTGGGCAGTGCACTGCTGGGTGCTCTGCTCACCACGCTGACACACAGACCACCTTCACACTCTCCCAACTGCTGTCCACAGGTGCGTGTGCATGATGATGCCTGCATTGCACTGTACACCAAGGTGCAGGGGTGCCCAGGTCCTGACACATGTACTTGGACAGTACAGGTGGTGGGGGTGGTCGGTGGTGCTGTGTGTTGGCAATGTCATTTCCGCAGTGCTGTGCTTCTGCCCATGTACACTGTCTGGTGTGTGTGTGTGTCCATATGAGTGCTCACCCTCCCTGATGGTGTGTTGGTATGCCTGGAACCTTCAACTCCTGACCCTCATGCACGGTGTGTTCCCTGTGTGCCTGTGGTTTGCGCATGGACAGTGTTGCCTGCACATGTCCCCTTGACTTACCTGTGTTGGGTGTAGTGCTCTTCTGCAATGGTGTCCCGGTGCAGCTGGGCCTGCCGGGTCAGTCGGGGGTCCCTCCATCCTAGGGGGGCTGCTCATCACCAACATCACCGGTGCCACTGGCGTCCCCATCGCTGTCCCCCTCTTTGACCTGTACGGCTATCCCATGGTCTTTGGCCATGTTGTGCAGGATGCAACAGGCCAGGAATATCCCACAGGCCTTTTGGGGGCTGTACTGTAGGGCACCGCCAGAGGTGTCTAGGCATCGGAAGCGTGCCTTGAGCATCCCAAACACCCACTCTATGATGTTACGTGTTGCGGCATGTGCCTCATTGAAGCATAGCTGCACTGGGGTCATGGGGTGGCGGTACGGTGTGAGCAGCCAGGGATGGAGTGGGTATCTGCAGTCACCTGTGTGGAGATAGTGGAGAGCAGTGTCATGTCAGGTCCATATTGCCCATATCCTTGTGTGCCACTAACATGGCACCTGTGTCATTCCCACCCTTGCCCAGAGTTTGCATTCCATACATGTGTACTCACCCACTAGATGACCCGTGGGGATGTCCCCACTCTGAATCGATGGCACAGTGCAGACTGGTGCCATATGAAGGCATCATGTGCTCCACCAGGGTGTGTGGCACAGACATTGATAATGCGCCCAGTGGCATCACACACCACCTGGCAGTTGACACTGGAAAACCCCTTTCGGTTCCGATATGCCTGGCCTTTGGGGCCAGGTGGTGTGCGAATGGCCACATGGGTGCAGTCTATGGTCCCTAGCATGCCAGGCATATGTGCTACCCTGTGGAACTCCTGCATGTTTGCTGTACGCTCTGCCGCGGTGCTGGGGAAATGGATGTACTCCGCAGCATGAGGCAGCAGTGTGCTGAGGAATTGGGTGAGGATGCATGATGTGGCTGACTGTGTAATGCCTGTGGTGTCCCCTGTCAGCCTCTGGAAGGTGCCCGTGGTGAGCAGGCACATGCAGGCTGTCACCTTGGTCTCCACAGACAGAGCGTGACTCCATCATGAGGGTGCCTGCATCACATCACTGCACAGCTCACAGAGCCGTCTCAGTATTGCCCTGTTCAGGTGGTACCGGGCCACGATCTTGACGTCTGTGTACAGCTCAAAGCTGAGGTGGGCACGATACCGCCTGTCGGGGGCATACCACCGACGGGCCCCTCCGCGGCCACGTCCCCCTGCAGCATGGTGTCTCACCCCCCTCATTACGGCTTCCATGTGAAAGCTGGCACTGTCCATCTCCCTGGCTTCTGCCCCCCCGGCTGCTGTTCCTGTGTTACCCCCGCTGCCCCCACTGCTGCTTCCAGTGCACCAGGCACCCCCCGCTGGCCTCTCTGTCCTCCTGGACCCACTGTCCCTGTCTACCCTTCCAGCTTCTGTCTCTCTCTCTCTGTCTCTGTCTCTCTCCCCCAGTTTGCGGCCTGCTAGGGTTCTTGCGCTGCTTTCTTGAGCCTTTTTATTTTGGCTCAATTCCGCTACTGCGCAACTTCCGGCTGAGCCACTCTTGCGCATTGCGCAAGTGTTCGAATATCGCATTGCACACTTTATGCATGGACCCGCCCCCTTCGGTTGCGCATGCCTTCATTTCCATTGCGCTGTTGCTCAGCATGTTTTCGGTGGCGCAACTGGCCCCTTCTGAATATCGCAGAATGGCGCATTTTTGGAGTTGCGCACGCGCAACCCTGTTGCGCATGGTGCAACCCTTTTGAATATCTGGGCCCTTATGTTTTAGATTATTTTTCACATTTAATTTATCATGCGCACTAAGCCAAATGACATCCCTAGTTTTATGTGGTAATCGAGAATCATTTAGCATTTTGCAAATATTTTGTCTCTCAGTTAAAGATCTATCTGAAAAAGGTTCTAATTTAAAGCGTATCTCCATAACAGAAGAATAAAACTGTTTATGAGACAGAGTAAAAAAAATGTTGTTTGTGGAATGACCAAGCTTTCACTTTGTCTGACCTATATTTAATATGCAAAGGAAAGGAAAAAGTTTTCAGATTTTTTGAGAGTCCTGCTGCAGCATCCCAACCAGAAAAAACAACATTTAAAGTGTGACAAAGCCACTGACACCAAGGCTGAGAATTATGAAACAAAACAGGAACAAAATTGGTGTAAAAGAAAATACTAAAAAAAAAACACTAAAGGGTTAGGCAACCCTAAACCACCCTCCTTTTTTGTACAATAAGTGATTCCTCATTTAACTGGATTAAATCGTGATCCCCATAGGGCCGAAAAAAAAAAACAACTAAAGACCTTACACTCTAGAGATTTCAGGATAGGAAAAATATGACTGATATATAAAAAAAAAACGAAAGAAGGTAGGACTTAATCATATAAACACATTTACTTTTATCCATTTTCCATGAGTTCCAGAGCTTTACTCTATGGGTGGCTGCTTCAAGTTTTAAAGACCAGTTAAAAAAGGACATATCTCCTGGTCCAAAATAAACCCCTAAAAATTTCTGAGGAGAGTAAACAACAGGAAGGTCCCGAAGCAGGTTAAGGAACTATTTAAAGGAGCAATTGGCAAACAAAAACTTTTATTCAAATTAAGTTGTGCTCCAAAACTATTAGTGAGGGTTTGTAAAAACTGCAAAACATATAGAACAGAGCTTTGGGTAGATACCAGTACTACTAAATCATCTGCATATGTGCAGGCTTTAAGAAGAGGGAGTTGAAAATGTTGAATACCTAAAATCAAAGGGTCTGAATATACTGCATGTAGCACTGGGTCCAGGGTTATGATGTATAACAATGGACTTAATGGACAGCCTTTGAGTACACCTCTCAAAATCTTATGTGTGGTCCCAAAATGTCCATGCAGTAAGGGGCGAACTAGAGCAGAGGCGTAATATTTTTGTAAAACAGATACAAAAAACTGAGGAATGCCATATTCCAATAAACAAGTCCATAAAAAATCATGGGCTACTTTTTCGAACGCTTGAGCTTGATCTAAACCCAACACAAATGCAGGGATATTACAGGTGTAACAGTGATCAATCAAGTCATGTAAGAGAAGTAAAGTGTCCGTAATTTTGCGTCCTGGTACAGAACAAGTTTGTGAGGGATGAGTAACATCACTAAGTGTATTAGTTAGTCTATTATTTAAGATTTTAGCAAGGATTTTTAAATCTACGTTTAGCAATGTAAGTGGTCTCCAATTTTCAAGGCTCAACTTATTACCTGTTTTATAAAGAAAAAAGAGGGTACCAATATTCAGTTGTTCCGGAATTTCATGTGCCTGTAGTAAAGCATTATAAACTTGGACCAGCTCTGTTGGGCAGTGCGACCAAAGCCATTTATAAAACTCAGAATGTAACCCATCCCATCTGGGAGCTGTATTTAAAGACAGGGAAGAAATAACAGCTTGTAATTCCAGGGCTGAGATAGGCTGTACTAAAAGCTTTTGTTGTGCTTGTGAGATTTGAGGTAAAAGTAACGTTTTATGCCAGTTTTTGGTAGTAACAGGTATTGTAAAAGCAGTACCAAACTTTTTTATAATGTAACAATCTATTTCAGACAACAGATCTGACCTAGTATGAACATAAGACTCATTGGGCAGTTCAAGTCAGTCAATATGTTTTTGTTTTCTTCTAAAATTACAATTTTCATATGAATTAATCAAATAAGATTTTCCTTGGGTTCCAAATTTTTGTTCTTGCTCTAGTGATTGGAATCTGTTATACAGAAGTTTAGTAAGCTCATTTTTAATCACCTTAATAAGTTGGGATGTATGGCATGAAAGGGGCTCTTGAGTCTGAAGGGTTTGTAATTGATGACATAATTCTTGGTATCACTTATGTCTGTTAGTATGGTAAAGCCTGGAGTTAGTTTTCAACTGTGTAATGAAATCCCATTTAGAATCTAACCACCAACAAACAGCATCGTCATATAGGCAGAAAACTGATTTTCTAGCATCTAGTAAGTCAAGCATAGGGAATTAGAGGATTTTATAAAATAATGCAGTATTTAGTCTCCGAGACCTTTTCCCATAAGAAATCTCAGCTACGTCGGACAAAAAGATACTAAGCAAATAATGATCCGAAGTAGCTGTAACTTCCGTATTACAGGATTGAACATGTACCCCAGCAGAAATAAAAAAATAATCAATACGTGAAGATAATTTTCCTTTATGAAATGTGTGGAGGGGCTTCGGAAGGATGGAGTGATGAGCATGTTTTAAATTAGATTGCGCGAGAACAGATTTTAATGCAACCGCATCGAAAAACACCTTTTCTGTTTTCCCTCCTCTATCTGATCACAATAAACTACAATTAAAATCTTCCCCCAGTATTACCATTTTGGAAGTAAAAAGAAAAGGCTGAAATTCCTTCCATAAAGCAATACGTCTGGTTTTAGATTGAGGAGCATAACAATTAATTAGTCTGAAAAAGGAATTATAAAGTATCATATCCAATAAAAAAATCCTTCCAGGCTGGACCTCCACTAATTTCAAAAGTTGAACAGTATGGGAGAAAAAGCAAATAGCAAGACCGCTACATAAATTGGAACCCAAGGACCAATAACTTGTTCACCACTTCCAGTCAGTCTGAGCTACAACAGCTTCTGCGCTAGTATAGAGTCTAGTATCCTGTAGAAATAAAACATCTAAAGGACTAGCTTCAAACATGGCAAAAGTTGCCTTGCATCATAACCCATTCCTAATACTGTTGGTGTTCAAGGATGCTACAGATAAATCAGGCATCTAAGAAATCAGGTAGTGGGAACAGAAATTTCTTTAGCCTTGGATCTAGTACCCCATAGTTTCTTTCTAACTTTGGGCTTTACAGGGTCCAAATCATCTGTTCCTGAGGAAACCTCTAAAATAGAGGATGTATCGGAAACTTCATCCATTTCAGTGTCTCCCTATTTGAGCAGTGCATATTGATTCTGTAACCACAGAGGCTCAGCTCCTTGAGTTTTCAGTGACTGTTTACCGCATCCTTGTTTCACAGGGTGAAAGTACTGAAGATCTGGGGGAGGCATGGTTGGAGTTACAGGTGTAGTAAGAGGTTCTGTCACTGAGAGGATAGGTATCTGGACAGAAATGGAAGAGGGAGCTGAGGGTACAGGGTCTTCAGATAAAATGAGATCTGAAATGGGAACAGAAGGGGGGGAGTTGTCGAGGAAAAGTAGGAGTAGAACATGGTCTGGAAGACTTGTGGGCTGCTGAATTGACATAGAAGTCATGTTCAGCAAAATCAGCATCCGAAGTATTATGGGAGGCCCAGGAACATTTAGTGAAAGTGTGGCCCTCGGTGTCACAAAGACTACATTTTGGGATAGCAGTACAGTGAGCTCCCGAGTGACCCAGCATACCACACATAGAACAATGAATTTTGTCACAGCTGCTGCTAATATGATGAGGAGAACCACATTTAAAACAGGTTCTAGGCATCCCAGGATAAAATAAAATACCCCTATCTCTGCCTAAAAAGAAGCTGCTTGGTAAATGTACAATTCCAGCAGTAGACATTTGCAATCGAACCTTAAAACGCCACCCGCCCGTCCAAAACCCTTCAGTGTCAATGATGGGATCTGGGAGACCTTGAATTTCGCATTTTTGCTCCAGCCAATAAATGATGTCCTTCACATTAACCCCCTCATTTCTAAAAAGAATAGTAACAGTTTTCAAAGTAGGAACAGTTAAAGGTAGTACAAAAGAATGTGTCCAGATCTCAGAGTCCTTTACTGTTGAATAAGTTTGCCAAACTTTGTCTAATAAAGCTGCAGTATGAAAACTAACATCAAAACGTTGGTCTCCTGGAGCATGAATAAATGCAAATACCTCAGAGGGAGAAAATCCCAGGGATTGTTTGATCAAAAAAACGACCTATGAAAGCCCTGTCAGGTGGAGGCTCCAGGCTGCTGGTGTATCTGATGCGAACAGCATGTCAACGTTTTGCGTTGACTGGTGACTTGTGGAAGAGGCTTGCAAAACTGGGAGTTTGCTCTGTGGTTGCTGCCATAGGATTAGCAGGATCTTCGGTTGTTTTCGGGGGAATATCATCTGCACCCAGAATTATTTGACTGTCCGAAATGTCAGGTAGGAGAGGTGAAAGCGGAGTTTGCTCTACAGAGTCCAGAGGTGAACTAGGCTGTGTATTCGCTGCAGGGGCCAGTGAGTTTGAATCCAGGGACTTATCGTGGCAACCATCTTGAAGTCCAGGAGTGGGATGTAAACAAGGGACTGAAGAAGAACTAGGCAAAGGAATATTAGGGTCGGGTAACCATCCTCCGGCATCATTCGGAACCCAGCCTGCTTGTTCTAATGCCCAGTTTGGCAACCAGTTTTCTTTTTCAAAACCAAGATGAGAAACTTCAGACTCTGCTCCTGAAATGGAGCTCACTTCAGAGTCTGTTAAAGGAAATTTTTTGCCTTTTGCAGATACAGGGCTCATACTCAACTGTTTCCTTTTTTTCCTTTCCTCCTCGAGTAAATGCTTCTGGTGAGTAAAATTCAATTCTGCTGAAGACAACAGGCCAGCTAACCTTTTTTTCTCAGTAAGCAGATTATCTTGTAGAATTTGCTCAGCTTCATCAAATTCCAGAAGGACAGACGTGTCCAAAACTGGTGAAATAACCTCAGTATTCTTTCCATCTAGCATAGAGTGCATCTCAGGTGCTGGACCTGCAGGAGCAGAGATGCATCCTCCTGCAGGTACACCAGGCGACTCAACTGATGGAGCGTCCATCAGCAAGGGTCCCCCACTGGCGAGTAGGGGAATTTCCTTGGTGCCCTGGCCAAATTTCCCTCATTCACTAAAAATATCACCAACAGCTTAATATGGTTCAAGGTCAGCTGGCATTCATCTGTATCCCCCTCCCCCGGGCTGTGCCTGAAAATAGGCAGGATTTGTCTAGTGCACTTACCAGGTCAACAAAAACTAAATAAAGAAATAAGATCTTTTAGACCTGCTTACCCCCACAACCCTATACTTAGTGCAGCATATGGTACACATGCATTTATTCATGATATACTTAGTGGAGTAGGATATAGTGTAGTGCTATGTGATATAATGATAAGACATGCACATATGATTGTAGCATGGACTGGTGGTAAAGACCACATCCCAACAGGGCTACATGCTAGTAACCTCTGGCCCTAATCGTATTAGCATTGTGTATGCAGGCTGTATGGCATAATTATTTTTCCTTGATATGCAGCTGCTATTATTTTGCAATACTAAGCATTTTGGTATTGTTACCCAAAACTAGTTTTAGCTAGTTTTACTCTTATCAGAGAGTACATGCAAAGAGAGTGATGAGCTAACCGTCCTCTGCACTGACCTTCTACCAAAGAGATTTCTTTGTTTTGTGATTTTTACCTTATTTGGCAGGCTGTTATCTAGTAACATACATTTCTTATCTAAGAATATAAGAATGATTGCAAAGCTGTATTTTGCCAAATTCTAATCCAGTCTGGAGTGATCTCATGATATCTGGGGTCCTGTTCCTGACTCCCAGCAGGTATTTGCTGTATTTTGTGTTTTCTTGTAATAAATGAGTTATTCCTGCTGTATCCTTGGCTCTGTGTCGTGTTTCGCCAACAGGTCCAGAACAGTTCTATTAACAATCTGCTTCTCTGAAATCCAGAACCACGGCATTTGATGAGGGTATACCTTTACTCAGGGCTGGTTTAAATCATATAGTATTATTGTCACTAGACCCCAGAGGTTCCTAAACCCACACTTCACCTACTATTTCTGATTTGGTGAGTACTCTGTTGAGAATGGTAGCCTGCCTTCTGGGTTCCCAGACCAGCTATACCAGTAGGTAAGCCTGCAACATATCAAGCAAGATCTGACCTTTATGGTAAATGAGCTTCATCACCACCACTACTGCTCCATTTTTGGCCCCCTCTCAATTTATACCCTAAGTTCCCTATCTCATCACTCCATCCTGGAGGTCTATAGACCACCCCCATGTGAAGAATCTTTCCTGATGTTGTCATGAGCTGTACCCATGATGATTCTGTCTCCTCATCCACTCTCCTGATGGACCAGGTCTCTACAGCCTCTGTATTTTCCTTGACATAGTGGTATACCTCACCCTCTTTTCCCTTACCCCATCCCTCTTTTACATGGTATACCCCAGTAATGCCCAGTAATGCCAGGTCCCAATCATTATTCCTGGTGTCCTTTGTCTCACTAATAACCACAAGGTCTAGTCCCGCATATGTCACCATCACCTGGAGTTCACTGATATTGTTTCCTAGGTTCCTGGCATTAAGGCAGACTTCCTTTCAGCTTGTGCCCTTCCCCTTCCCCTTTGTGCCGGTGCCTGCTTCCCTTGTTCTCCCTTCCCTCCTTAACTTCTCAGTGCTCCTGATCCCTGCTGACATTTTGCACCTCCCCTAAGCACCTTTTCCTAATCTGTTTCAGACTGCTGCTTTGCTCCTTCAATCCTCACTTCACCATGTCCCCATTTATTGGAAGTCTTAGCTAGGTTCCCATTTTGCCCTCCATCCTCTGTGGTTCCACAAGCCTCATTCTCTCCCTTCTTAGTTTAAATGTCTACCTATAAAGACATCTAGCTTCTGTTGAAACACACTGATCCCCCCCTCTTGTCAAGTGCAGACCATCACCCTTAAAGAGAATTCTGTCCAGGAAGACCCCCACAAAATGATACCCCTCCAACTGACTCCATCCCTTCAACCGCCCACTGAATGCTTTAATCTCCTCCTTCCTTACCCTATCCTTCCCATTCCTTTTCCCGTACACAGGAAGGACCTTAGAAAAGACCAGGAAGGCTCAGTGGGCTTTCAATATGCCCCCCAGCCTCTGAAAGTTATCCTGCACTGTCTTGACAGGCTGGCTCACCACAACATTGGTACCCAAGTGTACAAGCACCCCAAACTTCCTCTCCTTTCCCTCTGCCATCCTCACTAGCCTGTCCATATCCAGGATGATTGATGCACATGGAAGGCATGAAACCACCATACTACACTTTTGCCCTCCTTCCTACCACCTTCTCCACCCCTAGGCATGGAGTCCCCTACTGTTAGGATACTCGTGCTGTCCCTTATCAACCAGCACAGAACCCCCCCCGAAGGAGTCAGATACCTTCGCCTTCTCCAGTGGTGCAAAGCAATTTGCATTCAGAATTTGGAGAGCTTGGATGACATCCTTGTGAATGCCCCTGACAATCTTCCCCCTTCCCACCACCCTCCAGCCTCCCTGGACCAATGGGGCTCTGGGGGAGTGCGGTGTGCTTGTGGGTATTAGCTCAGCTAGTAATGCACCAGGAATACATCTTCCCTTGCTGCTACTGGTTGTGCCTAGAGCTATTTAAATCTCCTACATAAGTGGCCCACCCTACAGAGTGTAGCATGGAAGATAGGCATCCCACAGTCCCTGCAGCTGGCTGTCTCCTTGTTGAACCTGTGGTCCATACTGCCTGCAGTTTCCCCTCTTGCAATACATTTTAGCTCCTTTCTACTGTGTAATGTTGCTCTATCCTTTATGGGGTGATGCTAACCCACCTGTCTGAATTCCATACAGTTCATCACTTTAATACCTTACCTTAGATGGGAAGATGGCCAGATTACAGAGTTTTGTTCTCTACTAGAATTATCCACATACCTTGTTCAGAGCAGAGTTCACAAACAAAGGACAGCACGTTTGGACATTATAGCCAAGAGCACTGAGCAGGAACCACAGTCAGCATATAAAAACAAATAAAAAAATCTTGTTTGCCTAATGCCAAAGTCAAAAACTATTTCGTCAGTATTTTCTCCTTTACTCAGAAGTGGTGCTTTAAAAGAAACAGAAAGATATGACAGCACTTCAGTCCTCTTTTTGAGCTTCATCGGGGTGGGGACAGCAAGTACATACACTGTATTTACACATTTCTTATTATAAAAATGCATATGCTTATATAGCAGATGCTTCAAAACTATGTCATATCTAATATACAGTTATGGTACTCTAATGCTATTCCCTAACTTGCTGTCTTTCTTGTGTCAGATGCCCAAAAATAAAACATGATATACAAAGTGATAAATGGTGAATATTACAAACTATTCATTCAAAACTATGGAGACATATAAAAGTGGAAGAAAAACTAAAAACCAAACAATTCATTGCTTAAATCGTCAATCATTTTTAGGAAAATCAATGAGGCCAAGAAACCGCCAAAATTAATACTGAAAGGAATATAACAGGGAACAAAACTGAGGGTGGAAGAGCAATGAACAACAAAAGCAAGTCAAAAGAAAATGATTGCAGTGGAACAATAAAATGAAACAAAGAAAATAAAAAAAGAGATAAAAAGAATAGGAAAACAAAACAAAAAAAACAGAAAGAGGGAGCACACAACGAGTGAAAATATAAAAAAATGAGAAGGGTAATGGAAATTAA
This sequence comes from Neoceratodus forsteri, assembly GCA_016271365.2. NCBI lineage: Eukaryota > Metazoa > Chordata > Ceratodontiformes > Ceratodontidae > Neoceratodus > Neoceratodus forsteri. Next base: position 259,840,331 of record JADMNL010000022.1, on the reverse strand, counting down.
TATAAAAGACATCTAAAGGTACATAAATTTATGTTAATCCATCTAATCAATCTACTTAGACATAAAGAAAAGCAATTATACATATGGTTGCAAATGTCAGATTTCATTTAAACCATTTGGAAACAATGAATCTAAAATATATAATTTATGAGTCTCTCGTCTGCCTGTAGTAGTTTTTTTTTCTTTATGGTCACCCACAGTTTTTCATGGGAATATATTTTAAACCCATAACCTGGAGAAAGTTCAGGTTGGATTGATGTTGCATCATCCAGTATAGTCCTACAGTCATATCCTCTCTCTTATTAATGATACTCCAAATGTGCTCCTGCATTCTTGTTTTCAAGGGGATGAACTATTTCTCCAACATATACTGCACTGGGCAGTACCAGAGGTTGTAAACCCCAAAGTGTGTATGATAGTTTTTGAAGTGACATACCTGAAAAGTTTTGGAATTCTTTAGATTAGTGAACTGCCTATTTTGTGATACTTAAGGACAAGCCGTACAGGAAGCACGCCTAAAAAAAACACTATTGGCAGAGGCAACAAAGAGGCCACATTAGTTGTAAGTAAATCCTTTTCTAATGAAAGGTGGCTATAAACTAACATGTCTTTGTTGATGGGAACAATGCCGACAGTCAGCATTGTACCTGACCGGAGAAAGTGTTTTTCTGCGGGGCTGGGGCTTTGCCCCCCACACCTCCCCCTTCTTTATATAACCAACTTTGAGTCAGAGTTGGTTTGGGGTGGGGAAACAACACTGGGAGTTGCGATGTCGGGTCACAGCAGACCACCACAGAGAAATATCTCAACCCAGTGAGATTTGTCGCTGTGGTGTTATTTCGCTGTGAGGGTGTCGTTATTCTGACCTAATACCTTTTTAGGGTTCTGATGTTGTCTTTACAATATGCAATTCTCTGTGTTTTTCTTTCTGTCTTAGTTAAGTCTGAATAATCTGCTTCAAGTACAGTATTTACTAAAAAGGTTTAATAACGTTTTGCCAATTCAGGTCAAAATATTGTAATTCATTACTAAATGGGTATGTGAATTTTCTATTTTGGAATTTTTGGGTGGAGTAAGGATCTCATTTTAGTTTTATTGTTCAACTCCATCATACACTTGTTGAATAATCTCCTGAGGATAACCCCACTCCAAGAACATATTTTTAAGTCTTGGACTTGTAATTCAAAGACAGAATTCTCATAATAATGTCTGTGGAGTCGCAGTAATTGTCTGCAAGGAATTCCACTAATCACTTGATGAGGGTGTACACTATCAGCTTTCAAGTGTACACTAATCAAATGATGAGGGAATACACTATAAGCTTTCAAGTAAGCACAGGAAGAGAACAGGCAGAGAACACAGGAAGAGGAAGGAGGTGCTGTTAGAACTATACTTCTCTACTGCGACTAACGAACTAGAACTCTACTACTGGGACCTTCAATTTAGAGTAAAAACAAACAAAAAAATAGTTAATGTATTTGTCTGAGTTGGCTGAAGTGAATTGTTATCTGTGCAGTTATCTAGGTGTTTGTCTCAGTTGGCTGAAGTAAATTGTTATTTGTGTAGTTATCTAGGTGTAGAAGAAGATGTAAATTAGGGGGAGTGGCTTAGCTAGAAAGAAGCCAAGCATTTTGGATTTAAAAACTGCCCTAGATAGCTTCTGGCAAAGAACAGGCAGAGAACAGCAAGAGGAAGGAGGTGCTGTTAGAACTATACTACTCTACTGTGACTAAAGAACTAGAACTCTACTACTGGGACCTTCAATTTAGGGTAAAAACAAACAAATAAAAAAGGAATTAGTGAGTTTGTCTGAGTTGGCTGAAGTGAGTTGTTATCTGTGCAGTTATCTAGGTGTAGAAGGAGCTGTAAATTAGGGGGAATGGCTAAGCTAGAAGGAAGCCAGGTGTTTCGGATTTAAAAACTGCCCTAGATAGCTTCTGGCAGAGAACAGGCAGAGAACAGCAAGAGGAAGGAGGTGATGTTAAAACTATACTTCTCTACTGCGACTGAAGAACTAGAACTCTACTACTGGGATCTTCAATTTAGGGTAAAACCAAATAAACAAATAAACAAAAAAGAGTTAGTGTGTTTGTCTGAGTTGGCTGAAGTGAATTGTTATCTGTACAGTTATCTAGGTGTAGAAGGAGCTGTAAATTAAGGGAAGTGGCTTAGCTAGAAGGAAGCCAGACATTTTGGTTTTAAAAAACTGCCCTAGATAACTTATGGCAGAGAACAAACAGAGAATAGCAAGAGGAAGGAGGCGCTGTTAGAGCTGTGCATCTCTACTGTGACTAAAGAACTAGAACTCTGCTACTGGCACCTTCAATTTAGAGTAAAAACAAACAAACAAGAAAAAGAGTTAGTGTGTTTGTCTGAGTTGGCTGAAGTGAATTGCTATCTGTGTAGTTATTTAGGTGTTTGTCTGTGTTGGCTAAAGTGAATTGTTATCTGTGTAGTTATCTAGGAGTAGAAAGAGCTGTAAATTAGGGGGAGTGGCTTACCTGGAAGGAAGCCAGGTGTTTGGGATTTAAAAACTGCCCTAGATATCTTCTGGCAGAGAACAGGCAGAGAACAGCAAGAGGAAGGAGGTGCTGTTAGAACTATACTTCTCTACTGTGACTAAAAAACTAGGGGCTCGATCCTAAAAGAGATATGCCTAGCATAACAGCACTTGCACCAAAGAGAATGGTGCAAGTAGCAACTTACACCAGCAGTTGTGACATGCGGGATTCTACAATGTGGCCTGCGACATGCTGAAGGCCACTTGCACCAAAACACAGTTATGCCAGCAGTTGCGCCATAAACCCCCTGCGACATGGTGCTAGGGGGTTTATGGCAGCAGTTGCACCCTATTCTAGTAGAGCAGCAACAAAGTCCCCAATGTCAGGATTCTACAAGAACCCCAGAGGAGAACCGTCAACATAAGTTACATCAGCATTTAGCTGGCGTAACTGTACATACATCCTCAGGGGGTTCTGTAGACCTACTGCACCCACTACAGGATATGCCCCCCATGCTGAGAACACCCCTGTCGGTGCCCCACAGGGCAGGTCACAGCCCACCCTGCCCCTGATCCCCCATAGCAGAGGTGCCCAGTTGGGCATCTCACACCCCCAGCCCCCAGAACCCCTAAACCCTAAATGCCTTGCATGGCAGCCCACACACATCATGCCCCCCAAACCCCACACCACTAGCAGCCCAGCAGGGCAGCTGTGCCCCATAATTCCCTGACCTGATTGTTTGCTGCAAATGTTTTAAATTAAACCCCAGAGATCCCTGGTAGTAGAGTGGCCTCCCACCCACCCCACCCCAGCAGTGCCAGTCCTCCCCACCCATCCCCAGCCAGTGACTGGCATAGCCCACCTCTCACCTCCATGGCCAGCTGCTGACTGAGCTCCTCATGAGCGCTTACTGTATAGAAGTGGTCAGAAATGAATGAGTATACATTCATTTCTGAGTGCTTCTATACAGTAAGCACTCATGCAGAGTTCAGTTAGCAGCTGGCTGTGGAGGTGAGAGGTGGACTAGTGCCAGTTGCTGGCTGGGGATGGGTGGAGGAGGACTGGCACTGCTGGGTGGGGGGACACTAGACTACCAGGGATCTTGGGGTTTTTAAGTTTTAAACATTTAGCAAAAATATGAGTCAGGGAATGGATGGGGACACAGCTCACTCATGGGCCTTTGGGCAGCACTTACACTTGCTGGGGGCTGCACCTGCAACATGCCCCTCAGGTATGCCTCACATTGGCGTGCACCTGTCCGCATGTCGCAAGTTGCAGGACTTAGGGAATCCTAGCCCCCGCCAAAAAAATCAGGGTACTAAGTGAGGTAGACACCAACATAGAGATGTCAATAGGGAGAAGCACAGGGGTAAATGGAGAAAGTGACAAATGCAGTAAGGACAGGGATGGGGCAAAAGGGGTAAGGCCATCAAGAAATGGAGGGTAATGAGTACCAACACCTGTAGTCTGGGCAACAAGCTCCCTGAACTGGTGGCCTTGATGGAAGAGGGATGCCTGGATATTGTAGCAGTCACAGAAACATGGTACACAGAGAACCATGACTGGGATGTTAACATACCAGAGTACACAACCTACAGGAGAGACAGGGAGGGCAGAAGGGGGGGAGTAGCTCTCTGTAAGGGAAGGCATAAAAGCAACTGAACAAAAGAGTAAACAGAGAGGCGAGGAGGCACTGTGGGTCACCTTACAGACTGTAAATGGCACCACAATCTGCACAGGGGTTGTATACAGACCCCCATGTCAGGGGGAGGGAATGGACAAAGATATGATAGAAGGCATACTTAGGATGGCAGAGAAAGGGTAGATACTGTTGATGGGGGACCTTAATATGCCAGATGTTAACTGGAGCACCTTTGCTGCAGCCACATCCAAAAGCAGGGCCATTCTTGATGCCTTTCAGGTGGCATGCCTCAGACAGCTAGTTTTGGAACCTACTTGTGAGGGAGCAATCTTAGACCTCGTACTCTCAAATGGGGACAGTGAGAGGATCTCAGATCTAGAAGTGGGTAGCCATTTGGGAACAAGTGACCACCAAAAAGTGTGGTTCATGATAAACTCAGCTGCAGAGTCAAGCCGTACAAAAGTGAGGGTTCTGGACTGCAGGAGGGCTGACTTTGGCAAGATGGGAGAGTGCCTTAGAAAAGCACTAGCAAACAGGCTAGAAGGAGGGGGTGGAGCAACAATAGGGAAATATCAAAACTGCCATCACAGAGGCAACAAGCCATTGTGTGAAGCAAATAAACAAATCAAAATGAAAGAAATAGCCACTATGGTTCTCAAAAGAAGTGGCAGTGAAGGTTAGGGAGAAAAAGATAGCATTTAGGAAGTATAAGGAAACACAGACGGAGCAGGACAGAGAACTGTACCAGTTAAGGCAGAAGGAAACAGGGAGGGTAGTCAGAATAGCAAAGGCACAAACTGAGGAAAAGATAGCCAACTCAGTTAAGAAGGGGGATAAAACCTTTTATAGGTATATCAGGGAGCGTAGAAAGACAAAGGGAGGGATAGTGAGGCTGAATAGAATGGATGGTGGGTGGGCAGAGAGGGATAGTGAACAAGCAGGGATACTGAATGAATACTTCTGTTCAGTATTCACAAAAGAGGAGGTGGGGAGGTGCCTAATCCAATTAACAGAAGCACTCTGGAGAGAGGGGTCGATCCCAGTCCTTTCACAGAAGAAAGGGTTCTGAAAGAACTCCTAAAACTGAAGGTGGACAAAGCAATGGGGCCAGATGAAATTCACCCCAGAATTCTAAAAGAATTAAGCAGAGAACTAGTGACACCACTGACTACCCTTTTTAACAAATCATGGGAGGATGGTGTGGTACCTGAGGACTGGAAGAAGGCTGATGTGATTCCACTTCACAAAAGTGGGACCAAGACAGAGGCAGGAAACTACAGACCTGTCAGTTTGACCTCTGTGGTAGGGAAAGTGATGGAATCACTTCTGAAGGAAAGAATTGTTGAGTACCTAGAGGCCAGTGGGGCACAGGACCCAAGGCAGCATGGGTTCACAGCGGGAAGGTCATGTCAGATGAATCTAATTGATTTCTTTGCTGGGTGACCAAAGTAGTAGACCAGGGAGGGGCTGTGGACATGGCCTACCTAGACTTTAGCAAGGCATTTGACACAGTCTCACACAAAAGATTAGTAGTCAAATTAACCAGCCTTGGGAGTGGATCCCAGGGTGGTAGCCTGGGGAAAACATTGGCTGAACAACAGGACACAGAAGATAATTGTAAATGGAGTCCACTCTGAAGAAAGAGGGGTTACTAGTGGGGTACCGCAGGGTTCAGTACTGGGTCCAGTCCTTTTTAATGTCTTTATAAGTGACATTGCAGAGGGACTGGAAGGAAAAGTATGCCTCTTTGCAGATGACACAAAGATCTGCAACAGGGTTGATACACATGGAGGCATGGAAAGGATGAGAAGGGACTTGGCAAGGTTGGAGGAATGGTCAGAAGTATGGCAGCTAGATTCAATGCAAAGAAGTGCAAAGTAATGCACCTGGGAAACATAAACCCAGGGGAAGACTACACAATGGGGGGGGGAGGTAGTAACAACAACAAAAATGGAAAGGGACCTGGGGTAATCATATCAGATGACCTTAAGGTTGGCAAGCAACGTGAGAAGGTGGTAGGGAGGGCTGGGGTGATACTGGGATGTATAGGGAGAGGCATCACCAGCAGAAAACAGGAAGTTGTTATCCCTCTGTACAGACAATTGGTGAGACCCCATCTGGAGTACTGTATCCAGTTCTGGAGACCCCATCTCTGCAAGGACATAGACAGGATGGAGGCAGTTCAGAGGAGGGCAACTAAAATGGTGCAGGGTCTCAAGAGAAGCCATAAGAGGAGAGGCTAAAGGAGCTTAATATGTATACCCTTGAGGAAAAGAGGGAGGGGGGGGACATGATAGAAATGTTTAAGTACCTCAGTGGAATTAACGAAGTCCAAGAGGGTAGCATCTTTCAGAAAAAGAGATGTGCAAGAACAAGGGGACACAATCTGAAGATAGAGGAGGGACAGTTTAGGGGCAATGTGAGGAAGTATTTTTTTCACAGAGAGGGTGGTGGATGCATGGAACAGCCTTCCTGAGGAGGTTGTGGGGTCTAAAACTGTGGGAGAATTCAAGAATGCATGGGACAGACATAAGGAAATTTTTGTGGGGGGTAGGAAGAAATAGGCTGTTGGTTAAATAGGATCTGCAGCTTATCCTCTAGGTAGGGAAATGGGCAGACTAGGTGGGCCAAGCGGTCCTTATCTGCCGTCAAAGTCTATGTTTCTATGTTTCTATGTTAGCTGCAGAGACCCTGTCCCTTCTAGAAGAGGGCGCAGGATCCAGTTCCCAATGGCGTTTGATGCAAGTCGCCTTTAGCGGCGACTTGCACCAAGCTTCTAGAATTGGGCCCTAGAACTCTATTACTGGGACCTTTAATTTAGAGTAAAAACAAACAAACAAACAAAAAAGAGTTAGTGTGTTTGTCTGAGTTGGCTGAAGTGAATTGTCTGTGCAGTTATCTAGGTGTTTGTCTGAGTTGGCTTAAGTGAATTGTTATCTGTGCAGTTATCTAGGTGTTGAAGGAGCTGTAAATTAGGGAGAGTGGCTTAGCTAGAAGGAAGCCAGGTGTTTTGGATTTAAAAATTGCCCTAGATAGCTTCTGGCAGAGAACAGGCAGAGAACAGCAAGAGGAAGGAGGTGCTGTTAGAACTATACTTCTCTACTGGGACTAAATTGCCCTCCTTCCCTCCCCTCCACCCCCCCCACCCTTAGCCAGTTCTACTTTTATAGGCATAGGATTTGATTGACAACAGGAACTTCCTGTTTGGGAGCAGGAAGGAGTGATCACAGAACCACAAAGACTCACCATCCTAGAAGGAAAAGAATAGTTCTCTGCCCCTCCCCAGCTGCTGGAGGTCTGACTCTGAGCAAGTAAGGAGTCTTCTGAGAAATATAGGAACTTCCTGTCTTGGAACAGGAAGATCAGGAGCTTTAAGGGCATGGAAGCAGTAGGTAAGTACGGAGAAAAATTAATAAACAAATTAATTAATAAATAAACAGACGAAAGAGTAAGTATTCAAAACAACTGTTTTTTTTTTTTCAAATGAATCTGCTTTATTGTTAGGAAGGATTATCATATCATTTGTTACAGACATAAAGAAAACTTTGTTACATGTCCCATTTTTATACTATGTGAATGAGTGGGAGTGGAGAGCCTCCATAGTAACATATGTTCACATATGACTCTAGTAGTTTTTAGGTAGGATTATACCTTCTCTATATAGATCTCTCCAAAACATAAGAAACAGGAACTTATTTAACTTCCTATTCCTCCACCCCCATTGATTTTACCACCCATTCCCTCCCCCCTCCCCCAGGTATGCAGTGGAAGTGATTTTAGGGTTTACTAGCCCTGGATGTGATTATTGGGAAGGGCTTGAGGATAGTATTGACTTTTATTGTAATAACTGCCTAAAGATTTGGTGTGATCTGAGCTGTAATCATTAGATGGTTAGTAAAGTATGTAAAGGTGCCCATAATTTCTGGTAGTAATGAGGTCTTTTGGTCTTATGAGTGATGGTGTTTTCCACCTGTAAGGCAAAGAGTATCTCTGTTAACCACTCTGTGTAAGTGGGAATGCTCTAGTCCAACCAGTGCCGCATGATTACTTTCTTGGCACATAAAGATAGTAGTGCAATGTGAGGAGTCACGTGATGCGGTGCGCTGGGTAAGATGCCTCTCTACCCGCTGCGACCTACCGCCCCATTATTTGCCCTTCAAAATCCTGTTCTTCAGTGCTTTTTACAGAAGACTGCCTGCCTACCGCCTTTCTGAGCACTCCAGTTTTCTCTAAGGGGCATCGATGGATGAAGAGATGCCGAAAATCGCCCCAAAGCACACACCTCCTGCAACGCCTGAGAAGGCCTCTAAGAAAGCCAGGGCCTCCCCCTTGATACTCTCGCTGCATGTTACCGCTGAGTGTCCTGATACTGATCTTCTTGCCCTCTCGAGGTTTCTAGAGGAGTTTCAGCCTTTTAAGGCTGAAATGCAGAATATGGTAGGGGAAATTAAAAGCATTTCTAATACCCTGGAGGAGCTTTCTAAGAAAACTGCTGACAACTAGGTATGTATACGATCTGTTGAAAAGAAGCAGGATAAAGCTGATCTGGAGTTGGTGGCCCTGAGGCAAAGGCTAGTGAAAATGGAGAATAAGGTGGAAGATCTGGAGGGGCGTAGTCGCAGTAACAATGCAGTAATAATTGGCTTGCCAGAGGGTGAAGAGGGCCCAGATCCCATCAAGTTTACTAAAAGGTTCGTGGAAAAGGTGCAGGCCCTTCCCCTTTCGGTGCTAGCTACATCATAGAAAGGGCTTACCGGGCACTACGCCCCCCTTCCTTGGCCGGAGCTCCTCCTAGGGCATTCATATTTCATTTTCTGAATTTCCAGGAGTGACATTTCCTATACAAGGTCAAGGAGGTGCAAGATTTACAATGGGAAGATAAAAAGCTGAGGGTAGCACAAGATCTGCTCTTATCTGTATGCCAGAAAAGAGCTACGTTTCATAAAGTGGTTCTCAAGCTGATCGCCGTGGGAATTAAGTTCCACATGGGTTTTCCTGCAAGACTTCAAGTTTGTATAAATGGATCTTGGGTGACCTATGAGGAGGTGGAGACGGCATCTGCTGGGCTCAAAGAAGCGTTCCATGATCTATTCAAGCCTATATGAGAACAGATCTGGTGTAGAGAGTCATGCCGAGTTTCCATCTGGTGGAGCTGCCTATCTGCAGTAAATCATATCTGTTTACAATACTCCTGGGGCCAGGCCGACGACAAACTGTGTAACTGGTTACTTATCTCTCCATTACAGCTCTCAAGTGGGGTCCTCCTTCTGATATAAAATGGACATTTTGTTCCCGATCTGGTTTTCATCTTCAGGACTTTTTGATACGTTGTGGACTCACGTTTCTCATTCTGGTATATCTCTGTCTCAACTTTGGTTCACGAGCCAGGTGTTAGCGGGCTCATTTGTGTTTTTCTCGGTTTCATTTAATGAGCACATGAGTGGGGTCATTGTTCCTATGCTAAATCCCAATTTGTTAGTTCTGGTATCTCTGTTTGCCAGGAGTGTTGACCTGATCTCATGGTAATGGGGGCAATGCTTCCCTTTTTCAGATCTTAATATGAGACCTCTCTGGCATTCGCGGTCTCTCCCTGGCCTTGTTAACATGGCCTGTTTTTTTTGTTCTCAGATTTCACTCCTCCTCATGCTCCTTGCTATTACTGGGCAATAAACAAGGGTAATCTGTATATTAAGGGAGATCCCGCATTTAAGTATAAACGAGAATGCCAGGGTTTTGAGCACTCTTACTGGGCTCTGGTTTGCCCCTTCTCTATAACCCTGTTTAAGTATTGTCTCTGGAGGATTCCCATTTTTTCTTTTTTCCTTTTTTAAATCTCCCTTTCACATTGAGATGGCCACTGGTTTTGATTTAAAATACACTCTAGACAGCGACTCTGGGCCTTTCATTTCTCCCCTATACCACAGCGGGTAGCCATGGACTGCCTGCCCTTAGTCATTAAGCACTGATGTTGAGGGGTTGCACCACAAGAGGGCATCTGAGACTAATCCTTACACATAATACCTTTGCGTTCTAACCCTCACGCTCTGATGGCCACGTTATTTTATGGCTCGGATTACTATAGGGAGGATCGCTTTTCTAGTTATTAGTATAGCCAATCCCCGTATCATCTAGGGTATTGTCAGGCTATTAATGCTGAGAATAAGCTATTCTGTTGGAATGTTTTGATTACTGAGGGCAATTTTGTTCCTGATTTCTGTTTTGTGAGGGCGGGTGGTTGGGGAGAGGAACTTTTCAGTTTGCTGGACATCATGTACCATGTAAAATATGCAAGGGTGGAGGAGGGGGTTAGGATATATGGGGTGTTTTGGGTGGGGGTCAGGGGTGGCTGAGGGAATGGATCTAGTGGGGCAGAATTGGGGGAGGGTAGAACAACCCAGCGCATGCTATGTTTGAGCACTATAGATGGAGTATACATATATATGTGTGCTTTGGAGGATTCTGAACTGGCAACATGAGTGATGGCTAGAAACATTCAATTTATCAGTTGGAATGTTAAGGGGGTGAGGCACAAGACCAAGCAATATAAAATACAGAAGCATATAAACCATTTAAAGGCAGAAATTATGTTTTTGCAGGAGACACACTTGCTCAAGGGGGAGGCTGAAAAGATGAGACGGCAACAAATTGGACAGTTGTTTGCAGCGGAAGGTACGACCCACAGTAGAGGGGTCATGATCCTCCTACATAGGTCAGTTCCATTCAAACCTCTTCAGGTTATATCTGACCCTTCAGGCAGATTCTTGTTTGTAAAAGGTAGATTGCATACCCTGGACATTGTCCTGGGTGCTATCTATGGCCCCAATATAGATTCCCCTAGTTTTTTTGTCCAGATAATTAAAGCCCTAACTCCCTTTTTGGACACTCCCATGGTCATAGGGGGTGATTTCAATCTCATTTTTGATCAGGCTCTTGACAGGTTGGGTCAATCCCATCAAGGTCTTTCTCCGGCACAAAGAGCCTTTAGGGACCTGATGGACTCCATTGGTCTTTGTGATATATGGCGTGTATTACATCCCAATGTAAGGGAATACACTTTTGTTTCTCCGGTGAGCGCAACCTCCTCTAGGATTGACTATATCCTCACTTCTCGAACCCTGTTACCAGGGGTTATATGTTCTAGCATTGTCTCAGGGCCCCCGTTGGATCACTCTGTGGTCACCTGCCCAATAGCCCTGGCCTCGTTGCCAAATAAAGGGAGGCAGGTGGAAGTTGAATAACCAAATTCTGAAGGAGCCAAAGATGGTTCAGTATCTAGCATCCCAAACAGAGCAGTTTATTGCTTCTAATTCTAACTCCATGGGGAAGCAGGACATGATATGGGGTGCCTGCAAGGCGTATCTAAGGGGGATTATAATTGATTTAACATCAAAAAGGAAGAGGGAGAGGGCATCTCGGATTTCTAACCTTCTCTCCCAAATTAGGAGTATGGAGACTGCTCTTTCTCCTTCTTCCTCTGAGGCATTCAAACAAGATTTAACGAAATTGAGAGAAGCCTATCTAGCAATGTTAACGGAACAAGCCGAATTCGCAATTTTGAAAACAAATGCGGTATATACCGATCAGGGTGAGAATGCAGGCAAAATGCTAGCATTGCATATTAAGCAACAGGAATCCGCCAGACTCATTCCTGCTATCCACTCTCTTAGTGATAATTCCCTGAAGGTCTCGCCCCTGGAGATAACGGAGGAGTTTACAAAGTATTTCCAGGATTTATATGGCCCTATGGTCAACTCCCCATCTAAGGAAAGACTTTATGAATATCTGAGTGATTTACAGTTGCCAACTCTTACACAATCCCAGCAAATAATTCTGGAGTCTCCCATCTCTGAGGGTGAGATTGAAAGAGTAATCAAATCTCTCCCATCCGATAAGTCTCTGGGCCCTGACGGGTTTACTTCCAATTTTTATAAGACTTTCTCAAAGCAACTGATTCCCATTTTGCTGCCACTTTTCCAGGCCATTCTCTTGGATAAAGTGTCTGATCCCTCTCTTTTTGAGGCCTTAATAGTCCTGTTGCCCAAAACTGGATAGACCACTGGATCAAGTGGCAAGCTATAGGCCGATCTTCCTACTTAACCAAGATATTAAAATCCTGGCAAAATTGCTAGCTGACCATGTGGAGGCAGTACTTCATTCTCTTATCAGGGCTGATCAGGTTGGTTTCATGAAAGGGAGATCATCAGTTGACCATCTGAGGACCCTGTCCCACGTCTTCTTAGCATACAAGGATGCTCCTTATCCAATGGTCTTGATCTCGTTGGATGCCGAGAAGGCGTTTGACAGAGTCCACTGGGATTACTTATTTGTTACAATGGAAGCTTTCGGTTTTCCCAAGGAATTCCGGAATTGGGTGAGTTCTCTATATAAGTTCCATTCTGCCAGAATCTCATGTAATGGGGTTATTTCTAACCCCTTCAAATTATATGTTGGGACCAGACAGGGGTCTCCCTTATCTCCTCTTCTCTTTAACATTTATTTAGAGCCGCTTATCAGAAGGTTATCAGGAGCCCAGGGTATATCGGGTATCTCTCTCGGGGAACAGATGGTTAAAGTAGCGGCCTAAGCAGATGACCTGCTGCTGCAGATATCACACCCACTCACATCTATTCCCGTTATCCTAAAGCTCATAGAGGATTTCAGTAAGGTTTCAAACTATAAACTTAATGTAGGAAAGATGGTGGTTTTTCCTCTTAATCATAGGGTTCATAAACAGGATATTACTGTGTTTGGACTCACCTGGAAGTCTGACTATATTAAATACCTTGGGCTTCTTTTAACAAGGAACACAACATGGCTCAGACAGCTAAATATTGATGCGCTGGTACATAAAGTAGATCTTGACCTTCATAAGTGGACCCTACTCCCCCTCTCTCTATGGGGCAGAATAAATTTAATCAAAATGAATGTTTTCCCTCATCTGTTCTACCCCCTTAACATGTTGAACATATGGCTTCCCCTGTCCTGGGTCAAAAAAGTACATGGTATGATCTCCGCTTTTATATGGGGGGATAAGAAAGCCAGAATGGCAATTCATAAGTTAGCGTCCCCGAAGGCCAAAGGAGGTTTAAGACTTCCCCATATCAGGCTATATTATTGGGCCAGCCAGGCCAATAAATATCTCAGATGGCTGACCATGGACCAGCTCTCCACAACTGCTACATACATTCTGACTTGGTTAACTGTCAAATCTGCCTCCATTAAAAAACACGGTCTCTCCCCCACTGTGCTGTTATATACCAAAACTTGTTCCCTACCAAAGTCTCTATGTAGTTCCCCTATAGCCGTCTCTATCAGGGTTCATACTCAGTTGTGTGCATTTCTAAGATATATGAATCTCAAGGACTTATCACAACCTGTAATAGGCAGTCACGATTTCTTATTAGAGGATAAGCCTCTCCCAGCCACATGGCTTTCTCAAGAGGAAATTGCTGTTTATAGGAGTTTGTGCCACCTAATAGTCAATGGTATTCTTCAGCTGATATTATGTGTAAGTTCTTGATACCTCGTGCAAATATTTTCAAGATTTTCCAGTTCCGTCATCTCTTGGTTAAGGTAATGGGCTCAACCCCCCCACCTCCTAATTTCAATTTTCAGATTATCTTGATGGAGTTGGCAGGTCTGCCTCATGCTGTATCCAAAATATACAGTGTTCTCTTCACCTGGGCCTACCCTGATAATTATGCTCCCATCTCCTTTTGGGCCTCTCTCTTTCAGGGTAGAGATCTGGACTGGCCTCTCCTGTGGCAGAGTTGCCATAAGTTTCTTAAGCAGAACAGACTTAGGCTAATGCAGTTTAAGATTTTGCACAATATCTACTACTCTCCGCAGAAACTTGCTAGGCTTGGTCTTGTGTCCTCCCCCTTTGTACAAGATGTCAATCTCAAGAAGGAGATCTTCTTCATATTCTCTGGAGCTGTTCTAAAATCATTCCACTCTTGACTGTGATTAAACAGCGTGTTGACCCTCTGTTGGGGCTCTCGGACCTCTTCACCCCCAAAATTTGCCTTCTTGGAGATTTCTCCTCCATTTCAGTGGTGAACAGGAGGTATCATATAGCTTTGATGTCGATGTCTGTTAAAAAGGTGGTACTAAGACATTGGAAGGATACGGAGGTACCAACATATGTTGAATGGCTTCAGGAGTTACTTGCAAATCTCAAACTGAAAGGACTATTTCCAGTTTACTTAACAAACTTAAGAAGTTTGATAGGATTTGGGGACCACTGCAAACTCTCTATGCACTTCAAGGTTAAGCACTAATAGGCTACATTCATAGGTATAGTGCTAGATGTGTAAAATGGCACTGGGTTGTTTGGGGTGGGAGTGGGATAGAGTGGATGGGAGGGTGGAGGGAGAGTGAATCACTTTATATTTTATACCCGATGTACATGGACATCTTATCCATTGTTATGATTCGCTCTTTGTACTGGAAACCTAATAAAATTTGAATTGAAAAAAAAAGATATTAGTGCAATGTGTTTACATTGGTTGCCAGTCAATGGTTCCCCATAGTCCCCTATTATGCAAATTTCTGGTTTAAAAGCTTCCGAGAGGCCTAGAAGAGGGTCCAATTTGGATTTAATGGTGGTCCATAAGGGTGTAGTTTTACTACAATCCCAGAGAATATGCAGTAGTGTACCAGGGCATTCCTTACACCTTGAACAGAGGTTAGAGGGAAGTCTCCCCAGTTTGTAAAGCCGGACCGGGGTGTAGTACATGTCGTGGAGAACATAGAACTGTAGGATGTGGTATCTGACCCACTTCACATCTTGATATAGTTGTGACCAGATTTTGGACCATGGTCGAGTTGTTGAGGAGTCTGAGGGCAGCACTTGATCCCAAAAATAGTGTGGTGTTCCTCGCAGTTCCTCTATGCCATCTCTTAGGAGGTGATAGAAAGATGAGATGAGATGAGGGTAAGTTAGAAACGGCTGGAAGAAGTGGGCCTGCTAAGTTCTGTTCCCATGGCCCTGACTCAAAGTGTTGTAGTAACATGTAATTGGATGTATTTGAAGCAGAAAGATGTGGGGAGATTAAATTGTGCACATGCTGTTTGGAATAACATCAGTTTGTGTTGTTGTGGCAAATCTGTGACCTTAACTTGGGTATTCGCTGGCCAAAAGTTATATGGGAGAGGAAAACCCCCATCTTGAAGTTGAGGTTGCAAAAGATGGGTTGAGAAATATCTCTTACTATGGATAGCTGGAAAGTGGTACAGAGTTGAGCATGCGCTCGAAGTGTTGTCCTGATAGGTAAGTCATGGAGACTTTTGGGTAGATTCTTAAAGAGAGTATATATGAGAGTATTGAGAGTTATACCATGTAAAGAGCCAAGGGACCTTTCTATTTGAAGCCACGGGGGTAATATTGTGCCTGATTGACACGTGTCTTGGCCGTCAGCCAGTGTGTGAGGTCTGAACATGTAATGGAGAAATGATAAAATAGAAGATCTGGTAGCTGTAGGCCTCCCTTCTCTCTGCTCCTCTGTAGTTTAGAGAGGGCCCTCCAAGGCATCTTGCCATCCCATGTAAAGTTAGATATGAGTCTGTGTGCTTGTGTAAACCAATTTTTAGATAAGAAGAGAGACGTCATCTGTAAGGGGTACAATATCTGGGGGAGGACATTCATTTTCTCCACATTTATACATCTCCAGAGAGAAAGTGGGAGCATGGCCCAGCGGGAGAGATCTATTTTGATTTGAGCAAGGATTTTATCTAGATTGTATTGTTCCATCTTGATATTGGAACAGGAAAGATATATCCCCAAATATTTTAATTTATCCTTAACCCAGTGGAGTTCTAGGTGAGAGACGTCTGCTGAAAACATGTAAGCATTCAGAGGCATTAGTTCTGTCTTGGATATATATTAAACTTATAATTAGAGAATTTACCAAACTCCGTAATAAGTTCAAGTGTGGCGGTGATCGATGTAGAGGGATACGAGACATGCAGCAGTATGTCATCAGCATATACCAAAAGTGTATATTGGTGGGGACCAATAGATATGCCCGAAATCTTGGGAGAGATGTTGATGCATCTGATGAGTGGTTCCAGATATAGGTCAAACAGAAAGGGAGAAAGTGGACACCCCTGTCCGGTACCCTGCTACAGGTTAAAGAGTTGCTATAGCTGGCCATTACAAAGTAGCCATGCAGAGGGTTGTGTATAAAGAATCTCTATCCACTTGATGTACTGTGATGGTATGTTGAAGCAGGGTAGTAAATGGGATAGATAGTCCCAGGAGACCCTATCAAACGCTATATCTGCATCCAGGGAGACCAAGGCAGATGAAATTTGGGAGTCTCTGGATGCAGAGATCAAATAGGCCAGTTTCCGCATATGGTCAGAGGACACCCTACCCGCCACAAAACCAACTTGTTCCCTACTTATAAGATCTTGCCAGACCTGGTGGCCAGGATCTTAGCAAGTAACTTCATATCCATGTTAATTAGGGAAATAGGGTGGTAGTTTGTAACTTGGAGTGGGTCCCTATCTGGTTTGGGGAGGACCACGATTGTGGCTTCCAATAGGCAGTAATCTGAAATACCATGATTGAACATATTTATTTTATTTATTTCATTTTTGTTGACCGGGTAAGTGCACTAGACAAATCCTGCCTATTTTCAGGCATGACCCAGGGGAGGAGGAGGATACAGATGAATGCTTACTGACCTTGAACCAGATTAAGCTGTTGGTGGTATTTTTAGTGAATGAGAGAAATGTGGCCAGGACACTCGGGAAATTTCCCTACTCTTTTCGATAAGTGCCATGGGATCTTTAACATCCACCTGAACTACCACCAATCCAGGCAGATGAGACCTCGGTTTAACATCTCATCCGAAAGACGGCACCTCAGAAGTGCAGCACCCCTCTCATGCTGCACTACAGTGTCAGTACTAGGATATTAACCCAAGTGCCAGATGTGGGAACTGAACCTACAACCCTCTGATCGCCTGGCCTCAGAGGCAAGTGTGCTACCTACTGAGTCACTTGACACTTACATATAATTATAAGTGTCTAGGGGAACCGGTATCAATTGAGCTTTGAAGATTTTGTAGAATTCTATGGTATATCCATCTGGTCCTGGGGCCTTGTCTAATGGAAGGGAGATAGGCACCTTAAGCGAGACTGCTTGGTTAGCATCTAGTTGAGGAAGTTGGACCATCTTTAAAAAATATCTACTGCTGATGGGTTAAAGTGGGAGGATGGGTGAGAATATAAAGTTTTATAGTATTCCTGGAAGCAGTACACTATTTCTCTTGGGGAGGAAACAATTGGTCCTCTGGAGTTTTGGGTACGTGGGACTATTCTGTCAGAGGCATGTGCCTTGAGACACAGAGACAGAAGTTTTCCCGCCTTGTCCCCCTGATCAAAACAGTAAATTTTGGAGCGTATAAGGAGATGTTCAGCCTTTTCGGTCAGGACTGAATTGTAACAGGCTCTGAGAATTTCTAAAGTGTTAAGCTCTTCTGAAGTAGGACAGGTGGAGAGTGATAACTCCGATCTCCTAATTTCTTGTAGAAGAGTGGAGGTTACCTGGGAGGTGATCTTTTTCTTGATTGTGGCCATGCAGATAATTTCCCCCTGCAGTGTACATTTAGGAGCTTCCCATAGAATATCTAGCTTGGGCATAGTGGGGGTGTTGATACTGAGAAAGTTGGAAATAAGATCTGTGAGCTGGGATACAAGGTACTGTGATCTAAATAGTAGGCTGTTGAGTCTCCATACTTTATCCTTGGAAAGAGGCGAGCCAGGACTCCAGCATAACAGAGTAGGATGGTGATCCGAGATCACCTTGGATAGATAGTTGCAGGATGATACAGATGAGAGGTGCCCAGTGTCCAGAAGAAAATAGTCAATTAGGGAAAATGAATTATGGGGAATAGAATGAAAAGAATATTCCCTCTGAAGGGGAAAAAGAGCCCTCCAAGGGTCTATTAGCTCCACTGAATCCATCATTTCTCTGATGGCTGATTGTGCTGGAAAGAGCGACGAGAGATAACTTCTCTAACGATCTAGAGTGTTGCAGTAAACCAAGTTCCAATCACCCCCTAGTACAATGGGGAGGGAGGACCATGGGATCAAATTGTTCATAAGGGAGATAAAAAATGGAGGATCCTCTGTATTTGGAGCTGAGTACCACCTCAGAATGGCCTAGTAAAGCTCTGATCAAAATGTATCTATTCTGGAGGTCTACAATGGTATCCAGTAGGTGGAAGGGTACCCATCGTGCTATAAAAATTGCCACACCCCCTTTAAGAGTGTAAGATCCAACCCCTAGTGCTTGGCCCACCCAGGACCCTCTAAACTGAAGAACCTGGGAAGGGGCAGATGGGTTTCCTGAAGAAATGCTACATCTGTATCTAACTTGCGGAGATGTAACAATATCTTGGCATGCTTAGTCGGAGACTGGGCACCTTTCACATTCCATGAACACACACTATAGTTAACCATCATATTGACATTTTTTGGTAGGATTTAACCTGTAACCCTGCAAGACACCGAGAACAAACATACAGAAATTTCCCAGAATAGAAAAAAGGAAAAACCCTATCACACTGCATACCTGACCCCTATCAACCCTCTCCCTTCCCTCAGTTACCCCCCTTTTCCTCCCATCTCCCCAGCCTATCCCCCAAATCTCTACACTCACAGCAATTTTAAACAGTCCTATTAAGGGTTGTCCTATGGCTCGGGTTGCCTGACTGCAGCCCACAAGGAAAACAACTGAACCAAAAGGTTGTCCAAGAGAGTGCAGAGTAAAGAGCTGTGAGTACTCCCTCCCCTTACTCTAGTTCGTAACACCCTTCTAAGGTTGCAGAATTCAGACTGCCCTTCCCCACTCCCACTCTCATGATAACATTAAAACATTCAGACAATGGCATTGTAATTGCCTACACTTGCAACTAACAGTGAAACGCAGTTGCATTGTAATAGTGCTAGGTAACAAGACTCCTCTTTAAATGGGGGTTCAAATTAGGTCTCGAGAAATTAGACACTATTATCCAGTCCTTGACGACAAAAAAAAAAAAGAAAGAAAAGGTATATAAAAAGGAAAGAAAAATACCCCAGAAATGCTCTATATGTCCCCCTTTTACTAGTACCCAGAGTCCAATGCTTAGTTAACCTGGTTCAGGTAAGGAGGTAATTAAATGTCAGATCATGGCTGGAACCTTGGTACAATGTCACAGCATTTTGGATCTTGTGCCATGAGTGGCTATAAAAAAAAAGAAAAAGGCTGTATATTAATCCAGGAGCCAGAAGCAAGCACCAGTGCTCAAACGTGATGCTCTACTGCCCTCGTGTGGCAATCCAGAAGAATGAAAAAGTTGTGGAAAGCTCAAGGAACTTCTTTGCACGTTCGTGCTGATTATCCAGTTAACTGAAACCTAGCGCCGGACCTCAATGTGCACTGAACAGATTGGGGATCAAGGCCTGCAGTTCAGGAAGGGCTTGTTCAGCAGTGTCAAAACTGTGCCAGGTATTTTTATAGTAGATGGAGAGCCTCGATGGGTACTGAACTTTATTTAATGCTGGCAGCAGTTTTGTGACTAGTGGGTGATATGCTGCCCTCTGCTGTTGAATGGCTGCTGGAAGATCCTGGGCGAACCGTAACTGTTGGCCTTCCCATAAAATTTCCTGGATTTCCCTGACTTGCCCCAAGACGCATGTCTCATCTGGGTAGTTGAGGAATTTAAGTATCAAGGGTCTTGGTGGTTTCCCTGCAGCTGGCTTGGGTCTAAGTGAATGGTGGGCCCTCTCTATTACATATGTAGTATTGTTGGGAGAGGGCCCAGCTATTTTAGTAAGCATCTTCTGTAGGAATGTAATCGGTGCAGCTTCTTCAGTGTCTTCTGGAAGGCCGAAGATGAGAATGTCGATGTGACAACTTCGGCCTTCCAGGTCCTCCAGCTTAGCTTCCATTCGGTGCAGTTCTTGTCTCAGTGCAGGGAGCTCTGGTTTGATTGAGGCTATCCAGCCCTCCAGTGAAGATGTCCTGGCCGCCACATCTTTGATCGCTCAGGTGGCATCAGTGTGATCCCCTCGCATTGATTTGAGCTCTGAGGTAAGATCTTGGAGAGCTGTATGAAATGGCTACAATTCCTCCATGAATCTTTGTTCAGTAAGGAGAGCTGGAGCTTGTGAAGTTGCTGAGGATGCAGCTGCTTTAGGAAAAGCGATGCCAGGTTGGCCTCTGCAGCATTTCTGTTTTTTTTCAGATGTCTGTGGTGGGGTGTGCGGGGGTGGTGCCTGGCACATTTCTGCTTCCATACCGCAAGTAGGCCTCGAGGAGTGAACTGTCCATTCCACTTAAAAGATGCCTTAAATCATGCCCAACTTCACCTCGGGTGATCCAGTAGACTATCAGAAGTTGACAGATAAGTAGACACGCACGATTAATAAAGGTAGATAGTAAAATTATACTATTAAATGAGAGCCAAGGTGGGAGCCAGTCCTCTGAGCTGCTAACCCGTCAGTGGCATCAGATGATCTCCATTCAAAACAATAGTTAAGGGGCCAGGAATAAGACATGATGGGAGTGGTGCAGTGCAGTGGCTGTGGAGCAGCAGTCTTCCAGGAGACATTCTAGAGGATGCAGTGTTGTCGCATCTGCAGGCACCACTCTGGGCTGAGGGAGTAGGTTGCTCATCTCCAGGCTGAGTTGGCCAGGATTTGGGGGACTTCCTCTCCCACCCAGGGACCACCAGGTCCACCGCCGTTGCCTCAGAGGTTGCCAAGAAAGAGGAGTGGTTGGACCACAGTGGACTCAGGGAGGGTGAGAGTGGTGAAACTGAGGTGCATCCCTCCAGTTGTACTTCTCCACAATTCATATGCCATTCTGGCAGAGTGTGGTCCCTCTATGGAGGCACCGGCAGTGGAGACCAAGGAGGATGCTGGGAACCTCCACAAAGGAGACCCACAGGAGGGTGGCATGGAACCCCACAGGGGAAGGAAACAACTCCTGGTGTGGGATTCCATTGTTAGGAGGATAGAACTGGGGGAGGAAGGGGAGAGGGAGGTAAGGTGCCTACCTGGCGCCATGGCTTGGAGGGACAGGGAGCGAATCCTCAGGATCGTGGGAGCAGCTGCATGGGGAGGGAGCTGGATGTCATTGTCCACCTAGGGACAAATGGCCTGGCTGGAAGAGGGATCAGTGCAGAAAGAGTTTGTGGAGTTGGGGAGGGGCCTTAGACAAGTAACACACATGGTAACCTTCTCGGAGGTGCTGCCTGTCTATGGCATGGGTGAGGCTAGGGAACTCCACACCATGGGATTCAATCAGTGGTTGAAAAACTAGTGCAGAACTCAGGAGTTTGGCTTCATTGGGGACTGGGGGTCCACCTGGAGTGATGCAGGCCTATACTAGCACAATGGTCTGTATCTATCCAGAAGGGGAACCAGAAACCTAGGTGATAGGTTTAAATGCTTCATTGGCAAGCATTTAAACTAGCCAAGGAGGGAGGCTCTGGAAAGGATCAGGGAAATCCTAGCCCTCCATCAAAATTCAGGGTAGTTAGTGAGGTAAACAACAAGATAGAGACATCGATAGGGAGAAGGGCAGGGGTAAATGGAGAAATTGACAAAGGCAGTAAGGACAGGGATGGGGTAAAAAGGGGTAAGGCCATCAAGAAATGGAGGTTAACGAGTACCAATGCCCATAGTTTGGGCAACAAGCTCCCTGAACTTGTGGCCTTGATGGAAGAGGGATGCCTGGATATCGTGGCAGTCACAGAAACATGGTACACACAGAACTGTGACTGGGATGTTAACATACCAGGGTACACAAACTACAGGAAAGACAGGGAGGGTAGAAGAGGGGGAGGAGTAGCTCTTTGTGTAAGGGAAGGGATAAATGCAATGGAACAAAAGAGTAAACAGGGAAGAGAGGAGGCACTGTGGGTCACCTTAGAGACTGGAAATGGCACCACAATCCGCACAGGGGTTGTATACAGACCCCCCATCTCTGGGGGAGGGAATGGACAAGGATATGACAGAATGCATCCTTAGGATGGAAGAGAAAGGGGAGATATTGTTAATGGGGGACCTGAATATGCCAGATGTTAATTGGAGCGCCTTTGCTGCAGCCACATCCAAGAGCAGGGCCATTCTCGATGCTCTACAGGGGGCATGCCTCAGATAGCTAGTGTTGGAACCCACTCAGGAGGGAGCAATCTTAGACCTCATACTCTCAAAGGGGACAGTGAGAGGATCTCAGATCTAGAAGTGGGTAGCCATCTTGGAACAAGTGACCACCAAACAGTGCAGTTCATGATAAACTCAGCTGCAGTGTCAAGCCATACAACAGTGAGGGTACTGGACTTCAGGAGGGCTGACTTTGTCAAAATGGGAGAGTGCCTTAGAAAGGCACTAGCAAACAGACAAGAAGGAGGGGTAGAGCAACAATGGGGAAACATCAAAACTGCTATCACAGAGGCAACAAGCCTTTGTGTGAAGCAAATAAACAAATCAAAATGAAAGAAAAAGCCACTATGGTTCTCAAAAGAGGTGGCAGTGAAGGTTAGGGAGAAAAAGATAGCATTTAGGAAGTATAAGGAAACACAGAAGGAGCAGGACAGAGAACTGTACCAGTTAAAGCAGAAGAAAGCAGGGAAGGCAGACAGAATAGTAAAGGCCCAAACTGAGGAAAAGATAGCCAACTTGGTGAAGAAGGGGATAAAACCTTTTATAGGTACATTAGGGAGTGTAGAAAGACAAAGGGAGGGATGGTGAGGCTGAATAGAATGGACAGTGGGTGGGCAGAGAGGGACAGTGAAAAAGCAGAGATACTGAACAAATACTTCTGCTCAGTATTCACAAAAGAGGAGGAGGGGGAGGTACCTAATCAGGGGTCAACCTTAACTTTTTTTTTGCCCTAGCCAGCCGGACAAGTCGATTAAAAATTGCATTAGCCCGAAGATGGCTGCACTAGCCCACAATAATAATGGTCAGTTTTGATTGATTATACAGGAAAAATGCAAGCCAAGAAATACTCTAATTATTGCATATTTATCCTGCTCCCACATTGCTTACTGCCCCAGCAAAAAAAAAAAAGACTGCAGTCCAATCACTAGCAATGAGTACCCCCATTTTTTTTTTTTACAATGTGCCCCTTGCTTCCTCTTTCTTCGCCCCCTCCCCGCCAAACCAGAGAATAACATAATAGCAAATGTTCAATCAGGCAGTTCTAGTTCTGCACACACAGTAGCCAACAACATCATGTACGTCACCACAGTCCCACCCTGATCTGCAGGGCAATGTACAGAATCAGGCAGAGAAAGACACTCTCATCACCACCTTGTGATTAACCACAACTGCACTTCTGGAAGTTTTCTTACACTGCGAAGTGAGCCAGGGGCAGTTCTAGGATTTCTTTGGAGAGAGTTAAACAAACACAGGGGGCTGGGAGGTAAGAAACTTTGACATATCTGTTTATATATACCAGGCACAAAAATATTGATTTAACATGCTCTGCCCTAACAAAAACAGATTTTTCATAAGTGTCCTTTCATCAGTCAAAGGGGAGCAGTATACGGGCATGATCTGTGCACACCAGGAATACCTATTTTAACCTTTCAAATTATATATTTTACTAAGGTTTTGCTTTGTACCATGCATGCTCCAAAGCATTGTTTTTAGGATGAAATGACATGCTGGGTGGTACTGCATTGACGGCATTGACTGGTGTGATCCATGAAGAGGAGCTGTGAACCATACACCAGTCTGTAATGGCAGCTATTGGTCTATGGATGGCCACTTCAGAGCCTAGTCTGCAGTGGTGTCCAGAGAAAGTATAGAGTGGACAGTCCACCTGGCTGGGCAGACCGTGTATACATGATAGCATTCTGTCACTACAGTGTTGGATACAGGCACTCAAAAGGTTGGTAAATGAGGCACACTGGTTTTAATATTGTGGGACAAATCAAAGACAAGTTCAGCAAACTGGAAGCTAGTTACTTGACAGCACTCTGCCAGTGATCACAGCATGCACACTAGCTGAATGTCCTAACAACTGAGTGACAATGACTCACATTGAGTCTTTTGTTGGATCCCCCTCTTAAACTGCCAGATAATTGCAGCTCTTAATGAGCTGTTAATCACACCAGGATGCCTGGAACACTGAGGGAGATTAGCAAAAGGACTACAGCCTGCTAAAGTAGGGACTTTTTCAACTTCATTAACAGCCATGAAAAACCTGCACTAGTCAAGACGGACAAGTAGAGGTTTAGCTGCACTAGCCCTGGCCAATTTGCACTAGGTTTAGGGCTAGTAAAACAGTGTTAAGGTCGAACCCTGTACCTAATCCAATTAACAGAAGCACTCTAGATAGGGGGGTCGATCCCAGTCCTTTCACAGAAGAAAGGGTTCTGAAAGAACTCCTAAAACTGAAGGTGGACAAAGCAATGGGGCCTCACGGGATTCACCCCAGAATTCTAAAAGAATTAAGGGGAGAACTAGTGACACCACTGACTACCCTTTTTTAACAAATCATGGGAGGATGGTGTGGTACCTGAGGACTGGAGGAGGGTTGATGTGATTCCCCTTCACAAAAGTGGGAGCAAGACAAAGGCAGGAAACTACAGACCTGTCAGTTTGATCTCTGTGGTAGGGAAAATGATGGAATCACTTCTGAAGGAAAGAATTGTTTAGTACTTAGAGGTCAGTGGGGCACAGGACCCAAGGCAGCATGGATTCACAGCGGGAAGGTCATGTCAGACTAACCTAATCGATTTCTTTGACTGGGTGACCAAAGTAGCAGACCAGGGAGGGGCTCTGGACGTGGCCTACCTAGATTTTAGCAAGGCATTTGAAACAGTTCCACACAAAAGATTAATAAACAAATTAGTCAGCCTGTGAGTGGGTCCCAGGTTGGTAGCTTGTGGAAAACATTAGCTGGACAACAGGATGCAGAAGGTAATAGTAAAGGGGGTCCACTCTGAAGAA
This sequence comes from Neoceratodus forsteri, assembly GCA_016271365.2. NCBI lineage: Eukaryota > Metazoa > Chordata > Ceratodontiformes > Ceratodontidae > Neoceratodus > Neoceratodus forsteri. The sequence goes on along the minus strand of JADMNL010000022.1, from coordinate 259,815,227 downwards.
AGGGGGGTTATTAGTGGGGTACCACAGGGTTTAGTACTGGGTCCAGTCCTTTTTAACATCTTTATAAGTGACATTGCAGAGGGACTGGATGGAAAAGTATGCCTCTTTGCAGATGACACAAAGATCTGCAACAGGGTTGATACACAAGGGGGCATGGAAAGGATGAGAAGGGACTTGCAAGGTTGGAGGAATGGTCAGAAGTATGGCAGCTTGGATTCAATGCAAATAAGCGCAAAATAATGCACCTGGGAAACAAAAACCCATGGAAAGAGTACACAGTGGGAGGGGGAGGTGGTAACAACAACAAAAATGGAAAGGGGCCTGGGGGCAATTATAGCAGATGACCTTAAGGTTGGCAAGCAATGTGAGAAGGCAGTAGGGAGGGCTGGGGGGATACTGGGATGTATAGGGAGAGGCATCACCAGCAGAAAACAGGAAGTTGTTATTCCTCTGTACAGACAGTTGGTGAGGCCCCATCTGGAATACTGCATCAAGTTCTGGAGACCCAATCTCCACAATGACATAGACAGGATGGAGGCAGTCCAGAGGAAGGCAACTAAAATTGTGCATGGTCTGCAAGAGAAGCCATATGAGGAGAGACTAAAGGAGCTTAATATGTATACCCTTGAGGAAAGGAGGGAGAGGAGTGACATGATAGAAACGTTTAAGTACCTCAGTGGAATCAACAAAGTCCAAGAGGGTAACATCTTTCAGAAAAAGAGATATGCAAGAACAAGGAGACACAATTTGAAGATAGAGGGGGGATGGCTCAGGGGCAATGTGAGGAAGTATTTTTTCACAGAGAGGGTGGTGGATGCATGGAACCACCTTCCTGAGGAGGCTGTGGGGTCTAAAACCGTGGGAGAGTTCAAGAATGCATGGGACAGACATAAGGCAATTCTTGTGGGGGGTAGGAAGAAACAGGCTGTTGGTTAACTAGGATCTGCAGCTTATCCAGTAGGTAGGGAAATGGGCAGACTAGGTAGGCCAAGCAGTCCTTATCTTCCATCAAAGTCTATGTTTCTATGTTAAGTGTTCCCTGATGTTGGTTTTCTATAATGCTCTATATATATTCTATTGTCTGGGGTGGCAGTGAGTTTCATATCCAAGAAAACTACAGTATCTCTAAAGGACTAAAGGAAACAATAAATGTTAAGTTCACATCAATCTCATGGATGTGTTTCAGGAATTCTTGCATGTCCTCTAAACTGGTGCTTCAGACACAAAATATCATAGCTAAATTGCCCCTAGTACATAATGGTATAAAAAGGGACTGGTCCAGTGTTCATAGATGGTCAACTCCTCCGACCAACTCCTGAAGAGGTTAGCATAGGAGGGGGCATTGACACCCCATAATCATTCCACAGACCAGGAACAAATATTTTGAATCAAAGGTGAAATAGTTCTTGCAAAGAATCAAATTCAAAGCTTCTAATACACATTTTTCAGTACCAACAAGATGTTACATCTGTCCAAGTAACATTCAGCCACATTTATGTGCAGATGGTGTTTGATGCTAGTATACAGTGAGCAGCATCAATAGTTATTGTAAATAGCAACCCGATGGGAGGTTCTCAAAGGCCTCCAGCACTGCCATAGTGTCTCTTGAATACTGTAGGAAGGCAGGCTGCTAACTAATGGTTTTAAGCATGTGTCAATATATACTGTATATGGAGATGTTTTCAGTATGTCTTCCCACACCAGACACAATTGGCCTGCCGGGGGGGAAGGAAGGGGGGGGCAGCTGCAGGATGTCTTTGTGAATCCCACGAAGCATGTAAAATGTAGGCACAATAGAACAGTGGTAAAACTGGGAATGTTTAGGGTATGTAATCTTTACATTTGTAGGAGGTGGAACTGGCATGCCTAGGAGGTGGAACTCTCCACAGTATTCGATGGAGAAAGGTATCCGAGGAGGTGGAACTATGTCTCCTGCCCAATTAAGCCCCTGCAATGGGAACATCTTGCTTTATAAATTCATACTCTTCATTCTTGATCCTGCTGTTATATAAGGCTGTATGCAGAAGTTCTCTTTTTGAAGATGCTGGTAAGATCCTCTTCCAGAATTCTTTGGTGAATTAATGTTCTGCACTGATCTCCATGCTTCCTGAACAAAGGCATTGTTATCTTCTATGACAATCAGGCCATCCTTGTCTGATAGCTTGATTTCAGTCAAATTGTTTTTCAAATGGTTCAGTGCTTGCCTCGGTAGATTGATGAGATGAAGCCACAAAAATGTATATAAATTTAGATTATCTTTATATGCATTTTCCATTACCCATCTCTTTTATTATTGCTTTATTTTTCTCTCTTTTGTATTCCTTCCTTCTATTTTTTCCTGTTTTCCTCATCTCTGTTATCTAATTTTTTTAAATTTTCTTTATTTCTTTTTGTTGTTCCCCTATGATTATTTTGTTTTGATTTTCTTTTGTTGTTCTTTCCCACTCCCCTTTCTTTTTATTTCTTTGTATAGTGCTTTCAGTATTAACTTTGGTGGTTCAGTTGGCCTCATTGATACATTTCTTCAGAAATGATTAATGACTAAAGTAATTAATATTATGGTTGCAGTTTCTTCTGCCACTTTTATTCATATGCCTCCTTAGTAATAAATGTTTTAAAAATTCATCACTTGTCACTTTATATATCACATTTTATTTATTAATTTTTTGGCTACAGGACATACAAAAGAAGAAGAATCTTCATTTATACAGTGCTTTTCATACACATTGTATCCCAAAGTGCTTTACAAGCAATAAAAGACTGGTAGTGAAGTGACTGAATGTGTGGTGGCAGCTATTTAGGACAGCAATACCCACACACAGCCTTGGACAATTGCATGAACTGGTTTTATGGGAGAGATTGTCCAGAACACCAGGGAGAATCCCCTACTCTTTCAAAAAGTTCCTTGTTTTTTTTTACTTCTGCCTGAACACCAGCCAGGACAGCACCAGAGATGGGTAGAAGGGACCTCACTTTAACATGGCATCTGAAGGGTGGCACACCCTGACAGTACAGCACCCCCATAGTACTGCACTCGGGTGCCAGTGTTTATGGTATGAGTCAATTTCACAGTGGGGCAAGAACCCATGACCTTCTGGCCCAGAGGTGGATGTGCTACCAACTGAGCCATGCTGTAAGAAAGAGACCGGGCTAAGGGATAGCATCAGAGTATCATATCTGTATATTGGATAGGATATAGTTTTGAAGCATATGTCATTTAAACATGCACATTTTTTATAATTACTGTAATTGTGTGACTATGTCTTTAAGAAATGTTTTATAAATTCAGTGTAAATACCTGCTGTCCCCATCCGCTGATGAAGATCACAAAGAAGATTGAAGTGCTGGGGTTTATTATTGTTTCTTTCAAAGCACTCAGTAAAGGAGAAAGTGCTAACTTTAAGAAATGCTGTATAAAAGCAGTGTTTGTTCTTGCAGTCACTGCCCCCAGATGAAAAGCCCTGAGAGCATCAAAGTGCTGGGGTATCCTGCTTTCTTTCTCAGCACCAACTCTCAAAAAGTGAGAAAGTACTGACTTTGTGGCTTTGTTTGGTATTAGGCACACACAATTCTTTCTCTTGGTATTCAGATCAGAGTTCTCTGTGGAAGTGCGCACTCACTTTTGGAAATCCTGTAGATGTCCCTAGTTAGATGACATTCTCCTGCTCTGTGGCACTCATCATTCTTAAGGTTGCCCATGCGTGACATTGCTTGGTCTATGCTGCTTACAATCCACTTGCAGCCATGCTATTAGCTACTGATTACTCTGCCACACTCCTCACCTGCCTTCCCAATATGGTGCTCCTGCCTATTGTACATTGCTCCCTAAAAAGCATGCAAACAATTTGAAATAAAATTAGATTCCACTGCTACTTAGCCCTGCTTGCTTTTGCTATTCCCTGCTCCCAGATGTTGCTTTTCCCTTCAAGATGAGCTGCAACTACAGCTAATCCCTGTAGTTAAACCCCATTTTTTTTTTAATATAATTGACCCTTCCCTACGGAGGTGCTTTTGGCTTCTGCTCACTCTGCCAGACTCCTTCTTAGCCCTTTCCAATATGACATGCCCATCCTTTGACCCTCACTCCCAAAAATGCAGACAGACAACTGACAAAATTAGATTCCGCTAGTACATAGCTTTGCTTGTTTTTGCTGGTTCCCACTCCCAGCTGTTGCTTTCTCCTCAGAACTGAGCTGCAACTACAAACCGTTCCCTGTATTTCAAACTAAGTTAGGGTTTTGTTTTTATTTAATTGACTCCTCCCAGCAGTTGCAGTATTTACTACTGCTCGCTCTGCCACACTCCTCAGCTACTGTTCACAATATGGTGCTCCTGCCTGTATACCCTTGTTACAGAAAATGCAGGCAAACAATTAAAAAAAAATTAGATTCAGCCACTGCTTAGCCCTGCCTGCTTTCAATGCTCCCTGCTCCCAGATGCTGCTTCCGCCTGCCAAAATGAGCTACATCTACAGACCTCTGTTTTGCCTGAGTTATATACCACCAACTGACCCACATGTAACCATAACCTTATACACTTACAAGTATTAGTGCCTTACCACAGTCTTATAATGTTTTATCTTGTTTTATTACTTATATTAGTGTTCTTTATTATGTTGATTGCTCTCATGCACAAGAAACATATTGAGGCAGCTTTCTCCACAAGCAGGTTGTGGAGGCACAGCACTGTTGTGGCCAATGCCCCCACAGCCTGCAAAGGCTTGTCCCGCTTCCCCCAATGCTGTGGCACGCTGCTGCTGACACTAGTTCTGGCAGTGCCATTAACTGTAAAAAACAGCCGCTGCAGTCTGGGGGCCACCTCCTCATTGCAGCGTAAGCCGTGCTGCAATGAGAGGTGACCTGTTGTGCAGGGTGGGATCTTCACACACTGATATTGTTTGTGAACATGGCGGTGGCTTGCCGCGTGTTCTAAATGTGCAACCTCCGCCAGGGGTGCCCAATCCCTCAGCAGCATGTTGTGTTTATTTGCCAATGGGGCCCCAATCCCTGTTGGCTTCCATACCCCACACTTTATGTTGCCAATGGGAAGCCCACTCCTGTCGGCATTATGTAACCCCCCCCGCTTTTGTTGTCTGCCGACGGAGTGCCCAATCCCCATTGGCATACTGTAACAACCGCCCCTTCTTGTGTGCTGATGGGGCTGCCCAATCCCCTGTCAGCTAAAGTGGCCCCCCAAAAAAGACAAGACTCTGTTGGAATGCTGGGAGCCCACCCCAGTGTGCCACATGTCCCTGTAAAAGAAAAAATGGTCCCACAATGTCTTTTTTGTTTTTCACCCTGTACAGAAGGAAACGGTCCCTCGGCGGTCTCCCTGGCCCCCCTCCCACAACCCACACCCACCCACTGTGCACTCTACCTCCCCACACACCCCCACCCCATACTTACCTTCGGAGTCCAGCGCAACGATCTTCGGTGGACCGGGAACATGTCTTTATTTATTTAGTTGTTTAACCAGGAGTAGCACACTAAGCTGAAAGCTTTTTTACAGGAGCAACCTGGGAGCACAGGAAAGTTAAGTGACTTGCTCAGGGTCATACAGTATGCAAGTGGAAGCTGTGGGATTCAAACCCAGGTCTGGTCTGCTGGATGTCACCAGATTTGCAGCTCAGAACCTTAAACCACTGCGCTATACTGCCTCCCTGTCTGCACTCTTCAAAGCTGACCACAAACTGAGGAAATGCCAGTAAGCTGTATAATGGAATAAATAGTTTTTTTTCCAACTTTGATGCATATCTCAGGCATTTTTTTGAATTTTGGCACCAAATTTTCAACATGGGGTTTTTGGGACCCTCCTCATGAATTCTATCACTGTCATGGCATTAATCGCTACGCACGCTCGTAACTTTGTGAATTTGCAATATTTTCACCCCAGATTTTCAAAACTTGCATTTTTCACACCTCCTTGTGAACAGTATAGCTGTTATTTTTCACACCCTGGCCGAAATGTGTTTTCACACTTCCAGCACAGAATAGCGGGTTCACTGTGGGAAATCAGTGTTCAGGACAGATTAAGAAAATGACAGTGACACTTTTCATGAGCAAAGCTCCTAAAATGCCTATGTTGAAAATTTGGTGATGATACTCCATAAAATGACCGTGTTAATGAAAGCCGCAGCGCGCATTTGCACGCACGCTCGTAAGTTCATGAATGTATAATATTTTCACTCCAGATTTTCAACATTGCCATTGTTCTGCACTTGTTTATGAACAGTACAGCTGTCATTTTTCACATCATGGCTGAAATGTGTTTTCGCAGTTACAGTGCAGAATAGCGCGGTCGCTGTGGGAAATTCATGTTCGGAACACATTATGAAAATGACAGTGACACTGTTCATTGGCAGAGGTCCTAAAATACCTATGTTGAAAATTTGGTGATAAAAGTCCATTAAAAGACTGTGTTATGAATGTGCATTGTGCAGTTTCCATGCACGCTTGTAACTTTGCAATATTTTCACTCCAGATTTTCAGCATTGCCATTTTACCACACCTCCTTATGAACAGTGCAGCTGTCATTTTTCATATCATGGCCGAAATGTGTTTTCACTCTTCTGGTGCACAATTGTGTGGTTGCTGTGGGAAATCAGTGTTCGGGATATATTAAGAAAATCACACTGACACTGTTCATGAGCAGAGGTCCTAAAATGCCTATGTTGAAAATTTTGTGACGAAACTCCATAAAATGACAGTGTTACATGTGTGTGTTGTGCAGGTTCCATGCACCCTTGTAAGTTTGCAAATTAGTAATATTTTCACACCAGATTTTCAACACTGGCATTTGTTCACACCTCCTTATGAACAGTACAGCTGTCATTTTTCACATCCTGGCTGAAATGTGTTTCCACACTTCCGGTGCAGAATACTGCAGTCGTGTTGGAAATCAGTGTTTGGGACAGATTAGTATCGAGCGACTGTTGGGGGGAGTGACCGAGCTCAACTGAGCTCTGTTGGGACTGCTGAGGATTTTTTTGTGGGCAGAAAAAGGTGACAACGCAGGCAGGAGCCCAGTACAAAAGGGCAGCCTGCAGTGCCGGGAAACACAGAATGAGTGAGTGAGGGAGGGGGAGTTAGTGAGCTCAACGGAGCTCTGTTGGGACTGCTGTGGATTTGTTTGTGGGCAGGAAAAGGCAGCAATGTGTCACGAGCTGAGTACAAAGGGCAGCCTGCAGCGGTGGGAGAAACAGAATGAGTGAGCGAGAGAGGGGGAGTGAGCAAGCTCAATGGAGCTCTATCATGACTGCTGCAGATTTCTTTGTGGGCAGATAAGGGTGGCTATGCTGGCAGAAGCCCAGTACAAAAGGGCAGCTTGCAGCATTGGCAGAAACGGAATGAGCAAGTGAGACAGAGGGAGTAAGTGAGGCCAACGGACCTGTGTCAGGACTGCTGCAGATTTCTTTGTGGGCAGACAAAGATGCCGACAGAGGCAGGAGCCCAATATAAAAGGGAAGCCTTCAGCATCAGGAGAAACCGAATGAGTGAGTGAGGCAGGGGGAGTGAGCGACCTCAACGGAGCTCTGTCAGGACAGCTGCAGATTTCTTTGTGGGCAGGAAAAGGTGCCAATGCAGGCACAAGCCCAGTACAAAAGGGCAGCCTGCAGTGAAGGGAGAAACAGAATAAGTGAGTGAGAGAGGGGGAGTGAGCGAGCTCAACAGAGGTCTATCATGACTGCTGCAGATTTCTTTGTGGGTAGGAAAAGGTGGAAATGCCAGCAGGAGCCCAGTACAAAAGGCCAGCCTGCAGCACCAGCAGAAATGGAATGAGTGAGTGAGAGAGGGGGAGTGAGCAAGCTCAATGGAGCTGTGTCAGGACTGCTGTAGATGTCTTTGTGGGAAGAAAACGCCTCCAATGCAGGCAGGAACCCAGTACAAAAGGGCAGCCTGCAGCAGCAGGAGATACAGAATGAGTGAGTGAGGAAGGAGGAATGAGTGAGCTCAACAGAGCTCTGTTGGGACTGCTGCAGATTTCTTTGTGGGCAGAAGAAAATGCCAACAGAGGCAGAAACCCAGTACAAAATGGCAGCCTGCAGCACCAGGAGAAACAGAATGAGCAAGTGAGACAGGGGGAGTGAGCAACCTCAACAGAGCTCTGTTGGGACAGCTGTGGATTTCTTTGTGGGCAGGAAAAGGTGCCAACACAGGCAGGAACCCAGTAGAAAAGGGCAGCCTGCAGCGCTGGGAGAACCAGAACAAGCAAGTGAGAGAGGGGGAGTGAGCGAGCTCACCGGAGGTCTATCATGACTGCTGCGGATTTCTTAGTGGGCAGGAAAAGATGACAATGTAAGCAAGAGCCCAGTATAAAAGGCCAGCCTGCAGGCCCGGCAAAAACGGAATGAGCTAGTGAGAGAGGAGGAGTAAGCGACCTCAATGGAGCTGTGTTGGGACTGCTGTACATGTCTTTGTGGACAGACAAAGCTGGCAATGCATGCAGGGGCCCAGTACAAAAGTGCAGCTTGCAGCAGTGGAAGAAACAGAACAAATGAATGAGAGAGGGGGAGTGAGTGAATGAGCTTAATAGAGCTCTATCGTTACTGCTGCAGATTTCTTTGTGGCCAGAAGAAGGCGGCAACACAGGCAGGAGCCCAATACAAAAGGGCAGCCTGCAGCACCAGGAGAAACAGAATGAGTGAGTGAGACAGGTGGAGTGAGCGACCTCACTAGAGCTCTGTCAGGACTGCTGCAGATTTCTTTGTGGGCAGAAAAAGGTGCCAATACAGGCAGGAGCCCAGTACAAAGGCCAGCCTGCAGCACCAGCAGAAACAAAATGAGCGAGTGAGAGAGGGGGAGTGACCCACCTCAACGGAGCTCTGTCGGGACAGCTGAAGATTTCTTTGTGGGCAGCAAAATGTGCCAATGCAGGCAGAAGCCCAGTACAAAAGGCCAGCCTGCAGCACCAGCAGAAACGGAAAGAGCGAGTGAGAGAAGGGGAGTGACCCACCTCAACGGAGCTCTGTCGAGACAGCTGCAGATTTCTTTGTGGGCAGAAAAAGGTGACAATGCAGCCAGAAGCCCAGTACAAAAGGGCAGCTAGCAGCACAGAGAGAGACACAATGAGCGATTGAGAGAAGGGGAGGGAGCGAGCTCAACAGACCTCTATCGTGACTGCTGTGCATTGTTTTGTGGGCAGAAAAAGTTGGCAACACAGGCAGGAGCCCAGTACAAAAGGGCAGACTGCAGCGCCAGCAGAAATGGAACGAGTGAGAGAGGGGCAGTGAGCTAACTTAATGGACCTGTGTCAGGACTGCTACAGATTTCTTTATGGGCAGAAGAAGCCGCTAACAGAGGGGGGAGCCCAGTAGAAAAGGGCAACCTGGAGCACCAGCAGAAACAGAATGAGCGCGTGAGAGAAGGGGAGTGACCTACCTCAACAGAGCTCTGTCGGGACAGCAGCAGATTTCTTTGTGGGCAGATAATTGTGCCAATGCAGGCAGGACCCCAGTACAAACCAGCAGCCTGCTGCACTGGGAGAAACAGAATGAGTGAGTGACACAGGGCCAGTGAGTGAGCTCAATGGACCAACGCAATCAACATTCGGCATTGACAAATGCTTGTTATATTTGCTATGCTCTTATTTGTCTGTAATGCATTTACTTATATGATATGTTTCTGCCTTATATTCTTTATACTCATAATCACTCATATTCTGTAGTTTTCCACTATTGTGCCACATTGAGTGCTTTTATGATTACGTTGCAAATATAGACTTACCGTCTGGAAATAAGAACAGATAACAGGTTGCTGACTATGAATTTCCTTTGTTCAGAGATTCAGAGATTCTTTCTTATTTCCTATATAATTGCCCAAGGAAGCTGCCTTATTTACATGCATTATCCAATGCTGTATGTTCATTATACCTGTAACTGCACTCTTATCAGTCATATATAATTGTATGCACACCAGCTCCTCGGACAGAAAGAGATCATACTCGAGGAATGGTGGGAAATCGGCTCCCTTGTGATTGCTTTGCTTCACTTGTTATGGTGTGAGTATTGTAATAAACTTCTTTTATTACTTCTACTTGTTATTACTTTCTTTGTCCAGCATACCATACAAAAAACCTAAGGTGTGATCTTTTCACATATAACAATGGTGAGCCAGCCTGTCATGGTTTTGTCTGGAAAAGAATACCACTCATTCTACTTCATGATTTGAGTTTTGAGATTAGACTTTCCTCAGAGGCAAGTAGCAATGAGTTTGGCTGCTTAGGGACTCTGTGTATGTACTGCTACTCATTGTTTTGTGAATTCCTCCTTCGCAGGAGTTCACAGACGCCATCCGTCTGTGTGTTTGGGTGCTGTGGTTGCAAACACAGCAGTTAACCCACAGAATGGTTTAAAGATTTCCCTGCTTATTGATATGTCTAAAATATACACAGAGTTGATAGAAGGCCTCTCAGCTTATCTCACTGCACAAGGTGCATGGGACATACCTAAATAAAAAATAGTGAACTAAAGATGTTTTGGATCCAATTACATTGATCTGTGTGCAGTATATTGAACTGAGACAGTCAACTACGATGCAATTCGCTAGAGGGATGCTTCGGAGGCTTTCAAGCCTAATAGGGTTAATGGCTACTGATCAATCAATGGCTGAACTGTCTAATAAGTTTATTATAGACTTCCATGAGGAATACTCCTCGCTGATGTATTTCACAGACCAAACATTTGTTTGTTCTGACCCTGGAGGTATTATTTTTTTTTACTTGGAAAGACCGTCTGGCAGGGTGTTGATCCCATCCTTGTGTTTTGGATTTGTGGTGAGTACACTTTAATTGTATCTGTTCGTTGATCAACCTTTCATTGCAATCTAAAATGAATCTAAGTGTGAACACGTTTGTCTATACAACTATTCCTTGCTACTCACTTTAGGAAAAGTACTATGTTTAACAGTAGTACACCATATCTTGTTATGTGTTCCCTGAATGCTTAGGTTACTCTACTAGACTGAAGACAGCATAGTCAAGGTCACACTGTTCCTTGCAGTTCAGATAATGACTATTGGAGAATGTTAAAAAAAACAGAGACATTACTGTATTCTGTAATGAATGTTAAGGTTTAATGGTATCAGCTTCGTTAACTATAATGATGCGTTTGAATTTAAAACTGTCTTGAAGACAGTAATTAGTGTTGGCTAGGATGCAAGAGTTAAGTCTGTCTTTTAGACTGATTGCATCACTTGGCTTTGTTCAGTTGAGCTAATTATTTTTTAATTAGAAAAATCCTTTTTTGCTTAGTCAAGGTTTGCCTTCGTCTGTGACGTAGGGCTGAAGAATATGCTTTTGTGCCAAATTAAGCATATGCTATATCTAATTGTCACTGTTACCTGTTATCAGAGTCTCTGTGTTTTCTGCAGCTACGCTGTTTTTTTTGTCATTTGTAATGAGGAAGATCTGTTCATAAAATGGCTGACACCTTTGGCTTCTCACCAGGGACATATTTTGATCTGCAGTGTTGGCATATTGTCTGCAGACTTTCTATCTTTCAAATAAGTGGTTGGTTTAATGTTGAAGTACTGTATGTGGACTGGTGTCATTAGTCTTGATTCAAGTAAATCATAATTTGGTGCCCCAAAAAAATAGAAGCATGGCACAAATACTTGCAAAGATTTTCTTTTTTTTTTCCAATATGGCCTCTTCATCTGGCGTCAAAGAAATCTTGATGGTTCCGCAATTCTTGCTTTTGCTGCTTCAGCCGGTGGCTAGACAGTGTTCCTTTATTTGTAAGACCTCTCATTGAGCGCGGTGTCCAAGGCCACTGCAGCTGCAGCTGGGTTTGGTCCCAGGAAGCATTGTTTGCACAGTGTGTGACTTTTGGCAAGTCACTTGACCTCCTTGTGCTTTTGAGCTGTACCTGTTTTTCCAGCTCACAATTGATGTACCTCCCTATTTAAATCAGTATTTCTTATCCAAATATAACTTTAACGGGGTGTGCACATCAAAAGTACTTTTGTTAAAAGTTACTTTTTTTCCAGTCCTTCTCATCTATCCATGATGTTAGGACTACAATTTTTTTTTCTCTCTGGGCTTGCAGCCATAAAACTGCTTGCTATCTACAAACCTGCCCATTCTTACTTATGCCTTCCTTTATGGAAGACCTCACGGCTTCTTTGTCCTTGTCCTGTATCACATATTCCCAAGCATTGTATGGTGATCAAGGGGGGGCTGATCACCCCCAGCATTTGTAATAAGCCATTTACTGTAACAAGCTAACTACACAATTTACACTGCCACAAAAAGTATTATGTCTGTTTTGGGAGATTTTACCATTTAGGTTACTGGCCTAATTTAGCACCCTTTTAACAATTTGTACATACAAAATACTACACTTGTGTTATTTATTAGAATGATGTGTGTGTTAATGACATGGTTTTAGTGTCAAATTCAGAGAATTAGGGATGCCTACTACTCTGACATTAATAATTTATTTCATTTTCAGAAATTCATCAGAGTGCGAAAGTAGCTACAATAAAAAGATCCTACCCCCAAGGGTGGTCAAATGCATATGTCTTTATAATGTTAATATTAGTATCAGCATTTTGGAAACCAATGCTAACCTTCTACAAGGAGAACGCTCTAAGTAAATGAGATGTTCCCTTTTGTGGCTTGTGTTTTATTTTTTCTCTCTTACAGGGATAAGACTATCCTTCACAAGTAACCACTGGTAATGTATAAGTGTATTTTAACCAGTGGCCCAATTTCATTATAATGTTATTGTAGTTTGAATCATACTAGGATACTGTATTGCCCTTATTATTTTTTTTTTTACAAGTTGGGTCAAACCCATGTGTATTTATTCAGAATATACCCTTCCAGGTGATGACTGATTGACAAAGACAGTTTGCCAATATTTTTGTGGATAAATATCCACACCTCTGTTGGGAATAAAATGTTCTCTAACATTTCTACAAACACCTGTTACTAGTCAATTTGATAGTATTTACTGTTGTATGATCGGGCATCTGCTCCAGCATTGGTCATACCATATGCTATTATCTCCGTGCTGCGGAAGGAGATTGGGGGGAAGGGGGCATGAATTGTATATATGCCCCTCCCAGTAACTGATCGCTTGCATTAACACCTGTTTTAACAACTGGTGTGCCTGTAAGGGGCAAATAATTGTTGGAACAGTTAATGACAGAGTTAACTACTAACACATCATTGCATGCCTATTTGTTTAACAAATAACAGTCTAGGCATGGTGTCAGCTGTATATATACTATTTAATACAGGCTGTACTCACTGATAGAAGGCTTTTACAGTTCATCAGTGATGAGTATGTATAATGCTGCAGCTGCTACCATTTTAATGTGATTTACCATGTCTATGACTTTTCCATAGATATGATATACTGTAAGCCTAGCCTCCTGAACTACACAGGGAGCTCAAGGAGGGGATTGAATCATGCCACCTTACAGTGCACCTATGGTGGTTGCAAATAAATAACATTCCTTCTGGGCTACAGCTAGCAGATCCAGAAATGAGGGAGGTAAACCCACTGTCCTGCTGATAAGAGTGCACAAAAAGGAAAAAGTGTGTTTGCTAATAACCCATTTGTAGGTTACAAGTTAAAAATGAAATATATAGGCCCAGATATTCAAAGGGGTTGCACCTGGCACCACAATACACCCTGGTGGAATGTTCAAAAGGCTGCCAGGTGCAGCGCAAGTCCCAATGCGCCGGGGCACAATGGTAATGTATGCGACACAAATGCAGGAGGCGTGGCCATGCATATGCGGCACATCCTGATATTCAGCCTGAGATGTGCTTCTCATATGCTGGCACAACCCTGATTTGCACTGCACATGGGGGCTCAAAGTTGATCTGGAAAAACAAGGAATAAACCCAGTGACCCACAGGTGGGCTGCTGTAGAGAAGAGCACAACACAGCACCTGCCAGCCATAGAAGGCCACCCGCCCTTCAGGTACACTGTCCACAAGCACCCATACCCTCTCTGATGGTCCAGTGGTCCCCCCTCCCTCTGGCAGTCCTGATTGCAAGTGGTGGTGTAGGCAAATCCCCCACCTGGTGTTCCAGTGGTGTCCCTCCTCTCTCTCGTGTCACCCGATTGTGGTCATCCAAACTGAATAAATCCCCTAGTGGCCCATTTGAATTCCCCTCCCATTTTGCCCAATCGCAGGCATCCAAATTAAATATATTCCCCAGTGGGCCAGTGGCACCCCCTTTCCCTCCACCCACAGAGGACCCCTGCCACCCAGCTCCCCCTCGTCATCAGCAAGCGGCTGTACTCCGCTCACATACCACCTGGCCACCCAACGAATGACAGCATACAGTATGTTCTGTAAGCCAATTGGTCCACAGTGTGGACGAATGGGCTTGCACACCATACTATACGACACAGGCACAAATCCATGAATGGGTTCATTCACAGATCCATGCCTATAGTACAGTATGGTGTGCAAGCCCATTTGTCCACACTGTGGACCAATTGGCTTGTAGAACATACTGTATGATGTCATTTGGCAGGCAGCCGGGCGGTATGCTGGTGGAGGGCTGCCACCTACCAATGACAGGGGGGAGCTGGGTGGCAGGGGTCCTCTCTGGGTGGAGGGGAGGGGAGTACCACTGGCTCACCGGGGAATATATTTATTCCAGATGCCCATGATCGAGTGAAACAGGAGGGAGGTGGATTCCATTGGACCACTGGGGGATTTATTAATTTTGGATGCCTGCAATCAGGTGAAACGGGAGGAAGGGGGATTCCAATGGACCATCGGGGGATTTATTTATTTAGAATGCCCACGATCGGGTGAAATGGGAGGGAGGGAGATTCAAATGGACCACCAGGTGTGGGATTGTCCTATTCTACAGCCCGTGATCGGGCATACGGAAGGGGGGACACTAGACCACCAGAAGCTTACAGCGGCAACGCAGGGTGCCAGGTGCATTTTGCCAGACTGCCCTGCACAACGCATGCAAATGGGGCCATAATGACATGCAAATGGTCCCATTTGTGCCTTGCATATATTATGGCCAATTTGCATGCCCTATTCTGAATATCACGGGTGCTGCACCCAGTTCAACTACATTTGTGCTGGCGCATCCCCGGTGCTCCCTATTTGTGGCTTGCACCAGCACATTGTCACTGTGCCATGCGCATTCTGTGCCATATTCAATGGTGCTGCGCCATGGCACATCACCATTGAATATCATCTGGTCCTGGCCCCAGCACATCCCAGCTGCACTGTGCCCATGCTTGTGCCATTGTCAGGTGCAGTCTGAATATCCGGGCTATAATGTTCTCTACCATTATAAACCAGCTCAGCCCCTCTGCCTTCCCAGTGCAGTTTTGCACAACCATAAACAATCTATTTGCAAGTGGCTTTATGCCAACAACCAGCACCAGCCAGGTGCAAGAATCTTGGCCCTCAACAAGTAATCAGCTGAGCTGGGGGGGACTGTGTACATTCCCATATTCTTTCACACATCCTGCTTGCCTTTTTAGCTCCTGTAAAAGACAATATTATTTCAACAGTTATTCCTTGACTCTGACTACCAACTTCATTTTAAATGTGATCGATGTTTAAATGCATTTTCTGCAATGTGCTTAAAATGACTACTGTTTCATTGTGATTATGTCATTGTCATTATGTTTTCACATACTGTTGCAGCTTATCAAGCATAAGCTCAGTAAACTGCTCCACATCCGTGGGTTTTTTGGGATATTAGACCCATCTGGGTGGCATCTGTCAGACCCACATGGGGGGTACCAAGTACCAACCACTTACACAACAAATTTGTTGTTTTCACAAGCTGAAATGTCCCAACAACACCTCCATGAATGATTATTTCTTTCTTATAGGTTATGTGCCACCATTCATGCTCCCAAACAAAAGGGCTTAGCATTGCTGTCCCATCCAGATTCATTACAACATGATAACCATGTACAGCTGGACACCATAATGGTGGTCCCTAACCAGTCTTACAGACTAAATAGCAGACTGCTAGCAATTGATGACAAATCCTTAAGTCCCACCTAGCTAATGGCATACTCCAAGGAAGGCCCTACACCAGAAGGTCACTCACTGGCATCCTGTCTATATGCCAGGCCCAAGTCCAACACACAGGCTTCTACACCTGTACTGTACTCATAAACTTGATGTTTGTGCTCTATTTCCATATAATACTGCTACATAGTATTGCACACCTCATTCCATTGCTAGCACTGCATGTTTCCAACTGTTGCTACCCCAACAGAGAAAAAGTCTACCCAATGTTCCAAGCATAAACCCAGACTGACTAGTGGTCTGATTGCTTCATCACTCCTAGGTACCCTTGTATATAATGTGTAAATACACACATAATATGGCAGAGTGTAAATACTGCTTCAATACAAACACTTCTGGATTTTATAGCGTCATGTTACCATACCCTTTTGAAATAGAACTGATACATGCTCAATACCCAGTATCAGAGCACCACACTACTGACTACCTAGGAGTATTACACCCTAGACAACAGACCTAACAAAAGTGACCTTTTGAAATCCCATAGGCGCAACAGGTGCTATTGTATACCCCTGTGTTACAGGGTGTAAATGGCATACTGCAATACAATGAAGGTTCAAAGTGCATATAACAAGTAAAATATTGCACTTTCATTTCATGAGATAGGCCTAAACTAGTCCAAACAGCAACACATAGGCAGGGAAACTATATTTTCTTTCCCTACTGTCACAACCTCTTCTGAAACTTGGAAACAGGGTGTATTCACAGATGAATAAATATATTCTTATTATTGGACCTCAACGTGCACCTCTGGGTGTATGGCTGATGCCATCACTTGTCTATGTCACACCACACCATAACTAAAGGCATTGCTAATAACCATACCATTTTCCTTTTAACAGCAACTATATGTTTGTTTTAAAACTAAGTTTTTAACAAAGTTTTACAAGATTTTAGGTTTCTACAGAGAGGTACTGGTAAGATCTTCAAGCAACACATGCAACTTTTCTTCATGGCTGGTTTTCCATATTTGGCTGGCACCTCATATGAACTAATTTTTCTTATATGGACTGTGCTGTTCGTTGCTCTTTCATGAATTATGTTCTTTATGAACTGTCAATATTTGTGCAAAATGTGTTCTTTTTACAAAAAGCTATGACTGTGTGGGTATGGCTATTCCATTGAAACATTCAATGGAAAATCTCATGCAACCCTTGCCAAGGCCTTTGCCAATACAGCCAACCAGCAACCAGCTACATGAGCATTACCTTTCTTACTGTGCTGGTACACGTCTGCACAGCCCCATGTGCCATGTATGCCCCATGGGTTACAAACTTTGAATGAATGACATTTTCAATGTAACTACACTGCTTTGTGGTTACCAATTCGAACTTTATGGACTGGTTCCTCTTTGAGGACGTTGTTATTAGATTCTTCAATCAATAACATATGCCGCCATTCCATACACCGCCGTTATCTGCCCTTTTGACTTTCATAATGGACTGCTCTTTACGAATGGACAATGACTTTAACACTGCTTTTACAAACAATGTTCTGTGATAATACACATCAACAATTTTTCTTATACATATATCCACTATGGTGTTAACATACCTAGTTCCTGTTTTGTGTTTTATGATCTGACCATCTGTGATTGCCCCTGTGTCGACTCCTGTAGAGGACTACTTTCACAGTCACCCTATCTGTATGCTATAGAAATGTAATTCATTTATATTATGAGTTTTTGTGTGCTTTGAAAAGCAGATGTTCAAATCAAAGTTTTAAAGCTTGATAGTAATTTATATCTTGTTTTAACTCATCCACTACTAACCTTTTGCTGTCTGAGGCATACTTTTATCCAGAATCTTGCATGTCTGCAGTTCTTTTACAAGGCTCATGCCTCAGGCTTGTTGATGCATTTAGATATACCGTTTCTACACCTAATCATCTTCTTTTTGTTGTGTTGCCCTTTGAGCAAGGCAACAAGGAGGGGACTGTTTTGCCTGGGTTATGTACCATCAGCTGACCCACATGTAAGCATAACCTTATACACTTGCAAGCATTAGTGCCTTACCGCAGTCTTATAATGTTTTATCTTGCTTTATTACTTATATTAGTATTATTTATTATATTTGCAATGCTTATATTTTTCTGTAATGCATTTACCTATACGATATGTTTCTGCCATAGATCCTTTATATTCATAATAGTTTCATAGTTTCATAGTTTAATACATGTTCAGTAGGTATTTCTACCTTTTGAGAACACGCCACCTTTTTATAGGTGGAAGCTAAATTTTAGGTCACCTTTGTAATTATCTATATTATTTTTAAATGATGTTATAGTTTCACTATTAACCACATTGGATGGTAAGTTGTTCCAGATATTGACAATCCTTTGTGTGAACCAATTATTTCTTTTTGCAGTATTATTGGAGGTTCCTTTAAGTTTTAATGTTTGAGATCTAGTTGTTTTGTTATTTTTATTCCTTTCTAGGCCTATAGTTTCAAAAATTATGTCATTCTGGAATGCTTTATAAGTTAGACATAAATCACCACGGAGACACCTGTAGTCCATTGAATAAAGATTTGTTGCTTTTAATCTACTTTCATAGTCTAAATTATACAATCCATTTATTTTCTTAGTTGTTTTTCTTTGAATGTTTTATATAAGTTTTTTGTTTTTGATTAAGAATGGTGATAGTACTGAGCTACGGTATTCTAGGTGGGGTCTAACTAGACTGGTGTAAAATGGCAATAAAACTTTAGCATCTCTGCTTTTAATATTTCTGAGTATACAGTTTAAGATTTTGTTGCCTTTTTTAACAGCTGAAATTGTATGAGTATTGAAACTAAAGTTGTTAGAAATAATAACACCTAAATCTTTTTCTTGTGTAATTTGTTCTAAGTAAGTCTCATTAATCTTGTATGGATAACAAGGGTTGTGCTTTCCCAGATGCATTACCTTACATTTGGTCTCGTTAAATAAAAGGCTTTTATTTAAGGACCAATCAACTAAATGATTTAGATTTTTTTGCATTTTGTTCATGTCATTTTGATCTTTTATAATACATCCCATTTTACAATCGCCAGCAAATTTTACTAACCAACAGGAATTGTTAAGAGGGCACATTGTAGATATTAGGATGTTAAATAGGGTTGGGCCCAGTACAGAACTCTGGGGTACACCACTTGTTACCAGGCCTGGGTTAGACAAATAACCCTTAACAGATACTTGTTGAGATCTGTTAAGCAACCAAGCATGAATCCATCCTATTATTTTAGAGTCTAGATTCAATTTAACTAATTCCGTTATTAATATTTGGTGTGAGACTGAGTCAAATGCTTTGGAAAAGTCCTGAAAAATTATGTCTACTGAAAATCCCTTGTCCAGAGCATGACTAACTGGTTCCAAAAAATACAGTAAATTAGTTTGACATGATCTGTTGTTAAGAAATCCATGCTGATAAATGTCCAATATACTATTGTCATTTAAATGTTTAGTGATTCTACCCTTGAGTACCCTTTCTAGTAGTTTGCACATAACATCTGTTAGACTAATTGGTCTCTAGTTTTGTTCTAGATGTCTATTACCATTTTAAAAAATAGGAATAACTATGGCTTTATTCCAATTAGTAGCCATTTTTTTCTGTAGACTGATAAGTTAAATATTAAAGTTAGTGGTCCAACTAGTTGTTCTTTTAAATTAATAATGAACAATGGAGGGATACCATCAGGTCCTGGGGAACCACTATTTTTTAGTATATTAATAGCTTCCATAACTTCACTTTCTGTTATATAGGAAAATGATGTAGTTTTAGTTTGTTCAATTGTTGAATCTATCTTGCTTTTTTGAAAAATATTTATAAAATAGTCATTCATTTTGTTAGCAATTTCAATTTTGTTAGTAATTAGCTGCTGAGATGACTGTAATGGTCCTATTGTCGGACTGTTTTTTTTTAAAGAACCTATATAGTTATAAAAGGATTTTTGTTATCTTTAACATTGGTAACTAATCTTAGTTCTAAGTGTTTCTTTTCTTTTATAATCATATTTTTACTTTCATTTGATGTTAGCTTGTACCTATTCCAACTTTCACTTGTTTTATTTTTTTTATATTTCTTCTATAATCAATGTTTTTTTGCTAATATTTTCTTTATTTTGTGATTCCACCACAAGGGAGCTCTTTTGTTTTTAACGTATTTCTTTCTACTAGGGACCCAAAGCTTAATGCTTGTGTTAATTTTTAACATGGATTTGTTATAAACTAAATGAATATCTTTGTCAATAAGGTCGTCGGCCCAGTTCCATTCCATTAAGTATTGTTTAATTTTCTTATAGTTGGCATTTATGAAGTCTTTTACAACTGTACAGCCAGAGGTTGCAGTTGAATAAGTTAAGTTCATTGTTGTATGAACCATATTATGGTCACTGTTTACTAGTGGTTGATCGATAGTAACCTTTTCTTCTGCATTTTCTATGTTGGAAAATATCAAGTCTAATGTATTATTTTCTCTGCTAGGAGATTTTACTAATTGCCTCATATTATTTATACTCATTAGGTCAAGGAATGAGTTCTCCAAAATGATACTGACTTTTAAATTTAGCCAATCAATATTAGGAAAGTTTAAGTCTCCCATAAACAAGCAGTTTTGGTCGAGTATATTATTTTCTATACTGTTTATGAAATTTTTGTTCTCTTCTAAATTAAGATTTGGGGCTCTATAACCTAAGCCTACCATAATAGTGTGTTCTGGTGTGAGATTAATTTTAGTCCATATTATTTCACCTGATATGACCTCATTTGGTTTAGTTACATTATAGCTTTTAAATTTATTGTGTATGTATAGTGCAACACCTCCACCTCTGGTGTTGGTACGATTTTTCTCATATTTTGTATATCCCCTTATTTCAGTGCCCCAGTCCTCATTTTTGAACCAAGTTTCCGTTACTGCACAAATGTCTATTTTGTTTGAATGGACATATTCTGCTAACTCCTCAATTTTATTTAACAAACTTCTTGCATTTAAGAGCAATATGTTGAATTTTGTATTATCAATTATTAAATTATTGCTGCCATTTAGAGTGGTAGTATTTTTAGTATGATTTTGGTTTTGCTGATGTAATCTGGTAATATTTAGAGTATCCAAGTTTTTTGGATACTCCCCTCATGATTTAGTTTAAAACTTTGTCAATATGGACTAACATATGTTTACCCAGTAGGTTATTTCCTCTTCTACTAAGGTGTAGACCATCATATGCAAATAATTTGTCCCTGTAAACAAAGTCTTCCCAATGAGTGATACAACCAAGTTCCTGTTTCAAACACCATTTTCTTAACCAGTTGTTAATCACTTTTATTTTGTTTTGAATATATTCTGAAGCCTTAGGTATTGGGAGGATTTCTGAAAAAGTGATACTGCACTTGAGTTCAGTTAGTTTATTTGTCATTGACACATAATCTTGTTTGATTTTATATATTGGATCTCTAAATATGTTATTTGCTCCTGCATGGATTATAACATTTGAGTTATGTGATTTGGGTAAAATGACCTCTAACATTTGAGTAATATCTCCTATTTTTGCACCTCTAAAGGTAGACACTGTTCTGTACTCTTTGTCAGGATTACAGATTTGTCTGTCAAGAAACTTGACCAAAGAGTCACCCAATACAAACAGATGATTGGGTGATAAACTGTTAACTTCATCTGCTTGAGATTGATTTATAGTGGGTTCAGAATTTGTTTTTTGTTCTGGATTATGAAGTTCCATAGGACTAATAGGAGGATTTTCTGTAGTCTCAATGTCTTGGCAATTCTCAATATCTTTTACTGAATTAAAAATAGAATATTGGTTTGACAATGAGAGTTCAAAGGCTTTTGCCCTTCTGCCCTTTTTAGCAGCTCTTGTGTTATTAACAGTTACCCAATCGTCATCTAGAATAGCGTTTTCGCATTCTCTTAATCTTTTTCTGTTAGTTACTGGGAGATCAATTAATAAATTAGTATTTAGTGAAAATGAGTCTGATTTTCTGTTGCTTTCATTTGTCTGAAAGTTTATTAAGTCAGCGTTTGTTGTAGCTTCTGTCAAACTTTTACTATTATCTGGTATATCTTTCGAAGGTTCAATTGCTTGTTCATTAGATATTTGGAATCTATTCACCACACTTTTTTGACTTGTTTCTAGTTTTTGAAGCCTGTCCCCAAATGCTAGAATTTCTAGTTGAAGCTCTTCATTGATTATACATTTTATACATTTATTACTTGATTGTGGATCAAGGAACTCTGTGATAAATGAGTACATAGTACATACAGGACATTTAATGCCGATTTCCCCACTTTCTGATCTAATGTAGTCTGCCATATTGAGTTGTTTATAGTAGTTTAAAACAGGATAGACTTACAATTGTGCTGTTTTGTTGTTTGGTTTTGTCACAAACCCACGCTCCCACACCGAACATGCCAAACAGCGACCCGCCGTGTCTTTCTTGGCAGCGTCTTCCAAGCGTTAGCGCGTTGCCCTGCTCTAACTCATCCTGCTCGTATTAGTATAGTTTTATGGAGTATATTGACCCAGAAGCTATTCGTGAGGGTCACAAATCTTTCGAGCATTAAAGCTCACAATTTTAAGTCCGAAAGGACTGATGTAATGCCCTTTTGGCCCCAAAATGTCTATTTAGCAGTGAAAGTAAATAAAAACTTCTAAAAAATGAGTCTGTAGTTCTCAATGATATGTGAGAACCACAGGCTCCTCTTCCTGCTTCCTGTGCAGGGCTCAAGAGATTGTTTGGTTAAAACAATATTAAACAAGCAGTAGGTTTATCAACACAGTAACAGTTCACTGAATAGAGTCACAAAAATGTTTTATCATGTGGAGGTTGCAGCAGAGCGGCTAGTTTTTGACCCGCTCGTATTAGCACACTTTTAAAGAGTATGGTGACCCGGAAGCTATTCGTGAGGGTCACGAATCTTTCCAGCGTTAAAGCTCACAATTTTAAGTCCAAAAGGACTGATGTAATGCCCTTTTGCCTAAAAAAAGGCCTATTTAGCAGTGAAAGTAAATAAAAACTTCTAAAAAATGAGTCTGTAGTTCTCAATGATACGTGAGAACCACAGGCTCCTCTTCCTGCTTCCTGTGCAGGGCTCAAGAGATCATTTGGTTAAAGCAATATTAAACAAGCAGTAGGTTTATCAACACAGTAACAGTTCACTGAATAGAGTCACAAAAATGTTTTATCATGTGGAGGTTGCAGCAGAGCATGTTGTGTGCTTTTATGAGTATGTTGCAAGTATTTCCAGACTCACTGTCTGGAAATGAGAATAGATAACAGGTTGCTGACTATGAATTTCCTTTGTTCAGAGATTCTGAGATTCTTCCTTATTTCCTATGTTATTGCCCAAGGGAGCCACCTTATTTACATGCCTTATCCAATGCTGTATGTTTATCATATCTGTAACTGCACTCTTATCAGTCATATACAATTGTATGCACACCAGCTCCTCAGCGAGAAGAGACCGTACTCGAGGAATGGTGGGAAATGAGTATTATAATAAACTTCTTTTATTACTTCTACTTGTTATTACTTTCTTTGTCCAGCATACCATACAAAGAACCTAAGGTGTAATCTTTTCACATAAACACCTCTCCCTGTATTTGTACCCCTCTAAAGCGCTAGTGTATGGCCTGGAAACTGACTGCAATTAATTGTAATTTTCAGATGTAGTCAACTATCACTTCTTATATCTCAAGTATTTTTTCTTTTCTATTTGCTAATAAGAAGAGTTTCCACCTTGCAGTACTAGGATGATGTATGCAGCAACACTCTGTCTGGAGGGAAAAAAGTCAGTTCTGTTCCTCCCACTACATCAACAATGAGACCACACTGACTATGATATCACTAGTAACCAGTGAGAACCATTTCTCACTGCTAGGTTTTACTTTCACATGAAGCAGCAGGGACTGACTCTCCCTGGTTACTAGTGATGTCACAATTTCCTGCATTTTGATTGGTAGCTTGTGAAAGTCACTGCTCAGGCTGCAAGGATTGTGGTGCCTCAAGGTGTTTTGTCTCGTTTCTGAGAATGTAGTGGGATGAACAGAACTTACTTTTTTTCCCTCCAGAGTGCTGCTCCACACATCACCCCCAGTACTGCCAGGTGGACAATCTTTTAATTAGCAAACAGAAAATAAAAAAAGGTACTTCATATACTTATTATTACTTTCTTTGTGCAGCATACCATGCAGAGAACCTAAGGTGGGATCTTTTCCCATATAACACCTCTCCCTGTATTTGTACCCCTTTAAAGAGCTAGTGTACTGCCTGGAAACTGCCTGCAAATAATTGTAACTTTCAGATGTAGTCAGCTATCACTTCTTATATTGCAAGTATTTTTTCTTCTCTGTTTGCTAATTAGAAGATTTTTCACCTGGCAGTACTGGGGTGATGTGTGCAGCAGCAATCTATCTGGAAGGAAAAAATAGTTAGTTCTGTTCCTCCCACTACATCTACACTGAGACCACAATGACTATGATATCACTAGTAACCAGTGAAAACCATTTCTCACTGCCAGGTTTCACTTTCACATGAAGCAGCAGGGACTGGCTCTCCATGGTTACTAGTGATGTCACAATTTTCTGCATTTTGATTGGTAGCTTGTGAAAGTCACTGCTCAGGCTGCAAGGATTGTGGTGCCTCAAGGCGTTTTGTCTTATTTCTGACAGTGTAGTGGGAGGAACAGAACTTACTTTTTTCCCTCCAGAGTGCTGCTCCACACATCGCCCCAGTACTGCCAGGTGGAAAATCTTTTAATTAGCAAACAGAAAAAAAAATACTTCATATATTGGAAGCTATAGATGACTGTATCTGAAAATTACTATTAATTCCAAGCAGTACACTAGCTCTTTAAGAATAGATTCAGAGTGCATTTTGTGTAGAAGCTAGTAATTAGAAATACTGGTCTTTAACTTGCTATAAATATTTTAATCCAAGTGCTGAACTTTGTCTAGCAGCAAGCTTTTATTAACCTACAGTGGCAAAACTACCACAGCCAGTCTTTTCCAGTGTCTGCTACATAGAATGTGCATTGATTCCTAGTCCTTGGGGAAGGGACTACATTGCAAAGACTAGTTTTCTGACACATTTGCCTACCATTCAGATTAGTTTTACATATCAATTTAAAGGGGAATAGTCAGCATTAAAAGGCCCCCCAGGCTGTTGTGCTGGAATAATGGTCCGGTTGAAAGCAGCTCTTGACCAATCAGGATCCGAGATTTTTACAACCCATTTCATAATAGCCTGCAGTGCATGTTAGAGTTCTTATGAGCTGTGATCTTTTGTTTGTTGGTCTCACTGTCCTCCTGGGGCTACATGTAAGTACAGACACAGAAGACTGTACTCAGCCTTGAGCAAATAGCAGGACCAGCAAACATCTGATCTGAGCTTATTCAGTTTCTAACATGCACTGAATCTCTCACTACTGCAGTCCTGCTTTGATGTCAGCTGTAGGAGATTCTGGGATTTCTGGTTAAGGTAAATGTCAGCAGGAAACAGTAAATAGGAAAACATGTGTTTGCACACAAACTGCAAATTGGGACCAGCCAAACACTTGGGAAGAGGGGCTGTTAGTGTTAACTATATAAGTTTATGGGTCTGTTTGGAGGGCCTCTTATGGATATAAGAGTGCCACCTTGCATGTTCTTAGGATCAGAGGACTGCAAACCAAGGGTGAGCAGTTCTGTGGTCTTAAGGACACAAGAGGCAAGACTCTGTGATCCATAAGAAACCTTCCAAATGGACCCATAAAATTATTATAGATCACTACCTGTATTAAATTAAAAAAATCCTTTTTTTTTTTAATTTAAAATGCTGACAGCAAGCTGGCCTGGTGGTGCTGAGGGTTGAGGCACTGGAAGCCACACTTCGCACCACGCTGGTGACCTGGGTTCGGGAATGGACTCTGCCACCGGGGGCTGGCAGGGGAGAGGGAGTAGTGAGCATCCGATGACTGCTCTCCTCTCTCTGGGGTGGGTAGTGGGGCTTGCATTGCCTTGTAGCAGTGACTGGAGGAGGCCAGCCGCACTACAAGTAGCGTGCAATAGTAAGTGGGGAGAGCGCCGCAGGTGTCAGAACTACATGCGTGGATGCCATTGCACATCCAGCTCTGGGGAGAAAATGTGGAAAATGTGGAGGGTGATCATCACGGCTGATGGCTGCACCTTGCACCCCTGGAGAGACCCGAGAGGGGCGCGTGTCCGGTGGGTGTGAGAGCAATAATGGCCAGCCTACTGGGAGAGCAGGTTCATGTGGCCCGCATTCACGACCGGGTCCGGGGGTGCAGGGCCGGCAGCCAGAGATTGTGTAGGGCTGCTCTGCTGGGGAGAATAAACAATAGTATGATAAAAAAATAAAATGTTGACAGCATGAGCCACCAGTGAGAAGCTGATTACAGTGGCTCAGCACATGAGGTACTCTTATAATAATAAGAGTACCTCATGGGCAACTGAAGGGGGTCTGTGATTGGTTGGGAATGCTCTCACGATAATTCTCCTTTAAAAAAGTGAACTTCATGAAAACTAAACACATGCTTGCTGCCGCTTCTAAGTCTGGTAGGGACGTGTGTACTTCATGTACTTCAAATGCATTTTTTTGTACTTAAATATTCTACACAGAGAGTCTTCTGAAGCTTAGGATATATGTTATACCATTTAAAAAATACCTGAGACCTTAGGGATACAGCTCAAAGGTTATATTCTTAATTTCTTCTGCCTTATCAATGCTCAGATAATTATTTTTTAAATTAATTTTGAAACTTCGCAGATGCATACTGTTGATGATTTTACACAAAATAGAAATTCAAGTGATTTCACAGTGAGCTTTGACCTTCTAGCTACATACTGCAATTTTTAACACAACAATGCATTTAAGTAGCATTTGATGTTGTTAATGCGTATTCCTTCAGAAATCTTGCACAGTAAATTTGAACAGCAAGGAGCATTTTCTTAATGATACAGATCAGTGGTGACATTTCTATATATTTCAGGCTTTTCCCTTAATTTTAACAAATTCTTTTACAATGTCACAAATGCATCCTTTAGTACAATGTACTGAAACCAAATTTTTGTCTATAGCATGTTGACCCATACAGTGAAAGTAAAAGTCTGCTGGATTTTAAAAGAAATGTGTCTCATTTTGAAAACACTTATCTTAAAATCAGATGCAGTTGCATGCCCAAGAAGATGCAATTGCTTCAAATATTGTAAAATGCACTAGCATCATTTTTGTATTATAAAGCATGGCTTTATTTTGTCAAAAATTGATGGATCTTTTGCAAATAGTGTTGAGGTACCAGTGCAAGATACAATCAAGCAGATACTGGAACAGGTGCCTTTCACATTTCTGTCTGCTTACCACCCTTAGAAGTCTGGCCTTATATCAGGTCGCACCTGGAAATGAGTCTAGGCTCAGTGTACCTTTCCTGGTAACCCAAATTTTAAATAAATTAAATAAATACATACATACATACAAACATACTTCTGTTTGCCTGATTTCTTTGTTAATCTTGTGTTTATTATTATAAAGCATGCTACATGTGTGACATAATTCCTCCAACTATAATGTGGTAAGCTTTGCCCTTTACAAAACAGGACAAAGTTTAAATTGCATTTTCACAGTTTTCTTCACTGTTTAGTTACTTTGGAGCTGGAGATGTACAGCAATGCCACCCAGGATGCAACACAGTAATGTTGCAGTATGTCATAACATATACTGCAGGGGAACAGTGTAGTTCAATGGTAATTAAGCCATTTTGTCATGCAGTATTTTGTGACGTGTCATTTACTGGAAGTTACTGCCTTGCTTCATGGCTAGCACTGTTGTAGGTACAGACTCGGGGGTAATTTTGCCTTCTGTATGTCAACACATTGCTTTAAACATCACATATTTGATCACCTATCTTGGTGCCTTACCTGATGTATTGCAAAAAAAAATAACAATAATCACATCCCTTGTGGATGTGCTGTGTGAATTAAATACATTCTGAATACTGCTTATGGTGCATAAGATTGTTTGCAGTCAAACCTTTGTCATGCATTTTTACTGCAGCCTTGGCAAAATGTACTGATTGTGTGAATGCAGATGTGAGTTTAAATCAAAGCACTTGAAATGAGAGCCAAGCTGGAATATTAAGTTTCAGTGCAGTGGAGAGCTTTACTTTTGGAACTTGCCCCAGCAGGTAAAAGAACTACTAAATGAAACACATAACTTTTATGGGATACACACAGTAGTATTGCTACACAATCAATATGGAGATTTTGCAAAATATTCCAGTGTATGATGAGTCAGCACTAACAAATTGTTGTATTGAATAACTAAGAAAATGCATTTAAATGATAGATGACAGTGTCTAATATCAATTTTAAAACCAGGAATCATTGAAATCACTACAGCAAGTATGAAATGTATTTGCACAATATGTGACTAGACTTAGTGGTGGTACTAAAACATTTGAAACTAAGCTGCAACTGAGGTATATTTCAATAGGGTATTATCCACAATGCATGTTCCACACAAAGTTATGAGTACAGTATGTCATCAGTGTATAACTGCTGTGTATCTTTTTCTACTGTTTCATATAAGAACCCCTACATTATTTCTTACTGAGTTATAAGGGTATAGGAGGGCAATTCTTTTTTTCTCTCCATATGAGAACTTCTCTCATATTGCGTTATAACTATAGGGGACTAAAAGACAAATAAAATGGTGATTATTAAACTTTCTTTCTCCCATACTGCCTATGTATCATGTGGGTGTGGCAGCTTTTTGATGTTATTGAGCAATACAGGGATCCTAGCTACAGAGTTATACCGACACACCTGAATGCTTGGAAATTTCCAGGTGAGCCCTGTCAGTTGGGTTTTTCCCCACATTCCAGACTTAGACAATTCTTTATTTATCAACTATTTTCTGATTAAATGGAGTTCTGTCACTGCAAGAAAATATAAAATGTAAAAACAAAACCAGTGCACCAGACCTAAGTATTATGTTAATATTAGTATGTAACCCTAGGGCCACATTTATTCATTTACCAAGTGGGCCCTTAGTACCAACTTTCCAGGTGGGTACTCTGCACCGCAGTATGACCCTGCCTACCTAGGAGGGATGTGCAGCAGATTTACAATTCTCTGTGATCATCACTGTCCCTGTTAGCAGTTCTGAATCCCTTCCCACCACTCTTTACTTTCTGTCTGTAATAAAATGTTTTTTGTGTGATGATGAAATGTCAGTTGAACTTGTTTAGGAGTTATGTTGTGGCAGTTAAAGCACTACAGTGGAGCCTACTTACATGAATACCTGATAATAGAATATACCTGTTGAAGGAACACTTTTAGTGTGAACAGATTAATTTGTGTCTTTAAAGTATAGGGGGGCCCTCTTAATGGAATACCTGATAATGGAATAAACCTGTTAAAATAAGTCCAGAAAGTTAGAACATAATGATTTTCAGATATGTTAAAATAAAAACCTGTTACATGAATAATTGTGCCATGCACAAGTTTTTGCCAATGTTGTTTTCAGAAACCATCTTAAATGAATATTTGATAAAAGTATAATCCTGTTAAATGAATACATTTGACCAGCACCTAGGCTACGCATTTAACAGGGCTCCACTATATCTATATAACACAAGCTAGGGCTGCCCATGCTCTTACTTAAGTAGAACAGCCCTTGATGCAGTTGCTGGAGTACAGTCATGCAAAATGTTGTGCCAAAGGCTCTGACAATGGCACTCATGGTGCACAAACAGATTCAATGTACAGTTAGTGCTGTCTTACCTTCATATGCCAAGCCATTTATTTCAGAAGAGTTATCTCCACTTTGTGAGAGGGGAAATGTGCAGGTATGCAAATCACTACAGCTGATGTTTCTGTTGAACTCTAAGGAAGTCATGAATGAGCATGACGAAACATCAGCTGCAGTGGTGCATGTACCCATATACCCCCCCTCTGACATGATGGAGGTAACTTTTCTGTGATGCACTAATCAAGTTTACTTTCATGGATACTTTTCAATGCATGCACATTGGATCTCTGAAATAAATGGCTTGCCATATGAGGGTAAGACAACACAAATTGTATATTGATTTGATTTATGCACCACAGTTGTGATTGCAAGAGCCACTGGCTCACTTTTTGCAACACTGGCTATACTGTATGTTTGGCTACCTAAAAGGACATAGTGTACTGTGTTTGCATAATAAAACATTCTCTCATAGAGCTGAATATTTCTGATTCTCACTAATTTTTAAACTCTAGGTGATACTTATGTGAGTATTTATGGGCTTATACTGTATGTAATTACAGAGCTTACAAAATGTTGCTTATTTAAATAAAGGTGACTTAATGTAATCCCTCATTATACTTTATCTACTGCAAAATCATACTTTAGACCAATAGTTATAGGATTTTGGATTTCAGAGTTTAATTTTTCATGTTGAGTCACACTGTCTATTGCCAGACCACATTTACTCTTCACTCTCCATTTAGCTGTGTCACTGGCTCAGTAGATTGCACACTCATTTCTTGGGCTGAAAGAGTCAAAGACCATGGGTTTTTGGCCCACACTAGGAACTTGGGGGTAATACCTAATACTGATGCTGTAGTGCAGAATGAGGGGGTGTCATTTTGTTGAGGTACTGGCCATTAGCTGAATTATCAAATTGAGTTCCTTTCTGCTCATCTCTGGTGGCTTTCCAGGTAGACTTTTAAGATCCCATGCCACTTATCATAAAAATATGGGATTTTCCCTTATGTCCCTAAAGCAGGTCTACGTAACCCACCTACCAGAATGTACCAGGAAATAACCTACAGATCAGATTGCTTTTCATGGTCAAAAAATTACAAATAAATAAAGCAATACTGATATGGATATCTTTAGGAATCTATAATGTTTTATGGTAAAAAATAATTAGCATCAAACGTGACCCCATCACTATCATTTTTTAGAAAGAATGGTAATGTTTACTTATGTGTTATGTGTGTCCCCTTCTTAGTAAAAAGAGATTCCAGCCATATTGGTCCTTGCAAAACAGGAGAAGATGTAAGGTTTGATACCTTTTATTGGACCAACAACTGTCTTGCACAAAGATGGAATTATACACAAGCTTTCAGGGCCACACAGGTCCCTTCTTCAGGTGAATAGCAAAACTAAGCAACATAAGCAGTATTTATAGCCACTGTGGAGCAACTAAAAATCAGGAAGTGATGTAGGAAGGTGATAAAGGGGACTAGAGATGAAAGTCTAAGATGCAAAATAAAAACATGAGAAGAAATGGGGAAGGGGGCTAAGTAGGAAAAGGTCAGTAGGAGATGAAAGGAAGCTGAAGGGAAGACAAAAACACACAGGATCTGAGATCAGAGGCTGATTGTAAGGGTATAATAGACAGGAGATGCCTAAGAGATGCAAGGTAATCAAGAAATTAGGAGAAACAAAAGAACAAAGGCCTAGATAAACAGAGTGTGAGGTAGTATAAACAGAGGTGAGAAAACAAGAGGGAGTGGGTGGGACTGAGCTAAAAAGTTAGTAGGAGAGGCAGAGAGGATGTGAGGTACAGGTAAAAAAAGCAGATCAGGCAGAACTCAGAGAAAAAAAAATAATAAGAGAAAAACAGAACCAAAGTGTGATAAATAATGACATGATTTAGTACACAATAAAAAAGAATTACAGTTTACCATAGTGTGTTATGAAACCAATGTCCCGATTCAGTCCAGAACTGATAGATTTAAATTTTTTAATATATTTCAGTTCCCATGTCCTTCTGTCCTGTGTGTTTCTGAAGTTGTCTCTTAGTATCAAGACAGATAAATCCAAGTGAGAGTGATCTGTTTGTGAAAAATGGTTTCCTACTGGAGTGCCGATAATCTGGTTTACTATTGTGTGATGGTGGTGATTCTTCCTGGTTTTCAGTGGTTGGCTAGTTTCCCCAATATAGCAACCATTTGTGCACTTCTTGCACTGAATTAGGTAAACCACATTGCTGGATTCACATGTGTAGGATCCATTAATTTGTATTATGTTGTTCTGGCTTGTCTTAATGGTGGCCTGTGTGCATATGTGGGTGCAGGTCTTACATCTTGCCATGTTGCATGGTGGTGTCCCTTTTATTTTCTGGTCATTTTGATCTGCTGGGAGTTTGTCATGAATGATTGATTCGAGAGGCTGGGGGCTGCTTATAGGCAATGACAGGTGGTTCAGGGAAGACGTATTTCAGTGTTTCATCTTCTCTCAGCCTGGGTTGTAGCTCTTTGACAATTTCCTGAATGGGGTTTTAGCATGGGGCTATAAGTGACCACTAGGGGTGTGTGGTCATTTTGATGTCTTTGCCTGTATTACAGCAGATTGCCTCATGGTATTTGTATGGCCCAATCAAATTCTCTGTCAAATTTGTCTTGGAGAGTTGCCCTGCTGAATTAGGGAATTCCGACGTGTGGAGAGCAGTCTGTCTCTTGTTCTCTCTCTCATCGGAGCAGATTCTATGGTATCGAATTGCGTGACTGTAGACTACAGATTTTTTTTGTATGATTTGGGTGGAAGCTGGAATTATGCAGGTAGTGGTGTCTGTCAGTGGGTTTTCTGTAAAGAGCAGTTTGTATATGTGCATTTTTAATGATACTGACCATGGTGTCAAGAAAATGTATGCTGGTGGTAGAGTTTTCAATAGTGAGATTTACGGAATGATGAAAGTTGTTAAAATCATGATGAAATTTTTGGAGGGAGTTTTCACCTGCTGTCCAAATCAGGAATATGTCATCAATTAATTGGAGGTAGACAGATGGATTGTAAGGATGGTGTTTAAAAAAATCCTCCTCTAAGCAGGCCATGAAAATATTGGCTTATTGTGGTGCCATTTTAGTGCCCATGGCTTTTCCCAATGATCTGTAAAAAATGGCAAGATGTAAGACCTGCACCCACACACAGGCCACCATTAAGACAAGCCAGAACAACATAATACAAATGAATGGATCCTACACATGCCAATCCAGCAATGTGGTTTACCTAATTCAATGCAAGAAGTGCACAGATGGTTGCTATATTGGGGAAACTAGCCAACCATTGAAAACTAGGATGAATCACCACCGTCACACAATAGTAAACCAGATTATCAGCACTCCAGAAGGAAACCATTTTTCACAAACAGATCACTCTCTCTTGGATTTATCTGTCTTGATACTAAGAGGCAACTTCAGTAACACACAGGACAGAAGGACATGGGAATTGAAATATATTAAACAATTTAAATCTAAGAGTTCTGGACTGAATCAGGACATCAGTTTCATGACACACTATGGTAAACTGTAATTCTTTTTTATTGTGTACTAAATCATGTCATTATTCATCACACTTTGGTTCTGTATTTCTCTTTTTATTATTTTTCTTCTCTGAGTTCTGCCTGATCTGCTTTTTTTACCTGTACCTCATATCCTCCCTGCCTCTCGTACTAACTCTTTAGCTCAGTCCCACCCACTCCCTCTTGTTTTCACACCTCTGTTTATACTACCTCACACTCTGTTTATCTAGGCCTTTGTTCTTTTTCTAATTTCTTGATTTCCTTGCATCTCTTAAGCATCTGCTGTCTATTCTACCCTTACAGCCAGCCTCTGATCTCAGATCCTATCTGTGTGCTTTTGTCTTCCCTTTAGCTTCCTTTCATCTCCTACTGACCTGTTCCTACTTAGCCTTCCTCCCCATTTCATCTCATGTTTTTATTTTGCATCTTAGACTTTCATCTCTTGTCCCCTTTATCACCTTCCTACTTCACTTCCTGATTTTTAGTTGCTCCACATTGGATATAAATACTGCTTATGTTGCTCAGTTTTGCTATTCACCTGAAGAAGGGACCTGTGTGGCCCCGAAAGCTTGTGTATAATTCCATCTTTGTACAAGACACTTGGTCCAATAAAAGGTATCAAACCTTCCATCTTCCCCTTCTTAGTACAAACAATTAGGTCATAAGAAACAAAAGTAATTTTTTTAAAATAATTGCCTTTTGATTACTTAATCAGAGAGGTACTTATTGAGCAATACAACATCAAATAATTCAAACCTATCTTAACCAAAGATTGCTTGGTTTTATAGTAGCTCTAATGGCTAAACATATTTTCTAAATAGTTTTTGAAATGCTTAACTATATAAAACCACAGTGAGTTAATGACAGCACACTGATGTCAAATTTCATAAATATTTATTACATAACAAGGAACAAAAAGTACTTACCTTCACAGCAGTGGTCTACAGCATTAAAATAGATTTAATATTAATAATATTTATGATTCAATTTTTTTACAGTCCACATTCGAAAACACAAAACATTTACATTATTACTTGGCATTAAAAACAATGGCGATACAATATTTTAAGACACTTTGTGGTATTTCATTTTTTATATCACAGAGGTTAGCAACAGTCTAACAGTACATATTAATTTAGGTACAAAACCACTGCTAAAAGTCAAGGGCTCAATAAAACTAAAACAAGGTTGACAAAAAAGAAAAAAACAAATTTGTACAAACGTTAGCCAATGTTTCCCATTCAACAAGATAAATACTTAATAAATAACAAGAAGTAAATAAATCTGCAAAAATATTCCCAATATTTTTTCTCTTCAAGACTCATAGTAGTGTTCAAGAGTTCACATTTAGACAGGTAAACAGAGGTTGTTGGTCTTCTGGAGT
This sequence comes from Neoceratodus forsteri, assembly GCA_016271365.2. Classification (NCBI taxonomy): domain Eukaryota; kingdom Metazoa; phylum Chordata; order Ceratodontiformes; family Ceratodontidae; genus Neoceratodus; species Neoceratodus forsteri. Next base: position 259,780,524 of record JADMNL010000022.1, on the reverse strand, counting down.
GCAATAGCAGGAACAGGGCAAAGCGGACATGCATTATACAGGCGGCAAGGTTGCAGTGCTGTAGGGATGCCACAATATCACACTATTTTGAATATATTCATTGCAGAATACTCCTGTATGCCCTATATGATACATTATAACATATTAAATATATACTTTTTCCAAAATGACATTTTTTTGAAATGAATGTAGTGCTTGTAAAAATCAAGGAGTTATTGACAGAGGAAACTGATGCAGTAAATTTTATTCAGTGGCCAGGTACTGCACAGTATATTGTGAGCTGATGTGATGCATTGCCAACATACCTCAGTACTAACTAAGAGTGATCACTTTCCTCCCTGGGTTAGAGGGCAATTAAGCACCACACACTTATTCAGGACCCTGTCTGAGCAAAGAACCTTCCTGAATTATGCCTAATTGTGAATAGGGGTTTGTGGTCTAGGTCTCTACACTAGCAACTGAACTGAGATTACTAAATTCATTTCTAGATTACTTGAGATCAAAAATCTCTAGCAGTGAAAGACCAGAACATTATCTACTAAACCATCCACATGTCAACACAGTTCAAAACAAATAGTTCTCTTTATGCCTATCCACAAATCAGGCAACAACATTTCCAGTTACTTTCTCAAACAATATAATGCATCTAAGTGGAAAGTAATAAAATACCCCATCACCCTGGAGACGTTTTTAAATATTGTAGTCCTTCAGCACAACCAACCAGGTTTAATAGGAAATATACTCTTTACTTGAGATATTTTAAATGTTCAGTAAACAAGAACATTTGCAGCTTTAGTTTAGAGTGGGTGCACAGTACAGTATATGTAATATACTCTTCACCCAGATTTACTTCCAGTGCATTAAAGGCACATATTTAAGCAACCTGTGGAAAAGGGGATTAAATCAGTCTCAACACCAGATGAAGGCAATCCACATTACTAAGGCATTCAAACTGAAAAGGTTAATACCCCTCCAAAAAAGTCATATGCACTGAAAAAGAATCATTCTAATTCATAACATTTGTATGACAGTTTTCTAATACATCAGCAGAAATGTCAGCAATACTTAGCAAGTTACAACAGTCAGTATTTAGCCCTTGCATGTAAAAGTAGTAACTGATGACCTAGACAGTACTGACCTAGAAACAATTATACTAGGCTTCCTATACATACATACGTGCAGTAAAGCCTGTTTTGAAAATGTTGTATGTAACAGACGTGGTACAGTTGATTGTTCATGGAATATTATTGTGAGAAGACATTATATCTGTCATTGCAATATCATTTCTAAAAATGCTATTTCTTAGGTCCAGGCCATTGAGTTATAGTTGGATCTGAATCCAGGTAACTACTTTGCAAGTTTTAAAATGAGTTTCAACCCCTTGTGGGCCAATATTAACCCCTTAATTTATTTTAAAGAAACAAACTGCACTTAAAATAATAGTGTTTGTTTAGAACACTTAAACTGCTATTTTCATTTGAAAGTGTCAAAATGTGTGTGTGTGTGTGTGTGCATGTGTTGGGGGGAGGGGCAGAGTCAGTGTACCTTTAAAGCATAATGCATTATATATACAGTGAATGTAGTTCAAAACATTTCCTTCAGAAATTCAAGAAAATGGGGTAAAGCAAGAAAAGAACATTTTCAGGCAACCTGTTGGTTGCCTTCTAATGTTAAACTGAGGATCCAGCCAGTAATGTCGTGGAAAAAAATATTGTAACACACATCAAAGCAGGCAAACCATCGCTGCCTGTAAGGTCGGCATGTAAACACATCACCAACCCAAACCTCATGGGCAGTACAATGTTAGAATAGGTCTGGTGACCTCTGGGTCCCCATCCCACCGACTGAATGATGACCCCAGGAATAGTGATGGCAGTCAGCCCCAGTGTGATGGCCAGTCCCCCCAATCCACCACAGCCAATCGCTTACCTGTGTCCCATGACACAGTGCAATTTACTATATCCCTGGTATCTAGTGAACCCACTGCACCCCAACAGGTAGATCCCCACCACCATGCACTCCTCAACACACCCTGACAAAGGGCGGGTGGCCAGCACAGCCCTCCACTCACTGCCATGGCTGGCCACCTGACTGAACTGAATGAATGAGCTTGTATATGTGCTCATTCATTCAGTTCAGTCAGGCAACCAGCTGTGGTGGTGACTGGAAGGCTATGCTAGCCACCCACCCATTGTCAGGTGTGTTGAGGAGTGCATGGTGGTGGGGATCTACATGTTGGGGTGGGTGGGTCCACTAGACACCAGGAATATAGTAAATTGCACTGTGTCATGGGACACAGGTAAGCACTTGGTGGCAGCAGGTTGGGGGGGACTGGCCATCACAATGGGGCTGGCTGCCATCACTGTTCCTGGGGCCCATCATTTGGTGGATGGGATGGGGGACTCAGTGGTCACAGGCCTATTCTAACATTGCACTGCCCATGAGGTTTGGGTCGGTGCTGTGTTTAAATGCCAATGTTACTGGTGGCAATGGGTTGCCTGCTTTGATGTGTGCCATGAAATTTTTTCCACGATGTTACTGGCTGGATCCTTAACTGGATGAGAGGGCTGTAGGAATCACAAATATACTGAACTTTTGAACATTTGTCACTGGGGTACATTATGTGGTAAGATAAGAAAATACAGTGTCATTTACAACATTGCTGGAAGGATAGCTAGTTTGTACAATCATAAATACTATAATTGACTAAACTTTTGCCCTAGTGGGAAAGTACTTTTGACTGGGAAAGCCTACTTAATTGACATTCACCTGACAAAAGTTAGATAACTTGTCTACAGCTGGGAAAAGTGTCAATTCTTGTGACGTACATAAACCAAGGCAATATGTACATTATTAACAGATGCTCATTACCGTGGGTTTCAAAATACAGGGTTTAACTCCAGAAAGGCTTAGCATTCGGATGACTGGATTCTACAATATTGAAAACTTCATCAAAGGAAATGCAATCCACTAGAGGAGGATGTCCTCCAAAGTTTGTTCATGAATGTATTGGCACCTTTGATACATTTATGCTAGCAGTAGCCATCATGTTGTGACATCCCTACAGAACTCATGGAACTGTAAGGGAGACAAAAGAAGAGAAGAGGGAATCACTAGATTGTCATCACTTCAAGTCAACAATGTCTTCATCAAAGGAAGTATTCAGATGAAAGGGACTACTCAGTGGGGGGCTCTCCTCTCTATTTGCATTTGTATCTGGGTCAGAGCTAGTGGAGTAGTGGTGGTGTCCTTCAGAATCTGTATCGAAAGATCCAGAAAGAATCCTGCAGGGATAAAATACAATTATTGAGTCGTCAGTTTTGACATTATGTTCATGTACAGTAAAGTGTTTCACATGTGGTTCTGCTATGTCTAACAGTATCTGGCAGGTCCAAAACCCAATGCATTTGCAGTACTTGGTGACAAAGTTGAACATGCTTGCAAACCATAGCCCATGCTTGTGCTCAGCCAGTGGTGACCTCTTTGTTTCTTTTTGGGTAGACTGTAGGAAGCCGGCACTCAGAAAACAATATTGCACATGCCACCACCTCACTGTATGAAAATCTACATCAAAACCTCTAAGCCAGACAACACTAGAGAAAAATAGTCATGGTTCTCCTTGATGACATGATGCTAGTATTTTCTGATGTACAAAACATATACACCATGGGCAGGATTCACAAAAGGGATGCGCCCAGCGCATCTGAGATACGCCAGGGCATCCCCAACATGCGTCCAAAGGTGATTTTGGAAGGTGGCCGATGTGCCAGTGCAACCCTGATGCACCGGCGCATTGCAGATGTGCCGCACAAGGCTAGTAATGCTATGTGGCTCATCTGGAGGGGCTGTGAAGGGGGCAAGCCCATGCATACTGGGCACATCCCTATTCACAGCCCTATTCCATGGCACATCCCTGGGGCAAGTCCAGGGATGTACCACAGAAAGATAAGTCTAGTAAAACCAGACTTAGGTGGGTAGCCACCCACAAGCAGGCTACCATACTGCAGGTAGCAGCATGGTAGCCTGCCCACCCTGGCAGTCCAGTGCCCCCTTCAGGCTTCCATTGAATGCTGCTCCCGGCAGAGGTAAAGGAAATGCTGAACCCCTCCCAGACCCCCGTTGAAGCTGCCCTCTGCAGCGGTGGTAACTGTAAAGGAACCCCACTCCCAGCCCCAAGCCTCTGTAGAATACCACTCCCAGTAGCAGCAAATGACATGCTGAACCCTCCTCCCAAGCCCCCGGTACAGCTGCCCTCCATGGTGGTTAAAGACATGATGTACCCTCCTCCCAGCTCCAAGCCCCCATTGAAGCCTCTCTCTGCGGTGGCCATCAATTACAGAATGAACCCCCCCATGCACACCCCCAACCCACCCCTCTCCCCCCACCCCAGCAGGGTTCCACTGTCGGCAGGCAGCTCAGCCCACCACACACCACCACAGCTGCCTGCCAACAGAGCTGTCTGACAGTGACAGCTACCATACAACCCGATGCCCATTGGGATATACTGTAGCTATCATTGTCAGACAGCTCTGTCAGCTGGTGGCTGTGGTGGTGTGTGGGTGGGCTGAGCTACCCTCTGACAGTGCAACCCTGCTGGGGTGGGGGAGATGGGTGGGTTGGGGGATGGAAGTGGGGGTTACGTTCTGTAATGGACAGCTGCCGTGGAGAGTGGCTTCAACAGGGGCTTGGGGCGGAGTACATCATTTCCTTTACTGCCCTGGAGAGTGGCTGTGCAGGGGTTGGGGGTCAGCATGTCATTTACCACCACTGGGACTGGCATTCTAAGGAGGCTTGGGGCTGGGAGGGTGTTACTGTACAGTTACCACTGCCGCTGAGGGTGGCTTCAATTGGGGCCTGGGGGTTCTGCATTACTTTTACTGCCACTGGGTGCGGCATTTACAGGGGCTTAGGGTGGGGAGGGGCATGCTTGTGCGACGTCTACTGTTTGGCACATTCCACTAGGGCATCTCTGCAGGCACAATGCAAATGGGGCCTTAATTGCATGCTAATGGCCTCATTGTGCCTTGCATGCCTAAAGGCCTCATTTGCATGCCCCTGGCTCTGAATTGTGTTTTTAGGTGCAGAGCATCCTGAGATGCCCTGCCCCGAAGGGTTCATAGCCTGACATGGGGGATGCAGTGGCACAGCTTGGGATGCCCCTGCGCATCCTGGGTGGGGCACACCTGTGCTATTCACAGAGGGGATGCACCGGGGGCATCTCCCTGTGCCTCCTCTGTGAATTGCCCATTTTGCACTCAGTGCATCTCCACTGTGCTGGGGCAGCTGAGATGCACTGAGCGCATCTTCTTTGTGAATCCTGCCCCAGTTTTTTCTTTATTCATAGTTAAATTTGTACTATTTATATGTCAAAGACTGTATCATGCTGTTTCTCCAATGTTGCCATGTATGTATACTGTGGCCTGGATATTCAAACTGCGCCATTCTGAGGCGCAAGCCCTTGCGCTGCTCAAAATAGTTGCGCAGGGGTGTGGCCGGGGTGATATTCAAAGGAGTTGCGCTATTGCGCAACTCCTTTGAATATCACTCCCCAGCCACAGCACTTGCGCGTGGCGCAGTGGAACTTGCGCCACCGCAAGTTGCCAGAGATGAGCATTAAACTTGCGGTGGCGCAAGTACCATTGCGCCATGCGCAAATGTCCGATATTCAAAAGGTGGCATGCAAATGGGGCCATAATTTATGCAAGGCACAGGGGGGGCCATTTGCATCTATTTATCGCCCCATTTGCATGCCATTTGCATGTAGGTGCGCCGATCCCCGAGGACTTGCGCCTGGCCACCCTGCCAGGCAGCAGCCGTCGGGGACCGACGCACAATGCAGCCCGATTGCGGGCAGTACAGGTACATGTAACACCCCCACACATATTCTGAAGCCCGATCGCGGGCAGTACAGGTACAGGAAACACCCCACACACACACACACACGCGCGAAGCCCGATCGCGGGCATAGCATATGAACCCCCAATTGCCCGATCCGCGGCGAAGTGTAACCCTCCCAACCTGAATATCTCCCTGGTGGTCCAGTGGACGTAAAGCCTGATCACGGGCAGAATGTCACATCACAAACCCCCAAACATCTCCCTGGTGTCTAGTGTCCCCCCACCCACGAAGCCCCTCCACCCGCTCCCCCCCGCGCCGGCGGGCGGCAGCATCCACCCGCCTGCCGCCCGCGCCGCCCGCCGACTGACTGTCGGTAGGGCTGCACCCGATTGGTGCAGAGCTACAGCCAATGGGCGTGCAGCCCATACCGTACATGACAGTCCAGATTTGTGAATGATGTTCATTATCGGGCTTTACAGTGCACTGGACCACCAGGGAGATATTCAGGTTGGGGTTACATTCCCCCGCGATCGGGCACTGGGGGTTCATACACGCTATGCCCACGATCGGGCTTCAGGTATGTGTGTGTGTGTGGGTGTTTCGTACCTGTACTGCCCGGCGATCAGGCTTCTGGGATATGTGGGGGGTTATACGTGACTGTACTGCCCGCGATCGGGCTGTGGAGATGTGTGGGCGGGGGAGTCGTTACACTATGCCCACGATCGGGCTGGTGGGGGGCACAGGGACTGAGTTGGGCTAGCCAGGGTGGCAGCTGCTGTGTTACGCCTCTGCATGCAGCAGCTCACCTGTGGTGGCCTCAACTTAAGCCTTTTTTGGCTCAAGGTTGTGCAGGCGCAGGTTGGGGTTACGATGCACAACTCTGCACAACCCGACTGAATATCGGGCGCGAGGTTATGCATGGATCCTCCTCCTGTTGAGCATGCATTCATTTGCATTGCTGTCTTGCCAACCTGGTGCCAGTGGCGTAACTGCCTCCTGCTGAATATCGCAGAATGGCGCATTTTGGACTTGCGCATGCTCAACCCTGTTGTGCATGGCGCAACCCTTTTGAATATCCAGGCCTGTATGTTTTGTGCTCTCCCGGGTCGTTCCTGAAAATAGGTATACTACTTGTCTAGTGTACTTACCCGGTAAACAAAAGCTAAATAAATAAATATGTGTACATCCTATGAAAATGTACTTATATCAGCAATAAGTATAACAAAATCTGAAAATGTTTAAAAATTGTCTTACCTAAAAAATATCTTTCTGACGATATAGTGTAAGTGTATTAGTAACCTGATATAATGTAAGTATATTTCCACTATACCAAGATACTGAGCCTACTATGTTCTATCAATATAGTGGAAACACATTAACAGTATATCAACATAGCAAACATAGCTAAAATACATTTTTAGTACATCGATACATTGATAGTGTATAGATATGATGTGTAGAACTGGCTCTAAACTGTAACTTAAAAATTATTTATAGCCCAAACAGTTCAAAACTTAAACCATTTTAAACAAATCAGTTCAAATAATTAATATTAGAGACAAAGAACCTCTGTGCATAAACACTGAGGCAAGGGTTACCCCAAAGGGCATTTGGCTGGGAAGCGAAGTTTCAAGAAAATACAAATTATGAATTTAGCATCATGGCTGCATATATCATTAGAATGTTATGTTGGTTCATTATAGAGTCTAGATGAAATGTTTTCACACAGTTTGCAAAGGGTAACTACTTCCGTTAGCACCCTTTGCAAACTGTGTGAGAGGCCTTTCGGCACCATGCAATTCTGCTTAAAGTTGGACCAGCATAACATTCTGTGGTGATTTGCATATGCAGCCCATGATGCTTTGCATTGTAGGGGCATGTGTGATTTTGTATTTAATTAATATTAGTACGCTTATTATATCAATATAGCATATGTACTCTATTAGTATATGGATATAGTATATTTACACTATTGATATACTAACAAGGGTGGTTAGCTATAGATCATGCAAATCAAAAATACAAATTAATTCACTAGTTGAAATGCCTGCTGTCTTTCATGGCATCTATATTTTGGAAGGGCTCCTAGAGATTTTAACTAGTTACTAACTGACAAAACATTTTAACAGTTAAGTTTTGAAACAGAGAACAAATGAAATTAGAGACAAGTATGCACTCAAAGTATATTAACAAAAGAGAATGTGGTAAAACACTTTTTATTTATTTAGAATTTTTGCATGGTGAGGTAACATAGAAACATAGAAACTGATAGCAGATAAGGACCGCTTAGCCCATCTAGTCTGTCCATTTTGCCTACCTACTGTAATACCACAGACCTTGCTTGATCTCCAGCTTAGCCCTTCCTTCCCTAACCACTAAGGTTCCCTTATACCTATCCCATGCATTCTTGAATTGTGTTACAGTTTTGGCCCCCACCACCTCTGCTGGGAGGCTGTTCCAGGCATCTACTACTCTTTCTGTGAAGAAGTATTTCCTTACGTTTCCCCTAAGTCTACCCCCTCCAGCTTCATAACATGCCCTCTTTTTCTTGAGCATCTTTTTTCTGAAAAATACTTCCCTTATTTATACCCAATGATGCCTAACAGGGTGTGTGTTGTACTGGGATAAAGTCACATCTTAGGTGGTTGGGCATGAGGCAGCAGGCTGAGTGTATCCAACACCTGAGAAGTGACTTTATCCCAGCATGACACACACCCTGGCGGGCATTATTGCTGTTATACAATGTCTTCCTGTTATATACAGAATAATTAAAAAAAATTTATAGAATGTTTTTGTTAGTGTGGAAGAATTTTTTTGCTTCTTAAGAGATCATGTAAGCAATGCAAATGCTAATGCAAGCAATCACTCAAGAGGTTCACAGTGCTGAGACTAGACCCATGATGTTATACTGGGATAACATCACAGTGTCAAGCACTCACTGACCAGTCAGAGCCCAGGATTCTTTCCTTGCCATTGTATAATTGAAATTATGAACTGGGAATCATAAATGCAGCAATCTGATTGGCTGACAGCTCTTTAAAACCATGATGATATCGGCCTACATCATCAGAGCTTTAAAAAAAGCTCTGGCAACCAGCCTCCTCACTCACAAAATGTCCTCTGTTAGCAGCATTTCCCAGATCCCTCACTAGCTTCACAAAAGTCTGCTCACACAGAACATGTCCTCCTATATACTGCAACCAACCACAGATGTAAAAGAAACCAAAAAAAAACAAACACAAATCAATCCATTAGCAAAGGGAGGGGCAGCTGCACAGAAGATGCGGTCGGTAACTTCTCACTCGGTTTCAATAGCAGCGACGCGCGACAGCAGTAATGAAGTCTCTTTTTTCCATAGAAATAAAAACAAAGCGAGGCTCGAATAACACAATGGCTGCAACTCCTCCATGTGGTTCCTTACCAATATACTGTCCGTTGTCTCACCTCAGCCACAACTCTCTTCTCCGCACTGACTCATGGCATCAGCACATGCACGCCTTTTTACTCTTCATTTAAAAAAAACACAAAAAAACAGTAAGCTCCACAAATCCCTTACACGCTGTTCACTCCCACAAAGGAACAGAAACCTCTTTAAAATAGCCACAATTCAGATCCGGATGCGATGTAGAGTGAGAGATGAGCTCACATGGACACAACAGCCTCACTTCTATCAACTACCAGTATAATAGAGCCGCCTACTGTCTTAAAAACTATTTTATCAAAATGTGACTCTACACCACCCAAAAACTCATTTTAAAATGTTTTAAAACTTGTTTATTTTACTTTTTTATTTTTAAAACTTTAAACCCAGTTCATAATAGTAATAAGTCACTGCAGGTGCATGGTATATCATGGGATATCGTCACTTCTCAGATGGTTGGATGTACTCTGCCAGCAGTCTCGTGCACAACCATCCAAGGCGTGACAATATCCCATGATATACCACACCCTGTAATGCCTTATTGCTTAATTATACAATGGCAAAGAAAAATCTTGTTCTCTGATTGGTCAAGGTGGCACTGGAGCCGTGATGTTATCCTGGCATAACATCACAGCTCTAGTGCCAGCACACTTACGACCACACTGAAAAGAAAAAAAATCATTCCGCTGTCTATTACCAGCTTCAGCGCTACTCGCTTTCCAGCTCAGCTGACTACTGATATGTATGTTCACCACCCACCACCAACACACTCGCAGTGCCTCTCACAAAGCACACTCCCACCCTCACAGTCCTTTACTAGTTCTCTCCCAGTACAAAACAACTGTACCAGAAGAACTAAACAGCAGTGCAGCTCGAAATAACTGAGCGAGATGATGCAGGCTGCTGACCGCATGACATTCAAAGTGGAAAAAAAAATAATGTTACACTTAAAACCATGATGAAGACCTGACGACTTCAGTGTATGAATAAACGTACAAAAGTAACACTTACTGCTAAACATTTTCAAATTATGACCAGTGTTTCTTCCTTTTTAAGCTCAATAAAATACTGAGCGACCAGACGACTGTCTGAGAAACTGGAAGCATATTGCCACCCCATCCCCACTCCGTATAAAAATTCATTGTACCCCTCAAGGTGAAACAACTGAAGCCAGTCACACTGCCAACAACCTACAAACGTCATAAAAATGTTAATTTAATATTTTCTTCTAACTAGAGAGTAAAAAATAAAAACAGAGGTAGGGGCAGAACAAGCAATAAATAAAAACAACAGCTCCACCTATTGGACAATACAAGTAATTGCACTATTTTTTTCTTTAAGTGTACCTACCCTTTCAAAAAATAACAGAAAAATACAGCCTAAATAAAAGTGGTAATAATTTTTCTCACTTTTTTTAAAACAAGCCATTGTATAATAGGAATAATGCACTCCAGGGTGTGTGTCGTGCTGGGATAACATCACTTCTGGGGTGATTAGTCGCACTCGGCCTGCGGCCTCATGCCTAATCACCCCAGGCATGACATTATCCCAGCACGACACACACCCTGTCATGCATTATTCCTTTATTATACAATGGGGTCTCTAAATCCCCTGACCTGATTGGTTGTCTGTGGTCTTTACCCATGGGTAAATCCCAGCATAACCCACAGGTAAAGTTCCAACTGTCCCAGCTGACCACTGCACACTATTAAAAATCACTACCTCTTTTCTGTTTTAGTTTTCTAGCTCCCTGTAGTGTTCGCTCTGTCCCAGCAGTCTCTGCAGTTCTGCTCCATTGTACATGCTCCGTAAATGTTGACAATAATCTCCTGGTGTCCTACATCATAATCCACTGTCCCAATAACTGTAATCCCCCCCCCAAAAAAAAAACACAGAGTGGGAGCGTCACTTTGCACCATTACCTCCCGACCGGAAAAGTGCTGTAACCCTAGAAACCCGACCCTAAGGACTGCCCTTCAGTGCTAACAGCTTTGCCGGACAGAAACAAGCCACTAAAAAGACAGAAACAGCAAGTTTCTGACAGCAAACAGTGGGCTAGCAGATGGGCACAGCAAGCAGTGTGAAGAGTGAGCAGCATTTTTTTTGTTTGTTTCCACAAGCATATGAGAGAGAGAGAGAGAGAGAGAGACCCCATGTCCACGAAAATACAGTTTTGTTTGCTCACAGCCCGATTTCTTGCTACAAAAACTTTGTTGTCATGCTGCCTTTCCCTGTTACCCTCTTGCTCACAGTTGTGTGTTTATATTTATATATATATATATATATATATATATATATATATAATAAAATACAGCTCAGTTTTCCCATTTCTGTTCCACTCTTGGCTGACACCAGCTAAATGGTACTCTGGCTCCAGAGCAGACTATTTAACCTAGCGGATGGATATTTTAATAAAAATGAATAAAAAATATAAATGTAACTTTTTCTTTCTATCTTGTAAAAAATAAAAAAGATGGACATTGTATAATTGCAACAAACTACTCCAGGGTGTGGGTTATGCAGGGATTTACCCACTTTTGGTATGGCTCAATCACTTGACCTGTGGCCTTGTGACTGAACCACACACCAGCGTGGGTAAATTCAGCATAACCACATCCTACAGAAGTAGTTATTGGCAAATTATCTATCATATCCCTCTTTCACTCCTTTCTTCTTGGTGTTTCATATTGAGGTCCTCTAGTCTCCCCTCATAGGGTCTCTGGTACAGCCCCTACACCATTTAGTTGCCCTCCTCTGGTCCACCTCTACTCTGTCTATGTCTTTCTGGAGATGTGGTCTCCAGAAATGGACACAGTACTCTAGATGAGGTTTCACCAATGATCTATACAGTGGTATCACTACCTCCCTCTTTTTGCTGGTGATACCCTTCTTATGCACCCCAGCATCCCACTGGCTTTTCCCACTGCATTGTCACATTGTTAGGCCACCTTTAGGTCATCAGATATGATTATCCCTAGGTCTGTTTTCTGTTTGGTGGTCATCAGTACCACTTTCCCATCTTGTACTCGCCCCGGATTTCTGTGCCCCAAGTGCATGGTTTTGCTCTTCTTTGCATTGAAACTTAGCTGCCACACTCTTGACCACTTTTCAAGTTTTCTTAGATCTGTATTCATTTTTTCCACACACCCCTGGGGTGTCCACCCTATTTCAGATTTTAGTGTTTATCTACAAAAAGGCATATCTTCCTTTCTAGCCCCTCTGCAATATCGTAAATAAAGACATTAAAGAGGAGCAGTCCCAGGACTGATCATTGTAGCACCCCACTGGTCACCCTTCTTTCCTGGAGTGAAACTTCACTTGCATACTGTGTGACTCTGAACAAGTCGCCCAGTGCTCCCAAGTTGCCCCTGAAAACAGGATCTTGTGCTTAGTGGGCCCTACCCAGTTACCAAAGAATAAAAAAATAAAAAAACTCTTTTTACCACCACCCTCTGTTGCCTATCCCCAAACCAACTGCTTCCCCAGTTTACCACTTTTGGACCCACTCCCAGGCTGCCCAGCTTGTTCACAAGCCTCTGATGTGGAATGGTGTTGAAGGCCTTACTGAAATTCAGGTAGGCCTCATCCACCGTTCCACTCTGATCTACTGCCCTGATCACCCAGTCAAAGAAATTTATCAGATTTGTTTGACACGATCTCCGCCCAGTGAATCCATGTTGCCTTGGACCCTGTAATCTGCAGGTTACAAGATATTCCACAATCCATTCCTTCAGCAGTGATCCCATTATTTTCCCCACCACTGAAGTCAAGCTGACTGGCCTATTATTACCAGCTTCCTCCCTGCTACCACTCTTGTGAAGTGGGACTACATCTGCTCTCCTCCAGTCCTCCCTGACCACTCCCATCTCCAGTGAACGGTTGAACAGGACTGTCAGAGGTGCAACCAGCATTTAGATGAAACATCTACTTTTCAAGAGGAACCTATGGGGACACCACATCAGCAGAGTTACTACAGATATTTATTAATTTAGTATTTGTTTACAGGGTAAGGTACACTAGACAAATGAATGCCTGTTTTCAGGTATGATTCAGCAGAGTACAACAGGGAAACAATACTACAAAAGAATACTTAATACATAGTACAGGTAACAGGCAGTAACAGGTAATTAATGATAAATAATGAAATCATGGAACAAGCATGGACTAGAGTACAGAAGTATACACAGCCAAATGGAACAGAATAGGATAGATAGGGACAAAAGTTGCAATGATACACATAATGTAGATTTGAATCACTATATGTACATATATGAATAATATACTCTATGATGCAGTAGATAATGTCTATGTAATCATTCAATACTTGGGAGTCACGGAAGTATAAATATGAGTGTATAGAAATATAATTGTGCTTGCTTGAAAGCAATTAGGGGTAGGTATGCAAGAGTAAGGGAGTGTGTGAGAGCAGTGAGTGATAATGTCACCTACTTTATGCCTGGTAGTCTGCAAGTTTATTGACAGTGCAGGTGAGGAAATAATGCTGACTTGAATATCATGATATTGCCAGATACTTTAATACTGTGTGGTAGAAAGATCAAACTGACTGGAGCAGCAACAGCGAAGGATTTACTGGCAACACCTTTATGAACTCTTGGCATGTAAAGGAGGTGACAGGAAAATTACCTAAAATGGTAGGTTTGTTTGGCTTTGTTGGCAGGTTACCAAGGTACACAGGGTACAGTGTATGTATGTATTTGTAAATTACAGAGGCCAACTTGAGTTTCCATCTCCCATCAGGGGAAGATGGCCAAGGCTGTTGTATAAAGTGGAGTGGTAGGTTAGTATTTACATCGTAGTGCAAATCTGTATACACTGTCAAATACAGCTTCAATGTTATGCAGCAATGAAACACTTGCTAAACATGATTATCCAAGAATTCTTTATATTATGCACACACAATATGATATGCATAGTAGGAACTGAAATTCTTACAATATAAAGAAAGAAATATGTTCATTCATAAAACATTTTAAGATACTAATACTATTTCTTAAAGGAAAGCCACAGTCTTTTTCTAGTTGAAATCATTAAGGGCACTGTTGTCAAATGCTTTCTCCTAAGTGAAGCCAAGGGTCTTGCAAAACCCTGTTCCTCTGTCTCTTACAATGGACTACATTTTGTATTTTCTTTGACATAAAATGATAGTGTTTAATGGACAACTACTGTACTTCCACCTCACAAAAAAGACAGTAACTTTACTGTCCAAATAGACCCCCCACACACACACACATTAACATTCAGTGGAATACTGTACGTATGATATGCATATCTACTGCATATTGATATTTACCAAATTAGCGTAACTATTCTTTATTTCCACTAATTTAATGACGATTTCTCATATAGTGTTTTTCTTTTTCCATTTCTTTATTCCTTATCTATGGGTATCACTCTTTATATTTTATAAGATGCACCTCAATTTTGGATTTTGTTTTACATGACAAGAAATGTGCAGGACCTTCATTAAGAATGGAGTTACCTAGTTATGAAAATGAAAAGTAGGAGTATACCCTTTTAAATATTCATGTAAAAGTAAAAGGACACAAGGCCTGGACCATGTCTCCCCTAAGGAAGCATCATGAAGACTTGAAACAATGGGGTCTTTGTTCTATCTATGTCCTTTCAGAGATGTGGTCTCAAGAACTGAACACAGTACTCCAGGTGAGGTCTCACCAATGTTTTATACAGCGGTATAACTGCCTACCTCTTTCTGTTGGTAATACCCTCCTATGCCCCCCAGCATCCCACTAGCTCTCCCCACCACCTTGTCACACTGTTTGGCCATCCTTAGGTCATCAGAAATGATTACCCCCAGGTCTCTTTCCTGTTTGGTGGTCGTTAGTACCACTCCCCCATCTTGTACTCCTCCCCTGGGTTTCTGTGCCCTAAATGCATGACCTTACACTTCTTCACATTAACCTCAGTTGCCACACTTATGACCACTCCTCAAGCTATAGAAATAGATATCTGAGATGTGCTTGGGTGTACATGCTCTACCATACACATATTTGTAAAATGAAATTGGGTGGATAACAATGTTATATGTTTGCTTACCTATCACTGCTTGTTGACCGTATTGCTTCTTGACTTGGGTCATCTTCTACTGGTTTTCTGGACATTTTCTTCGGTTTTGGTGCTGTCTCCAACCTGGAAGGGGCAGGGTCACCTGTAAAGTTAAAACCAAATTTGTTTATTGATCTATATACTACTGCATGGCATGTAGTTTAAAATAATCTGTAACAGCTCTTTCTTAGAAGGTAAGCTGCAATAAGAGGGACAGTTTTCAATTACCTTTACATTACCGTTTTAACATTATGTTGTTGGCAGAGAGTACTACAGTGAGAATACTATGGACTTGAGTGAATATGAAGAATACATGGTGGCAGCATAAGGTATACATACTGGAGTATGGACCGTTCATAGGAACTACAGTATGTCTGACACAATAAAAGCTATGGATTCTTAGGTTAGCAATTTATTGGATTTGATACATAGTTACATAGTAATTGTTAGCAGAAAAGGACATCCAGGTCCATCCAGTCTGCCCTGGTTTAGTTTTAAGAAATTTTTACTTCCTTACATCGGATCCTACCAGATCTGCTTCTATACTTTCCCTCTGTCCTAGTCTCAGTAGTCCCCTGTGTCTATCCCATGCATGCTTGAATGCCTCCAGCATGTCTGCACTTACCACTTCCTCTGGCAGCCTGTTCCAGAGTTCAACTGCCCTCTCCATGAAGAAGTACTTCCTCATATTGCCTCTGAGTCTCCCCCTTCTAGCCTCATATCATGACCCCTAGTCCTTGTGCTCATCCTTTTCTGCAGATAGCTGGTCTCCCCTACTTTATTTATCCCATTGGCATATTTGAATGTTTCTATCATGCCCCCTGTCCCTGCTTACCTCCAGTGAGTACATATTTAGTTCCCTGAGCCTTTTCTCATAGTTTTTTTGATGCATGCCATGGACCATTTTGGTCACTCTTCTCTGCACTGTCTCCACCTGGTTGTTTATTGTTTATTTAAATCTAGGATTATAATTACCTTTGAGCCATGGCTCTTTTACAAAGGTTCCACGTCAGGAGAGTACATACATTTTAAACAATAGCATACAACATTGAGAAAGAGCATACAACAAAATTGATTAGTTTGGGTATGACAACACAGTAATAATATACATGAGTAACACATACAGGGGTCATTTCATAAACCTAGAGGGAAATCTAGGGTGAAGGGTGAGAGGATAAGGGAATGGCAGCTGAAAAAGACTAGAGCAGCTCACGACTTTGTTAAAGAGGTCAGAGAGGGGTGGTTGAGCTAGATGGGGAAGGGGGGAGTTAGGGGAGGCAGTCTCAAGAGCTGGAGGCTATGAGATGAAGATGGAGGCTTGATTTGAATAATCCCAGTGAAGAGGTGGAGATGATGTGAGTGCTGAGAGCATTCATCCAGCTGGGTGCATGGTGTGCAAAGGATCTTTGACCCAGAGTGGTCCAGCAATGGGGGACCTGTAGTAGCTGGCGTTTAGACCCTCTGGTATTACAAGGATTAGTGTATGGGCGCAGGAGGGCTTGGACACTAGGTGGAGTAAGACCCAAGGTAGTTTTTTTCGCCATCAGGCAGGTAAGGAACTTTATGTGGCTGGCGAGTTGAAGCCATCCTGTTTGAGCGTAAAGCTCACATGTATGTGTGAGTCAGTGGGCTCCAGTAAGCAGTTGACAGGCCTTGTATAGGGAGGTCGTTATGCACCTGAGGACAGTAGTAGAAGCAGAGCCATAGATTATGAGGCCGTAGTCTATGATGGAGATGACAGAGCTTTGGATAGCAATCTTCAGTGCTGCCTGGGTAAGGTGCTAACTATTTCAGTTGAGAATGCCAATGCGTGAGTTCACAACTCTGGCAACACTATCAATGTGAATCCCAAAAGATAGGGAAGGGTAGAGTGAGATTCCAAGGTATTTAAAAGATGACACTTGTTTGAGGGTGTTGATATCTTTTCTAAGATGGGGCCTCCAGAACTGGACACAGTACTCGAGGTGAGGCCTCAACAGTGACCTACAGAGGGGCAATATTACTTCCCTCTTTCTACTTGTTATTCCTCTCCCAATGTGTCCCAGCATCCTGCTTGCCTTACCCACTGATTTACCACACTGACTAATCACCTTGAGGTCATCTGTTATGATGACTCCTAGGTCCCTTTCCTGGTTAGTTGTTGCCATTACCTCCCCTCCTAGTTGATATGTTGCCCCTGGCTTCTTTTACCCCATGTGCATAACCTTACACTTTTTAGCATTAAACCCCAGCTGCCATACCTTTGACCATTCCTCCAGCTTGTTTAAGACCCTTTTCATTCTATCCACTCCCTCTTGTGTGTTGACCCTGTTGCAGATCTTTGTATCATCTACAAACAGGCATACTTTCCCTTCCATTGAATAGTGAAGATCCCAGGGCTGACATCTGCGTTACCCCACTTGTCACCTGCCTCTTTTTTGATCTCCCCCCATTCACTACTACCCTCTGGCTCCTGTTGCTTAGCCAGTTCTGCACCCACTTCAATACCTTTGCCCCACCCCAGACTGTTCAACTTGTTGACTAATCTCATGTGTGGGAACATATCAAAGGCCTTCCTGAAATCCAAGTAGGCCACATCCACTACTCCCCCCTGGTCCATGACTCTTGTCACCCAGTCAAAGAACTTGATTAGGTTAGTTTGGCATGATTTACCCCCTGTGAACCCATGTTGTCTTGGATCCTGCAATTTGTTACCAGTCAGGTATTCCACCACCCTTTCCTTTATTAATGTCTCCATTACCTTCCCCACCACTGACGTCAGGCTTACTGGACTATAGTTCCCTGCCTCCTCCCTGCTCCCACACTTGTGGATTGGCACCACATCTGCCCTTCTCCAATCTCCCATTACTATATCTGTATCCAAGGATAGAATGAACAGGGCTGCCAGGGGCACAGCCAGATCTTTTCTCAGTTCTTTTAGTATCTTTGGGTGCACCCCTTCAGTTCCCATAGCCTTGTCGAGTCTTAATTTCTCCAGTTCTTTAAGTATCCTCTCCTTCGTAAAGGGGCATTTGTCCACCCCCCCACCATTTCTTCTTTCTCCTTTATCTGTGAACCATTTCCCTCCCCTTCTTCCGTGAATACTGAGCAGAAATACTTCCCTAATCCCTTTTGTTGCTTCTTTTCTTTTGCTTCTGTACACCTCCCTATCCTGTTCCCCCGTGTTGTTTTGTACTTCTTGAAGGCTATTCCTTTTGCCCTAACCACCTCTGCTACTTTTTGTGAGAACCAAAGTGGTCTCCTCCTCCTCTTATTCTTCGATACCTGTCTAATACATAGGCTTGCAGCTTCTTCTGAAGCCTCTCTAATTTCCGTCCACCTTTCCTCTACCCCCTTCTCCTTTCATATCCTTGCCAGAGCCCTGCTAACTCCCTCCCCCATTTTCCTAAAGTCTACCCTCCTGAAATCTAGGACCTTTGTTTTGGTGTGGAATGCTTGTTGCCCTATACTTAACTCAAAGTGTACTGTTTTGTGATTGCTTGCCCCAAGGAGTCCCCCACTGTGACTCTGGTCACACTGTCTCTGTTTGACAGTATCAAGTCCAGTGTGGCCCCCTCCCATGTAGGTTCATCAGTGAGCTGTCTTAGTAATGCCCCCTGCAGCTCCTACAGAACCTCCCTACTCCTATTAGATGATGCCACTGATATGCTCCAGTCCACATCAGGCATGTTGAAATCCTCATCAGTATTACCTCCCCCCTGTTGGACATCTCCCTGATGGCTTTCACCATTTCCTTATCAACTTCCTCCTTTTGCATGGGGGGTCTGTAGATAACCCCTGCCTCTATTATGGCCCCCCAATTTGCCTTCAATGCTACCCATAATATCTCCTCCCTCCACTGTCTCTTGGTATTTCTGTGGCTTTAACAGTGTCCCTTACATACATTGCAACCTCACCTCTCTTCTCCCCAACTCTGTTCCTCCAGAATAGTGTGCACCCCGGTATTGCAACTTCCCAGTCAATGTTTTCATTAAACTTTATCTCTGTTACTGCCACTATATCTATCTTCTCCTCTACTATGATGGCATCAAGTTCTACTACCTTACTGCTCAAGCATAGACTACATCTCCGTAATCTAATATTGCCAAGAACATAGATGTAATCAATAACTTCCTAACTTTTAAGTGAAAGAAGGACTTATTCTTGTAATAAAAGCTCAATAATCCCTTTAATTTATTTGACATTGATGTTATATGTGATTCAAATGTTAAATAATTGTCTAGTACCACCCCTAGGTATTTATAAGACTCCACCTGTTCTACAATGACCCCAGTTAATGACCTTATTTCCTTTACAATTAACTGTTTTATATTTTTTTTAAAAAATGACCCATTGTGTTTTGTGTTCATTAAAAAGAAGTCTCAGTTCTATTAGTTCTTTCTGTACATTTAAAAAAATCCTGTTGCAAAACCGATATTGAAACATGTTACACTCTTTCACCTTGTTAATGCTGTTAAGGTGTTTGAATGTTTCGATCATATCACCTCTCTCCCTCCTTTGCTCTAGGGCAGGGGTTCTCAAATGGTGAGGCCAGCCTCCCTGGGGAGGCCCCAGCCTGTTCCAGGGGAGGCTCAAGCAAGTCTGAAAAAGTACTGTATTTAAATTTTGAGTTTTATATATTGTGTGTGAAGAGATGAAGCAAACTGAGAGGATAATAGTGAGTGAATTTAATGTATTTATTTACTAATAGGTGACAAGGAAAGGTGAATGAGCCAAGGCTCATCTCAGGTGTACTTGGGGAAGGGTAGGGAGTGAATACATTTCAAAGGTAACTGCAAAACAATGAAGAAATACACAATGAACAATAGTGCAAACAGATATGAACAAAAACTAATAATGAGTGGTGGTAATCGATCAATTTGTAGCGTGATGGCAGAACAGCCCAAATACAAGGGTTGAGCATAGAAGTGCTAAGAGCAATAGCAGGAAGGAGTAAAGTAATCCCAGAGAAGTTGCTTAGGAGCAGGGAAGGAGGAGAAGAGGCAAAATATGTAGGAAGGTTATTTTATATAGAGAGGAAACAGAAAGTAGTTTGACCCCATGAAGGTACTGCAACAAGGGGTAACAATGGTTCAAGAATGAAAATAGTGGAGCAAGTAGGCTGGCATGTTGGGGGAAGGTTACAATAAGCTGAATAACAGTATTTGTTTGTTTTATTTACTTGTTAATCAGATAACACCTTTGAGCACAGGAGGTCTTTTTCAAAGGTTCCGCGTCAATACAAGACAAAGAACTGAATGTGAGCCAAGTACTCAAAGGGGTTTCAATATATTCATGGTGTACTGCGCAAAGTACAGTGTGTTATTTTTCTTTGGGGAGGCCCAAGATTATTTCAGTTTTTGGGGGAGGCTCAAAATATTTTCCATGGATCTGGGGAGGCGCACTGTGACAAAGTCTAAGAACTATTGCTCTAGGGTATACATATTGAGCTCTGTTAATCTGTCCTCATATGTTTTCTGATGTAGTCCCTGCACCATTTTGGTTGTCCTTCTCTGGACTGCCTCAATTTGGTTAATGTCCTTGTGAAGGTGTGGCCTCCAGTACTGCACGCAGTACTCCAGATGGGGCCTAACCCGTGTCTTGTAAAGAGGGATTATTACCTCCCTCTTCTGACTTGTGATATCTCTACTAATACACCCCAACATGCCCCTAGCCTTACCTGCTGCTTTAGAGGTCTGCTTGGATAATTTCAGATTATCGGTGATGATGATGCCCAAGTCTCTTTCTTCCCTTGTGACTGCCAGCAACTCCCCTCCCAGCCTATATGTGGCTTCAGGGTTTCTCTTCCCTAAGTGCATGATTTTGCACTTCTTTACATTAAACCCCAGTTGCTACTCTTCTGACTATTTTGCTAGTCTATCCAGATCTCTTCTCATTCTGCCCATCCCATCTGGATCATCTTCTGTGTTGCAGATCTTGGTGTCATCTGCAAACAGACAAATCTTATCCTCCAGTCCATCTGCAATGTCATCTGCCTGTTAACATGTGCCAGCCCTCTTTATACCCTCCAAGATCAGGATATGCAATTTACATTACACTTTTGTCACAGGGCAGTTGTGGGGCTCTTTCCCATTGCAACAGTTGCCTCAATTATATATAGTACATATCGATGATTTAACAAGGGGGCCTGATTCCAAGTTGCATGGTGCAACTTGTGGGTGTATGCAAGTTGCACCATGTGGCGCTAAGCCGAGGACTCTGCACCCTATGCCAAGACAGGCTGGGTCCCCAGCACCTATGACCCATGACTTGTGGCATCCGCAGGCTTGCGCAATGGGAATGGCCAATGAATGCGGGTGCCACAAATTGCGGCCCACATATAACTGCTCCCAAGAGCCCCCCCACCCTGTACAGCTTCTGAAAGCCTCAGAAAGCCATGGGGTGGTGTTGCCTGGTTGGCATGGCTGCAAGTGGGGCCACGGCACACCATGGACCCAGGTGGTACCCCAAAGTGGGTGTGTGTGTGTGGGGCATCACTGTGCTTGGGGGGTGGCAGGGGTGCATGGCAATGTGAGATCTGTGGCACTGTAGTGGGGGGCATCCGTTGTTTTTCCAGGATGGATGCCCCTTAGACCAGCTAAGTGCTGGTCTAACCCCACAGCACTGTACGGGGACCTGAAGTGGTGTAGGTGGGTTAAGGCAGCTGCCTCTTGGAATAGGGTGCAGGTGCTGCTGTAACCCACCCTTGCACCATGCCACTGTGGGTGTAGTAGGTGGTGGAGCCCACCTTTGGCACAACCCTCAGATGGCATGACGCAAGTTGCCTCTTGTAATTGCAACTTGCATTACGCCTGGTGCAAAGTGCAATTTTCACCATAGCATTTGGCTTCAATTGCCTTGGGCCAGGCGTATCCTGACTTGGAATCGGGCCCAGGGTGTCCAATTTCTACGCATAATGCATCATCCTAACAACTAAGAATGGAGCCCCAAAGTTTATTGGGGGTTTTCCTGATAAAACATATTCTTTACAGAAATTCTATTAAATACATTCCAGAATTACATAACATAACTGCAGTATTTGTGTTCCAACATCTCTTTTATTAAACCATAGACCTGAATTATTAAACATATTGCACCCTTTTCCAGTTTTGTTTCTACAGTTTGTGTGGAATATAGGAATGCTCCAAGTGTCCAAAAAATCAATAAGTAAAAGAGAACAGAAACCATGAATTGGGGGGGTATCCCTGTGCTGCGCAATCTGCACTGGCTGCCGATTCAGTGGCAGATCACCTTTAAGGTAGGCCTGTTGACCTACAAAGCCCTACACAGTCTTGATCCTGACTATTTGAAAGAGCTCCTGATTCCTTACAGCCCTATGTGACAGCTCCGCTTTGCTGACGAGGGGTTGCTGGAGATTCCAAGGGTTACTTTGAAATCTTCTGGGGCCTGTGCTTTTGCGGCCCCTACCCTCTGGAATTCTCTGCATCATCAGCTTTGGGAATGCATGACTGTTGGGGGCTTTAAGCAGGCACTGAAAACTTTTTTGTGGACACTGGCATTCCCAGAAATATAATGGATTTTACTGTTTATATGTATTGTAATGTTTGATGATCATGTTTTTACTGTAAGGCACCTTGATATTTGAAAGGCACCATATAAATAAAGATTATTATTATTATTATTATGTGAGGGGAATCACAGTTATTAATAATTGTCGCAGTAAATACAAGGGACAGACAGAAATGAGCGTTATTAAAGAATACATAAATTGTTTTACGGTTTGATAAAAGATTTTGTCTAAGATTGATTGTTTGGTTTCAGTGGCTGTGGTGCAGCAACTGGCAGATAAGTAATTAAAACGGTATAGTTCCTGTCATGTGTCATGACATCTGAACAAGGAGTCCTCAATTACTAATGAAAAAGCTGCTTTACATGATACAGTATATACAGCACACTGAAACAGCTGAATCTGCAGAAGTTCAATATTTTAAAGAGTGTAAAACCGTATCTGTCATTTCAGTACATTATCTTGTAGCTATGTAGCTCTGTTCTTCAGTAGGCTATGCTAAATGTTAAGTATTTTGTTTTTCAAATCCCTTGTAACTAATATGACACCTCTTTCGGTTCCTGAAATAGTGCTTTGATGTATCTTAAAACATTCTAGATTTCAGGGGACTGACTCTCACAGTAGTCCATAGCTGGTAATACAAAAAATATAGAAATTTCTGACTGTTGTATTTGCATTTAAATGTATTGTATTTATTTAACATGTTTGCTCTCCATAATAGCCGCAGGAAATGTAACACCATGAGGGTCCTAGGGGAATAGTCTAATAAGAGAGATACAACTACATGGAACAAAAATAAGCATGATGGGCCCAGTTCTCTGTATGTTACATGGGCCACAAAACAGGTTTCAAAGAGGAGCCCTGTAATAAAATTGCTATACCGAAAATACTAGATTTGCACTGTGTTGTGTAGCCCCACCCGCTGGCACAAATCTTGAAACACAAATGAGGTATTTCAGATGTCACTGTGTCCAAATCAGGCTTGCACATGGCAGAGGAATATGCATGTCTTCACGTGACACAGCACTATGCACAGACATGCATGACCATCTCTGCCACACACTTTTCACACACACACACACACACACACACACACACATGCCTGGCCTGTATCAGCAGTACAACATAGGAAGTATCTGCACTCCCTCTGAACAGGCAGTAAATCCAAATAAATCACATCAAATTCTGTGGAGTGCGAAGTACTTCAATTAAGTCTCAGAAGTGATACAGTAAGTTAGCAATCACTGCCTACAAATGACCGACATGCACGGCTGGGATGCCCTGATGCTTTGCTCAGGTGTAACTTTATCAGGGGGCAGGTATCTGGAGTGAATCCACCCCATAATTATCTACTGAAGCACCAGTATGCCAATCAGCAGGTGTTGAGATTTTACGGAAGAAAAGGTGCTATAATCAGTAGCATGGGCTGGGGGGGGGGTAGAACAAACACCAAAGTGTATAATATACAATTCAAAATGTGCTGAAAATGTAATTACTGCATATGAAGCAACATATAAAGATACAAAACATACAAATGAAAAAGGTCTGTTCCTTCAGCATGCTTGTGGGCCCACATTGTACTCCACTGTTCTGCCCTCTTCATGTTTTCAGTGGTCCAAAGGCCCCCCCTCCTTAGCTCAAGACTTCACGTAGTCCTTGGTATTCCAGTGCAACCCCCCCTCCCTATCCCCATTTCCCGGTTCTACCAAGTCACATTGACAAGAAATTTGTTGATCAGCATTACAGCAATGGCACAATGCCAACAGTCTGCATTACGTCATAAGTAGAAGACAATGTGTTTTGCGGGGTGTTACCCCCTGCATTTTTAGATTATCAGCTCCGAGTCAGAGTTGTTTTGGGAAGGGGGCAAAATCACCAGAGAAAGCAGTTTTGGAAATACTGCAGACTATTACCGTGAACTGCCAGTTTTGTCGCTGTAATGGTCTTCATGGTTTTTCCATTGCTTTTTCAATGGTATACGCCATTCCCCTATGCATGTCTGTTTTGTTTATTGGTCCTGCAACAGAGCTGTTGTTAAAGCTGGTTACAAGGGTCATCATTTGAGTATGACAAGTGAGTGTTGTTAAACTATGTGTCATGTGAAACTGTGTTATATAGCCAATGTGACCGAAGTGCTAAGTGAATAAAGTGCACTTAATGGGTTAAGCTAGCCCTGCTGCTGATATTTTGCTAAGGTTCTCTAAAAATATATCTGGTCAGGATTTTGATATGTACTACACAAGTGCTTCCAACGTATGTTCTGAAACATTAATGAAGTATAGTCTACGTATACGATGTGCGTTCTCCTTAGGAGTTAGGACAGTAAGGTGTGGTGCTTGAAATGCACTTTCAAGTGCCCTTTGGTTGGTAGGGTTCCCAGGCAATGTTTCCCACCTACCAGGGGCAGATAAATAGGGGTTCCAGCCTGTCAAAAGTTAGTTCTGGAGTCAGCCTAAAATGTGCAGTTTCAGCTTAGCATGTATGAGTGTGATTATCTTACTGTGACTGGCCAGAGGGGGCCTGTGGACCCAACCATGGTGGCTGGGTCCCTGGGTTCAGCTGGCACTGGTCCCCTACAGTGCATGTCTCCAGAGGCATGGGCTCCATGCAAGGCTCAAGATCAAGACAGCAGAGCCTGTCAGGGATTCACCCTCAAGGAGAGTTTCCTGATAGTGTCTGACTTATCTGTCCTGTGTTACTGTGGAGGAAGTGGAGGTACAGCAGACTATGCTGGTGAGGGACCTGACCTAGGGTAATAGACTAACCTGTGTTAAGCAAAATGTGAGAGCAGTGGATGCTGAGGATTAGCACCCCAGGGTAAGGGATGGACTTGTACCAGCTGGTACACCACTGTCATCTGTGACTGGTACTGACTCTGCGTCCCTCTGAAGGCACATTAGGGGGTTCAGGGCAGACAGCTGAGGTAGCTGAAAAACTACTTCTTGTTCTCTGTGGCACCCCCGATGTCTAGGGGAATGTTGATGGTCACTGACCATGGGGAGTGGGGAACCACAGCAGAAACTGCACAAGATGGCTTGCCCTTACCAGTTCTTCTGTAGCTAGGGTGCCCATATCTCACCAGGGTGCTGGGCTATGAGAGAACTGATGGTTATTGGCAGTAACAATCAATCAAGAAACTGAGACACCACTTCATTTCAGATGAAATGGTGAGATCACATTTAATGAAATACAACTGTGCAACTCCATGGAGCCGATGAGTTAATAAGCAGTTCAAATGGGGAATCTGTCACACATGGATTGAGATGGTCACATTGGTTCACGAGTCCAGAAATGGCCATACACCATTAACGCAGTTTAGATGTGCTCTCCAAACACTTCATTCAGTGTCTATATCATAGGGTATAATCCAGATGACCCCTAAAAATCATTCAGTACATTTAACCATAGACAGCTTCAGCAGTGATCTCACAGGGCTATATCCTCTTCTAGCCCACCGTAAGACCCAATTCTCTCTTCCACTTGGAACTTGTTAGCCTCTCAGTTTGGGGCAGCCAGTTCTCTCCTCACTAAAGTTCCATGTCCCATGGATCCCTTCTGAGTAACTGTCCCCAAGAACTATGGGCAACATGTCCCCACGGGGGACCCAGCTCAGGTGCTCCCTCTTGAATGTTAAGTCCATATCAATCTCTCTCTCCTTTGGCTCTGTCTTTGGCCTTAGCATCAAACTACCTACTTCCACAGTGACCACTCACTCATCCAAGGCTAAGTGCTGGCCTCTATCTCCCACAGGGAGAACCACTTAAAACAGTTGCCACCACGTCAAAAGCTAGGCCTTCTTCTCTCCTCCCTCTCCTCCAGAATCTAATTCAGTACCTGGACTGGACAATCACCCTTATTCCTCCCACACCAACCTCTCACCTCCCCACCTGCACACTCCTGCAAGCAAGGTCCACCCAAAAGGTACTCCTATGCTCCTTGGGGTGGCAAAAATGTTAACCCTTTCTGGGTCTAGGTTAAAATAACCACAAATAAATCCCTATGCTATGCATCCTAGTACACTAGCTGATGCCCCAACCCTGAGGAGGTTACAGTTCTCCACCATTTAAAAGAATGATGCTCTAGGTGAGCTCCAGAGCACCACCAGCCACCCAACCAGGTTCCAGACTAAAGAGGGTATGTGCACTTGCCCTCTGCCAAACCTCGAGAGGGCTCAGGCTGCCTCACCATGGAAGTGGACCTACTAACCTAACAAAATGGGGGCCCAAACCTTCTCAACTCTCTCAAACACTCAAGCTTTCTCACCCTGGCCACCCACTCACCTGGACCCTCAGGGCAGATTTCCTAAGTCCACAGGGGGTGGCATCCTATGCCTAACACTAGTCTGAAGAAAACTGAAATGCTGCCAGAAACTGCCACCTACTTCTTTCAGATTATGTCCCCAGAAGACTGTTACAGTATGCAACAGTGACCATAAAATATTAATGGCCCAATGGGGCTGACACATAGTTGCACACAAACAATGAACATTTAGCAACATTAATTCACTGGTAACAATAGCAAACTGTTATAATTCAAAAGTTACAAGACATGAGCAACTTTTCACCCAGACATTTCCAAGTTGCTAAAGTCTCAAAATCAGTAAACAAAGAAAAAGTTAGAAAAGGGTTAATCTCATCCACTTAAATGTCCTCCGGGGGGATGTCTATGCACACAGTCCAGCAGGAGGTCTGAATGTCACAGCTCACCTCCTAGAAAAATAATAGTGAGGGTGTGGCTTGGTGCACAGTCAACCATAAGAGTCAGTTGCCCCCACACAGTACTTGGTGCTTCCGCCATCCAAGTCTTGCAGCAATGCATAGTTTTTAAACAGAGTGAGTCCTTCATAAGCACCTCTGCCACAAAAGCTCTTTGCAACATGCTGCGTTTCTTGCAAGGAAACGATGCGGCTACATGCATTTAAGTTGTGTTTGTGGTAGATCTTTCCCAGAATGCCAGGGAAGACTCAATTTCTTCTCTTCTTCTCAATGACATCCCAGATATGCTCTGATACATGAAGGTAGTCCTACTGTGGATACTCTTGGTGAATATATCTCCTCATAATTTGCTCTGCCTGTGACCACTCTGGCAGGCTGCATATGGTCGTTCATGGAGCCTGTCCCTCTGGGAGCCATGTGCCATCTTCGCACTCTCACTCATGCTGTTATTGTTCTCTGATTTGGCTGTGATGGTCTTGGGCCCAGGGCGGGCTACACCAGAGGATGAGAGACCCCCTGGAGGTGACAAGGCCACTGTTGCATATGGAGATGGGAGGTCCTTCTATGACTCCTCCTCTCAGTCATCTTCAACCTTGATCTCCACTAGGCATTCTGCTCTCCTGTCCTCCAGTTCACTGTGACGTGATATCTCAGGCTGCTCTGCAGATGAATTTAGCTGCTGGCCATGGCTTGATAGTGGGTTAGTTGGGACATCTCTGCTGGCTTGCCAGTTGGCACAGGCATCAGAGCTGTAGCAGTTTCAGAAAATGCTGGATAGGGCACCTCACTTGCTGACCAGATGTACAGAAATCCTCTGGGGTCATTAGCTTTGAAAATGATGCCTTCTGTGGGGCCAGATAGCTACATTATGGGCCACTGTCTATTGTCTTTGTTGCTAAAGCACCCTCCTGGGGGGAGGACTCCCCCCCTCACAAGCAGCAAGACCTTCAGGTTCTCTTTGGGGCCCAATGGGATAAACAAATCCTCCAATCCTTCCACATTAACATTCTCTGAGGTTAGGGAAATGGCTGACTGGCTTGGCCCAAGACAGAGGCACCAGGGTGATTGATATCCTTGGGCTGACTTCTTGGCACCACAGCACACAGTTCATACCAGGAGCAGCTCCACTTCAGAGCTCTTATGCTGGCAAAGAGCACACTCTTTAGACATTGTCAATCTGCCAACCAGCTCCCACATTTTTTTTAATTTTAGTCTTTGGTAACCGGGTAAGGCCACTAGGCACAAGTGCTTGTTTTCAGTGGCAACCCGGGAGCACTGCAGAGGTTAAGTGACCTGCTGAGAGTCACACAGTATGCAAATGGTTGTTGTAAAAATCAAACCCAGGTCTGCTGGATGTACCTAGCTCATTTGCAGCTTGTTACTCTAACCTCTAGGCCATACTGCCAGCCCCAAACATTATGGGCCACTGCCCATTGTCATTCATTTAAATATCTCTGCTGGCTTGCCAGCCATGCCAACAAGCAGCAGAGCTGTAGCAGACAATGCTGGATGGGTGCCTCAGCTTGTTGACCAGATGCACAGAAATCTTCTGGGATCATTAATTTTGACAATGACAGTAGATATCCATTTAAACATTTTCAGATGGTACGGTTACATCTGAGGCTGAGGGTGCTTGTGCCATTTTTGCAAATACATAAACTCTTCACTTCAAAACAGTTCTAGACAGTCCAGAGTTCAAAACTGGGTCAGTGGGAGCAAGGCAAATGTTTTCTCCAGCACTCACATTAATGTGCTGAACAACAATACAGCCACAAGGGGCCAGGAAATCACAAACCCCTCCTAGGTGAGTCCAGTCAGTCCAAACCATAGATCTGGCCCCAGCTCATTTGCATAGCTCTCACATGGATGAGACAGAAGGTTCTCTCCAGCAGATCCCCAAGCACCCACATCCAGCAAAAGGCGCTAATTTTCTCGGCCCTCAAGCGCCATATTGGTCATCCAAATGTCCAGCACACAAAGTCCACTATAATAAATAACTTCACCCAGCACCTCATGGGGCCAGACCCTGCTGAAGGCACTCCAAAACAAATCCTGGATGAGCCCCCATGTGTAGTTCCCCCTCCCCGATGTCTAGGGGTATGCTGATGGTCACTGTCCATGGGGATGGTGGAACTACAGCAGAAAATGCACAAGATGGCTTACATTTAGCAGTTCTTCTGCAGTTGGGGTGCCCATATGTTACTGGAGTGCTGGACTAGGAGAGAACTGATGGCTAACAGCAGTAACAGTCAGTCACGAAACTGCTTAGAATGGCTGCTGCCACATTAAAAGCCAGGCCTTCTTCTCTCCTCCCTCCTCCCTCTCCTCCAGAATCTAATTTAGCACCTCAAGCAGGTAATCACCCCACTCCTCCTATAACAACCTCTCACCTTCCTGCCTGCGTGCTCCCCCGAGCAAGGTCTGCCTCCAAGGTGCTCCCATGCTCACAGCTGTCCCCCAGGGTGGCAAAAATGTTAACCCTTTTTGGGACTGGGTTAAAATAACTCAAAAGAAATCCCTATGGTATACTTCCTAGTACACTAGCTGATGCCCTAACCCTAGTGGGGTGGGTACACGTGTGATTGTGTGTTTGGGAGGGTATATCCCTCCTTGGCCCATGTAATGCTAGGCATCACCGTGACTCTATCTTCATTGCAGAGCCAGTCAAAGCCTGATGACTTACTCCTGATTATGCTTCAGGTGGTGGCACTATAAAGCAACTGCATATCTTTGAGTGTAAACACAAGTGAATGGAGAAAATGTGTCAGCAGAATAAAGGGAAGTAAAGAACTAGAGAATAACATTGAACTGTAACTATGTTTAAACCAACTAAAGCTAATAGTTAGAATCACAAACATGGCTGTCTAGATTTGGGATATGTATTGTAACAGTGATTATGGTTGAGTTATTATGGATGATGAAAAATGCTGACTGTAATAATGGATATGAAGTTTTGATTTGAGCTGGGCCCAAAACCAGGACCAGCAGCGGTAGTCTTCTACAAAGTCAAAGCTGTGTACACCTATTTTTGTAGAGAAATGATAGAAGTTTTGCAAGCAACTTAACATCTATGTGTCTGCTCTGCATCTTTGTGATTCCTAATGATGCAGTGCCTAATTCTGCAAATCAACCTGCTGTAGCAAAGCTGAAAGTAAAGCTGTAAGGTTCAGTGAAAATTCAAACAAGCTGCAGAAATGAGTCTAGAATTGCAGCTCACTGTGAACTAAGTTGAGGCCTGCCCCATGTTGCCTTGCTGCAGACAGAGATTGAATAGTGTGGGGTGCAAGTCAAATCTATTTTTTGACCAAACAATGTGTCCCCATTTTACCCTGGGGGCCAAAGGGATGATGAAGAGAATGAATGGTTCCTGTGGAGTCAGAACAGGAGTGAAGAATGTAGCTGCTGTACTTGCTGAGGGAGAAGAACTAAAGAGGCACCCTACATGTGGGTTCCAGGCCATGCTGATGTGCGAGGCAGTGGGGTAAGCAGAGCTTTCTTGTCCATTCTGCACTATAAGGGCTGCAGCAAAGGAAGAAAGGTAAGCAGTGCTTTTCCATCTTAAGGGCACAGATTCAGGATGGCTGAGCAATGCCACACCATTTTGCAGGGACATTTATAGCCGCAGAAATCATACTCCACCTCTAGGTATAGGGATTTGAATGCCAAGACTGGGAAACTGTACAAAAGTCAGGGGTGTGGCTCCTGGCTAGACTACACTATCTATACCCCTAGAAATGAGTCACCCTGAGACTTCTGCTCCTCACCACCGTAGGAACTGCGGGAAAGTAGAAGAGGGGTCGGCCTAGAGTCCCATTATAAGCCTAGCCCCTCAGCATGTCTAAATAGTGTAAGAGCCATCAGACACCCATGCCACCTATGAAAATAGTTCTTACTCAGGGAGCATCGTAAAAGTGTTCTGCTTGCTATGCTGGGGGTAGCTGGCTATGTGAATGGCATAGTGTGCCACAGAGTATATGTTATGTTTATTAATTTTATGAAAGTGGGAACCAATGACCAGAGGTCATTTCTATTAGTGTCCTTTCAGTATAATTAATAGTTACACAGAAAACATTTACAATAACTACATTATGCAATAAATAATCCCTTCAGTACAGCTGTCAAATTGTGCAAGAAAGGTGTAAATTGATTCAATGGTTGTCCTAAAACCATGTTCCTATTGCTTTCTTTGAATACAGCTTCCCTAAGCAATTATGAAATTGTAATGGTAATGTGTTCCATAGGGAAAGACACATGTAGCTAAATGCTTTCATGTTGCAAGCTGTTTTTACCCTAGGACTATCAAACTCAAGTAATCCAGAAGCTCTATTCTTCCTGGTGTATATCTTTTTATCAGTTAGATATTCAGAGGGTTCCCTTCTTACACACTTAACCACACACACAGCAATTTATGAAACTTTCTGCGATCTTCAAGTGATATCCAATTGAGTTTGTCATAAATAGTGGAGTGGTGAGAAGTGATTGCTGCATATAAAATAAATGTAGTCATTCTGTGACACAGAATATTTAACTTGTTTAAATTAGTAAGTGAAGCAGAATCTACAAAAATGTATGCATACAGTAGTCTACTACCGGTAATATTAGGCTTCAATATTGTGCTGTCTGGTGGTCAAAGGGAGGAAATGTCAGTTCTTAAATAGGAATCCCAACTTTTGACCTGTGGCCTTTACTAGTTGCTACACATGGCTGTTATCTGTGCATGTGCTATCCATCTACTATCCTATTTATTAATATTGGTTCACCATCTCCAGTGGCTTCCTGCAGAGGTAATAAATTCTATATTATCTGTATTACAAAACATCCTCTAATTTAGCATGAGATCCAAAAATCATCAGTATTTATAATGAATTTATAATTAGTCAAACAAGTCTGTAAAACATCAAATCCTTGTTCACGTACATGGAAAACACTGGAGAGGGATGGACCTGAAGTGTACAATATTGCATTATCTGCACAGAGTTGGTATCTCAGGGATCCAATATATGAGCTGATGCCATTCACATAGTTTGCAAGAAGTATCAGACCTCGCTCAGATCCCTGGAGCACCTCCCTTTTTACAATACCCAGAGTACTACAGTTGATTTAGTCTCCTTAAGTAGAACTCTGTTCCCCCATGATCAACAGTGTCTGATAGCACTGTGCAAAGTATATACCATGTCATAGCATGTTGTAGAGATAATCATTCAAGAGCAGCACCCATGTCTGGTGTGTACTGCATGTATGGATATAAGGCTGTGGTATTGATGCACAAAGTGGCAAGTCATAGGCCTTTGCAGGCAACAGACACCCAGGAGCAAACAAGGCTACCAAGTCCAAAATAGGTTAGAGCTATTGCTCCTGGCTACCATATTCAATCGCCAACATGCTAACTGCCAGATATGCAAAGAAAGGCACTAAGAGGCAATTTGCATGCCATGCAGCCACTGACAGCTCTATGTAATGCCTTTATGCCATTTTATGGGTGAAGTCATTATGCAGAGTTGAGTTCAGTGCCCCCCTCCTGTCCCAAATCCCCATGCCAGCCATTAGTGGTAATAACTAATAACTAGTAATCTAGGTGACCCTCTCCCTCAGTCGATCATCATTTGTTGTTAAATAATAATATACTCTGGTGTCTACTGTACCCCCTTTCTTACCGAATCCCCCATTTACTTTTACTTCATATTCCCTGGAATCTAGTGGTTCTTCCCCCTTCCTGTCCTGCCCCCCCATGCCAAACTCCCCAGATAGCAACCAGCATTTACTTTCTGCTCACCTACCTTGCCAGCCACCATCAGTTCCACACAGGTACAGTATTGTTAAACACCAATGTATAGTAGTACAGGGCTTGTGGACTGAACCTAAACTAAGTCTGCATAATGACATTTGTGCAGCATGCAGTCTTAGTTTATTTTCCACAGTAATTTTCATTTACTCTTTTCTTTGGCAAAATTAAATATTTTTTCACAAAATTTGGGTGAAAACTTTTAGACTAACCTTCCCCCACTCACAAGCACATGAGTTGTGACACTTACCTCCTGTGTGTCCAATGAGCAAGTGACAAGCAACAATTTTGAGGGAATTACGTGCCACCACTTCAATGGTCATGGAAGATGGGTTGGGGGGGGGGGTCTGAAAGCTTTTTCCCAGGTTTGTTGAAAAAATATTTAAATTTGCCTTGAATTTGATAATTTGCATCAGAATGGTTGAAAAAACAACACATATCTTACAGCTGATACCTCTGTTCAGCACATCAATGGCCACTGGCCAGATGAAGAGAGTTTAACTCTCAAAAGCTAGTCTCAAAAACAATTTCATTAGTACAATAAACAGTATCAGGTGCAACATATTTGTGCTTTTCCCCTTCTACAACATAAGGCTTGTTTACACTACCTTGAAGGAAACACTGCAGTTTGCTGTGCTCCAGAGCCACTCTTCTTGCTGTGCTTCCACTGCTAATTTAAATGCCACCCATCTGCATTGGTGCAGATCCAGGGAAAGGGAAAGGGGAAATTGTTTAACCAGGAAAGGCACACTAAGCCAGATCTTGTTTCCAGGTGTGACCAGGGAGCACAAGGAAGTTAAATGACTTGTTCAGGGTTACACAGAATGTAAGTGGGGGCTGATGGGATTCAAACCCAGGTCTCCAGGTTTGCAGCTCAGTACCCTTAACCACTGTGTTATACTGCCTCCTAAGATCAAGGTAGCATTGTACCTGACATTTCTGCTGAGTATTGGGAGTGGAAGGGCCCATGTTAAATTGACTTTCCTTTGGATCTAGTGTGTCCTGACATGTCACTCGGCATATTTCTTCGGGAAGCAAAACAGTAGTCTGTCTCCCTGAGACGACCATTTCTAGCTGGAACAGCTCACAACAGAAGGAGACTATTCCACCTTTGGAGTTTTCAATCCTGTCTGGGTAGAATCTTTCA
Organism: Neoceratodus forsteri; assembly: GCA_016271365.2. Taxonomy (NCBI): domain Eukaryota; kingdom Metazoa; phylum Chordata; order Ceratodontiformes; family Ceratodontidae; genus Neoceratodus; species Neoceratodus forsteri. The sequence goes on along the minus strand of JADMNL010000022.1, from coordinate 259,746,030 downwards.
TAGACCCCTTACTCAGGGTATTGTGAGCTCCTTCAGAAAAGGACAGTGTGCTATTACAGTTTGAAAATTTTACTGCTACTGTGTATATTGTTCCTCTGTTCTCCTGCCAATCACCTTTCCCCAGGAATCCAATTTGCTTTCTCTTTTGCTCAGCAAGACAGTAAGTAAAAGAAGCTTGGAGTCTATTGATTTTGAAGTAAGGTACTGTGAGAGTGCACTGGTGCAGGTGGAACAGTTTGTTTACACCCTAACATAAAATGCCTGCACAGGTACACAATCCCACCAAAAGACCAATTACTGTGAGTCACAACAGAGCAAGTTACAATGCTCTGGCAGCTGTTTACACTACTGGATCTGCACCAGTACAATTCATTTGCACCGCTTGCAATGGTGCTGATCCGGTAGTGTAAATGCATCTATAAACTGGACTAACATTGCTGCCACATTTCTCCATCAGAATATGTCTGCTGCCATTAAAATACTAATGCTAAAATCACCCCTTCACATGGATCCACATGGTTTTGCTGTTCACAATTTCTTCTGCAGGAATCAGTGGCAGTGGGGGAGGGGTGAAGAAAGGATAAATAATGATTGTAATGGCTTTGTTGGGAAAGTGAACTTCAGCACTTGCTTCTTAATAGAAGCAGAGCAAAACCCAGTTTAACCTGTTGCAAAACATCATATTTCCTGGTATCTCATGAAGCTTGTCTTATACTTAGAGGTACTGCTGCTTGCTTGGCCAACAGTGAGTAAGTGGCTCAAGTGGGTTTTGAACCTCAACATACTGGTGCCAAAGCCTGTCATTCAACCAATAGGCCCTCATACCATCCCTATGTCACATTTTTATGGCTGTTTAGGGCAGATGATTTTCCATTTTTGAAAATGGCCCCTTCCATTTGGCAAACTCTTAAAATAGCTTTTTCCAATTTCCCCCCCAAATTGATGGCAGATCAGCATGTTTAGTACAAAGATTTCACTCAAAATGGAGGAGTTAGCACAAGAAGTTGGCACAGAGTGGGGTTATTTTAATGACAAAGTGGTGTGAATAGAGTTTCTTCATGAAAAATTGACTCCTAAGTGCTAGTTTACAAATGACAAATTCCATTTTCTGGTGTTTTCCGTTGAAAGCAGAAAATCTTTAGCCCTACATAGTGAAGCTTACAGCAGACAGTAGTGGAAATGGGAGGGAACCCAAGGGAACTCAGTTCTGGAAGTGAAATTAAAAGTCTGACTCAGGTCTGGGAGTAAACTAAATGCACATCCTTAAAGGCATAACACTGAGCAAATAAAGTGTAAAAATGCAACATATAATCCTTTCCACAGAACCCTGTCAGATATGTTTGATACAAGATCTAAGGTGATGGGTTCCTTCAGGGAATTCTTTCCATTTCCAACACTGAAAGCAGACTTCTTGTTTGTCTGCTGGGTGTGGTCATAGCAGTCTGCTGGGCATGGCCAAAACTGGAAACAGTGAACTCCAAGGGAAAAACATCAGCAGGGTGCTGAGTACAGCACAGCTGTAATGCAGTGCTATAGATTGTGTAGGAATCTATATCCTTGTACACCAGCTGCTTGACCCCACCCTCCCCAATTCAATTAGTTCTTGGAGGGTAGCTGAAACTGTGCCTTTTTTCCCTGTTATTCAGTAAATGTGGGAGTTTTATATCACAATAATACAAGTAAATTACAACTAAGCCACACAATATACCTTTTATCAGGCTAATGCATTTGCAGCCATATTGGCTGCGACCAGAGTTTGTTTCTGTGGCTCCTGCCCATGCCTTTCTTCCCCTGGAAATCCCTTGCACCTGCCTCCATGTCTCTCCACCTACATCACTTATTACTCAGGTACGTAGCTCATGTTGCAACAACTGCCATTTGGCTCTTGCCATTCCTTCATCATTGCACTACAGTTGCATTTGTTTCCACTCACTGCCCTATAATATTTCTCAGTAAACTGCTCTGTATTTCCAGTAGGAAATGTCTGCTGAACCATGTTTTTTTTTGTAATTTGCAATTTTCTTTTGTATCTCATGTCTATTTGCAGATCAAGTCTGAAAACAAGTTTCAGCTTAGTGTGTGCTTTTCCTGGACAAAATGTTAGAATCAATAAATAAATATTCTAGAATGAATTCACTATTGTTATTCCAGTAGAAGTGCCTCCATCAGCTTCTGCTGGGGCTGTGAAATGACCAGGAGCTAGATTCACAAAAAGTCACAAAGCACAGCGCAAAACTTTGCATTACGCTTTGCATTTGCCCAGGCGTCTAAGGTTGCTATTCTCAGTTAGATAGTGCACTGTGCTATCCGACTGAGAACAGGGCTAGGTCAAGTCAGTGGTAACCCCATTACTGCTAGTGCTAACCCCACTAGTGCCACCCCTCACATGCACCCAGGAGTACGGCCCCGCAATGAATAGCACAGGTACGCTATTTCCAATTCATGAAAACAGCCATGTAAATGAGCCTATTGGGCATGCAATGTGCTATGTGGCCATCTGCATGCTCATTATGGGCCCATTTATATAGGCAGTGCTGAAGTTTAGCATGCCTCCCAGCCCATGCTCCAGGGGCAGCCCTGTGTCACTGGTGTCTAGTGGTTCCTACCATGATCCCTGGACCCATTGTAATGAAATAAGTTTCCCAGATGCTAATGGTTCCCCCCCATGATCACCAGCCTGATTGTAAAGACATCACTTTCCCTGGTGCCTAGTGGTCCCTCACACCGATCGCCGGCTTGATAGTAATAAATACACTGTCCCTGGTGGCTAGTGGTCCCCTCGTGTGATCATCAGCCTGATAGTAATAAATACACTGTCCCTGGTGGCTAGTGGGCCCTTCCTCCACCCACCACCCACTCAACATACAGTAATAATTTTGCTTAATATCTAGAGGTCCCTCCCACCACCTGCTGCCTACTCAACATACAGTAAGAACTGTCTCTGGCGTCTAATGTTCCCTCTCCCCATCCATCACCTGCCTGACATACAGTAATAAAATTTCTTGATGTCTAGAGGTCCCTTCCCCACCCACCCAACATACAGCAATAATATTCCCTGGTGTATAGAGGTCACTCCCCCTACCCATCATCCAGCCTACATACAGCAATAATTTGTCCTGGTGTCAAGTGGTCCCTTCCTCTGTCCGATCTGTGTCTGTGTATAGACATACATAACACCTGAATGAGTATCCTGTGATACAACAGAATTGCAGTCCATGTACAACATTAGTAAGGCAAAAAGCCATGCCTGTCCATGAATACATAGAACTTGTTGCAGAAAAAGAAGTCTGTTACCGAATTGTATTGTCAGTAAAATCCCAAAGAAGTATTGGCTGTGGGCACATTTTACAGAATACCCTGTTGCTTACTACATGCTATATTTAATCATTGAGAAGTGCAAGTTTTGTGTCTAACACACAATGAAACACTGCAATTGTACCACCTACCAGCAGTTTCCAAGAAGTTGCATGGTCTCATGCTTTTGATGTCTCCGGAATTATCAGTTAGCCTGCATTTTCATTAGCTAAGTCAAGATAAGTGATTCATAGTAGCAGTTTAATATTAACAGAACAAAGCAATTATATACAAAGAGGGAATGATATTTCATTAGAAATGAAATTTAGAACTATACAGTTGACAGCCCTCCCTGGTGTGTAAGCCCCATGTCAAGGCTGGCGCTGGTCTCCTCCCCCACCCTACAGCTCTGGCCCTGTTTACGAGAAATACACTTCAGCCTCTCAGCCTGTCCATTATTGGTGGAGGAGCCCTCACCCACCCACAGCACGAACACCCCCCCCGGTCCCCTTACCTGCCTATTGGTGCCATTGGGAAGGTATGGTGAACGACTCAGCCGTCCACACACAACTTTGGCTACCTACCATCCACTGAAGCTGAAACGGTAGATGTCTGTGCTGCAGGTGGGAAGGGGGTACTACCAGCAATGACAAACAGGCTGGGGGTCCAAAGTGCAGTTCTCAGAAACGGGTCTGGAGCTGTGTATGTGTGTGTGTGTGGGGGGGGAGACCAGCGCCAACCTTGGCACAGGGCTTACACATAGGGGAGGGCTGTCAACCATACAGTTCAAAATATCAGCTCTAATAAAACATTGTTTCCTTTTCGTATATAATGGCTTTGTTCTATTAATATTAGACTGCTATTATAAATCACTTATCTTGGTTCAGTTGATGAAAACACTGGCTAATTGATAATTCCGGAGACATCAAAAGCATGAGACTATGCAACTTCTTAGAAACTGCTAGTAGGTGGTCAAATTGCAGTGTGACATTGTGTGTTAGGCACAAAACCTGTACTCAATAATTAAAATATAGCATGTAGTAAGCAACAGGGTGTTCTGCAAAATGTGCCCAAAGCCAATACTTCCTTGGGATTTTACCAACAATATAATTCGGTAACCAACAAGTTTTACGAATTCATGGAGAGACATGGCTTTCTGTCTTACCAATGTTGTACATGGACTGTGATTCTGTTGTATTACATGATGCTCATTCAACTGTTATGTTTGTCTATACATGGATGGGGATTAGTAGGGGGAAGAGACCACTGCACACCAGGGCAAATTATTACTGCATGTCAGGTGGGTGGGTGGTGGGTGGAGGGAGGGACCACTAGCCACCAGGAACAGTGTATTTATTACTATCAGGCTGGCAATCATGGGGGGGGGCACTAGCACAAGGGAACTTTTTTTCATTACAATGGGGCTGGCAATCATGCAGTGGGGCCACTAGCATGAGGGATAGTTATTACTGTATGTCAGGTGGATGGCAGGTGGGGGGAGGGAACACTAGACACCAGGTAAAGTTATTACTGTATGTTGGGGGGGCAGCAGGATAGGGAAGGGACCACCAGACACCAGGGGAAATTCTTATTGTTTTTTGGGTGGGTGGTGAGTGAGGGGAGGGACCACTAGACACCAGGGAAAGGTATTACTGTACATTGGGCATGGATGTGGGTAGGGACAGGGACCACTGGACACCAGGGTAAACCTTATATCCACAAAGTGAGGGCACTGGGTAAGGGGAGGGACCACTGGACACCAGGTACTGTTGTGTCAAGGGTCGGGAGGGGGGCCATCACAGTATGTCTGCCAATCACTAGGGTTGTGCAGATTAGGGCAAGGTCTCGGTTAGCAGTATTTGCTCCACACACGGTGACCGTGTTAAAAGGCCCTTATATGGAGCAAATGCTCATGAATTGGACTGCACCAATATTCAGGTCTCCTCACCCTCATTTGACTTGCGACCCCTCCACACTTTACAGTGGCACAAACCTGGTTTGAGCGTGCAAACTGGGCTTCTATGAATTGTAACTCAGCTCAAAACACGGTTCACTCGCTCAAACCTGGGTTTGCGCCAGGGCAAAGTTTTGTGAATCCTGGCCCAGAATTGCCATGGGTTTACTTGCAGCCAATGTCTAATAGTACCAGCATGTGTATCAGTCACAATACAGCGCTGGACTAAGATGCTATGATGAGGTACAGAATAAGTGGGCAGCTGCACCCTACATACGGTTGCTAGTGTTCAATTCATCAGCAAATAAACTGTCTGTCTCAATTAGTGCAATTATTTAAGACCCACTGGTGACTGTGTGTTGATAAACAAGTGTATTTATTTTGCTTACTGGGATAGCTCCATCAGATGAAACACCTCATTTTCACGGGGGTGCAACCAACGATAGACATACTATTAAGACCTGTCGACTTGTTGCATACAAGAGGACCACAAATTCAGTTTCCATTTTGATAACGCAGGTAGGCAAAACACAGAAACACAGACAATGATGGCAGAAAAAGATCAAAGGTCCATGTAGTTTGCCCAAAGTTCCCTATCTGCCCCGGGACCTATTGTCCATACATGGTGAAAGGATTCAAATTCACAACATTCAGAGGCAACTTCAATTAACAAATACTGTATAGGAAACACATTCTTTTATGGAAGAAATAGAAAATCACACATACCCCATAATGCAAATCATCATGGGATGTGAATGGAAATCACCACTAACATTTAGACTGGTTCTGCTTTAAAGAGACACTGTCAACCCTTTTTGAACCATATTATTTCTTGTTGAAAACTCACATTTTATGATTTCTTACCTTCTGTTTTCTCTAAAATTCATTGATGTTGCTGGTTGGTTTATTTGCTTCTTTTCCTGGTGGAACTGAAATGCATGCTAATGGTGTAGTTATACCCAACCATGTTTCAAAGCCTTGATCTACTCTTGTTGCATACTTTCTGAGCATGAGAAACACCTTCGAACAGTATAGCCACTTGTCATTATGCAATAGTCTTCTCTCTTCCCACTGCATCATGAGTGGCTAGACTGTGTTGAGGGTGTTTCCAAGTCCAGCAAAGACGCAAATGGAGCTGATCAATGACTATAAGCAAATCTGTTTTCGTGTACTAATACCAGTATGGTGGGCAGTCTGTTTTTTACATTTAAAAGGAAACAAAGAATCAGAATGAAACTACCAACTACATCAGTGATCTCTACAGAATATGACCAATCATATTATGTTTTTTTAGATCAGAGACACTTTGAGGCCTAAGGGGGTTGACAGAGTCCCTTCAAGCAGGAATGCATGGTGCCAAAGTCCTTCTTGCAAAATCTTCAAAGGCTGAGAACAAAAGACACAGAGTGCTGAGGTTCTTTGTCGTTTTAGCTAAATTCCTTTATTGTTACAAGGAAGGAGAGTCTGTCAGAAAATCTCACCCAGTAATACTTTTCGTGTCCTGCTGGCTATTTCTTTAATTTCCATGCGAGAGAGAGAAAGAGAATGTGCAACAGGAACTGTTGAAACAGCACTAGATGTAGGAGTGGTGACCACCTTTGTAACCAAAGGTGACTTCAGGGGTCTCTCAATGCTCCGCCCAACTAGGTTACTGAGAGGGATCTTGTAGAGGTGCAGATGCTGGGCTTCCCCTATAAATAGAAAGACAAGACAAGCTAAAGCTATTTCCTCAGATCTTGGAAGACCAGATGAGGTTTAAAGTATTAGATGACAAGCTTCTGTACATTTGAATTCCAGAAAACAAAAGATTGTTTTACATAAATGGAATGTGTCCACCAGTATGCATGGGAAGTACACTTTGTTGCTTAAAAAGATATCAGGTGTGCATCACTGATAACTCAGGAATAAGCCCTGGCCATCGGAGGATTGGCCGGGGGGGTAGGATTGAACATCCCACAGGACACTCTCCTCCTCCTCCTCCTGGGAAGGATGGTGTTGTGACCTGCTGCACTACCAGCATCTGAGTGACCACAGGTGGTGGTGCAGGTGTTCAGCAACTAGTAGGGAGGGAACTTTGGACAGAGCGCAGAGGTTGACTGGACCAGTTCTACCACCTCACCAATCCCATTGCGCTTCTAGGGAGGTTGGTGGGCTAAGTAAATGGGAGACTGAGATGCAGGCAGGGAGGATAAAGCCTCAGCTTGCCCACCATGTCCAATGCTGGAACCAAGCCACCTTCTGCCTACAGATGCCACCAGTCTTCACCTCTGCCATGGGTGGCCAGATGGACAGTGGGAAAGAAATACTGTAGAGCTGAAGGCAAACCTGGCCCTGGGGTGGTAAGCCAGGGATGCAGTACAATGATGTGTCGCAGGTGGGCTGGTGGTCCTACTGGATAGGTGGCAGGTTCTCAATGGACAGTACAAGGGCAAGCTGGCTAGGGTGGAAGGCGGTCCTTGCCTGGCCCAGAGCAGGTGGAAAAACAAAGTTAAAAAACATTTAAAATAAAAAAAGATGTCAGCTGACTTTCTTGTGATCCTAGCTTACAATACTTTGATCTTAAGACAGAAAAAGGTGTATTGCCCTTGTAATCTGTCTCCCATGTTACTGGGTCCATTTGTTGCATGTATTTCCTATCAAATAATATACTAACATAATAAGTTGCCAGCAGAGTAGGCCTAAAGGTCTACTGAGTCTGCTTGAAAATCAGCAGTGTGCTCCATGGGTCCACCATCCTGTCAGTAAAGTAGCGTCTCCTAGTCTCCCCCCCGAGCCTCCCACCAACCAGTCTCATGGAATGCCCCCTGGCGTCCCCCCCCTCCTCCTTCATCTTGAACACCCTATTTAGGCTGACCCTGTTCATCCCCTTTAGATATTATAAGACCTCGATCATATCTCCTCTGTCCCTCCTCTCTTCCAGGGAGTAGAAGTTCAGCTCCTCAAGTTTCTCCTCATATGATCTCTCCCCCAGGCCCTGCCTGCATCATCCTGGTCATGCTTCTCTGGGCTATCTCCAGAAGTGCAATGTCCTTTTTTAAGTAAGGGTGCCAAAACTGCATGCAGTACTCCAGGTGCGGTCTGACCAGACAGTTATACAAAGGGAGAAGTACCTCCCATCTCCTCGAGGTTATCCCCCTAGCAATGCACCTGAGCATTTTATTTGCTTTAGCCAAAGTCCCCCTTACACTGCTCAGAGTTATTCATTCTGGCATCCACTACCTCCCGAAGATTCCCCCCCTCGAAACCTGCAGTGTCTCCTTACCCAGAAAATACTCCTGTTCTGGGTTTCTAAGCCCCAGGTGGAGAACCCTACACTTCTTGGCACTGAACCTCAGTTTCCAAGTGTGCAACCACCTTTCCAGAGTCTCCAGGTCCCTCTTTAGGGCTCTTCTACCCTCCTCCCCATCCACCACCACCCCCAGCTTTGAGACATCCACAAAGAGGCCAGTCTTACCCTGATACCATTCTGATGTCTGCAATGTAAGTATTAAACAGGAGTGGGCTCAACACTGACCCCTGCAGGACCCGGCTAATGACTCTCCTTGGAGATGATGCCTCCCCACCACCACCCTCTGGGTCCGCCCAGTTAGCCAATTTCCTATCACTTCACCTTCTCTTTCCCCACTCTCAAATCCCCTAGCTTGTCCAGCAACCCTGGGTGTAGCACCGAGTCAAACACCTTGCTGAAGTCAAGAAAGAGGACACCTACTGGCCTTTCCTGGTCCAACGCATTCATCACCCAATCATAGAACTTCACAAGGTTAGTCTGACACAATCTGCCCTGAATGAAGCCATGTTGGTGATCATCCAGGTGGCCCCATGTTTCCTGGAATACCTCAAGCCTCTCTTTCCAGATGGCCTCCATCATCGTGCCTACCACCGGCATCAGGCTGACAGGCCTGTAATTACCTGGCTCCTCCCGTGAGCCACTTTTGTGGATAGGCACAACATGCACTATTCTCCAATCCTGAGGCCCCCTGCCTGTCTGTAGGGAAGAGTTAAAAAGGTCTACCAGTGGTGCAGCAAGAATGTCTGCCATCTCCTTCAGCACCCTGGGATGAAGGCCATCCGGACCCAGTGCCTTATCTGTTCCCAGGGACTTAAGGGCTTCCCTCACCCTACCAATAGGAATTTAAATGTCAGAGGACTCCCCCTCTTCCTCATTTCTAGCCCGCCTTCCCCTTTTGGTGATGTCCCCCCATCGTCTCTTGTGAAGACTGGGGCAAAGTATTCATTAAGCACCTCTGCCTGCTCCCTGGCCTCCTCAGTCCACCCCCTCCACGACCTCAGTCTACTAATCTGCCCCTTTACTTTCCTCCTTTCCCTGATGTACCTAAAGAACCCTTTTTCCCCATTTCTGATCCCTTGTGCTAGCCTCTCCTCCGTCCTCACCTTGGCCACTCTCACCATTCTGGTTATCTTTTTGGCTAACCTGTCATACACCCCCCTTGTCAACGTCCCCTCATAAGCACTTATATCTTCTGTTAGCAGCTCTTTTCTCCCTCACCACCTCCTATCTAGCCTATTTTTAAATTCCTTGAATGTTTCTACTTCAGTAATATCCCTTGGGATATTGTTCCACACATTTACCACCCTCTGTGTGAAGTAGCTCCTTCTATTATTCCTCCTAGGGAGAGCTAGTTTAATTTGGAGTTTGTGGCTTCTTAGATTGAAGTCTCTATTATTAATTTGCAGGCCTAGGCTATGTAGTAGCTGTTTGTCATTCATTATTTTGTACATCTCAAATAAGTCTCCCCTTAGTCTTCTCCTCTCCAATGTATACAAGCCCAACTGTTACAACCTAATCTCGTAAGGAATGTCAGTCATCCCTGTTATCAGTTTTGTGGCCCTACGCTGGACCTGTTCCAGGTTGTCTATGTCCCATCTTAGGTATGGGCTCCATAAAGGGGATCAATAATCCATATGTTACCGCATTACAGTGGGAGCTAAAATTCAGTTTGTTGTCTATTAAAATGCCCAAGCCTCTTTCCTTTTCCAGTGTTCTTAATGTTGTTATTTATTGTGTATTGACATTTGGTGTTACTCACTTAGTCAAGTTATTTATTTCTCAGAAAAACGTAAACAATTATACATAAAGACAAAAACATGTTTAAGCTCATCTCTCTCCCCATTTTTAACTATAATGTAAAAATGCAGTACTATGTTTTCACAAAGCACTGTACGTGCATCTTGATAAGAGCAAGTATACACCTAATGTGTTTAAATGAAAGTGATCTTAAAAGCACACACCAGTGATATACATTAAAAGAAACCTTAATATTTCATTACGCCCCCAAGTGATAAAATGGTACCAGAAGTAATGGGTGGCAACGTTTCAAGTGAAAAGTGAAACTCTTTCCGCTACTTGCAAGCTGAACATTTTTAGATTCTTATGATGGAACTGGTTTGAAAAAAAAAAATATTAATCTTTCTAGCAATCAGAATTATTAAACTGCTTTTTTTTCTGCAGAGAAAAATGCTTACTGGAGTCAGCAGGGACACCACCAAAATGTATGCAAGTTGTAAATTCTGGTAGCCCTCCTGCAGACTCTGACACTTTTTAGCAACGACAAAAAATTTAACAGTGAGGTTAGAAAAATTAATTACCAGTTTGAAAACTAAGTCACATGTATTATTTTGATTCAGTGACAGCTAACAGATAATAACAGTATCAATCAGAAAGTAAACCCAGCAAAGAGTTTATTTGGTACACGTCCTTGAGAAATGATTTTAATGAAATAGTATGGTGTACATGAGTGCACTGAATACAGATTTTGTACACACAACTGTGCAATACAGTGGCTCCTCAGTTTTAAAGATCTTTTCTATAATGCAAACATTTAATAGAACATACTTATACTTTGATTCCCATTTGCAGACAAGAACATTTGAAGTCTGAAAATTCCCTACTGATACAAAAAGCAGTTTGCTGTAACATCTCATGGTCTATATATGTGAACTTTACCTCCATGGTAACACCACTTTACGTTGCATTTTCTAATCTAATTCAGAAATCTCCCAAAATGTTTATGGGTACATTGCTGCACTAGGTTTGAAAAAGCAAAGTAGCATTAACACTGGAGATACAGTTTATGGATATGGGCCCATGTTTGCTTGTCATCTAAGAAAAGCATTATTTGGGTGTCTCATGGTATACTCATTAATTTAACATGAAATAATGTTGCAAGTTTGTTACTTCCAAAGATGGAGGTCTTCCTGTTTGAAGGCCCTGGTGATGGCATACCCATAGAGATTTTTCTCCTACAGAGATCTGAAGTGGTTTCTCAGCTTTGCCCCTGCCCCTACAGACTGGCACATGCCTACCCCACTGCTGCCTGTTGTCAGCTACTCCCATGGTTCCCCACCCCCATGCTGGGGTTGGGGGGGAGGGTCATCATCCCCCCGAGCATATAATCCAGTTCGGACTACAAGTTTCCAGGTGGCAGCATGGATCTGAGGATGGGCAATCAGGGCTTCACATAACCCCTGAGCTCTCTTTTCTGCTTTTAATCCCTCCCACCCACAGCTAACATGAGTGTGCATGTGGAGGCATGCACAACTCCCCAGGCCACAGATCTTCCCATGCCGCCCTAGCCTGCATTACCACCAGGCCTCCACCTGGTGTTAGTCACAGGCTGGGCTAACAAATCTTTGCTACCTGGGGGAGAAGAGCAGTCCCTTGGATGCTTGATTCTCCCCCCCCACCAACCCTTGGCAATCTGAGTCTGTTTTCAAACCTGGATCACCAGTGTGGTGTGAGGTGTGGCATCCAGCACCTCAACCCTCAGTGCCACTGGGCCAGAAATAATGGCATGACTTTAAAAACTTATTTATACTGTTTTAACCACTTCCTATGCTAAAAGTTGGGAAGCGACTTCATCATTTAGGAACACACTTGTACTTCAGTAAAGGAAACTTTTCTGGGGCTAAAAGTTTGTGTAGCCATTTCAGAGCCAAAATAGGTCCTGTAAACTATATGGGATATATTCTCAATTCTATTAGGGTGTCGAGTCTCATGGCACTAGGTCATGC